>CM062296.1:458196539-460596539 GCA_031216915.1 Pictodentalium vernedei | reverse complement strand
ATCTCAAGCGTGGTATGACATATGGACCTGGGAACAACACCAAATGAGTCGACACTCGATGGAGGTTCAAAATATGGGTCAAGGTCATGGAGGTCACCTAGGGGTCATTGAGTGCATTTTTTATAATTGCTGGAAATCACATTTTTTGACCCCTAAAGCATTCCTGACATACACACATGCATTTTGACGTAAAAAAAGTGGGCGTGGCCAAAATTTTGAAAGTGCATCACGCTCATATCTCAGGCATGGTATGACGTATGGACCTGGGACCAACACCAAATGAGTCGACACTTGATGGAAATTCAAAATATGGGTCAAGGTCACGGAGGTCACCTAGGGGTCATTAAGTGCATTTTTCATAATTGCTAGAAATCACGTTTTCTGACCCCTAAAGCATTCCTGACATACACACATGCATTTTGACGTAAAAAAGTGGGCGTGGCCAAAATTTTTGAAAGTGGGTCATGCTCATATCTCAAGCATGGTATGACGTATGGACCTGGGACCAACACCAAATGTGTTGACACTCGATGGAGATTCAAAATATGAGTCAAGGTCACCGAGGTCACCCAGGGGTCAATGAGTGCATTTTTCATAATTGCTGGAAATCGCATTTTTTTACCTCCAAATGCTTCCCCAAAATTCAGACGTGCATTTTTTCCTGAAAAAAGTGGGCGTGGCCAAAATTTTTGAAAGTGGGTCAAGCTCATATCTCAAGCATGGTGTGATGAATGGACCTAGAGTCAACACTAAATAAGTTGACACTTGATGGAGGTTCAAAAAGGGTCAAGGTCACGGAGGTCACCTGGGGTCATTGAGTGCATTTTTTCAGAATTGCTGGAAATCACATTTTTTGGCTCTCTAAAGCATTCCTGAAGTCCATACATCCATTTTTACGTAAAAAGTTGGTATGGCCAAAATTTGTGAAAGTTGGTCATGCTCATATTTCAAGCATGGTACGATGTATGGACCTGGGACCAATACCAAACGAGTCGACACTCGATGGAGGTTCAAAATTTGGGCTAAGGTCGAACAGGAGTCACGAGGGCTATTACCAGAATTGCTGGAAATCATATTTTTGAACCTCCTTGTGCATTCTCTTGATTGGTCCCTTTGAATGGTGTGAAGATATATACCTTATCTGGTTTCTTGGAAAAAATTATCTGATTTTTGAATGAATATCTATAAGTACTGTCATTGAAAACCTATTTCTTATTTCTTTAAAACTATTTTATTCCCAAAATAAGCCTCTAAAATATTCCCATTACATTCATTGAGGAGCACGGTGGCTAAGCAGTTGGAGGTGCAGGCTGCAAGCCGAGAGGTTCTCCGTTCGAATCCTATCTGCGGTAACTGCCTTGTGACTTTGGGCAAAAACACTTCACCCCCATTGCTCACATAATGGCATGGTGATGTTGTGAACTAAGACATACTGCATGTCGACTTGCACTAACCCTGCTTGTGTGGAGTTAGCATTTTGGGGAGCGAGACAGTTGCTTGTTGTTGTTGTTTGGTGGTTCTCTGTGTTCTCAGGCTTACTCCATCCGTAAAAACTGTCTGGCACGAAGCGGGCCTAGCTGTTGAAAAGTGTCGTTAAACCCCAATAAATTAATAGCATTCATAGAATGTCTTCTATGCACTCTTTGTCAACATGATAACCCAAATACAATCAATCCTATCTCAATGTTTTTGGTATACTGATAGAGTGCCTGCCATTGGTACTCGGTCATCTATGATTTGGAGGTATGTGGGGCCTTCGGCTCTAGAGGTTAAAAATATGTTTACAACATTTACTGGGAAATGAGTTAGCTGAAGCAGTAACCATTATCTAAAACAGAATATAATCTCCAGAGAGAAAGCTGAGATAGAATTCTTTGTTACATTGAACAGCACTGTATATTTATGTTGTATCATGTTACAAAACTTCAGTCTCAATCATTGAAGAGAGAGAGAAACCTTCACTTTTCAAAGCATTTTTTTTTAAAAATCTATTTATTCTCAATCATAACTCAGGGTTGAGAGGTTTTGGGATGGAGTGGTGTGTGGCTTTCACCAAACACCTATCACAGTTACAAAGTAATAAAATGGAATATTTGAATGGTCAGATGTTAACCCTCTTAATACTTTGATGTGAGTAAAAAAATACCTTTAATATAACTCATAGCTACAGAATGTTTTTCGCTTTCTTTTCTGCAACATTTAATTCTATGTGGAATGGGACACCTTTTCAGTGTGCTTTCCAAACTAAGGGATTCTGAACCCTTTAGCCAACATAACGGCAAAAACCGGTCAGCTTTATACACAGAAATGTCTATTCAGTTTTAATTACTTTTTTCATTTTTGCTTGAAAAACATAGCTTATGACCCTTCATTGGAATGAGATCATTTTTTAAAGGATTATTTATTTATTGGTGTTTAATGTCACATATTTCTGCACAGTGGTTTACCATGACCAGGACAGTTTTACGGGTGGAGAAAGCCGGAGTACCTGGGGAGAACCTCCGGGCAACAGCGAGCAACTATCAGATTCCCCACATACTAACTCCACACAAGCAGGGTTAGCATTGGTTGAAGACAGGTGCACCATCGATGTGCAGTACGCTTCAGTACACATCGCCACCATGCACCCACGTGGGCAATGGGGTGAAGTGTCTTGCCCAAGGACAGAGTGAGGACCGCTCGACTTGCAGCCTGCACCTCTGCCAACTCAGCCACTGTGCCCCCATTTAACCCTTTACCCAACGCAGACGATAGAAAAATTTATTGTTTCAAATATCATTTTTTCAAATTTTCCAAACGATTTCAACAAAACCATATCATGGGACCCCTCGTTGGAACTAATATTTTTCAACCTCTCAATTTGCATATAACGCGGCCGGATGCGGCCGATTCGTTGGGTAAAGGGTTAAAGGATTAAAATGGAATATTTAAAGAGAGTATTTGAACACTCTGAAGATCTTAATATGGGGGCATGGTGGCGCTGTGTACTAAAGTGTACTGCACTTCGATGATGCACCTCTCTTCAAAAAAATCATTGAGAATAATGAAAACCATTTCCATTCTCACAGTGTTGTTCTAAACACACATGGACATAGATGGGACCTCGGTATTTTGACAATGCCAATAAGTCTTCAGATAGGCTCTTGGGGGGGGGGGGGGTGGTCTTCAAGGCCTTTCAACGTCTACATTCCAACATTACAGAACCTTTTTACTTGCAATATATTTTCCAGAGGTACCCTGCATGCACTTCATCATTGTCTTGCTAATATGAACATTTGCCATCATCTACAAATATGGCAGATCCGGAGTTGGTGGAGCCAATATTTATAAAGTAGTTTATGCTCATACTTCAGTTTTGGTATGACCTATAGTAATGGTACCTACACCAAATGAGTTGAAACTTGCTGGAGGTTCAAAATGTGGTCCACTTCTATGCGGTCAAGAGAGGTCATTAAATGCATACTTTTTCGACCTATTGGGAATTTCATTTTATACCAATTAATGCAGTTCTGAAGGTTATACATGTATTTCATCATTCAAATAAATGGTAGCGGCAGTAATGTCCATTTCTGATTCCTTGATCGAACCCTATAAATGGTGTACACATATATGCCTTTTCGGGTTTCTTAGAAAAATTGTTCTGATTCCTGTATGAATATTTTCTCCATGAAAGAATTTCACAAAAAGCAGTGGGGAGAAAGCTGTGACTGTCACATACAATAACATGATCTATTTATTTAATCTCATTGTACAGAATTAATTCCCAAACCAAGTTAATATAAAAACAAACAACTTGATAATGAAGAAAACCAGTGTACATGTAATTGTAAAACTACACTGGAGATTTGTTATTGAAACCTATCACAATACTGTCAAGATGCCGGTAAAAGATGCAATACTGACATAGTTGACTGTTCTGTTAACTGTGTTAGTGCTATGACTATTTAAAATTAATTTATTAGAGAAGTTCTAGTTTTATGTATGCCTTGTTTAGGTCACTATATGCTCTTTTAAGAGCAGGCTTTCAAATGAGCTCATGGGTTTTTTAAAGGCTTTTATGACAATATCTCCGACATAGAGTCTATGCACCCTTTGTCAGCCCGACAACTCAAATACGGACCGTCCTATCTCTATGCATTTTGGCATGCTGGTTAACAATAACCAGTTTGCACTCATCTATGTTTTTTTCACACATTCGATCTGAATGTCAGATGACAGATCTGAAGTTGGTGGAGCCATTATTTCAAATTGGGTTGCGCTCATTCTTCAATGTAGATGTGTACAAGGGACTACACCGACTGAGTTAAACATTGCTGGAGATTCAATATATGGAAAACCTGAATGAGGTCATCAAGTGCATATTATTCAGAAAGACTGGGAAATGCATTTACACCTTAATGTATTTCTAAAGTTTATGAATGTATTTCATCACTCGAATTAGTGGGCAGAGCCAAAATTGTCCATTTCTGATTCGTGTATCGAACCCTTTGAATTCTGGTCACAGATATGCCTTTTCTGGTTTCTTATAAAAATTGTTCTGATTCCTGTATGAATATCTGTAAATACTGTTAACGAAAAACCCATTTCTGATTTGTTAAAAAATATTTTACACCAGAAGATAAGCCTCCATAAATTCTCTTTCTGTAGAGTTTATTCCTGGTGCTTTAACCCTTTTCACACAGACTTGAATTTACTGGATGCAGTAAATTCTGTTTCTCTTGTCTCAAAGATACTTTTGTTGATGTGACCGAACGTGCCGAACAACTGAATGAGCGAAATAAAACCACATGAAAATAATTATCCTTATCACCAGGAAGCGTCGTAGAAGATGATCGTCTGGGTGAGGAGGTGTAAATCGGATTTATCTTGACTGCGATGACCCATGTCCTAACGGATAAATAGAGGATATCTAGTGTTTTTGAGTGGATGCCGAAAATTATCTCACGAATGACCGAGACAAATGTGTATTTTTCGCGAGCGCTTGCGCGAGCGAAAATACCCATTTTTCTCGGACACTAGATTTTCTTTTTATTATACGTTTTTTATAAGAATCTGATCATTCCTATCGATAATTCCACTCGTTTCAACCTTGAATTGATACATGAAAGTAACAAGCTGATCGCTGCCTATAATAGTCCGGTCTCCGTCGCGGATTGATACGCGGAAGTGATTTGATTGATATTCGGAACAGGAAGTGTCTTGCGATCTGATTCAGCTGGCGGGTTTCATGCAGAAATTCAAAGCGAATACGTGTTGAATTATTGCTGAAACGATCGGCAACCACTCAAAAATAAGAGATTTTTTTTTCATTATACGTTTTTAGAACAAACTGATCATTTCCAGTGATATATAATTTGACTCATATTCACCTTGAAGTGATGCTTTTAAAACCGTCATTTTGCTTGATACCGTGAAAGTGAAAATTTCTATATCCTCACAGTGGGGGATACGATTTCTATCTTTCCGCAATTTTTCCAATAATCTATCGTTTAGTGTATAATAAAATATTCCAGTTGTCCAAAGTCATTCATTGACTTCTTGAAAAAAACATTTAGTAACCGTATCACATCTTCTTATTTAATTAACCCGTTTATACCTGCAGGGCGGGGAGAGGAAATTCGGGCCCGAGGTTAATTCTGTGACGCCCCCCCCCCCCCCTTCAAAAGTGCCGGGATACTGGTACAAATTCCAAAGGTACAGGCGAAAATAGGGAGGCTAGGCCAACATGGCCTGAAAGCCCGTATTTTATTTTTTTGCTTTATTACGTCCTTTGGAAGGACGTGCCGGACCCAAAAATTAAAATACCGTCTTTCAGGCCATGTTTGGGAGGGGGACGTTGGGGGGGGGGGGGGCTAGCCCCAAATCCTGGACTCCTGAGCCAAACCCGGGCCACCAATACTCCGGGCTCCGGGTTTACTAACCCGGTTCCCCGGCCCTGTGTACCGGCACTCCTACATTGATCACGTCTCGTCCCCCAACAGCCCGAATTGGGCAGTGCAGGCATACAGTTTGTATAATCGACATTTGTCCAAGTATCAAATCTGTCTGATAAAAAAGTACATGAATTTTAGCATTAGCGAATTAGTATTTAAAACTAAGAATCCAGAAAAAAATGTCACTACGGAAAAATTATTAAGACAATGTCACCTTCCCCAGAGCCCCCTTAGGGACACCTATGCTTTTCGCTTGTTATTGTTCGTATTCACTCTTGCATATACTTCCTGTCCGTAAAATAGTGTTTTCCATCAAATGCTACGCCCAGAAGCTGAAAGGGAAGGCGTAACAAAACGAGCCAAGGAAGACGCAGATACTCCGTCCACCGCCCACAGTCTACGATCACGAAAGTTAGCACCTTACCACCCCTCTACCGGTAAAATGGTACCATCCCACGTTCAAAAACCATCAAGGAGGAGAAGCAAAGGAGCCTACTAAGACCCAGTCCGCAGCACACTGGGTGATCTACGATAGTTTGTTCCTCAGGTATGTAAGTCGCCACTTACGTGATATTGCTTAGTGACCTGGTTCGCTCCCTTCCTGGCAAGTGCAAAGGAGTGAAATAATCAGTGTATTTGTGGATTCGGTGTACCTCAGTATGTTAATCAGGGACGGGCGGGGGCGGCCCTGAAAAAATTGTAGACAAAAGACCTAAAATGTTTCCCAACGTTCAAACCGGTAGAATCGGGACACGCATTTATTACATTTGTAACCGGGCGGTACAGGGTTGACTGAATTACCACAAGCGGGCTCCCACTTCTAAGCCCTCTCACCGCTGGTTAACCCACCCAAGTTCTGGTGTTCATGAATTGTGTTTGCAATAGTAAATAAATCATTGGGTTATAAATAAAAAATAATAATTAGGATGTTCTGATTTTATTTTCGTTTAGCTACAAAAAAAATATGTCAGTGGCAGCACACATGAGCACTCGAGGTTGAAAAGTGACAAAGTTGAAAAGTGACGAAGTTGATTTGAGTGGACCCGAAGGGTAAAAATGGAACAGACGAAACAACCCCAACATAAATGTATCACATTATTAACCGTCACCCTTAAATGTCAATTTATATGAACAAGTATAATTGTTAGAAATCTAATTCTGAAAACAGAACCTACGTACCCATGCACGGACGTGCGAATGACAAAACCGCAAATGAAAATGCCACATTTTAATTAACCTAAACTTTTGAAAGGGACTTTCTATATTGCCGAGAAATTCATCATCAACTCAGCCCAAAGGCAGAAATATGGACAAAGGTTGGGTTTAATTTAACGATTTTGTTCTCATCAGGAGAGCACTCCAGTCACCCGAAAGGGGCGACTTTGGAAGTTCTCCAAGAGAGAGAGAGAGAGAGAGAGAGAGAGAGAGAGAGAGAGGATGGGGATAGAGAGAGAGAGAGAGAGGGGGGAGGGAGGGAGAGAAAAAGCAGTCAAGCGAACCTGTTGGTTCTTAGACCACAACCTAAGTGATTTAAAATGGCCACGGCAGCTCTTTTAATATAAACTCCAACCAATGAGATAGCTAACAAAGATTACAGGACCGCACAACAGAACACTTCATACAAACTAGGCTCCCATTGGCCCTGTTAAAACAACATGCCAATCGAAATCCGGATTTCAGAAAGTGCTCGGTTGAACTGTCAAAATGGTGAATCGGCGAAGCTAACTTTCTTTGCAATGTTAAAATGTATGGCAAATAAATAAACCATTCACTCCTAAAATATACTGCCGAATGAAGAGAAAAACTAGTTTATATATCCAAGAAGGATTTAATATAGCCTATCGAGTGAATTGTTTAACTGAATACCGAAAACATAGGTTCACCCAAATCAACCCCGTCACACATTTATTACACCTATTTATTAAACGTCTGTTCTACAGCTATACTAAACCATGTGCAGAATAGAAATCGATAACGGACTATTTTTGGACGATCACGTCATCTGTCAAAAGTTAACAGAATTCCGCCTATTTGGAATTTCCGTTTGATCTACAACCACGGAACCCGTGCAGTTTAAACGAATCGATTGCGTTCTAGGTATCACAGAACTTAATATTTTCCCATAGGCGACCATTATAAGGTTCCGACCAAAAAAAATATGATAGCATCACTTTAATTTTGACATTCAAATATCTTTGGCAAGTTTTGCCCTTCAGACAACTTTTTCTGACCAGTGAACAAGGGGTCATGCAACAAATAAGAGAGAAAAACTGACACGAAGGGAAATACTGATCATGTGCACATATTTTTCAGGAAATTCCCTTCAAAAACGCACAAAAAGTAAACTGTATTTTTTAGGTCCAAAAGTTATCAAATCACCCTCTTTTTTATCAGGAATATTCAACAATAATGCAAGATGTCAATAGAATGTTTCAAACGTTTTTGAAATAATATATTTTCCCAAGGCTGTTTGTTTATAGTGATTGCATCATTTCCGAGTGCAAGTGCAACATTTAAAGGCGG
Organism: Pictodentalium vernedei; assembly: GCA_031216915.1. NCBI lineage: Eukaryota > Metazoa > Mollusca > Scaphopoda > Dentaliida > Dentaliidae > Pictodentalium > Pictodentalium vernedei. The sequence goes on along the minus strand of CM062296.1, from coordinate 460,588,083 downwards.
GAAACTCTAATTCAAATATTTAGTTCCCTGATACCTAATAGGCTATCGCAAAGACAATACACTAAATAAAAGCATCTTTTTGTATAGAATTACTTCTAAAGTTTAGAAGGGAGAGTTCAAACCAATCATTAGTAGCTGTATAATGACAAAAAATTGACATAGAACTAGCTCAAATATGCATGTTACTACGATAATACAAATATACGTACTCAACATGTTTGGCCAATTTATAAATCTGCCCACGGGAATTCCCTCAGAATTGGTCATGTGTTTGTAAACATTAGCAGACGATCGATCACCCGAAACTGAATAGATTGCGAAATAATGCGTTGACAATTATCAAATGAATTGATGAGTGTCCTTCTAATAATTGTTTTTATACACATGGAGACGTGTAATAAACACAGAACGACACGCGCGTGTGAATGGGTTAATCGATATTGCACGAGTGCCTGCGCGGAAGGATAAAACGTGTCATTCTGTGTGTATATTTTTCAATGATACTACCATTGTGGTGATATATTATTCCGCTGTATTTGCTGATGTCATTCCTTGCCTTACTTTGAATCCCAGTCCTCTGTCCAAACTAATTATGTACACATCAACAGAGACATTTGGATTTCACTATAGAAAGTTGTAAAATGCTTTGTTATCAATATTGTTCTCCCAGTTATTTAGCTCGCGTATTACTTGGGTCCATTCTTGGCAGAGCAAATGTGACATTCAATTCTCTGGAAGATTCAATTGACTTGGGAAACAAAGCAAAAATGGAACCGTTTTCCACTAATATGTGGGATTCTTTATTACTTACCATTTTCATTTTTACGATATTTTTTTACATAAACTGTTGTATTGCGCAACATTTTGCAGAAAAATTCCGGTAGCCAAGGCATCGAATGCGATGACTTCAGATTTCAAATTACGTATTTCCGCATTAGTAGTACTTGTACAACCATTTTTGTTTGCGTGAATATTTCTACCCAACTCGTGATGTGTCTGTAGCCTGCATTTAAGCATTCTGCTTGCTTTGTTTTGTTTCTTTTCTGTATGGTGTGGCCCCGTCCAATAAGTTTGAAGTTCTTCTTTAGAAAGAATTTGCGAGACCCACCATTGACAAAACTTGAAAATAGTGCTGGAATATTTCCTCTCAAAACCATCTAGGCACGGGTGTTTTGTCCAGAGTCGAGTTTTTAACCTGGACGATTCGTCTAAAAACCTGATATTTTTTTGTCCGGGGTAGGGGTAGTAGGGGTGCCCTTTCAAGTATTTTTGAATGAAGGTATTAAGCTGCATAGTTTGGAACCCTGTCCAATGAACATGAAGATTGAAGATATTGATTAGTCTATCTTAAAAATTGACTCGTATGTAGAACAAGGCATCTCTCGTGATGGACAATGCCATTCTTGCAAAAGCAGAAACTGAAGTGTTAGGCGCCTACGTTCTAAAACAGTTATTCCACTCGGCAAGTTTTGATATGATGAAGCATTAAGCACGACAAAGTCACCACCAGTAACAACTCTAACATAATTATAATTTATTTTTGTACAGTATTACATGCCACACTGGAGATTTTGGAACAGATTCGGTTTTATGTTCTGAAAAGCTGAGCTTTTAAAAAAAAATATTTATTTATTTATTTATTTATTTATTTATTTATTTATTTATTTATTTATTTATTGCAGAAATGGAATGATCATAGACTGACATGGGGTTCAAACTTTTCTGTTATCTCAGAGCTTTTCGTATTAGAGTCAGATGTGTGGGTGCCTGTTTTAATAATCAGCAATGAGTAAGTTAATCTTATATATATGTCTGTGTATGTGGGGGGGGGGGGGGAGGGGTGCTGTTAGTAGTAGGAGATGGCCTGTTTTGGGGGACCCCGCCGGGGGGACCCCCTCGCCCAAAGCGCCCAGGCCTTTTTTAGGCTCCCCTCACACCTCCCTGTGCCCAAGCCCATTGGACCCCCTCACCCCCACTGCGCCTAAAGCCCCCTGGGCACCCTCCTTGCGCACAAACCCAGTTAGTCCCTCCTTCGTGTCTGAAACCTGTTAGGCGCCCCTCCCCATGTCCAAAACCTATTGGGACCCAAGATGGCGGCCCAAGATGGCGATTCAAGATGGCGGCTTCCCCATGACGTGGCTACCATAATACATAAAGTGGGAGGGATCCCCCTCCCTGTACCCAAAGCCTATTGGGACCCAAGATGGCGGATGACAAGATGGCGTCTTCCCCCATGACGTGGCTACCATAATACACAAAGTGGGAGGGATCCTCCTCCCTCTCTGTACCCAAAGCCTATTGGGGCCCAAGATGGCGGATGACAAGATGGCGGCTTAACCCATGACGTGGCTACCATAATACACACTGTGGGAGGCATCCCCCTCCCTGTACCCAAAGGCCATTGGGACCCAAGATGGCGGTCCAAGATGACGGGTGACAAGATGGCGGCTTCCCCCATGATATCTATGACGTAAACAAGCTACTCTGCCAGTGATTTAAATATTAAAATTAAAATTAAAAAATTCAAATTAAAAAATCTCGTTCCTGTTTTCCGAAATATACAATGTGTTTGGGTTAATATTGTACCGAGATATTTTCAAAGTACTCAGTTAAGAGGGTGTAAACACTTATTTTGATAAGTAGATTACCCAAGCTCCACAGGTGCACCTTCTTATCTTCAGGACGTGTCGGAACTTGTTTCTCGAAACAGCCTTTTTATAAACGAGGGCAGAAAATCTTCACTCATTATACGATTGTCATATCGAGAAGCCGTTATTCGCATGAATATAGTCACAGTCCCCTCCCCTCCTTGTACCCAAAGCCTATTGGGACCCAAGATGGCGGCCCAAGATGTCGGATGACAAGATGGCGGCTTCCCCTATGATATCTGTGACGTGGCTACCATAATACATAAAGTGGGAGGGATCCCCTTCCCTCCCTGTACAGCCCAAGATTGCGGCGTCGTTAATGTGCATGACATCAACAAGATGGCTGCGCCCATATTGGGCATGCGCAATAAGGATGGTGCCCATGATATGCATGACGTCAACAAGATGGCAGCCCACACATCTTTTAGAGATGCACTCATGCAAAAGAATACAGTATAGCAGTTACTGATTTGGGAACATAGCGGTCACTGATGGGGTACTTGGGTACGGGGAGTGGCAGTGTGCGTCTCAAAAGGTATGGACGCTTTGTGCTCTTAGTTTTTAATATGTCTTGGGGAACCAGTCAGTACTTTTCATGTCACAAACAAAGTATCAGATTACATAAACTTTAATTAAAATTGAAGTTTATTTTAATACATGGCTTCCCTCATCTAACACAGAATGTGGATGCTTTCAAATACATCTATGTATGTATGCATCTGGTAACGTTATCAACAATCATAAAGGGTCTCGACTTAACCCTCTTACGATTACAAAATTACCCTGACTTGGCTTTATCAAACGTTGTTACTGTCGAGAGCGTATCTGGGCAAGAAGAAGAGTATTAATCTGTTATACAAACACATAATCAGTCGTCTTCTGTTGGGTATAGAGTTACATGATGCCTCCTAAAGCCAAAAAGGAATGAACAACTCTAAATTTTTCTATCTATTCAGTTTTTTATTTTCACATAAAATCAGTTTTTACAAAGTAGTTAATTGGTTTTATAAGCAGTTAAAATGGATTTTCAAATTATTTAAGGCCATGAGTCGAGTAAGGCACTTCAGACAACATCCGGTCTATGGAAAAATTAGAAAAACTGCTCAGCGACTTCGAGATGAGGAAGGTTACGGAATGAGCGAAGCTGAAAAATTCGCAATTGAGAAAAGAAAATACCTTTTTGATCCATTATTAAGAAAACACACGTTTTTGGATGTGCAGACAACTTCAGATGATAACTGGAGAAAGTCCAGAAAAACAACAAAAAACTGCCCTTTTTCAGGACCACGAGTCAGTTACTGAACATTTAATTATGTGCTTTTGTATGATTACCAGTAAAATTATTGTAAAAACTACTTATTGTTGTAAAAATTACTTATAGTGCAATTGTAAAATCACTTTTAAAACTGATTGAAAATCCATTTTAACTGCTTGTAAAACCAATTAACAACTTTGTAAAAACTGATTTTATGTGAAAATAAAAAAAGTGAATAGATAGAAAAAATTAGAGTTGTTCATTCTGTTTTGGCTTTAGAAGGCATCATGTAACTCTATACCCAACAGAAGAAGACTGATTATGTGTTTGTATAACAGATTAATACTCTTCTTCTTGCCCAGATACGCTCTCGACAATAACAACGTTTGATAAAGCCAAGTCAGGGTAATTTTGTCAATAAAGATTACACGAATGAAGATAAAACCTCCAGACACAATGCAATCGTAAGTCGAGACCCTTTATGATTGTTGATAACGTTACCAGATGTATACATACATAGACGTATTTGAAAGCATCCACATTCTGTGTTAGATAAGGGAAGCCATGTATTAAAATAAACTTCAATTTTAATTAAAGTTTATGTAATCTAATACTTTGTTTGTGACATGAAAAGTACTGACTGGTTTCCCAAAACATGTTAAAAACTAAGAGCATAAAGCGTCCATGCCTTTTGAGATGCACACTACCCCTCCCCGTACCCAAGTCCCCCATCATTGACCGCTATGTTCCCAAATCAGTAACCGCTATGTTGTATTCTTTTCCGTGAGTGCATCTCTAAAACTCTAAAGCCATCTTCTTTACGTCATGCATATCATGGGCACCATCCTTATTGCGCATGCCCAATATGGGCGCAGCCATCTTGTTGATGTCATGCACATTTAGATTAAACATATTTTATTTGTTATAACAAAAGGGATTGGATAACAAGTGCCTAGCACTTAGATTATATCCTTTCCGTAATATACATCTGAAAATTACAAATTATGTTACAAATATTTATAAGAAGTTATGATGTGCATATAATGGCAAGAGAAACATGTGTATATATTAATACAATATTGTGTATGTACACAGTTCGAAATAAAACCTGACGGGTATTCAACTTCACAAGAGTCAGAGCAGAGAGATGAGAGGGAGAAGAGAAGAGACGTGAGCTGCCACTCTACAACACTGTTGGTTTTAAATTACATACCAACGGGTCATATTTCAACACAACCACGAATCCAGCGGAGCCCCATACCAATGCTATAACCAGGACATGCAGGACAAACATGCGGAAAGTCATGTGTGAAGGAAACAGAGGTGGACACGAGTTCATATTATAGATCATTTGACTAAGATGTTGTGAGTCATATCTGCTCGGTTGTCGTCTTATCTAAAACCGCTTCGTGGCCTTGATGAAATTTTGTACACTTCGAAAAAGGTGGATGTTGACGGATTCCGATAAGTTTGGAATACCATAAAGAAGATCATTGACCGATCTTATTGTAAGATGTGCAAGATTTCTCTGTAAGACTAGTTTTTCATTTGAATAGTTACTACAGTTGAAAAAGTAATGGTTCACATCTTCAGCCTCGTAACCACAAGAACATCTTGGTGTGTTATGAATATAGTTGGAGTGTTTATCATAATTTAGGTCGCTGCAAGAATTCCTCAGCTTGCAGTGTATAATATTGACGGCCCTATCGCCATTATTAAAGTACTTAGGTGGTTTACAATTGCCTCCATCAAAATATTTGACAAAGTTGTTCAGTGAACTCGACTGTCTTACTTCTAAAGGTAGTGCATTCCATTCCGAGATACACGAGGGGATGAATGAGCGCTTATATGTTTCCGTGTATGTGAGTGGTAATTGAAAGTTGGAATGGGGCCGGGTGCTATACGGGGAAATGTCCTCAAAGGTCCGTGGCAATAAGCCAGAGAGGTATGTAGGGGCCTGGTTATTTACAATTTTAAAAAACGTTATCATTTTGTGGAGATGACGCCTCTGCCCAAGGGTTTCCCAACCAAGTTCGGCATATAGAGCAGATACCGCGGTTGATCTTGTTAGACCGGATATTATTCTCGCTGCATCCGTGTGGATTCTATCCAATTTGGTAAGTAGGTAATCCGGTGCACCGGCCCACACCACGTCTGCGTATTCAACGATCGGGAGTATGAATGATTTGTATAGCGTCTCTAAGCTTTTTCGACCTAGGATATACTTTAATCTTCTTAACTGAGATATCCTGGAATTAGCCTTTTGGCATAATCTGTTAATTTGGGCATGCCAGTTTAAGTCTCCCCGTAAGGACAGGCCAAGGTGGGTGTGAGACTTTGTGAGTTCAAGTGGCGTGTCACCAAACATCACAACAGTACTTAGGTTAACACGTTTTTGGTGAATAAACGGTTTCGGTTTTTGATGGGTTAAATGTAACAAGCTACGTGTTGCCCATTCGGAAACAGCCGCAAGGTTTTCATTAGACTTTGAAACAATGTCATCCAGTTCAAATCCACTTTCTGTTATACTTGTATCAACTGCAAATAATCTACAGGCGTCCGGTGAATCTAAGTTTTCAGTAATGTCATTGATGTATATAAGAAAGATCCCTGGGGAACTCCATAATTAACAGGTAAGTACTCAGAGGGAGTTGCGTTAACAGTTACCCTTTGTTTACGATCTGACAAATAGCTTTTGGTCCACTCGATGAGTGGGCCAGATATACCGTTTTGTTTCGATTTGTGAATTAACCCTTCATGCCAAACCATATCGAATGCTTTTGATATGTCACAAAATACTCCAAGCGAAAACTGGTTCCTATCAAAGGCTAAACAGAGATTATGATATATTTCAATGAGCTGATAAACGGTGCTATGTTGGGGTAGGAAGCCAGACTGATATTTAAAAAATAAATTATTAGCACAACAGTGTTCATACATTTGGTTAAAAACAATCCTCTCCATAACTTTGCTGACACAGCTTAGGAGGGAAACGGGTCTGTAATTGCTGAGGTTGTGTGCGTCTCCCTTTTTAAATATCGGCACAACGGTGGCCATCTTCCATTCTGATGGGTAGACGCGTGAAGAAAACGAAAGCCTAAATAGGTGAACCAGAGGTTTGCATATTGTGGCTTTTGTTTCTTCAAGCATGCGGTTGCTTATACCATCGTGCCCAGTTGCTTTTTTTGGTATCTAGATTGCCCAGGATTCGAGTCACTTCGTCTTCCAAGAAGTTTATTTCAGACAGACTCTGAGAGCACTTTCTTCTAAAGACAGGTAAACTATGTCCCTCGTCATGTATCTTACTATTTGACAGAAATGTTTTGTTGAGCAAGTTGGCTTTGTCTTTGTCGTCTGTTACCATAACTGTACTACCCGCATCATCTTCTTGGTTAAGAAAGGGGACCGAGGGTTTCCTTTCAAAATTATTCAGTAGCTGCTTAACAGTGTGCCAGAAAACTATGGGGTTTCTACTTACCGAAAGTGAAGTATCTTGGTTTGAATAATAAATGGATTTGGCCTTCTTTTTCATGTTATTTACTTTGTTTCGGGAATGTTTATATCTTTCAATTATTTGTGGGTTTGGGTTTTTCAAGATTCGTTTCCGAAAACGATTTCTGTGGCGAATGTCCCGACGTAGTGCCGAGTCAAACCAAGGTTTATCGTGGGGACGTATTACCACATTGTAGGACGGAATACATTCTCTGGCAATACCTAGAAATTTATATGCAAATTTATGGTATGACGTATCAGGCATAGTCGTGTCTGAAATGAAAGACCAATCTGTTTCGGAGATCAAATTATTCATTTTGAGGAAATCTGCTCTGTTGTAGTTCCATATCTGTCGAATTTTTGTTTCGTGTTGCGCGGTTCCAGTCTCTATGACTGCTGATACAGCTCTGTGGTCGGAAACACCAAGTTCGTGAACTTCTGAGTTCAAAATTACAACATTATCGCTAACTATTATTGGGTCTAATAAGGTGCTTGAGGTTGGCGTTACACGAGTCGGCTCTTTAATGACGTTTTGTAGGTTATAACAGTTTATAACTCCCCGGACAAAAGGATGATTCCAAGGATAACGCATAAAACCAGAGTGAAACGGACTTTTACCGTACGAATCGTTATACGGTGCGGGAGTCCAACCGATCTACTCGTGGCAAAGTACCTGCACACGAGGAAATTGTAATGAAGTCCTACTGTAGTCCTATATTGCTCGATACTAATATCCATGGTTAACGTCTAGATAAGTTGGACAACAGATGGAAATGCGGCCCACCAACGCACCATGGAAGGCGGATTGTGTTTTGATATAAACTGATTGCGTGGCAGTGAAATTGGTGAGTGGCAGTATTGAAAGAAAGTGAAAGGAAAAAGAGAAGTTATGAGGTAACAAGTATATACAGTTTGTAACAAGATTAGACATGTGATACACATCTCCTGTTGGGTGTGTTGAGTGGTGAGATCGGCTTGTAGTTTGGTTTTTTGGTTGGCTGGAGTATCTCTTATTCCAAAGGCACATTCCCCCGTACACCACTGCCCATGGCACTCATTGAGATGAGTCCAACGGGCTCATATCAATGAAGGTCACGGGCTGTAGTCCGTTAAAGGGAAAGAAGATGAAGTTTAAATGATTTTTAAGACCTTACACGGGTGGGTTTGTACTATTTGGTCGAATTATGTGGCGATGAGTAAAAGGAAATTTCTCCTATAGGCCACGCATAACATAAATGTGGGGACATTAATCGCTGGTACCCAAATTTCACCCCAAAGCCCACAAACTGGCGTCCGATACCCAATCAGTCAAGGAAACGAAAGGAAAATGATGTCCTTGTTTTGTATGAGTGTCGAAAGGACTGTCAACATTTTTTCACAAGTTTTTGCCTTGCAGCAGTTCACTGGAAAGTGCGTGTGAACACTCCCCAGTCAAATGCAGCAAGGCAAATCCTTACAAACTAAGTTATTTCTCTTCGATGGAAATATGAACACCATCCACAAAAGTCATGCACATTAACGACGCCGCAATCTTGGGCTGTACAGGGAGGGAGGAGGATCCCTCCCACTTTATGTATTATGGTAGCCACGTCACAGATATCATAGGGGAAGCCGCCATCTTGTCATCCGACATCATGGGTCGCCATCTTGGGTCCCAATAGGCTTTGGGTACAGGGAGGGGAGGGAACTGTGACTATATTCGTGCGAATAACGGCTTCTCGATATGACAATCGTATTGTGAGTGAAGATTTTCTGCCCTCGTTTATAAAAGGCTGTTTCGAGAAACAAGTTCAGACACGTCCTGAAGATAAGAAGGTGCGCTTGTGGAGCTTAGGTAATCTACATATCAAAATAAGTGTTTACACAAATAAGATAATCCTCTTAACTGAGTACTTTGAAAATATCTCGGTACAATATTAACCCAAACACATTGTATATTTCGGAAAGCAGGAACGTCATGGGGAAGCCGCCATCTTGGATCGCCATCTTGGGCCGCCATCTTGGGTCTCAATAGGCTTTGGGCATGGGGAGGGGCGCCTAACAGGTTTTAGGCACGAAGGAGGGACTAACTGGGTTTGGGTGCAAGGAGGGTGCCCAAGGGGCTTTGTGCGCAGTGGAGGTGAGGGGACCTAACGGGCTTGGGCACAGGGAGGGTTGAGGGAGGCCTAAAAAAGTCCTGGGCGCTTTGGGCGCGGGGGTCCCCCGGCGGGGTCATCAAAACAGACATGAAAGGCCATCTCCTACTACTGCTGTTAGCTCAGTTTGTATGGCATCAGAGCGTTCAATGCTAGTTGATTGGCTCCCATACGAGCCAGCTTCCGAAAACGCTTTCAGTTCAGTGGTTCGCGCCCAGCACTATACCAGTTCCTTCTTGACACAGACGATATAAAATTATATTCAAGTAGTTGCATCATCACAGATCGTCCATTTATTGTTATTATTTATTATTGGTGTTTAAGGTCACATACTTATGCACAATGGCTAATCATGACCGTGACAGTTTTACGGTGGAGGAAGCCGGCGTACCCGGAAATAACCACCGAGCAACGACGACCAGCTATCAGCTCCCCAACATCGTAACTCCGCACTGCAGCACAGACAGGGTTAGATTGGTTGAAGACATGCGCACCATCGACGTACAGTACGCCGTACGTACAGTACGCCTTAGTACACGGCGTCATCGTGCCCCCATGTGGACAATGCGCGTTAGGTGCCTTGCCCAAGGACACAACGCGGGAGTCCGAATTGATCGCTCAGACGGTCACCCATCCAATGATTAACCGGGCTCGGCGTTGCTTAACTTCGGTGATCTGACGAGAACCGGTTACCCCAACGCCACCACGCCCCGATCGTCCTTTAACCCTTTACCTAACACGAAAAGCAAACGACACTTGCAAATAAAATTTTTGAAGCACTAATGTTTTTGATTTTTTGCGTCAAAAACATAGCCTATGACCTCTCATTGGAACGAGCTCGTTGAGCTCGTTCCAATGATGGGTCATAAGCTATGTTTTTGTGGCAAAAAATGAAAAAATAATAAAAATTGAATGGTGAATTTTGTGAATAGCGCTGGTTGGTTTTGGCCATTACGTTGAGTAAAGGGTTCATTATTATTCCTGTGTTTAAAAGCTGGGGCTGGGATGATATTGATCTCTGACCTCAGCTTTTAAAATCTTAAGATCTATGAAGATGCAACTGCTTGAATTTCATTTTATGTGTATGGATGTGGGGAGAATGGCAAGCCAATACATCCTTCATGATTTACGCATCTGTCAACTCTCAAAGAACGTTTGGTATACAGGAAGCAATCAAAACGCCATTTATTCCATTCAACTTTATTTGTCTGCTCTCAATGTTATGTGTGATATATAACCAAAATGTCACTTTTCTCCTTCCAGTCCTGTCTGTTTTTTGTTTTTTTTGTTTTTTTGGGAAGAAGTAAATAAACCAGTTCTTAGTTTTCGTTTTGTGAAAAGGTAACAGACAAAATATATTTAAGATTTCCCTTGCATTTAATGAAACATTTGTTGCCAGAGCGGCTGGAGCACCATTGTTGCCACCCAGTGCTGTGGAGATGGGATAGGGAAATATCACCCGAAGGGGGTGGGAGATATTTTACAGAGACATGAGGCTTACGAGTGTCTTAGTCAGATATCTTTCCCCCATAGTGAGATATTATTCCCTTGCAACCCCACATTACTCCACGTTGATTTCAACCACATCATTCATGATGTCACCGCAATCAAAATATTAATTGTGCGTTGAAAATGTACGGTTCTGTCGACTGGTCGCTGGGAAATTAATAAATTGCATGTTGGGAAAGAGATTGAAAAAGTTCCATTTATTTTATTTTCTTTCGTTTTCCCCCAAAACAAATCTCGTCGAAAATGGTATTCCACTCCTCCCAGCATCGTTTTCCACTTTCAGCGATGATGGACTATTTTTTTTTTTTTTTTTTGGACATGTTGTGAAAGTCACCACAGAATCAGTTACAAAGAGCTGTTTTGTGAAAACAAATAAGGAGAAAATAAAATAAATACAAAAGTTAACTGCTCGGATTCGAGTACCCTTTTATTCTCTCGTGGGCCGCGCTGATTATTTCACTTCTCGTGAAATAATCCTCCCGCGCGCCCCACTCGGGGATAAAAATCGTACTTTTATCCGAGTAGTGAACAATTGTCTATATATACTGCAGGAATGTACTTCGAAAACCACTGTAAGCGCATAACACAGATTAGTAAACTCACTGAGGAATTTAAAACAACTGACATTCTGGAAATTATTGATTTTGATGGTATCGCGAGGAATATTGTGGAAACTCGATAGATAACAGGGTTGAGTAATACCGCAGCACTAGAACAAAATAGAGGTGAACTTAAATGGATGGGAATCAAGGATAGGATAGACTTAATGAAACTCTCCTATCTCAACAAGGGGCATAGCTAAATTACATAACGTGAAAGATTGAGTCAGTTTTTAGACTGTTAAGAGGCTGTTGAAACTAATATGGAGATAAAAGAAGCTGAGACAGTGACAGAAGCACAATGGCGAAATTCAAGCTTGGCTTGGAGAGAGGTGGGTACAATCTTGGATTGCCACCTCGCGCAAGTGTAACGAAAGTCATCACAGTGAAACAAGGCATGGACTGGAGGTCGTCACTTATGGCGCAATCCCTTTTTGTATGGGGGCGTGACAACCGTTACTTATTCCAAGTTCCTTATTCAACATGCGCTATCAACCGATAAAGTCCAGTGGGCATCTGAAATGTACGTTAAAATCTTCAAGATTTGTTGTTTTAAAACAGATCGAACCTGTCGGTCGTTTAAGCAACAGTATTGACACTAAAGCTTATGAACAGCCAAGAAAGAAAGATGGATTGTGGAAAACAGACAGTGGATTATTTGTACAAACACCGCGGTACGTTCCATTTGGAATCCTTCTCATTGGATCCTAGCAGATAACAATTGATGAGAGTTGTCTAGTGTGGGTATCCTATACTCGTAGGTAAAATTAGCCGAATGTCGAAAAGTGAAAAAGTGAATCCCGTATTAGGGCTGCAACGATATGCTTCCCTAACGATACGATATGTATCAATCTGTACGATACGATATGCATCATGATACACATGATCTCTTCTGGCATACAACTGCAACTATCAACTACTTGGAACTACGTGTACTCATTTCCAGTAGTTTCCTTTTATTACAAATTTTTGAATGCACTCTTTACGCTGTATGTTCTCATCGTTCAAGCCCTGTCGTGAAAATGACCGAATGGGGGTTTCTACCTGATCTGTCCCGGTTGTGATAGCTAAATTCGCAACAGACAGTAGTAATGTGCGTAAAGTACGCTCAATCACACTCCATGGGTGTCAAATCATTTGGGCAGATTTGCAAAACAGCTGAGAGAAATGTTTTAAAAGAAGTTCGAAGCATGTCAAGATGTCCGAAGATTTATCGAAATGAAGTTGACTAATTTAGATGTAACGGAATCCGCAGACCAGGCGGCCACGGAACTGGGTTAATGTTGTGGTTGGAAATGACTGGGTTTTTTAAGTATTATCTCATTTTTGGTTAACTAATTTTTTTGGTGAACCGACTTTTTTTTTGCTTTGGACGTTTTCATTTTCACACAACGCGACAGACGATCGATAATTGCATAACGAAATTTGGAAACGTTTCGAAGCGTAACTAATGACTCGAAGGGAAAGGAACTAGCATAAACGGTACTGGGAAAAACAGTTCCGGCCTGTACATCGTCAGTTAAATACAGAAACATTTATGTCATAGCGGCCATTCCGTTAAGTACAAGGGTTTAAAGTTTAATGGATGTGTAATAACAATAAGAACGAGATAAAAAATCCTAGCTGTGTTACACAAAGGATTTCAATGACATTTATATAATAGATGGATGACTTGTAATTTTTACCATTCAAAAGTAAAAAGTATAATGAAAATACCCTTGGACTTTTGTCTTGACACCTGATGTTTTTTTTATTTTTTCAAATATTGTCTACTGTTTTGCTCATACCATTGTAAAACATCCCTATCGTTTTCTTGGAAATGTCTTGGATGAAATTTGATTGTAAGAACTGTCTCTAAACCATATCCTTTTGCAAAATGATCTAAAGCAAACATACAGTACATTCCACACACAGCACTAGGAACGCTTAGTAGTCTTATTGTATTTATTGTCCAGGAATCTTATGTTTTTAACTATGAAATTGTATATTTCTTTATCCAATGGTGGTAAATTGTATGAATCAAAGGAGATAACAGAATAATTGTCTTTAAATACATTTCTATCCAATGTTCTTCTGGTTCTTTCGAAGAATCTCTGTTCACAAAATATGCTTGTTTATGAGTAGTATTGATGTGCGCATCTTGACCATTCTCCCGACGAAGGATCCACAGGATTTGAATTTTGATGAAGATGGCGTCATTTTAATTGTTTTAATGTTTTTAATTTTGTTTACTGTTTTTTCAATTTTGCTATTGTTTTTCAAAATTTTTAAAGTTGTTTTTATTTGTTTTTTATTGATGTTTTAATTGGTTTTAAATTAGGTTTTAATCGCTTTTCGGAGAAATTCCAACTCAAGTTCATCTTAGGTCAGAGTTCGGGTCAGGGTAATTAGCCACCTGTTCGATAGTGTTCCGACTTTTGTGTATCAAACCTTTCAATCATCTCCACCCGTGTTTACTTAATGACCGGTCTATTTATTAGTCCCCTCCCGGCATCGCCGGAGGGGACTATAGGTTTGCATAGGTTTGTCAGTCTGTCAGTCACACTTTAGTTTTCCGGACTTTTTTTGGAAATGCTTCAACGGAATGATTTCATTTTTGGTCAACTACTATAGAACGATGACTTACAGATCAAGTTTGAGTTTCATGCTGATTGAATTATTCTTGTGTGAGTTATGGCCCTTGGAAATATGGAAAAGCGCCAAAATATCAGTTTTCCGGACTTTTTTTTGGAAACGCTTCAACGGAATAATTTCATTTTTGGTAACCTACTATAAACCGATGACTTACAGACCAAGTTTGAGTTTCATGCTGATTGCATTATTCTTGTGTGAGTTATGGCCCTTGGAAATATGGAAAAGCACCAAAATATCAGTTTTCCGGACTTTTTTTGGAAACGCCTCAACGGAATGATTTCATAACCTACTATAGAACGATGACTTACAGATCAAGTTTCATTTGCACTCTGTCCATCCGTCAGTCTGTCAGTCACACTTTAGTTTTCCGGACTTTTTTTGGAAATGCTTCAACCGAATGATTTCCTTCTTGGTAACCTACAATAGAACGATGACTTACAGATCAAGTTTGAGTTTCATGCTGATTGCATTATTCTTGTGTGAGTTATGGCCCTTGAAAATATGGAAAAGCACCAAAATATCGGTTTTCCGGACTTTTTTGGAAACGCTTCAACGGAATTCATGCTGATCACATCTAGGTTATAACATTTGTATAATTATTGATGCTCATTAGTCCGGTAGGGGACATTGTATTGCTTCAGCAATACGTGAGCTCTTGTATATATCTGTCATCACCTACACTCGAACATGCGTCTCATCCATCGAGGGATGATGCCGTTGATATGCTGTCCCACAGAGAAACCTCGCTGATTGGTTGAACGCAGCAGAAAAGGGAACGCCCCCCTTCTGAAAACTGAGCATGTCTATTTATGAATTATAATTTTTATTTCCAAAGCGATCTTCAACCAAGCAGGACGTGTTTGATCAATATGTCTTCGAGCAACAATATTAAAATCGGCAGGCGTGAATCTTATATTCCCGTTGGAGTCTTCCAAGGAGATCTGAAAGTTCACGTGAGAACGTTTACTGCTAATGGTACCACGCCTTTGTGGAGGGCATTATATCCCGACTTGAGACAGGTGAAACATCTGCTTAGTCCAGATCCTTACTGCTTCCGTTTACTGCAGTAAACAAGCACTGCTCCCAGGCTTCCCAGGGGACATCGGGATAAAATGTTCTTCCAAACGCTCAGGCCAAGTTGGAAAAAAGACATGCCTGTTCACTGCCTCAGTAATTGTTGGAATACCCTTACCCGGTCGGATAACCTCGCGAGACATCAGAGAGATGTCTGTTTCCCAAAGTATAAAAATGATGAAGATGAAGTCTCCGAGTCGGTAGAAAGCATGAGCGAAAGTGACCATGGCTCTGGAAACAAAGTCGAACCTGAAATCTATTTGATGTAAGCGGAAATCATAAAAGCCATACAAAGGGTATCGAGGACAGTTTTCGGATTTGAAAACTGCATATACTGAAGTCGGTTTATCGGAAGACAATGCCATAGATGAAATCCTTCACAAATTGAAAGACGGAATCAGGGCGAGCCATGTCAAGCATTTCTGTAACGATGTAATACTGGTCTATGAGTTCAGAAGAGGTCCAGTTTACAGAAAGACTTTACGAACTACTCAGCAGCTAGAAGATAAAGATTGCAACCCATCTGAAGCCCTCAAGCGTGCGATAGATAAAAGAAAATGTTTGTTCGACCCTTTAATAGAAGAATATGCATACACATAATTCAAAGAAGAGGCTTACGGCGGATAACTCTATTCGTACCATCAAAACATGGATGCTCAGTGTAAGGACATTGAGTTCCAGTCGACGAAAATTAAATGAAGGATTTGAAGCAAATGAACTCTGTACAAAAAAATGAAAAATTGTAATGCAAAATGTGTGATTTAACAATACATATGTCAATAAATTATTGTTTTTGTTAAAGTCTATTAGATATCTATTGCATGAGCAGAATTTGGGGTGTCGCATACAACTTTGTCGTCGAGCCAGTATGAAACCACTGCGCTGTGACAAGTAACTACCACAGTCTTAAAAAAGTGGACGATTTACTGACGTGATGTCCAGTGCCGAAACATGGTATGGTGGCGCCGGGCACCTGGTTTAACCGGATTCGGCCCTAACGTGGTTAATCTAGGAAAAAACACGTCTATTGAAAAATCCAGTAAAAACCCTTATGAGGATGTCAAAAAATACATCGGAGTGAGTGGAAAATAGGTCGAGTGACTAAGAAATATCTGTGGGGATTTTGAGTATATTTCCTCATTTCCAGGTATAAATCACGCGAAAATGGCATATTATTTTTTACTTGAGATGTACTCACGATATAACTGTGGCTGTTGAAAGTGATACCACCGGTGGCTGCAGCTGGCCTCTTTGTAGCTCTGTGAACTGCTGCATTGTGCCGGTAAAAATGAAACAGTTGATGAAAGGTCTCCCCACAGGTACTGCAAGTGTAGGATGTATGACAGGTTTTATTATGGTGGACCAAATCTTCCTTTTTCATATAATCTTTAAAATAGTGTTCGCACTGAAATCTTTTCACTGGTGATTGCCCATCTATGTGGTGTCTTCCAAACTCGTGGCGGTTTCTGTCGAACTTTGTAGAATACATCTTATCGCAGAATCGGCAGCCAAAAATGATCTTCTCCTGGTGTTGCTTCTCGTGTGTATCCTTATTCTCTTTTCTTGTGAATATCTTCTCGCAAAACTGGCACGGAAACTGTTCTTTCATGTGCGCCGTCTTTTCGTGCCAATTCTTATTCGAAATCGATGAAAAGATCTTGGAACATACACTACAAGATAAACACTCTATTGCAAAACTTAAAAAAGGTTGTCGCTTCTTCGGTTAGACTTGACAAATGATGCTTACACTTTACTTCTCTGCTATAATAATATTTCTGACCAAATATATGTGCGAGTGTGGGTGACGACAGATATATATAAATAGACCGGTCATTAAATAAACACAAGTGGAGATGATTGACAGGTTTGATAAACAAAAGTCGGAACTCTATCGAACAGATAGCTAATTACCCTGACCCGAAACCTGACCTTAGCTGAACTTGAGTTGGGAAAAGTCATTAAAACTAATTTAAAACCAATTAAAACATCAATTAAAAAACAAATAAAAACCCAAAAAACAATTAAAAAAAAATTTTTTTTTAAAATTAAAATGACGCCATCCTCATTAAACTTCAGATCCTCTGGATCCTACTCTGGGAGAACGGGCCAGATGAGCACATCCTTACTACTTTTATGTTTATGTTTTTGTTTTGGTAACAAATCTCTTAAACACACTTTTCCATTTAAGGATGATAACCTTTGAGAACTGTCAAGTATATTCTGTAACTGTATAGTTTCCATCTTCTTAGCCCTGAAAAGGGCTGACACGGATCTGTTTATTTAGATACATGTTGTATAATATGACGAATCTCTTTCTACTAAATCTGCTCACATTTAAATGTCTCAATGGCAGTCTATTTCAAAGTTGACAGATGCACAAACAATATTCCAATATTCTTCTTGCTTTCTTGTGTAGATTATATAGTATAAGTCATTGGACACAGATTCTTGCAACAGTTTGCAATGTACATATCTATCAATGTTGTTGTGTGATTGATATTCTTCACAGATATCTTTCATTGTATCTGTAATGGATTTTGTCAGTTCTATCACAACACATTCTCGAAATAATGTTTGAAATTTCTTATCAAACAACTTGCAGTGTTCACATTGCCTCATCGTTAATAGTAAAATATCTCTTCTCTGGGTCTTTTGATCGCTATCTCACTCTCAGATATCAGATTCTATATAAGCGACAACATAGATCACATCTCGAAGAGCTTGAGAAAACTCAAATTCAATGCGAATCTTACCAGATTTTATAGGATGAGCCAGTGGCCTATTACTACTCTAATGGGTGTAAACTTAATTCCCCAAAGCGTATATCATTTTGAATAATCTACAAAGATAAATCAAATGTTTGATTTTGTCCAAAATAGCTTTAAATAGGGAAAGATATGAATTCAGATAAAGTTCACCTTCGAAATTTGGTTTAAAGGGACGTGATTTGATGGAATGTCCATCCACTGTTACTTCCGACTTAATCGAACTGGAATGTTGGAAATTAAATGGCGTGGTGCCAATATCCCTATTTATACCTCTATTAAATACTAAGCCAAGAATAATTTGTTTTGTTACCTGTTTATGAAACTGATGATCTTCAGTTTTTGAATGAAGACCGTTTCCAGTTGCAAATGTTTTAATTTCAACACGCCTTATGGGTATTTTGTAACTTGAAGGATTCATTTGTGCATTGACATTATTTGCGAATTTTGGAATCAAATCTAATGCTGGTATTTTGAAAATAGCTTTTTGAATTTCAATTTTCTCTATGTTCACCACCAATCAGACAAAATTTTGATGGAGTATGATGCAATGTTATTCTCATCGCCACTCCTTTTAGTAAATGTTTTTCTTGCACCAATAGATCCAAGTGTAATGTTCCTCTTAACTGTACAGATTTACAAGCAGCAATTAATTTTTCATGTTCAGTCAAACCGTTGTCTGATAAACTTTTTGCAGTTTCAGTATGTGTGCCAGGAGTATCTGAATACCACATTTCACTTACAATTGTGTTTTTTAATCTTTGGAATAACTAAAGTAAATTCACCAAAATCATTGAATAAGGATATAAAGATGTATTTGGTGGTTATTAGATTGCAATTCAATGCAACATCACTTTTGCTAAACACAATAAGAAAAACATTATTAATGGGAGCAATTTGTGTAACTGGAGCTAAAGCACTCCCATCGTGTTTTGTAATTTTAAACTGAACTACAAGTGTAGATGCTGCAAGATCTAACCACTTGATTGTTTGTCTTGGAATTAAAAATTCTATTGGTGAAGAATCGTTTAAAGATGCTATTGGGAATTGTTATATTTCACCAATATTTTCTGTACCGAAGGAGCTCTTTTATATGTCTTTCCTCTTTTACGAAATGGTCTTAAAATGACGTATTGCTTTTCATTTTGGTCTTTTCATAAATAAAATTAATTCCCCCACTGATTTTAAAAGACCTTTTCCATGAGTGAGTAACATGTCTTTAGGTGCTTTTTCTAAAAGTTCTTTTGCCATCTCTATACCATGTTTCAGTCCTTCTGTTTTTAACCCTTTACCTTACTTTGTAAATGTCAGTGAAGACCATTGACTAAATCAATAATGGTTGAACGTCGTATGACTTCTCCATCATAACTTAATATACCCTGATCATCCCAGCTCATGTGTGGATGAGTCGACGAAGCACATAATGAAATTGCTTTACATCTCATAGTAACAGATGCATTTTCTATAATATGATCCAGTAAAGATAATGATTTTTTTCTGACTCTGTTGTAATCAAAGTTGGTTGTAATGGCTTTTTTATGTGACATTTGCATTTTTTTCAAAGTTTCTCCATACTTGAGTTCTTTCTTGCTTTCTGATAACTCTGAATTTAACACTAATGACAAATTATTCTGAATTGTGCTGTATTTGTAACTTGGGAATCACGTGGTAATCTAGGATGCTGAGCTTTTTCATTTCTAGACCATTGCATATCTTCTGGCATACGATAACTACAATAGACCTTTTCTTATTATTTTATTTATTAATTTATTTCCAAGATTTGTTGCAAGTCCAACAACTGGAGCAAGTAATCCAAGTAATGGTGAAAAACACCTTTTTATTTAATATTTCTTTTCAGTGGTTTTTTTTAAGTGTTGTTGATTTACAATTTAAGTATTCTTAGTGGTTGACGATTCGAATACATGTTTTGTTTCTGACTAGCTTTTAGATGTAAATTACCTTTTAAAAGGTTATGACAACATTCTGACAAACAATTCATTTATTTTTTATGTGAATTTTGTATTATTTCATGATAAAATGCTGGAGGAGTTTCACCCAATGCTAATAACATATCACCATATTTTTCACTAAAGGAATTTGTGTTTCTTATATAGTCTCATCATGTTTCTCTGTTAGTACCTATGGATGAAATGAATAAAACAAATAAAATGTAATGCTATCTATATTAGCATGTCAAGTGGGAAGAGTGCACTTAATGACTTTATTCATTAAACAATGTTTACATCCCACTTAAGATAAAATCTTATTCCACAATAAGGTTTAGGATTATTCAAAACCGCGAAACGTGCCATTGTGAGAATATTTTCTTTTGGTGGCACATTCTATGCATTTTGTACAAATGCATTGGTTCATGATTTACTTCTGTACACTATCTTTCATTATTGTCAATACACGTGTTAACGTAAGTTGTGAGACTTCGTTTTTTGAAGGGTTTTTTAACCAGTAATGCTTTTGTTTTCGTATGTTTGGTAGTTGGAGAATTATGAGGTAAAATTTCAAAATTTGTGTACATGTATATAGGCCCCACCTTTAGTTGGATTTTTATCGCTGTGTGACTTGATGAATTATTGGATCTTCTTTTAGGTGACTTTCTTTTCTCATGTGTTTTTTTCTGGGATGCTGATTGAAAGGTTCTAGTTGTTTCACAACCAAAACCCACAGCATCTGGTTTATACACAGAACTTTTGTAGACGAGTGTCAGTGCCATATCGATTAACCCATTCATACGCTTGTGTCGTTCCATGTTTATTACATGCCTTCATGTCTACAAAAGCAACTATTAGAAGACATTCAGCAATTCATTTGACAACTCGTCCCCTGAGTTCCAATGTTTCCTATGTGCCAAGCAAATTTGCG
The DNA here is from genome assembly GCA_031216915.1 of Pictodentalium vernedei. Classification (NCBI taxonomy): domain Eukaryota; kingdom Metazoa; phylum Mollusca; class Scaphopoda; order Dentaliida; family Dentaliidae; genus Pictodentalium; species Pictodentalium vernedei. The sequence continues at coordinate 460,567,095 of CM062296.1, read as the reverse complement.
AGGAGAACCCGTGTTACTATTTTAGCTATCGCTAGCTATTCAAAATGTAATTGCGGTGCACGATTTGTAGAAAATTCCCGTGGAATTTTGCTTCTATTTAAAAATAATCTGTCAACGATTTCCGTGCGGAATGGATCTTCACATGGTTTAATGTTGCTGCAGATGGGAATTTCATAGAACAAGCGTAAAATAATTTTTCGTTTTGATGTGAGATTCACTCTAGGATTTGCAAGTTGTTCGAGATCTTGTTTATGTTTATCCATATAAGTTAAAGTTTGTTTTGGCAATTTAATTTTCTTATCAAGTATGATCCTACTTACTAATGTAAACTATTTTAAAACTTTCTTAAACCCTGGGTAATATTTCACGTTCAAGTGGATTTGTCTGATGGCAACTCACGGTTCTCGTTAACAGTTTTACACCACTGATACAAATGTTACAGCACTACCAATTTATAGTCTTGTATGAATGTTGGGTCCACGTTCATCTTGAATTATCCAAGGATGAAAAATATCAGTTCTCAGTCTAAATGAATCAGTTCTAGAATGAAAATCAATTAACTGGTAGAGTGCTAAGTTATATTTGGTCATCAAAATTTGTTCCTGTGTCTTTGCCTTGTTACAATTTATGGGAGAGTGCCAAGAGGCACTCTCCCATAAATTGTAACAAGGCAAACCCATATAGACTAAGTAATTTCATTTCTAAGATAATATAAAGCACATCCATAGAATGTGATACCTTTAGGCTGGGGTACCTGCTCTTCATATTAAAGCCCTGATAGTGGCTTCTAGCACTCTACCAGTTAATAAATTACCATGCTCACTGCTTGTTGCATCTTGATAAGCTGCAAATAAATGAGGTATTTAAACTTGATTTGCCAATACTTTAATCTGTCCTTTATCTCTTGTATCTTGAAATAAAATCATATAATGTGCATTTAAACTTATAGTGCAACTAGAGTTAGATTGTTGAAACATATTTCGAGTCATGTAAATAACACTTGCATTCTGATGATGTCCTTTACGGATAAACCATAATTTGATTTTTTCGTCATCTCTATCTCTTAACAAATCATAACAAACTGCAAGGTGTGGAATAGTGACATCATTAACAATTTCAAATTCATCATCAGGAATATCTTCTATAAATGCTATATTTTCACTTCTTTAAGTAAACTATATATATTTGGGAATTCTTGAATGCACCAAATCTTTTTTGAGGTACAATTTGAAATAAATCATTTTTCATTTCAATAAGTTTTTATTAACATATTCTGTTTTGTCTGAATCACAAGGCCTTGAGATGAAAATATTACAGGGATGTTGAAACAATAAACACTCACTTGATACCATGATTGTTTTTGTGAAAACGTTTTGTATCACTTACTTCTATATACTTTCTTCTGTAGGTTCTTCAGATCGATGGCTATGTATTTTTAACGGTGTTTTTAACTCAAATGTGGTTTTTGAAGAAGGGCAGAGGGTCTATTTATACCTTAAACCCGTATCGACATATATCATATGTATTTACCACATAACGTTTTGTGTATACAGCATATTTTGGTTTGTGTTTCACTTGTGTCCTTTCTATTCTTGTTAACGTTTAAGTCTATGTGAATATTCAATATTCATTTGGTAATTCTGCCTGTTTTGTACACATTCGACCATACTTTCGTAATGTGAAGTGTTGTAATCTAATGTAATCCCTTTGTATTTATATCAAGTGTATATTTGTCTATCTTTAATGTATTTGTAACCCTAATTTTCAGGACCCAAACCTACACATTCAAAGATTTTGCATATGGATGTTCATCTATCCAATCACCTAACCTACTGTTTATAATTGTTGGATTCCAAAGTGATGGGTTATATATATTTATACCATGATTACCGATTCTACTATATATGAAAAGCCTATGACATAAATTTTAGCTTTATACACCGACCGTGGTGAACACACCAGCAATGGGATTTCAGTAGTTAAAATTTACACCTACAGTGGAACTACATCCAAGTTGACCTTTGGTGACGTCGACCTGAATGCGAACTTGTCTAAATTTATCGCACGTCGCCTCGCGAAGAGTGAATTGAAAGTGGCGATTATTTATTAGGTTTTTAAATGAGTTTACCCCATAAAACACCAAAAATTAACAAACATGCTTGTCCCATGTTAATAAAGCAACCCTAACACGAAATAGTATGTTATTATGTTATTAGAATGAAAAAGGCCCTGTGTCTTTTTCTATTTTGTTTCGATGATAAAACTGACAGCGGAAGTACCTCCCATCGATGCTCACGTAAACAAAAACAAATTCGCACGTATGTACGGCTGCTGCTCAGTAAAATCGAGAAAAATAATAGCGACTCTTTCTAATCTGACGATCATGGTATAAATAAAATATACCCAAAGTAACTTGGTGTACCAAATGTTCACCAAAGGCTCGCGGTTAACACCACTTCACCACTCGTGGTGAACATTTGGTACACCAAGCTACTATGGGCATATTCTATATAAATACAACTATCTGTATCAAAATATAAAACCCGTTTACCTGATCGTTATATAACTATGATGTACAATTCCAAACATGTGATTGCTGTGACAAAGAAGCTATATCAATATTAGCTGAACTGTGTGGTACATGTTTTTGTTTTGTATCTGAGCAATTCGCTAAAATAAATTTATCACGCTCAAATATTTCTACATTTTTAACAATGACAGTTGGGTCCTGCATCAAGTCAAAATACTTGGATGGTTCATCTATGTATTCTGTTTTAGTTTTAATATTGCTTTGTGCATTTGCTTCCATAAGCAGTTTAACAAGTTTTTCTGCAAATGATCTTTTCCTGGATTTTTTCAATACGTTGTAAATTTATGTTTTCAGTTTCTGCATAATCTTTTTTAAAAATGTCTTTATCTGTATCTGTTTGCACCCAATCTGGATACCCACTGGCTTCTTGTTTCTCATCTCATTTTCAAATATTTATTTACGTAATGTTTATAAATTGCTGTAGACCATTCATCCCAGTCCCATCCTAGTGCCAAATCTGACAAATGTCAAGTATTATGCAACCCATACCCATTACTTTGAAGAAAAGTTCTTCAGTTGCCGATGTACCTACAAGACTGCCTTGTTCTGGTACGTGTTCACAGTTTATCATTTTATTGTTCTGCACATGTATTGCGAAGTGTGAAAATCATTTTCTTGTGACAGGAATTGACAAAACTGGCATGTGAAGATTTTGTTGTGGTAAAACTTAACATTGAGTCCCCTATACTGTCTAAATTATGTGTATCTATGTTTTCTTTTGTGAGTATTTTTAGATGACCTACAAGGATAAATTGGGCAGATATCTATGTACTTTATTTCAGTATTTATGATTTGATCTATTTTATAGTTAATTTAATGGCATTTGGTCTTCCTCCAAATAATGCTTCTTGTGGTCTAACTGGATCCTTGTTGGGAAAAAGTGAATTGAGTGTTACCTTTAATTCAGGGTCTATTTTACATAACGTATCATTACCATGTCCCCCATATCCCCCATCACAGTGTATCCAAGTGATTTAGAGGGCGCGGTGGCTCAGTAGGTAGAGGTACAGGCTGCAAGTCGAGAGGTCCTCGGTTCGAATCCCACCTGCGGCAACCGCGTTGTGTCCTTGGGCAATGCACTTAACCCCGATTGTCCACATGGGAGCACGATGTACTAAGGCGTACTGCACGTCGATGGTACGCATGTCTTCAACCAATCTAACCCTGCCTGTGCTGCAGTGCGGAATTACGATGTTGGGGAGCTGGCAGCTGCTCGTCGATGCTCGGTGGTTCTCTCCGGGTACTCCGGCTTCCTGCACCCGTCAAACTGTCACGGTCATGATTAGCCATTGTGCATAAGTATATGACCTTAAACACGAATAAATAAATAAATATCCAAGTGATTTAAAATTTCTTGTGCGATCCTGTGTCTGATTCATACAGTTTTGTACATTTTAAATTGACTGTTTTTTTTTTTTTTGTTAATCTATCTCATATCATTTTTCACGTACATCCAAGAAATTCAAAAATGGCTCGTCTAGGTTGATCGGACACGAAACTGGAGGAAAGTTTCATAACATAAATTTAGACTGCATACTTAACAAGCACTGCATCCATACACTTTTATTTCTAGATACATAACTGTTTGCAGTTTACTTTTTTATTTTTGTTTCAAACATGTCAAAAAGTCACTTCTCGTTTTAGCATACGTGTTAACTCTTTAAACCCGAGCGGCCGCTTCTCCGACAAGGAACATGATACGTCAAAACGTCATTATATAGGATGACTGTGTTCAGTAAATATGTGGGGTAGACCAATCAATATTTTCAACGTGCAGCCCCAAGGCTGCATGTTGAAAATATTGATTAGTCTACCCCAAATCATGAATATGGACTCTTCTAATTGCTGCCATTGAATTGGCATGGAATATACCACCAGAGGTCTAAGCGTTATGGTGCGTGTTTATTTTTAAGAGCATATTTATCTTTCTAAGGGACGTATTTACATTTAGGGCTGAGTGGTTAGATTTTCCAGAAAACAACTGGGTATATCACTCCTTTGATTCACCCGAGGTTAAATGACGAGAAACGAACCGGGAGAAGTGATTGGACTTTGAGTTACCAAATCCACTATAGTCTATATTCTGCTAAAAATTACGTTAATATGGTCTGCATATATCGTCCTCAAATTTCTCCAAAATTGGGACTGCTAGTCAAATATCCGACTACCCCCTTCACTGTTACTAACTATCATGACTAGTTGTCGAAGTAATATACTAGTTCGGTAATTTCTGAAAACAAATTGGCCGTGCAACGAGAATGAGACAATGCCCCCCCCCCCCCCCCCCCCCCCTGGGTAAAGAAACCCATCCTTTCGGACAGAACTACCTTCTGTGAAATTTTTAGCACGGGCACATCTGTGCAAATAAACATAAACCTTTGTGACTGGATACAAATACAGGAGTAAAAAACATAAGGATGATTACATAGAAAATTTATTTGTTTGGAGTGTTGTCGATAGATACAATTTCTTTGTATTCACCCTTTACCTAACATGAAAAGCAGACAACACTTGCAAAACAAAATTCCCGAATAACTAATTTTTTTTTCATATTTTGTCTCCAAATCTTAGGTTATGATCCCTCATTGGAACGAGCTCGACGAGCTCGTTCCAATGAGGGGTCATAACCTATGTTTTTGAGACAAAAATGAAAAAGATGATGAAAATTAATTAGCGATTTTTGAGAATAGCGCTGGCCGGTTTTGGCCGTTACATTGGGGAAAGGGTTAACTAACGTAACTACCTAAACCGGCAAGTGCTATGTACATAATTTGTCATTTAAGTTTTGATATTTTTTGCCGTCTTTGGTCTACAAAATACTGCTTATGACCTATCGTTGGAACATGCTTGTTTCAATGATGGGTCATAAACTATTTTTTGAATAACAAAAATAAGTTATTACGTTAATTTGAAAAAAGAGTTAATTTACCGATTATTAAATATGATATTTCTTTCTATTCCAAAATAGAAACTGGGGATACAAATTTGCTTTTACCACATAATATATAGTAATGCTCTTTATTTCTTTAGGGTTCAGCGCATGTCGGTAATTAGTGATGAGAAAGTTCCAATAGAAATTGAAGCTGATGGATACTTGAGATGGACAACACCCCGTCTAATGGACACATCTTGTTCTGTGGACATATTACATTATCCGTTCGATACACAAGTCTGTTCAATAATAGTAACATCATGGGTAAATACAAAATATGTCAAACTAAACGCAGGCCACGTTGACTCGGATGCTTTCTTACAAAGTGGTGAATGGGAACTACTGTCCACCAGCTTTGAAGGTGTGACTGAGAAGGTAAAAGTTCGTGAATTGAGCAAGGCGCTGTATACACTCGTTATAAGGCGTAGACCCATCTACTATATCCTTAATGCAATCATTCCATCAATACTGATGTCTTTCTTAGCTCCTTTGGTGTTTATTCTGCCGGCTGAGTCTGGGGAGAGAATCTCGTATGTGATCACGGTATTTCTCGCGGTTGTAGTAATGCTGACTTTGATACTGGAACAACTTCCTTCGTCATCAGAACGACCATCAATCTTCAGTAAGTATTTTACAAACGATGCCAATGAGTGAATTTATTTATAGTTATACAATGTTAACCCTTTACCTAACGTAACGGCCAAAACCGGCCAGCGCTATTCTCAAAAATCGCCAATTAATTTTCACTATTTCTTTCATTTTTTGTCTCAAAAACATAGGTTATGACCCCTCGTTGGAACGAGCTCGTCGAGCTCGTTCCAACGAGGGGTCATAACCTATGTTTTTGAGACAAAAAAATGAAAAAAAATTAGTTATTCAAGAATTATTTTTGCAAGTGTCGTCTGCTTTTCATGTTAGGTAAAGGGTTAAAAAACACAGCACGTACGCTTTGAGCGAGTAAATACTTGGTTATGAAAGCAGCAGGGAGCATCTAGTTGTAGGTTTTCGCCGTTATTATTAGTTTTCCTCCTTGCTTCCTTCCATTAAAGTTTACTCGAGAACGTTTCTTAGTTTTCTCGTGTCCAGATAAGAATCCCATTTTAAATGTAACTTTCGCTTGGCATTTAATAGGACAAATAGTGACAAATCTATATGTGAAAGGTGTGTAATTATAAATGTTCGAAAAAAAGAAAAGAAAAAACCCATTATGCAATGGAAAAGAGGAAGAAATGAAAGTGTAAGGCAAGAGCAGGATTGGAAGGGAAGGAGGGATTGTCTTTGTGAAAAATGAACGATTATTTTTTTTGCACATTTATAATTACTCACCTTTCACATATATTTCCAAGAATAAGCTGATTGAACACACAATGGGCCCAAAGTTTTATTCCAAAACGTCAAATTTATTATTTTTTCAATACCTGCCTCTTCCGATTGTTTGTGTTTAATGCACTTTGTATGTGGAAACGACATCAAAAAATCTTAAAGCTCGGATCCACAAATAGCATTTATGTAATAATGTCTATGCATTATAACTGGAAATAAATATTGTTTAATCTAACAAATATGAATATATTAGATCTCAATCTTTGAGTACATACTCATACAGAGTTCGCCAGTGAAAAGCAATCTGCACCGACAGTGTCGTATACGGTACCGTCGACGCTGATTACTGATCACCGGCGAACTCTATGGCTTTTTAAACTTTCTTCATCTGTGGCATTGTTTGATTCAAGCGATAGACCCTGAGCAAAACTGCACGCATCCGGAAAAGTTGACCAAATATGTGGCCGAAATACTGCCCAATTCAGAAATAAATCTTTAAACACAGCAAACACCAGATAATTTGAGTTTAGCAGACCTTAAAATGGTGGTGTTAAAGAGATTTCTCGTTTTTGTTTCCAGTTCAGGTTCTCTACGGAATATTGATGGTTTTATTTTATGGAAAGAATGAGATAATTTGTTGGTGAAGTGGCCGATTTTTTAGTTAAAATGGTAATATGTACTCAGTAAACTCTGCATATAATAGTAATAATGACTCTCTATCGTTCCTCTCCACTTCACCCCCCCCTACCACCCCCCCCCCCCCCAAGCATTAAAAAACCAAAGTGTATAATAGCATCCATCGCTATCTCCTCAATTTCCACAGCAAATGTGCTGATTCTCTTCCTTACACGCTACCTGACCCCCCCCCCCCCCCCCTCTGCCCATCTATCCTTCATCTTTCCAAGCCAGTTGTCAATGATACTCCCAGGGAGTCTTTTTCTATTGCACCGATTATTCTCAGGTGGCGTGGGGATGGAATGGGAAATCTCGGCAAGCCTTGTGTCTGAGTCAATTATCTTTCCCCGGTAGTGAGAATTTCCCATCCCACCCCACACTATCCCATTCCCTGCAAGGATGGGTTTCTTCCACTCCAACCCATATGACGTGATGGCATAGAAATAAAAATACACCCCAACCCGTGTGATGGACATTTACTGTTCATATTGAGGATACGGTAGCCGAGAAAGTAACGCGTTGCGCTCGGAGCCGGTTTGCGAGTTCGAACCCCAGTCGGAGAAATGTAACGTAATGCAATACCGGCGTGGTTTCAAAACCACTCTGCTCCTCCATAGTGCCATGTTCGGGGATGGTGCTATGCTCGTCCTATCGGATGGGGATGTAAATGGCTGTCCCATATGCAGTAATTATTGTGCACGTTAAATAACCCTACTGTGGCAAATGAGCTGCAGCTCGGCAAAATTTCCCCCTTGTATGTAGTGTATATAGTGTACTCAATTACCTGTATAAAGAACCTCCTCAATGAATCAATCAGGGTCCTCCGGAAAATAAACGGAGGAGTGACTGTAAAGCACATTGAATCGTGCAACAGTACTGCCGGACTAAAACGGGTGTAAAACGCGAACTGCAGCTTCAGTCCACACCCTGAGATGATTCTGGTGATATGGGGTTCACACAGGATGCTCCGGAAAATTAACGAAGGAATTTCCAAATGACAGCACAGAACATTGATCGAAGAGAAAAAATAAATTGCATGTTCGGAACAAATTTCGAATATCTTAAAGGTGTATACTACGAAAACCAGCGTTAGCTCACGACAGCGACTGGATAAAATCTTGGGGCGAGTTTTGAAATAGGTATCATTCCGTTGACGTCACTTTCGAAATTATTGATTTCGACGACGTCAGGGGGCTTGTGGTGGAAGAAAAATTATCCTGCGGTGATGTGGCTGTAGGATGGGTTACTGTGTCAATGGGAGCGAATCGAAACGGTTGATTACGATATACAGACGGTGGTGGAGTAATAAGGCGATCATTAAATATGTAAATGAGAATAGCTACGTGCATGGGGCGTGTAAAATATATCTCTCACACCCATGTATCTTAGCCGGGGCACGCGTATCTAAAGAGGCAAGTGGTGGAAGAAAACAGGGCAACAGTTACTGATAAGGTACAATTTGGCAATCATTATGTTTTAATGGGGTTTAGCGACACCTTCTACAGCCAGGGTCACCTCGTGTCGGACAGATTTGTGTGTGAAGGATGCCGGAGTACCCAGAGATAAGCAAGGGCACCATCGGCATGCAGGGCGCCTAAGTACAGAGCGCCACCGTGCGTCCATGTGGGCAATCGGGATTAAGTGCCTTGCCGAAGGACACAACTGCCCATGGAGGGAATCGAACCGTGGACCTTTCCAGCCCAGAACCAGTGAGCCACTGCGCTTTCTGGCAATCACTATTTCTATATTTTCGCCTTTCTCCCAAGTTATAGTGAATTTTACTTGGACATTGACAAAAAAAAACTTCCTTCCATAAAAAGGGTGTCGGCATTTTCCAAGTTCAACATATTTTGTTCAAAATGGATCACCGACATCGTGTCTTCAGTTTCAGTCTTGGTAAATAGAAAATCCCGCCCATAAGATCATTTGCTCACTCGCCATACAAATTTGCTTCATGCATATTTCACACACAAAACCCTCCAGTTTTTTATACCGTATATGAAAAACTGACAAAACCCTACATTTACCAAGAACGATCAGAGAACGGCACCTGCAGTTATTGTCTTGAACAACTTAGTCTTCTATTGTTTGGACCAGTAATCATATCTTATGGCCCACTCATTGGAACAAGCTCATCGAGTTCGTTCAATGAGCGGACCATACGATAAAACTATATTAAAACCGCGAAAAAATGAACAAAAAAACCCTAAAATTGGAATGGTGATTATCGTGAATAGCGCCAAGGGTTAGTTTCTTATCAGTCGAGATATCAGACCGAGATAACTTCATATCAGCCTGCGACCGAAGGTCGAAGGCTGATGTGCTCTTACGAGAACTGATATCTCTGCTGATATGAAACTAATCAAGTATTAATCTCTTTATTAAACCAAAACAAATAATTACAAAAATTCTCAGATCTCATGCAATTTCCTGACAACGATATTGGTTCTCATCCTTATCACAAAGTCCGAAGTTTCTTCTTTTCCTATTTCAACAATCCGACCGTCTCGAAGCCGCGACGTTCGAGTAGCATAGTTACCTCTTCTACCACTTCGACAAATCTCCGATTGCGACTCTGAATTTCAGTTTGAGATGTATTTGCTTTACAACTATCTTCTTCCATCACCAAGTCATTACTTATTGCCATAATAAATTCCTCATCATACGAAACTGCTTCAAACCAGTCCACCATATCTGGTGACACCTATTTAGTTTGTGTGACACACACAGACTATTGTTTTTGAATGGTTCCTTTTTCTTTTCATTCTTCTTCTTCTTCTTCTTCTTCTTCTTCTTCTTCTTCTTCTTCTTTCTTCTTCTTCTTCTTCTTCTTCTTCTTCTTCTTCTTCTTCTTCTTCTTCTTCTTCTTCTTCTTCTTCTTCTTCTTCTTCTGCTTCTTCTTCTTCTTCTTCTTTTTCTTTTTCTTATTCTTCTGTCTTCTATGCGCTTCCTTGTCTTGAACAACTTAGTCTTCTATTGTTTGGACCAGTAATCATATCTTATGGCCCACTCATTGGAACAAGCTCATCGCATTCGTTCAATGAGCGGACCATACGATAAAGCTATATTAAGACCGCGAAAAAATGAACAAAAAAACACGAAAATTGGAATGGTGATTTTTGGCATGCTGATAGTCAGACACAAGTTCTCGGCCACCTATGTTTTTCAGATTCATAGGGCTTTAGGATTGTCCGTAGGGGTGTTTTGAAAGTGGGTCACGCCCATATCTCAGGCGTGGTATAATGTATGGACCTGGGACCAACACCAAATGAGTCGACACTCGATGAAGATTCAAAATGTGGGTCAAGGTCACTGAGGTCACCCAGGGGTCATTGAGTGCATTTTTCAAAAATGCTGGAAATTACATTTTTGGACTCCATAATGCATTCTCAAAGATAATACATGCAATTTTACCCCCAAAAAGTGGGCGTGGCCAATTTTTTTTAAAGTGGGTCACGCTCATATCTCAAGCATAGTACGATGCATGGACCTGGGACTAACACCAAATGAGTCGACACTCGATGTAGATTCAAAATATGGGTCAACGTCACCTAGGGGTCACTGAGTGCATTTTTCATGATTGTTGGAAATCACTTTTTTTACCCCCTAAAGCATTCCTGAGGTCCATACATGCATTTTTACATCAAAAAGTGGGCGTGGTCAAAAATTTGGAAAGTGGGTCAGGCTCATATCTCAAGCATGGTGTGATGCATGGACCTGGGACAACACTAAATGAGTCGACACTTGATGGAGGTTCAAAAGGTAGGTCAAGGTCACGGAGGTCACCTGGGGTCATTGGGTGCATTTTTCATAATTGCTGGAAATCACATTTTTGACTCTCTAAAGCATTCCTGAAGTCCATACATCCATTTTAACGTAAAAAGTTGGGTCATACTCGTATTGGTGTTTAAGGTCACATATTTCTGCACAATGGCTAATCATGACCACGACAGTTTTATGGGTGAAGGAAACTGGAGTACCCAGAGAGAACCAACAGGCAACAGCGAGCAACTGTCAGCTCCCCACATACTTACTCCACACACGCAAGCAAGGTTAGCATTAGTTGAAGACAGGTTGACCATCGACGTGCAGTGCACCTTAGTACACAGTGCCACCGTGCCCCCACGTGGGCAATGGGGTGAAGTGGCTTATCCAAGGACACAGTGCGGTTGGTGCAGGTGGGATTCGAACCGAAGACCTCTCGGCTTGCAGCTTGCACCTCTATCAACTGAGCTACCGTGCCTTCTTTTAAAATATTAAAATGGAGTATTTAAAGTGAGTATTTTAACCCTCTCGAGAATTGTGTCCAAAAAAAATTATTTTCTGCAAAATTGAGAATAATGAAAACCCTTTCCATTCTCACAATGTTGTTCTAAACTTACATGGGTATAGATGGGGCCCAGGTATTTTGTTAATGTCAGTAAGTCGTCAAACAGGCTCTTGGGGACATTTAAGGCTTTTTACGTCTATATTCCAACATTACTGAACTCTTTTGCTCGCAGTATATTTTCCAGAGTATCTCATCATTCAAATAAATGGCAGAGCCAGTAATGTCAATTTCTGATTCCTTGATCGAACCCTTTAAATGCTATGCACATATATGCCTTTTCTGTTTTTTTTGGAAAATTGTTCTGATTCCTGTATGAATATCTGTAAATAGTGTTAACGAAAACCCATTTTTGATTTGTTAAAAACTATTTTACTCCTGAAAATAAGCCTCCATACATTCTCTTTCTATATAGTTTTTTCTGATACTTTAACCTTTTTTCACACAGACTTGAATTTACTGGTGGCAGTAAATTCAGTTTCTCTAGTTCCTGATTGCATTCGATAAGTAACTGTAAACATTTCGATGTAAGCAAACTGGTTGCGCCCAGAATTGCATCAGGGGGAGGATGGGGGCAACGCTAGCTAGAGTCATATCGGCCGAGATCGGCGTCATAACCCGAGTTTGAAGCCATGTGAGCCGAATTTGTTAATGTGCAGTTCTGGTAATGAAAATTAATCTAATAAATAAACAAAATTATGTACATGTCAGTTACACTTGCCTTCAGTAGACTTATCCAACTTAACATAGGTACACGTATATCACAGTATTAATTGTCGAGATAATGGGGAAGCTGTTAAATTATGAGTGTTGGGGTATCTGATGTTGCAGTAAAAACGTTTGTGTGGTTATGGAATAGGACTTTTATCTCAACCTGGATTCTCACTCCGTTCATGACATGTTTTATTTATCTCACCAGGTATATATCTAACCGTTGTGACATGCTTCGCTGCTACGGCTGTTCCATTGACAGTTACTAACCTTTCGCTGTACCACCTGGAAAATAAGAAAATTTCAAATGGCATGGCTCTCACATTTGGCAGATGTTTGAAAAAAACATTGAGCAAAGAGAATAAGAGAAAAATCACACCAATGGAAGAAGCAGCCAATAGAAACGAGAATATTGAACAACATAAGGAGAACGCGGATACACTGTCCTGTCAGGAATTTGCTGTATTGATGGATAAATTTTATTTTCGACTCTCCATGATTATCACCACTCTAATGGCACTGTTGTTCATAGCCTTGTTGATGTCCTAAATATGCAGGCCCCAAGGTTTAATCCCTGGACATTGTGAGTAGGCCCATTACGGGAATGTGGATCTATTTAGGTCAGCGCAAATTACATAATTCCAAAAACCCTAAAAGATAAGTGGTACCGTGTCAATTTGTCAGTATCGCGGTTCTTTTGGGGTCCATAGGATTGGGATTCACACAGCAGCCCTGACAATTCGTCCTATATAAAACCACATGAAAAGATAATGCGGTGCAGTTTAATATACAGTTAAAACTAGAAGTCCTGTCATGAAATGCGCACAGATAGCACGTCGATCAGCGCGTTAATCTACGCGTTACGACCATAGTAAGGCTATCAAATTCTGTACATATGGTCTGTACACAAGCAATGTTTCAGCCCATGGACCTCCGGGTAGCCCAGAGATCTACTGGCAGAAACATTGCCTGTGTTTGTTTTGAGTAACCAGGAGAACCTGCCTTACTTTGGATGCCATTCGATATGGCAATTGCGCACAATTCCTACGCGCAATTAAGCCTAGATAAGCGCACAGTTTGTGACAGGACTTCTAGTTTTAACTGTACCTACACGAATCTATGGTGTGTTTTCTGGATTTCACAAGGTGCTGACTGTTTGTTGCGGTAGGTCAGGGAATTTGACTGTTTATTTCACTTGACAGAATTGTTAGATAAATGAATTATCATGATAATGTGCATGTCCTGTGATTTGCATCAGATTCTCGGTGGTGTCCAAAAATGGGATCACAACTTGCCGGCAAAGCCGGCTCATTCAGATCCCATTCTGGACACCGCCTCGAATCTGATACAAACCACAGGACATGCACATTATCATAATTATCTGTTTTATCATATGACTCGTCCGTTTTGTTCACTTTAAAACATGTCATAGTTTGCTTTCATATTAATCAGTGATAAATAAAGCCTTCCGTCAATTTCATTGGTCAATTTCAAAACTAGACAATTTGATTGGCTGAACAAAATACAACTGGGCCACATTTTCATAATTTGCATAATTAGAGTTGGGAGCTTTCATTAGTCAATTTCAAAACTGTACAATTTCAATGGCTAAACAAAATACAACTGGGTCACATTTGCATAATTTCAGTAGGGAGAATTTACGTTATCTGTCCCATTTAGGGTGGGTTATATTGTATTAATCTTTTGCCTACAAGAAAAACGCCATTCATTTTTTTAAATATTTTCACTTTTGCTTCCAAAATATAGGTCATGGCGCCTCATTGGAACGATCTCGATGAGCTCCTTCCAATGAGGGGTCATAACCTATGTTTTGGAAGCAAAAAATGAAGTTTTTTAGTTATACGAGGATGTTTTTTCCAAGTGCCGTCTCAAGTTAGGTGATGGGTTAAAAAGTCATACTTAGTGGCTAATTTGTGCGTGTGTGTGTGTCATATGATAAATAGAATATGAAATGAGGCTCGCCAAAACGGAAAATTCTTAGACTCGTTTCATAAATATTATATGAGAAAAACACTTGAACTTGACTTTTATCGTCTGATGTCAAACAATATGCTCGGCATTCTGACGTAAATCTGACGTCACTGTTTAGTAAAGCTCAATGTAACTGACTCTGTGTCATTCCTCGTTGTAACGATGCGCCCTTTTTGCCGTACTGTTTCCAGGTGAAACAATTTGTGAATAATTTAAATGATGATGTCATGCGGTAGTAAGGGCGATAATCATCTTGCTTTCAGGAGGTCTTCAAATATATTGAAATAGTCTTTGCAAAATGTGTATTATTTTAACTGTCAAACTCGCCATTAAAAATAAAATGAAAAGGCCTGGCAACCAACTACCAGTGCTTCGCTTGTAAATGTAGCAATAACCTTTTTTGTTCGAGTAAAATGTAGAAACTGCTTGTTTGTTGGGATTAGCTTTCATTGAAGGTTGTTCGGTAAAGGGTCCTACACTCGTGTCATTGGGGAAATTTGGATCGTGGGGGCTCTAATTTGGATTTTATTTTAGAGAAGCAGAAGCATACAAAGAATCAGAAATTTTACTTTGGAATTGAACTGAGATCGTTAAAACGGAAGCTACTACATGCATATTGCAAGTAGAAAGTTTTTTTTAGTTAACTCTTTGAACCCTAGCGACCGCTTTTCCGGCCAAGAACACGATACGCCATAACGTCATTAAATAAGATAGCTGGTCAGTAAATGTGTGAAGTAGACCAATCAATATTTTCAACGTCCAGCCCCGAGACTTCACGCTGAAAATATTGATTAGTCTACCGCGAATAATGAATATGGACTCTTCTAATTGCTGCCATTGAAGTGATATGGAAGATACCGCCAGAGTTTAAAGGGTTAACAAACAGTCACACGAAAGCATGTTCACTCCATTCTCTTAAAATCTCTTTAGTCTCTATTAACCCTTTGTACACTTATGTCAAAATACCCAAATTTCAAGAAGCAATGTTTTAACATAATATAACTCTGAATTCAACCACCAATTCAGTCTTGTTTGACAGAGCTCATTGAGCTCTAGCAAACAACACTGAATTAGTTCAATTCTTAGTTGCGTTTTGGGAAAACTTTTGCAGCTTTATATTTTGATGTTTTGACATCATTGTGCTGGAGTTAAACGATTCTAATACTATCAAAGAAGAACCTCTCCTGTGCCCTTGAATTCCGATGCTCTCTATGCTTCATGAGATTGACAATTATTAGTTTTCAATAGCACGTGACTATCCAGTTCAGGACACTTAGTGTGAATTAAGTTTTTGTTTGTGTGTGTAATAAAATTTGGATCTTCTGATTTGGGCATGTGGAAAAAATAATGTTCACATGCCATTTGGAAACGGCCCAATATTTGTTAAATAACTTTTTACACAGACCAATGGAACAAGCTGCCCTTATCTGTCCGCGAGAACTGATCATCTCTGACCAATTTCAAGACGTTCCTTAATGTTGAAAATCAACGACCACCGGTGTTTTACAGTGGCGCGAAATCACGCGCGGCCCAAATATGCCATTGCAGATTGCGTCGGCGTTGTAGTAGGCTTACTTCTCATTTATGTGATAATCATCTGTCACCTACCCCTTCCTGTCAGTGTGGTATGTGCGAAACACCAGAGCACTTTTTCCAACATTGTCCAATTTACTCAAATGTTCGTAATAGTACTATCAACCTACTCCCATTTACTATAGACGTATCGACACTCCTTTTTGGATCCGAATTCTTGAATAATCAGGAGAATCGTCTTGTTTTTGAAGTGGTGCATGACTTCATTTTATTAAGTGGGCGTCTCCATTGACTGCTGGGGATCCAATTAACACGTACGATTACTACTATAGGGTGAATTTACCCCCATTCTCCCCTGCGATCTTACTTCGTTTTCCATTTTCTTCGCGTTCAGTACCACCAAGTCGGCTTCCGTCTCACTTCTAATTAAAGGTGCATATGTTGCTTACTTACGAGTGTGTGTCTTCAACCATTATGTCTTCAAGTTGGCCTCCCTTGTTCTCCTTTGCTCCTCTTCCTTTTACTCTCTTTCCATCTACTTCTTCGTATGTATGCAAGGTTTAAACGATATCATATATCGTCGCCTGGTGGTTGGACTCCCCATGCTCATCCTTCAATGATTAGAGCTACCAACAACTGTCTCCCCAGTTATGTGCCGAGCCGGGGCATCGGGTCTTTGCACTCGCAGTTACCCATATGTGTTGAGTACAGTGTTATTAAGTTAAATATAAATGATCTGCCATGCATCTGCTCGCAGGTCTACATTCTCATGATCTCTTGACAGCCATCACTGTGTGTGTATTGACGCGATGAACCGGCTTAGCGCCAGGCTGCTAATCATCTTACTGATCATCTTACTGACCGACCAGAGGCGATATATGAGTCCATCTACTATTTTAACCCTTTACCTAACCTGAAAAGCAGACGACACTTGCAAAAATAATTCTTGAATAACTAATTTTTTTCATTTTTGTCTCAAAAACATAGGTTATGACCCCTCGTTGGAACGAGCTCGACGAGCTCGTTCCAACGAGGGGTCATAACCTATGTTTTTGAGACAAAAAATGAAAAAAAATAATGAAAATTAATTGGCGATTTTTGAGAATAGCGCTGACCGGTTTTGGCCGTTACGTTAGGTAAAGGGTTATACCACCTTACTGAGAAAATTCAAAAATCACTCATGGAGATGACTCACATAAGCTCCTAGCTTCCTGTCAAATCCCTCCTTCAATTGACAATTTGTTTAGTGTTAAATATATGTTAGGTATATGCGGTGCCTTGTGCTGTTACTTTTTTGTTGTTGTTCAATTTTGTTATGTATAGCATTTTCTTTGAATAAATATTGTTTAAACTAAATAACTTTTTCTCGGTTTGCAATTCCGATAGAGTGCGTGGTGAGTGAGTTGCGCCTTACTGTAGAACAAATACAGATTTGACTTCCCATAACCAATGTTCAAATAGAAACACAAAATCGTTGATTAAATTTTTGACAACAAATCGTTGCGTAAAAATTCTAACCAGTGATTGTTTCACTTTAGACATTGGGTTCAATTAAGTTAATACGCTGTTCGACATTTATTAGATTACATACCCCACAATATGTTAGATTTTAAAACATGTAGCTTGTAACTTGTTTATTATTCCCATATAAACCATAAAATGGTACATAAGGTGAAACCATATTTGTTTGCTCCGTCAGTGGACCTCAATGCACCTGGCTCCCAGAACACATGGCAATGAACGAGTCTCGTTCTTTTATTGACTGGGTGAGTGTCTTACTCTCTGCACGCCAGATTTTTGTAGATTTTGCAACTGGAACTAAATTTGTTTTGGGTTATAATTAACTCGAAGACATAGCGCTGGAAATGTGTAAGAGCAGTAGGAATATGTGGTGGAGTGAATTATTGAATTGTTGTGGTTCCTTTTATCTTAAATTTACTAGATAAAACGTTGTTATGCTGTACTTGTAGACAGGAAATCGTGTAAGTCAATCTGGTATCAGAGAGACTCGGTAATAATTCAGTCCTGTCGGGCTTTGCAATTGAATTAACACGGATCTTCCGGTCCAGATTGGTGTTCCCTATACATATATGAACTAACGACGGACTACCGAAGTTTATTTACAACAAACGTTTATGCTTACTTACTTTTATTATACGTCTATTACTTTTCCTCATTAACAAATCCGTACGGAACACATGTCCCACACGGATTTCCACTGACGAACTATTTTCCCTGACGCCATGAATCCATCAAAAGAACTCACCTCCGCCCATTTTCGTAATCGACCAATCGAAACGCCGTATTCTGATCCAGATCAATTCGGAAGCTGAGGTGACAGTCGATAAATCGAATTCTACTGGAAAAATAACCAAGGGTTTTAATGTTTGAAATTTTCTGTGTTTAATGTTTGAATTTTTAATTTGATGCATTATGTCAAAGAGGCGTATAATAAACGCAGAACGTCACGATGAGTGAATGCGTTCGTCAATGCGGTACGAATGCTATTGTGGAAGGATAGAAATCGAGGATGCTCTTCTCGTTCTATCCTTCCGCGATGGCATGAGTGCCGTATTGGCGAACACATTCACACATCCTGAAGTTCTGTGTATTAAAACCACGATTACTGTGAGTATTCGACGTTACGCTATACAATGCAGTCACAGGCCTGAAAATAAGCAGTCTGACATTTGCAGAATGAGGTTCCCGGAGGGTAAATTTGATAAAGCTATCCAATACAGTGGGCCAATTTATCCCCTGGGTACCTCTTTTTGTTTAGTTTTGAGACCCTGATCAGATTGAGGTTCACAAAGGGTAAATTTAGTGATGCTACCCTGCTGTGCAGGGTAGCATCACTAAATTCACCCTCTGGGGACCTCATTTTGCAGATGACAGTCTGCTTCTTTTCTGGTTTGAATACAGACATTGGGAAATGTTCTGGATACACCATGCGTGGAATCTGGGTTATGCGTAAGAACGTGTTATGTAAGAACACATCCGATTGAACATTACGTGTCTAATTGACGTTATGACGTTAATGAAATGCTTTGACTCAAAAATAGTGCCAAGAGAGTTATCAAACAGCCGAAGATGATATTTCTTTTAAAATATCAACTTCAGTCATTTAATTCAGGTTTAATCGTGGTGTAAATATAGAACGCAACTCGTGTAAAGTACAGGGACTGGAATCGACGACCTTTCGTTGAGTCTTCTTCCGTATTTCACGCGCGTCACTGGCGCTCGTAACAATTCAGCAAAAGCTCCATCTTGTGGTCTTCTTAATACACTATTTGCAGACAGCATAATATAGATCTACATAACAAATGCTATCTCCTTTCTTCAAGCTGTGTGTCACCTCTTCTCTCTTCTAAACAACATGAAATGATGTCTCGTGTAAGAATGGAGAACAGGCCAACAGACTGATCCCATAATAGGGCATGCAATTTCGTCTTTTCGAAACAAAGACATCAAAAAATCTTCTTATATCTTGTTTAGTTTAAGTGTATTTCATTTCATTCCTACTTTAGTTATGTACCAGAAATCATACAAAGCTATACTAAAGCCTCGTTTTGAAGACATTTGACATCCAAGTTAAAAGCGTTCATTTTCAATACGTCTTCTCCTGTCTTCTCATCACGTTTTTCTCCGCAAGATAACTCGAAAACAGATTGCCCTATTACGTTGATTTTTGGCATGCTGATAGACAGTCACAATTTCTCGGCCACCTATGTTTTTCAGATTCCTGGGGTGTTAGTGGTGTCTGCAGGGGTGTTTTGAAAGTGGGTCACGGCCATATCTCAGGCGTGGTATGACGTATGGACCTGGGACCAACACCAAATGAGTCGACACTCGATGGAGATTCAAAATATAGGTCAAGGTCACGGAGGTCACCTATGGGTCATTAAGTGCATTTTTCATAATTGCTGGAAATCACAATTGTTGATCCTCTAAATCATTCCTGACGTACACACATGCATTTTGACGTAAAAAAGTGGGCGTGGCCAAAATTTTTGAAAGTGGGTCACGCCCATACCTCAGGCGTGGTGGTATGACGTATAGACCTGGGACCAACACCAAATGAGTCGACACTTGATGGAGATTCAAAATATGGGTTAAGGTCAGGAAGGTCACCTAAGGGTCACTGAGGGCATTTTTCATAATTGCTGGAAATCACATTTTTTTAACACCCCCCCCCCCCACAAAACATTCCTGAGGTTCAAACATGCATTTTTACGTAAAAAAGTGGGCGTGGCCAAAATTTTTGAAAGTGGGTCACGCCCATATTTCAGGCGTGGTATGACGTATGGACCTGGGACCAACACCAAATGAGTCGACACTCGATGAAGATTCAAAATGTGGGTCAAGGTCACTGAGCTCACCCAGGGGTCATTGAGTGCATTTTTCAAAAATGCTGGAAATTACATTTTTGGACTCCATAATGCATTCTCAAAGATCATACATGCAATTTTACCCCCAAAAAGTGGGCGTGGCCATTTTTTTTTTAAATGGGTCACGCTCATATCTCAAGCATAGTACGATGCATGGACCTGGGACTAACACCAAATGAGTCGTCACTCGATGTAGATTCAAAATATGGGTCAAGGTCACCTAGGGGTCATTGAGTGAATTTTTCATGATTGCTGGAAATACTTGCATTTTTACATCAAAAAGTGGGCGTGGTCAAAAATTTCGAAAGTGGGTCACGCTCATATCTCAAGCATGGTGTGATGCATGGACCTGGGACCAACACTAAATGAGTCGACACTTGATGGAGGTTCAAAAGGTGAGTCAAGGTCACGGAGGTCACATAGGGGTCATTGAGTGCATTTTTTCAGAATTGCAAGAAATCACATTTTTGGACCCCTAATGCATTTCCAAAGTTCATACATGCATTTTTTACACAAAAAAGTGGGCATGGTCAACATTTCTGAAAGTGGATCACACTCATATCTCAAGAATGGTATGATTCATAGACCTGGGACCCACAACAAATGGGGCGACACTCGATAGATGTTCAAAATGTGGGTCAAAGTCATGAAGGTCACCTATTGGTCATTGAGTGCATTTTTTTAGTATTGCTGAAAATCACATTTTTTGACTCCAAAATGCTTTCCCGAAGTTCGTACATGCATTTTTACACGAAAAAAGTGGGCGTGGCCATGGTATGTTGGATGGGCCTGGGACCAACACCAAATGTGTC
This sequence comes from Pictodentalium vernedei, assembly GCA_031216915.1. Classification (NCBI taxonomy): domain Eukaryota; kingdom Metazoa; phylum Mollusca; class Scaphopoda; order Dentaliida; family Dentaliidae; genus Pictodentalium; species Pictodentalium vernedei. The sequence goes on along the minus strand of CM062296.1, from coordinate 460,545,812 downwards.
GACACTCGATGGAGATTCAAAATATGGGTCAAGGTCACTAAGGTCACCTAGGAGTCACTGAGTGTATTTCTCAGAATTGCTGGAAGCCACATTTTGAACCTCCTAATGCATTTTTACATGAAAAAAGTGGGCGTGGCCAAAACTTTTGGACGCACTCAACTCCTGCATGGAGTGATGAATGGACCTGGGTCCAACAACAAATGCGTCGACCCTCGGGGGGGGGGGTTAAAACATGGATCAAAGCCGCTGAAGTCAACTTGGCGTCATTGAGTGCACTCTTCAGAATTGCTGAAAACACATTTTTGGCACCCTAATGCATTCCTTTGATCGAACCCTTTTTTTTGTTCTGTACATGTATGCCTTTTCTGAATGAATATCTCTAAAAACTGTTAAAGAAAAACTATTTCTGATTTCTTTAAAAATATTTTATCCCCAAAAATAAACCTACAAAATATTCCAATTACTTTATAGAAGGGACACCGTGGCTCAGTAGGTAGAGACGAAGGCTGCAAACCGAGAAGTCCTCAGTTCGAATCCCAGCTGCGGTAACCCTGTTGTGTCCTTGACATACATCACCCCCATTGCCCACTTGGGTGCATGATGGCATTGTGCATTAACGCGTACTGCACGTCGATAGTTTGAAAGTGTACTTGTCTTCCACAAATGCAAACCTGCTTGTGTGGAGTCAGTCTGTTGGGGAGCCTGACAGTTGCTCGCATTTGCTCAGTGGTTCTTTCAGGGTACTCCAGCTTCCTCCGCCCATAAAACTGTTCGGCACAGGGTAACAGTGGCTGTTAATAGTGTCGTTAAGCCCAATACATAAATAAATAATATCCATAGAAGGCATGCCTTGATAGTGTAGTTGTAATACTTGTGTCCTATATGCACTGTTTGTCAACACGATAACCTAATACAATCAATCCTATCTTAATGTTTTGTTATACTGATAGACTGTACTTGCAAATAAGTTCACTGAAGTCAATAGCCATTATTTAAAACTTGATAAACAAGAGGTCAGAGAGAATGCTGTAAATTTTACATCGAATAGCATTGTGTATTTATTTAATATAATGTTACAAAATTAACTGTATTGAAAATAGAACCCTTCACACTTCAAAGCATTTTTAAGATTTATTTATTCTCAATCATGACTTAACGGGTTTCAGTATGGAGTGGTGTGTAGCTTCCTCAAAACACCTATCACAATTATAAAGTAACAAAATGGAACATTTGAATGGAATGTTTTTAACCCTCTTAATACTTCAATGTGAGTACAAACACCCTTCATATAACTCATTGCTACAGAATGTTTTTACGCTTTCCTTTCTGTAACATTTAATTCTATATGGAATGCGACACCTTTCCTGGTTTACCTTCCAAAGTAAGGCGTTCTTAACCCTTTCCCCAGCATAATGTCGAAAACCAGCCACCATTATTGTCTGAAATTTCCAGTCAATTTTCATTTCGTTCTTGCTTGAAAAACATTGCTGATGACCTCTCATTGGAATGAGTTCCTTTTTAAAGGATTAAAATGGAGTATTTAAAGGGATTATTTTAACCCTCTTAATATGGGTCCCAAAACATTTACTTTTGCAATGCATACATAATGATAACACTTTCTGTTCTCACAATGATGCTCTAAACACGCATGGGCTCTTGGGGACCATTTACCTCTATATTCCAACATTTCTGAATTCTTTTACTCGCAATATATTTTCCAGGGGTATCATGTACCTTAACATTTTCTTGGTAATATGAATATTTGCTATTATCTAAAAACACGGCGTATCCGGAGTTGGTGGAGCCACTCTTTTTAAAGTGGGATACGCTTGTACTTCAGGTTTGGAATGACCTCTAGACATGGGACCTACACCGGATGAGTTGAAACCTTCTGAAGGTTCAAAATGGGGTCCACCTCAATGCGGGCAACGGAGGTCATAAAGCGCATATTTTTCAGAACTATTAGGACTTGCATTTTTATAACAGCTAATGCAATGTTGAAGATTATCCATGTATCTCATCTTTCAATTAATTGGCAGAGCCGAAAATGTCCATTTCTGATTCCTGTATCGAACCATTTGAATGCTGGGCACATATATGCCTTTTCTGGTTTCTTATAAAAAGTGTTCTGATTCCTGTATGAATATCTGTAAACCCTGTTAACGAAAATCCATTTCTGATTTGTTTAAAAATATTTTACTCCTGAAAATAAGCCTCCATAAATTCTCTTTCTGTATAGTTTATTCCTGATTCTTTAACCCTTTTCATACAGACTTAAATTTACTGGTGGCAGTAAATTCTGTTTCTCTAGCTTTATATTAATCTGCTATCAGACTGGAGTGTAATTTAATTAAATAAGACGGCGGACATCTTGAAATTGACGGCCATTTTAAATTTGAGTTGCTTCATATCCTAAAATAGTTGTCATATAAACCTCATTCATATCTGAAAATTCCATGCTTGTAACAAAGATCCCACAATTCACGAAAACATCTATTTTGGGACAACTTGGCCGAATTTTAGATGTGACTTTCGCTATATTTCGAGTCCAATTGTTTGGTTTTGCTGCGGAATTTCAGTGTGACTTCCCAAAGCTCGTTCACTTTGAATTAAGGTTTAATATATTCCCTGGTTTTGTAGGAGCCGGGAACGGGAATGAAATTGCCCTCAGAACCGTGAACCCGGGAATTCCCGTTGCCGAGATTAAACCTCACTTTGAAGTCGGTGAAAGCAAATGGAAAGAGGATATCTCTGCAGTTTTGACTGAGTCCAGAATTATTGCACGTGTGACTGTTAGAAAAAATTACTTTACACGCACGGCTGAAAAATATTCTTAAAGTTACGAGCGGGATACTTCTACTACTTCTCAAAAACAGTAATGTTTCGTTTTATTATATGTGTTGCGATATTTTAACCGCATCTAAAATAGCGATGTGAAGTTAGTTACTTATTCCTTATTTGACATTTTGACATTTTTTATTCCATCAAAACAGGAAAAATGGCACCTGCTATAGGATGGCACAAACGAAGACGAGTTGAATGACATGTTGCCCGTACGCATCAGGCCTTTCTTTAAGGGGCAACCAAGGCCCTAAAAGTGACAACCTCCCAGAAAACCTTCTAGATGGGCAAATCTGATCAAATAAAAGGTGCTGTAGGGTGGCACAAATGAAGACGAGTTGATTGACATGTTGCCCGTCCGCATAAGGCCTCTCTTTATGGGGCAACCAAGGCCCTAAAAGTGCCAACCTCCCAGAAAACCTTCTAGATGGGAAAATCTGATCAAATAAAAGGTGCTGTAGGGTGGCACAAATGAAGACGAGTTGATTGACATGTTGCCCGTCCGCATAAGGCCTTTCTTTATGGGGCACCCAAGGCCCTAAAAGTGACAACCCCCCAGAAAACCTTCTAGATGGGCAAATCTGATCAAATAAAAGGTGCTGTAGGGTGGCACAAATAAAGAAGAGTTGATTGACATGTTGCCCGTCCGCATAAGGCCTCTCTTTATGGGGCAACCAAGGCCCTAAAAGTGACAACCTCCCAGAAAACCTTATAGATGGGCAAATCTTATCAAATAAAAGGTGCTATAGGGTGGCACAAATGAAGACGAGTTGACTGACATGTTGCCCGTCCACATAAGGCCTTTCTTTATGGGGCAACCAAGTTCCTAACAGTGACAACCTTCCAGAAAACCTTCTAAATGGGCAGATCTGATCAAATAAAAGGTGCTGTAGGGTGGCACAAATGAAGACAAGTTGATTGACATGTTGCCCGTCCGCATAAGGCCTCTCTTTATCGGGCAACCAAGGCCCTAAATGTGACAACCTCCCAGAAAACATTCTAGATGGGCAAATCTGATCAAATGAAAGGTGCTGTAGGGTGGCTCAAATGAAGAAGAGTTGATTGGCATGTTGCCCGTCCGCATAAGGCGGCCTTTCTTTATGGGGCAACCAAGGCCCTAAAAGTGACAACCTCCCAGAAAACCTTCTAAATGGGCAAATCTGATCATCAAATAAAAGGTGCTGTAGGGTCGCACAAATGGAGAAGAGTTGATTGACATGTTGCCCATCTGCATAAGGCCTCTCTTTATGGGGCAACCAAGGCCCTAAATGTGACAACCTTCCAGAACACCTTCTAGATGGGCAAATCTGATCAAATAAAAGGTGCTGTAGGGTGGCAGAAATGAATACCAGTTGATTGACATGTTGCCCGTCCACATAAGGCCTCTCTTTATGGGGCAACCAAGGCCCTAAAAGTGACAACCTCCCAGAAAATCTCCTAGATGGGCAAATCTGATCAAATAAAAGGTGTTGTAGGGTGGCACAAATGAAGACGAGTTGATTGACATGTTGCCTGTCCGCATAAGGCCTCTCTTTATGGGGCAACCAAGGCCCTAAAAGTGACAACCTCCCAGAAAATCTTCTAGATGGGCAAATCTTATCAAATAAAAGGTGCTATAGGGTGGCACAAATGAAGACGAGTTGATTGACATGTTGCCCGTCCGCTTAAGGCCTTTCTTTATGGGGCAGCCAACGCCCTAAAAGTGACAACCTCCCAAAAAACCTTCTAAATGGGCAAATCTGATCAAATAAAAAGTGTTGTAGGGTGGTGCAAATTAAGCCGAGTTGGTTGACACGTTGCCCGTCCGCATAAGGCCTCTCTTTATGGGGCAACCAAGGAGGCCCTAAATGTGACAACCTCCCAGAAAACATTCCAGATGGGCAAATCTGATCAAATAAAAGATGCTGTAGGGTGGCACAAATGAAGAAGAGTTGATTGACATGTTGCCCGTCCGCATAAGGCGGCCTTTCTTTATGGGGCAACCAAGACCCTAAAAGTGACATCCTCCCAGAAAACCTTCTAAATGGGCAAATCTGATCATCAAATAAAAGGTGCTGTAGGGTCGCACAAATGGAGAAGAGTTGATTGCCATGTTGCCCATTTGCATAAGGCCTCTCTTTAAGGGGCAACCAAGGCCCTAATTGTGACATCCTTCCAGAAAACCTAGATGGGCAAATCTGATCAAATAAAAGGTGCTGTAGGGTGGCAGAAATGAAGACCAGTTGATTGACATGTTGCCCGTCCCCATAAGGCCTCTCTTTATGGGGCTACCAAGGCCCTAAAAGTGACAACCTCCCAGAAAATCTCCTAGATGGGCAAATCTGATCAAATAAAAGGTGCTGTAGGGTGGCACAAATGAAGACGAGTTGATTGACATGTTGCCCGTCCGCATAAGCCTCTCTTTATGGAGTAACCAAGGCCCTAAAAGTGACAACCTCCCAGAAAACCTTCTAGTTGGGCAAATCTGATCAAATAAAATGTGCTGTAGGGTGGCACAAATGAAGACGAGTTGATTGACATGTTTCCCGTCTGCGTAAGGCCTTTCTTTATGGGGCAACCAAGTTCCTAAAAGTGACAACCTCCCAGAAAACCTTCTAAATGAGCAGATCTGATCAAATAAAAGGTGCTGTAGGGTGACACAAATAAAAACAAGTTGATTGACATGTTGCTTTCCGCATAAGGCCTCTCTCTATGGGGCAACCAAGGCCCTAAAAGTGACAACCTCCCAGAAAACCTTCTAGATGGACACATCTGATGAAATAAAAGGTGCTGTAAGTTAACTCGAGTTTAAAGCGAGTTTATCGGCTATATTATCGCAAATTTATCCGCGAGGTTATCGCTACTTTATCCGCGTTGTTAGCGAGAGTTAATTCTCCAGGTTAACGCGAGTTTATCGCGAGTTTATTCGTGAGGTTAGCGCGAATTTTACGCGAGTTTATCCGCGAAGTTAACGCGAGGTTAACGCAATGTTAACGCGAGTTTGACAGGAGTTTATCTGCGAGATTGACGCGAGATTAACGCTAGTTGACCGGCGAAGATAACGGATGTTAATCCGCATGGTTAGCGGAAGTTTGACACGAGTTTACCCACGAGTTTCACGCGAGTTGTACACGAGTTTAAGGCAAAGTTAACGCGAGTTTGACAGGAGTTTATCCGCTAGGCTATCGCGAGTTTGGCGCGAGTTTTTCCGCGAGGTTAACGTGAGTTTAACCGCGAGTTTATCCGCAAAGTAAACGCGAGTTTATGCGCGAGGTTAACGCGCATTTTACGCAAGTTGATACACAAGGTTGACGCGAGATTAACACTCGTGTTAATCTCGCGTTAAGGGCCTGTTTACACGGAGACGCGTATCGCGTATGGCGTATAGCGTACAGCGTTAACGAGACGCGTTATCTCTAGCGATGACCTGTGCACATGAGACGCGTACAGTGTCACATGGTGTGTAAAATCGGCAAACACTACACAGAATTCCAATGGCCATGTCATCTCAACTACAGGCCAACTACCTTCTCCGTCTACTGCATGAAGAGGGGGAGGATCACGAAATGTTGATGACCATAGTGGGAATGATAGAGATAAATGAGAAGATGGTGGGTGCATCCGATCAACGAACGGCGTCAAATATCCGGAGCATTCCATTCGCTGGTACCGGAATTAAGGCTCCACATTGACCGTTATTATATCAACGTGTATACATATGTATGGGGAATATGCACGTCCACTGGACAGTCTTGCGTGCTTGGATATGTCCTATCCCTTAAGTATTGCGGTCAAGGTCATGACCTCATCACAAATTTTCCATCAAATTTCCCGAAGCGTCAGACGTCGAGTTGCGTAAAAATACTGCAGAGGCGTCGGGGCGCGTTACTATACGCTATGCGCTATACGCTGACGCGCCTGGACGCCTGTCGTGTGAACATCTCATTGATTCAAGCTACATGTATTTTTACCCTATACGCCGTACGCTATACCCGGCACGCGTCTCCGTGAAAACAGGCCCCAACCTTGTGCATAAACTCGCGTTAAACACGTGCTAACCTCATGGATACTCTCGCATTAACCTTGCGTCAACCTCGCACTAAGAACGCGAATAAACTCCCGTTAAACTCGAATTCACCTCCCGGATGAACTCGCGTTAACCTCGAGTTAACCTCACTTTAAACTCGCGTAAACCTAGCGGATAAACTCGCGTTAATCTCGCGATTAAACTCGCGTTAGCGTCGCACATAAACCCGCGCTAATCCCGCGGATGAACACGAGCTAACCACGCGATTTAACTCGCTTTAATCTTGCATGAACCCCGGGGATAAACGCGCGTTAACCTCGCGGATTAAGTAGCGTTAAACTGGCATTAAACTCGCCTTAACATCGGGGATAAATTCGCACTCAACTCGCGGCTAAACACACATTAACATCGCGGATTAACTCACTTTAAAGTTACGTTACACTCACGTTAACGTCGTGGATAAACTCGCGTTAACCTCTCAGATAAACATACGTTAACCTCCCAGATTAATTTCCGTTGAACTCGAGTTAACCTTGATTTACATTCAGATTAGCCTAGCGGCTAGACGTCCGTTAATCTCGCGGATAAACGCGCGTTAAGCTCGCGTTAAACTCGTGTTCACCTGGTTAACCACGCGAATTAACTCGAGTTAATCTCGCGTTAACCGCGGCGATAAACTCGTGTAAAACTCACGAACAAACACACGTTAAATTCGCGTTAACCTCGAGGATTAACTCGTGGATAAACTCGCGATAACAACGCATATAAACTCACGATAACCTCGCGCATAAATTCGTGTTAACATCGCCGATAAACTCGCGTTAAACTCGAGTTAACCTCACGGATAAACTCGCGTTAACGTCGCACATAAATTCGCGCCAAACTCGCGTCAAACTCGTGAAAAAACGCACGTTAAACTCGCGCTAATAACGCGAATAAACTTGCGGTAATCTTACGCACAAACTCGCATTAACATCGCGGATAAAGTCGCGTTAATCTAGCGGAAACACGCGCATTAACTCGCGCTGACCTCGCCGATAAACACAAATTAACCTCGCGGATTAACTCGCGTTAAACTCGCGTACAGCTCGCGTTAACCTCGCTGATAAACTTGCGTTAAACTCGTGGATGAACACGCTCCAAATCGCGTTAACTTCGCGCATAAACGCCCGTTAAACTGAAGTTAACCTCGCACATAAATTCGTAGTAACCTCGCGAATAAACTCACGTTAATCTCGCGTTGACATCGCGGATATACTCCTCGCGCCAAACTCGCGATAACCTAGCGGTTAAACTCGCCTCATACTTGCGTTACCATCGCGTTTAACTCGCGGTGACAAACCGGGTAAATTCGCGGTAACCGCGCCGTAAACTCGCGTTAACATCGGCGATAAACTCGCGTTAAACTCGAATTAACCTCGTGGATAAACTCGTGTAAAACTCGCGTTAACCTTGCGGATAAACTACCGTTAAACACGCGTTAACCTCACGGATTATCTTGCGATAACCTCGCGTTAACCTCGCGGATTAACTGTCTCTAACATCACTCTCTCTATAAGCACGTAATAACCTCGCGAACAAATTCGCTTTAAACTCGCGTTAACTTTGCGTTTAATTCGCGCTAACAACGTGGATCAACTCGCGAATACCTTGCAAATAAACTCGCGTTAACATCGTAGATAAACTCGCGTTAAACTCAAGTTAACCTTGCGGATAAACTCGTGTTAATCTCGCGTTAACCTTGCGGATAAACTCACGTCTAACACGCCCTGTCCTCACGGATAATCTCGCGTCAAACTCGCGCTAACAATGAGGATAAACACCTGTTAAACTCGAGTTTATCTCACGGATGAACTCGTGTTAAACTCGAGTTAACCTCGCGTTACACTCGCGTTAACCTAGCGGTTAGACTCGCGTTAATCTCGCGGATAAAGTTGCGTTAAGCTCGCGTTAGCGTCGCGCATAAACTCGCACTAGTCCAGATGATAAACACGCGTTAACATCGCGAATTAACTCGCGTTTATTTCGCGTTAACCTCGGGAATCAACTCCTGTTAAACTCGCAGACAAACAAATAAACTCGCGTTGAACTCGAGTTAACTTCGGGGATAACCTCGTGTTAACCATGGGAAAAACTCGCGTTAATCTCGCGGATAAACTCATGTTAATCTCGCGTCAAACTCGTGATAATATCGCGGATAAACTCGCGATAACCTTGTGCATAAATTCGCATTAATATCCTGGATAAACACGCGTTGAACTCGCGCTAACCTCACGGATAAACTCGCGTTAACCTTCGGGATTAACTCTCGCTAACAACGCAGCTAAACTTGCGATAACCTCGCGGACAAATTTACGTTAAACTCGAGTTAACCTCGCGTTGTACTCGCGCTAACGACGCGGATAAACTCGCGATAACCTCGCAAAATAAACTTGCGTTAACATCGCCGATAAACTCGCGAAAACTCAAGTTAAACTCGTGGTGGATAAACGCGTGTTTATCTCGCGTATAACCTTCCGCCAAACGCGTGGTACCCTCACGGAAAAACACTCGTTGAACTCGGGCATCATTTTGCGTTATCGTCGCGGATAAACTCGCGTTCAACTCGACTAAACGCAGCGGATAAACTCGCGTTAAACTGGCATTACCCTTACGGATAGACTCGCGTTAACATCGCGAACAGACTCCCGTTAAACTCGCGTTATTTCCGCGGATAAACTCGCGTTAACCACGAGTTACGTTAAACTCGCGAATAAATTCGCACTAAACTCGAGTTAACCTCCCAAATAAACTCGGGTTAAAGTCGCGTTAACCTTGCTGATTAACTCGCGGATAAACTCGCGTTAACATCGGGGATAAACTCGCTTTAACTTCGCGGATTACCTCGCGTTAAACTCGCGGATCAACTCGCGATAACCGCGCGGATAAACACGCGTTAACATCGCGAATTAACTAGCGTTAATCTTGTGTTAACCTTGGAGATATACTCGTGTTAAAGTCGGGGACAATTACGCGTTAAATTCGCGTATAATCACGCGTCAACCTCGCGTTAACGTTGCGTATAATCACGCGTTAACCGCGCGGATTAACTCGCGTTACACTCGTATTAAACACGCCTTAGCCTCGGAGATAAACTCGCATTAAACTCGCGGCTAAACACACGTTAGCATCGCGGATTTCCTCGCGTTAAGCTCGCCGATAAACTCGCGTTAATATCGTTTTTACATCGGGGATAAACTCGCGTTAAACTCGCGGACAAACACTCGTTAAATTCCTGTTAACCTCTCGGATTAATTAGTATTAATCTCCACCATTTAACTCGAGTTAATCTCGCGTTAACCTCGCAAATTAATTCGCGTTAATCTCGCGTTAACCTCGGGAATATACTCGCGTTAAACTCGCGGATAACTCGCCGAAAAACACGCGGATAAACTCGTGATAACTTCGGCCATAAACTCGCGTTATAATCGCGGATAATCTCGCGTTAACCTACCGAATAGACTCGCGTTAATCTCGGGAATAAATTCGCTTTAAACCCGATAATCTCGCGATAACCTTGCGCATAGATTCGCATTAATGTCGTGGATAAGCTTGCGTTACACTCGCTAATTAACTCTCGCTAACAACGGGGATAAACTCGCCATAACCTCGTAGATAAATTCGCTTTAAACTCGCGTTAACCTTGCGTCTAACTCGCGCTAACAACGTGGATAAACTCGCGATAACCTCGAGAATAACCTCGCGTTAACGTCACCGATAAACGCGCGCTAAACCCGAGTTAACCTCGTGTTAGACTCGCTTTAACCTTGCGGACAAACTCGCGTAAGACACACGCTAACCTCACGGATAATCGCGCGCTGACAACGCGGATAATCTCCCTTCAAAATCGAGCTAACCTCGCGGATGAATACGCGTTAAACTTGAGTTAACCTAGCTTTAAACTTGCGTTAATCTAGCAGATAGATTCGCGTTAAATCTCGCAGATAAACTCGCGTTAACGTCGCGCATAAACTCGCGCTAATCTTGCGAACAAACACGCGTTAACCTCGCGAATTAACGCGAGTTGATCTCGCATTAACCTCGCGGATTAACTAGTGTTAAACGCACGTTAGACTCGCCCTAACCTCAGCGATAAATTTGCGTTACACTCGTGGGTAAACACACGTTAACATCGTGGATTAACTTGCGTTAAACTTGCATTACACTCGCGTTAACCTCGCGGCTAACTCGCGTTAATCTAGCAGTTGACACGCGTTAACCTCCCGGATTACCTCACGTTAAACTCGCGGATATTCTCACGCCAAACGCCGACTAACCACGCGGATAAACACGAGTGAACCTCACGGATTACCTCAGATTAATCTTGCTTTAACCTTGGGGATAACCTAGTGTTAAAATCGCGGGCAAACACACGTTAAATTCGCGTTCCCCTCGCAGATTAACTCGCGGATAAACTCGCAATAAGCCCGGGGATAAATGCGCGCTAAGCTCGCGTTCAACTCGCACTAACAACGCGGATAAACTCGTGATAACCTCGCGCATAAACTCGCGTCAATATCACCGATAAACTCATGTTTAACTCGCGTTAAACTCGCGGACAAACTTGCGTTAACCTCGCGCATAACCTCGCGTTACCCTCGCGTTAAATTTGCGTTACCCTCATGGAAAAACTCGTGTTAAACTCGCGTTAAACTTGCGGATAAGCTTGCGTTAAACACGTGCTAACCGCACGGATAAACTCGCGTTACTCTCGCATTAAACTCGCGCTAACAACGTAGATAAACTCGCATTACACTCGGGTGAACCTCGCGCTCGCGGATAAACGCGTGTTAAACTCCAGTTAACTTCACGTTAAACACGCACCCAGTGGTTAGACTCGCGTTAAGTTCGCGGATAAACTCGGGTTAGCGTCGCGCATAAACTCGCGTTAATCTCACGGATACTCGTTAATCTCGCGTTAACATCGGGGATAAACTCGTGTTACACTCGCGGACAAACACGCGTTAAATTCGCGTTAACCTCGCGGATTAACTCGCGGATAAACTTGCGATAACCTGGCGCATAAACTCGTGTTAACATCGCCGATAAACTCGAGATGTACTCGATTTAACCACGCGGACAAACTCGCGTTAACGTCGCGCATAAACTCGCGTTATAACTGCTGATAAACTTGCGTTAAACTCGTGGATGAACACGCTCCAAATCGCGTTAACTTCGCGCATAAACGCCCGTTAAACTGAAGTTAACCTCGCACATAAATTCGTAGTAACCTCGCGAATAAACTCACGTTAATCTCGCGTTGACATTGAGGATATACTCGCGCCAAACTCGCGATAACCTAGCGGTTAAACTCGCCTCATACTCGCGTTACCATCGCGTTTAACTCGCGGTGACAAACCGGGTAAATTCGCGGTAACCGCGCCGTAAACTCGCGTTAACATCGGCGATAAACTCGCGTTAAACTCGAGTTAACCTCGTGGATAAACTCGTGTAAAACTCGCGTTAACCTCGTGGATTAACTGTCTCTAACATCACTCTCTCTATAAGCACGTAATAACCTCGCGAACAAATTCGCTTTAAACTCGCGTTAACTTTGCGTTTAATTCGCGCTAACAACGTGGATCAACTCGCGAATACCTTGCAAATAAACTCGCGTTAACATCGTCGATAAACTCGCGTTAAACTCAAGTTAACCTTGCGGATAAACTCGTGTTAATCTCGCGTTAACCTTGCGGATAAACTCGCGTCTAACACGCCCTGTCCTCACGGATAATCTCGCGTCAAACTCGCGCTAACAATGAGGATAAACACCTGTTAAACTCGAGTTTATCTCACGGATGAACTCGTGTTAAACTCGAGTTAACCTCGCGTTACACTCGCGTTAACCTAGCGGTTAGACTCGCGTTAATCTCGCGGATAAAGTTGCGTTAAGCTCGCGTTAGCGTCGCGCATAAACTCGCACTAGTCCAGATGATAAACACGCGTTAACATCGCGAATTAACTCGCGTTTATTTCGCGTTAATCTCGGGAATCAACTCCTGTTAAACTCGCAGACAAACAAATAAACTCGCGTTGAACACGAGTTAACTTCGGGGATAACCTCGTGTTAACCATGGGAAAAACTCGCGTTAATCTCGCGGATAAACTCATGTTAATCTCGCGTCAAACTCGTGATAATATCGCGGATAAACTCGCGATAACCTTGTGCATAAATTCGCATTAATATCCTGGATAAACACGCGTTGAACTCGCGCTAACCTCACGGATAAACTCGCGTTAACCTTCGGGATTAACTCTCGCTAACAACGCAGCTAAACTTGCGATAACCTCGCGGACAAATTTACGTTAAACTCGAGTTAACCTCGCGTTGTACTCGCGCTAACGACGCGGATAAACGCGCGATAACCTCGCAAAATAAACTTGCGTTAACATCGCCGATAAACTCGCGAAAACTCAAGTTAAACTCGTGGTGGATAAACGCGTGTTTATCTCGCGTATAACCTTCCGCCAAACGCGTGGTACCCTCACGGAAAAACACTCGTTGAACTCGGGCATCATTTTGCGTTATCGTCGCGGATAAACTCGCGTTCAACTCGACTAAACGCAGCGGATAAACTCGCGTTAAACTGGCATTACCCTTACGGATAGACTCGCGTTAACATCGCGAACAGACTCCCGTTAAACTCGCGTTATTTCCGCGGATAAACTCGCGTTAACCACGAGTTACGTTAAACTCGCGAATAAATTCGCACTAAACTCGAGTTAACCTCCCAAATAAACTCGGGTTAAAGTCGCGTTAACCTTGCTGATTAACTCGCGGATAAACTCGCGTTAACATCGGGGATAAAGTCGCTTTAACTTCGCGGATTACCTCGCGTTAAACTCGCGGATCAACTCGCGATAACCGCGCGGATAAACACGCGTTAACATCGCGAATTAACTGGCGTTAATCTTATGTTAACCTTGGAGATATACTCGCGTTAAAGTCGGGGACAATTACGCGTTAAATTCGCGTATAATCACGCGTCAACCTCGCGTTAACGTTGCGTATAATCACGCGTTAACCGCGCGGATTAACTCGCGTTACACTCGTATTAAACACGCCTTAGCCTCGGAGATAAACTCGCATTAAACTCGCGGCTAAACACACGTTAGCATCGCGGATTTCCTCGCGTTAAGCTCGCCGATAAACTCGCGTTAATCTCGCTTTAACATCGGGGATAAACTCGCGTTAAACTCGCGGACAAACACTCGTTAAATTCCTGTTAACCTCTCGGATTAATTAGTATTAATCTCCACCATTTAACTCGAGATAATCTAGCGTTAACCTCGCAAATTAATTCGCGTTAATCTCGCGTTAACCTCGGGAATATATTCGCGTTAAACTCGCGGATAACTCGCCGAAAAACACGCGGATAAACTCGTGATAACTTCGGCCATAAACTCGCGTTATAATCGCGGATAATCTCGCGTTAACCTACCGAATAGACTCGCGTTAATCTCGGGAATAAATTCGCTTTAAACCCGATAATCTCGCGATAACCTTGCGCATAGATTCGCATTAATGTCGTGGATAAGCTTGCGTTACACTCGCTAATTAACTCTCGCTAACAACGGGGATAAACTCGCCATAACCTCGTAGATAAATTCGCTTTAAACTCGCGTTAACCTTGCGTCTAACTCGCGCTAACAACGTGGATAAACTCGCGATAACCTCGAGAATAACCTCGCGTTAACGTCACCGATAAACGCGCGCTAAACCCGAGTTAACCTCGTGTTAGACTCGCTTTAACCTTGCGGACAAACTCGCGTAAGACACACGCTAACCTCACGGATAATCGCGCGCTGACAACGCGGATAATCTCCCTTCAAAATCGAGCTAACCTCGCGGATGAATACGCGTTAAACTTGAGTTAACCTAGCTTTAAACTTGCGTTAATCTAGCAGATAGATTCGCGTTAAATCTCGCAGATAAACTCGCGTTAACGTCGCGCATAAACTCGCGCTAATCTTGCGAATAAACACGCGTTAACCTCGCGAATTAACGCGAGTTGATTTCGCATTAACCTCGCGGATTAACTAGTGTTAAACGCACGTTAGACTCGCCCTAACCTCAGCGATAAATTTGCGTTACACTCGTGGGTAAACACACGTTAACATCGTGGATTAACTTGCGTTAAACTTGCATTACACTCGCGTTAACCTCGCGGCTAACTCGCGTTAATCTAGCAGTTGACACGCGTTAACCTCCCGGATTACCTCGCGTTAAACTCGCGGATATTCTCACTCCAAACGCCGACTAACCACGCGGATAAACACGAGTGAACCTCACGGATTACCTCAGATTAATCTTGCTTTAACCTTGGGGATAACCTAGTGTTAAAATCGCGGGCAAACACACGTTAAATTCGCGTTCCCCTCGCAGATTAACTCGCGGATAAACTCGCAATAAGCCCGGGGATAAATGCGCGCTAAGCTCGCGTTCAACTCGCACTAACAACGCGGATAAACTCGTGATAACCTCGCGCATAAACTCGCGTCAATATCACCGATAAACTCATGTTTAACTCGCGTTAAACTCGCGGACAAACTTGCGTTAACCTCGCGCATAACCTCGCGTTAACCTCGCGTTAAATTTGCGTTACCCTCATGGATAAACTCGTGTTAAACTCGCGTTAAACTTGCGGATAAGCTTGCGTTAAACACGTGCTAACCGCACGGATAAACTCGCGTTACTCTCGCATTAAACTCGCGCTAACAACGTAGATAAACTCGCATTACACTCGGGTGAACCTCGCGCTCGCGGATAAACGCGTGTTAAACTCCAGTTAACTTCACGTTAAACACGCACCCAGTGGTTAGACTCGCGTTAAGTTCGCGGATAAACTCGGGTTAGCGTCGCGCATAAACTCGCGTTAATCTCACGGATACTCGTTAATCTCGCGTTAACATCGGGGATAAACTCGTGTTACACTCGCGGACAAACACGCGTTAAATTCGCGTTAACCTCGCGGATTAACTCGCGGATAAACTTGCGATAACCTGGCGCATAAACTCGTGTTAACATCGCCGATAAACTCGAGATGTACTCGATTTAACCACGCGGACAAACTCGCGTTAACGTCGCGCATAAACTCGCGTTATAATCGCTGATAAACTTGCGTTAAACTCGTGGATGAACACGCTCCAAATCGCGTTAACTTCGCGCATAAACGCCCGTTAAACTGAAGTTAACCTCGCACATAAATTCGTAGTAACCTCGCGAATAAACTCACGTTAATCTCGCGTTGACATTGCGGATATACTCGCGCCAAACTCGCGATAACCTAGCGGTTAAACTCGCCTCATACTCGCGTTACTATCGCGTTTAACTCGCGGTGACAAACCGGGTAAATTCGCGGTAACCGCGCCGTAAACTCGCGTTAACATCGGCGATAAACTCGTGTTAAACTCGAGTTAACCTCGTGGATAAACTCGTGTAAAACTCGCGTTAACCTTGCGGATAAACTACCGTTAAACACGCGTTAACCTCACGGATTATCTTGCGATAACCTCGCGTTAACCTCGCGGATTAACTGTCTCTAACATCACTCTCTCTATAAGCACGTAATAACCTCGCGAACAAATTCGCTTTAAACTCGCGTTAACTTTGCGTTTAATTCGCGCTAACAACGTGGATCAACTTGCGAATACCTTGCAAATAAACTCGCGTTAACATCGTCGATAAACTCGCGTTAAACTCAAGTTAACCTTGCGGATAAACTCGTGTTAATCTCGCGTTAACCTTGCGGATAAACTCGCGTCTAACACGCCCTGTCCTCACGGATAATCTCGCGTCAAACTCGCGCTAACAATGCGGATAAACACCTGTTAAACTCGAGTTTATCTCACGGATGAACTCGTGTTAAACTCGAGTTAACCTCGCGTTACACTCGCGTTAACCTAGCGGTTAGACTCGCGTTAATCTCGCGGATAAAGTTGCGTTAAGCTCGCGTTAGCGTCGCGCATAAACTCGCACTAGTCCAGATGATAAACACGCGTTAACATCGCGAATTAACTCGCGTTTATTTCGCGTTAACCTCGGGAATCAACTCCTGTTAAACTCGCAGACAAACAAATAAACTCGCGTTGAACTCGAGTTAACTTCGGGGATAACCTCGTGTTAACCATGGGAAAAACTCGCGTTAATCTCGCGGATAAACTCATGTTAATCTCGCGTCAAACTCGTGATAATATCGCGGATAAACTCGCGATAACCTTGTGCATAAATTCGCATTAATATCCTGGATAAACACGCGTTGAACTCGCGCTAACCTCACGGATAAACTCGCGTTAACCTTCGGGATTAACTCTCGCTAACAACGCAGCTAAACTTGCGATAACCTCGCGGACAAATTTACGTTAAACTCGAGTTAACCTCGCGTTGTACTCGCGCTAACGACGCGGATAAACTCGCGATAACCTCGCAAAATAAACTTGCGTTAACATCGCCGATAAACTCGCGAAAACTCAAGTTAAACTCGTGGTGGATAAACGCGTGTTTATCTCGCGTATAACCTTCCGCCAAACGCGTGGTACCCTCACGGAAAAACACTCGTTGAACTCGGGCATTATTTTGCGTTATCGTCGCGGATAAACTCGCGTTCAACTCGACTAAACGCAGCGGATAAACTCGCGTTAAACTGGCATTACCCTTACGGATAGACTCGCGTTAACATCGCGAACAGACTCCCGTTAAACTCGCGTTATTTCCGCGGATAAACTCGCGTTAACCACGAGTTACGTTAAACTCGCGGATAAATTCGCACTAAACTCGAGTTAACCTCCCAAATAAACTCGGGTTAAAGTCGCGTTAACCTTGCTGATTAACTCGCGGATAAACTCGCGTTAACATCGGGGATAAAGTCGCTTTAACTTCACGGATTACCTCGCGTTAAACTCGCGGATCAACTCGCGATAACCGCGCGGATAAACACGCGTTAACATCGCGAATTAACTGGCGTTAATCTTGTGTTAACCTTGGAGATATACTCGCGTTAAACTCGGGGACAATTACGCGTTAAATTCGCGTATAATCACGCGTCAACCTCGCGTTAACGTTGCGTATAATCACGCGTTAACCGCGCGGATTAACTCGCGTTACACTCGTATTAAACACGCCTTAGCCTCGGAGATAAACTCGCATTAAACTCGCGGCTAAACACACGTTAGCATCGCGGATTTCCTCGCGTTAAGCTCGCCGATAAACTCGCGTTAATCTCGCTTTAACATCGGGGATAAACTCGCGTTAAACTCGCGGACAAACACTCGTTAAATTCCTGTTAACCTCTCGGATTAATTAGTATTAATCTCCACCATTTAACTCGAGTTAATCTCGCGTTAACCTCGCAAATTAATTCGCGTTAATCTCGCGTTAACCTCGGGGATATACTCGCGTTAAACTCGCGGATAACTCGCCGAAAAACACGCGGATAAACTCGTGATAACTTCGGGCATAAACTCGCGTTATAATCGCGGATAATCTCGCGTTAACCTACCGAATAGACTCGCGTTAATCTCGGGAATAAATTCGCTTTAAACCCGATAATCTCGCGATAACCTTGCGCATAGATTCGCATTAATGTCGTGGATAAGCTTGCGTTACACTCGCTAATTAACTCTCGCTAACAACGGGGATAAACTCGCCATAACCTCGTAGATAAATTCGCTTTAAACTCGCGTTAACCTTGCGTCTAACTCGCGCTAACAACGTGGATAAACTCGCGATAACCTCGAGAATAACCTCGCGTTAACGTCACCGATAAACGCGCGCTAAACCCGAGTTAACCTCGTGTTAGACTCGCTTTAACCTTGCGGACAAACTCGCGTAAGACACACGCTAACCTCACGGATAATCGCGCGCTGACAACGCGGATAATCTCCCTTCAAAATCGAGCTAACCTCGCGGATGAATACGCGTTAAACTTGAGTTAACCTAGCTTTAAACTTGCGTTAATCTAGCAGATAGATTCGCGTTAAATCTCGCAGATAAACTCGCGTTAACGTCGCGCATAAACTCGCGCTAATCTTGCGAATAAACACGCGTTAACCTCGCGAATTAACGCGAGTTGATCTCGCATTAACCTCGCGGATTAACTAGTGTTAAACGCACGTTAGACTCGCCCTAACCTCAGCGATAAATTTGCGTTACACTCGTGGGTAAACACACGTTAACATCGTGGATTAACTTGCGTTAAACTTGCATTACACTCGCGTTAACCTCGCGGCTAACTCGCGTTAATCTAGCAGTTGACACGCGTTAACCTCCCGGATTACCTTGCGTTAAACTCGCGGATATTCTCACGCCAAATGCCGACTAACCACGCGGATAAACACGAGTGAACCTCACGGATTACCTCAGATTAATCTTGCTTTAACCTTGGGGATAACCTAGTGTTAAAATCGCGGGCAAACACACGTTAAATTCGCGTTCCCCTCGCAGATTAACTCGCGGATAAACTCGCAATAAGCCCGGGGATAAATGCGCGCTAAGCTCGCGTTCAACTCGCACTAACAACGCGGATAAACTCGTGATAACCTCGCGCATAAACTCGCGTCAATATCACCGATAAACTCATGTTTAACTCGCGTTAAACTCGCGGACAAACTTGCGTTAACCTCGCGCATAACCTCGCGTTAACCTCGAGTTAAATTTGCGTTACCCTCATGGATAAACTCGTGTTAAACTCGCGTTGAACTTGCGGATAAGCTTGCGTTAAACACGTGCTAACCGCACGGATAAACTCGCGTTACTCTCGCATTAAACTCGCGCTAACAACGTAGATAAACTCGCATTACACTCGGGTGAACCTCGCGCTCGCGGATAAACGCGTGTTAAACTCCAGTTAACTTCACGTTAAACACGCACCCAGTGGTTAGACTCGCGTTAAGTTCGCGGATAAACTCGGGTTAGCGTCGCGCATAAACTCGCGTTAATCTCACGGATACTCGTTAATCTCGCGTTAACATCGGGGATAAACTCGTGTTACACTCGCGGACAAACACGCGTTAAATTCGCGTTAACCTCGCGGATTAACTCGCGGATAAACTTGCGATAACCTGGCGCATAAACTCGTGTTAACATCGCCGATAAACTCGAGATGTACTCGATTTAACCACGCGGACAAACTCGCGTTAACGTCGCGCATAAACTCGAGTTATAATCGCGGATAAACTCGCGTCAAACTCGAGTTTAACTCACCGATAAACTCGTGTTAATCTCGCGGATAAACTCGCGCCAAACCTGCGTTAACCTCGTAGATAAATTCAAGTTCAACTCTAATAACGCGGATAAACTCGCGATAACCTTGCGCACAAACTCGCATTAATATCGCGGAAAAACTCGCGTTAAACTGGCGGAAAAGCTTGGGTTAACGTCGGGCATAAACCCGCGCTGACCGTGCCGATAAACACACGTCAATCTCGGGAATTAACTCGCATAAAACTCACGTTAACCTCGGGGATAAACTCGCGTTAACTCGCGGATGAACACCCGTCAAAATCGCGTTAATCATGGGTATAAACGCACGTTAAACTCGAGTTAACCTCGCGGATACATTCGTGTTAACCTCGCGGATTAACTCGCGTTAAACTCGTCGCGTAAACGTCGCGGGTTTACTCGCGCCAAACTCGCGATAACCTCGCGGATGAACTCGCCTCATACTCGCGTAACATCGCGTTTAACTCGCGCTAACAAAGCGGATAAATTCGCGATAACCTCGCACATAAATTCATGTTAACATCACCGATAAACACGTGCCAATGTCGCGTAAACCTCGTGGATGGATTCGTATTAACCTCGTGTTAACATCGCCGATAAACGCGCGCGTTAAACTCGAGTTAACCTCCCGGATAAACTCGCGCTAAATAATATCGCGGATAAACTCGCAATATCCTTGCGCATAAACTCGCATTAATATCCCGGATTAACGCGTTGAACGCGCGCTTACCTCACGGAAAAACCCACGTTAATCTCGAGTTAACATCGCGGGTTAACTCTCGCTAACAACGTGCATAAACTCGCGATAACCTCGCGGACAAATTCGCGTTAAACTCAAGTTAACCTCGCGTTTTACTCGCGCTAACAACGTGGATAAACTCGTAATAACCTCGCGCATAACCTCGCGTTAACATCGCCGATAAACGCGCGTTAAACGCGAGGTAACCTCGCCGATAAACTCGTGATAACCTCGCGTATGAACTTGCGCCAAACTCGCGTTATCTTCGCAGATAAACTCGTGATAACCTCGCGATAACATCGTCGATAAACTCGCGTTAAACTCATGTCAACCTCGCGGATAAACTCGCGTTAACCTCTCGGATAAACTACCGCCAAACTCGCGGACGACCACGCATTAAATTCGCGTTTAACTCGACTAAACTGGCGTCAATTTGGCGTTAACCTTGCGGATAGACTCGCGTTAACCTCGCGAACAGACTCCCGTTAAACTTGTATTAATCTCGCGGATAAACTCCAGTTAACCACGAGGATTACCTCGCGTTAGACACAACACGCGTTAAACACGCGTTAAACATGCGTTAAACACGCGTTAATCACCTGGATTATCCAAATTTTCGTTTTCCATCAAATGAATAATACCACGAATGATACTACTATAATACTACTATATGCGATGGCTGAATACGTAAATTATTTGGATAATCCCAGAGACAAGAGGAGGCGAGAGTCTAGTAAGAGTACTACTTCAGTGTACTTACATTTCAAACAACCCAAAGAGTGTTTCCTCTCCGACTCATATATTTCTGATCTTGACTATTCTTCTGTCAGTGAGATTACTGCAGATAAAAGTGTCACTATGGCGAGTCGTTCTTCTGATGCCATCTTGTCTGAGCCGGCGTCCGAAAATGCTAAGCAGTAAATTGAAGCATTCAAAGACCCCTCTGTCATGTCTATGTTTGAAAACATGTTTCGGAGTATATCGGCATATGTTAGTCGTTTGGAGGGCAAAGTTGACACACTCGAGAAAGTGGTTAACTCAAAAGACAAAGAAATCGAGAGTCTGAAGTGTGAGCTGGACGATCTGCGCCAGTATGGCAGGCGGAATTCACTCCGTATTGCAGGTATTACCGAAATCCAAAATGAAAAAACCGACGATGTTATTCTTGACCTGGTTGCTAAGATGGGAGTTCAGCTCGAGTTAGATGATATTGAGCGAAGCCATCGCTCAGGTCTGCCATTAAGTGGTCGTACTAGAACCATCCTAGTAAAGTTCCGAACTTATCGAATTCGCGAGAGATTTTACAAAGCGCGTAGGCAACTCAGATCAAATACACAATCAAAAGAAGTGTACATCAACGAACACCGTACCAAGGAACGTTCCGCTTTAGCTCGCAGAGCTCGTATGTTAGCTAAAGACAAAAAGGTAGCTGGGACTTGGTCACACGATGGTGTGATATTTGTCAAAGAATTTGATGAAACTGTCCACAGGGTCACAAATAATTCTGAGATGTCGAAAACTGAGAACAAATTTAAACTGGTAGTTACAATTCGAAATTCCCAACAGTAAATAATAGGCCTCTGACTCACTTTGCCTTTTGCCGTCTGCTATCTCTTCAGTGATTGCTCAATTGTAAATTAATTCTTTGTCCAAAGTAAGAGCAGACGACATTTTTAAAAACAATTTTTGTATATTAAAATTTTCATTTTTGTCTCTGAAACATGGCTTAGGCCCCTCATTGAAGCGAGCTCATCGAGCTCGTCCCGATGGTTGGTAATGGGCTGTGTTTTTGTTACAGGGAATGATAACATATTCAAACCTGACTGGAGATTTTTGTGGACAGCCTAGGCCATTCCTGGTCGCTACATGAAATAAATGGTTACCATTACCATTAAGATATTATCAATAGCAGTTTTTCTGCGCCAACGGTTTTCGACCCGGCTAGCACTCAGAACCCATTGTTGAATGTTTCCCGGTTGGATGGCGGTGAGGGTAAGAATAGCCAGTTAAACTTTTTTGTGAGGTTGTTGCATTTGCATCCAGGCCAGTATTTTAACACACGACGAACCCCATTTGTCATTGATAATTCGTTCACCGTCAAATATCTCTTTCGAATTTACATCATAACACATTAAGGAATTATCAATGGAAGAATAACTATACCCCCCCCCCCCCCCATCACCATGGTCACCCAACTACTAATGGCAGTATTAATACCCCCACAGCTCTCCATCCGGTTAGCACTCAGCACCCACTGTTGGGTGTTTCTCGGTTGGATGTCGGTGGGGATGGGAGGTTGCTGCACTTGTATTCAGGCCAATATGTAACACACGACGAACCCCACTTGCCATCAATAGTTCGTTCACCATCAAATATCTCTTCAGAATTTACATCATAATACATCAAGGAATTATAAATGTAAGAATAACTATACCAAAACCCCCCCACCACCCCCCCCCCCACCACCACCACCACTACCACGGTCATCCATCTACGTAACACTCAGCACCCATTGTTGTGTGTTGCCCGGTTGGAGGGCAGTGGCCGTGGCAACAGCCAGCTAGGCTTGCTCTTCAAGTGAGTGTTGCATTTGTATCTAGGCTTACAATTGAGACATGTCAAACTTCTTCTGTCATCAATAGTTCTATCACCGTCAGCACTCTCTCCAGAACTTACATCATAATATACTATGTGATTATCAATTGCAGAATAACTATACCCCCCCCCCCCCCCGGTCATCCATCTGGGTAGCACACAGCAACCACTGTTGAGTGGTGTCAGGATGGAGGGCCGTGGGGATGGTAACAGCCAGTTAAACTTGTTCTTCGAGAGGTTGGTGCATTTGTGTCCAGGGCAATAATTAACACACGACAAATTCCTTCTGTCACTGATAGCTGTGTCACTGTCAGCTGTTTCTTCAGAACCTAAAACGTTTAACAATTATCAGTGGCAGAATAGGCATAAATATTGTAGGTCTTCCTTGAGCTTGTGTACGTGAGGGTGTGTGTGAGGGTGGTCGAATTTGTGTCCATAGTACGTGTACAATTGCAAGTTTTTATGGTTGTGTGTCGGGAGTGTGTATATATGTGAAACGCCTTATAGGAGGGTGTGTATCTAGATGGGGGAGGTGTAAGAGTGCGCGCGAGTGTAGTTTTGTGTTATATATATCAAATGTTTATTTATAACTCGCGCTATTCTCTCGGCTACATGTATTATAAATTTTCTTCATCAGAAATTCTAGCTTGATGCTAAGGCCATTACCCCCAGAGGCGGGGGTGTAGCAGTTTATATCAGAAATGAAATTAGTTTTAAGACACGGAATGATATCGAAATTCCTCTGTTGGAGTGTATTTGGACTGAACTCCTCTCTTCGAAAGGCTCCACACTCCTTGGTATATTCTATCGACCCCCTAATACCGACACCGAAATTTGGACATTGATTAATGCATCAATAGAAAGAGACCAGGATACCTCGAATCAGTGATATTATAGTGACTGGTGGTTTTAATGACAATCAGATTGGTTCAAGAGGCAGATTTGGAGATATTGTAGATAATTTTAATTTGCATCAGCTGGTTTCCACGCCGACGTATTACACCGAGTCGTCAGCCTCACTACTTGATCTCGTTGCAGTGAGTAGTTCGGTCAGTGTGATAAAATGTGCGACATTAGATCCTTTCCTTTCAGACTTAACTAGATACCACTGCCCCATATACTTGGAGGTAAATTTCCTTACTGGTGTACTAAGAAGTAATTTTAAGCGTAAGATATGGCTTTATGATGACTGCAATTATGCTGACCTCAATAACGAAATTACGAACGCAAGGTGGGATATTATTTTTGATAACCTTAGTCTTGATTCCATGGTTGAAAACATGAGCTCGTTACTTTTAGACTTGGCTTCCAAACACATTCAAAATAGGTCTATCAGTGTACGTAAATCAGAACCTCGATGGATGCATAGTAAAATAAGGCTATTAATTCGACACAGGAAACGCCTTTATCGTAATGCCAAACGCACTGGTTTGGAAGTAGCATGGCACAAATATCGTCAAAAACGAAACGAAGTCGTTTCGGCAGTTCGCGAAGCAAAACACAATCATTTCAATAAAGTTAAAAACATCCTAGACAACCCATCAAGTAGTTCCTCCACATGGTGGAAAACCTTGAAATCAGTATTAAGCCAAAACAAATCTGAAATAACGAATATGACATATCAAAATAAACTACTGTCTAGTAACATAGAAAGCCCTTAACGAATATTTTAGTACTATAGCCACAATTGATGACTCCCTTGCCATCCTACCTCCTCCCCAGTTTCCTGACCGAGCACTGCTAACAAAAATAAACTTGGCCACAACAGATGTACATGCTTCGCTTAAATCTCTAAAAATCTCTAAAGCGTCTGGACCAGATTTAATAATCCGCGACTACTCAAATAATGTATTAAGTCCTTAACTGAACCCCTGGCCACCTTGTTTAATAAGCTGCTTATGAACTCACACCTTCCGTCACAGTGGAAGAAGGCTAACCTTACGCCAATACTTAAAAAGAAACCGCCCGATTTGGTCTCTAATTATCGCCCAGTTTCTCTTTTAAGCTGTCTTGGAAAAGTGTTTGAAAAATGTATATTTAAGAAATTGTGGTGTTTCATAGAGGAGAATAATGTACTGAGTGAGCTACAATCGGGTTTTACGCCAGGTGACTCAACTGTACTACAACTCACAGACATCTATGACTCATTTTGCAGTGCACTCGATGAAGGCAAAGAAGAAAGAGTATTGTATTTCTTTGCGACATTAGCAAAGCTTTTGATAAAGTATGGCATAGAGGCTTTCTTTACAAACTGGAGAAAATTTGGATATCGGGAGAACTTTTACTGTTTTTTAAATCTTACCTATCCGGACGAACCCAGAGAGTAGTAGTTGTTAACTCGGAAATGTCATCGTGGAAATCAATCAATTGTGGTGTGCCACAGGGATCTATCCTTGGCCCCCTACTGGTCCTAATTTACATAAATGATATTGTTACTGATCTTACATGTAGTATTCGTTTATTGGCTGACTATACAACTTGATCGTTGACGACCCTTATCAAGCTTCCGTTATATTGAACAGTGATCTTGCCCTGATTAATAACTGGGCACAAGAATGGCTTGTACATTTTAACCCACAGAAAACTGAATCCATGATAATATCTTCGAAAAGCAACCCAAACATGCATCCGCCCCTTCTAATGTCAAACACCCAAATCACCGAAGTACCGAATCATAAACACTTGGGAATTATTTTCAATAATAACTGTTCCTGGAATGATCACATCTCAGAAATAACATCAAAAGCATGGATAAGGCTTGACATGATTAGAAGACTCAAATTTAAGTTCGGCCGGAAAATATTAGAAAAAAATATATTTTGCTTTTATCAGACCAGTTCTTGAGTATGGCGACATAGTTTGGGATAACTGCTCAGATAATTGTGCTCAACAAATTGAAAAAATACAAATTGCAGCAGCTCGAATTGTCATAGGAGCAACCATAAGTGCCAGCAAGGAGCTGTTGTACGTAGAGACCGGATAGGAGTCTCTTCAAGTTAGACGTGATAAGCAAAAGCTCACCCAGTTTTTTAAAATGTATCATAACATTGCTCCTGCGTATCCGTCACTCAAAATACCTCGCCATGTCTCTACGTTCCAATAGAGATCTTCGCGTTCCATTTAGTCGAACTAAAAAATATCAAACATCGTTCATTCCATCAGCTACTAAATTATGGAACGATATCCCAGAGCACATAAGAGAAAATCCGTCCCTTCCAAACTTTAAAAACTACCTCAATCGAAATTGCTTCCGCCCTCCGCAATATTTTTTCAGCTCTGTTTCAAGAGAAGCTCAAGTATACCACTGTAGAATTCGTCCTAAATGTAGTGGACTCAACGATCACCTTTTCCAAAATAAAATTGTTGAATCGCCACTTTGTTCTTGTGGAGAATATGAAACAACAGATCACTTTTTACTGAGGTGCCCTGTTTATTTTACAGCCCATAGTAATACACTGGGACTGTTGCGGCATCCAATTGATTGTGACATTTTGCTGTATGGTTCTGAGTTTTACTCAAACGAAGTGAACCGAGAAATATTTATTGCGGTGTTCAATTACATTCTCTCTTCTAAAAGGTTCTAATAATTGTGGCCAGTGTAATTAAATTAAATTAAATTAGATTAGATTAAATTAAATACTTTGTGCCCAACTCCTTAAAGCGGTGCTTGCTGGTTGTTTGGCGGGTGCTATGCGGCGGGCAATTGACAGGTGAAGGACATGACAAATCAGACATTTATTTTTTCTCCCTCTTGCGTGTGTCTGAAGCTGCATTCATGGTAATATATATCGCCACCTTGGATGGGAGGTGTCCCAGCTTCAGTGCTTTAGCATTGCAGCTGGCGCCCTTCCCCTCTAAGGTGGCGATATTGTCTGAACAAACTAGTCAAGTTAGTAAGTTATATCCCTAGGTTAATTAGTGAGTGTCTCATCATTGGCATCAGAGACACCCATCTCTCTCTCTCTCTCGATCTCTCTTTCTATCTCTCTTCTCCATCTCTCTCTCTCTCTCTCTCTCTCTCTCTCTCTCTTTCTCTCTCTTTCTCTCTCTTACTCGTTATACTTATTCCCTCATAAATTAACGTAAGCAAGAGGTTAAGGAACAACTACTATCTTATAGCGTTGTGAAATTAATTCTGATCTTCTTGCCATTCTTCAACTGTATATATGTAATTTTGTTTGTTTTGTGGAGACGACGAATAATAAGCTTTTAGCTTACAGTCGAATTCACTACCTTGTTCGCATTCTACTTATGTTTGCTTGTACATTTGGAAATAAATATGTTTAAACTAAGTTCAACTCTCGCTAATAACGCGGATAAACTCGCGATAACCTTGCGCACAAACTCGCATTAATATCGTGGAAAAACTCGCGCTAAACTGGCGGAAAAGCTCGGGTAAACATCGGGCATAAACTCGCGCTGACCGTGTCGATAAACACGGGGATAAATAATCTCGGGGATTAACTCGCATAAAACTCGCATTAACCTTGGGGATAAACTCGCGTTAACTCGCGGATGAACACCCGTCAAAATCGCGTTAATCTCGCGTATAAACGCACGTTAAACTCGAGTTAACCTCGCGGGTACATTCGCGTTAACCTCGCGGATTAGCTCGCGTTAACCTCGTCGCGGATATACTCGCGCCAAACTCGCGATGACCTCGCGGATAAACTCGCCTCATACTCGCGTTCAACTCGCGCTAACAAAGCGGATAAATTCGCGATAACTTCGCACATAAACTCATGTTAACATCGTCGATAAACTCGCGTTAAACTCAAGTTAACCTCCCGGATAAACTCGCGCTAAATAATATCGCGGATAAACTCGCAATATCCTTGCGCATAAACTCGCATTAATATCCCGGATAAACTCGCGCTAACCTCACAGAAAAACCCACGTTAATCTCGAGTTAACATCGCCGGTTAACTCTCTCTAACAACGCGCATAAACTCGCGATAACCACGCGGACAAATTCGCGTTAAACTCGAGTTAACCTCGCGTTTTACTCGCACTAACAACGTGGATAAACTCGTAATAATCTCGCTCATAACCTCGCGTTAACATCGCCGATAAACGCACGTTAAACGCGAGGTAACCTCGCGGATAAACTCGTGATAACCTCGCGTATGAACTCGCGCCAAACTCGCGTTATCTTCGCAGATAAACTCGTGATAACCTCGCGTTAACATCGCCGATAAACTCGCGTTATACTTATGTCAACCTAGCGGATAAACTCGAGTTAACCTCACGGATAAACTACCGCCAAACTCGCGGACGACCACGCATTAAATTCACGTTAAACACGCGTTAAGCACGTGGATAAACTCGGATTAAAGTCGTGTTATCCTTTCTGATGAACTCGCGGATAAACTCGCGTTAACCTCGGGGATAAACTCGCGTTAACCTCACGAATTACCTCGCGGATAAACTCGCGTTAACCGCACGGATAAACACGCGTTGACATCGCGGATTAACTCGCGTTAATCTCGTGTTAAACTCGGGGATATACTCGGGGAATCAATCTGCTGGGTTAACGCAAGTTATCTGCGATGTCAATACGGGCAATATGTCAATCAACTCGTCTTCATTTGTGCCACCCTGCAGCACCTTTTGTTTGATCAGATTTGCCCATCTAGAAGGTTTTCTCGGAGGTTGTCACTTTTAGTGCCTTGTATGCCCCATAGAGAGATGCCTTATGCGGACGGGAAACATGTCAGTCAACTCGTCTTCATTTGTGCCACCCTACAGCCCCTTTTATTTGATCAGATTTGTCCATCTAGAAGGTTTTCTGGGAGGTTGTCACATTTAGGGCCTTGGTTGCCCCATAAAGAGAGGTCTTATGCGGACGGGCAACATGTCAATCAACTCTTCTTCATTTGTACCACCCTACAGCACCTCTAATTTGATCAGATTTGCCCCTCTAGAAGGTTTTCTGGGAGGTTGTCACTTTTAGGGCCTTGGTTGCCCCATAAAGAAAGGCCGCCTAATGCGGACGGGCAACATGTGAATCAACTCGTCTTCATTTGTGCCATCCTACAGCACCTTTTATTTGATCAGATTTGCCCATCTATAAGGTTTTCTGGGAGGATGTCACTTTTATGGTCTTGGTTCCCCATAATGAAAGGCCTTATGCGGACGGGCAACATGTCAATCAACTCGTCTTCATTTGTGCCACCCTACAGCTCCTTTTATTTGATCAGATTTGCCCATCCAGAAGGTTTTCTGGGAGGTTGTCACTTTTAGGGCCTTGCTTGCCCCATAAAGAAAGGCATTATGCGGACGGGCAACATGTCAATCAACTCTTCTTCCTTTATGCCACCATACAGCATTTTTTATTTGATCAGATTTGCCCATTCAGAAGGTTTTCTGGGAGGTTGTCACATTTAGGGCCTTGGTTGCCCCATAAAGAAAGGCATTATGCGGACGGGCAACATGTCAATCAACTCTTCTTCATTTGTGCCACCCTACAGCACCTTTTATTTGATCAGATTTGCCCATCTAGAAGGTTTTCTGGGAGGCTGTCACATTTAGGGCCTTGGTTGCCCCATAAAGAGAGGCCTTATGCGGACGGGCAACATGTCAGTCAACTCGAATTCATTTGTGCCATCCTACAGCATCTTTTATTTGATCAGATTTGCCCATCTATAAGGTTTTTTGGGAGGATGTCACTTTTAGGGCCTTGGTTGCCCCATCAAATCAAGAAAGGCCTTATGCGGACGGGCAACATGTCAATCAACTCGTCTTCATTTGTGGCACCCTACAGCTCCTTTTGTTTGTTCAGATGTGCCCATCTAGAAGGTTTTCTGGGAGGTTGTCACTTTTAGGGCCTTGGTTGCCCAATAAAGAGAGGCCTTTTGCGGACGGGCAACATGTCAATCAACTCGTCTTCATTTGTGCCACCCTACAGCCCCTTTTATTTGATCAGATTTGCCCATCTAGAAGGTTTTCTGGGAGGTTGTCACTTTTAGGGCCTGGGTTGCCCCATAAAGAGAGGTCTTATGCGGACGGGTAGCATGTTAATCACCTCTTCTTCATTTGTGCTACCCTACAGCACTTTTTATTTGATCAGATTTGCCCATCTAGGAGGTTTTCTGGGAGGTTGTCACTTTTAGGGCCTTGGTTGCCCCATAAAGAAAGGCATTATGGGGACGGGCAACATTTCAATCAACTCTTCTTCATTTGTGCCACCCTACAGCACCTTTTATTTGATCATATTTGCCCATCTAGAAGATTTTCTGGGAGGTTGTCACCTTTTTGGGCCTTGGTCGCCCCATCAAATCAAGAAAGGCCTTATGCGGACGGGCAATATGTGAATCAACTCGTCTTCATTTGTGCCACCCTACAGCACCTTTTATTTGATCGGATTTGCCCATCTAGAAGATTTTCTGGGAAGTTGTCACTTTTAGGGCCTTGGTTGCCCCATAAAGAGAGGCCTTATGCGGTCTGGCAAGATGTCAATCAACTCGTCTTCATTTGTGCCACCCTACAACACCTTTTATTTGATCAGATTTGCCCATCTAGAAGGTTTTCTGGGAGGTTGTCACTTTAGGACCTTGGTTGCCCCATAAAGAAAGGCCTTGTGTGGACGGGCAACATGTCAATCAACTCGTCTTCATTTGTGCCACCCTACAGCAGGTGCCATTTTTCCTGTTTTGATGGAATAAAAAATGTCAAAATGTCAAATGAGGAATAAGCAACTAACTTCACATGGCTATTTAAAATACGTTTTCATTTCAATTATTGTCAATTCATCAGTTACATGACCCTCTTGTTAATACCAATTTAAACACCCTGTACGGGTGCATAATAAACTTAAAACAAAGATTACAAAGCGTAGCCCGTCGCTAATGGCTAGTTTCAGTCAATAGCGATTGCGGACCGGCTAACACGCGCTGACGTTCCGCGCATAACGTCATTTCTGGAAATCTGTTTACATTTCATTGGTGTTGATTGCGATAAACATAAAGTGTTCTACCTTAAATTGCTTAACAAATGGTGATTCTTTTCACGAAATAATATAAATCCAAAAGGGTCGAAAAGCGTTGTCATAATTTCCAAGTATTCATAATAATAATAACATGATTTTCTCAGGCATCGTTTGACCTCATTACTGGACCTCCAGCCGTGATTTTCAGCCGCACACCCATCAGCAGCCCTCGGCTATCGCCGCTAATAACTGCTAGGCTGCTAATCACAGATGACGGTCCAGTTGCCCAACGCCCTCGAAAATCATGTTATTCTTTAATTAAAACTCTCAAACGCCGAACACACACAGCGATATCGATCGAAACTTATTGGTTAATTTGAGTCACTTCCGGATATTCTCTTATATCTATTGTGAAAATGGCGAACGCAGAACATGTGTTGGACATATCCGGATACCTTATAATACAAGGTATCATTCAATAAAATCTTGTTGTAGTTCTTGATATTTTAAATTATATAGAAAATCAAAATTGAATTCTATATTTTTTAGACCACTAATGGACTGGCATGTGTGATGAATAAGATTTAGCAAAACTCGTCCTGTCCGGCAGTAAGTTTTGCGAAAAAATTCCCAGCCCTAATAAAGAGTCTCAGTTACAAAATATCTCAAACTATTTCAATCATTTGAAATGGCGTTAGAGATTTCAAGAAAGCTACCTCGCGTTAACTTCACCACTCCACCAGTGCGAGATGGCTGTGTGGCAGTCTAAATAAAAACATCCTTTTGTTAGTTTTTAAGGAGCGAGAGCATAGTAAG
This sequence comes from Pictodentalium vernedei, assembly GCA_031216915.1. Taxonomy (NCBI): domain Eukaryota; kingdom Metazoa; phylum Mollusca; class Scaphopoda; order Dentaliida; family Dentaliidae; genus Pictodentalium; species Pictodentalium vernedei. The sequence continues at coordinate 460,513,630 of CM062296.1, read as the reverse complement.
ACTTGTACTGTCTGGTGACAAGCTGATTTAGAACACCTTTGCAAGATAATAATAAAATTAGAGGGTCCTGTGAAGTTTTGAAATTCAATTTGAATCGATAAACGTCCTCATGATTAGATTCGCTACGAGTTGCAATGAATTGGAAATTTTTGAATCGTTTAGATGTCCTCAAAATCCTATTATGCCAAGAGCAGTGCATTATAACGAAACAATTTCAATGGTTCCGAACCAACCGGACTACCCACTAGTCGGTCATGTGTGAGAACATTTGATTTGAAGGAGCGAAATTGCGCAAAATCTTCTCATCTGGACGCCCAAGGTAGTGTGTCACAACAAGAAGATTTAGTTGTGTATGGGTAAGGAACGGAGGGCCACCAGGAGATCATTTGGGATATGTTCCAGTGGTATGGACGGCCTTGGAACAGTTTATATCCGATAAAAAGTCAAACGTTAAATGTAACGCATTAATTGAAAAATGTTTTTCATTTTAGAGTATAACAATACAATATCCCAAATAAGTAATCGCAGCACATCAACGTCTGTTACACATCGGACGCTCTGCGAGCGTTCTATGACTTCGATAAAGCATTGGCTAAATAGTTTTGCCAGCATACAAGGTGTTCTTTGCATGTCAGAATCCGATATTTTCTGATAAAAACCTATAACTCAACTTTGGTTATTATGTAATAGTTAGCGTAGCGACGATGTGCTACAGCACGGGACAGGTTGTTCAAATTATACCCAAAGCGAGGTTGGTAAATAATTTACGCTATGTTCGTTTTCCACTCAACAAAACGCAAGGGCTCAAATTCATGAAATACCGAAACCGAGGTTGGTAGCTGACTTCCACCCTGTCCGTTGTTCAATCAACAAAACGCACTGGCTCAGGTATGATCCATGGATCAGAAGTATTGATGAAGTGATGTCATTTGAACACCTTGTCTATTGTGATATCAGGCATTTCAAATTGCTTGCACACACCGATAAGAAAATATAACCAACCATGATGAAAGTGAAGTTCACTGAGTAAAATAGATGAAGTTGTTTTCTACATTGGGGCACTGGGGTACTGCGAATCGAATCAGGCAGAATATTGAATCGAATGCCAAATCAAATCTAGTCTCACTGCCTTTCACACTGATGATATTGCGCCTTTTTACAACCGTACATATCGCCACCCTCCACTCATGTGTTGCATTGAGCGGCGGCTCGTCTGTTTGTAAATGCCAGTCAGAAAGCTCAATATTCAAGAATGGACCAAAGTAGATTTCGAAAGCTGAGCCTCCTTGAAATCTTCTCATATCGTCAGGTCACATTACAGGTCTCCTGCACAGGAGACTTGATGATGCAAGAAGAGTTCAAGTGGAGACACTTGGTTGGATTGTGAGAACATCTCGATGTTTAGATTTCCGAATAAGAGAGACTCGGATAGAATCGAATTATCAGGATTATTTCTTATCGAATCGAAGCTTCGCAGAGCCCTATTCGACATAGACCCAGACGGGAAAGAGCACCCCCCCCCCCCCTAAGCCCCCCCTCCCCCCGACCCCCTCCCACACACACACGAAAATGTTGCGATGGCGGTGATTAACAAATTCGGGTTTTCACGATTTAATCCGAACAAGACATTGATCAAATACGGCGCAAGCACGGAACAGAGTGACGGATTCACCGAGAAACCTCTCATGGAATGGTTATCCTAATAGATCGATTTCCTTAAATAGAGGGCCACTAACGTATGTAGTATAAACAAAGCGATTTTAATGGATTTGATACCAACCTTGCCTCAAGCAGATTTGAAACTGATGCGGTTCGACACAAATCTACTGAACTTGTTTTGCGGTTTCATTTTTTCACTTGGAACAAGCTAGATATTCTGCTCATCATCTGATAGTTACAATTGTTAATCTTGTATGAACTCTTGACCAACGACGACAGACAGATGAAACTTCCAAGTAAAAATTACTGAAGGACAAAAGTATTGTTTAATTCTGGGCTCTGGACATGGATTATGATCCCGTCATCAGAAAGAGTGTGGCCAGTTATAAAGGGACATAAGCTATGTTCTAAAATAAAATTTGAAAAAAATGAAATGGCGTTTTGTTATGAATAACGCTTGTCGGAAATGACCGTTACTTTGGGTAATAAGACAGAAAACATGGAGGGCAGAGTATGAAGGACTGGATTCAACGACCCGATGTGCAGCTTTTGCTATATTTCACGCACGTCGAGGGCGTACTTATCGAGAACATTTCCCAATGTCTGTATTTTGTCGCGTAAAGTTGAATATGAATAGCAATCGTGGCGTATATACAGAGCCAAACTTATGTTTGACTCAAGTGAGTGGCGCTTGGATACCACTCGAGCCTAGAGGCTCTCGTGGTATCCCTACGCCACTCGCTCTCGTCCAGTAATCGTTAACCTGCTCAAACATAAGTGTTGTTCTGTATTTATTACACACCAACTCCGAAATCGACTTCATTGCAATTAATCGCCAATTAAATTAAATAGGCGATTATTTGAACGGTTGAAAGGATTTTACTGATAAACCTGAAGAAACGTACAATTTTGTCACAGAACCATTCTTGAATCTTTGAGCTTGTCACTTGCAGAGTCGATGTTGATTGATTTTATTCGCGAAAAATGTCGAACAAAACACTTAAACTCTGACTCAAAACTATGCGTTTCACATCAGACATCGGAAGTTATGAGTTCTGAAATTTGTTTTGAAAAGTGTTTGTGCAGGCATCATTATATCTGCAGGATGGAAAATGTTCAAGGATTTTAATTTAAATACGTTGCGAACTGGTCGCTCCGCTTAAGTTACGTGCTTTTTAAACTGCCACTAAAGTAGAACTCGGGTTGGCTGTGCATTAGGCTATCATTGGTGGCCACACACTGGACAACAACAGACAATACAAATTTTGTATGCAATAATTAACCTTCGTAATTCCATTCTGGATGAACTCTTGGTACGTTAACACTTTATTTTTCAATATAAAGTTTCTGACTTGAAATTTAGCCTCCTTTTTATTTTTAACCATTCTTTTTAAATGGACTGCACTTACCATGTGGACACGAGAAGGCGAGAAACATGATATGATAACTGCAAGAAAATGTCATTTCTTTTGTTCTCTCCACCAGTTATACACCATTAACACCCGCCCCTCCCCCATCACTTCCCAGGCACTTCTTCGCAAATGCTCTCGAAATGAGCACCACAGAAGTATTTGTATAAGGCTGAACGAGATATAAAGGGGGAAAGATTGTTCTCGCCTGTTAGCTCCAACTTATTTCATTTGACAATGTTTTTAAAAATTGATAATATTTTCATTATTTTGTAAATCAATACTTAACCAACTTGTTACCTGAATTGTTCTATCAATATTTTACCTCTTGGTCTCTGGTTCAAAACAAATATATTTTTAGGGGTCTAGTCCTATACCTTCTCAATCTTAAATTTGGAATTATTTTGAATATGAATTTAGTAAGCAGTTTTAAAGAGTACTGATAGAAAATGGCTTTTGGAGAACATTTTTGTAGGGGATGGTGACTGAAAATCAAAATGTAGGTTTGCCCTGGTAGCCCCCGAAAATACTCTGCCCATTGCCCCAAAGTTTGCCATAATTAAAAAAATACCCCTCCCTCTGTATAATTTGTTCTGAAACTACCATGGCCTTGCCATGAAAACTGCTAAATTAGCTGGCTGTTGGGGGATGAGACTGCAGACTGCCCCTCCCGTCTCATGTAGATGGCATTCGATTTATGGTTTGATTCTGGGAGTTTAAACTAAATTACAATATTCTCGTACAAACAGAAATACCAGCACAAATTCTTAATTAGTCATTCAAAAATACACATCAATCTATTTTTGGAAAATATTGTAACAATGTCTATGACCATTAGTATATGTTTTTAAATAACCTAATAATTATTTTTTCGTGGAAGTTGCCTTAAAACATTGACAATATGTTGTATCAGTCCACATGTATTTATCACTCCCTCGCTCCCGCCTTACTCAAGACATTCAGTAGTGGGTAGGTGGAAACATTTTTTTTATTTTCCCAGTAAAAACTACAGAGTCATTTCAGCATCACTACATCCCCCCCCCCCCCCCCCAAAAAAAAAAGCGTTACCCAAGCCTCACAGTCCCACACATGTAAACAAACGAAAGTAATAATCCCTCATTAGAATGCACTCGCTGAGCTCTCTTTTTGAGGCAAAAAACTGAAAATGTTCAGTTATTCAAAATATTTGTTTTTGCAGGTGGCTTTTTCTTTTTGTGTTGGGTGAAAGATTATATAATGATAGTTGTTATGTTGCGAGCCTTGCTGGAAAATCCCACAATAATTTACTTTTTATGGTATTTTCAAAACGCACTCTCTTTGAAACCAGCATGTCAAGCTTTATGCAACGAACGCCAAAACTTATATTTACGTAAACGATATATACGGCAAATAAAATTATTAAGTAATTTTTGAGGGTAGAATAAAGTGTTTCTTTATAAATTGAAAATTGTGTCAGCTATATACAACCATGATACATAAACAAACCGAGAAGCTGCCAATAAGTCAGATGCAGGATAAACCAAATCACAAAGTTATATATAACTTTTTGGAGGTGAGAGGGGTCGGGCGAGACTATATAATTTAGAATTGAAAACAAGGACTCATATCATGTGTCATAGCTATTTTAGTTGGAAATTTTATAAGCTCGCCTCAAGCCATATTAAGATAAGGTGACTCATCCCTGACGTATCTCGTCATGAAAATCGACATTAGATAAAGTTATCTGTCGTGAACTTATTAGACGGGCGAGGAAGGTCCAGTCTAGAGGTATATAATTTTCAGAAAACACCAATAGCATCAGTAGTACATAAGCAAATTTACCTTTTGTTACTTTTAATAAAAGAAAACAACAGACAGCTTTCTGAGCTGTCTGTTGATTTCAGTTATTAAAAGTTACAAAAGAAAACTTTGCTTGTTACGGAAAGCTAATTATAAGCAACTAAGTAACCGTTCACTTCGGCTCTTTGTTTAGCGAATGTGTTTTTACAATCATTTCCGAGTCTGTTATACTTCCGAGGAAAAGAATAAGCAAAATTCACATCGTAGTCCTTTATATTAATGGAAGGAGCAGTGTCTTTATTATATATCACGATGTCACACTGTTGATATAATTAACAGAAAAAATGTTATAGGACATCAAAAGATAGTGAAAGGGCCATATTCTTATTTTGAAATGGGGTTTCTACAGAGAATCCTAATCAAACGTTCAAACCGGTTGGGAAAAAAATTGTCGAAAGAAACGCTTTCTATTAGAATGTCCAAAATACCAGTCTAACAGAATAAGATTCACCGGGATTATGATGGGGGAGTGGGATTGGAGAATGAAGGACATGTGGTTAGTGGGTGACAGAAAGGCGAGGGTTAATATGCTTATCAGGGAAATTGGGAAGAATGGGGCATGGGATCACATCAAGCAGTTCGTCTTCGAGTGTTGGGAGGAGAGCAGAGGCGTGGGGATGAGGAGGCATTGTGGGAGAACAAGGCTAATCAAGGCCTTCTCACCTTAGAACCGCGACAAATCAGCGGTGGGCCATATTATTATTATTATTATTATTATTATTATTATTATTATTATTATTATAGGTTCTGTATTTTTTAACTACTCGGCAGGAAAATGCTTGAGGCTTGTGAAATGATCCTCACGTCGATGATACAAATTCGCTAACATTTCGAAATTTCAGTCTTCATATGAAATACCATAAGTGCGAAATTTAATGACAGTCGTTTCTGAAAATGAAGGGGAGCTAACTTAAAATCACTTCCAATGGCGAAAATTTTCAGCCATGAACCACTTGTCATGTCAGTAGAAGTTCAACATTATGGTGATTATGATGATGGTAATGATGATGTTTTTATTTCCTCCAATTCTAAAGAGTACATCGAAATAAGGTGGGTGAAAATATTAACGAACAATTATCTACAGTGAGATAATTAATAATGATACTACTGATGGGCGAAGCTTTCTGAATAAGAGAGAAACGGGCAGGGTGCAAAGAAAAGAAAATCAACAAACTCATTAGCAGAAAAGGAAGAGAATTTTTTAATAACAAGAATCAATAAATGTTGAATGCGCATGATTGCCGACAAACCGATAAATGTTCTGTAACATGGAGGCTATTTCGAGGGTGTGAATGATGTAACTAAAGACATTGGCCTCATTCACGCCATTGTTTACAAAACCACTGTATTGCATGGAAAAGTATCCACCTGTCGTTATCTTGGAAGGTGTGTGTGTGTGTGTGTGGGGGGGGGGGGTGGTAGTTGTTGTTATAAATAGACAATGCTCAACAAAAATAGTTTTCTCGGTGGATTTTAGCTTTCAGAGCCACGCTATCCCTGATTGCTTTTTAAGAAAAAACTTTGATGTCCGCGAAAACGAAGATGTTTCTAAAGTGAACTTTTCCCGCGACACTACGTATTGAATATACAACATATTCCAGTCATCATTAGCAATAAATAAGTGGCAAAATTGATACCGTATTACTAGTTTTCATGGTAATATTTCGTTTGATGGTTGTTGATGTCAATGTTGTTACACTGTAACTACAGTAACAGTGTAACAGCTTGTGCGTCATCCAGCGTCACCGATAGGAGGAGTTGCACGCGTTAATTGACCTGATGCCACGGTGTGCGGGGTGGGGGAGCAAATGAGTTGCGACGTTTCAACACTCCATATGTTTAAAAGATCAGTGGTTCACGCACACACACACTGTATGTTTTTTATAGCAAACGTCGTCAGTATTTAGAGTAAATCTGTGTAGTGCTAATAAAAGCGAAGCACCAGTATTTTAAACGTGCATGTTAAAGTAAAATGAGGTGAATTCGGACAGTGAACGAATTCGGATAGTTTTGCAGGTACGCCAGTGGAAAGGAACTAAACGTTTTGAATGAAGCCCCAAGCAGTAGTCTCCCTTCGCCTTCTTCAATTTACATTTTGAAGTGCTCTGATTTAATTATCCGAGAAATAAGTTTCCAAAATACCTTTGGAATCGACGAGAAATTAAAGAAAATGAAATAAAATATTTCGTGTATGAATATACAGGTTGTAGTGTGCTACTTGTAAATAAACTTCAGCACATGTAATTTATGCGGTCCAACTTTCTGTCCCCTTTTCTCCCCGTAGCACCGTGGAATGTTACCTGTTGAAAGAAAAGCATGCACGAACATTGAATTGGATATGTTATTTATTACACGCATGTTCTATGAAATCCCCATCTGCAGTAACGCTAAACCATGTGGAAAATGAAAATCCGTTTCGCGCACATGTGCCGAACGGAAATCGTTGACGGACTATATTTGGACGATCACGTCATTAGTCAAAACTTAACATAACCCCGCCTACTTGGAATTTCCGCTTGACCAACAATAACGGAGGCCGTTCTGTTTTAATGAAGCGATTACGTTCTAATAAGCTATCGCAAAGACAATAAACTAAATAAAACATCTTTGTGTATAGACTTACTTCTAAAGTTTAGAACGGAGAGTTCAAGCCAATCATTATTTTATCCCCACATTATGAATTATTATGGACTCTTTCAATTAATCCAGTTGAACTGACATGGCCCTTTATCCAACGAATCGCCCGCATCCGCCCGCGTGATACACAAATTCAGCAGCTGAAAAAATATTATTTTTCGAAAAATTTCAACAAAACCATATCATGTGACCCCTCTTTGGAACGTGCTCGTCGAGCGCGTTCCAAAGAGGGATCACATGATATGGTTTTCTTGAAATGTTTTGAAAAAATTAAAAAATTATATTTAAAATAATAAATTTTTAAATCGTCGGCGTTGGGTAAAGGGTTAAAGAAGTTAAACAGCTTGTTCTTTGAGCTCCAATATTCAGTTACAACAAAAAAACACCCACAGAATGGCATTACTATTTGGATAATGGGTGTGGACATGTTCAAGAAGAAAGAACATTTTCTGAACAAATGGATCTCCGAGCTGAGCCCGGGGGTCTACTAACTGAAACTTTGCCTGTGCCATTTTCCTCCCACAATAATATTACAGCCTTTGGGAGAACTCCTGCATGCTGATTCCGGTTTTCTTACGACAATTTAATTCAATATCTGTGAGACAACATTTTTATTTTTACAGCTCTTCAGTTTAGTGATAGGTAGGTCTCCTAGATATTTATTTAGATGAGCACGAGTAGTGCCCTAATAACCGCTCGCCTTAAGCTCTTAATCTGCTACGTATTTTCTTGAATGTCTCATAAAATCAAGTCATGGCTGCTGCAAAGTAGCCATGACTTCATTTGATGAAAAATTCAACAGACTCTGGCATAAAGAAAGCTTTGAAATGAAGATTACTATTTGAGGTCGCATATGTTGTTAACAAGTTGCGGAAGTATACATTTAAAAGGTAAAAAGGTATTTTGGCACTGCGGAGGAAAATCCATCCACATCTTGCAAAGAGATAATGGAAAGTGTATATAGTAATGTTAAAATATCCACATTTTGAGAGTGAATATCGAAACCATTTCATTTGGAAAAATAACGTATCATCACCCGTGACTTCGACACTAATAAAAATAGATTAATTTTCGTTTTTACGAGTGTCTTAATTTCTGTACCATCACCGAAAGTGCAGATATCCGATAACATCATCTTAGTAATTATGACAAACCAGCAAGCCTCGTGTAAATTCTGATGAATAATCGCCCTATGAAAACAAAATGGGACATGTACCGAAAATCCCTTGTAGATTTCCAGACATAGTAATGGCAAATCAAACAAGGTGCGATTGGATTTTCTAATACCTCAGTCATACAGTAATAATCAAGCCCACACTCACGTCATCCAGCTCTATTTAACCCTTTACCTAACATGAAACGCAGACGACACTTGCAAACAAATTCTTGAAGAACTATTTTTTCATTTTTTATCTCAAAAACATAGGTTATGACCCATCATTTGAACGAGCTCGGCGAGCTCGTTCCAACAAAGGGTCATAACCTATGTTTTTGAGAAAAAAATGAAAAAATAATGAAAATTAATTGGTGATTTCTAAGAATACGCTGGCCGGTTTTGGCCGTTACGTTGGGTAAAGGGTTAAAATAATGATACAAAAACGGTGCTAAATATTATTCAGCTAGTCGTGGTGGTTCGAATATTCCAGTTAGCGAGTCATGTCTCCTTGCAGACATTTCGTCTTAAATGGTGAACTAATTTTTTTCGGGATACAATTCTGCAACTATTGCAAGATATTATTGTGGATTAATTTATCATTATTCGTCAATAAACAGGGACTGATGTTTGTAAATAATGTCCAATCAAACACCCAAGAAAGATCACCGCGCTAAGCATTGTCAAAACCATCAAAATTCGATACCAAAAGATATCTAAAAGATTAGCTATCTCTATCCATGATCTCTGCTTTGGTGATTGTTTGTATGGCGGAATCTTGGTCACATCTCCGCCAATGGATTTGCTGGATTTGTATGGAATTTCTTCACCCGTTGTCATTGGCTTCACGGTCGTCGTTTTTGTCGTCTTTCTTTTGCATAAAATGATTTCCAAAACATCGGCCAACTTGTTCATGTAATTAGGAACGGGAGTGTTCTCGTCGCGATGGTATATCTCCAAATTTTTTATTGTCACCAGAACGGCGATTGCTCCGAAAATTGTTGTAAGCGTCAGAAATATACCTAAAATAGAGACAAGTTATTTGCTTTCATTATTTTTTATAATGCTTTATTTAACTGGTAGAGTGCTAAATTGTTTTTGGAAAGATTTGTTGACATGTCCTTGCCTTGTTATATTTTATTATTACCACTTTTGCGGGCGTTCCTAGCACATTAACGATGTTTTACCGGGCATTGAAACCTCGTAATGCTCAACAAGTACAAGTCATGTGACGTGTTGGACCGTTATTGACTATAACAGCCCAACACGTCAATAACAGCCCGAAACGTCTAAATATAGACAATGACGTCACATCTCTCAGCCGATCAACAATATTTTTCCCAGATTTCCATTTGGATCGAAATTCAATTCGGATTTTTTTAATTTGTAATCACAATTAACACATTTGTTTCAAGTGTTTCTCTTTGTGTCACGGAAATATAATGTACCAAGTATAGAAAGCGATGCACACAAAGTAAGTGATGACATCTTTGATGAATAAACTCCTTGCCTAAAGTTCGCATTTCGAAGATATATTTCATCATCTGACTTCCCAAATTTCGTCGTAGACTGATCAGACGATAGTCATGTCACCCGGTTTGTTTGTCAACAAATCAGACGATAGTGTCGCTGTTTTTTTAATTTGAAAACGTCAAACTTCATTTATTTATCTTATTTACCATATAATTTAATTATAATGTCACCGATGTACGAAAGTGGCAATAATAGAAATAACATGACTTTGTCGGGAATTACAGTGTATCAACGGCTCAACAGAAATGGTTAACAGCCCTTGAGCTTATTAGCGGCCCTCGACTTCGTCGCGGGCCTCTAATAAGCTCTTGGGCGGTTAACCATTTCTGTTGAGCCGTTAATACACTGTAAAGCACTTCAGAATCATGTTATTGTTATATTTGCATCATTTGCATTCCGGTATTATCCATTGTTTGAAACCAGTATTACAAAAGCTTCCCAGACTTCAGTTATGAGAGTGAACGCGGTGGTTCAGTGGTTGCTACATTGAACTTCAAATCCGCGCCACCAGTAAGTGCATTGCGACCTTGGCAAGGCACTCAATCCAGATTGTCCACGTGGGGGCACGCTCGCGCTGTGTACTAAGGCGTACTTCACGTCGATAGGGCACTTGTCTTCAACCAATGCTAACCCTGCTTGTGTGGAGTTGGTACGTTGGGGAGTCTGACAGTTGCTCAACGTTGCTCGGTGGTTCTCTCCGGATACTTCGGCTTCCTCCATCCGTAAAACTGTCCGACACGAGGTGACGTTGGCTGTCGAAAGTGTCGTTAAACCTCAATAAATAAATAACTATTCGGTGGCAGTCGGCGCTTGTCCCGCGCGTTTAGCGACTGCAATATCACAGGTGTTTGGCAACATCAGCGATGATCAGTCACTCGATCAATTTGTTTGAGCATTCATCGGTATCGGCATCGGTATCGGCTGACTGTAGTCTCACATCATCGTTCATCGGTTCACAACCCCTTTTGATCATTCGTACATCACTGTTAATGGGTACGCGTTAGATTATCCTGGAACAAATTAATTTGAAGCTTTGTTCACTGAAAGATAAACCGACATCAAAATAAGATAAGAACAAACAATACATGAAACAGAATTACTTTTTTAAACACTGTCTATTTGGAAAACATTCCTTAGATTGTGTATTCCAACGCATTTGCTAACTATACCCCTATAGCTGCTGGATATTTCTGCGTGTTTTGGATTTATTTTAGAGAATGTGTATTTTGAATTTCCGCCATGATTATCACAGACAAATATGCTTCTGAAAGTTTGTTACAGGAAGCAATATATGGACATAATTCACTAGTTCTTGCTTTAAAAGTTAACGATTGTTAACACGGACACTGCCCGATACTTATAACGAGTTTGTAAGCCGTTAAAAGACATTCTAACAACTAAAGACTTAGAAATAATTACTCGTTATAACGAGGTAGCTCAGTCGTTATGGCGATTTAGAAAAAAAAAAAAATTTCACCTATGTCCAAAATACGCTTCCATGTGTGGGTTTAAACTCGCCAATCTCGTTCTTTCTTGAGGGTATTGCCGAGACACAAACAATATATGGAAATCTGACTTCAAAATCATCGTTGATTGTGAAAAATGCTTTCATTTGAGCGATGTCCAACTGAACTGAATGCCAATGTTTGAATGAGGAGCTCGTAGGACCTGAAAGAAAATGGGGAAGTGGTAACGACCGGGGGGGGGGGGGGGGGTTCTAGTTAGAACTAGATGCACAGGAATATCGACTTGCTATCTCAGATCCACTTAATTTCGATGTTACTGTTTTCAAGGAAAACATCTCGTTCCTGATGATGTGTAGGGGGAGGGGGCAAGGCAAGTAGCGGGAGATGAGGTAAACGTCCCCTTTTGGCCGGACCCCAGCCCGGTCCCTAGAAGTGATGTCATGTCACGTGACCCAGTGGCGCCATGTTGTGTTGTCATGGTAACCCACGTGAGCGGCCATCTTGTGACGTCATCTCCACAGTGATATGTGGTGTGAGTGCGCATGCGCAGCGAGTATTGTTAAGGTTATACGTGTTTCCGTCGTCAATTCTGTATACTGGAGGTCGCCATCTTGGTTTGTATGGTAGCACGCGGTTGCTATGTGACCCAAAGCCTTCTAACAAGACAGGGGTATATTCGGAGGATGTGTTCCTTTGTACATGAGTAACTTCCCGATTCGTTGAATTACCACAAACAGCTCGACAATCCCTCCAAATCACAAAACGACATTATTTCCCCAATTTATCGGTGTACGCACGTAGTGCTATAGTACCAAGGGGGTACCGGGGGTGTTTGATTGAACAAGAGTATTTTTCTGGCTTAGAAGTCTCCTATAATTCTCGAAGGAATTACCACAAACAACCCCCAACAAGTTGTATTATTTCGAATTCTTCCAGAATTCTCTGCTCCTATCTATATATGCAATAGTTTTCCTCTACCTGACCATGTTCCTTTGTTCCGGAGTATACTCCAGTAGCATAGAAGAGCCTATCAGTTAGAACAGCTTTGCTTATAAAAACTATATTTAGCTATTCTGGTCTGTTCTTGTTAGTTTTGGCCCTATTCCAAGTACTCTTGTTTCATTTAGCTACATCATTTATATAGATTATAACTAAGCAATCAGATTGCTTGATTTCCCGTAATCTGTACGCAGAGTTATCTCCCTTGTGTATAACAGAAGCTTATAACATTCCCAAACCAAATAAGCAATCGAGCAGTCACTGAAAAGTCATTGCTCGAATGACTCGAAGCCATCGAGCAAATGTGCGTTAGAGTAATAGCTCGACCGAATGACTCGGCATACTGGTCGAACGACTCGAAATCCATCGAGCAAATGAACTATCGAACAATTGCTCGTTCGAGTGACTCCTCGAACGACTCTTCGACTCATTTCAGTATTTGAGGATACCTATGGCCCGGTATTGTATTATTTGAGGATACTTATCGAGGATACATTTTATAGGATACTTATCTAAGGATACTATTACCTGTATCACAAGGCATACCTATCCCAAATATCCCTTATAAGCTATCGAGCAGTTACTGAAGAGTCATTGCTCGAATGACTCGAAGTCCATCGAGCAAATGTGCTTTAGAGTAATTGCTCGATCGAGTGACTCGGCATATTGCTCGGACGACTCGAAGTCCGTCGAGCAAATGAGCTATCGAGTAATTGCTCGTTCGAGTGACTCCTCGAACGACTCTTCGACTCATTTCAGTATTTGAGGATACCTCTGGCCCGGTATTGTATTATTTGAGGATACCTGTCGAGGATACCTTTTATAGGATACTTATCTAAGGATACTATTACCTATATCTCAAGGCATACCTATCCCAGATTCCCCTTATAAACTATCGAGCAATTACTGACAAGTCATTGCTCGAACGACTCGAATCTCATCGAGCAAATGAGCTATCGAGTAATTGCTCGATCGAGTGATTCGACATACTGCTCGAACGACTCAAAGTTCATCGAGCAAATGAGCTAACGTTCAATTGCTCGTTCGAGTGACTCCTCGAACGACTCTTAGACTCATTTCAGAAAAAGGGATTCCATAGCCACAGGCATTTTCTAAAAAGGGATTCTTAAAAAGGGATTCCGTAATGGAGATTCCTAGCCGAGTCCGTAAAATTTGGATTCCGTGATTTGACATATACAATCGAGGGTATGGAAAGGGATAACACCCAAATTCATCAATGACTACAAGACTCTGAGCAGAGACAACCAGCCACTACAAAACAACAAAGGTACAAAACGAAGATCCAAAAGAACCAAGACCGAAGTGAACATCACAAAGTAAAAGAAGGTCAAACTAGTCAGATTGATCAAACTAGTTGGACTGACTGAACAGATTTGACCAAACACAACCAAGATCGAAGTGAACAGAACAAAGTGAGCAAAGTATTGAACTACAACCCAAATATAATGCAGTATTAACCCTTTTGAACCGAACAAAACTGAATGAACCCAACAAAGTTTTGAACTATAACCCTAAATATAACCAAAGGTAAAACCTTTGAACTATTTGAATGAACTATAACCCCAATGGAAATAAAACAGTGTGAACCCCTTTGAACTGTTTGAATACACTTTATATAATTAACACTCTTTTGAACTGAACAAAGTTTACAGTCTTAATGAAAATATAACGAAGGTGATCTGAATTAAAGTTTTAAACTACAGCCCATTGAACTGAATTCTTCCAATAGGAAAAGAGAATACCCTCGACTGTATATGTCAAATCACGGAGTCCAAAATTTACGGACACGGCTAGGAATCTCAATTACGGAATCCCTTTTTAAGAATCCCTTTTTGGAAAATGCCTGTGGCTATGGAATCCATTTTTCTGAAATGAGTCTAAGAGTCATTTGAGGAGTCACTCGATCGAGCAATTATTCGATAGCTCATTTGCTCGATGAGATTCGAGTTCTTCGAGCAATGACTTGTAAGTAACTGATCGATAGTTTATAAGGGGAATCCGGAATAGGTATGCCTTGAGATATAGGTAACAGTATCCTTAGATAAGTATCCTATAAAAGGTATCCTCGATAGGTATCCTCAAATAATACAATACCGGACCACAGGTATCCTCAAATACTGAAATCAGTCGAAGAGTCGTTCGAGGAGTCACTCGAACGAGCAATTACTCGATAGCTCATTTGCTCGACGGACTTCGAGTCGTTCGAGCAATATGCCGAGTCACTCGTTCGAGCAATTACTCTAAAGCTCATTTGCTCGATGGGCTTCGAGACATTCGAGCAATGACTTTTCAGTAACTGCTCGATAGCTTATAGGGGCTATTTGGGATAGGTATGCCTTGTGATGCAGGTAATAGTATCCTTAGATAAGTATCCTATAAAAGGTATCCTCGATAGGTATCCTCAATTAATACAATACCGGGCCATAGGTGTCCTCATATACTGAAATGAGTCGAAGAGGCGTTTGAGGGGTCAGTCGAACGAGCAATTGCTCGATAGCTCATTTGCTCGATGGACTTCGAGTCGTTCGAGCAATATGCCGAGTCACTCGGTCGAGTTATTACTCTAAAGCCCATTTGCTCGATGGGCTTCGAGTCATTCGAGCAATGACTTTTCAGTAACTGCTCGATTGCTTATTGGGTTTGGGAATTCTATAAGCTTTTGTTACACACAAGGGAGGTAACTCTGCATACAGATTACGGTACGGTTAGTTATAATCTATATAAATGATCTAGATAAATGAAACAACAAGAGCACTTGGAATAGGGTCAGAACTAACAAGAACAGACCAGAATAGCTACATATATTTTTATAAGAAAAGCTGTTCCAACTGATAGGCTCTTCTACGCTACTGAAGTATACTCCGGACCAAAGGAACATGATAGAGGAAAACTATTGCATATATAGATAGAAGCAGAGAATTCCGAAAGAATTCGAAATAATACAACTTGTTGTGGGGTTGTTTGTGGTAATTCTTCGAGAATTATAGGAGAATTCTAAGCCACATAAATACTCTTGTTCAATCGATCACACCCCGGTACCCCCTTTGTACTATAGCACTACGTGCTACACCGATAAATTGGGGAAATAATGTCGTTTTTGTGATTTGGAGGAATTGTCGGGTGTTTGTGGTAATTCTACAACTCGGAAAATTACTTCTGTACAAAGAAACGCATCCTCCGAATATACCCCTGTCTTGTTAGAAGGTTTTGGGTCACATAGCAACCACGTGCTACCATAGAAACTAAGATGGCGGCCTCCAGTATACAAAATGGACGACGGAAACAAGTATCACCCTAACAACACGCGCTGCACATGCGCACTCACACCACGCATCACTATGGAGATGACGTCACAAGATGGCCGCTCACGCGGGTTACCATGACAACACAACATGGCGCCACTGGCTCACGTGACATGACGTCACTTCCGGTGTCCGGTCAATAGGGGGGTGTTTACCTCATCTCCTACTACTAAGGCATTCTGCATTTTCCTGGAGTTATCTTGAGATGTGTGCCAGCAACGAAACGTTATGTTATACTCATATATTTAGAAAGAGACTAAAATATACTCACTAATAGCGGACGGAGTAACTGATGAGGATGGGAGTTGATCCACTATCAGCGTCAACAAAACGGCATACGCCAAAAATACTGTTATGATATAAGAAACTTTCTCCCCCAGAATCCGCAGGAAGTAGAAACACCATTGGACTAAGAAATGACATCAGTATTGAAGGTATAATGGCGTTCAGGATGTAGTAAGAAGGCCTTCTGATCAAATCGAATACGAAATCTAACTTCGATATGGCGTTGCCATCCTTTGTTTTGTTCTGTCCTTTCCAGACGAAATGCCGTTATTTGCCATTCACCATTTTCATTATAATCATCCATGTTTATTTCATTTGCTCTCAAGTTCACTTCGTTCAAGCTGTATCCCCAAACGATCATCTCAATATAACATGATTGTGTATCAAACGGATAGTACGTGACATCTAAATCACATTCTGTATCCATCAGGAGCGCAGGAGACCACGTGATTGATCCAGTGTAGGCTGCCTTTATCGGACTGTATTCATCGGCGATCACTTTTATATTTTTCACCCTAAAACAACACAAATATTCAATATAACAAAAACTTGAACCTCGCGTGGCCTCAAAATTTGATTTGAAATCGTTCCGATAATTCGATTCAATTTGACTCGCGCTGACTCGGAAATTTTCGAATCGACGAAACGTTTTCAAAATCCTACCAGACAGGAGCCAATACTATAGAACTTTTGCAAATGTATTTCTACAATTGTATTTTTAGGACTTTAAATCGGTTGAAATGAAACATTAACATTTTCAAAGATATAGCAGTTTGCCAGTTGGCAAACTGCATATCTTTTAAAACGTTAATGATTAATTTTAGTCAGTAATATTAATAGCTAGAAAATGCAATTCTAGAAAAACAATTGTAAAAGTTTTATACTATTCACTCCAGGTCTCCTGGACACGAGACCTGAGGATAGAAGAAGAGTTTATGGATATTACGTTTCCGAAACTACTTCGTTTCCGTTCTGGTATATTTCGACTTTTTAATTGATTTGCCCAAGCAGACGAGACACCACTGAATGTACAACTTGAATGTAGACTGGCAATATTTACGGCTATACAGTTTGAAGAGCCATGTCCAGTCAATTCGAAATACTCTGATTCGCTTTGCATTTGAGATACGGAGGGCCCTTACATAAATATGAATCATGGGATAAGTAGTCACCAAAACTTGTCCAAATTACTTACTAAATTCCACAATCAATGCCATTATGCACAGTATGGTGATCATCAGATCGTGATCCGACCGCGACATTCTCTAGTGGGTCGAGATTTTATAAGAAAATATTGCAAAATCCAAAATGCATCAAGAAAAACAAACTAAAATAACTTCTGAGATTCAGTTCTCGCATTTTTTTCAGCAGCAAATCGAGCAGCTGATTTCTCCCAGATCACAACCCAGTCGCGATCCGGTCATCTCGCTATACGCTTTTGTAACTATAGTACTGCATGCCATCACGTCGGTCTTAAGTATAATGGACGTGCGAGAATTTCAGCACGGAATGCGGTTAAGTACAGTTATTGTCAAATACAAATCTTTTGAGGGAATAAATAAAACTTGCTGAGTATCAGTACGTGTGCTCACGAGCTGTTTAACCTGTGGTTTTCAGTTTGGAACAGTACATACATTGTATTATTTTTTCAACCAATTTACTTGCTTTTCTCCTTTCAGAGCTTGCATATTTTAATTATTAACTCAATAGTTTCATTTTTGAACCCACTGAGTTGTGCTTTATGTACTGAATTCACCCCTTGAGTGGAATAACGCCCCATCTGTAATGTTTTAGCAATGCAAAGGGCGTCCTGCTTCCTTTAGGGGCGTTATGTTTTAACCTCTGAAAATGTCGTGGGATTTAAGATGCCACAAGAGAATTGTGTTTGCAGTTTATACCATACACGGTCAGTTGAAACCTATGCACGCCAAATAATTAGAGTGGCCTCCTCTTTGCAAACTGTAAACAAGTTGGAAATAAAATTAACAAATAATAAATCTGCCACATTTTAATCACTGTTGTTACTTTTTCAATGTACATGAAAAATAGTTCCCAATATATGTTGGTTGCACGGCCTGTCAGTAATCTAGTATGGTATATACTGTATCAGAATGTTCCATACGAGGCGCAATATGGAATTTACTGACATCAGTTATTTATGATCATCAGTTATTTATGAAAACACTGTAGTTGGCAGTGGCTGCGCTACGGGGGGGGGGGGGGGGGGGGGGGGGATGGGGCATTTGCCCCCAAACGAAGGCTTTGCCCCCCCCCCAGTTGCCCCCTCCCCCAACCATCTCGCATGCATTTTCATCCACCCTCACACACAAACACATTCAGTCGCTCTCTCTCACACACACACTCACCCCTCTCTTTTTTATTCCCAATAATTTCCCATACACACTTAGCCCAAAGCCCCAGGCTAGCTGATGAACACATCCAGGCAGTAGAGATTTAAAGACTCGGATGCAGATACTTATACGTTATAATTAAGTTATGAGCCAACAAAGGCATGTCTATCAATATCCCTTGTCTAAAAAAAATCATGGATTTCGCATTATGACAGACGGGCATTATGAGTCTCTCTCTCTCTCCACAGGACGTACCAAACCAAAAAAGTATATTACGGACTTTGGGTCCAAGTTTGGACTACCGCATAACAAAGTAATGATATGATCCTTTACGTATTTGCCCCCCTTCATGGGAGTCTGCCCCCCTAGTTGCCCCCCCCCCCCCCCCACCCACAAAAAAATTTCTGGCGCCGCCACTGGTAGTTGCAAACAATATGATTTGCAGTAAAGGAAAGAAACAAATATAATTACGAAGCTGAGAATGCGGCATACAGAAACAATGGTAATTAAATGACAAAATGAAGGAATTCGGCAGAAAGCTTGATGCTTATGTCGGTCGTCCCCCTAGGTCGTTGAATTAGATACTAGATACTTTAAAAGAAGAACTGAATTACAGTGATAAGATAAAATATACGATAGTATAAGATGAAGCGAACATGGAATCAAACACAAGCAGCCGACAGACGAACGACGTTCCGAAAACGTGTAAAGGGACACCGAGTCGACGCAGCATACATACCCTTGAGGGGGCATAACTAGAAGAGCTAAAACTGGGCTGGAGGTATCGGAGATAACCTACCAGACAATGAACAGATTCAGCCATTGTATTTAAGGCCAAGTCTTAGAGAGCCATGATGGCGCGGTACTCACTGTGCAGCCATCAAGGAGGCCTGTGTCCACACTGTATTACATTGTTCTGTAATACAGTACAGCCACAGATCGCCCCGATGGGGACAGAAATACAAATTATCTACTTATCCATAATGTAGTCCGGCACCTTTTCAAATAAGAGGCGATTTGCATCTTCACTTAAGTGCTCTGGTCCATATAGGTGTATAATGGCGTTCACAGGAAACGGTATAGCCTCAATGTGCAGGCCCGAGCATTCGAGTTGAGCTGACATGACAGCAAGAAATGGTCAGACTGGCATCAGAAGTGATGCAACAAGTAGATTCCAACACAAACCCAGACTACTTATTATAGGTCATCCGAGGCATTATTTATTTATTTATTTATTTATTTATTTATTTATTTATTTATTTATTTATTTATTTATTTGTTTATTTATTTATTTATTTATCCAATCGAATTATACGCAAATTGCCAGTTATCTTAAAATGCTTATGCATATACTTTTTTAAAAATCATGCATTCACCCTTTACCCAACGCAGACGATATCAAAATTTATTATTTTAAAAATCATTTTTCAAATTTTTCAAAAAATTTTAACAAAACCGTATCATGTAATCCCTCGTTGGAACGAGCTCAACGAGCTCGTTCCAACGAGGGTCGCATTATATGGTTTTGTTGAAATATTTTGAAAAATTCTATTTTTTTAACTGCTGAATTTGCATATTACGCGGGCGGATGCGGCCGATTCATTGGGTAAAGGGTTAAGGCGGACGCGGGGGATGCCATTCTTGCCTTTGGATAAAGATCACAATGTTTCCGACAGAAACTAAGAATGCAAAACAAAATGCAAAACACGTTTACGAGGGGACGCGAGGAATGCTCTGTAAGCAAAATTTATGCATACTCCAGATACCACGCTACGTAACAGCCATATCCGAAAAGTGCAGTGAAATCATTATTCAACTTTTATTGTTGTTTCAATTTTTGCCTCAAAAACAGAGCTTATGAACAGGACGAGATCTTTCCAACAAGGGGTTATCTGATATGTTTTGATGCAAACAAAAGTTAAAACAACACATTATTTATTTTAGAACTACAGGTATCGTCTGCAAGACATGTGAGGTTAAGTTTTAAAAAATGTTTTCATCGGCAAGACGTATTGCGTGGAGGTTGAATAGTACTCACTCGTTACTTATCATAACAGGTGGTCTCCAAAGTGTTTTGATATCACTCCATATTGCATCTACGTCATTATACTCTGATACATTCCACACTAGTCTATCGTCCGTCCATTGCTGAAATGTACAAAATAGTGTCGCTTTATTCATCAATATGTTGCATATTGCAACAATTTTCCGTTTCCCCAATAGTTATGTGGTGGTTGCGCGTCCAAATCCGACTGTCGACAATAACGTCTATCGGAAAGTCAGTTACCAACCCTCAGGTTATCGACAATTATATTCCTGGAGGCCAATACTATAGAACTTTTGCAATTGTATTTTCTAGAATTGTATTTTCTAGTTATGACTTCAAATGGGTCGAAATGAACCATTAGCATTTTAAAAGATATGGCAATTTGCCATTGGCAAATTGCCATATATTTTAAAATGCTAATGATTGATTTTAGTCAGTGATATTAATAGGTAAAAAATACAATTCTAGAAAATGCATTTGTAAAAGTTTTATAATATTAGCTCCTTGTTGGTATTCTAAATCACTACGCTAGCAACCGAAGTCGAAATAAAATTCAAAAATGAATTCAAAGCGGTGAATTATCATTGTTTATGAACGAAAAGGTGGGAAATATCGGAAAAAAGTCGTAACACGTGAAAAAAAATCATAGCTATTAGCTATTACATTGTCACTCGAAATACCAATGAAAGATAACAACGTGAAAACAATCAGACGAAACATTTATGTTTGTTTGCGCTGCATACTTATTGAATGTATTCAATATGAAGAACAGCTCAAAGATAAATGAAGATCCAGAAACGTAATTGTAATGGGGAAGCAATGACGTTTAATTTTTTGATTTTAAAAACAAACTACAGCTGAAATTGGGTTGGGGGGATCTATCAACGAAATACTTAAAATTTTAAGATTAAATGTTTAGAAAGTTAAAATAAATTTTATAAGTTATTGTATTTTTTGTTTCACTGTGAAGAAATGCCAAAAGGTGAACCTTCTCAATGCTAAAGACAGGGACGTGGCTAGAGGCATCCGATTGTGTGTGTGTGTGTTGGGGGGGGGGGGGGGGGGGTGTAGGGTAGTGGATTTCTAACTAGGGGAGGGGCCGGGAGGGGGAAACCACCTCCCGGTCCCTCCCCTAGTTGGAAATTCACTACCGGGAAAGATTTAGAAAATGAAGCCATGAAAGGGGACATAAAATTGATTCTAGTGACTGAAACGCCAACACATTTATGATAGAATTATCAGGTTATTATTATCTGGTATTCTTCTGGGAGTTAAATATGTGCTAAACAAATGCTCCAGCTGACAACTTTGAGTCATTCATACTGTCCTAACATTAAATCGTATCTTATGCAGGAATGATAAATTGTTGATGTTTCATCCTTTAGAAACTGTGAATGATGGAATTAACGCAGGATAAAGATTTTACATGATGTGATTTTCTTGAAGTGCATTTCGAGGATTTTTTTTTATTACAATAAATAAACGGACTATAGAAACAGTTGGAACGTTTGCCAATTTTAAAGCGAGTTGGAATTTGGGAAGTAAAGGAGACATCACCAAAGAAGCTCTAAAATCCAGATAGATGGAATTTCCAACTACTCATGACTTGGCCTCCGAATTTCCAACTATAGGAAATTTTGGCCAGGATTGGGGAGGGGACCCCTCCACCCCCCCCCCCCCACACACACACACCTGTCGCCACATCCCTGCCTAAGGATTCAACACAGTTTTGATCAAAATCAACCATGTTTTGATAATATTGTTTTTAGATCAGACATGGAGACAGGGATTAAAAGGAATATGGAGCATGAATCATATAGCTCTCACGCTTCAGCCTCTTTTGGGGATTTCTTCTCGGGATCTCATGTCACGTCATAGTCACGTGACCCGGTTACGTCATGTGAGGGGGGTGTCGTGGTAGCCCACATAAGCGGCCATGTTGTGACATCATTCCCATGGTGATACGTGGTGTGAGTGTGCAACGATAGTCCGTTGAAGAAACGTTCTCACTTTAGATGCTTGGCTCACTACCAGGGTGGACAACACTACGTCACAATTCATGTTTTCGAACAGAAACATGGTGGCTTTGTCACTAACTATCACAACAAGAATACCAGATCTATCTACTGATCTGTAGTTTTCTCTGCTGCCAGTGTGGCAATAATTAATAAACAAACTGTGATATTCTGTTGGGAGAGACCCTGTATAGGTTGGCTATCTTCCTGCGGAGTCCATAGATGTAAACGTTTGGAGACATATGTTATCATGTTATATATTTTATAACTTGTGTAACAAGACTTCCATTCACTCTTCATCTTTAAGCCTTGCCTGAAGCTCCGCCCAACTAACAAAAAATGGCTCAGTGTTTGACAGTGTCGGCTCAATAAAAAAGGCCTGCACTGGCAATAATTGATGTTATTCATTGATGGGCTCTTATTTAGTCCTTACAAGGATGTTACGCAAGCTTTTGGTTTTCTTATAGGCGATGACAGGACGAATATTCAAAGGTTCGTTTAATTATGAATTGGCATAATTGAATTCATCTTTTAATATTTTTGCTATGTCGATATTCATTCGGTTATATATTAAAGTGAAAAGAATGAGAGACCTCCTTTCACATTCTCCCTCTGATATCTTCATACCAAATGGCCAGAGTGCTTGAAGGGTACTGATGCAAAACACTTCTCGTTATTTTCTAAATTCATCTGTTTCATCTAATGTATCTTTATACCATGCTCACTTATGTTACTGCCTGTGAAAAGCACGTATGTTAAATTTTAGCTTTTAAACCCACTATCGGTGTAAAGCATCTACTGCGACTAAAATATTTTAGAAGTTCATCCAACTTGACCTTTGGCATGACGCCATTTGCCAGCTTCGATACATTCACACTTCGCGATGTTTCATTCAAACATATGGCATTTTGCGATACCACCTACTACGTCTAAATGACTTAAGTTAAAATACCTACAATTAAATATTTAAAATAAAATTTAAGAATTGTTAATAATAATTTGACTGAAAAAGCAAGGTAAATGCAATCAACTTTGACGATGTGTCTAGCTGTCAATCAAGCATTCACTTACAACCGGTAGTACTGCCCACCGGCGCAGATATAAACAAGACAAACCCGTTTGTTTGAAATAGAAAGTGACGTTTTTGTCTCCATTTTAAGTGACAAAGTCGATTATTTATTAATAAGATGGTATAAATAAAACAAATAGGTACTTGGGCCTGTAATCAGATTTATTTAAACCACTACAAGGTAAAAAATGATATTGGGCGAATCACATGGATCTGATAATGATTTTTCGTTTATTTAGAGAAAATTCATCTTTCTGATCATAAAATTATTCAATCTACAGCGAGGCTTTTTTGCAGTTCTTCGCCACTACATTTCTTCAACGGCCTGTTGTGTTCGATTTTCAGTGGTTCGAAATCATTAGTTTGTGTGATAGTTTCCCAAATTTTCGGAATCTGAGCTTTCAGATTACGCAAAAAGCGCAGTGAGTACTCCCTCAACATCAGGACGCTAAATTGAGCAGAACAAGCCTCGTTAAAATTTACTTTATCACTGGAAATGCAGTGGAACCGAAAGATATTTGATGACACCTTTACATGTATGCGGCGGAAGGAATGGTTCTGTATGCAACAACTGATGTGAGTCAGTTGGTTTAAAATATGCTTTATAGTTAGCTGACAGGATGTCTAGAATTTTCTGCCTTAAAACGGGGAGCGCGGTGGCT
The DNA here is from genome assembly GCA_031216915.1 of Pictodentalium vernedei. NCBI lineage: Eukaryota > Metazoa > Mollusca > Scaphopoda > Dentaliida > Dentaliidae > Pictodentalium > Pictodentalium vernedei. The sequence goes on along the minus strand of CM062296.1, from coordinate 460,489,183 downwards.
CAGTGGTAGACTGTTGGACTTCTATGCTGGAGGTCGCGAGTTCGATCCCCGTCCGGGACGACCCCCGTTGTATCCCTGGGCAAGGCACGTTATCTCGTTTGCCTACCAGGGGACACGATGACGCCGTGTACTAAGGCGTACTGCACCTCGATGGTGCACATGTCTTCAACCGCTGTAACCCAGCATGAGCGAAGCTTGAACAGAGTTAGAATGTTGAGGAGCTGACAGTTGCTCGTCGATGCTAGGTGGTTCTCTCCTGGTACTCCGGTTTCCTCCACCCGTACAACTGTCACGATCACGATTAGCCATTGTTCATAAGTATATGACCTTAAACACCAATAAATAAATAAATAAATAAATAAATCAGCCTTAAAACATGTACACGGTCACATCGAGAAAGTCAGCAGATTCTTGACTGACCGTATCTTTTAATTTTATGTTTGGATCATGAAATTTCAAAACAAATCATCAAAAGCTTCTTTCGAATGTTCCTACGTGATAAAATGTCCTCTAAATGTCTGATATATACGAAAGGATGCGTTACATATTTGCTTAAGGCAGTCTCCTCCCATTCCGCTACATAAATGATTGCAAAATTAGGAATCTTTTGCCCATACGACAAAACACTACTTGTAAATAACATTCTCCATTGAACTGAAAAGTTATTACCTTGTAAGCTCAGCTCTAAACGATCCGAAATTTGTTCATCTGGGCGTTTTGCATCAGGATAGTTTTCGAATGCATGTATTATAGCTTTAACTCCTTTATCAATATCAATGTTGGTATATAATGCTATCAATATATAATGTAGTTAACCCTTTACCTAACATGGAAAGCAGACGACACTTGCAAATAAAATTTTTGAATTAACTATTTTTTTCATTTTTTGTCTCAAAAACATATGTTATGACCCCCTCATTGGAACGAGCTCGCGAGCTCGTTCCAATGAGGGGTCATAACCTACGTTTTTGAGACAAAAAATGGAAAAATAATGAAAATTAATTGGCGATTTTTGTGAATAACGCTGGCCGGTTTTGGCCTTTACGTTGGGTAAAGGGATAAAATAGTATTCTTCGAGATTTTGAATTTAGAAATTTTTGACAGCAAATCCTATGTATTTTTCAAACAGCTCGGATGTTTATTGGCTGTATGTTTCAGATGAAAATCAATGAATTCCGAAATGGTATAAAATTCTGAGTTACATTCCGAGACAAATGACCTCCCTAGTGGAGTTAATTCACCCGTCCATGAAGAACGGTCCTTGTGAATCTTTGGTAGTTGTAAAATTGCCTTGTTTGATCACTGAGCTCATCTATTAAATGTCTTGATTATTTTTTATGTATGTGACCTTCGTCAAGAAGAAATTTCATTTTTAAATTGTTCAACATTGTAGGGATAAATAAGTGAATCTGTTTTATTATAAAGTTTGGTGTTACTTAGTTTTCTCATGTCTTCCTTTATATAATTATCTGGATATAGTTTAATTTAAACATATTTTATTTGCAAAAGTAAAGCAAAAAAGATTATCTCGAGATAGAACAACCGACCCACCTTTATCTGCTTGTTTGAAAACTAATTTTTTATTTCTTCCTAGTTTCGTGACAGCTCTCCGTCCAACAACTGTTAAATTGTTTTTATCGGAGAGTATGTTTATGTTGAGTAGCTTTGGGGGATTCGTTTATTATCTTCAATAATTTCGGGATCCAATATGAGTTATCTCCGTCAATATGTGTGGTGTATGGAGATTTAAGGGCCTACATAAGTAATGGAATTTTGTTTATTTTAAAATTCTCACCTCTCATATTCCTTAAATTCAGATGAAATATACTCAAATTATACATCAAAATGAAGGTTGGGATGTATAGAACACGAAACACATATGTAATCAACTCATAGAGTCGACTGTAGGCACCATTGGTTCCTGGAAGTCTGCTATCGTATTCGCACCAGAACTGATAATAAAATAATATTTCGTCAGAACAACTTGTGGCCAGATGTGCTTCATATATCCAAGAACAAAGCTAGGCATTCAAAACACTTTCGAATACAGCGATAGGTCTGCATTTTGGAAAAGGACAACACTGTCTGCATTTTTATTGAAAATGGTTTCCATGCTCGACAGACATGCGCAAATCACTCGTTACTACGAATTTCCATCAAAAAACAAAATCGTAATTCTAAGAAATTTCAACAGGTATCATGATACCTTGTATTGAATATGGCAACTGTGCAATCTCTATCTAATAACAGTATACTGTATGAAGGCGATCTTTTTCATTATTTGATTTTAGACGGCGTTGCTGTTACATGCGTTTTCTGTCCGATGACGTCGACCGGAAATCGAAAGTATACTCATACGTAAACAAAAGCAAAGGCTTTGGAATTTCCCCCCATGCAGCTCTGTCGCCGTGTTTTGAAGAATTTTTATCCCCTAGCTTTGTTCTTGGATATGTAAAGCACATTTGGCCACAAGTTGTTTTTGTGAAATATTATTAAATTATCAGTTCTGGTGCGAATACGGCAGCAGACTTCCAGGAACCTGTGGTGCCTACAGTCGACTCTATGAGTTGATTACACATGTGTTCCGTGTTCTATACATCCCAACATTCATTTTGATGTACATTTTGTGTATATTTAATTTGAATTGAAGGAATATCAGAGGTGAGAATTTTCAAAATAAACAAAATTTCATTACTTATATAGGCCCTTAACACCTGGATGTCGGCTTTTACACACCGAGCCGCGGGCGAGGTGTTTACATGAGACATCCAGGTACTAAACCTCCATATACCATACATGTTGACGGAGATAACGTTTTTGTCTCTTTGAAACGCAATAGAAACATAGTGGAGAAAAATTTGTGGACGCGTTTCTCACGCTCCGTAAAAACTTCGTGAATAACTGTTTTGTTTTTACAAACATAGAAGATAGAGTTACATCCCTTGGGTCGTTAAGGATACGCGTAAACAGTATTTTATTGACATATCGCCACCAGCCCCCCCCCCCCCCCCCCCACCCCCTCGCGAGTCACAATTTGTTCTATGCACCTACTGGCACATAGAACACATTGGAAGTCAGGGGACGATATTTGCTCTTAATTTATTTTTCTCAAGTTGTTTCATTTAATTATTCGACTTTTTAATTTATAACGGCAAAATATGATAGAACTGTCGGAAATCTGATATATTTCCGACTATTTTCAGGTTTTGGGGTTCGATTTTTATAACGAGGCGAGCGGAAGTGAAAAGCTTTCATTTAAATCATTCACCCTCGATGTTTCGCGTGCGCTTAAACCCTGGAGGTTGCACGCTCCCATATACATTGGAAGTTGTGTGCTCCCTTTGCCATGGCTATTTGTCCAAGGCATTCTGACCAATCAAAAGACAGAATTTATCAGGATATAGGGACAAGGAAGTTTTCAACCAGTCGAGTTTCTAAAGCGGTCTGGTAATTTCTTTTGTCTAAGAAGTTTACAGTTATATGTGGTGAATTTGCCCGATTATCAGCTTTGGGCTTGAAAGTTGATAAAAAAGTAAAACTGCGACCCAACAGAGACTTTTCTGGGCGTGTTTTGACATCGGAGGCAGCTTAACCACATTAATTCCTAATCCCACATCTTTTCGGCGGTTCTTACCTTTACTTGGTTTAAATCTAGACGATTCAATCAGTGATCTTACACAATATTGGATGTACTCGTAGTCCAATCAATGAAATCGTGAACAACATTAAACTGGGCGTCACTGTCATTGATGATGTTCAACGTCTTCCTCTCAGTCATTGGGAGTTTTGGAGAGAAGTTTAGTTCTGTCAAATAACTTTTTGCAGGCGGACACTTCACCCAGATATCGCTAAGCATATTCCACAACTGCCTAAGTACACGACCGGGGTTGTCGTTTCGTAAGTTCCATCGCACAATATTTACCAATATTTTGGAGGGACTGGACCTGCCCCCGTGTCCTTTAAACACAGAGCGAAAATGGTTGAACTTTGCTCCGGAGTAACACTCCATCAGGATGCCCGGATGGTGATCTCGATCAATACCTCCAAAACTGGAGCTGTCAATCATAAGGATGTTCTTACAAACATCGGGGAGGCGCCATTTCTTTTTGTAAAAATTAACTCCTCTTGGAGGCAGTGCGGTGACTCATTGGTTACGGAATTGGTCTTCAAACCGAAATGTTCATGGTTCGATCCCCGCCAGGGGCAACTGCGTTGTGTCCTTGGGAAAGACACTTAATCCTGATTGTCCAGGGGCACTGTGGCCCTGTGTACTAAGGCGTACCGCACGACGATAGTGCACTTGTCTTCAACCAATGCTAACCCTGCTTGTGTGGAGTTAGTATGTTAGGGAGTCTGACAGTTGCTCGCCGTTGCTCTTTGGTTCTTTCCGGGAACTCCGACTTTATCCACCCGTAAAACTGTCCGACACGAGGTGACCCTCGCTGTCGAAAGTTTCATTAAACTCAAACAAATAAATAACTCCTCTTGGATGCCTAACATGAGGTGAATTTTGTAACGAATGAGCGGCTCGAGTTGCGGCTCGGTGATTTGACCTGGTCTGATTACGATATCCCTGGTTAATCCATGCTACAACCAGGAGAAGTAGAAGCAATAGGAGGAGGGGAAGAAAAAGTGGAAACAGGAAAAGTACAAGAAAAGGGGGGAGTTCTAGTGAGAGGACTAGAAGTGCTAGAAAAGGAAGGCTCAGGGAGGAGGGTAGGTGGTAGAGAAATAGGACGAGACGAGACAAAGTTACTCACGTTACGAACATCCTCACCCACGATAGGATTGGAGAGGATTGGAGAGGATTGTAAATTGTGGCGCTTACTTTGAGAGAAGGCTGAAGGACAGGAAGAAAGACAAGAAGAGGGGGAAGTGCTTTGCCTTGATCTGTTGTCATTCTGAACAACATCGGTGGGAATTTGTTCACTTTCACCCGTATTACTCCAGACGCTATGCGAAGTTCCGAAATGTAAGATTCATTGACCGAAATCGTCGTTTTCTTCTTTTGCGTCCTCGTGCTTATATCAAGCAATTTACTTGAATTCGTGAGAAATGAAATGTAAAGTTTCGCGCACCAAGTGCCCACATGCAGGCTGTATTCGATCTAGCCAATACACCTCTCAGCTATTTTAAACTTGGAAGTGAACTGAGACTGATCCATAACCCATATTCTTTAAAGACCCGAACAAATTTGATCTGGAACAACAACAGAGAAGCAACGTATTGCGGTTTGGGTGGGGGGAATGCCCTTTGCAGTACTGGGGGTGCCGTTCTATTATTTGTGGTGGCGCTTTAGTTGTCCATTGAGTTGAATACCTTTAAAAAAGTCATTTTAATATAGCAGAAGAAAGAAAAAACAACACACGCTGGCTTGGAAGCAGCACCGGCAAGGCTAAACGAAATGGTGGGGTGGAGGGGAGCCAATGGCAGCAGAAAAATACTTCTCCCCTACTTCATTTCAACTTATGCTGAGCTGATGGTATGCATATCCCATAGGTGAAGGTCGAGAGTCGTTCACGGGGGAAAACATTTACCTTTCGTACCAACGGAAGCACCGTGGGTACTTTTGTTTACGACGAAAGTACCCAGAAAATGGATATATAACCGTAGCAATTTGACCCAAGAAATAGCGGGGTGTGAGTATCTGAACCAGTTTTAGGTATTTCAGGCATGTTTGTATATCAGGTTGATATTTTTCCAAAAATGTGTAGAGGACAAGTCTTACCCTCCCCCCAATTCCCCATGGTTACGCCGTTACCGGCATCTGTTCTATAGCGGTTACAAAGATGGTAAATTCACCTTCTTTTGAATGCTCGGAGGTATCTATCAACCTGTCGATGGATGCTGAAACATTGCTCTATCCGATCTGCTATTGCTCTATCCCATCTGCTTTCAGGAAGACGCGATGTCATAGCTTTATAAATTTGAACCAATAATTTGTGTTTTGTTTCCCTTTTTCAAAATAGAAACGAAGTCTTGAAAACTAACGCCGTCTGTAAATATTGTAAAAAATAGGAATATAATAAATAATTATGCAACTTACCATTACAAAATAACCAGCTGTTGAAAATGTTTGGGTTTTCGTTTCCTGAAATATTTAAACGTTATCAAATTTAATGGGTACACAAAATATAACTCAGGGATGTAGGACACGGGGGGGGGGGTCATTTACGCACCCCCAACTTTGTGCAAAGATAGTTAAACACAGACGGACGGACGGACGGACGGACGGGCGGGCGGGCGGGCAGGCAGGCAGACAGGCAGGCAGGCAGGCAGGCAGGCAGAGACAAGGCCAACATTTTCTTTACCAATATATTTCACATGATACCGGTACACATACCCGTCCATAATTTCCAAAGAAATGACAGAATATAAGGATAATCCAAATACTTTGTCACGACAGGAAATGAAGAACAGTGCTACCCAAGAGAGAGAGAGAGAGAGAGAGAGAGAGAGAGAGAGAGAGAGAGAGGGAGAGAGAGAGAGAGGGAGAGAAGAGAGAGAAGAGAGAGAGAGAGAGAGAGAGAGAGAGATATTTTTTTTGAAGATTCCGACAACTGTGGTCTTTCCTTGAATGAATGCTTAATAGTTTCGACAACCAAGGTGTTACACTTTCAATCCTCTGATTGTGACGCCCCTGTGCAACCACCCCCACTTCAACCCCCGCCCCACCCCAAAACAAGAAAAAACTTTTTTTATTACTTCTTGAACAAGGAAGTCGTCCGTTGGCAATAAAGACACTCAAAACCAGTGATTTTGTCAATAAGTGAGGTGTTAGAAATATTGTTTGGACAAACTTTAACGTTAATTGTCAGTGAGTTGTAATGAGGCCTTGTTTATTCTTCAATAAAACATAGGTTTTCATATTTACAAAAGACAGCATTTAATTAGACAAATATTTGATACCATCGCGAGTATAAAATATGTATCTAATTAAATGCTGTTGTTTGTATAGACTCACGACCTGCTAAGCCAAGAGGATTAACAGTAATGAGTTGATTAACCCTTTAGCTAACATGAAAAGCAGACGACGACACTTCCAAAAAAAATCCTTGAATAACTAATTTTTTTCATTTTTTTGTCTCAAAAACATAGGTTATGACCCCTCGTTGGAACGAGCTCGACGAGAGCGTTCCAACGAGGGCTCATAACCTATGTTTTTGAGACAAAAAATGAAAAATGAAAATTAATTGGCGATTTTTGAGAATAGCGCTGGCTGGTTTTGGTCGTTACCTTGGGTAAAGGGTTCATCTGTTATTATCTGAGTGCAACAACAGGTGTACGCACACACCTGATTCCACCTGACCTGTAGTTGAATCTGTGGCATAGATATAACTTAGGTGACCACCCTATTTGCCTACTAAGGACTTCGTCAGAACTTTTATCCTTGACCAAATGTCGGTTTACTTTTGAAATAATTGCAAGTTCATTTTTGGAAATTCGAATCAGTTTATTTGGATCAGACAGCGACCCCGACCTCCTTACGTCTTTGGAACCAACATACTTTGTTCGGCACTGAAATATGCAGAATGGCTAAAATATTGGCACCAGACAGCCTCGGACCCGCGTGAACACTGACCATGGCATGCAAGCCAAAATGGGGAGACTACTGAGTATTTTCACATTTGTTATCTACCATTGTGACATAGGGCGTTCCACAAAAGAACTACGTCAGTTGTTTTAGGGTACAGCATATAAATCAAAGCCACTCCCCTTCCACCACGCCCCGTCATAAACAAACAGTATTTAACACCTTACGTCACGCTTAAGAATACCAAGCAAAGAAATGGCATTTATGCATATCAGGTTTTCAAATTTTCTCACACCGTCGGAACCGATCAAACCATGGTCGCCCCACTGTATTGAGTACCTGTATCCATCCCCACTTCATTGAAATTCCGTCGCCTCTGTATCCACAATTAGTGTCCAAGGGCTATGAGTCAATTTTGATGATTATTTAATGTAGACATCACCATGTTTCTAGTTTGTTAAGTTGTGAAGATTTTTAGTCAACTTATCTTCTCTTGAACCCAACAGGCATAGCAAACGTCACTTGCGAAAATCGTTCTTGAGTAACCAATATTTTTTTTATTTGTGGCCTCAAAAACAAAAGGTATGACCCCTCAGTGGAATGAGGTTAACGAGATCGCTCCAGTGGTGAGTTGTGAGCTCTGTTTTTAAGACACAGCATCAAAAACTATAAATTTGAGTGGCCGTTTCAACCCACATCAAATAAGTTGAGTGAATATGAGCCCAATTGGGTTCTTATTCACTCAGCTCAGTTGATCTGGGTTAATTTTAATCCAGCTGATTTTAGGGTGTACGTCCGTTACGTTCGACATAGGGTTAAATATAATTCTCACTTGTCTATAACCATGAATCCTCGCAATCGTCATCAAAACAAAGCAAATAATTTTGCGTTTATTTCCAAATGTTTGTGTTAAGACAATTTCAACCAAATTATATTTTCTTTAGTTTTGGTTTTAAACGCAATAATACTCATGCATTCAATAGGGGCGCTACGTGTTAATTTGCATCGCCAAATTCCATGGCCTCAACCCCCCAGATTTAAGAGATGTCTTTCCACTCGACAATATTTTAAAACAAAACGGATGTCAGAAGGTTCGTGCTCTTTGGCTCTTACGTCTGACAATTATTTAAGCCTGAACAGACGATAGAGAGGTCTCGTAAACTCACATTCAGTGTTTCAAGTGCGGTTATGATACTACGACACCAAGATATGAGCACTTCCTCGCTGTCGTCGCGAGGATCAAGCTGTCACGACGATAGATTTTTCAGAACGTTTTCGGGAAATTCGAGATTAATTTTTAGAGCGTAAAATCAGTGAACTTGTTCAGGAAGACATAAGCGCTCGCACGCTCGTTCGACATTCTGCGCAGTTTTGATATCTACAATCCAGAGAACACAATCATAGCGATTCTATTTTGTGAAATGAGTTTTTTACCAGAGATGACGTCAGCAATTGGCCACTCGTAATCGCAGCCGTTAATTCCATTAAATTCGTCTTCTAATTCGGAACATCGAATGTTTTCCTATCCTTTTACAAACACATTCATCCGCACTCAAGAAGCGCGTGTGATAGCATATTATCCCCATGGTCGCGTAGAGCATACTAACAGTGCAAAAAAAACACAATCTAAGCCTCGAGACAAGACGTGACTTCAACACTCACTGCGCGCAAAAATCGGTTGGGTTCACTATTGGGTTAACGAATAAACTGGTGTGGGGAATGGACGAGTGTTAAAGGAACCGAACTGTATTTATTATTTCACTGGACACTGCAGTACGTGGAGAGTGAGTAACCAAGTATGGCTGGTTCCCGACCACCACAATCGTGTTGGTCCAGAAATTTAGTGGTCCAGATAAGTTAGTTATTTGGGGGGTATTTTTAGAAAAAACTTAAATTTTTCCGTTAATAAAATTGATTTTCTTGGAAAATGTTGGGTTTCTCCAGAAATAATTCAATTTTTTCTGGAAAACCCTGGGTTTTTCCGAGAAAATGTTTAAAATTTGAATATTTCTGGAGTACTTTGAGTGAATTTGACGAAAAATTGCTAAAGAATTCCGGGATTCTCAATCCCGTTTTTTTGACAATTTTAAAACTGATTTTCCATTGGGTGAATTTTTTGTCAACTTTTTCATGCCTAGAATACCTGGACTACTCGTGATCCAGAGTTGACACTGAGATTTTCCATTGAGAAAATTTCGAAAAGACACTGTCTTTTTTAAAATTCGGGCTAGAAAAATACGCGATCGAACGTCGATTCTCACGGCAAAGGACGGCGGTTTGATCGAGGTGAATGTAAAAATTTGTCCAGCGAAAAAACTCGAGATCATGAGTGGGCCGGTAAAAAACTCGATCCGGGACGCGGATTCCCGCGGTAAAAGACGACGGTTCGATCGAGGGTGAATTTTCATAGATCGATCCGGTAAACCCGAGTTTATCATTCGAGATGGAGCGCTCACTCGAGTCCAATTGAAAACAAAGCAACAACAACAAACGAACGAATGAATGAACGAACGAACAAACAAAAACTGTATGTAATATGTTATTGAAAAAACCCCAAATGTATACTGAACACGAACTGAAAATAAAAATTGTAGGCGCAACCATTAAGTGCTTGTTTTTTGTCATTAAAGAAAACAAGTTATTTTATTATTTTTTTCATATATATATATATATAAGAAGAAACAAATAATAAAAAAAATATTTTTACAATTAATAATAATTATCATTAAAAAAACCCATAAAATTTAATATTTTTTATAAAAAAAAATTTAAACAAAACTACGACATAAAACAATTATCAGTCATGAACTCCTCCACACCTAAAAATTCTGCATTAAAATTGAAAAGAGTCGAACGCTATTCCAAGTTTGACACTAAAATTTACAGGTTAGAATCTCACGACCCTATTGAATTAACAGATGTGGAAAGTAGTGAGTTAACACAGGAATATGGGAAATAGTGTCTTACCTTTAAAACTGAGCGAAACATCTCTGGATCTAATCTACAAATATCACAACGATTTGTCGATGATTTTAGCAGATAAGATTGAAACGTTTAACCCCGAGAATTTATCTTGGATCTGCAGATGTAATATTTATCCAAATATTTCGAAAGAACTAATCCAGAAATTCGATTTAATTCCTTTAGAACAACATACTTTCTCAAAGGTAAATTTGATTTTTCGCTTCATCTTCCAAAACACCGAAACAAATACTTTCAAGGTAAATATCCTTCTGACAGATTTGACAATATAAATTCATCACGACTCAGAAAGAAATCCATTAATATTCAATTTTTTCTCGAGGAATGTACACTCGCTGGATTGAAATTATTAATGGAGCGTAATTGCTTTCACAAGTTAGAAATGTTTGCATAATGAATAACTGGGTGTCATCACACTGAACTAAGTGAAAAATTGAATGAGGAATGAGCATGTTTCTTTATCAGGTGTGTAAAGAAGCAACCTGGTTTTCTACAGTACACAATTATTTGTTTATTATTTGCTTTTTAACTGATGGGGTTGAACATATAAACGATTAGTTCAGATGCGATGTACCTAAATCGTCTTAATTTATTATTTGCGTTATATAAAATTGAATTTCACTTGAAAACAAATTGGTGTTTTGTGTTTGAAAAAAAGAAATTGCATTTCACTAGAAAAAAAATTGATGTTTTGTGTTAAAAAAGAATATATATATATATTAAAATAAGAAGTTTAAAAAATTCACAAATCAATTTTTTTTTATAAAAAAAAACTCTAAATAATATATATTAAAATAAGAAGTTTTAACATAAAAAATGCCAAAAACAAAAACGTCTTACGTGGAAAAGTTATATTTCTGTACCGTATCCGAATTGAAAAAGTACTGTAGAAATCTAAGAATTAAAAATTACAGCCAAAGGAGAATTGATTGAGCTTGTGTGGGGGGAGACTTATGATCAAACACTGGTTAATTTACAAATGAGAGTACGTCAGTTATTGAATTTGAATGGTGTTAAACACTTGAAAAAGAAGAATGCATCGATCATTTACTCTATGGGAAGGGGGTGGACAAAAGGTATATAACAGAGGCAAAAACTCGAATCGTGGCAAGAGATGAGAAGGTAGCAAGAAATGAGAAGATGAAACAACCTCAACAAACGACTGTGGACACTAACAAGAAGAAGACTGTTAAACGAATAGTAAGCTGGCAGGTTTTGAAAAGAGGAAGAAAAAAAAAATTTAAAGGTACGCCGTTCGAGATGACGATTCATTACAAAAAGCGATGGATGCAGTCGGGGGAGTGCTGGAGGAAAATGAGGGACTCGAGGCGATAAAGGGAATCATGACCAAAGCGTTAGAGAAATCGTTTATTCCTACAGGACGAGACGTCGCCATTAGAGGATATTTTAACACTTTCGAGGTGATTCCTCATCTCGTAAATCTCGAACCCGAATCATTCATGGAATGGGCAGAATGGTGGAGTGTTGGATGTATTTCGAGAACATCTAGATAAGGGTTTAAAAATAAAAATGATCTTGCATTGTCTGATGAAAAACATCGACGTGAAAACGGATGAGAGCGTGATGCAAGATGCCTATTTCCAATCTAAAATGGAGACTGTGTTCGGAGACGACGAAATATCTGATGTTTACAAAGCAATGAAAGACAAGATGTTGGAATCTATGGCTATTTATCATAAGAAGGGAAGTGGTTGGACGTTCGAGAAGATATTGAGTCTCGATATTCTCGTGGACAGACATGACACTTTGAGAACATCTTCCTATATAGAATTGCCTTGTTTCCTATATAATAAAAAAGCTGTGGTTAACGTGAAAAGTAGAGATGATAGCAAGTGTTTCAAATGGGCGATCACATCAGCCTTATATCCTGTACAAAAGCATAGTGATAGAGTTTCCAAGTACATGGAGACTTGTAAAAATCTCGATTTGATGGGAGTGCCTTTCCCAACGCGATTGGAAGACATCAAGTGTTTCAAAAAGCTAAATCTCACCCTGGCCGTGAACGTCTTGGGATACGAGGGCGATGATAAAAAAGGAATAGACTATCCTCTCACACTGACTTTGCACAAAGAGAGAGAAAAGATTGTTAATTTGTTATTAATTTCCGAGGGTGACAATCAACATTATTGCTGGATTGAAAGTATGGGTAAATTGTTGTCGAAGCAGACTTCTAAACATGACAGCAGGAGATTTTTCTGTCTCAACTGCATGAATTCGTCCCATTGTCAAGAATCGTTCACGCATCATCAGGAATATTGCAATGAAAAGTCAAGCGTTGCCATCGAAATGCCTAAACCTAATACTAACATGAACTTTTACAACTACAAAAAAAGATTGGAGCCGCCATTCGTCGTCTATGCCGATTTCGAATGTTTCACCACGAAAATGAATTCTTGCCAGCCCGATGAGCGTAGGAGTTACACCGAAAAACATCAGAAGCATGTACCTTCGGACTGTTGTTATTACGTGAAATGTTCTTTTGACGATCGAGAATCGTCAGGTCCATTCGTCTACAGTAAATGGTCAGTTGACGACGACGTGGCTAAAAAATTCGTGGAAGCATTAGAATCGAAAATTGAAGAATTATACGACAAATTATAAAAATCCAAAGACATGATTTTCACGCTAGAACAATGGAAAGAATACAAGGAAACCACTGAATGTCACATCTGTAGACAACCATTTGATAATAATTGTGAAAATAATAAAAAAGTTAGAGATCACGATCACCACACGGGTCTGTTTCGTGGCGCTGCTCACAACGAATGTAATTTAAAATTTCGAGACGCGCAATTCTATCCGGTGATATTTCACAATCTCTCGGGCTATGACAGTCACCTGTTCGTGAAAAATATGGGTGTCAGTAAGGGGAATTTGAGCTGCATCGCGCAAAGCGATGAAAAATACATTACCTTCACTGCATGGAAGGTCGTTGATAAAAAGATACAGGTCGAAGGATCGAGTGAGAAAACAACGATTCCCATCCATAGAGTGATACGTTTCATCGACAGTTATAAATTCTTGTTGGCCAGTCTGGAAAAATCAGTCAACAGTTTGAATAAGGAGAAATTTAAAATCACGAATAAACATTTTGATGATCAACAACAATTGGTGGACGTCATGTTGAGGAAAGGTATCTACCCTTACGATTACATGTGTGATCTCGAGAAATTCGACGACGTCACTCTACCTCCTAAAGAAAATTTTTATTCGAAATTATAGCAGTCTCACATTTCTGACAACGATTACGAACACGCGCAAAAAGTGTGGAGATTATTTGACATAAATCCATGAGAGAATATCACGACCTCTATTTGAAAACCGACATGCTTCTCATGGCCGATGTGTTCGAAAATTTTCGAGCAGTGTGTCGTCGACATTACGAACTAGATTTGGCTTGGTATTTAACAGCACCCGGACTTGCTTGGGATGCTCTCTTGAAGACGACTGAGGTTCGATTGGAATTATTAATGGACGTCGACATGTTGCTCATGTTCGAAAAGGCTGTGAGGGGTGGCGTCTCTATGGTTTCCACCAGATATGCTAAAGCTAATAATTCTCACATGGGAAAAGATTTCGATTCAGAAAAACCGAGTAAATACATACAGTATTGGGATGCTAATAATTTGTACCGTTGGGCCATGAGTCATCCTTTACCGATCAGAAATTTCAAATGGGTCGAAACGTCAGAAGAAAAACAAAATTGGAGACATTATTCTTGTATTTTAGAGGTCGATTTGGACTATCCGGAAACGTTACACGATCTACACAACGATTATTCACTGGCTCCTGAATGAATGAAAGTGAACGACATCAAAAAACTCATTCCTAATTTAAATCACAAACGCAAGTATGTGGTCTATTGCGAAAATCTGAAACATTACATCGATCATGGAATGAGATTAAGCAACGTGCATCGAATCATTCGATTCAATGAGGAGCCTTAGATGAAAAAATACATCGATCTCAGCACGAATTTAAGAATGCAGGTCGAGAGCGACTTCAAAAAAGATTTCTTCAAACTCATGAACAATTGTGTGCATGGGAAATCTATCGAAAACATTAGGAATAGAACCAACGTTCAACTCGTCACCTCTGAAGAGGGGTCTAGAAAATTAATCACGAAACCCAATTATAAACATAGAATCATATTCGACGAAACTCTAGTGGCTGTACACATGCAACAGACGCATCTGATGTTCGACAAACCCTGTTATCTCGGAGCGATTATCTTAGACATCAGCAAGCAGTTGATGTATGAGTTTCACTATGATTACATCAAATCCAAATTCGGTTCAAAAGCCAAACTATTGTTCACCAACACGGAGAGTCTGGCTTACGAAATAGAGATGAGACGTCTACGAGAACATAGCGCCAGACATGAACGAATGGTTCAACACAAGTAGTTATCCCGACTATCACCCATCTAAGATTCCAAAGGGTGTTAATAAAAAGGTGTTGAGTAAATTCAAAGACGAGAGCGGTGGAAGACAGATCACCGAATTCGTGGGTTTGAGACCTAAATTGTACGCTTATCTTCTCGACAGTAAAGAGATTAAGAAATGTAAAGGCGTTCAAGCATGTGTGACGAATAAAAGCATCACTTTCAATGAGTATAGAGAATGTCTTTTCGAAGGTTCGACTGTGTATAAAAAGATGGCTGCAATTCAAAGTGAAAAGCCTGAGATGTTCACCAAAGAAATCAATCAGATTGCGTTGACAGCCAAGGATGATAAGAGAATTATATGTGAGGATAAAATACACACTTTCGCACTCGGACATTATTCCACGACATTTCAACAACAAAATCGAGAGGATGATGAATGGCGTATGACTGAGAACATCGAAATGTTGTGAGTTTGAACAAAAAAATCTTGCGAGTTTATAAATTTAAAAAAAATAGAAAAAAAAATAATAAATAAAAAAAGAAACAAAAAAAACCATATTTATGAATAAGAAGAAAATAAAACACATATCCATAGAAGGTGTTGTCTTACCCAACGAACCCCTATCAAACATTGATCTGTTGAAAGCGGCGAAAGATTTAAAAATCAAACATTTTCTAGGTGTGTTTTCTATAGATGCCTTACCAAGAAAAAAAGATGATGATTTGGAATGTTGACTTTTAAATCTGGACGATATCAGAGGTGAGGGCAAGCATTGGGTTGCATGGTTTTTGAATAATAAAAAGTATTATTTCGATAGCTACGGAATCTCACCGCCGATAGAAATAAGGAACTATTTAATGTCAGTTATTTACAATACCGAATGAGTGCAAGTGCTGGATCGAGTGTTTTGCGGTCACCTGTGCCTCTACGTTCTCAAGAAATGGTCGGAAGGAGATCACTTTCAGGATATTCTTAACGATTTACATTAAAAAAATGTTTTTGATATATATAGAGATATATAAATAAAAATTGTTGGTTGTTATAATTAAAATAATAATAAAAATAATACCATTTTAAATAATAATAATGAAAAAAAACAAAAAAAAAAAACAAACATGACAGTCGATAAATTTGGTCGTGCTGATGATAATGAAGGTCCCTCTAGAAAGAAAAGAAGAATGGTTGAAGTTGTTGGTTGTAGTTACATTGCCAACTTGGATGAACGATACGTCCGGAGATACGAACCTTGAGAAGAACCTTTAAACTTAAACAATAAGAAAATCTACAATCTTGCCAAACCGATCAATCAATCAGATGCCGTGACTAAATATACGTTGATAGTGGAGACAAAAATGTCCGACAGATGACGAGAGATAATTACGTGAATAAAGACAAGATGGACGATCTCAACTTGAAATCTAAATGAGTGGTGAATGTAGCGGATCCTAGAGATTCGATCGATGCTGCCACAAAAAGATATGTGGACAATGCTCACGCAAGATTCTGTAACCATCTGAGAGATCGCTACATTCCTAAAATCATGCAGTCTGAATTGAACAGGAATTCTAACAAGATAATCAATGTGTCTGATCCCACGAATCCCAACGATGTGGCAACTAAACAATACATAGACTTGGAACTGAGAAAGAATAACGTTGACGTGCTAAAAATGAAATCGGATCTGGATGCGGGATTCAACAAGATATTGAATCTGCCCCAGGTCGACGATGTGGACGAAGACTCGACGGTTGTCACCAAA
Source organism: Pictodentalium vernedei (assembly GCA_031216915.1). NCBI lineage: Eukaryota > Metazoa > Mollusca > Scaphopoda > Dentaliida > Dentaliidae > Pictodentalium > Pictodentalium vernedei. The sequence continues at coordinate 460,472,499 of CM062296.1, read as the reverse complement.
GGCTACGTGGAGTCTGCCCTACAGAGATCCTATCTGGAATCTCAAATCGACGAATTGTATCTGAACAAAAAATCCGGAGGAACCATGGAAGCCGGCATTGACATGGATGGTCACAATCTATTCGGTCTTGACGACAAACTGGAATTCGATCCAGCACGGTCAGCAGACAGTAAGGGTGATATCATGGAAGGGAAACTGGACATGGGAGGACACGCACTCACGAATCTGCCGGATCCCACGCACATGACAGATGCCTGCAATCTGATCTCCGTCGTGGAAAAGATAAAATACGCCAGACAATTGATCACCATCTGGGCCGAGGAGAGCAGCGTGTTGGATGCGGAAAAAGCCGAATGGTCCTTCGGAAACGGAGGTAACGGACCGCTGCACGGTCTGATAGGATATCCCATGCCCGTGGGAGGTGATATCATTCGAATGAGTCTAACTTCTACGGACTTGAGCAAAAGAGTGGTCGTCAATCTCGTGGTGAATGGTATGGAAACCGATAAGAGGTGCAGAGTCGAAAAGATGAAGGAACAACACTCGAACACTAGCGTCTTCAGTACGCCTCTCAAGGTGCAGATGGGAGTTAGGATCAATTTCAAGACGAAAACCAATAGCCCCGAAGCCGCCACTTCCGTGGTCTCTCTGTTGATCGAACTCGATCCTCTGAACAAACAGTGAGTACAAAAAAATTGAAATAATAATTTTTTTGTGATGAAGGGGAGACAACTCCAACAAAAAAATATAATTAGATTTTTAAGAGATAGAATATTTAATTTCACAAAATCCAATTATATTTTTTTTGGTATTTTTATTTATTACTTTTCTTTAGTATTTTAATTTTTTTTTAATTATTATTATTTTTTTTCATCGAACGATAGACATTTTTTGTCTGTCTGATTCGAATTCTAACTCTCTATTCGACAGGACTAGGGAGAAAGCCTCGGTTCTCTTTGGCACGTTCTTGTCGAATTGCATCTTGATCTGAATGTCTAAGATGCTACTCTTGAGTCACTCGCTCTATTTACTGACGTCGAATATGAACAGGGGATACATCAATTTGTATTCGGTGGGAGTGATGTTAGGATTACCCATCAATTCGTGCCAGTCAATGATATTTCTTTCTGAAATTGGCGGCGTCACCACATAGTCTGCAGAAGCCGTTCTTATCGAAAGAGGCATTATAATCGATGGCCGGATATCTCGTGGCGTTTAGAAATACCTGCATGTTTCTCAAGTGACAATGATCGAACAGGGAAGGATTTTTCTCTTGAGACCCATCCCTATCAGTTTGAAATGCCACTATGATGAATCGTGGTCTTTCCGAAGCAGATTTCATGGTCAATCTCCAATCGAAGTGATTGCTGGATGGTAGAATACTAACCGTGTCACACTGTCTCATTCTAAATCCCACCGGTAATTTACTCTTCGATTCTATGATCTTGTAGAGATGTATTTACTCTGCGACTGAAGGCAACACGTGCGGAACGAACCAAGATATCTTGTTCAGATGTATCTTACCCGCATCGGTCGCAGCAGGTCTCATGATCGCTTCGTCATTTCCTTTTCAAATCAACATCAGATTGTGTTTGAATCTGTAGAGAATCTTATTGTAATCTTCCGCGAATCCGAATATGTGTTTCAGAGGTATCCTGAACGAAAACGTTACTTTGAGTCTCGACATCTTGACGATATAGTTGAATTTCAGGGTGGCACCAGTATGGGCTGGACTCATGTCAGCGACGGTGTCTTTCACCCACAATTGATTGAGTCCTTTAGATTTCGAAAAATCGTCTGGATACGTTAAGAGTCTGTACATCGTGGTGGCCTGTCCGGGATGAAACATGGATTCTATCTCTTGTCCCGAGAGCTTGTATTTTATATTACTGAACAGATGCATCATGCCATTATTGGCTAGAGTGACTACATCATCGTCAGCGTAATCGCTTCCGTCTTCCTTGGTGTGACGTCCCTGTATCACTATGTAACTTTCACTGGGATGAACGAACAGATCTTGAGTCTCGACATTGATTCTTATTTCGCCGGCATTGTTCAGACTGGTTCCAGTCACAGGTTCATACTCGTGAACTTCGTAATCTTGAATGCTTTCATCTCTCAGTATACCTTAGGTTATATCTAATATATTTATTCTTCATGTTTTAGGGGGTTTTTGTGTTAATTCATTTGCTTTTTTTTAATTATAATTTTTTTTTTTAATTATTATTTATTTTTTTTTTTTTCCTTACTATATATGTGTAAAAAAAAGTGAAAGGTTGGTTTTTCAAAACGCCAACTTCTGCAATTCTTGTTCGTAAAATGTTCCAATGATTTCTCTGCTGTCATCTTCGTCATCCTCTAACACTTCTATTTTGTAAGTCACTGGATCTGTGTAAAATATTCTAATGATCTTAAAGATTTCCTCGGCCCTTTCTCAAAGCGTGACTTATAAGAAGTGATTCTCACTCGATCGCCGACTGCAGATTTTGATGGTTTGAGCTTTTTCTTGGTCTTGGTAATTTTGGGATAGAGATTCTCGAAGATGCGTTTTTCGTTTCGAGGATCGCTAGCTTCCACAGGCATCATCTTGATCGATCTGTGTTGTGTATTGTTGTATTTTTCGACCAGTTCGTCTAGAACGTCGATATATTTCTTGGTCTTATTGGTCGTGAAATACTTGTACATGTTTTCCTTCATGGTTCTATTTCAACATTCGATCATGTTAGCTTTCCCTTCATTTTTGACGGAATAGAGGTCGACCAATGGACGAATGTGACTGTTGTAAACTTCCTTCCCCTTGTCCACCCATCATTTATCCAGTTTTCGAGAAGACGATGCGAATATGCTCTTCAGGCCTCGGTCATGCAAGCTCCCGATTTATTATTCAGTGGTCTCATCCATCCGTATTTCTAAAACACGTCGATGACCGTCAGTGTGTATTTAACACCCTTGTTCTGTTTTGAATCCGATTTCATGTCGACTAAATTGGCCAACCAGATTTGATCCAGACCCTTCACGAACACTCTTCTCCCTCGAAATTTACGCGTGATAGGCTTTTGTAGTTCTTTTGCCAATGGGTTCATTAATAATTTGTTTTGGACATTTTTTTTTTATGACCCCATCCGAAGCGACGTTTTGTACCGATCACCAGCCAATGTTCGAGTCTCTCTCTCCTAGTGGGATTCAGTATATTTTTCAGCGTCGTCAACATGTTTTTATCGCAGATTCAATTACGAGTCTCCACATCAGGATGTTTAGTGTAGCACAGATCGTGAGCGTAAGCGGCCGAATACACCCTATTGATGGGATTGCTGCAAGATTTAGGTGTCAAATCTCGATTCAATCTCTTATTTAATTTTGTGCCGGGTCCCATGAACTGATGTCCTGGCAGATGCATTTCGACGGTCAGATTATTAATCAATTTATTCATTAGACCGGCACTGCATATGACGAATTGCATCTTGTCAAACTGCACATTTTACGCATTCTGTGAAGCATGGGACTTTTATTTTTCATCAGCACTTTTTTAACGTTAACCATATCGGTAACTCTCTTGCATTTGACGCAATACATTTGGTTGTTTTTTCGTATATATTTAATTATTTATTTTTTCGTATTTTTTTAATTTATATATAATTTTTTTTCTTTTTTTTCTTTTATATATATATATTTTTTTTTTCAATCGATTGCTTCAGGAATCTTTTAGGGATCCAACAATTTACGAAACGATTTTCTCACTTCTTCCCTACCTTTTTCCATGAGAGAATCCTTCATTTCTTCCTTGAGAATGTGACGACTCTTGACTCTTATCTTCGCTTTCATGACTTCGTATTTTTGTTTTTCATTCAATATGTTGACGTATTCACCGTCTGAAATCCTACCGTCTTTCAATGCTTTCACAAATTTCTCTGATCTTGAATATTTCTTATTGAGTGAATGACGAGAATCTCTCTCTCACATCAGATACAATTGAATTCTATTGATTTGTTCGATTTGATACCTCCTCCCCATGTCATCACTACTTTCTGGTGGTGGAATAGGTGCCATGGGCTCAACGCTCGACTTCTCTAATGGAGGATAGATTTTTTTACTTCGAGTTTCCATTTTCATTTTATTATTTATTTATTTATTTTTTATATCTATTATTTTTTTATTTTCATCCCTTATTATTTAAAGAAAAATTTGTTTTCTAATGGTTTCTTCCCTTCAACAAGGAATTCAAAAAAACGTGATTCCCATCGGGAAATTGTTTTAGTGGTGGTGGTCTCCCCTTTTCCAACAAATATTCCAAAACACGTCCTCTGTCTTCGGTAGTGAGACATCGATACGCTAACTTCAACTCTTCCAATTTTGTGGGCTCAGGTTCTCCGACGCAAGACATGACTTGCCTCCAACATTTGATCACATCGTTGCATCAGACGTATTCCAATAAATTGAAATACATAGTGACAATGTCTTCCCATTCCATCGTAAGAAACAAATGATTAATGTGATTAAATTCTCTCTCCTCCCAACAACCGAGACATCTTTCATGCAAGACATGAGGAAATTGTTCATTCACACAGATCGCGTAAGCTCTACACAGTCTGAAGAAACCAAGCTCTCGATTCAATGGAATCGTTGGTTTTACTCATAATTATAATTATATATATAAAAAAAATTTCTATTCTTATTATTTTTTTTTCTATTATTTGTTTTCGTATTATTTTTTTATTTTTTATTTTTATATATAACGTTTTTTTGTTTTGTTTTTTCAGTAACAACACATTTATTCTTCTCATCATCAACCGAATGAATGAATACTTGTCGTATATTATGATAGGAAAGAGATGACATTTGTTTTGAAAGAAGGATTTTATGCTTTTCGTATTTCGATAAAACCATAATTTTTTCATTGTCGTTAGAATGATATGTGAAATAATCGATAATGATTTTTAACCTTTCAGCAAATTCGATCAATCATCTATTTGATGTGAATGAGTGTAATCTGTGAATAAATTTGATACATTTGCGAATGGATTTTTCAATATATTTATCGCCACCGTGATCGAATATGTTAACTACGTTTTTTGCGCAATAAATCATGTAATGTTATTTCCCGTAATTGTAAAGTTCTACAAATTTCACTTCGTATTTTAAATGATCTAGAACATCTATAATCATGTGATAATCTTGGTAAGACACATTTTTTTTTCGCTCTTCATCATTTCGATATTTTCGAAATAACTTTGATTTAAGAATATGAAAAACAAAATTAATGAAAACAACATTCCGTACCCGTTTAAACACGTGTTGTGTATGATTTGTTCTGATTGAATTGTTTCTAATGCATACTCGTGTAAATATTGTGAAAAGCTAAAAGATTTTCATAATATGAACATCTTGTTAACACGTCTGTTGGAAGTCATTTTCTCTCCTTTTGTTTCATTTTTTATTGTTATTTTTTTTTAATTGTTTTTTTTTATAATAACATACCCAAAAGGGGAATATTCTTAAAAGGTGAATTCTGACCGAACAACACACCTTCACTGATCGGTTCCACATTCCCTCCAGTCTTCAGATAGAGACCATCACCATGGAAAGCATCGCCACCACTGCCTTTTCTCATAGGTCCTTGATACAATCCTTTACCTTCGGCATCTACGCGACACACGGCTCCTCCCTTCTTCAAAAACAGTCCATTTCCTCTCTTCTTCAAAACCAATCCTCTACCCATTAATTTGTCGACTCCCGAACTAGCGAGTCCCGAGAGAGCTCCCACGCCCAGAGCTGGTAGCACCGTCTCCGAGAAAATGGGTAATGCTTTGGCGGCGAGTCCCATCAATAGCGGTAAGAAACCACCTTTCCTTCTCAGATTATATCTCAATTGAGTGGGACTCAGTCTCACCATCATTCCAGTTCGATTACTAATCGCTTTCTCCATCCTTTTGATTTGAGTTTTAGTCCAGGCGGTCTCTCTCTCCAGGTGATCCGATCACTACCACCACTCACCAGATCTTCGTAACTGAATTTAAATCTAACAGCCTCACCTCAATGATTCAATGCTCTGCGAAGTTTAGCTTTCTGTCCTTCAGATATGTTCACGTTTTAAATGATGTATTGACTACTACTCATATTTGTTATTTTTTTTCACTGGATTATATATATTTTTTTTAATTATGAATATTATAAGTTTTTTTTATTATTATGAATATTATAAGTTTTTTTGTTTTTTTTTAATTTTTATTTATATAAATATATAAAAAAACATGAAAAAAAAAAAAAATTCAAATTATATTTATTATTTTTTCATACCTCTCTGATGTGAAATTGTATAGTCACTCTCTCTCCGCAAAGATCTAACAGATCACCGTTCTGATCCGTCAACGTGGTTTTGATGCTATACAACGTGTCCAGGATCATGGGTAGATAGACGAGATTTCGAGATTGCTCCATAATCTTGTAACTCGGCAAAACGTCTGGAAAGAACGAGTAGATCATAGGCTGAGCACTACCATCGACATAACTTCTCGCGATCACATTAACATTCACTAAAATGCTATTGACCTTGAGAATGTCGACCATATTTTCGGATGCGGTGTGACCTCAATACATCTCTCGATCGAATCCCAACATCTCACGATCGAATCTTCTACACTAAAATCAACTCGAAAATTATCTCCCAAGTCTAATATCGTCTGTAGAGTACTCGTATTGGGAGCGAGTCTTATCACCTTGCTTCCGTGACTGTCAGTCTTCAGTCTCGTCTGGATGTGATGGTTCAGATCGTCTAGGTCGTAATTCCCTTTGGGAATTTGAATCTCGTTATTTGAACCCGTTATTCTTTTCGGTGATGCTGAGAAACGAATAGTAAGTCTCCAGATTAACCAACGCCATCTCGTATCTCTTTTCCTCTTCAATTTGATGGAAGGTTCGAATTTCGTAGTGAATCGAGTCGTGTCATCACTCACTACGATTTGAAAGGACTGTTTTGCAGCCGTATTTTCGACTATCTGTTCTAATAGATGTTCTGACATTTTTTTTTATTATTATTATTTATTAATTATATATTTTTATATTTTATCGATATTTTTTTTTAATTTCTTTTTTTAATTTTCTTCTCTATTATTATCGGAAATATAAAAAAAATCATCGAATCCGCTTCGATATTTTCCGTTGTTAAATTCGCTAGTCAAAAGTGATCACCACGAACTTGTGATGTCCTTTGTCCCACACCTTCTTACAGAATCTCCTGAATTCTTCCCTGCTCATGTCAGTGGCTACGTGATCTCCATAGATGTGATTGAGATTCTTGAGATCCTAACGAAAGAGACACAGAAAATTAGCATTCTCCCTTATCGTCTCTCTGGGCAGTCGAAAATAATTCCAGAACAGATAGAAACAATTCACGTTGCTGTGACGTCCTCGAACGTAATACGATTCGCATCGATTCTGTCTCTCCAACAGCTGATCGTCGAAGATCATGAGATTCTTATTCTCTGACTTCAACTGTCTGGGATCGGGAACGTCATCGGCATTCTCATAAAACAGACATTCCACGTTCGAACACTTGACGCTTCCTTTGGTCAATTCTCTCGCCGCTATATTCGAAGTCTTGTGTCCTTCGAATTCGTTTCAATTGTCGAAGATTCTCGCTATGACGTCCTTGGGTAATTTATGATTCATGCACTCTCGAGGCAATCTGTATTCCGGTTGAAAGAAACTCTTGCTGAAAACGAATAATCTGTCGTAATCCAACCAGCCAGCTCGCAACAATAGATTCATCAAGAGATTGGTCTTTCGGCAATTCGATTTTCCCACTATCAGACCTCTTATGCTCCTGGGAAAGAACTCGTCGTTCGACCTCTTGGTTATCACGTCATTCCAAGACATGTCTTTGCTATCCAGTTTTTTTTTTTACTATGTTTTGAATTATGTTTTTTTCTATTTTTTTTATTTTAATTTCTATTTTTATGTATATATAAAAAGTTTTGTTTTTTTATTTATAAATCACTTTCAATCCCGATCCTTTCATCAGTTTAGCTAAGTTTTGTATCGGTACGACATCATCATAGAAGTCTCTCCAACTTTTCGGTTTAATTCTTGATCATTTGGCAGGTTGTGGAGTTATCAATTCATTAATCAACGCCTCAGCACTTCTCTTGCCAGCTTCCGAAACTATTCTACCACTCGCTTCGGTCACAGCTTTCTTACCCGCATATATCGCCATCTTCTTTCTTATTTTGAGAGCGCTCGATGCAATCTGTTTTGCAGCGTCGCCAGTGAATTTACGAGAAAAAATTGCATCATCGAATCCACGATGCCCGATCCACCGTGGACGTAAGATCTAACGTATCCCCTCTTATTTATCACTAACATTATTTTTATTATTATTATTTTTTTTTAATATATATATTTTTTTTATTTACTTAATTTTTTTTTTTTTTCTCTTACTATTTTATTATTTCAAACAATTCATCAACTTTTGATAATCCTTCTTAGTCAAGACCTTCTGCCTCAACAATTCATCGCACATGCTCACTATCTCGTTATCCACTCCGGTGTTACCGGCCTCTCTGCTAGCCATCAACAATCTCAATCTCTCCGACAAGGCATGGGGATCGCGCTGATGAAATATCATGTCGGTCATTCCCTTTCCAGTCATCGATTTCATGAAATACTTGTTCGCCTTCCATATGGGTTCCACCACGTTCATCCACTTGTAACCTTTCCTCTATCCTTCGGTCTCGTCTCTTTGGGATCGTTGTTCTTCTTCATGGCGTGAGTCTGAACCAGAATGTCTCCGTAATTGTGATAATCCTCTTTGGTGTAATCGTTGGGTCTCGGGTGAGAGAGCAGAGTATAAAATCCGTCGGTCAATTCGTACCTGTTCGAACCGACGATCAAATAGTGACCTTCTAGCGATACTTCCGTGTCGCCCACGAAAGTTTTATCGCCATCGTCCCGAAATCCATACATCGGATCTGTCATGATTCCACTACTATGGTCAGATATGATGCTAATAATGCTCGAAGCGTCGTTACCGACGCTAATTGCATCGGTCTCGGTTCTCTCTGGAATGTATTCGGACAAAGTTCTCGGTGTAAAACTACCAACGCTACTCGGGTCGGTCTCGATTCTTTCTGGAGTGTAACCGGATGGAATTCTTGATGCAAAACTACCGGGGTGTGAACCCATCCTCAGAGAACCTTCTTTTATGGGTCTCAATTCCTCGACGATCTCTTTCCTGCTGAACCTCATTGACGGGTCTGAACAACTTGGTCGCCTCTCATCTCAATCCCATCTCTCCCAATCGCCTGGCTCTATCCTGCGCTTGAATATTCTCCTTACTCCGTATTAATTCGCGAACCTTCTTGTCCCTTCACTTCGAATCTCTGATGTGTGGAAACATTGTTTTATTTATTTATTTTTTTTTCTTTAATGAAAAACAGTTATTTTTTTTTGTATTCTTATTTTTTTTTTAATGTTGTTTTATATATATATATTTTTTTTTTATTTTTTATTTTTTTTGTTTGTTTTTTAAACGGTCAATTTTCTTTTTTTTTTCATCACTCATCTCACAACTCATAATACATTTTTTTGTTCGTTCGTTCGTTCGTTTGTTCGTTCGTTCGTCAGTCCGTCCGTCCGTCCGTTCGTTCGTTCGTTCGTTCGTTCGTTCGTTCGTTCGTTCGTTCGTTCGTTCGTTCGTTCGTTCGTTCGTTCGTTCGTTCGTTCGTTCGTTCGTTCGTTCGTTCGTTCGTTCGTTCGTCCATTCGTTCATTCGTTGTTGTTGCTTTGTTTTCAATCAGACTCGAGCGAGCACTGCATCTCGAATGATAAACTCGAGTTTACCGGATCGATCTACGAAAATTCACCCTCGATCGAGCCGTCGTCTTTTACCGCAGGAATCCGCGTCTCGGATCGAGTTTTTTACCGGCCCACTCACGATTGACCTCGATCAAACACCTGTCATTTACCGTGAGAATCGACGTTCGATCGCGTATTTTTCTAGCCCGAATTTTAAAAAAGACAGTGTCTTTTCGAAATTTTCCCAATGGAAAATCTCAGTGTTAAATCTGGACCACGAGTGGTCCAGGTATTCTAGGCATGAAAAAGTTGACAAAAAATTCACCCAATGGAAAAATCAGTGTTAGAATTGTCAAAAATGCGGGATTGAGAATCCCGGAATTTTTTTGCAATTTTTCGTCAAATTCATTGAAAGTACTCCAGAAATGTTCAAATTTTAAACATTTTCCCGGAAAAACCCAGGGTTTTCTGGAAAAAATTGAATTATTTCTGGAAAAACCCAACATTTTCCAAGAAAATCAATTTTTTTAATGGAAAAATTCAAGTTTTTTCTAAAAATAACCCCAAAATAACTAACTTTTCTGGACCACTAAATTTCTGGACCAACACGATTGTGGTGGTCGGGAACCAGCCATGCATGGCTACTAGAGTGTATTATCAATAAATCACCCGCAGAGTGGAGATTCCACCCAAGCAATAATAGCACATTTGTTGCAAAGCATAACAAGCGCAAGCAAAGTTCCAGCCAATGGACCTCCTGGTTAAACCCGGAGGTCCATTGGCTGAAACATTGCTTGTGTTTTTTGTTCATATGTATAGAATTTGAAAGTGATACTTTGGGTGATAACTCCACTTCATAGGTGATTTAGATACAATCCACTCTCCACATCCTGCACAACGGTTGCTCCCTCCTGGATATAATGGCCAGAATTCCGTTCGTCCAACCCGCTGTAAATCACGAATAAACAGTTGTCATTTTTGCCCGTTTGCATTCGAAATTCGGTTCGATTTCGAATGCCTAGCTTGATTCTATTCGAGATTCGAAAATTTCCGATTGGCAGGGTCCTAGTTTAGTGAGAACCTTTTTATTATTATTTTAGAAATAACAAAATACTCACCAGGTCGTTAATGGTTATTAGGTGGAACAGTACGCTTATATTGGTGGTACTTGACGGTCTCACTTCCTTTGTGTAAGTATTGAGTAAGGAGTTTCTCAAAATTTTTTCAGTAGATGGCGTAAAGTTTGGATTTGCTGCGCCTGATATACCTGAAAAATAATATTTCGCCATTAGTCTGTTATATTGCCACCCTCTCTGTCGACGAACACTGTAGCTAAGATTACTGCAGGCATATTGGCATTCTACCATACATATTACAGTCATTAATATTTTTTTTTTTGGAGTTTAACGACAATTTCGACAGACAGGGTCACCTCGTGTCGGACAGTTTTAGGGTGGAATACCCGGAGAGAACCATAGAGCAACGGCGAGTAACTGCCAGACACTCCAACGTACTAGCTCCAAACAAGCAGGCTTAGCATTGACGTCGTTTGAGAACCATAAGGTTCTATCTTCCAGCCAGGAACATAGAACATTATGGTTCTCACGCGACGATTGGTTGAAGGCAGGTGCACTATCAACGTGCAGTACTCCTTAGTACACAGCGTCATTGTGCCCCCGCGTAAGCAATCGGGAATAAGTGCCTTGCCAAGGACATTTTATGGTAATAACTGTTACTGTTCAGAGTTTCATGATTTTTATCACATAAAAACTAACAGAAGAGTGCTTATATGCAGTGGTTAGAGTTTTTCCAGACCGAACGCATTCACCCCAAGTTCCTACTTTTGCCAAATGGCATCGTTCATGTTGAAAGATACTTTGTATGAGAATACTCTTTAAGGTAGATCAATTGGTAGACTCAATTGGCCCACAGAATATAAGAAAGCGACCACTTTTCTGATAATCGTAATCGAATACTCATGTTAGCTGAATAATTCTCACTGTCCGAGGGGCTTTTCGAATGAAACAGGTCGCTGCTGCACAAGGTAACGTACAAAACGCCAAACTGGATTAAAAAAAAATCGTACCATTATAAAAAATATTCCTCAGACCGAACCAGCGGAAAATCAAACCTGGCTTTCTTGAGTTGAATGTCCAGATTACAATTTCTTCACTTGTTTGTAAATATATTGTATGATATCTCTCACCATCTTCATCAAACATTGTCATTATATTTTATTGTACATATTCTTGACAGCACGATTATGAATTCTTATTTCGAAACTTTAAAATTGCTCGCTAGAACCTTATTTGCCAGTATTTAACTTCGGAACTAACCTTGGAACTTGCCCTCGCCTCTCCATACAACACTATGGCTAACAAGATTACTCTGGATGAGATTCAAAGCAACGATTCTTTTGATTTCGTTAGTAAGTTCAATACAACTGTCACTGATAATTCCAATGATGAGCCCCATCCAGCATTCGCTATTGATAGAAACTGTTGCGAGTACTATAGCCCGAAAGAATTTGAAACGACTGTAGTAAATGAAAATAAAATTCTGTCTTTACTCAACATGAATTGTCGAAGTCTGAACGCTAACTGGGACAACTTCCACAACCTAATTTGCGATCTCCAGCCATCATTCAACTTTCTAGACATTGTTGGAATAACAGAAGTTTTTGAAGTCGGAAATAATGAGTACACCCTTGAAGGCTATCATCCACTAGAAACCCACCTGCGCCGACCGAGACGACGGCCGAGGAGGAGTTGCCATGTTCGTAAAAGAGTGTATGGGCTATAAAATCCGTAATTATCTCTCAGTTTTTATCCCTCATGTTTTTGAATCCTTGTTGATAGAAATTACTTCCAAACATAAATGTATAGTTGGTATAATTTATAGACCTAACACAGCCCCGAAAGCCGACCTTGACTTGTTTCTGGAAACGCTTACACAGTTGATCAGTAAGATAAATAATGAAACTAAAAAGGCCTTCTTGATGGGAGATTTTAATATTGGTCTTCTTAGTTTTGGTAGCTATAACAAATTTAATCAATTTATTGATTTAATGTTTAGTGCAGGTTTCATGCTCGTCATCACAAAACCAACAAGAGTTACAGATTATTCTGCGACACTAACTGACCATATATTTTGCAACAGAAATGAAAATAACAAAGCAGGAATAATCATCACAGAGTGTGAGCGATCACTTTGCGACATTTTATGTCGACGAGATTGTACATTGTAAAGAAAAATTTGAAAGATCATTTAAAGAGGAGAACTCAATGAGATTCAAAAACATTCTGTCTATTTGCGACTTCTCAAATATATATAATGCAACCTAATGAAGCGTATGAAAATCTGATTGACAAACTTCACCAAGCCTTCAATGTCGCCTTCCCCTTGAAAAGGGTATTTGTTTCCCCCAAACGGGTAAAACGCGAGCCATGGATGACTGCCGGTCCGCTACAACCCTCACTAAATAAGGAAAAGCTTCTTAGAAAAAAACTAAAAAATCCCTCAAACTACAATGTTGAACAATATAAAAACCACTGTTGTATTTTCAATCGCCTGAAACGTAGTTTGAAGACAGAATACTATAACTCTGTACTCCTGAAGAATAAACATAACGTCAAGAAGACTTGGGGAATTCTTCGTAAAGCCATAAACAGATCAAATCGCACTCCAAACCTACCTAGCACCTTCAAGGAAAATAATATGGAAATAACTGACCCTGAAGAAATAGCAGAAAAATTCAACCTGTTCTTTGCTCACATCCGAAAAAGTAAGCAAACAAATTCATAGTGTTAATTCCGATTTCCGAGACGACGGCCGAGGAGGAGTTGCCATGTTCGTAAAAGAGTGTATGGGCTATAAAATCCGTAATTATCTCTCAGTTTTTATCCCTCATGTTTTTGAATCCTTGCTGATAGAAATTACTTCCAAACATAAATGTATAGTTGGTATAATTTATAGACCTAACACAGCCCCGAAAGCCGACCTTGACTTGTTTCTGGAAACGCTTACACAGTTGATCAGTAAGATAAATAATGAAACTAAAAAGGCCTTCTTGATGGGAGATTTTAATATTGGTCTTCTTAGTTTTGGTAGCTATAACAAATTTAATCAATTTATTGATTTAATGTTTAGTGCAGGTTTCATGCTCGTCATCACAAAACCAACAAGAGTTACAGATTATTCTGCGACACTAACTGACCATATATTTTGCAACAGAAATGAAAATAACAAAGCAGGAATAATCATCACAGAGTGTGAGCGATCACTTTGCGACATTTTATGTCGACGAGATTGTACATTGTAAAGAAAAATTTGAAAGATCATTTAAAGAGGAGAACTCAATGAGATTCAAAAACATTCTGTCTATTTGCGACTTCTCAAATATATATAATGCAACCTAATGAAGCGTATGAAAATCTGATTGACAAACTCCACCAAGCCTTCAATGTCGCCTTCCCCTTGAAAAGGGTATTTGTTTCCCCCAAACGGGTAAAACGCGAGCCATGGATGACTGCCGGTCCGCTACAACCCTCACTAAATAAGGAAAAGCTTCTTAGAAAAAAACTAAAAAATCCCTCAAACTACAATGTTGAACAATATAAAAACCACTGTTGTATTTTCAATCGCCTGAAACGTAGTTTGAAGACAGAATACTATAACTCTGTACTCCTGAAGAATAAACATAACGTCAAGAAGACTTGGGGAATTCTTCGTAAAGCCATAAACAGATCAAATCGCACTCCAAACCTACCTAGCACCTTCAAGGAAAATAATATGGAAATAACTGACCCTGAAGAAATAGCAGAAAAATTCAACCTGTTCTTTGCTCACATCCGAAAAAGTAAGCAAACAAATTCATAGTGTTAATTCCGATTTCTCGGATTACATCAGATTTAATAACGCCGAGTCATTTTTTATCTCACCTACAAATATACAGGAAGTTGTTCTATGTGTAAGTGGTTTACGGCCAAAAATGAGTAAGGACTGTGACAACATCTCTACTAGTCTTTTAAAAAAGATAATACCAGAAATAGCAGAACCATTAACCCATATAATTAATCTCTCATTCTCAACTGGAAAAGTCCCCGATAAAATGAAAGTAGCAAAAATCATACCAACTTTTAAGTCTGGCGATCATAATCTCTTTAACAACTACAGACCAATCAGTATCCTTCCTGCTCTCTCCAAAGTTCTGGAAAAGATTATGCACCGAAGACTGACCAATTTCCTAAACGAAAACAAGCTAATATACCGATATCAATTTGGATTCCGCAAGGGGCATACAACATTTCATCCAGTACTGCATCTTATAAATAACTTTGCAGAAAGAAACGACAGACCAACCAAAGAGTGCACATTGTCAGTTTTCCTTGATTTCTCCAAGGCCTTCGACACAATAAATCACTCAATTCTGTTACAGAAACTGCAGTCATATGGGATAAGGGGTGTAGCCAATTCGTGGTTTAAAGACTACCTGTCTGGTCACTCACAATTCGTCTCATATAGGAGTAAGTCCTCGGATTTCCAGCCTGTAGTCATGGGTGTCCCTCAAGGTTCTGTTCTCGGGCCTATCCTATTTCTGTTGTACATCAATGATATTTGTTAATCGACGCTTCTGAAGATACTGTCATTTGCTGATGATACAACTGCATTCACCTCTGGTAACAACCTGGACACCTTAATTGACACTACGAATAATGAAGTGTCAAAAATAAGTGATTGGTGTGCCGCTAACAAACGCCTCCTGAACGCCAGTAAAACTAAATGCATCTTGCTCCACCCACAAGGCTCAACTAATGTTGCGGGTAGGAATGTTACTGTAAATGGCACAAGCATACCTTTGGTTAGTAACAATAATGATGATAAATTCATAAAGTTTCTTGGCATCATTATGGATGAACATTTGAGTTTCAAACACCACGTCTCAGCCGTTTGTTCCAAAATATTCAGAGCCATGTATGCAATAAATAGAGCGAAAAAATACTTCCCCTCAATGCCATGAAAACCCTGTATTATACCCTGATACATAGCCATTTATTGTACGGGATTCAGGTGTGGGGTCATATACCGGCTACTAAGAGAATCTTCAAACTCCAAAAAAGGCAGTTCGTATTATAGGAAATAAAAGGTATAATGCGCACACCGACCCACTATTTAAAGAACTTCAAATTCTAAAATTTGAAGATCTGTACACACTGCAAGTTCTCCTCTTTATGCATGACTGGTACAACAGCAGATTACCGGATTGTTTCAATGAGATCTTCAAAATATATACAAATCCATCGGGTATGGATACAAGACAATCAGGGAAACACCAAACTTCTAAACCAAGAACACAATTTTCTGCTAAACTCCCGCCACACACATTTTGAAACTTATGGAATCAAATCACGCCCCAAAAGCAAACTCTCTCTAGGCCCCAATTTAAGAGAACCCTTGTTGAAGAGTTCTTTGATTCGTACCAGTCAACAGTAAATTGTAATAACCCATGGTGTCCTGATTGCTAATCATAACCCCCCCCCCCAAAAAAAACAAAAAAAACAAAAACAAACTGCCACCAAAGTATTTGTGTAACAGCAAACGCCTATAAAAGATCCTTTCGTCCTTTGCCTACGTGAGAATGAGAAACACTATAGCCCTCGCCGAATGGTTGATTAGTGTACTACTTATTGTTTTAATTATTGTTTTAATTATTGTACTAAATTAACAAGTCATGTCCCTTGTCTACCTCGTTGTATAGAGGTGGGGACGCTACAGAGGTACCAGTGGTTAATTCTCCACCCTACAAGTTTTGATAAGTCGCAGAAACTGGCGGGGGTTGGTCTTATCCAACAGTTCACGGACTGGCAGCCCATCGACGCCATTTGTATTCTATGTTCGGGGGGTTGATATGCCCTCTCGCACATTGGTAGCGTTTCTCTCACAAACCGTTTACTATCCACCATAATATTATTCCAAAAGAGGTTCTATCACTAAACCTAATGTGCCAATGATAGAAACTATAGCCCTTACCGAATTGTTGCTTAGTGTATTACTTATTGTATTAATTATCGTACTAAACAAAAAAGTAGTATCCCTTGTCTACATCCTTGTAGAGTGGTGAGGGAGGACGCTACAGAGGTATCAGTGGTGAATTCTCCACCCGACAAGTTTCTAATAACTGGCGAATATAGGCCACAGGAACTGACGATGGGTTTTCGGTCGTGGGGGTTGGTCTTATCCAACGGTTCGCGGACCGACGGCTCATCGGCGCTTTTTGTATTCTATGTTCGAGGGGTAGATATGCCCACACATACATTGGCAGCGTTTCTCTCACAAACTGTTTACTATACCCTATAGTATCTTTCCAAGAAGAGGTTCCATCACTAAACCTTATGAGCCATCAACACAAATCTTGCTGTCATGAATATACTTTTCGTCAAAAGGGAATGGCAGGAAGACAGCCTCTCAGGCTATGCCATTTCCTTGCAGCGCTTTCAACTATAACCTGTTTTATTGTTATCTTGTATATTCTTATGTTGCAAAATAAATCAAATAAATAAGTAAATAAAAAATAAATAAATAAAATAAAATAAATTAATGTCTTTAACACTCAGGCACAGAGTTACATCAGCCATACGGCTGTAGGTTAAAGATATTTATTGGTCTGCCCAATATATCACAAATCATCATCCTTTACGTGTAATGAAGTGAAACCAAGTATCAGATCCTCTGTTTTTGGTCATAATCGAAAAAAGGTCGGCATAGCCAGTAATGGATTTGTACGGCAGATTCTCCGTAATATTTTACGGTCAAAATACATACATGCACACACCCTCACATATCACTCCGCACTCCTGAGGGCATGAGAATCAAGAAAATTGTACTTCTGAGAGGCGAGTTTTCATTTCTTTTCAAAAAGTGCGAACCATGGTAGCGTAAGTGCGTCCTGTGGGCAATACTACAAAACTTTTACAATTGTATGTTTCCCGAATAGTATTTTCTACAACTTGAAAATTTCCACATGTTTGAAAATGCTAATGGTTCGTTTCAGTTAGTTATTTCCATAAATAGAAAATATAATTCTAAAAAATACAACAGTAATGGTTTTACAGTATTGGGCCCTGGATATTTGCACTTTTGCCGCCACCTCTCCACATACACACTTTCGTTGAGACATTACCGCCGCTGATGGCTAGTATCTTCAATGGAAACACACAGAAATGTTTTTACGTCCCACAGAACATTCGTCACTAAAATATGTAAGACTCATGGAGCACCGGAAGCAACCCGATAAACCACATGCTGAGAGTTCGTTAGCGCTTTTGTGCTTGAGCCTGTGGATCATTGGCTGAAAGTGTGTTGGCAGGGTGTTTTTTTTTTTTTGTTTGTTTTTTGTTTTTTTTGGGGGGGGGTTGTTGTTTTTTATTTTGTTGTTGTTTTGTTCGTTTCCCTTTAAACAATGGCAGGATGCAAAAATCCTTCTTGCACTGTTCACTGAAAAGCCAAGTCTTCAAATTGACATTTCAACAGGAAAATGTTTGTTGTAAGTTTCATTTCCAAGTCGTGTTAGATAATGATCTAACACGACTTGGAAATGAAACTTACAACAAGTTCAGTCTCTGAGCTTATTATGTTAGCCTTCTCGTGGGTTTTCTCTTTTTCTTTTTTATTCTAAAAGTCAACAACATATTGTAATAGAAGGAAAGGATTCATTCTTTGTGCAGGACTAGAGATTCAAAAACAATACAAATATCTATCCTTAAAATCAAATTGAGAGATGGACATTTTATTTTCACTTTCAAAATCTAGCTCGTTCTTGTGTGATTCCTTTCATTGTACATTTTTTTTTGGAAGGGGTGGGGGGGGGGGGGGGTGGGGGGATTATAGAAACTTATTGTTTTTTTTTATTTTGCTGGGGATTGCTGCTGTTTTGTTTTAACCCTGTCAACAATGACGTCCCGAATGACAACTCTTTATACACTACTCTTCACGGCGAAATGGGCGAATCAATCTTGGATTCGGTTGGAGGTTCGGTAAAATTGAACTTTCGCTAATCCGCCTTTTCCAGTTAAATTTTTATTGTGCTTGTCTGGAAGAGAGGTTGCTTGTTTGGTAAAGGTACACTGTTCGATCCCGACTCGCGCCATCTGCACTGTGTCCATGTGGGGGGCAAAGTGGCGCTGCGTACTAACGGGTACTGCATGTCGATGGTGTACATGCATTCAGCTGCTGGTAACTCTGCTTGTGGTGGGATAGTAAGTTTGAGAGTCTGATAGTTGCTCGCTGCTGCTCGGTGATTCTCTCCGAGTATTCCAGCTCCCCCACCCGTAAAACTGTCAAATACAATATGGCCATGGCTGATGAAAGTGTCGTTAACTAGTAGTGCTGGAAGCCCATATATGGACTTTACTCTGAAGTGCATGTGCTGCCACAAAAGGCTTTATACTCTCTGGATGTACTTCGTATTATCCTTGAAGTGAACTTATTTAGCCTGTACGGACTTGCCGTGTAACAATTTATGGGAGAGTATCCGTAGATCAAGTTCTGCCAAGCAAAAATAATTCACCACTCTACCAGTTAAATCTCAACAAACAAATAAACAATTATGTGGTCTACTCATGGACTCCCGGCTTTTGCTTTGCGTAGAAATGTTTGCAAACTGGGTTGAAAGGTGAAGAATTAAAAGGGATTCTATGTAACTGAGTGAATTGAAAAGCAGTTAATACTGGTTAAAATATACTTTCCGTTGTGATGTCTCCAGTTGCGGCATAGTGTCCTATCTATAACACACCAGGCCCCTTGAGTTCGTCGTCAAAACCCAATCTCACCTTTTATTATGAATAAATTCTATAAACCGATAATGAGGTTTCACCTTCAGTCGTTGACGCCTTTGAATTTTGATCACAAAAGACTTATGCCCACCACTGATTCTTTTTCAAACCTGATTTCAAAGGTGAGGCAATAGAAAAGACGACGTTCCGCTTGACTGTTGTATACATTTTCTTGTGGTGTATGTGCCCCCTCAGAGTACAAATCTTCTTAGTTATAAATAATACAATTGTTTGTCCGTCAGTTCGAAGTTTCAGACATTAACATTTTCTTTCATAATTTCCTATCAGATAATGACAAGCACACACTGAATCTCACAGTCCATTCTGAACAGAATTGAACAATTAAAGTCTTATTATCCCCAAAGCTAGAAGATCGCCAATAGGGTCGAACTGAGTTGAATAACCCCACAACATCCCCGTAAGCATTGGCGTGAAAAAACCTTTGACTAGACTATGTAGGAGCGGAAAGAAATAAGGAACTTTGTCTGTAAAAATAAAATGAGATACAGCCAACTCCTGTTCAAAAGAAAGACATTTTTTTATTTGTCCTTGCAACAACTCATGACCTCACAGGAGAGTATGCTATGCACGCTTCAGTGGGGAGCCATGCGCCTTTCGGTGTAAGCAATAAGGAATACAGGATTCATAAATACATACAAAATAGAAAAAAGACTCGTATACAGATTCATACCTGAAATCCTTAAAACTGGTTCATGTATTCTCACCCTGATATTCCTTGGGTTCTTTTGCGATAGTTATTCCTTAAATTTCTGAGTACTTAAGCCTTCAAAAAGAACCCAGGGTGCTCCAGTTGTCACGAGAAGTTGGTATTTATCAGCACTTTCAACTTTGTGGGATGCACATTCTTAACTCAACACGAGCCGAAATGAAGTGGGAATTTTTCCCAATCTGCCATTGGTAGCAGAAAAATATTTTGTTTCCTGCGTACATAGCATTTTTTCTCTGGGTAGGCCGGAAATGCAAAATATCAAACAAAAAGTAACGACACAGGGATGAAAACCACGCCAAAGCAATGCTTTTTTAAACTGTAAATAGACAACGTACCAGATTTACAAAAATGATTTATATTATATTACTGTAGTAATTTCGATTTCCTCTTAGAATGTGTAGAAGTGTTTTATTTATCACATGCGCCAATGACAGCATTACAAAGGGCATGGGAGAGGCATAGGGATGCATTTGCCCCAAAGAATACGATTTTTCTCCACTGACTCATTCACACACACACAAAGAGGTACGCAGAAAACCGACACACACAAATCTGCCCTGGATGGATAACCTGTCCCGCCCTTGCCGCCCTCCTCCCCCAGTCTCCAAATTGAAATCTGGAGTCGCAACAGCATATACTGCGCAATAGGGTAAGGTTATTGATTTATTTATTGATTTATTCGTGTTTAAGGTCACATACTTATGCACAGTGGCTAATCGTGACAGTTTTACGGGTGGAGGAAGCGAGAGTACCCGGAGAGAACCACCGAGCATCGACGAGCAACTGTCAGCGCCTCAACATTCTAACTCTGTTCAAGCTCCGATCAAGCATGGTTACAGTGGTTGAAGACATGTGCACCATCGACGTGCAGTACGCCTTTGTACACGGCGTCATCGTGTCCCCATGTAGGCAACCGGGATAAAGTGCCTTGCCCAAGGACACAACGCGGGTTGTCCCGGACGGGGATCGAACTCGGGATCTCTAGCATAGTAGTCCAACAGTCTACCACTGAGCCACCGTGCTCAGTAGGGTAAGGTTAAAAAAATAGATACCAAATTACATTACTTTGAACTTTTCATTGATCTTTATGCAACTGGATTGCTAGAACGCTCATTGCTCACATATCCCACTATAGTCCCTTCACATCATCAAACTTCACCGTTTAGGGGAGTTATCGCATCTGTTGCCATCGAGAAGGAAGGGGCGCATGCGCGTAGCGACAGGAGTGGGGCGCGCCCCCACCCAATAACCATGATAATTTTCAATACTTGAAAATTCGAAGGTATAAATTCCTGTAGTTGGAAATTCAAAGAAACCAATTTCCTTCATGTTTTCAACTTTTCCGAACAGTCGATTTGAATTTCAACTCATGATCACAGTTGAGATCGCTTGCGGTTACCGGCTTTAGTCATTCGCTGTTCTCCGACTCCGAATTCCATTCCATTTCCGGATTCCAACATTTTAAGAGACTGACGACTGAAGTTCGAACGGTCAGAGCCAAAGTGACTTTAGAATTTTTGATCAAATTCTCCTACTTTTCCATACAGCTGACAAAATGTTCCGAAATTCCGACTCGAATCTGTGACCGGTCCAGTTTTTCGAATTCATCGTTCCGTTTCCCTTACAATGACCAGGTTTCGCAAGGACTATAGGATGACAGCTAATCAGCCGAATATTTAATCCTTCCAACTGACTGCCAGTCAGTTGGAAGGAGTAGGTATTGGCTGAAAAGCTTCAGTCAAAAAGTTCTTGTGTAGCCTGGTCAGTGAAAGGGAAAACTCCTGAACCCACTGGAGCAAAATGTATTTTTCTTGTGGATAAAACGACTAGATTTAAGCCAGAGGGAGGCATCAGAATCTATCTCAGGGGTTCAAAATTAAAAGCTTCCCCGGGGGCGGCCCCGCACCCCGCCATCGACAAGGAGATACCCCCACTCGAACACTCCACCAACATGGGCATGCGGCTCTCGGAACATGTCTACGACATGTCGTGCTGGGACCCCAACCCCAGTAAGAAATCCAACTGATCACACCCCCTCCTTTTAAGACCTTCTAGGTAGATCCATGGGGGGGGGGGGGCGATTGACGTTGCAGCAACCCAGTTGTGTTGAGCTCAATGGTACTTTTGCGTGACGTCATGTAACGTTTCTGGACGTTTCTGTTTCTGCTTGCACGCACAATTCAGATTAAAAGGAAACCTATGTTCAATTGTAAAAGATATATAGTTCCTCAGCATGGAATATTTTAAACTCCTTCTTATCCATACCCTTCCTTTCAGACAGAGTATTGAAACGCAAGATATTTTCAATGTATATCGAAGACTGCATAAAGGTTCAATTGTATACTAATAACTCGAATCGATAAAGAATAATGTGCACTACTGTTAGATGAATACAAAGACATCAACACTAACACTGCGTAATAGAAGTGTTCAGTGTGTGTTTCTTCGTAATAGAAGTGTTCAGCGTGTGTTTCTTAACTCATTGCATGCTGCTGGCGGATATTCCTGCCCAGACACAAAATCTCTTGCCATTGAAATAAATATAATTTGGGTATATTTAACCAAATTTCTCTCCTGAAACTGAATGTACTTTTTAACTGGTTGGGCGCTAGAAGCAACTATCAGGACTTTCAAAAAATGAGGGTACCAGAGCAAAAGTCAACATTTTCTTTCCTTTTTTATGTTTCATTTTCAGTCAAAAGCAATTGATATTTTGTTAAATAAATTTGTTGTATTAATTGCATAAATTGTTAAATAATTTGTATAAAAGAGCAAATTTTGAATAACAAATTCAGAGCACCAAAAATAATTTAGCTCTCAACCAGTTAACCAATGATTTCTGTAGTTACATTTTGATGAATTTTTTATCAAATCTTGTCATGGCTGCTTGTCAGCAGCCATGACGATATTTGATTAAAAATTTTTTTTTAAAATACTCAGTTAATACGGGTTAAGAGTTACAGTAAATATTAAGTGTTCACAACAAACCAAACCAAAAACGGAACTTTAACACACCCAACATGGGAAAAGTATGGATGTACACCCTAAAGGGGATTGAGAGGGTGGGGTGGGGGTAGAGAGTATCTTTTCTACAGTCGTGTTATGGTTGTTATCTCCAGGGTCACCCCTAAGCAACAATATGTTTCAAACTACCGCCCTATAACTTTACTGAGCTGTATCAGCAAAGTATTTGAAAAATGTATCTTCAAACACATTCTAGCATTCTTGCAAAGCAGCTCTTTGCTAACCCCACTTCAGTCAGGCTTTCTCTCATCCGATTTAACTGTACTACAACTCACCGACATCTACCATACCTTCAGTTCCACCCTTGACGAAGGAAAAGAAATTCGGGTAGTCTTTTACGACGTAAGCAAGGCATTTTGGACAAAGTTTGGCACAAAGGTTTACTCTACAAACTTACTGAACAAATATGCATCACAGGCCTTTTACTGGATTGATTTCGCGGCTATCTATCTGGCAGAAACCAACGTGTATGTTTAAACTCTGCGTCGTCATGGGGCGAAGTATCTGCGGGTGTCCCACAAGGCTCTGCCCTGGTGCCCCTGTTATTCGTGATATATATTGACGACATTGTAAACAATATCACTTCTAACATTAGACTCTTTGCCGATGATACCTCTTTGTTCCTTATAGTTGAACAACCCAATAAGGCCGCTGAGATAATTAACTGGGACATACAAACAATGGAGGATTGGGCCAAAATGATGGTTAGTGAACTTTAACCCCCCACAAACCGAATCTATGGTGATCATCCGCAAATCCCCAAAACCAAATCATTCCCCTCTTTTTATGTCTACCCAAGTAATAAAGAATGTCGAAAAATACAAACACCTTGGACTTACCGTCAATGACCGCGACTTGACCGAAAAGTACTTGAAAAGATCTACAAAGAAATACAAATAGAGGGATCTCGCATTGTTACGGGTGGAACTAGAAGTGCAAGTAAACAGCCCATATACACTGGAACAGGCTGGGAACCTCTTGAGACTAGAAGGAAAAAACACAAGTTAATTCAATACTTCACGATATTTCACGGCCTTACGCCTCCTTACCTCTCACTGATGGTACCCCCGACAGTGGCTGAAACTCAGAACTACAATCTGAGGCATAACGCCAATCTGAACATAATCCCATGCCGTACCCACCTGTACCAAACCTCTTTTCTACCATCCGCGACTAACTTCTGGAATGATATCCTTAATGAAATAAGACAAAATCCTAATATTACGACGCTCAAGCAGTATCTCAACAGCACCAGAAGAACTATAACGACATTTTACTCGGGACATAAATCACGCCTGGCCCACATCTTGTTTACGATGTAGCAACTTGAATGATGATCTCCATAACAACTATTTGTCTGAATCAAATAACTGCAGATGTGGCGAACGAGAAACCGCAGAACATTATTTATTGTTTTGTCCATACTTCGATGGCGTTAGGAACCAAACAATTGGAATACTAGGAATACAGCCTACCTTTGACCTCTTGCTAAATGGAAGTGAACATTTCTCCCCGACTTCGAAATGGTCCATAGGTATATTGTCTTATCCAAACGGTTCCACAATCAGTAACCCTCAAGTAGATCATAATTCGCCACTCCTGCTTCCTAACAGCTTGTTACATACTGCTTTTTGTCTATGCTCCTTGTTAATTTTGTAATTGCGGCGAGAATGAGGTGTGCCTTGTCTCAGCAGCGGCTGGGTCGTTCTATAAATAAGCCGCCACATTTGTCTCTAACAATACCCAGTCGCTGTTGGCACAGTGCACATCCTCAGAGTGTACATATTACTAAAGTTCACTGAGTTGCCATGTTAACCCAATTGCATTCGCGGGTGCTCGACGCGGGCTGGGAGGTCGGCAGAGGGTGGTGTCTGGTGGCATTTTTGGGTCGGTGCTGGCGTGCCGACGTAGTGGTATATGAATATTAACTTTAATGTTTGGGTGCCGCTGTGGGGGCGCGTCGGCGTCGATTCGGGGGTGCTGTCGGGTTTCGATTTTCTTTGTATTTCTCGGCTTGTGCCGAGTACCTGTGAGTGCATTGGGGGAAAAGATGGCTCAATACACACTATCTTCTTAGACCTGTTCTTAGTATCTACCGATCCCAAAGGTGCATCTAAACAGTGGGATACCGCAAGATATCTCTAGATGTTCCATAATCAGTGAAGCTCTTGACTCCTGCTAGGGTACCGTCGCGTTGCAAGCAATTGTAGACGCCGAGTGGCAGGCTTGACTGGAAAGTGTTCCCTTGAAAGTAAGTAGGTTTCCATGTAGGTGCTCTCTATAACCCTTGATCATTGCTTTTATCAGCTGACACATTATACAAAGTATCATACTGACTCGTTCTGTCCTCCTTTCCGTATGTTTTTTTACATATTTTATATTAAGTTTTTCTTCACTCAGGTATCCAAAGTATGGCACGACTCAGCGGTGGGATCTGACCTGACGGCGTGTGAACGTTTAACGACCACCAACTCCAACAGAATTTTCGCGGAAAACAGCCAGACTGATCGTTGAGTAGATATGAGATGATAGACCGAGCAAACACAAAATATGAAGAGGTCCAGGCGTCACGTCACTCGCAACCAGCGGCGTACCGCCACAGATTGCAAGTGATACTTGGTCCTGACCACGTTCTGTAAAAATACTCTTTTCGTAATTTGGAGCAGTATCGACGTGTGTTCTGTGTCGGAAATAGTGCTTAATGGGCACGAATGAATCCAAATCAAAATCCCAACCGCCAGTGCAGAGCCCACCGCCGGCTCAACAATCTCAAACTCTTGTCAATTCTATAAAACTTTTACAATTGTATTTTCTAGATTTGTATTTTCTACCTATTAATATAACTGACTAAAATGAATCATTAGCATTTTTGAAAGATATGGCAAATTGCCACATATTTGAAAATGCTAGTGGTTCATTTCAACCCATTTAAAGTCATAACCAGAAAATACAATTCTACAAAATACAATTGTAAAAGTTTTATAGTATTGGCCCCTGGTCATTGTCGCATAAATCTTTTCCTTGGTGATATTTCTTTCCACTCGGAGACAGTCCAGTATAAGCCTTTGGCTTGTTGCTGAATCCATTTCCATGTGTGTGTTACTTTTTTGTCAATTTATGCTTGTTATTGTATAATTTAAACATACTTTGGAAATAAATATTGTTTAAACTAAATTTGGTCACCAAGTTTTGGTTGAAGAAGAGTTAAAATCAAACGGCGAGGAATCCAATGAATGTTTTTAATTACATTCTGGTCTTAAATATAGTTTTGTGTCTTGGGGGAAGATAGTAAATCACGTCGACACTGGTCTCCAGCTAATTCGAATCCTGCATGTGCCAGGTTAGTAAGTTGGCTGGTCCCGATAGTTACTGGCTACAGCTCAGAGATTTTCTTCCGAGTACTCCGAGTAATTGTGGTCTTAATTATAGTTTGTGTGAGAGTGGGGGAGGGGGCATCTTTTGTTTTGGGGGGTGGGGCTGGCGGTGGTGCATTAAATCACGCCGACGCTCACCTCCAACTAATGTGACTAATATGAACCTTACATGTGTCGGCTAGTTGGCGATTTTCTCCGAGCTCTCAGACTCTTTCTGATCCCACCAATATGTACCCTACATGCATCGGGCAAGTAAGTTGGCTGGTCTGGCAGTTACTGGTCGCTGCTTGGCGATTCTCTCAGAGTACTCTGGCTTCTTCCATCAATAAAACTGCCCGACACTTTCCAGCCTTGGCTGTTCAAAGTGTCGATAAACCCCAATAAACAAACCAACAACTTCATCATCGCCCCTTGAGGAGAACAATGCGACAATGTTAAAAGCAAGGCAGATGGCACTCTGTTCCACTCGAGGGACGATAGGTATGCATATTGTACATTGCAAGCAGGGAGGTTGTATCTGACATTTTTGTGCTCGGTTACGGCCGTTTGTAAAGTATTATGATTACCGGAGTGGGCAGTTAATTTCGACATGGAGCGAGATCCAGTCGAAGTTAAAGTTATCTGTCATTGTTCCTCCTAACAATACTGCAGACTGTCATCCGCCGAAAAGATTGAATATCAGATGATATTTTTATTGGTTTTCTTTCATTACACTTGTCTCTCCATTATTTTATGAAATCTCAACACACATGTCGTGATCGGGTGACGATCGAATCGAGAAAGAGACCAGTATTGTGATCAACAATGCTATATATTGCTTTATCTAAAATACTTGGGGAATGGCTAATCCTTAAAACACCCTGTATGCTTTTGATCCTAAGCTTTGACACTGGAGCACAGTAATATATAAATTTACAACTGCAGGTGTGGAAACTTGTATTTTTTTGATTATCAGATAGTGTTTGCCCACCCCCCCCCCCCAACACTCTCACTCTCTCTCTCTCTCTCTCTCTCTCTCTCTCTCTCTCTCTCTCTCTCTCTCTCTCTCTCTCTCTCTCTCTCTCTCTTCTCTCTGTCTCTGTCTATCTCTCTCTCTCTCCTACCTCTTATATTTTTTTTCAAAAACATAAAAAGGTATCACAGGACCAGTCATTCTAATAACTGAACGTATGCTTTTCTGTTTTGTGGAAACGACCATAAAAAGCTTTCAGCTTACAGTTGAGTCCACTAAATTTTGTATATGTATAATTCGTTTTGCTTTTTGGAAATAAATATTGTTTAAACAAAGACATTTGGAGGGTTGGGTTTCTAACTTGACAATAGAAAAAGCAAATAACTAGCAAACTTTCATCCAAAAGACTCCCGGGTACATCTCAGGGGTCTTCTGGGCGAGACTTTGCTTGTGTTTCTTAGTATTTTTTATCCGTTGTGTAGAAAATCTACACTATGTGTGTTTTTGTGACAATCCTCTTTTCACGCAGTTATTTATTTATTTGTGTTTAGGGTCACATATTTCTGCACAATGGCTAATCATGACCGCGACAGTCTTACGGGTGGAGGAAGCCGGAGTACCCGGAGAGAACCACCGAGCAACGGCGAGCAACTGTCAGCTCCCCAGCGTACTAACTCCACACAATCAGGGTTAGCATTGGTTGAAGGCAAGTTCACCATCGACGTGCAGTACGCCTTAGTACACAACGCCACCGTGCCCCCACGTGGGCAATGGGGGTGAAGTGTCTTGCCCAAGGTCACAACGCGATTACCGCAGGTGGGATTCGAACCGAGGACCTCTCGACTTGCAGCCTGCACCTCTACCTACTGAACCACTGCGCCCCCCTTTTCACGCAGTTTACTCAATGTGTGCTATGCCGCGATTTTGGGTAGGTATGTACGTTCCTCTGGCAGACTGTCTTGATCACACAATAACTTTGAAGAGCAGAGAATTACAAGCCGCCCTCCTCTTCAGCTGTGACACAGCTGATTATATGGCGGAGAGACATCAAACGAAACCTTATCCGCGATCAGATGATAATTTTGTGTGTTAAATTGATATCCAATATTCACAGCGTTTTTGTTGCAAATATTTTGGAGATATGTTGGAGAGTGTATGATGAATGACTTTCAAGGAAAATGCAACAAAATCTGATATTATTTTGATATTTAAAAAAAACAGTCGGTACGAGTTGGAATCACGAACCGAAAGCCGTTGACAAATTGTAGCAGACGATTTTTTACACTTTGAGTGTCATGTCTTGATCCAAGTTAGCATATCCGCTTTTCGCCACTGACGATCAACAAAAGTCTCCAACATATCTATTTACCTTTTCATGCTCAAGTGTACGCTATACTGTTAATTCAAAACATATGCTACGCCTTACATATTACGTATATGTCGTTTTATGTAACCGCTCAGTGTACTTATGCAATTGTGCTTCATATAATAGGAGGAGTTCAAATAACTTAAAATGATTTGTATTCTAGTCATTTTGTCAGGCAAGTAAATATGTGTAAACTAACGCTATGTAAACGTTGTGCATAAATTTTTGCATCAAGAAAAAGTTAGTCCTCCGTGAGCAGGCAACAAAATAAACACCAAATTTGAAATGAGGATCAATAAAAATTCTACGGCCATTATAGAGTACAGTCGCCGTGGAGAGGTCATAATCCACGCGTGGGCAGTGATCATGTCCACATAGCCTTTAGTAGGTAATAAAAATAAGCATCAGAAAAAAATTTAATTAATGAAGCACTAGGTTGTACCCAGTGCTTCGTTAATTAAATTGATGATGGTTATTCCTATAATTAATCTAATAATATTGCGTCCATGGAAATACTGCCCACTCCGAGGAAAGTGGCCAGACCACGATGACCGAACTGTAAATGCTATGCTTAGTTGATACAGTGTCATATGATGCGTAGTGCGTAACCCAATATTGCTTTTGCTTCGCCTCATTGTTGCAGTATCGTTCGAATTTTTGTGTGTTTTCGGAGTATGCTTTCTTCCTTTTTTCTCCTACAGCTTGTTGCGACGAATTTCCGAAACGTTATGCTGCAACTGCTCGATTTTAACACATGTGTTTTTTTTACAAACATGAACTCGGCTTTGAGTGATGCAAGGGAGCTAATTTAGGTTTTGCTTGAGTCATTTTTTTTTTATTAAGGGTTAACGACACATTAACAGCCAGGGTCATATCATGTCGGTGACAGTTTTACAGGTGGAGGAAGCCGGAGTACCCGGAGAGAACCACCGAGCATCGACAAGCACCTGTCAGCTCTCCAACATCGTAACTCTGAATTCTGCACCACGGCACAGGCAGGGTTAGATTGGTTGAAGACATGCTCACCGTCAACGTGCAGTACGCCTTAGTACACAGCGTCATCGTGCCCCCATGTAGACAATCGGGGTGAAGTGCCTTGCCCAAGGACACAACGCGGGAGCGCGAATCGGTCGCTGAAATGGTCACCCATCCAACTACTAACCGCGCTCGACGTTGCTTAACTTCGGTGATCTGACGAGAACCGGGTACCGCGACGCCCCCGCGACGCCACCGCGCCCCCTGCTTTAGTCATACATTATCGACCGGTTTATAAATATCCCAAGACTGCATTGAGAGATGAGATGTTTTTGGCGTTGCGCTCCCGGCGACGTATATTTTTTTGGAAGCAAGGCGATGATATTTATTAGGAACCAAAAATGGCGTCTACTCATCCCATGTGGTATCACCTAACTAAATATTTTCCCATAGGCCACCATTATAACGTCCTGGCGAAAAACATATCGCATCATTTTAATGTTGGCATTCAAATGTCTTTGTCAAGTATAGCCCTTCCGACAACTTCTTCTGATCCGAAAACAGAAGGTCATGCAACAAATAAGAGAGAAAAATGACGATAGGAAGGGAAGTACAGGTCACGTGCACATATTTTTCAGGGAATTCCCTACAAAAACACACAAAAGGTACACTGTATTTTTTAGGTCCATACGTCATCAAATCACCCTCTTTTTTCGGGAATATTTAACAATAATGCAAGATGTCAATAGAATGTTTCAAACGTTTATTTAAACAATTTATTTTCCCAAGGCTGTTTATTTTTAGAGATTGCATCATTTCTGAGTGCAACATTTCAAGGCGGGTAACTCTAATTAAAATATTTAGTTCACGCGAGTTATAAAGCTTGTGCTGAAAATTTTCGGTTTATATCCCATAAACCGGAGGAAAACAACAGTTATTTCTTAAATATAGGAGATATTTGAAACCCGAAACAAACATGAACACAACAGCATATGCTGGCAATCACTGCTCATTTGTATGAAGGAATCATTCACAGCTTTATATGCAAATGCAGTTGCTCAACATTTCATCAGACGATTTAAAGGATTGTTGGACAGGTTGGACAGGTTAAAACAGATGTTGCATTTTTATTATCTTCAATAAACGTGAAGTTTCTAAAAATATATATGATATTTATAATGTTCGGATGCAAAATCGGTAGTTCAAGGGTTCCGAAAAATAATGACGCTTAAACCGGCTTTTGCTAGTAAATGACAAATAATTTCTCTTCATGTCAGTTTCAAAGTGTGCCTTTACATTTTCTGAAACAATATGGAAAAGCATAGCGCAATAAATAGAAACAGTATGCAGTATTTCCAGACACACTGTTATAAACAATTAAAAGTGGTACGGAAGAACTGAAAATTTTATGATGTGAGAAGGAAAAGATGGAAACCAAAAACATCTGACACGAGATGAAATGGTACTTTTCAGAATGTACCTGGAAGATCATTGTCTCGACGAAGAAATAAACGCGGTCGAAATAAATATTTGTGAAAGTGGTGTTCAAAATATGTATTTACGCACTGCTCTTGAAAATAAAATGTGGAGCTAAAATATTTTCAGGCTTTTATCTTTCCATTTTTATCAAAATAAACTGTGCCATTCATTTTGAAAAAAAATGCGCTATTAATTTTGTCACGGAGCTGTACATATCAACAGAATCTCCTTTGTCTTTCAAATACATAAAAAAAATCCCTTTATTGGCAGTAGTAAGGCGATACCATTTAGACAGACAGGGTTTAAAGGCGTCGGAACAGCTATATTTATGGATCATACTAAGGGGCGTGGCCAAGCCAATGAAGTGAGAGGGGGAAAAATATTTGTCTCGCAGTTGTACAAATCATAATTGAATCGCATTTTCCTTCAAAATACATAAAAATCGAATTTGTTGGCAGTAGTAAGACGATAAAATTTAGATAGACAGGATTTAACAGCGTAGGAACAGCTATATTTATGGATAATACTCAGGGGCGTGGCCAAGCCAATGAAGTTGGAGTAGGCTAAACATTTGGTGTATTCCCCATAGGGGTAGGCCAAGGGCTTTTCTAAGGGAAAATGAATTGTTGGGCAATAGTACTTCCAGGCGGGTCCAAAGGATTAAACAATGTCATCTATCCTTGTCTGCATGGTGGTATGGGTCCACTTACTCCAATTAGCTTAAACTGTTTCACTTGTGTTGTGCTGGGTGGGGATGTCGCATTTCTCCATTTACAGTTGGTCTTGTATGTGGTTGTTAGATGTTACTATGCGGGGTAGAGATGTTACTGTGCCGGGCAGAGACGACATGTAATTCGTTTGTTAAAAGGCTTACATCCATTGAGGCTGTAGATAAATTTGGTTGCGTGTGTGGTTGAGCGCAGGTCCAACTCGGTCTCCGGAGGGGATAACGGCGGGTCGTTAAATTAACTCAATCTGACTAACAAGTGGGGGTTTTGGCCTTCAGAGAACAATATGTGGTTCCTTCTACTGTTCTTTTCTGTTCACACGAGTTGACTTAAACTAGTGCGTCAGGAAAAGACAGTGAGATTTCTGTCGAATCCCTCCTTACTCAACAATTTGAACATCCGTATATACTAATTATATTGTACATTGCTGTATCTTGAACTGTAATATATTTTTTTGTGATTTTTATACTTTGTACTGAAAACATATAAAATAATACTAAAATTAATATTGTGTGTATATGTATAGCTATCCCTTTATCTAATGAATCGGCGACATCCATCCGCGTAATTTAGAAATTGAGCAGTTGAAAAACGATACTTTTTCAAAACAGTTTCTACAAAACCATATCATGTGATCCTCCATTGGAACGAGCTCGTCGAGCTGGTTCCAATGAGAGGTCACATGATATGGTTTGGTTGACAATTTTTGAAAAAAAATTAAACATTAATATTTAAACTATTAAATTTTGATATCCTGTGCGTTGGATAAAGAATTAAACTAAAAGTGGAAAATTTAACAATACGCGATTATTGAGGTCATGAGTGAGTCAGTTTGCACTGGCGTTTTTTATGTTATGGCCTCAAAGGGTCCGAACGTGTTTTCTTATTCTCTGAAAATAACCTTTTCTTCTGAATTTACTTTTCCCACCGTTTGCATACGTATTTACTGTACATGCCTAAAGGTTTGTTACGGGTGGGTGGATATCAATAGAATTTGTATGACAAGGCATAAAACATTGTAAATATTGAAGTTTACCTTCGCGTATTGATTCTTTTCAAATTTTGACAGTGGTAATTTAAAAAAGAAAACTGCTTTATTTAAACGGATTTGCTTCGTAGATACACCGCCTTGAAGACAAATATTTCCACAATAATAAAAATGTCATGAAAAGTATATCCTCTGTTTCCTTTCCGTGCTGTATAAGACGAATCTGGGACAACATGTCCATGAACATAATGTCCTTGGACAAACTGTCCATAGGCATAATTACTATGAGTATCATGTCCACAAAGATAACGTCCACGCATTATATCATTTGGAATAACAAACTGGGAGTTTTTGTACAGAAAAATACGTGTATAACTGGCTAAAATGTTTAATATTTGAACATGTAGCTTAAAGGCTGCAGCTTTAAAAAAAAACTGAATAATGTATAGGCCTATAAATTAATCCGTCGATCAATGTGTACGCGTTTTACGGCTTTTCAAGAAATTTTGTTAGGATTAGGGCATTTAGTATTTTTAATTTGCAGCTTTGGGACTGCAGGTTGAAAATATGGAATGATGTATACGGTGGGGGAACAAAGAAAATCACTCACAACAAAATCCTCCCAAAGAAAATTACACAAAATCGCTCAAGACATATTCTCTCAATAATTATTGTTTTGAAAACTTCTGGTTCGTCGACTGTAATTCACCTAATTTATATAAGGAATGATCGTTTGTTTCTGTCTATTTCTTGAGTTATGAGCCCCCCAAAAAAACAAAGGCCAAACTGTTGGCCTTTGTTTTTTGAAGTTCATAATTCAAGAAATAGACAGAAACAAACGATCATTTCTTATAATTAAACTTGAGGGGCAATAAATTTAAACACGCTCTGGTTTGCGGAGTTAAAATAGAAGCCAGGTCGCATCATGCTTCCTAGTGGTAACTGAATAAAAAAAGCATAGTTTTCTAAAATTCTGTATGAAATAACGGTACGTTTCGCATAAACAGGTCCTTGTGTCATTAAAAATTTTACTGGGGGTTCATCTAGTTCTTATTGGAATTCTACGCTGTTATGGGCCATGTATTTATCCAGTTTTTTGTGGAAATTTGCGCTCAGACGACGTTGATGTAATGTGGTGCACCTTCGCTTACAAAAATATATAGATATTCTTTCTTGTCCCAGTTGTAGATATTTCATTCAATAAGTGCTTAATTCTCCTTGAAAACATCTAGATTTTAAACATAATTTGTGGAACTATACGCGATGTAATAAAAAAAACTACGGCTAATGCTGAGGCTGAGTCGCTGCTCGCGGCATACCTTGTGCAGTACTGCAATGACTTGTGCTGGTAATTCTCGCACCCGTTCTTTGGGGTTTTTGATGAAGTAGAATAAATTTTTTGATTGCTTCTGCTTTCAGATGGCATTCCCGCATAGTGCATGGAAATAGAAAGAACGCGATGTGTGTTTGAATCGTTGTTTTACATAACGAGTTGGGATAGGGTAGTCATACTTCGCGAGAGCCGTAGGCTCTCGCGAAATATGATTACGCCATTTCAGCGAGTTATGTAAAACACCCACCGATTCAAACACCCATCGCGTTCTGTGTTTATTACACAACCCATGCATTAAAATTTATTTAAATAAACAAATTTTATTTCCGATGTTTAAACCCAAAGGTGAAGAGTCTGTTTGTTTTGATTGAAGCTGTACTGATCAAATGGATCGATAAAAAATCAAAACAACCTTTTCGGAACCAGTGTTTGTTGAAATTCGTATCGCTGTTTCTCTTCGGCTGGTGCCTATTCACACCTAACCATTTGGTGGCTATTTCTGTTAGTAAAAATATAAGGACAAATTTGTGCAGTTTTGCAAAACAGCTCGGAGAAACATTTTTAAAAGAAGTTCGAAGCATGTCAAGATGTACGAAGATTTACCGAAATAAAGTTGACCAGTTTAGATATAACGGATCCACAAAACGAGAGGGCCACGGGACTGGGTGAATGTTCTGGTTGGAAGTGACTGGGGGTTTTTTAAAATATTATCTCATTTTTGGTTAACTAATTTTTTGTGAACCGACTTTATTTTGCTTTGGACGTTTTCATTTTCACACTATGCGACAGACTGTCGATAATTGTATAACGAAATTTGGAAACTTTTCGAAGCGTAACTTATGACTCGATGGGAAAGGAACTAGTTTGAACGGTGCTGGGAAAACGTTCCGGCTTGTACATCACCCATTGAATACAGAATCATTTATGTCATAGCGGCTATTCCGTTAAATATAAGGGTTTAAAGTTGAATGGACGTGTAATAAATCATCCTCTGCGATTGTCTTACCAAAAGTTCAAGGTTATATTGCATTCCCCTGTGTGAATTCACCTTCAGACAGCATTTCCACTTGTTGTATTGTTGTATTGAAAACATTGTCATATAATTTAACCACCAAAATCAAATTACTAAACGTCACCAGCGCACAAAATAGCGATAAAAATTTTCAAATTTCATTCAGTGACATTCCAGTTGTGCCGAAATAGCGATCATGATTCGATAAAGATTGAAGTTTACTGCAGTGTCTGATGCCTCACTACCAGTTCGATCGACAACTTCTGAATTCGTCCGCCAGGAAAATTAAATTTGAGGTTAGATTCGATTGCGAATAATAGATCTGATTCGATTCGCGATTTGTATATGTGATTCGCAGGTCAATTGCAAAACTTTGGCTCCATTAAGAACTGCATTCGACAGGTGTTAACCGTACTGCGTATACATGTTTCTACAGTATAGTAACGTATACTTTAGTTGGGTATTGCACCGAGTATATAGTGTGGGAATGTCATGGAAGACTGATGGGAAAGGTAAGTTTTTCTTAAACAGTTTCCCCGCGAAGTGATTGACATTGCTAGTAACGTCGTTGCGTCATATGCGACATCATAGAAGCGTCGACCGATTCTGATGTCAATTGTACAGTCCGACATTACATTGTTTGGATCAGGATCTGTTGTGTTTCTTGTACTGAACTGATATGATAGTATAGTATGAGAGGTTTATAACCCTCATGGTATTCTGTTAGCTCTTGGCACTCCTACTGAATACTTTATTAAATCGTGTGTTTGCTATTGGTAGTATGTAAAGCCAAGCCAGACTAATCCACCTGATGTTTTGTACTATCCTGTGTGTACTATATGTACTTCGTAATGATAGATCATGCGATGTTATGTGCGATTTTCTCGTATAATAGTACATTATAGAGGTCTTATGGACCTTCTAAGACTTAGGGCGTATACTTACCCCGTATTATATTAGGAAGATAAAGGCTACGGGAAATGGCACGATCAAGAATAAGTCTGGAAGATAATCAAGCAGTGACTGGAACAGGCATTTTTCGAACGACTCGTATCCTGTCGAGCAAATGAGCGATCGAGCAATTGCTCGAAAGAGTGACGTCTCGGATGGCTCTTCGACTAATCTCAGAAAAAGGATTCTATAACCACGAACGTGTCCCAGAAAGAAGTCTGTGAAGGATATTATGCAAGTAGTGTGTCGACCGCACGAAGCACCCGAAATAATATGGTCTGTCCTGGGATTATGCACTACCCGTAGCGACTACACGATGTAATAAAGATTTCGGTAGATTAGTATTACCAATGGCTTACACTAGACCAAGAGCGCTGTATACCACACATACTCTACTACCTCATCAGTTCATTGGGAGAATCCAGACACATGTCACAGTGTCTATGACGTCGCATGTACATAATAACGTAACGACATTAGCAACCGTTTCACCGAAAAGTTCCAAGAAATATCTCACCTTCTCCATCAATCTTCTATGACATACGCACAATATATACCCAAATACATATCATTCATACGTAACTACAGTGTACTTTATTATACTGTAGTATATTAGCAGTATGTATAACACTTGAAGGATGCAATTCTGAATGGAGCCGAAGTTTTGCATCGTAAAAAGTTGCACCAGTGAAGCTACGGTTTTGCACCGACAAAGCCCCAGATAATAGACCACTTCAGGGCCCCGCTATACAACACTAGAACGTCGATTTCGCTACGCGCGGCTTAATATATCCTGAGTAGGACAGAGTATTTTCTACGTATGACATAGTATCGTCCACATACAGCATAGTATTATTTGAGTAGTACTCATTATCTACTATTACAGTATCACCTATCCAAGATTTAATATATCCTACCGAAGTCACAGTATATCCCACACCGGATATGTTAACTCCTACGTAGGAGTTAGCATCTATTACGTCCAAAGTAGAAAATATTAAGTCTAAATAGCAGATACTATGCCCTACTTAGGGGATTATAAGTTACAGGGCGTTTAGTTGGCAGATACAGTGTCATATACGGCGAAGAGAAAACAATATTAGCCTACGCCTCACCTAATATTGTTTTCTCTTCGCCGTATATGACACTTTGTTATGCCAGCTAATGAAATTCGCCAATCACAGCTCCCGAATAGTGGGACGGTACTGAGCCGTATTGGGTCACCTGCAGCCCGAGGTGACCTAATACGAAACTCGTATTAGGTCAGTACCGCCATTTTGTTTCGACGTAGAAATTCCTCACCTCGCGGTGCTTTTATATCCATATTGAAGAAATTGCAGTACAATCAAACGTCCCTCCGTGTCTATATGTTTCATTTTCTCTCGTTTTATAATAAATTTATTGTGAAATTTATTTTCTAAATGTAAATTTAATTATTTGAAGTGAGAAATACTACTGTATTCGATCTACCGATAACGGATAAGTCGGCCTGACCCTAACTTGACATAGGGTCTAAGCTTATTGAGGCTAACACACAGCAGGTTGGGTACGGTGTTCGCCTCGATATTTTAAAAGCTTTAGAAAAAATATATAACCCATAAATGCGTTGTTAGAAAGTTAAAAATTATATATAGTGTGAATAAATAAACTGAGAAAAAAATTGTCTTATCCCGGGAATAGATTAATTTCATTTTTTCTCGTTGAGCTTATTCTGTAGTCTCTGTTGTGGTAAATGGATAACGTCGCTTCGAAAATGGATTTAATTTCATTGAATAATTATAAGATTGCACAATGATGAAATTGTAGGAAAATGAATGAAAGTCAATGGGAAAAAAATGTGAGATACATTTATTTTGATCGAATTGTATAAAATCGGATGTTTCGGACATTTTCTGCACACTCAAGACAAAGTGACAGTACGAAGAAAAGCGTCTATCGCTGTTGTTGTCTGTGTTGTCAAGGAAATTATACACAAACAGGGAGACAACTGTGCACGTTTGTTACAATTTACATGGCGTTTTGCACCAGTTTTGAAAATGTGCCGGCGTTCAAATTTGATTGTTATTTTGTTTTCGCTGGCATAATAAATACGTTACAGGACGTTCAGGTGGCGGATACGGTGTCATATGAGGCTCGGCAAAAACAATATTGGACTCGGCGTACCGCATCGTCCAATATTGTTTTCACCTCGCCTCATATAATACCGTATCCGCCACCTGAACGTCCTGTAACTTATAGTATCTGCCAACTGAACGCCTTTAACGTATTTATTATGCACGGCATGCTAAAATGTCATTGGGGAAGTTAACTCAACGAATAGTTAAATGATGCGCACTTCTC
This sequence comes from Pictodentalium vernedei, assembly GCA_031216915.1. Classification (NCBI taxonomy): domain Eukaryota; kingdom Metazoa; phylum Mollusca; class Scaphopoda; order Dentaliida; family Dentaliidae; genus Pictodentalium; species Pictodentalium vernedei. Next base: position 460,433,628 of record CM062296.1, on the reverse strand, counting down.
GAAAAATGTAAACAAAGCAGACGATGTTTACATACGCAACAAGGGGAGTAATTTTGCTTCCGCATTTGGCATTTTATTATAACAGTTTCATTCAATCGAATGCAATGTTTATACGACGGGGCTATTTTATATGGTGGGTCTTCCGTACGACTGCGCTGCAGCATGTACGTACGTGTAAATTAAAAGCTGAGGCGTGTGGATATAAGGATAAAACAAAATGGCTGACGGGCACCTAATATTAAATTAATATTGGGTGCTTTTCAGCCATCCTGAACCTAATATTGTGGAGTCTATGTCTCTTAGTAACTTCATTTGATTGGATAAACAAATTTACTAGCATAATAAAATAAGTTCCACGTTGTAGGAAATGAGACCTACACGGGGGATAGGGTATCCCACGTAGGAGATGCAGGTGAACAAAAATCAGTTTGGCGCCACCACGCTTCTATATAAAATAGTTAACACGCGTGTCTGCAAAATCGCTTTTCAGTTACTTTCATAATTTTACGTTCCTAGTGAGAAAAAGAGTGCAAGATACTACTTGTAAGTCAGCCCACATGTATCTATTCAACACCTGCTTGAATTTGTATTTTTGTTAGTCATTTATCAAGTTAGTTAAAGTTATTTGCGTTGAAAGAATTATTATTGTTATTGTTTCTGGAGAAGAGGGGCTACTAAGTGTTAAGCACTTGTCCTCTAATCCACTTTGCTATTTTTGCAAATACAATAAGTTTAAACTAAAGAATTATTATTACCTTTTACGAGCAATAAGATTCCAACAAAAGAGTATATATCCACGAGATTCATTTTCTCAGCCCAAGTTATATTCCGGTTGATATCAGCGTCAAGCGTCTGTTTTGTCTGAAATTAAGCTTATCTTCATCGGTAGATCATCATCTCCTGCCACACACGTTATTGTATAAATATCAATCCTGGAATTGAAAAGCAAATTAATGATATTTAAAGTCTATCGCCGTATATATTTGCCTTGTATACTATCATATGATTAAGCTCGAAGTTAGTCAGGGGAAGGGGAAGAGAAGGAGGGGCGATTCGTCCCCATTTACTCACCCGATGGAAAGTTACACGAATTGAAATTAGTCGCAGGAATATCCTAAGTAACTTTTCATCCGATTTTCCTCTATTCCAAACGTTCTCGTAATTTACCGGGAGGGAGCTCGCCCTGAGAGCTTTCCAACAAAAGATGTCAAGTATGAGAATTATCAACAAAGGCATATGCAACAGATTCTCTTATTCGAACTTATTCTCGCGGCTACAGGCGCTCGAGGACAACAGAATCTCCGTTGTGCATTGCCAACTTAAGACAAATAGGTGTCCAGGATAACTCCAAATAACACTAATTACGCCCGATTTTCACAGAATTTCCAAGGGGAAACCTCACGACGCACATCAGTGGAAGGCACCCAGAACCCAACCCAGTGATTCTTACTTTGTGATATGCTTGCTGCATTCCATGTTAGTACCATTGCCGGAAATTTTCACCAGTTGCAGCTAAGTGGTGCTCCGGTACTAACTGACTTCAGGATTTCCGGATCGCGGTTGGCCCAGTGTGAGAACATTTGAGAGTTTATGGACAATACTCGCAAAATTCTTTAACTCTAAAGTTCTTAAGGAGGACAATTCAAACGTTCGGAAGCCTTAATTATTTCTCGAGTCACCAGCCATATTTTGTAAGGAATTCGAAGCTGTTATGGCTTGGAACCGCTCCATCCCTTAAATAGTCTGCCGCCAAAGTTTAGATTTAATCGTTTGGAATATTTCAGTTGGTTGGAAAAGCGAATCTACGGTTTGTTTTTCCATCCGACTGAAATATTCAAGACGACTGAATCTAAAAAATACTCTCTTTGAATCAACGCAAGAAATGTTTCTCGTTATTAATGATTAAGATTATGATTAAGAAAGGAGTTAATGACCCCCCCCCCCCCCCCCCCCCACCAAGCTAGGCAGAAATCTCCGGCCAGGGGGGTATATTGAATCGAAGAGGCACCACATTGCCGGTAAATCATGAGTTGCGGGAGCTACTGGGGGTGTATTGGGATGGGGGGTGGGGGAGGAGTGGGTCCCTTTGTGTGACAAGGAGTAGAATGAAGGGGAGGTGGGTTACTTTTGTTATTTGTTAGGAACAGGTGCTACTCATGTCATAGGAGCGTGAGGCATATTGTACAGAGGGAGGGTGATTAAATAGAGAGGTAGCAGCTGTCCCAACCTAGGCAAAACTCTCAAGGCCGAGAGCATAGAGGGTGGAGGGAGGTTATTCAACGGTGGGGATGCTACTGTGGGTACATTATGAGGAATCCCTTTGTGGGACTGGGAGTAGCAAAGTAGAGGGTGGGGTACAACTTGTTGTTTAACTGGTAGAGTGCTAAATTGTTTTTGGACATGAACATTTTTACACATCTCTTTGCCTTGTTACAATTTATGGGAGAGCGCCTGTTGGCACTCTCCCATAAATTGTAACAAGGCAATTCCATAAAGTTGAAATAATTTCACTTCAAAGATAATTTGAAGCGCATCCACTGAATATGAAGCCTTTAAGTTGCGGTACCAGCACTTCAAAACACAGCCCAAATATGGGTTTCCAGCACTCTACCAATTAAAGAACATTGTTTCAAGTGTCGCGGAAACAACTTTTCAACACAACATCGCGCGGTTTATTGTTTGGCGAGAGGGGCACTATCGCTTCGGGAGGACTAAAAGTGAACGAAAAACCTTTTGGTGTCAGCCACTTGGATAAATGAGGTTTTGCATATTCGCTATTAGGTCAAGCACTGGCGCCTAATGTATTTGTATGGCGGGTATTCCTTGTTTGACACTGTCTGTTTGGTTTTTTGCTAGTTTTCCAGGGGTAGGGTTTCGCTTGTAGGTGTGCCTCTGAGGGTTGGAAAAAGGTGGCAGTTAACCTTTTGGGGGCAGCTGTGGTTGTGGTATATCACATCGGATGACATGTCCCAGGGTTACGTGAAGAGTCAGACCAATCATTTGCGGTTTCCTATATCATCTGGCGAGTAGGTTAACGATATGCTTGGTTGATTGGAAGACCAGTTCGCTTGCATGATTGGAGGAGGATGTCAGAGAGGTTTTGGATATTTAAGTGGGCAAGATATTGTGTTGCAGGGTGGAGTGTGTTTCGGTGTCAACGTGTGGATAGGGAGTGAGTAGTTTTTGGGGTGTGGTAATGGTTGGGATTTAGTCCCCATGGTTGGCCATTCTGGGGTTCACCGGGTTAGCGGTCAACCGGTAAATGCAAAGTGGACCAATGGATCATTTCGGATGACGGTTTATAGATAGCTATGGATATGTGTATCGGTACACTCCTTGATGACAATGAGGGTAAATGGTCAACAATGACCGGGTGTTTCATGTCTGACCTGGCGACAGAATGGAGTCAAATGAGGATTTTTATTGTTGACTGGGTGTCTTGCCATAATGAGTTAAGGGTGGCAGTAACGGGTGTGTAGGGAACGGCTGTTTGTTCAGAGTCTTTTGGGATTTCGGATTGCCTTCCTTGGGCGTTCATGGTTGTATGGTGAACTTGGATGCGTCAGTGGTTATTATTGCAGGATGTATTGGTTTTGGTCTGGTTTAACTGACTTCAGGATTTCCGGATCGCGGTTGGCCCAGTGTGAGAACATTTGAGAGTTTATGGACAATACTCGCAAAATTCTTTAACTCTAAAGTTCTTAAGGAGGACAATTCAAACGTTCGGAAGCCTTAATTATTTCTCGAGTCACCAGCCATATTTTGTAAGGAATTCGAAGCTGTTATGGCTTGGAACCGCTCCATCCCTTGAATAGTCTACCGCCAAAGTTTAGATTTAATCGTTTGGAATATTTCAGTTGGTTGGAAAAGCGAATCTACGGTTTGTTTTTCCATCCGACTGAAATATTCAAGACGACTGAATCTAAAAAATACTCTCTTTGAATCAACGCAAGAAATGTTTCTCGTTATTAATGTTTAAGATTATGATTAAGAAAGGAGTTAATGACCCCCCCCCCCCCCCCCCCCCACCAAGCTAGGCAGAAATCTCCGGCCAGGGGGGTATATTGAATCGAAGAGGCACCACATTGCCGGTAAATCATGAGTTGCGGGAGCTACTGGGGGTGTATTGGGATGGGGGTGGGGGAGGAGTGGGTCTCTTTGTGTGACAAGGAGTAGAATGAAGGGGAGGTGGGTTACTTTTGTTATTTGTTAGGAACAGGTGCTACTCATGTTATAGGAGCGTGAGGCATATTGTACAGAGGGAGGGTGATTAAATAGAGAGGTAGCAGCTGTCCCAACCTAGGCAAAACTCTCAAGGCCGAGAGCATAGAGGGTGGAGGGAGGTTATTCAACGGTGGGGATGCTACTGTGGGTACATTATGAGGAATCCCTTTGTGGGACTGGGAGTAGCAAAGTAGAGGGTGGGGTACAACTTGTTGTTTAACTGGTAGAGTGCTAAATTGTTTTTGGACATGAACATTTTTACACATCTCTTTGCCTTGTTACAATTTATGGGAGAGTGCCTGTTGGCACTCTCCCATAAATTGTAACAAGGCAATTCCATAAAGTTGAAATAATTTCACTTCAAAGATAATTTGAAGCGCATCCACTGAATATGAAGCCTTTAAGTTGCGGTACCAGCACTTCAAAACACAGCCCAAATATGGGTTTCCAGCACTCTACCAATTAAAGAACATTGTTTCAAGTGTCGCGGAAACAACTTTTCAACACAACATCGCGCGGTTTATTGTTTGGCGAGAGGGGCACTATCGCTTCGGGAGGACTAAAAGTGAACGAAAAACCTTTTGGTGTCAGCCACTTGGATAAATGAGGTTTTGCATATTCGCTATTAGGTCAAGCACTGGCGCCTAATGTATTTGTATGGCGGGTATTCCTTGTTTGACACTGTCTGTTTGGTTTTTTGCTAGTTTTCCAGGGGTAGGGTTTCGCTTGTAGGTGTGCCTCTGAGGGTTGGAAAAAGGTGGCAGTTAACCTTTTGGGGGCAGCTGTGGTTGTGGTATATCACATCGGATGACATGTCCCAGGGTTACGTGAAGAGTCAGACCAATCATTTGCGGTTTCCTATATCATCTGGCGAGTGGGTTAACGATATGTTTGGTTGATTGGAAGACCAGTTCGCTTGCATGATTGGAGGAGGATGTCAGAGAGGTTTTGGATATTTAAGTGGGCAAGATATTGTTTTGCAGGGTGGAGTGTGTTTCGGTGTCAACGTGTGGATAGGGAGTGAGTAGTTTTTGGGGTGTGGTAATGGTTGGGATTTAGTCCCCATGGTTGGCCATTTTGGGGTTCACCGGGTTAGCGGTCAACCGGTAAATGCAAAGTGGACCAATGGATCATTTGGGATGACGGTTTATAGATAGCTATTGTATGTGTACCGGTACACTCCTTATTGACATTGAGGGTAAAGGGTCAACAATGACAGGCTGTTTCATGTCTGACCTGGCGACAGAATGGAGTCAAATGACGATTTTTATTGTTGATTGGTTGTCTTGCCGTAATGGGTTAAGGGTGGCAGTAACGGGTGTGTAGGGAACGGCTGTTTGTTCAGAGTCTGTTGGGATTTCGGATTGCCTTCCTTGGGGGTTCATGGTTGTGTGGTGAACTTCGATGCGTCAGTGGTTATTATTGCAGGATGTAGTAGTATTGGTCTGGTTTAACCCTTTACCCAAAGTAACGGAAAAAACCGGCCAGCGCTATTCACAAAATTCACCATTCAATTTTTATTACTTTGTCATTATTAGTCACAAAACATAGCTTATGACCGCTCATTGGAACGAGCTCAACGAGCTCGTTCCAATGAGCGGTCATAAGCTATGTTTTTGCCGCAAAAAATTTAAAAAAAATAGTGCTTCAAGAATTTTATTTACAAGTGTCGTCTGCTTTTCATGTTAGGTAAAGGGTTAAGTTTGGGCATCCAATTGGGAGACTGACTCCTGGGGGTCAGGATACTGTTGTGTCTTAGTCTAGGTTCCTTTAGGTTTGTAATTGGTTAAGGTTTACACGGAATTATTGTTCTAGCAAATGTGTCAAGCGTTGGCTAGTATGGAACACCATACTCTCTATGTTGCAGGAGAGATTGTGTTGGAATTTCAGGGTGTGGTCAGCTGGGGTCTGTTATTGGTTCATGCTTGGATAGTAAATTGCATTAGAAACATCATTGGGCTTGGAAAGGGATAAAGCCTGAGCTTCGTTCTACCAGAGGGGTCTGGTATTATTGAAATGCCGTCTTGGACAGTTGCGGGTAATTAGAATGAGCGTATTCAATTTGGACAGTTGTTACTGACGTTGGTAATTGTACACATAGTAATAACTCTGACCATCCGCTAGTTCTGAACTTCAAAATCACACAAACATCCCTGTGTTGTTCCATTTATAACAAAAGGTAATCATCTATTTTAACTTCATCTAGTCCCTTATTTATTTATTTATTTATTTATTTATTTATTTATTTATTTATTTATTTATTTATTTATTTATTTAACGACACTTTTGACAGTTTTACGGGAGAAGAAGCAGGAGTACCCGGAGAGAAACACCGAGCAACGGCGAGCAACTATCAGACTCCTCAACGTACCAATTCCGCACTACCGACGTGCAGTACGCCTTCATATGTTCTTTCTCAATTTGCTAGGCAATAGACAAAGAACATATGAAGTGCCTTGCCCAAGGACAAAACGCGGTTATCCGGCGGGGATTGAACCATGAACCTTTCGATTTGAAGTTCAATGCCGTAACCAGTGAGCCACCGCGGCCCCGTAGCTAGACCCTAATTAACTGTATGACAACCGAGGTGTATGACAACTGGGTCTCTGACGGCAGTAGAGACTACCTGTTATTTATTTTATTCATTGTATTGGTGTTTAAGGTCTCATACTTATGCACATTGGCTAATCGTGACCGTTAGCCCAAGAACATTAGGTTTCACTAGGGAAAAAAATCGGAGAAAGCTGATTTTTTCAGGGAATGTCGAGTACATGTCACTGAACGATTAGACAAAAGTCCCCTAAAATCCCAGTTGAGCTTTTTTTTCTACAGCCTTTTTTCGAAAACGCGTTTGAAAAAAATAAAAAAAATCGCACGAACTTTGTAACCTCGAATTGATCCACTGTATTTTTTGTTTACGCGTATTTCGAGCTACATAATGTCTAATATACATTTACCTAGAGGAAAATGCGCATTCTGTGACAATTTCTGCGAAAAATTATTGAAAATTCACAAAAAAGTATCGGATTTACGCAAAAAATGACGATTTTCCTAACAGATTTGCCCAAAGGGTCGTAGTACAGAACGGGATGTTAGTTGGACAGACGATAAAAAATCCACCACCATTTGAAGACTTTTATCATTGCTTACAAAATAGACATTATGGAAGACCCCCTCTGCCTCTGGCCGAGTTCCCCTTTTGGCATAAAATTCATCAGCATGAGAACTCAACTATTTTCGGGCTTGGGACCGAACAGACACGTCTGTGTCTGGCAGCATTAGATCAATAAATAATATTTACAGAATGTACAAAAATCAATAAATAATATTTACAGAATGTACAAATCAATCAACATGGATTAAGTTACATTGACTATTATCAACGCTATATACAGAAATGACATGACCTATATACATATTATTCATCGAACTCGGAAATTTCCGACAGGACAGTGTTTCTGTGGTTGTTACAAGAATCCGAACTGCAATTACACAAACCTGAGCAAGAGAGTCCTGCCTTCTTACACCCACACCTTTTTGTACAAGCACTCTTGCAACCACAACTGATCAGATTCATTAGGTAATCGGGGGCACATGGCTTTGTGGCTGCAGTCGGTACAAGAAGTCCTTTGTCTAGCGACCACCCCCAATCCGTCGGAGGAAGCGAAGTGCCCAGCCATTGTTGGACCTGGAGATAACATCTGTAGACATGTTGTTGTGCAGCATCGCTGCTTGGTGGGAGTGAGGCTAGGTCGATGGGTTTATTCAGTTTAGATTTTGCTACATAACGCTTGTAAGTGACATATCTATATTGGTCGAGAGAGGAAACAGTTTTACTCCCGTATAAGATCAGGAAAAATTGTTCCCCGGCAGCGGCTATTGCACTTGGTGTACTGTCATCCGCCAAAATTGTGTTGACATACTGTTGTGAGTCGCTAGTAACATCGGAGACAATTGTACTGAATACTTTCTTCTTATCAACTCGAAAGAGTGCAGAAGTAGTGTCACAACCACTTATAGAATGTGCAACAAGGAGGTTGCTTCTATGGTCACCCATTTTGGTTGCTATTTCACTAACTGAAATTAGTAAGTTTGGGGTAATGGAATACATCATGTGAATATTACATCCCGGTTGAACTCGAGAGGTAAGAATGACTAACAAGTCTGTGTCTGTTCCCACAACGACAACATTGTTGTCATCTTGAGCGATGTCAAGTGCAGTTTCGGCTATCAGTACATCAGCATCAGCCTCGGCCTGCTTGGACTGAATATTGATAGCAGATAGCTCCTGCATTAGAAGATCGATCAGTTGGGTTTTGTTCTTGGCATTTGCAAGGAAATCGGATTGGGGTGTGGTGGCTGGTAACTCGGGTGAGATATTGATATCAATGGAATACCTGTCTTTAGATCTACGGGCTTGTTCCATGCCCTTTGTCGACATTGTACAAGCATAACCATCAAAAACAACCACGACGTTCGCCCCAAAATGTCTCACTAGATAATTGGAATATGAAGTACATATGTCCTTATATGACGACTGTTTAGGCCATACAACTGCCCTCAATAAAAATCCACCATCTACAACAAACAGAGAATGTTCTGGGATTTTAGTTTGCTCGGAACCGTATATTTTGAGGATCTTACCGAGCGTGCTTTTCTGTGTCTTCCTCATTCCAGCAGAATCAAACAATGCTGGTGGTTTCGGGGCGAGTTCATATTTGAGATACTCTTCCATCTCTGCTTGTGACTGAATACCACATGTGATGCGGTTGAACAGAATTGTGGGGTCAATCACTACCTTACTTCCACGGACTTTGTTGCTATTTGCCATCGATGCGAAAGACTTCACAGTGTCAACACGTCGTAGTTTGATGCTGTTGAACGTTTTGCTTACAACATTCGATACGCAACATTCACCAATTTTGCGAACTTGGTCACAATTCACAGTTTCGTCGGCCACAAGCCCGGTCGCTATAGAGACTAATTGTAGTGGATCTCTATTCTGAAAGGGGGAATGCACTCTGAGCCAGTTCAATAATTTGGTGATATCATTGGCATCAGTCAATTGTGAACTTTGACGGAGATCCCGATGTTGTTCGCCATGACCAGTGTGAACATGAACAAAATTTTCGAGAGCATTACATATCGGAAGGCAAAGAGGTAGTCCATGTACCCATTTCGCAACAGTGCTATCGGTTATTCCCCTGCCATGTGTGAGTCCACCAGGGAGCTTGAACATTCTCATTAAACACTGCTCTATGGTCTGATCAGAATATATCCCGTCCCAGAATTTATCTGAGCGCCTTATGGTAAAGTAACCTTTCTCAGTGAACAACTTCAAATCATCCTGTTGCATTATTTCTGTTAGCTCATTCATCTGCTGCAAATAGAGATGAGAACTTTTTGCGTATGCAAAATGACCACCTGCGTGAAATACTGGAATCATATTGCGAACACAATATGTGTGGAGTTCCCAGTCGCCTGAGCGCTCTGCTCTCAAGAACAACTGGAGAAGACCTATTTGCTCGTAGTATTGTACCCAAAGCTTTCCTGTGCGTCCTACGGACGCATTCTGGAGCAGTTCGTGTAATTTTGACAGTAGATGGTTGACACTTTCTTGATTGACAGCGTCATCTGTTGTACACTCACCTCTGGCAAGTCCAGCAAGTCCACAGAATATATCATTGACTTCTGTGCAGTCTATGTTATCTAGTGTTCGGCTTTCTTCAAACACAAGTTTTGTAATGGCAATTTGTGTTAGCAAATGGGCACGAACTGCTCTTGAATATGCATGACCACTGATCAAATGATGGATTGACCCACCAGCATAAACAGTCCCCCAAAGTTCATCCAAGCCGCTACCAGCCATGATCGAACCAATTGCCCCTAAATATGACATAATCATATGGAAGCCGCCGAGTCTAACGAAAACTTTTGTCAACTTATCTGACGAAGACACAATCTCCACTGCTTTGATATTTACACATCAAGGGCGTGCACACATTACATGCCAATGCATCTTGAGTGTAGGCGAACACCACATTATGTGATTTAATCGAACATGGAAATTGAAACAATGATACTATAATACGGTATTTGAATGAGAAAAGTCGATGCCGTTTGAATTTGAGTTTGGGGGTATGGTTAATATTTCACACGTTTCACCAGTTCATTATGGAATAAATGACTATTGTTATATATCATTATAAAGCCACTGCTTTTCTGCAATTTTTGATATATAATTTAACTCCCAAAGTAGTCGTAGATTTGATTTAATGGACGTTGTGTACCGTTGTGTGTATGAAAACAATAAAATTTTTTTCGTAATTTTGTACATTTTCGTGAATATTTCACCATTGAGTGTGAGGATTGGTACAACGTTGGCATTTTCTGTTGGGGATATGTATTCTCAATATAATTCAGCACGATATTTATGATTCTCACCCTACTAAGGCGAATAAGAATGAGAAATATGGAGCTGGGTCGAATGTTTTTGTAAATTTTTTTTTCTATAACTAAAAAAGCTCAACTCGGATTCGCGGGGACTTTTCACACTTTATCCGCAATGTGTATCCCGGAAACATATAAAAAAAATCAGCTTTCTCCGATTTTTTTCCTTACTTTCTCATTTTTATGTCTAATGTGCCTGGACTACGTGACAGTTTTACGAGTGGAGGAAGCAGGAGTACCCGGGGAGAACCACCGAGCATCGACGAGCAACTGTCAGCTCCTCAACATTCTAACTCTGTTCAAGCTCCGCTCAAGCAGGGTTATAGCGGTTGAAGACATGTGCACCATCGACGTGCAGTACGCCTTAGTACAGGGCGTCATCGTGCCCCCATGTAGGCAACAGGGATAAAGTGCCTTGCCCAAGGACACAACGCGGGTCATCCCAGACGGGAATCGAACTCGTGGCCTCTAGCATAGAAGTCCAACAGTCTACCATAGAGCCACCGCGCTCCCACGGACTGCCTCTATATCTTTGGAAGAAAAAACATATCAAATTACATCAACATTCGCCTGCAAGCACATTTTCACAGAAAGTGGGTAAAACAAACACCCCATAACAGCGTCAAGTTCCGAACATAACTAGAGTCATGGCCCGAGTTCTTGGCAAATAACCTCAATAATCTTTATATTGGGGTTAAATCCGGAACCGGAAATTCCCGACTACTAATTCCCGAATGGTGGGTCCCAAAAATCAGATAATTTAAATCTGGGGTCGGAAAATCTGAAATGTGTAATTTTTACCCCAGAAAAGGTCAAAATTATTTTGGAAATCTTTTCTTTTACCGGTTATTGTTATGTTTTCGTCAAACATACCCAACGCAAATTATACAATTATTTATTTATTGTCACCATAAATAACTAAATATGTAAATATATAATTTGCATTTGTGTATTTGCAGACGTCATAGTTTTGTTAATAAGTCAATGGGGTATGTTTTAGGAAAGCATAATAATAATAACAATAATCGGTAAAAAGAATTTGTCGAATGACAAATTAAAGATCGTTGAACTTTATTGTGATTTCGAATGTTTGAAGCGCGTCTGGATGGGAGTTCCAAATTTGATTATATCAATCCAATATTTTGAATCAAGACTCGTTTTATTTGCTAGGCAATAGACAAAGAACATATGGGGAATAAGCATCGGGAAATTGTCAAAAAGGATATACACAGATCGACACGCGTTTGTGAATGGGTTAATCGATATGGCACAAGAGCCACATCGAATACCCCATTCACACATGCGTGTCGTTCTGTGTTTTTTACACGCATTCGCGTCTACAAAAACAATTATTAGAAGAACACTCGGCAATTCATTTGATAACAGTTTCTATCAAAAAAGAACACATTTTATTGCCTACCAAATTTGCGAGGGGAACCTGTGTTATTATTTCCTCCCCTGACTTCCAATGTGTTCTGTGTGCCTACTGGCACATAGAACACGTTGGAACGCAGGGGACGATTTTCAGCTATCGCTATCGATTCAAATTGTAATTGCGTTGCACGATTTATAGAAAATTCCAGTGAAATTTCGCTTCTATTTAAAAATTGTCCGTTAACGATTTCCGTTCCGCACAAATGTGCGGAACAGATTTTCATTTTTCGCATGGTCTAGTGTTGCTGTAGGTGGTGATTACAAAGAACAGGCGTGTAATAAAAAACTTCAACTATCCTTTGTATGTGATGTTTTTCGCTATGTGATCCTATACACACAAACGTGACTTTAGTGTTTATTATTTACTTAATATTTTTTTTTATTTTTCTGTTTACCCTGACATTCTATCTATTTACCACCATACATCTTTGTCTCTGGTGACATTATGCTATAAGAAAAAGGCTAATCTATTTTTAGACAGTAGATAATATAAAATATTTCCCCAAAACGAACCACTAATAATCTTTTCTTCCGTCAAAAACAAAAAGTTTGCCAGGTACATTGGAAAATCTTTTCATATGACACCTAATGCTTTCAAGAAAAAAACATTACGAAACTCACACCCTCCTCTACCATCATTGGTACTAACGCAGTGTCAGGAACACCTGAGGCCCCGTAAGGCCTGGGCTGACGTGGGGTTATTTAGTCCCGCTGATGAAGTTGCGGGAAAATTAGACCAACGTGGTGGGTCGGAATCCAAGTGTCGCGAACTCGGCGCAGGGAGCTGAGTTAGACCGACGCCGTGATTCCTTCTCTGCCAAATTGGCCTGAAATAGGTTCGATTTCCGTTAGGTGTGATTCCTAATCACTTCAGGCTGTATGATGGAAAGAATGATTTAAAGTAACAACAATTCTTTTATTTACACATAAAAATAAATTCGTTTCAATATTTCAACAATCAACAATTCGATTCTTTTCACAAAAATGGGTTGCTAGGGTTAAACAATTCTCAACAATCATATAGTCGTTCTATAGCCCTGTACTGGCACTATAGTCTATACACTGGAAATGTTACTACCGTGAGCTCTCCATAAGAGTTTCACAAATCTGAAATGTTATTACTGTGAGCTCGCCATAAGAGCTTCACCCGCTTAGGCTCAAATGTCAACGTCTGCGCGTAACTGTACCTCTGGCTGTCGGAGGGTTCCGACCAGCAATGTTCGTCACCTATAAAGCCACCGTACTTCTGATTTGGGTCAGATATTGTCTACTCATACCTTATGTGCCTTTTGAAAGTCCTCCGTGAAAGTCCTATTGAAATATTCACCGTTCCTGGTTGAATTCACGATTCACAAATGCCCCTTTTTGTGCTAGGGCGAAATTGTCACTCACACCGATCTCCAGTCGGTATTACGATGCTTCGACAGCAAAACAAACTACTCAGAACGCAATCCGTCTGACGCTTCAAAGGGTTAATACGCACAATACAATTAACCTACACTTCTGACTATTGCAGGCTGATACCTGCTACTCGACAATCTAAACTTTAACGTTCCACCTGGGGCGTTCCTTCTCAATGAATTTGCCGCCTATCAACCTTACGCTAAATCAATCGTGGAATGCCCTCTCTGGCGATTCCAGCCGTTTCAGGGTCCTGTGATCGAAGGTACCCCTATGCCAGGAAACAGTCCGCCTGTCCTGGACTTCACCAACGTGTGTGTGACCCCAAGTGTGTGTCTAATGCTCTGCTCTTCAAGGTATATATACTTTTTACCCTAAACTGTCAGGTGGACCGACGCTCATCTGTCCACCTGTCAAAACGGTGGGAGATGACATATATCGAGACAGAATCAATACAAGTCATCTCGCGCGTGACTTAACGGTGATTGCACTTGTCGAGAAAACCGATTCGTTCTTTCCATTATTGGTACCTAATTATCAGGTGACGATACGATAGACATTTCTATCGTTTTAGAATCTCGTTTCTCGATTGGCCGTGACGATATCTTGCCACCAACCGATTACGTCTCGTAAGACTCGCGACTACTGTATAAATTAAATGAGATTAGACCTTATCTAACATACCGTTTCTCCCCTGGGTCCCTGCGCTAAAGCTGGATATACACCACATGTGTTTTTTCCATGTCCAGCTTCACGTAGGTTTTTCGCCTTGATGCGGAATATCTTTTGAACTCACACTATCTTTATACATGAGGCCCCTTGCTCCTATATTTAGGCTGGCTTTGCCCTGACAACTCCCTTCCCGAGAGAAACACCCTGTGTATCTCTTAAAATACAAGGGGCAAAGCCACGCCCGCTCGCCTCTCACACATTTTTACAATCTACCCATCATGTTCAAGACTACAAAACTGTACCCTAGTGGTCGTGGGACTTATGACCGGGCTCATGCGTCGGCCATGTCGATTCCCACGACACACACGCCACCACATGCTCCCGTCTTGCGGGTTTACATATGGAGAGTAGCCTTATCCTTAGATTTGCAGCACTCTCTCTCTCTCTCTCTCTCTCTCTCTCTCTCTCTCTCTCTCTCTCTCTCTCTCTCTCTCTCTCTCTCTAATACTATATATTTACACTTGAACATACACATCTTTATACACATTCGCCCATTTTGCAAACAGTTCACTTGGCACTCACTCCGACGAGTAACACCGCCCGCGCCTTTGCGTCAGATGGGTTAATTCCAACGGAGTGTAACTTCGCCTCCCATTCCCCTATGGCTTGTGAAGGGGCAAACGACCCCTGCATTATGTTGAGCCTCACCCTCGCAAAGCTCAACCAGGGGATTAAAATTGTGCATCACACACTCACACATTCAACACACAGATTTCCCGACCGCGCCTTTGCGACAGACGAGGTTAGTGTTCCTCACATTCACAACAAACTCTCGTTAATAAAAACAAACACAGTTTCCCCGGGCCTTAACCCCGGGTTTGTGCGTCCCACACTTACAAAACTCGACACACAGGCTCCCCGTCCACGCATACGCGACAGACGGGGCAGTGTATCTCACATTCGCACTCACAACCAACTCTAGTCAGCAGTCAGAGCAATAATAATACTAAAATAAGAAAATTCCTCCGGGCCTTAACACCGAGTTTACGAAACCCATCACCTCACCCACAAAAATATTTACGACTGGAGCCCCCGTCCCAGACACCAGGCCCACAGCCACCCAACTATTGCTTCTTTATAACCACCGACCATTGATAGGGGCCCGGTTCCCAGTATCCCCTTGGGTAACCCTTGACACACCCCTACTTCTCGCCCGTTATTTCTACGGGTATTCCACCAGGGTCCCCATACCCTGTCATTGTCGCATTCCCAAGAGCTTCCCTTGGCGCTATATCCCCCAGGCTCACTCGTCCCGGCGACTACCGTCGTTCGAACGACACTGGCCGCCCTTGGCCCTTGTGCCGTCGACCTCCCGGTCCATTGCGACGACTTCTTCGCACCTTGGGCGCTGTACGCCCCCGGCACTCACTGCGTGGTCTTCACCGCCTAGGATGCTTCTCCTTTGATTTGTGGACCCTTTCCTCGGCCCCTTGGGCGCCCATCTTAGCGGTCCCATCCACTTTAACGCCCTCAACTTGTATTGACCCGTGCCCTCTCAATTCTTGGGAAGTTTGCCCAGCCATTTGCGTGGGTCTGGCCTCCCCTCTCCACACGGGTGACACCGACTTCTTGGGGCGCTCAACTCCCCCACATAAATTTGCTTGAGGGTCTTTCCCCAATGACCCCATCGGTTTCCCTCGCTGTTTGGCGTTTAGCCTGGACCGCCTGCGGCCCCATCTCCCTAATTGGACAGGAGTCGTCCCTCCTGAAACTTTCCGACATTTCGTCGTGTAGGGGCCATCCCCTGGACCATCGGGTTGGTTCCCCCTGGGAACCTTCCCTTCCTTACTCGGTACGTTACCGAGTGCAACCGCCGGGGTCCTTGCCCACCGACTTGAACTTCCTTTGCCCTCGTTGGGCCCTCACTTGGCCCCCTACCCCTGGACCATAACTCATCAGGGCTTGCCCTCACCCCTGGGATATTACCTATGACCAGGTCATACACAGGTGATTCAATGCACATGGCTTCCACTTCGCCACAATAAAATGGGGTATCCACAGTTATCCGCGCGATGGGGAACCTTCTAACGGCCCCATCTATCAGAATACTCAAATGGTCGCGCCCCAACAATTGCTTGTCGTCAACCAGTTGCCTTCTAACCGCTGCAGAGGAGCACCCAGAATCCCGGAGCAGACGGATCTCCCTTTGTCCCACATATCCTGGATACACTGGAATATTAACCTTCTCCTGCGAAGTTGTGAGCCTCTCACACATGCCACTTATTATCGGGACAACCTTCCCGCCTTCCAGCCTTAATTCTCCCTCTTGTATACATTCCCGGAGGGGACTGTGTTCTGGACCGATAGTTTGACGGAACGCTGCCGTCTGTCTACTGGGCCCTGGATCTACGCGGTCATCTTGCTTCCAACCCCTTGGTGCTGCGTTCCCGACCCCCTGCTGAGGTGGTCTAACGTTCCCAGTGGTACTAACCTGTTTCTGCCAGCAGTCCCTGGCAATATGTCCCCGCTTGTTGCAGATGAAACAAGTTGTGTCTTTGGGGGCGTTCCCATTCCGGCTGGCCTGCGACGCAGGCGGATTGGGGTGGTGTTGCCTTACAGGTGCCATTGCCAACCCGTTTGCCCCACCCCTAGCCGATTTGGGTGCGTTTACACTCCCACCGTGGGCCTCGATGTAGCGTTCTGCCACAGTTGCCATCTCATCATAGGTGGGCGGACCCCTTTCCTTCATGAACAGGCCCAACTCCTTGGAACATGTAGTTAAAAACTGCTCCCGGAGAAACAGATCTCGCAGGGCTCCATATGACTCATTCACTTCTGCGAGATCAGTCCAGCGGTCAAAGTACCGCCTAGCTCGGGCAAAATACTGAGGTACTGTTTCTCCCTTCTCCTGCTTAATTTCTCGGAACTTGGTCCGGAATCCTTCTTCAGTGAGCTGGTATCTCCGAAGGATGGCATTCTTCAGCTCACTGTAGTCGTTAAGTGCAGGAGGCATACTCGTATAAGCCTCGAGGGCTTTACCTGACAACAAAAAGCTCAAGCACATAGCCCATGTGAGTAGTATAGCAGGGGCTTTTCGTGCCTGATTACCCGGAGCTTTGGGGGGAGCAGCTAGTGTTAAATTCCCATAGGAACCGGAGCCGTTTGGGGGAGCAGACATGAGACGTGTTTTTCGCGTCATCCAGCTAGATCCACCAAATGGTGTAGGTACTGTATATATAGTATGCTATGGTATGTATAGTGATATACGTACGCATGGGGCTATAGGTATATATTATGGGTAAGTGATGGGAAGATGACGTGAACATTGGGTTTTCTTGTAAGTTTTCCCTGCAAAACGGTTGACGTTGCTATTGACGTCGTGACATCATGATGCGTACGAGACATCATAGAGACGTTGACCACTGTTGTTGTCCATTATAGAATCGGACATAACGTTGTTCGAATCAGGGGTGTCGGGCTTCTCGTTTGGGGAGAGGGGGTGATATGGTAGTAGTGGTATATATCCATGTTGGTATACTGTTAGCCCTTGGGTCTTCATATTATGCTGTCTCTGCTATAGCTAGGTCAAGCAGTGTTGTGGGCATGGGAGTCATGTATGGTCGGCCAGTGCGATATTGTCATTGGTGGTTTAGATTGGCAGTACAGGATGAATGGTCTGTTGGGTTATCACCTCCTTAGTACTATTAACCTATCGAATCATTTATAGTATCTAATAATGGCTGGTATTGGTAGTATGGAACTCCAGACCAGGCGGTATTATACTAGGTTGTTTTGAACAGTAGTAAAGGATTAACGACCTGTTGGTCTATTATCCACTAAGTTCTAACCTATTAGCTCGTTTTGGGATGGGGGTGGGTGGAGGTGGTATTGGTGGTACGAAATACGGACTACTAATGAAATGAGGTTAGCCTTTGTGGTGGTTTGGCTCCTGAATCCCAGAAAGGCCTTCAGGCCTCTTACTTTCAAACTCCTACAAAACCTATTTATGGCTCCTATATGGCTCCTATTTCTATAAGCGTCCTATACAATAGATAACAGAAGGCTTTTCAACATTCAATACATTTTATTCTATACAACATAATAATATTACAATATACATTCATTTGACAAAACACGATTTAATTGCAGTTTTCAAATATACACGACTAATGAATGACGTGTAACACAAAAAAAAATGAATTTTTCACATCAAGATTGCAGTGACAAAACAGCTGATGGTCAGAGTACATTAATGTCTATATATCCAGTGGTTTGGTCGAGGTTCCATCTTCTTGAACTTTTCTTTTCGGGTAAAAATATGGCAGTCCAGCTTTGATCTGACTATAAGTGTACATGTGATTATTGTTCACCACAAATCCACGGTTAACTCCTGTTCCACTCTGTTGCGTTTTCAACACATGCATATATTTGTTCTTCGTTAGGTCGTTTTGGCGTTTATTTATTCCTTTGGAACTGAACTTGCTACTCGGGCCGAAACAGTAGTAGGTTTTGCTACAGAGACCCACAATTCCATATCCGCTCCATTCAACCTTGAAAAGGCCAGGCGTTCTTTTATCGAATGCTTTCCGGTCGCTGCAACATGACCCCTTCGGTGACCATATATCTCCTCTAATCTTGGTTTGAACAAAGTCTTCTCTGTGCTCATCGCATGATTCTGACGGTAACCATTGATGATACTCTCTATAAAACTGTTCTTTCTTTTCCGATTTTATTACTTCTTCCAGAGATGATTTGGAGAATGAGATGTATCCAGAATCGGTATCCATGAGGCAGTACTGAAAATCACGTCTATCCACGAAGATATCAATAAAATCATAGTAAAACTGCAACATCTTCATCTTTGCTTATTGGTACACGAAAAATCTGATATGAAGTGGTAAGTTCAGCTTGATGCGGTTCTTATTCATTTCCAACTCGTATACTGTTTCGCTCAAAGGGTTCATTTGTCGGAAGTGCACGTTGTTTATTAAGCGAGAAGCTTCGTCGTCATTACAGTAAATAATATTTCTGTGTTTTTCTTTGTTGGTTACTGTCTTTCCGTACCCGCTATTCCCAAGGAGTTTCATTGTGTCAGCAACTATTGCCTTATCTGGATTCCGATCACCGTCTCTTCTAGCCTGTGATACCTCTTCTCCAAATTTCTTGAAGCACGCTTTTGGTTCGTATTGTATGACTTGGTAAATTTGTGTCACCTCGAGGCCGTGATCAAGGTACCATTTCAGGAGTGGCGTTGCAAGCAATATCCTCTTCGCATGGTAACTCCCGATCAAACTTCTTCTCTGCTGGCGCATGACGTGGTTTTTCTCTGCAAACTTTCTCATGTGATCTCCAATGTCGTCTGTACTAATGGTGGTATTTTTAAAGATGGGTGTCATTTCTTCAAAGTGATGTCTGAGGTGGTCTGGAACATGAATGTCACACTCAACTAATCCGAACAGATTGCCCGAAATCACATGCTGCGTTACTTCACTCTCGTCCACTGTCCATGTTAAAGTGTTGCCCCCAATTTTCTCTAGGTAACATTTTACTGCAGGATCCTTTCTCATTTTCAACCACTGACATTCCCAAATTTCAACAAGTTTGTATCCTTGATCAGCAATGTATTTGGCGTTCTTGATAGTCTCTTTGTGAGGATCATCCATTTGTTTTTCTCGAACACTGTTGAAAAAAATTGCTTCTCCATTTCTTTTGGTGTTCAGTCGACAATTGTGGCCATGCCAGAAGCAGCCGTGAAATTGGTACACCGTCTGCGTTTCTTTGCACCAGCCGTCTACGGGCAGATGTCTCCTTCCAATCTTTTTCTCTTCTCCATTGAACTGATGCCGAATTTCAAGACTGTCTCTTCTGGAGATATAGTTTAACCACTGCTGCGTCATTCTGCCATATTTGTGAGAATACTCCGGTTTGAAGTCATGTTCTTTACGTCTTCTTATATACATCCCAGTTGGCATCTCTTGCATTAAACACCACAAGTAAAGAGCGTTGGCGTCATAACCAACTACACCCCCACACGTTTTAGCTTCCTCTCCATACTGATAACATCTAATTTTTGTTAGTCCTTTTTCTTGATGACGGTCAAAAATTATCGAAGGACCTCCCACGATGTTGTCTTTTACCAGGTGATGTAAATCTTTGTTCTTCTCGTTGAAAATGGTAAAATGGGTTTCATTGTCGATCGTGTTGAACAAATACTTCAATGTCAGTCCGGGTACACTCATTCCATCTTTCATCATATCAATCCCGCGCTCTTTGTAGAAGGCAAATTGTTTCTCTAGTGCTTCTAGGAATGGTTGGACATCACGATTGTTGTACCAGATGAGAAAATCGCGAAAGGTGTTCATCTCGTGGTCTTTCCATACTTTCTGACAGTAGATGTATTCTTCTTTAGATATATTTTCCCCTTTGAGCGAACTGTAGAATGTATCGTAGTCCGGCAAGTGGTCTTGTTCCAGTTTCTTCAAATCATCAATCCACTCGTATGGCAGGTAACCTTTCG
This sequence comes from Pictodentalium vernedei, assembly GCA_031216915.1. Lineage (NCBI taxonomy): Eukaryota > Metazoa > Mollusca > Scaphopoda > Dentaliida > Dentaliidae > Pictodentalium > Pictodentalium vernedei. The sequence continues at coordinate 460,412,930 of CM062296.1, read as the reverse complement.
TCACTGAACAGCCAAATGCTCTAAGAAATTTATCATACGAAAAACCAGGTGCCAGATAATTCACAATGTCGAGGAATTTGAACTGTTCTGTTTTAAGGCACAAGAAATTGTTGTTTCTCTTCACAGTGAATCCAATATCCTGTTTCGTTTTCAAGAAATTAAGTAGCTCGCACTTCACAACATTGAAATCATACTTTCCAGAGTTGAATCCAACAACCGGCATTTCTTTCAGATAAGCAACAAACTGGTGATGTAGCTCCTCCAAGGGATGTGACCTGGCACGTCCTTCTTCATTTAACAATGGGTCGCTCTCAATTGCTTCTGTGATCTTCGTATTGAGTTTATCAATGTAAGGTTGATATTCTGACTTTAACAGCGCATAGGCCCCGTTTGAAATCTCTTCCAAGTAATTCATCATACGGCTCACCAGCTCTTGTGCATTTCCTTCTGTAATAAAGCAGACCGGTTCTACAAATCCTGGTACATTGCTGCTTACACTTACGCTCAATGGAACGTGTCGGGCTTCCCAGATCAGTTTTTCACTTTTTGTAGGTATATGAGTTGTATCAAAATAGCATTCGAAGTCAAAGGTTGCTCGGTACGGGTAATATCTATTTTCACTTGGAACTGAGATGCCTTCATCTTCTAAGAGTTCAAAAACTGTTTTCGGAACGTTATAAACACCGCCAGTATATTCAAAAGATACTTCTTTTGTACATGTTCTTTCATGGCGATTGAGTCTGTAAACCTTTTTCCACAATTTGCCACACTTCCGACAGGTAAATGACTTACAATAATGATCGATGTCTCTGATGTAACTGAAATGTTCTTCGTGAATGTTGATATACATCGTCTCACTAAAACGGCAGAGTGATCGTCTGACTAGACAAGCATTTGTTTCTCCATCTTCATTGTGTTGCAACTGATAAACGTTGATGTTCAGTTTGAATAAGTTCTCTATTTCAGGTAACTGGTTGAGATTGACTCCTTTGAAAGTTTCCGTGTCTTCATTTGTATACTGTCGAAACAGGTGTTTGGTTTCTGTGTTCAAGTTGTGGTAGGTAGCTCCCCTTGAAAGGGCTAAGCATCTGAATAAACAGAGGTTATCGACATATTTCGTTCCGGTATTTTGGTCTTTGACTAAAACAATTATGGCTGGATTGTCCATGATGTACGCAAGTAAATCTGTGGCGCCTCCAATAGGATGATCTTTGATTTTATTGATGTAGAATGTTATGTTGGTCACTTTATAAACAGTCCATTTAGAATCGGGTCGTTGTTGTTTTGCCCACTCCAATACATCTTCTTGGGAAATATCTCTCAAAAACTTTTCAAAATCTTCTAGATTCGAAACAAGACGTGGTGTATCCAGGAATCTGGCATTGTTCTGGGATGCGTGATAGTATCAGAGGTCGTCAGTTTCATTGTTGCGTAAGATGAATCCGTAGCTCAGGTTGATTTTGAACTTCCATTCTTGTTGTTGAAAAATTGTTTCTGTAAATTCACTGGCCATAGCTGTTATGTCGCCGGTCTTGATGCGAAAATTGTAAGTGTCTTGACGTTTTCTGTTCGTGATATGGTGGGTCCGTATAATGTCCCAGTTCACTTTGTAAAGAGCTTTCATATCATCACATTCTTCTTCGTATAGTAGATCAGGTGAAAACACTGCAGGATCACACTCCATGAATGATGTTCTGGATTTCTTCGTCTTTCCACTTGACTGCTGTTGGTCGTCATTCGATTTTCGTTTCTTGGCTGTTTTCTTGTCAGATTGGTGAGCTTCTTCCATATGTACACTGGTTTGAGACAGTTCACTGAATTCTTGCCGACGCTTTTCACATTTTTTCAAGTGATGCTCGAGATCTTCATTCCTGGAATACTTCATGTAGCAGTTATGGCATCCATATATCTTCTTCTTCATATGCACAGTTCTGATATGTCGCTCCAAGTTGCTTCTCTTGTGGAATATTCTTTCACACTTTTCGCATTCTAATGAAGTTAATGTCTTTTCATCGTCTCTTTTATAAGACTTTTTCTGGAGATTTCTTGTTACACCTTGTATCTTCTTGTCTTCTTTCCCCTTGGTTTGGTACTGGTGATCTGTTTTCAGATGCAGTCGATAGGGTATGAGATTGCTGAATTCTCGCTGGCAGTCTCCACATTTCCATTGACTTGTGCAATTCTCTAACTGGTGCTCCAGTTTTCTTTCCGAGCGAATTTCTTGCAGCATCTCTGACATTCGTGTCTCCTTTCTTCTAGGTGTACAGTCCTTATATGTCTCTCCAAGTTGCTCCTTCTGCTGAACGATTTTTCACACTGGTGGCATACAAAGAAGGCTGGTGGCATGTTGGTGGCGTTGTCGGGATCTCTTGCCTGAAATAATTGAAAATTTCAAATTAGCAGAGCTTCTCACTGACGATGTGTTCACCTCGGCTGCTGAATGGCGAATGACCGATTGCGCAGTGCACGTCACCTTTTATACCTTCTGGAAGCCACTCTCCCCACATCAGCAGCAACAAATGGCGCTGAAGCGCCGATCCCCCCCCCCCGACCTGTTCTATACTTACATTTAAAAAACAACAGTCAGTCTGTACAATTGATGCATCATGTGAAATACCATTCCACGGCATTTTATCAGTCCAGTGGGATGTCCTTGAATTTTACTTCAGGTTATATAATCAGCTCATTCCGCTGAAACACACTAGGGTTCCAATCAAAGTGGAAGTGCCTGGAATTTAAACGGAATGCCCCTGGAAGGCTGATCTTGCTCACTGAACTGGACCGAAAGATGCGTAATCTATAATAAACAGTAAAGACACAACTTATCATATATTTTTTTTCAAATTTAATAAAATTTACCGTGATTTTAGAATACAAAGTGGATCGATAGAAATTTTTATACGATTCTAAATATTTACGCAAAATCGAGCTGGCGACGGACTTATATAGGAATCTGTACATATACCACAAAGGTGTGGTGTTGTGTTATGAAAATTTTACGCATGAAGATAATTCGGAAATCGAGAGGTATCGAAATTTGTACTTTAAGAGATGGGTTTCAGTAGTATGTCAGGTACATTTGAGGGGTTATTTGGGTAATTCGTGATACTCCGATTCAATCGAACACACCCCTTGCACCCTCTCGGTACTATAGCACTACGTGCTAAACCGATGAATTGGGGAAATAAAGTCAATTTCTGTGATTTCGGGTGGATTTTGGTGATTTGGAGAGATTGTCGGGTTGTTTGTGGTAATTAGATTTACTCTTCTACAATCGAACACACCCTCAAAACATACCCCGTCTTATTCCAGAACAATTGGGTAACATAGCAACCACGTGCTACCATAGAAACCAAGATGGCGGCCTCCAGTATACAAAATGGACGACGGAAACACGTATCACCCTAACAACACGCGCTGCGCATGCGCACTCACACCACGCATCACTATGGAGATGACGTCACAACATGGCCGCTCACGCGGGTTACCATAACACCACAACATGGCGCCACTAGGTCACGTGACTATGACGTCACATGAGATCCCCCGATGAGATCCCCCAAGTAACCCCTCAAATGTACCTGACATACTACTGAAACCCGTCTCTAATCTGAGTGTATAGCATTTTTCCTAGAAGTGTAATTTTAGCTGTCCCTCCCCATGCCGCATATCTCTACAGGCTGCATGACTACATTCATCTATCTCCTAGTCGGGAATAGGAATAGAAACTCAACAAATTATTTTGTAGTTTACGAATATTTTCTAAAGCTTCCGAAACTTGAATTGGGTCGTAACAATATACATGTTGCAGCACAGACGAAGTCAATTCGTCAGCAACACCTGAAAAATGTTTCGTTTCTCTCAAAACACCCACGCAGTTGACTTTTCCACCCAGACAGCAATTGACAATCTGTTTAGAGAAAATGTAAAAAGCTCAGTATGTAGACTTTCTATCCTACATGCGACGTTACAGCTGCTCCCAGCCACTGCCCCTCGAATTATTACTTCGAAAAGTCTGAAGGAAAAGCGCGCTAAGGGCAGCAAACGTTTTTCTGTGTAAAAGAGATATCATAGTTTTTTTTTTAATTTCGGCGCGCCCCTCGTGCGTTTTCATTATATCACAAGCTGTTTGCGACCAATATCTACACAAGTTCGATTATTTGTTACATTAAAGTACAAATTTCGATACCTCTCCATTTCCGAATTATCTTCATGCGTAAAATTTTCATAACACAACACCACACCTTTGTGGTATATGTACAGATTCCTATATAAGTCCGTCGCCAGCTCGATTTTGCGTAAATATTTAGAATCGTATAAAAATTTCTATCAATCCACTTTGTATTCTAAAATCACGGTAAATTTTATTAAATTTGAAAAAAAAATATATGATAAGTTGTGTCTTAACTGTTTATTATAGATTACGCATCTTTCGGTCCAGTTCAGTGAGCAAGCAAGATCAGCCTTCCAGGGGCATTCCGTTTAAATTCCAGGCACTTCCACTTTGATTGGAACCCTAGTGTGTTTCAGCGGAATGAGCTGATTATATAACCTGAAGTAAAATTCAAGGACATCCCACTGGACTGATAAAATGCCGTGGAATGGTATTTCACATGATGCATCAATTGTACAGACTGACTGTTGTTTTTTAAATGTAAGCATAGAACAAGTCGGGGGGGGGGGGGTGGTCGGCGCTTCAGCGCCATTTGTTGCTGCTGATGTGGGGAGAGTGGCTTCCAGAAGGTATAAAAGGCGACGTGCACTGCGCAATCGGTCATTCGCCATTCAGCAGCCGAGGTGAACACAGTCAGTGAGAAGCTCTGCTAATTAGAAATTTTCAATTATTTCAGGCAAGAGATCCCGACAACGCTACCAACATGCCACCAGCCTTCTTTGTATGCCACCAGTGTGAAAAATCATTCAGCAGAAGAGGCAACTTGGAGAGACATATAAGGACTGTACACCTAGAAGAAAGGAGACACGAATGTCAGAGATGCTGCAAGAAATTCGCTCGGAAAGAAAAACTGGAGCACCACTTAGAGAATTGCACAAGTCAATGGAAATGTGGAGACTGCCAGCGAGAATTCAGCAATCTCATACCCTATCGACTGCATCTGAAAACAGATCACCAGTACCAAACCAAGGGGAAAGAAGACAAGAAGATACAAGGTGTAACAAGAAATCTCCAGAAAAAGTCTTATAAAAGAGACGATGAAAAGACATTTACTTCATTAGAATGCGAACAGTGTGAAAGAATATTCCACAAGAGAAGCAACTTGGAGCGACATATCAGAACTGTGCATATGAAGAAGAAGATATATGGATGCCATAACTGCTACATGAAGTATTCCAGGAATGAAGATCTCGAGCATCACTTGAAAAAATGTGAAAAGCGTCGGCAAGATTTCAGTGAACTGTCTCAAACCAGTGTACATATGGAAGAAGCTCACCAATCTGACAAGAAAACAGCCAAGAAACGAAAATCGAATGACGACCAACAGCAGTCAAGTGGAAAGACGAAGAAATCCAGAACATCATTCATGGAGTGTGATCCTGCAGTGTTTTCACCTGATCTACTATACGAAGAAGAATGTGATGATATGAAAGCTCTTTACAAAGTGAACTGGGACATTATACGGACCCACCATATCACGAACAGAAAACTTCAAGATACTTACAATTTTCGCATCAAGACCGGCGACATAACAGCTATGGCCAGTGAATTTACAGAAACAATTTTTCAACAACAAGAATGGAAGTTCAAAATCAACCTGAGCTACGGATTCATCTTACGCAACAATGAAACTGACGGCCTCCGATACTATCACGCATCCCAGAACAATGCCAGATTCCTGGATACACCACGTCTTGTTTCGAATCTAGAAGATTTTGAAAAGTTTTTGAGAGATATTTCCCAAGAAGATGTATTGGAGTGGGCAAAACAACAACGACCCGATTCTAAATGGACTGTTTATAAAGTGACCAACATAACATTCTACATCAATAAAATCAAAGATCATCCTATTGGAGGCGCCACAGATTTACGTGCGTACATCATGGACAATCCAGCCATAATTGTTTTAGTCAAAGACCAAAATACCGGAACGAAATATGTCGATAACCTCTGTTTATTCAGATGCTTAGCCCTTTCAAGGGGAGCTACCTACCACAACTTGAACACAGAAACTAAACACCTGTTTCGACAGTATACAAATGAAGACACGGAAACTTTCAAAGGAGTCAATCTCAACCAGTTACCTGAAATAGAGAACTTATTCAAACTGAACATCAACGTTTATCAGTTGCAACACAATGAAGATGGAGAAACAAATTCTTGTCTAGTCAGACGATAACTCTGCCGTTTTAGTGAGACGATGTATATCAACATTCACGAAGAACATTTCAGTTACATCAGAGACATCAATCATTATTGTAAGTCATTTACCTGTCGGAAGTGCGGCAAATTGTGGAAAAAGGTTTACAGACTCAATCGCCATGAAAGAACATGTACAAATAAATAAACTGGCGGTGTTTATAACGTTCCGAAAACAGTTTTTGAACTCTTAGAAGATGAAGGCATCTCAGTTCCAAGTGAAAATAGATATTACCCGTACCGAGCAACCTTTGACTTCGAATGCTATTTTGATACAACTCATATACCTACAAAAAGTGAAAAACTGACCTGGGAAGCCCGACACGTTCCATTGAGCGTAAGTGTAAGCAGCAATGTACCAGGATTTGTAGAACCGGTCTGCTTTATTACAGAAGGAAATGCACAAGAACTGGTGAGCCGTATGATGAATTGCTTGGAAGAGATTTCAAACGGGGCCTATGCGCTGTTAAAGTCAGAATATCAACCTTACATTGATAAACTCAATACGAAGATCACAGAAGCAATTGAGAGCGACCCATTGTTAAATGAAGAAGGACGTGCCAGGTCACATCCCTTGGAGGAGCTACATCACCAGTTTGTTGCTTATCTGAAAGAAATGCCGGTTGTTGGATTCAACTCTGGAAAGTATGATTTCAATGTTGTGAAGTGCGAGCTACTTAATTTCTTGAAAACGAAAGAGGATATTGGATTCACTGTGAAGAGAAACAACAATTTCTTGTTCCTTAAAACAGAACAGTTCAAATTCCTCGACATTGTGAATTATCTGGCACCTGGTTTTTCGTATGATAAATTTCTTAGAGCATTTGGCTGTTCAGTGACGAAAGGTTACCTGCCATACGAGTGGATTGATGATTTGAAGAAACTGGAACAGGACCACTTGCCGGACTACGATACATTCTACAGTTCGCTCAAAGGGGAAAATATATCTAAAGAAGAATACATCTACTGTCAGAAAGTATGGAAAGACCACGAGATGAACACCTTTCGCGATTTTCTCATCTGGTACAACAATCGTGATGTCCAACCATTCATAGAAGCACTAGAGAAACAATTTGCCTTCTACAAAGAGCGCGGGATTGATATGATGAAAGATGGAATGAGTGTACCCGGACTGACATTGAAGTATTTGTTCAACACGATCGACAATGAAACCCATTTTACCATTTTCAACGAGAAGAACAAAGATTTACATCACCTGGTAAAAGACAACATCGTGGGAGGTCCTTCGATAATTTTTGACCGTCATCAAGAAAAAGGACTAACAAAAATTAGATGTTATCAGTATGGAGAGGAAGCTAAAACGTGTGGGGGTGTAGTTGGTTATGACGCCAACGCTCTTTACTTGTGGTGTTTATTGCAAGAGATGCCAACTGGGGTGTATATAAGAAGACGTAAAGAACATGACTTCAAACCGGAGTATTCTCACAAATATGGCAGAATGACGCAGCAGTGGTTAAACTATATCTCCAGAAGAGACAGTCTTGAAATTCGGCATCGGTTCAATGGAGAAGAGAAAAAGATTGGAAGGAGACATCTGCCCGTAGACGGCTGGTGCAAAGAAACGCAGACGGTGTACCAATTTCACGGCTGCTTCTGGCATGGCCACAATTGTCGACTGAACACCAAAAGAAATGGAGAAGCAATTTTTTTCAACAGTGTTCGAGAAAAACAAATGGAAGATCTTCACAAAGAGACTATCAAGAACGCCAAATACATTGTTAATCAAGGATACAAACTTGTTGGAATTTGGGAATGTCAGTGCTTGAAAATGAGAAAGGATCCTGCAGTAAAATGTTACCTAGAGAAAATTGGGGGCAACACTTTAACATGGACAATGGACGAGAGTGAAGTAACGCAGCATGTGATCTGTTCGGATTAGTTGAGTGTGACATTCATGTTCCAGACCACCTCAGACATCACTTTGAAGAAATGACACCCATCTTTAAAAATACCACCATTAGTACAGACGACATTGGAGATCACATGAGAAAGTTTGCAGAGAAAAACCACGTCATGCGCCAGCCGAGAAGAAGTTTGATCGGGAGTTACCATGCGAAGAGGATATTGCTTGCAAGGCCACTCCTGAAATGGTACCTTGATCACGGCCACGAGGTGACACAAATTTACCAAGTCATACAATACGAACCAAAAGCGTGCTTCAAGAAATTTGGAGAAGAGGTATCACAGGCTAGAAGAGACGGTGATCGGAATCCAGATAAGGCAATAGTTGCTGACACAATGAAACTCCTTGGGAATAGCGGGTACGGAAAGTCAGTAACCAACAAAGAAAAACACAGAAATATTATTTACTGTAATGACGACGAAGCTTCTCGCTTAATAAACAACGTGCACTTCCGACAAATGAACCCTTTGAGCGAAACAGTATACGAGTTGGAAATGAATAAGAACCGCATCAAGCTGAACTTACCACTTCATATCGGATTCTTCGTGTACCAATACGCAAAGATGAAGATGTTGCAGTTTTACTATGATTTTATTGATATCTTCGTGGATAGACGTGATTTTCAGTACTGCCTCATGGATACCGATTCTGGATACATCTCATTCTCCAAATCATCTCTGGAAGAAGTAATAAAACCGGAAAAGAAAGAACAGTTTTATAGAGCGTATCATCAATGGTTATCGTCAGAATCACGCGATGAGCACAGAGAAGACTTTGTTCAAACCAAGATTAGAGGAGATATATGGTCACCGAAGGGGTCATGTTGCAGCGACCGGAAAGCATTCGATAAAAGAACACCTGGCCTTTTCAAGGTTGAATGGAGCGGAGATGGAATTGTGGGTCTCTGTAGCAAAACCTACTACTGTTTCGGCCCGAGTAGCAAGTTCAGTTCCAAAGGAATAAATAAACGCCAAAACGACCTAACGAAGAACAAATATATGCATGTGTTGAAAACGCAACAGAGTGGAACAGGAGTTAACCGTGGATTTGTGGTGAACAATAATCACATGTACACTTATAGTCAGATCAAAGCTGGACTGCCATATTTTTACCCGAAAAGAAAAGTTCAAGAAGATGGAACCTCGACCAAACCACTGGATATATAGACATTAATGTACTCTGACCATCAGCTGTTTTGTCACTGCAATCTTGATGTGAAAAATTCATTTTTTTGTGTGTTACACGTCATTCATTAGTCGTGTATATTTGAAAACTGCAATTAAATCGTGTTTTGTCAAATGAATGTATATTGTAATATTATTATGTTGTATAGAATAAAATGTATTAAATGTTGAAAAGCCTTCTGTTATCTATTGTATAGGACGCTTATAGAAATAGGAGCCATATAGGAGCCATAAATAGGTTTTGTAGGAGTTTGGAAGTAAGAGGCCTGAAGGCCTTTCTGGGATTCAGGAGCCAAACCACCACAAAGGCTAACCTCATTTCATTAGTAGTCCGTATTTCGTACTACCAATACCACCTCCACCCACCCCCATCCCGAAACGAGCTAATAGGTTAGAACTTAGTGGATAATAGACCAACAGGTCGTTAATCCTTTACTACTGTTCAAAACAACCTAGTATAATACCGCCTGGTCTGGAGTTCCATACTACCAATACCAGCCATTATTAGATACTATAAATGATTCGATAGGTTAATAGTACTAAGGAGGTGATAACCCAACAGACCATTCATCCTGTACTGCCAGTCTAAACCACCAATGACAATATCACACTGGCCGACCATACATGACTCCCATGCCCACAACACTGCTTGACCTAGCTATAGCAGAGATAGCATAATATGAAGACCCAAGGGCTAATAGTATACCAACATGGATATATACCACTACTACCATATCACCCCCTCTCCCCAAACGAGAAGCCCGACACCCCTGATTCGTACAACGTTATGTCCGATTCTATAATGGACAACAACAGTGGTCAACGTCTCTATGATGTCTCGTACGCATCATGATGTCACGACGTCAATAGCAACGTCAACCGTTTTGCAGGGAAAACTTACAAGAAAACCCAATGTTCACGTCATCTTCCCATCACTTACCCATAATATATACCTATAGGCCCATGCGTACGTATATCACTATACATACCATAGCATACTATATATACAGTACCTACACCATTTGGTGGATCTAGCTGGATGACGCGAAAAACACGTCTCACGTCTGCTCCCCCAAACGGCTCCGGTTCCTATGGGAATTTAACACTAGCTGCTCCCTCAAAGCTCCGGGTAATCAGGCACGAAAAGCCCCTGCTATACTACTCATGTGTCTTCTGGCCACATTTGACTGGAGGCAAAACGCTCGAACTTCTCCAAGTACGAGTCCAAGTCATCTGTGTTTTCATTAAAATGAGCGAGGAGGTGGGGGCGTGGGGCATGAATTGCTACCCCTGCACTCCCATCCCCTGAGCGCCGACTTTCATTTTCCACATCGGCCCTTGCTCTGGGGAGCTCTAATTCTCTCTCGTGTCTCTGTTGTTCGAGCTCTCGTTCTGCCTCCCTTGCTAATTGGGCTTCCCTCTCTCTCGCCTCATTTGCTAATTGAATCTCTCTCTCGTTCGCCTCCCTATCTAATTGGGCTTCTCTCTCCCTCGCCTCTCTTGCGTCTTTCACACGCTCTCGTTCTAAATGGGCTTCTCTCTCCCTTGCGTCATTACGTAAGGCAATCTCCTTAGCCTCACGTTTCTGCTCATCTTTAACGAACTTATGAAGTTCGGCCCCCTCAAGGCCCATTTCCTTGCCTAATGATACCAGTTGGGCGAGGGGTGTAACAACATCCATTTTGATTTTTTCTTTCTATCTTCAACACTCGTCAGAAAGAATGAAGAAGGAAAAGAAAGAAAGAAAAAAAATATGGCAATTAATCCTAATTTACCTGTCTAATTTAACGTAACTAAACGCCCCAAATATTCTGAAACCTACCGCAGTTATAGTGGCTATTAAGTATCCTCTTGGGGACTACTGTATTGCGATATTAAACCCTTGAACGGCATCAGCTGACCGAACGCGTCAAAACATAAACAGAACCGCCATTAAAATAAAACAAAATTTCCATATAGCCATTTTTTACCTTTTAGAAATATCCTGGTTAGCGCTCGTTAATCAATGTCAGGAACACCTGAGGCCCCGTAAGGCCTGGGCGGACGTGGGGTTATTTAGTCCCGCTGATGAAGTTGCGGGAAAATTAGACCAACGTGGAGGGTCGGAATGCAAGTGTCGCGAACTCGGCGCAGGGAGCTGAGTTAGACCGACGCCGTGATTCCTTCTCTGCCAAATTGGCCTGAAATAGGTTCGATTTCCGTTAGGTGTGATTCCTAATCACTTCAGGCTGTATGATGGAAAGAATGATTTAAAGTAACAACAATTCTTTTATTTACACATAAAAATAAATCCGTTTCAATATTTCAACAATCAACAATTCGATTCTTTTCACAAAAAAATGGGTTGCTAGGGTTAAACAATTCTCAACAATCATATAGTCGTTCTATAGCCCTGTACTGGCACTATAGTCTACACACTGGAAATGTTACTACCGTGAGCTCGCCATAAGAGTTTCACAAATCTGAAATGTTATTACTGTGAGCTCGCCATAAGAGCTTCACCCGCTTAGGCTCAAATGTCAACGTCTGCGCGTAACTGTACCTCTGGCTGTCGGAGGGTTCCGACCAGCAATGTTCGTCATCTGTAAAGCCACCGTACTCCTGATTTGGGTCAGATATTGTCTACTCATACCTTATGTGCCTTTTGAAAGTCCTCCGTGAAAGTCCTATTGAAATATTCACCGTTCCTGGTTGAATTCACGATTCACAAATGCCCCTTTTTGTGCTAGGGCGAAATTGTCACTCACACCGATCTCCAGTCGGTATTACGATGCTTCGACAGCAAAACAAACTACTCAGAACGCAATCAGTCTGACGCTTCAAAGGGTTAATACGCACAATACAATTAACCTACACTTCTGACTATTGCAGGCTGATACCTGCTACTCGACAATCTAAACTTTAACGTTCCACCTGGAGCGTTCCTTCTCAACGAATTTGCCGCCTATCAACCTTACGCTAAATCAATCGTGGAATGCCCTCTCTGGCGATTCCAGCCGTTTCAGGGTCCTGTGATCGAAGGTACCCCTATGCCAGGAAACAGTCCGCCTGTCCTGGACTTCACCAACGTGTGTGTGACCCCAAGTGTGTGTCTAATGCTCTGCTCTCCAAGGTATATATACTTTTTACCCTAAACTGTCAGGTGGACCGACGCTCATCTGTCCACCTGTCAAAACGGTGGGAGATGACATATATCGAGACAGAATCAATACAAGTCATCTCGCGCGTGACTTAACGGTGATTGCACTTGTCGAGAAAACCGATTCGTTCTTGCCATTATTGCTACCTAATGATCAGGTGACGATACGATAGACATTTCTATCGTTTTAGAATCTCGTTTCTCAATTGGCCGTGACGATATCTTGCCACCAACCGATTACGTCTCGTAAGACTCGCGACTACTGTATAAATTAAATGAGATTAGACCTTATCTAACATTCCGTTTCTCCCCTGGGTCCCTGCGCTAAAGCTGGATATACACCACATGTGTTTTTCCATGTCCACCTTCACGTAGGTTTTTCGCCTTGATGCGGAATATCTTTTGAACTCACACTATCTTTATACATGAGGCCCCTTGCCCCTATATTTAGGCTGGCTTTGCCCTGACAACTCCCTTCTCGAGAAAAACACCCTGTGTATCTCTTAAAACACAAGGGGCAAAGCTACGCCCGCTCGCCTCTCACACCTTTTTACAATCCACCCATCATGTTCAAGACTACAAAACTGTACCCTAGTGGTCGTGGGACTCATGACCGGGCTCATGCGTCGGCCATGTCGATTCCCACGACACACACGCCACCACATGCTCCCGTCTTGCGGGTTTACACATGGAGAGTAGCCTTATCCTTAGATTTGCAGCACTCTCTCTCTCTCTCTCTCTAATATTATATATTTACACTTGAACATACACATCTTTATACACATTCGCCCATTTTGCAAACAGTTCACTTGGCACTCACTCCGACGAGAGTAGTATGTCTCGCACGTTTGAGGTCCATTCGGCAGGATCTCATTGCAGGATCTCATGTGACGTCATAGTCACGTGACCTAGTGCCGCCATGTTGTGTTGTCATGGTAACCCGCGTAAGCGGCCATGTTGTGACGTCATCTCCATAGTGATACGTGGTGTGAGTGCGCATGCGCAGCGTGTGTTGTTAGGGTGATGCGTGTTTCCTTCGTCCATTTTGTATACTGGAGGTCGCCATCTTGGTTTCTATGGTAGCACGTGATTGCTATGTTACCCAATTGTTCTGCAATAAGACGGGGTATGTTCGGTGGGTGTGTTCGATTGTAGAAGAGTAAATCTAATTACCACAAACAACCCAACAATCCCCCTAAATCACCAAAATCCACCAGAACTTTTACTATTTCGAATTCTTCCAGAATTCTCTGCTTCTATCTATATATGTAATAGTTTTCCTCTACCTAGGCATGTTCCTTTGTTCCAGAGTATACTCCAGTAGCGTAGAAGAGCCTATTAGTTGGAACAGTTTTACTTATTATTACTATATTTAGCAATTTCTGGTCTATTCTTGTTAGTTCTGACCCTATTCCAAGTACTCTTGTTGTTTCATTTATCTAGATAATAACTAACAAATCAGATTGCTTGATTTCCCATAATCTGTATACAGAGTTATCTCCCTTCTGTATAATGAAAGCCTATATCCAATGGCCATATCCCGTGGAATCCCATTTTTGGGAAACACCTGTGGCTATGGAATCCCTTTTTTGTCATATGTGCTTATGTGAAAAAGCACAATGTGACACAATGTGCCCTAGCACAAAGGCACATGCTTTATGTGCCGATATGTGCTTATGTGAAAAGGCACAATGTGACACAATGTACCCTAGCACATAGGCACATACGGGTATTTGAGGATACCTGTGTCCTGGTATTGTATTATTCGAGGATATCTACTAGAGAATCCCTTTTTTGTCATATGTGCTTATGTGAAAAAGCACAATGTGACACAATGTGCCCTAGCACAAAGGCACATGCTTTATGTGCTTATATGTGCTTATGTGAAAAGGCACAATGTGACACAATGTGTCCTAGCACATAGTCACATACGGGTATTTTAGGATACCTGGTATGATATTATTTGAGGATACTAGATGGACTTTACATCCGGGTACTTCATGCTACATCCGGGTACTTCTGTTGGGAAAGGTATAAAAGGGGTGTTGGTACGCAAATAAATTCGTTTGTGTCCTGACCGTCGTCGAGTGAAGACATGTTACCAGTTCGATGCAGATACTGTTCCAAGTTATTTTCCAGATCGGATAATGCTCGAAGACACGAAAAGGACCATCGTCGGCTCCACTGCAGATATTGTACTAAGTTGTTCGCACAGCCATAGAATAGGAAGAGACATGAAGAACATAACTGCCCAAGAAGAAGAGAAGAGGAGAGAGATACTGGACTGACTGACCAGAATAAAGCACTTTTAGAATTTTTACGGGATGCTGACAAGGAGGAAATCGATGCCGTTCTACGCGCTGCTGATGAAGATTTGATTACCTGTTTATGCAAATGTGCTACCAACATTCTCGAAGATAAGATACCACTGAATTTAGCTGAATTTGATGACCTGCGAAAATACGAACATGTATTGAAGCTGCTAACAGATGATGGAATTTCTCCAGATATCAAAAGATGTATACTACGAAAGAGTTGTTTTCTCTCAGCGCTTATCAACCCAGTCCTAGCTCTGAAAAAAGTATAAACGGAGTGTTGGAGTGAAAATAAATTCATTTGTTCTACGACCACGAAAGAGTACAGTCATGAAAGTCCATTGCTGCAGATATTGTGATAAAGAATTCTCCAGGAGCTTCACACGTAAGAGACATGAAGAGGATTACTGTCCCATGAAGAAATCGGAAACATCGAGCAACACTACAAGATTAGAAAGAAATTTAGATACACTGCGCATCCTATCTGATGCGAATCGATATGAAACCAAGACTATGCTGAAGATGGCCAGTGATGATTTGATAGAATGTATATGTGATTGTGCTTCAAACATCTTGACGGGCGCAGTGCCTATAACCAAATCTGAGAGAGCTAAGCTGATTCCACACAAGTACGAAATAAGGAGAATTGCCTCACCAAAGAGAGAACTATCTTATCGGAAAAGAAGACGCATCATACAGAAAGGCGGGTTTTTAGGAAAGTTGATCAAACCAGTCATCAATGCTCTGTCCGATATCCTATAAAAGGGTCGTGCACATAAGAAATTTGTTATTTGTAATCTGACCTTCGAAGAGAGCGGCCACAATGCAATCCAGCTGTGCACCAAAAAATTGGTCAAGAGATTCGGACCCTGATGAATCGTCGGAACTATCAGAAGATATGGAATATGAAGAAGAAGATGAAGAAGAAGACGTTTCTATGATGGGAGGTATCGTTCAAAGTGCCTTTGACAAATACCAAAACGAGTTTGACAACCTCATGAACAAATATATTGAAGATGGAAAGGATAGTGAAGATGCAGTTGAAACAGCATATAGAGCACTTCAAAAGAATGTTAGAGAAGCCATTAGTGAGAAATACATTTATACCCTAGAGTACATTCGAAATTTTTGCAACGACTCAATTCACAAGAAAATTCAAGAAACTGACAAGCGTCTTCGTGAAGAAGAGGATTTTGACTTTGAAGAATCCCAGAAATATGCCTTGGAAAAGCGAAGATTTCGACAACCTTATGACAAACAACTCATTCCGAGTAGATGATGATGAAGAAGAAGAAGACGATTAGAAAAGTATAAAAGGAGTGTTGGTATAAAAATAAATTCATTTCCGTTTTGAACGTCGAAGAGTGAAGATGTCTGTGTCAACAACAGTGCTCAGATTCAAAGATGACTTACATATACAGATCTTCAAGAATGATGATGGATTAAAGCTAACTTCCCAGGAACTGACCCAAGTGAATCGTGTGGTAAATGCAGCCAAGCGAAAAAATCTAGACATGGATGCTGGTGAAAAGAAACAAAGATGTGTGGATACTGTCCGATCAGTAAACAAAAGAATAAAGACAGAACTGACTCACAATACAAACAGGAACGAAGTTACTACTGCAAACAAAGTTTCTACAGAAACAAAGAAAGATGTTTCCACTAAGAACGAAGTTTGTACTGAAGACAAGAAAAAGATGCCAGCTCCCATAAAGAAAGAAGTTTCTACTGAAGTCAAGAAAAAGATGCCAGCTCCCATAAAGAATGAAGTTACCACTACGAATGAAGTTTCTACTGAAGTCAAGAAAAAGATGCCAGCTCCCATAAAGAATGAAGTTACCACTACGAATGAAGTTACTACTGAAGATACGAAGGATGTTTCCACTCAAACCACAAATGAAGTTACTACTAAGAAGACTGAAGTTACTACTATGAAACAGCAAGAGAAAGAGGAACCCAAAGATGCCAGACAGGAAATTAAAGCAACCAACAAAGCCAAGTTATCAAATGAGAGAATGTGTTTTATCAAGAACCTAGCTATGCAATGGGAAGAAGCTCCAGCCCACAAGAAGATGAAATGGTTAGCCCATTCAAGAAGACCACAAAGAGAAATGCCTTGAGACATTGAATTGTATACTTGAATAAAAGAAATTTAAATTTATATTTAGTGTTGTTGTTTTTTATCTACTACCCCAACAGAAGTACCCAGATGTAGCATGAAGTACCCGGATGTAAAGTCCAACTAGTATCCTCAAATAATATAATACCAGGTATCCTAAAATACCCGTATGTGACTATGTGCTAGGACACATTGTGTCACATTGTGCCTTTTCACATAAGCACATATAAGCACATAAAGCATGTGCCTTTGTGCTAGGGCACATTGTGTCACATTGTGCTTTTTCACATAAGCACATATGACAAAAAAAGGGATTCTCTAGTAGATATCCTCGAATAATACAATACCAGGACATAGGTATCCTCAAATACCCGTATGTGCCTATGTGCTAGGGCACATTGTGTCACATTGTGCCTTTTCACATAAGCACATATCGGCACATAAAGCATGTGCCTTTGTGCTAGGGCACATTGTGTCACATTGTGCTTTTTCACATAAGCACATATGACAAAAAAGGGATTCCATAGCCACAGGTATTTCCCAAAAATGGGATTCCATGGGATATGGCCATTGGATATAGGCTTTCATTATACAGAAGGGAGATAACTCTGTATACAGATTATGGGAAATCAAGCAATCTGATTGGTTAGTTATTATCTAGATAAATGAAACAACAAGAGTACTTGGAATAGGGTCAGAACTAACAAGAATAGACCAGAAATTGCTAAATATAGTAATAAGTAAAACTGTTCCAACTAATAGGCTCTTCTACGCTACTGGAGTATACTCTGGAACAAAGGAACATGCCTAGGTAGAGGAAAACTATTACATATATAGATAGAAGCAGAGAATTCTGGAAGAATTCGAAATAGTAAAAGTTCGGGTGGATTTTGGTGATTTGGAGGGATTGTCGGGTTGTTTGTGGTATTTAGATTTACTCTTCTACAATCGAACACAACCACCGAACATACCCCGTCTTATTGCAGAACAATTGGGTAACATAGCAATCACGTGCTACCATAGAAACCAAGATGGCGGCCTCAAGTATACAAAATGGACGAAGGAAACACGTATCACCCTAACAACACGCGCTGCGCATGCGCACTCACACCACGTATCACTATGGAGATGACGTCACAACATGGCCGCTTACGCGGGTTACCATGACAACACAACATGGCGGCACTAGGTCACGTGATTATGACGTCACATGAGATCCTGCAATGAGATCCAGCCGAATGGACCTCAAACGTGCGAGACATACTACTGACGAGTAACACCGTCCGCGCCTTTGCGTCAGATGGGTTAATTCCAACGGAGTGTAACTTCGCCTCCCATTCCCCTATGACTTGTGAAGGGGCAAACGACCCCTGCATTATGTTGAGCCTCACCCTCGCAAAGCTCAGCCAGGGGATTAAAATTGTGCCTCACACACTCACACATTCAACACACAGATTTCCCGACCGCGCCTTTACGACAGACGAGGTTAGTGTGCCTCACATTCACAACAAACTCTCTTTAATAAAAACAAACACAGTTTCCCCGGGCCTTAACACCGGGTTTGTGCGTCCCACACTTACAAAACTCGACACACAGGCTCCCCGTCCACGCACACGCGACAGACGGGGCAGTGTATCTCACATTCGCACTCACAACCAACTCTAGTCAGCAGTCAGAGCAATAATAATACTAAAATAAGAAAATTCCTCCGGGCCTTAACACCGAGTTTACGAAACCCATCACCTCACCCACAAAAATATTTGCGACTGGAGCCCCCGTCCCAGACACCAGGCCCACAGCCACCCAACTATTGCTTCTTTATAACCACCGACCATTGGTGGGGGCCCGGTTCCCAGTATCCCCTTGGGTAACCCTTGACACACCCCTACTTCTCGCCCCGTTATTTCTACGGGTATTCCACCAGGGTCCCCATACCCTGTCATTGTCGCATTCCCAAGAGCTTCCCTTGGCGCTATATCCCCCAGGCTCACTCGTCCCGGCGACTACCGTCGTTCGAACGACACCGGCCGCCCTTGGACCTTGTGCCGTCGACCTCCCGGTCCATTGCGACGACTTCTGTGCGCCCCCGGCACTCACTGCGTGGTCTCCACCGCCTAGGATGCTTCTCCTTTGATTTGTGGACCCTTTCCTCGGCCCCTTGGGCGCCCATCTTAGCGGTCCCATCCACTTTAACGCCCTCAACTTGTATTGACCCGTGCCCTCTCAATTCTTGGGAAGTTTGCCCAGCCATTTGCGTGGGTCTGGCCTCCCCTCTCCACACGGGTGACACCGACTTCTTGGGGCGCTCAACTCCCCCACATAAATTTGCTTGAGGGTCTTTCCCCAATGATCCCATCGGTTTCCCTCGCTGTTTGGCGTTCAGCCTGGACCGCCTGCGGCCCCTTCTCCCTAATTGGACAGGAGTCGTCCCTCCTGAAACTTTCCGACATTTCGTCGTGTAGGGGCCATCCCCTGGACCATCGGGTTGGTTCCCCCTGGGAACCTTCCCTTCCTTACTCGGTACGTTACCGAGTGCAACCGCCGGGGGTCCTTGCCCACCGACTTGAACTTCTTTTGCCCTCGTTGGTCCCTCACTTGGCCCCCAACCCCTGGACCATAACTCATCAGGGCTTGCCCTCACCCCTGGGATATTACCTATGACCAGGTCATACACAGGTGATTCAATGCACATGGCTTCCACTTCGCCACAATAAAATGGGGTATCCACAGTTATCCGCGCGATGGGGAACCTTCTAACGGTCCCATCTATCAAAATACACAAATGGTCGCACCCCAACAATTGCTTGTCGTCAACCAGTTGCCTTCTAACCGCTGCAGAGGAGCACCCAGAATCCCGGAGCAGACGGATCTCCCTTTGTCCCACATATCCTGGATACACTGGCATATTAACCTTCTCCTGCGAAGTTGTGAGCCTCTCACACATGCCACTTATTATCGGGACAACCTTCCCGCCTTCCAGCCTTAATTCTCCCTCTTGTATACATTCCCGTAGGGGACTGTGTTCTGGACCGATAGTTTGACAGAACGCTGCCGTCTGTCTACTGGGCCCTGGATCTACGCGGTCACCTTGCTTCCAACCCCTTGGTGCTGCGTTCCCGACCCCCTGCTGAGGTGGTCAAACGTTCCCAGTGGTACTAACCTGTTTCTGCCAGCAGTCCCTGGCAATATGTCCCCGCTTGTTGCAGATGAAACAAGTTGTGTCTTTGGGGGCGTTCCCATTCCGGCTGGCCTGCGACGCAGGCGGATTGGGGTGGTGTTGCCTTACAGGTGCCATTGCCAACCCGTTTGCCCCACCCCTAGCCGATTTGGGTGCGTTTACACTCCCACCGTGGGCCTCGATGTAGCGTTCTGCCACAGTTGCCATCTCATCATAGGTGGGCGGACCCCTTTCCTTGATGAACAGGCCCAACTCCTTGGAACATGTAGTTAAAAACTGCTCCCGGAGAAACAGATCTCGCAGGGCTCCATATGACTCATTCACTTCTGCGAGATAAGTCCAGCGGTCAAAGTACCGCCTAGCTCGGGCAAAATACTGAGGTACTGTTTCTCCCTTCTCCTGCTTAATTTCTCGGAACTTGGTCCGGAATCCTTCTTCAGTGAGCTGGTATCTCCGAAGGATGGCATTCTTCAGCTCACTGTAGTCGTTAAGTGCAGGAGGTATACTGGTATAAGCCTCGAGGGCTTTACCTGACAACAAAGGGCTCAAGCACATAGCCCATGTGTCTTCTGGCCACATTTGACTGGAGGCAAAACGCTCGAACCTCTCCAAGTACGAGTCCAAGTCATCTGTGTTTTCATTAAAATGAGCGAGGTGGGGGCGTGGGGCATGATTTGCTACCCCTGCACTCCCATCCCCTGAGCGCCGACTTTCATTTTCCACATCGGCCCTTGCTCTGAGGAGCTCTAATTCTCTCTCGTGCCTCTGTTGTTCGAGCTCTCGTTCTGCCCCCCTTGCCTCCCTTGCTAATTGGGCTTCCCTCTCTCTCGCCTCATTTGCTAATTGAATCTCTCTCTCTCTTTCGCCTCCCTATCTAATTGGGCTTCTCTCTCCCTCGCCTCTCTTGCGTCTTTCTCACGCTCTCGTTCTAAATGGGCTTCTCTCTCCCTTGCGTCATTACGTAAGGCAATCTCCTTAGCCTCACGTTTCTGCTCATCTTTAACGAACTTATGAAGTTCGGCCCCCTCAAGGCCCATTTCCTTGCCTAATGATACCAGTTGGGCGAGGGGTGTAACAACATCCATTTTGATTTTTTCTTTCTATCTTCAACACTCGTCAGAAAGAATGAAGAAGGAAAAGAAAGAAAGAAAAAAAAATATGGCAATTAATCCTAATTTACCTGTGTAATTTAACGTAATTAAACGCCCCGAATATTCTGAAACCTACCGCAGTTATAGTGGCTACTAAGTATCCTCTTGGGGACTACTGTATTGCGATATTAAACCCTTGAACGGCATCAGCTGACCGAACGCGTCAAAACATAAACAGAACCGCCGTTAAACTAAAACAAAATTTCCACATGCCCTTTTTTACCTTTTAGAAATATCCTGGTTAGCGCTCGCCAATCAATGTCAGGAACACCTGAGGCCCCGTAAGGCCTGGGCGGACGTGGGGTTATTTAGTCCCGCTGATGAAGTTGCGGGAAAATTAGACCAACGTGGAGGGTCGGAATCCAAGTGTCGCGAACTCGGCGCAGGGAGCTGAGTTAGACCGACGCCGTGATTCCTTCTCTGCCAAATTGGCCTGAAATAGGTTCGATTTCCGTTAGGTGTGATTCCTAATCACTTCAGGCTGTATGATGGAAAGAATGATTTAAAGTAACAACAATTCTTTTATTTACACATAAAAATAAATCCGTTTCAATATTTCAACAAGCAACAATTCGATTCTTTTCACAAAAAATGGGTTGCTAGGGTTAAACAATTCTCAACAATCATATAGTCATTCTATAGCCCTGTACTGGCACTATAGTCTACACACTGGAAATGTTACTACCGTGAGCTCGCCATAAGAGTTTCACAAATCTGAAATGTTATTACTGTGAGCTCGCCATAAGAGCTTCACCCGCTTAGGCTCAAATGTCAACGTCTGAGCGTAACTGTACCTCTGGCTGTCGGAGGGTTCCGACCAGCAATGTTCGTCATCTATAAAGCCACCGTACTTCTAATTTGGGTCAGATATTGTCTACTCATATCTTATGTGCCTTTTGAAAGTCCTCCGTGAAAGTCCTATTGAAATATTCACCGTTCCTGGTTGAATTCACGATTCACAAATGCCCCTTTTTTGTGCTAGGGCGAAATTGTCACTCACACCGATCTCCAGTCGGTATTACGATGCTTCGTCAGCAAAACAGCAAAACAAACTACTCAGAACGCAATCCGTCTGACGCTTCAAAGGGTTAATACGCACAATACAATTAACCTACACTTCTGACTATTGCAGGCTGATACCTGCTACTCGACAATCTAAACTTTAACGTTCCACCTGGGGCGTTCCTTCTCAACGAATTTGCCGTCTATCAACCTTACGCTAAATCAGTCGTGGAATGCCCTCTCTGGCGATTCCAGCCGTTTCAGGGTCCTGTGATCGAAGGTACCCCTATGCCAGGAAACAGTCCGCCTGTCCTGGACTTCACCAACGTGTGTGTGACCCCAAGTGTGTGTCTAATGCTCTGCTCTTCAAGGTATATATACTTTTTACCCTAAACTGTCAGGTGGACCGGCGCTCATCTGTCCACCTGTCAAAACGGTGGGAGATGACATATATCAAGACAGAATCAATACAAGTCATCTCGCGCGTGACTTAACGGTGATTGCACTTGTCGAGAAAACCGATTCGTTCTTGCCATTATTGCTACCTAATGATCAGGTGACGATACCATAGACATTTCTATCGTTTTAGAATCTCGTTTCTCAATTGACCGTGACGATATCTTGCCACCAACCGATTACGTCTCGTAAGACTCGCGACTACTGTATAAATTAAATGAAATTAGACCTTATCTAACATACCGTTTCTCCCCTGGGTCCCTGCGCTAAAGCTGGATATACACCACATGTGTTTTTCCATGTCCAGCTTCACGTAGGTTTTTCGCCTTGATGCGGAATATCTTTTGAACTCACACTATCTTTATACATGAGGCCCCTTGCCCCTATATTTAGGTTGGCTTTGCCCTGACATGCAGTAAGTAGAGTTCAATATTTTGTGTCTACATTTCCAGGAATTCCACACCTTATAGACCTTTCATAGAGTCCTTCAGCGTTTACAATTCTTCTTTTTAAGATAGATTATTTTCGGATAGCTGAAATGCAGATGATTTTATTGGAATACGACGATAATCTAAAGCAAGTATTGCTCGGCTACCTAGCTGACTAAAGCTACCCACATAAACAGTATGGCATACTGCCACCCTTAACTCAAGCATTTAAAACAGAAACCCTCACTCTAGACCCAAATTTACTTTAGAATTTCCCATAGACATCTTGGGCTTAGAGTGGTAATCCTTGGTAACTTATAGACCCAAGGGTAGTCCTATGACACGCCCTATAGTAGATTTTGCAGTGGAGACTGCAACATTTATTATATGATTTCCTATAGGACTGCCCTTTGGGTCTACAAGTTACACAGAAATGTTACTATAGACCCAACATTTATTTACTCTAGGAATTCCCATAGACATTTGTGGTCTATAAGTTGCTCAGGAATGTTTCTCTGCACCCAAGATGTCCATGGGAAATCCTATAGTAAATTTTGGGTCCAGAGTGGCATTTTCGGGTATGGGGAAATCTCAAATGCTTAGATCCAGAGTTGTAATGCTCACTACTATGAACGCCAGAACAACATTCTAATAGATGTCAAAAATGTATTATTTTTGGTATTATATTTTAATTATTAGGAATTAGCCATCCTACTTTTTGCTATTCTCCAGAAACTGAAGAAGGCGCGGTGGCTCAGTGGGGAGAGAGGCAGGCTGTAAGCCGAGAGGTCCTCAGTTCGAATCCCACCTCCGGCAACCGCGTTGTGTCCTTGGGCAAGACACTTAATCCCAATTGCCTACGTCGGGGCACGGTAGTGTTGTGCACTAAGGCGTACTGCACGTCGATAGTGCACTTGTCTTCAACCAATGCTAACCCCGATTGTGCTGGGTTAGTAGGTTGGGGAGTCTGACAGTTGCTCGGTGGTTCTTTCCGGGTACCCCGGTAAATATTCACAATTAACTGGTTGAGGGCTAAATTATTTTTGGTGGTCTGAATTAGTTATTCAAAATTTGTTTTATTAAAAATTATTGGAGACTGCCCGCAGGCAGTCTCCAATAATTTATCAAAAAATAAATATATATAAACAAAATATTATTTAAGTTTGACTGAATATAAAACAGGATCAAGGAGAATGTTGGCTTTTGCTCTGGTACCCTCATTTTTCTAAAATCCCTGGTAGTAGCTTCTAGCACTCAACCAATTAACAGAAATACTCAATTAATAGGAAATTTGACAATTTTCCGTAATTTTACTTATAAACCTAGCATTTATTCCATCATACTAATGGCTGTCAGAGTAATTATTTGTTGGTCACAAGATTTTTTTATTCAATTAACAGGAGTTGATTCGATAACCTGCATGAATTTGATAGGTCGTATATGTACTGAAGTATTGGAAAATGGTTCAGTGTTTAGGAGTTTTATTAAATTAACAGAGTGTTATTTGGTCAAGATATGTCTAATTAAGAGAATCATATTGGATAAATGATAAGTATGGGAAGATCTCGGTTAACTGAAAAGGGGGAAGGACGAATTCTCTGAACCCATCCATAATCCAACTATATTATTTTTTATATTTGTCGTTTGAGGGAGCATGTCCCTCATACGCACCCCCCCCCCCCAAAAAAAAGAAGAAAAAACAGACAAAAAACAAAACAAAACACAGAACCCACTCCCAAGAAAACAAATGCCGTCAGAAATATGGACAGGAGATGGGTGACAGGAAATTGCCCCCAAATTAAAACGAATTTTACAACCTCCTGGGGAACAGTGCTCTAGTACCCTCCTTGTACCCTCTCCAGTATTAGAATCCCCTAAATGTACCTCATGGCAAGCTCGGGTGTTTTAATATTCTTATTCTGAAATTACCATATCCTCCTTCCCATTTTTTTATTATTTTGCCCTCTCTCCTAAGCTTATCAACAACTTTGCATGCAATCCGATGTATTTTTAATGGCTTTCAACGAATATCTCAATTTTATCATTGTTGCTGAACATGTACATAGACTATAATTAGAAATCAACAAAATCATGAAAGGAAGGAAAATGGTATTTAGAAAGGGATATCGCTTTTTCTGCAAAATATTAATACTCATCGTTGCATCGTGTGATTGAGGTCATGGGTTCGCACCTCGGCTCCAGTATTCTCTCTAATTCCTGTCACACTGGGTGTTCGGAAGCCAACACGAGTTGCCAAGTACAAAGCGTGATGTTTATCCCTTGTGCCTTTTGAAAATAATTCTGCATTTGGCCTTCCGTGAATGAAGCGTGCATTATAATTTTACGTTACCTGTTTTGGTGACAACTCTTTCCCTGTTAATTAAAAATCTGTTTCTCCTTGTACGATTCACAATTTAAATTCAGTCATTTCCCGAACGAAAAAGAATAGTTCATCAAGGCCTTAAAAATAATCCACACGCAGACAGGAGCAATGTCCAAAATTGAGTTAGTTAATGGCTGTACCCGCTCATTTGTTGTCTCGATCTGTCAATATTTTTGTTTCAAAAGACCTGTGGAACGAACTTGCTCAACTATAAAATCATATTTGATTACGATAAATTGTTTCTATTCGTCGCTCGTACCAACATATTTAAACATGACCCTATTTTCAAAAGAATATTTGCTGTAGCTTTCTGTTAAGTGAGGTCTATTCAGTACACAGTAAAGGAGAGTATGTTTATTTCCGTAGTTGTGTGACGTGCAGTACCTGTTCTCTGCGACACATATTTGTTCTGTTGTATAATAGTGCTGCCCCTTGCACTCGACATGACGTGTTTCTCGAAGCTATCAGCGGCGAATCGAGTTTTACATTCTTTTTGGAGAGCGCACACTACGAAGGCCTATGCAGCACTCGCAATATTAAACGCGCTCATAATTTCAGTAATCGAGTGTATTTATGTGATATTATCTTCTCCTTTACCAGGTACTGGTGCGTATAAGTTGCATAAAAAGGTCACGTGGTTGGGTTTTGAAACCCAAACTTTAAGCTCTCAGGCCGCCAGTAAAATTCTGTAAGGATTTTGGCACTGTTACTGGCTTTTTGTTTTCCTATTTTCCGTACCGTTTGTGCGTAGACTACCGTTGATTTAATGTGATGTCTCTTTACTGAAAGTGATATACAGATTTTCTATCATGTTCCAGTTATAGATATTCCAGTCAAGAAATATTTAATTCGCCTTGATAACGTCAAGATATTATCACAAATAGTAATAGTAGAACCAAGCAGTTAATCATAAAGCTACAGCTGTTGTGAATATTCATTCATAATTATTCAGTTAACAAACAGGTGTAAGGGTATTGGTATTGCATCAAGCAGTCTCGAAGAGTTAACCCTTTACCCAACGAATCGCTCGCATCCGCCCGCGTAATATGCAAATTCATTCAAAAACTGTCAACAAAACCATATCATGTGACCCCTCGTTGGAACGAGTTGGTCGAGCTCGTTCCAACGAGGGGTCACATGATATGGTTTTGTTGAAATTTTTTGAAACATTTTAAAAAAAGATATTTAAAATAATAAATTTTGATATCGTAAAGGGTTAAACAATCAAACAGAGTCTCGACTGGGATACACCATGTCTTGTGTTGATTCAAAGAAAATGATTTTAGATTAAACTAATTTTATTGGTTGTAACTAACAAAAAGGATTGGATGACAAGTGTGCCCAGCACTTAGATTACATCCTTTCCTTGAAATGCAGTTGAAATTTCAAAGTGCGCTAACATGTTTAAAAACAATTACAAGTATGCATGTTTAATGGCGAAGCAAACGTATATATATTTCGAAACAATGTTGTGTGTATACACGACTCGGAACAAAGCTGATGGCTATCAACTTTGAAAGAGTCAGAACAAAAGGGTGAGAAGGGGTCGAGAGAAAAATTAAAATGCCACACCACCAGTTCGGATTTGCAAAATAATTCGTGTGATACTTCAGTTTCAATACCACGGCGACTCCGACGGAGTCCGATACCACTGCTGTAGCCATAACTGACAGGACAGACATGCGGAAAGCAGCAAGCCATGTATGAAGTAAACACAGATAGCCAATGATTTTTAGTCAATAGCTCAAGAGAAAGTTATTTTAACCCTCTGCGCAACATAACGGCCCAAAGCGATCAGTGCTCGGTGTTGTTGACAGAAATCTCCATTCAATTTTTTTTTATTTCTTCAATTTCTTGTCTCAAAAAACATTGCTCGCAACCCCTCCCCGGAGATAGCTCGATGAGTTCACATCGACGAGGGGTCTTGGGTTATTTTCTCGAGGCAAGATTTGAAAAAGTCTAGTTATTCAATAACGTCTACGAGTGGTATCTCCTATCCGCGTTGAACAGAGGATTGGGACTTGTTCGCTTGACTAGCAGTCCAGTCTTAAAAACGCTTCGATGCTTTAACGAATTTTTGTACAATGCGAAAAAAGTGAATGCTGACGGGGTCCGGTAGGTTGGGGATACCATAAAAAGATCATGGACCGATCTTATTGTCAGATGCGCAAGATTTCTTCGTAGGACTTTTCTTTCATCTCCACAGTTACTACAGTCGAAGAAGTAGTGGTTAGTTTCTTCAAACTCGTAACCACATAGACAGTTTGGCGTGTTGTGCATGTGGTTAGCAGATTTATCAAAAGAAAATGAATGTTTATGGTATTTCTAGATTCAATCAGCTGGAATATTGCCGTTGGTTGGTCCAACGGTAATACTCCACCCGATTAAATCTAAATATATGCGATGGACTGTTTCAGGGATACACTGGTTCTAGGCCATAACAACGTCAGATTCGTATAAAAATTTAACCGATGGCTTGGCAGCTTGACCCAAACTTGTTATGGAATGTGGTGATTCTGCCATCCAGTTTGTCTGTTTTCCGATGTATGACTGTATGAAAACGTTAGTATTTATCTGACACAACCACAGACCAACGCTCGTAAAAGTATCATCTGAATTAAAAATAATGTTCCTTTTTTGCATAAAAAACAGAGTTTACGAACCTTCATTGTTATGAGCTCATTCCAATACATGGGTTATAAGCTACGTTTTGGGTGTAAAACGGAACAAATAAAATTTGAAAATACATTTTTTTTCTAAACACAGCTCGTCTTTACGTTTGGTTACGAGTGAGGACCAGGAGTTACAAGTTGGGTTTTACTTAACCCTTTACCTAACGTAACGATCAAAACCGGCCAGCGCTATTCTCAAAAATCGCCAATTAATTTTCATTATTTTTTTCATTTTTTGTCTCAAAAACATAGGTTATGACCCCTCGTTGGAACGAGCTCGTCGAGCTCGTTCCAACGAGGGGTCATAACCTATGTTTTTGAGACAAAAAATTTAAAAAATTAGTTATTCAAGAATTTTTTTTGCACGTGTCGTCTGCTTTTCAGGTTAGGTAAAGGGTTAACAGCGTCAAATTGCATTCAGCGCTTTTAACACTTTCGCTGTCAGCCGCCACCAGAAACAGACTCCCCAGTTCCACGTATGTTTTGGTAATTTTCCTGTATTTATGATATACATGGGTAATATCGAGTATCTCGCCAACCACTTGTAGCATAGAGTTCTTCTCAGGTAGTTACATATATCGATGACGTATGTAAGCCGTTCTTCCTACGACATATGGGCCACGTGACCCTGGGGACCATCTTGGATTTTACAAACAGTTTGTGATTTTAACCAATTATTGTCCTATAATATATGAGCAATGGGCCAATATCATTTGCAATGTGTCTGAAATGTCTCAGTTATTAACTTAGACCAATGATGGACAACAAACTGATATATTAGGAAGATATTTGTTGTCATTTATATCATTTGGAACTTCAGACGGACTTCCCCCATGGTCACGAATTTTGCTTATAACCCCCAACTTGTACAGCCAATAGCTACGCCCAGCCTCAATCCTTTGCACTGTGGGTTTAAATGGGCAATGTGTGGTTTCTCTTGTATCACATGGACTATACTGTTGAAACTTCCCAGATAGCTATTGCCTATAGGCGCTTTGCAGACGTCACATGGGTCACGTGACCTCGGTGGCCATCTTGGATTTTACGAGATTTTAGGATTTTTTCGTATTTCTGCCATGGGATATATGGACAAATTGGTCATAACCATCTGGAAATCTGATTTATGAGCTAGTAATTTTCTGGCACCAAAGACAGAACAAGAGGAATTATTTTACGAGGATATTCCCTTGAACAATCAGCTTAAAGAAATCAGTTGGGTCCAGACCATCGATGTCTACCAACATACTAGATGTGAAGAGCGTTTCGGGGTAAAAGGGTGACATTCAGGATAGGTTTCCCACTGCAATGCAGAATCGACCTCCAGTGAATTTGCCTGACTACTTTGTAAACCTCCCGCTACCATCGTTAGTTGCCCCCCTGAATACGACAGAAGAGGGCCCATCAACATCAACATCATCATCATCATCCGGGTCGTTGTTGCTGAGATATTCACTGTCCGAGTCATGAAATATACAGCCAATAGCTTCCTCTAGCCTCAATCCCTCAACTTAAACCAGGAAGCCCAACTAATTGTTGATTCACACACAG
The DNA here is from genome assembly GCA_031216915.1 of Pictodentalium vernedei. NCBI lineage: Eukaryota > Metazoa > Mollusca > Scaphopoda > Dentaliida > Dentaliidae > Pictodentalium > Pictodentalium vernedei. The sequence goes on along the minus strand of CM062296.1, from coordinate 460,383,058 downwards.
TGTGCTCGGTAACAAGAGATATATATCAGAACGAGGTTACCTTTCAAGCAAACGGTAACTTCGGGTCCGTTCACCACTCGCAACCATTCCTATTACTGGAAAAAACATACTTATTTCTAGAGCCGCTTCATACTACAAGAATATTCCCATCGCGCCCACTTCATACTAATCGAGACACCAGACACATGAAACTATGACCTCGGAAAATACAACTAGTCTTCTCCGATAAGGCATCCCCGATCCACTCAAGAAACAAACCTCGCTGCATCTCGGCAAGTATGTGGCCGCCTTGCCATGTTGCCATTTTACGCAAAAAAGTTCCATGTTAGGAGACAGCCGACATAAGCTTCGGCTTGTTGCTGGATCCGCTTTCCAATTCTTTATTGTTGTTTTATGCGTATTTATATTTGCTCACCATATAGCATGTCACCATAATGTTTCACAGTTTTGGAAACAAAATATTGTTTAAACTTAAAATCTACTATCCCGACACAAGCAGAGTTAACAGTGGTTGAAGAAATGTGTTCTGTTGGCGTACGTCAAATCCCATAGACGTAATGTATGTCGATACTATACTTGTTTCGGGGTACTTGGGGCAAGACACAGGGGTTTTAACCCCTTCCTTAATGAATCGGCCATGTTCGCTCGCGTAATATGTAAATTCAGCAGTTGAAAAAATATTATTTTTCAAAAAATGTCAACAAAACTATATCGTGTAATCTCTCATTGGAACGAGCTAATCGAACTCGTTCCAATAAGAGTTCACATGATATGGTTTTGTTGAACATTGTTTTTTAAATTTTGAAAATAATAATTAAAAAAAAAACGTTTGATATCGTCTGCTTTGGGTAAAGGGTTAACTTACCAAAGTCAGCTAAACTCTAAACATTAACCATAAAACAGAAACACATCTTTAATCTTTTTGCATGTAACAAAGGAAAAAAGTAGATGCTGACAACACCAGCTCCCCCCCCCCCCTCCCTCACCCCGGCCTCAGGCAAACTTTAGGCATGTTTGGGGGGGGGATATATTTTAGAGCTTACTGTAAATTCCTATGGCTATCAGTTGTGTCTCACCTATTCATTGTAGCAACAGTTTTATAAAATAAAATGTTGCAAAATAATTTTATTAACTACCGAAGTTTTATCTGACTAACCTGGTCATGTCAGGTCATGTACTTATTGGTACATATTCTCTGGTTTTGTATGAACCTGGAACGGGAATGAAATAACCCCGAGAACCGGGAGATTTCCCGGGTAATATGAAGCAAATTTATGAGAGTAACAAGAGGCATTTATTTTCATTAAAATGAACATATTTTATTTGCAATCTGTCACCTCCAAACGAAGAAGATCTTTTCCTAAGAAAATTGAGAAAACCCAAACCTGCTTCAAACTCTTCTTCATTTTCAGAATCACTCGTTTTATCACTACTAACTCCTTCAACAGCAACCTTCCCTTCACTGCCGTCATCAGGCTCCTCTACGTAAAGCAGGGGTGATGTTGAAGGAGGTAGTGAATAGTGACACGAGTGATTCTGAAAATGAAAAAGAGTTTGAACTTTGAAGCGGGTGAAGATCTTGCAGTTGAAGAGGGTTCCTCCACAACTGGTTGAGACCTACAGTGAGATGGTGAAAAAGGTTCGTCAGGAATCAGGACTGTAAAGCGTAGAATGACGGACGAAATCTTACAAAGTTAAGTTGGAGCACTTTTTCAATTCAAAACACTTCATATCTAATTGTACAGAATCGAGAGCAAGTTTCGAGCTTAGTCCATTATGACCATGCCACAATAGAACATTGGGCGAAAACGTGGTTGGTTGAGTTTAATCCCAGTAAATCAGAGAGTATGCTTATATCACAGAAAAGCTACCCCACTGCCCACCCACCATTATTCTTAGGTGATAGACATATATCAGTCAGTAAACATAAACGTTTAGGAGTCATATTAAATGGCACATGTACATGGAACGACTACATTGACTACATCTGCTCTAAGTCCTGTTGACTCTTAGACCTACTGAGGAAGCTGAAATTCAATCTCGATCGCAGCGTTTTAGAAAAAAATATACTTTGCCTTTGTTAGGCATATACTCGAATACGCTGATGCTGTCTGGGATAATTGCTCGGCAGATAAAGTCGCCAAGCTTGAGGAAATAAAGATCGCAGCCGCAAGGATCATTACCGGGACAACTGTCAGTTGTAGAAAGTCTATTCTGAAACACGATGGGACCCTTTACAAGAAAGGCGTCGACAATACAAGTTAATACAGTTTGTTTTAAAATGTATCATCATATGTCACCCCCATATATTGCAAATAAATCTCCTCCGTTCATCTCATCGTCGAATCCATCACACAATCTCAGGTCATGTCATAACCACAGAGTTCCATTTTGTCGGACGCAATTGTTTCCGTCTTCTTCTTTACAGACCAATGGGACAACCTGCACTTATCTGTTTGCGAGTACTCATCCCTGATCAATTTCATAACTTTTCTTAATGTTGGAAACCAACGCCCATCTGTACTTTACAATGGGGCGAAATCTCGCTCTGCTCAATATACTATTGCAGTTGGCAAGCTGCGTTATAGTAGTCTTAATTCTCATTTTATTTATACGATAATCATCTGTCATGAATCCATTTCCTATCAGTGTGGGGAGTGCGAGACGCCAAAGCATTTTTTCTTACATTGCCCACTCTTCTCAAATGTTCGTAACAACACTATCAACCTACTCCCATTTACTCAAGATGTACCGACACTTCTTTTTGGTTGGGAATTCCTGAATTATCGAGAGAACCATCTTGTTTTTGAAGTGGTGCTTGAATTTATCTTATCAAGTGGGCTTTTATAATGACTACAGAGCACCGACTTATCTTGTACGATTACCAAACGTGTCCAACAGGATGAAGTTACCCATATTCTCCTTTACAATTTAGCCTTCTTCTCCACCTTACTCAGGCCCTATACCACCAAGGCTGTATCACGTCTTTATTCTGATTAATGTGAATATGCTGCTTAGCTATGGGTTTTTTTATGTGAAGGCAACGCATCATGTCTTCAAGCTGGCTTCCCATTGTATTTCTTTACTTCTAAACTGGTCTTTCTCTATTGTCCTTCCATATCCTCGTTCGTTTACATGCAGAGTTTAAATAATGCCACATATCGCTGTCTGACGGTCTGGGCTCCCTTTGCTCCATCTTCTATGATAAAAATTGCCAACAGTTGTCTCCTCGGTTTTGTGCTGAGTCCGGGCGTCGCATCTTTGCACTTGTAGTTACAAACGTATGTTGGGTACGATGTTATTGAGTGATATGCGAATGATCCATCAATCATTTGCTCACTTACTTAGGATCTCTGTCGGACCCTTACTGTGTGTGTAGGGGTGCGACGTCCAGGCTTGGTATCTACCGGGGCGATGACAGACCTCGACATTATATCAACATGGTGATCGACCACTGGCCCTATATAGGGCGATACATGATTCCATATACTGTTTTATACCACCTTTTTGTGTAAATTGATGATTGACTAAGGGAAATGACTTACAAAAGCTGCAAGCTTCCTGTCAAATCCCTCCACTACTCAGCAATCTGTTTACTGTTAACTGGTAAAGTGCTGAGTTTTTTCTGACAACAAATCAAAGCTCATCATATACTGCTCTCTTACATTTAATTGGATAGTGCCTTATAGGCACTATCCAATTAAATGTCAGAGAGCAAGGTATTGTATAAAAAATATGATTCATATCAGGGACAATAAAGGCTTCCTCAGGCAGAATGTATCTACACACAGTTATTGCCTGTAACTTTTAGTAAAGCCCAAAATAGGGCTTCCAGCACTCTACCAGTTAATATATGTTATACTGTCAGCTGCTGTACTTGCACTGTCGCTGTTCTGATGTTCAATTCTATAATATACAGCATATTCCTTGAATAAAATATTGTTTAAACTAAAAAAAACTTCAGTTTAACACACAAATAGTGTCACGCTTGATTCCCGGCTTCGTGCTATAAATTCTCTGTGTATCGGGGGCCGGCTTTCGGAACTGAGAACCCTGGAAATTTCCGTTCTGGGGATTAAACCCCAATTATTGGTTTTAGTAATAATACTAAGTCTTCGGCCTTCCGCTAATTTGTCACTGTCCTATAACGAGGAGGCCTACTTTAACCCAGTGCCCCGTCGGGGTATTTCTCCTCCACTCCGTCTGCTAATCTCCCAGCATTCAGTGAAAAAACTCTTTCATAATTCCCCCCACTGGCGCCTTCTCGATCTCCCCAACTATAACATTGACTCTTTTACTCCTGTCATTCCTCATTCAAGTATCCTTCATATTTTCATCCCATTTTTCCATCAGATTAGGCAAATATTTGTGGCATTCTAAAATGAAATACAAATACTCCAGGGTCACCGTTACACCTAAGTTTTGCACCTGTCTTCAACCAATGCTAACCCTGCTTGTGTGGAGTTGGTATGTTGGGGAGCTGACAGTTGCTCGCCGTTGCTCGGTGGTTCTCTCCGGGTACTCCGGCTTCCTCCACCCATAAAACTGTCACGGTCATGGTTAGCCATTGTGCAGAAATATGTGACCTTAAATACCAATAAATAAATATAATAACACCTAAGTTAAACATTTGGCACATTCCTTCATCACCTTTCCTGATTCTCCCCCTCAACTCCAGTGACTTGGATCTCACTTTGAATAACAATGCCCCCCCCCCCCCCTCCCCAAACAACCCATCCAGGTACTCCTCAAAAGCTGGCGCATCCTTTTTATATAACCCATCTAAAGAACTCTTGATCCTAATTCCAGCTCTACAGATTCTATTACAATCCTCAAGTACCCTTTCCCTTTCCCTTATAACTCCTCCCTTGCTGCAGTCCCCCTTCTAGATCTTCAGTCTCTTCAGTTTCTACAGAGTAGTTCTTCATTGGCTCCCTTGCCTGCTTTATCCATCCTGTCTGAATGTTATAGATCCATACATGGTTAAACAACGTTTTTCATCATCTGCTGTTTGGAAGTTTTGCCAGGTAATTTAGGTAGCATAATTTTCCCATATATATTCTATCTTTATCCGGCATCCACCGAGTTCCCCGCTTCCAGTGCAGCTGTGTACTTGACCCGGTTATCCACCGACCAGCATCATTTTGTAGTATCTCCAAGTTCTTCACTACCATTTGATTTAGAGGGATCACATCTGTTCCATGTTATTCTTGGTAACCCCACCTTCTCCCAAATAGTTTTTCCAACGAACACCTTGTTAAAGGTATTTCTTCCCAGAAGTTTTAACTGATTCCGTATTCTTTTCCCCTTTGTCTTAAGTTTATCTGTATGCTTTTCTGTGTTTACCTCTACCTGTAACACATAGACTCATTTTCGTCCGTTTCTTCAACTGATATAACCCTGCTCTCCTCTTCACCGATGGAGAATTTACCCACCATCCACCTTCGCAAATCATTTACCTTACTGCCCACAGGTATTACCTTGCTTTTGTTTTCGTTAAGTTCAAGACGCCATTCATCCCCGTACTTTCTTACCATGGTCAACAGTTTTTGTAGTACCCTCTCGGTTTATAAAACCATGTCATCGGCAAAGAAAAGCCCTGGGATTTTTATCTCTCCGACGTTTACTCCCTCTGCTGTTGCAATCAACTCATTTCCTAAATCTTTTATGTACAACGCAAATAGAATCGGTGACAAGATGCACCCATGCGTTAGGCCTATCTCCGTTGAGACCCTCTTCGTTGTGATGTTTCCCAGGTTAAGTACACTCTGCACATCTTTGTACAGTACTTTCACGATTTCAACAAAACTCCCTCCGAATCCAAGGCCCTCAAGTTCTGGCCACATTCCTTCCCTCCATACCCTGTCATGTGTTTTTTTTCACACTAAGAAAGGCCATAAATATCTTTTTCTTATTGACTTTCGTTGATTCTATCAGTTGTGATAGTGTAAACAGGTGGTCGGTGACTCCCCTCTCTTTCCATAACCCATTTTTAATTTTTCCCGGGAATCCTCTTTCTTCAACAAATTCCACAAGTCTTCCATACAGAAACCTTGCAGAATACCTTCCCAATATTGCTGCTAACAGATATCCCTCTGTGATTATTTAATACTTCCCTATCTTCGTTTTCGTGCATGAATGTTACCGTGATTTTCTTCCTCTCTGTCGGGGCCTCTTGCTTTGTGATGGCCATGTTAAATAGTGCTGTAAGATGTTCATATAATAGATTATATAGATTACCTCCTCTTTTTAAAAAAACTCGTTTAGTGCAGGTGAAGATATTTACTGGATCCAGTTACTCAAATAACACTTTGGGCTGTTAATGTAATTATTTTTCCACTTATTTATCCGGATAAATACCACGCACGGGCCTCAAAATAAGGAACGTAAAGATCACCGATTTGTTGTTTGTTTACGTTTGGTCAAGAGGAACACCTTTTTCCAGAGAACAGACATCAGCAAATACAAATTGTAGGAGGAGTGGGGTCCATTGGGGGATTTATTTTTGTTATTTTACTTAGCTGTCATAAAGGTTTATGGCAAAGCAGGGGCAATAGTATCTCACGGACACAAATGGTACGCTGCCCTATTGTTGAGATTGAGTGGTGGGTGAACTGGAGGATGGGTATCTTTGACTATGTGACGTGGGGGCAAAGTCATCCTTGGCTTTATTCTAGTCTGTTCCGTTTTTTTGTGTTAAACTAAAAGTATTTCTTGTAACATAATTTTTAGATGAAATTAAATAGCCATGAATATTAATATAAACGATGTTTTTATTTGAGAATTTTAGCCAAACAAAATCATTTAACATACTCAACAAATGTTTCAGGAGCATTGTTATGCTGTAGACAGTGTTTATGCTGTCCTGTGTCAATTTAGCCAATTGCACTAAAACTGTAGATTTGGCACCACACAATCTTCATTGGCTAAGGTTTTGACACTAAAAAAGTTCCTTTCCCTTGTGAAAGGAATCCAATGCAGCAGTAAAGAGCACGATCAATGACGAAGCAAACAACAAACACACTCAAACCCATTGATTATGTCAATAGTGTGTTAGAAATGATGTTTGGACAAATTTTCAACGTTGATTGTCAGTGAGGGTTAATGGGGCATTGCTTTTTCTTGAGTAACACATTGCAGGTTATAAACTTTTCAAAAAGCTGATTTTAACTTGATAAATGCTTCACAACTTGCGACAGCGTAAAGTATTTATCTTATTATATGTGCTTTTTGTAAAGACTTCCAACTCGTTAAGCGCAGTGGATAAACAGCAATTTGTTGATTTATCTGTTATTGTCTAAGTGCAACAACAAGTGTAAATACCGACGTCATTCAGCTTGATCCTTCCACTCTGTCGAGACCTCTTGCTTTGTGATGGCCATGTTAAATAGTGCTGTAAGATGTTCATATAACGGATCCCCTCCTCTTTTTAAAAGTCGTTGGGAATTTCATCAGTGCCTTTAACTTGGTGATTGCATTTCGTACTTCCCCCGACCCAATTTCCCTGCGTACTAAGTCAGATACATTTTCTGCACTCTCTCATACATTGTCGAGGGACGCCTACCCCCATCTTCTCTGTCATTTACCCTCCACCTTAATACTCTGTGTGGTATTGCCTTTGTTGGTTTTATTTATTCATTTCCAGAATATATTGGATCTTGACCCCGCCCCCCCCCCCCCTTGTTTTTCTTATTGCTTTTTGAGATTACTATTCCGAACGTTCCTATTTTTGTCCTTGATTATATTAACCTTTGTTCTTGCCTCCTCATATACTTTTTTGGCACTTTTAGTGGCTGTATCATTTAGCCCTTGAGTTTTCTATTTCTTCAAAACGCAGCACATTTTTCTTTGTCTCTTTTTTATTACATGTTTAACCCTTTACCTAACATGAAAAGCAGACGACATTTGCAAAACAAATTCTTGAATAACTAAATTTTTTCATTTTTTGTCTCAAAAACATAGGTTATGACCCCTCGTTGGAACGAGCTCGACGAGCTCGTTCCAACGAGGGGTCATAACCTATGTTTTTGAGACAAAAAATGAAAATATTTTGAAAATTAATTGGCGATTTTTGAGAATAGCGCTGGCCGGTTTTGGCCGTTACATTAGGTAAAGGGTTAAGCTCATTATTTACTCTATATCCCAGTTCATTTGTCGTCACTCTGATTCTCCCTATGTTTTCCCTCACAGCATCTTTTAGACTTCTTGTAATTGAGTCCGCCACCTCCTGAATGTTATCTCTTGTCGACACATTTTCTAACTTTGATTTAAAGTTCTCCCCAAAGTGCATCCAGTCTGCTTCTTTTCCCAGCTTCCAAGTGTCTTTAAAGACCACTCTTTGTTTTTCTATTCTATTGCCCCTAACCCGTACTGTTATCAGGCTGTGCTCACTATTTAACTCAGAATTTCCTTCGTCGTCTATTTCCATGTCTATGACCTCCCCCATAGCACGTCGTCAGTGAGTACATAGTCTGTTATTGTCTTTCTATCGTTCCTTCCTCACGTCCACATTCAAAATCTTCAGGTCCAGTTCATTTGTAAACTCTAAGAATTTCCTTCCATTAACATTGATTTTCTTCTCCACACCCACTATACCATCCCATCCGTCCCCAATGTGACCATTAAAATCGTCCATTAATACAACATGGAACCCCCTATTTTCCAGTTCTGAAACACTGGATCTGAGTGTTGCATATAGTCCATCAATCCATCCACTCAGGCTTGCTCCCTTCAACTGCTAAGTATACAACCCCCAACTGTGACACTTCTGTTTTTCATCCTGCTTTTTGTTCATATAATTTCACTTTCTACTGGGTGTGTTGTATTTACTTTTGATAAGTCTGTCAATTTCACAGGGCCTAACGCCTCTTTGATATACATACCTACACACCCTCCCCTTTTTCTGGCCTTCTGACCGCCCCACGTCAATCCACACATACTTCTTGATCTGGTCAGTCCTTTCACCCTCTCTAATACATGTCTCACTAAGGCCTACCAAATCAAGGTTCTCGCCGTCCACCAAGGTCGTAATTTCGCCCACTTTATTACGGAGGCCTGAACATTGCTGTATCCTATTTTGAAAACGCGTTATTTATCTGAGGAGTTATCTGAGGTGTTATTCTCGCCCCATTGTGGGACTCCCCTTTTTCTACCCTTTTAGCTCAACTTGTCAAAGTCAAGCTGAGCTATTGCCGTCACGTCTCGTCCGTCGGCGAAGTACGTACGTACATATGCACGTCCACAATTTCCTTTGGCACACCGCACAGGTCACGTTTATGATCAGATACTTTGAAACTTGGTATGCGTGTTGGGGTGACCCCTAGATGGCAGCTATCGTTTTTCTGCCATTTCTGTCAAAAAATGTTGCCGCTGGCAACGGCCTTTGAACTTAGCTTAGTCATACCTCAATATTTCCCTTTGGCACACCCTACAGGGCACATTTATAATCGGATTGCTTTGAAACCTGGTATGCTTATTTGGGGTGACCTCTAGATGGGAGCTATCCATTTCCGACAAAAAATGTTGCCGCTGGCAACGTCCTTTGAACTTTGCTTAGTCAGACATCAATATATTCCTTTGGCATCCCCTACAGGGCACATTTATGATCAGATCGGTTTGAAACTTGGTATGTCTTTTATCAGTTACCTCTCTAGATGGGAGCTATCGATTTTCTTCCATTTCCGTAAAAAATGCTGCCGCTGGCAACGACCTTCGATGAACTTAGTGCAGTTATACATCAATATTTCCCTTTGGCATACACTGCAGGGCACAGTTATAATCTGATCGCTTTGAAACTTGGTATGCTTGTTTGAGGTGACCGCCAGATGGGAGCTATTGTCCAATTTCTCCCATTTCCGATTGAACTTACTTTAGTCAGACCTCAATATTTCCCTTTGGCACACCCTACAGGGCACATTTATGATCGAATTGCTTTGAAATCTGGTATGCTTATTTGGGGTGACCTCTAGATGGGAGCTATTATCCATTTCCGCCCATTTCCGATAAACATTGTTGCCCTGGCAACGACCTTTGAACTTACCTTGATCAGGCATCAATATATTCCTTTGGCACGCCCTACATATGACATTTATGATCAGATCGGTTTGAAACTTGGTGTGATTTTTGAGTTTACTTCTAGATGGGAGTTTCAATTTTCTTCGATTTCTGTCAAAAAATCTTGCCTCTAGCAATCACCTTCGATGAACTTAGTGTAGTCATGTATCAATATTTCCCTTTGGTACTCGTGCGGGGCACATTTATGATCAGATTGCATTGAAACCTGGTATGCTTGTTTGAGGTGACCGCCAGACGCGAGCTATCGATTTTCTTCGATTTCTGTCTAACAAATGTTGCTGCTGGCACCGACCTTTTAACTTGGTTTATTCAGGCATCAATATATTCCTTTTTCACTTTGAAACTTGGTATGCTCATTTGCAGTTACCTCCAGATGGGAGCTATCGATTTTCTTCCTTTTCCGTCAAAAAATGTTGCTGTTGGCAATGACCTTTGAACTTAGTCTAGTTAGGCATCGATATTTTCCTTTGGCACACCCTACAGGGCACATTTATGATCGGATTGCTTTGAAACTTGGTATACTTTTTATGGTGACCTCTAGATGGGAGCTATCGATTTTCTTCCATTTCCATCAAAAATAGTTGCCGTGGACAACGACCTTTGAACTTAGTTTAGTCAGGCATCAATATATTCCTCTGGCATGCCATGCAGGGCACATTTATGATAGGGTTACTTTGAAACTTGATATTGAGTGTTCGGGGTGGCCTCTAGATGTGAGCTGTTGATTTTTTTTTATTTTCATAAAAAAATATTGTCATTAGCACCAGCCTTTGAACTTAGTGCATTTGTGTAGCAACTTATGCCTTTTGCACTCTCTGCAGGGTATATTTATGAATTTCCATAAAAAAGAAAAAAGACCATTCCCACCAGCATGACATTCAAAATTAGTGCCTTTGTGCATTGACATCTTCCTTTGGCATGCCTCAGAATGCACATTCATCACCGGGTTATTTTGAAACTTCGTATCGCTTATTCAGACTGAAAAAGATAGGAGCTATCGATTTTCTTTTTATTTCTATCCAAAACTATTGCTGTTAGCAACAATATTGAATCTTTTGCATTTGTGCATCTACTTTCTTTTTTTGACATGGTCTACACGGCGCATTTATCGTAGAATTGTTTTTTAACTTGGTTTGCTCATTAGGCGAAGCCTCTACATGTAGATTCATTTCTGTGAAAAAAGTTGCCATTTACAATGACCTCCGAACTTACTGCATTTGTGTATCTACATTCTTCCTTTAGCCAGCCTTACAGTTTACATTTAAAAATGCATGGATTGCTCTGACGTTGTGCACACACAATGCTGTTATGTTGAAGTTTCACCAAATAACATTGGAACCAATGATCTTCAATTTTACCATTTCACTTATAACTTACCAATTTCAAGTTTCTCAGGTTGGGCTACAGTGTCATTGCCACTTTCATTACATTTGCCCTCCGCATATTATTTTTGCACTCAAACTTTTCCCACCCACCTTGCCTTATGCCAAAAAAGTCTCCACTAACAGCAACACGTTTCTACCCAATGTCTCTGTACCCATGGACCTAGATGAAGACCACCACTGCCATATACCTCCCGCCTACCCCAGAAAGTCCTCCAGTTATCGATAAAGTGTATCCCGAGGTCCATGTAATATTTCTCTAATTCCTTGTTTACCCTAGTAATTCTAGAATTCCGCTCAACACCCCCACTCATCACCGAAAGAATCCCCGATACCACTACACTCGCATTCCTACTCTGTAACTTGATGATCAAATCCCTATATGTAATGAGGATTTCATCTGAACTTTCAGGTTTTGTCGAATTGTTTTCGAGACCAATTATCCTGTCACTCATGAAATAATTGCCGGTTCATTTTTCAACACTCCGCCAGTTTGGAATATGCAGCGAGAGAATATCCCCTTTGGTATCAAAACACTTTGTTTAGCACTGAGATATTCAGAATGTTTTTTTTCTTTATTCAGATAAAAAGTGATGTACATTTATACATACATATATAGAGGACATCTAATGTTTTCTTGTAAGAAAACATTAGATTTTCTTTTTATTATACCCCTTTCATTTGAAGCTCCAACTGAAACGATCCAAACCGACGCCCATACCATGCGAGAAATCTGTTTACATAATCAGCTGATCGCTGTTTCCGCTGACGCAGATCACATTGGATGTTGTGTACATCCATACAAAATACTTTTCGGGATTGTTGGCAAAATGACGTAATTATGACGTCTTGTTATACTCACTAGTGGAGCGAGAACAACTTTTGTTTTGCGTTTGTGAAAATTCATTTGTAAATTTCAAGTTCACACGAAATGTTAATCACCGAGGTGTTTGATCTCACTAGTGAGGGGAGAACGCAATTTATTTTTTACCGATTCCTATTATAATTAGACATTAGGGTGTAATAAAATCTGAGTTTTCATGCATTAAATTCCATTCTATACAGACATATAAGATATAACCTTTTCTACCCTTTTGTAATCAGTGCACAAAAGTAATGTGCACTGGAAATTGTTATTGTTGTACGAATACTTTTCGTGAGACAAGAAAAAAACTAGAGTCGAGGGCCATTGTCCTGTCGATATGTGGTGGTATTAGGTCGGTGGATAAAAAAGGAGCTTTTGGAGATTCTCATCTAGTATTTATTACTTTAGTATTTTTTTGAGTGCAGGTGGGGGTCTTTAGCTGTATGTCACGATATTGATATAGCACTTCGACAAAACCGTTAATGTTGGCTGACTCTTTCTCACCTTCTGAGAATAACTTTTTTTTAATATAAGAAGTACTTGAGTAAGGTTAATTCATGTGGACTGAAGTTTTTATTGTTATTATTATTATCTGCACAGCAGGGTAGCGTCACAAAATTTACCCTCTGTGAACTTCTGTTTTAATCAAGGTCTCAAGCCAAAACAGAAAGGTGTACGTAGAGGATAAATTAGCCCCACTGTATGGGATAGCATCAGCAAATTCACCCTCTGAAGAACCCATTTTGCGAATGACAGGTTGCTTATATTCAGGCTTGGAGAAGACGTGTGTTGCTGGAATAATGAGTAAAAAGTTCTGCTTACTATTTTTGTTACTTTTAATTTTTCTATCAACGAGCTAAGGATAATGTCGGATTTTTTTTAAATTTTTCATTTCATTTTGCCACCGTTTTGGAATCGCCTTTCTTAAACCCTGGAAGATAGTAATGGGCGTTTTGGAATCAAGTTTTACGGAGAAGGCTTCAAAAGTCAGGAAGCTCCCGCGCTCACTCAAGAGGCCGTTAAGAAAAAATATACCTTTGTCGCACCATGTTTGATTCAAAAAGTGTTTATTGTTAATTTTTTATATTTTTGTTGTAGAAAATAGGCTGCGATCAAATTTCATAGGTGTCAGTCGAAGCTTTGTTGCTTAAAAGAGACCAGGCCATGAGAACATCTCTCCCAGAACTATCTGAGTGCTCCTCGTGAATTGTTAACCCTTCTTTGTGTAGAAATCAAGTTTTGTAACTACTGTCATTTTCGAAGTTGTCTACAAAAGAGTTTTTCAAGGTGTAAAAACATTATAGTGGGGTCCATTAATTCCTTAATGTCTTCCTTGGTGTCTTCCACACCAATTCCATTTAAACCAATTCCAGGTAGAGCAATTCCATTTAGCCCAATTCCAGTTGGACCAACTCCAGATAGACCAACTAGACATATAGACTAACTTTCAGACCAATTCCAGTCAGACCAACTCAATAAAAACTTAGTGTGTCCCAAACACTTTTATGATATTTGAATTAACACCTACTTTTTCTAAATTTCAAACAATTTTCAGATTTCTTTAAAATTTGTCATGGGGTAATAAAAGTGGTTATTTGTAATTTTTTTCTGTTTTTACAAGCAAACATGTCTTTGAAGGTATTGTGTGATACCACAGTACAAGAAGTTATTAGTTTGTGTACTGACTACTTGCTGGCTTGTTTTTACAACAAGCAAACATGGCTTTGAAGGTGTTGTTTGATACGACACCACAGTGAATCTGTAACAGTATGGTCAGCGTTTCAATGTTTATACTACTAAGATCATTGTTTTATTGTGCAATCACACAGAACTTGAAGGTTTTGACTTTCCCAAGATCTCAAGATTTCTTAGTTACATGAAAAACACTCGAATAAGTAAGCAGGCAAAATTCCCAGTCCGACATTAGAACCACCATACAACAGAGATCAATGTTCCAATAAAAGTAAAATCCTCGCCCTCTGATTGAACGAGAGCTGACGTAGTTTCTTTTATGTTTACGGTTCCGGTAGCAAATGTTACCGTCTGACGTCAAAACGCGAAATATTTGAAATGACGTCGCCCGTTTCGTAATTGCTTCATCAACGAAATACATAGCAAGCCGCTTGATTTTTCTGGATTTTTCACACGTGCAGCAAATAGTGTTCCGGGTAAAGTGTTGTTTAAATTACAAAGCAATTTAAGATTTGAACTGAGATGGAATGAGTTTATCTGGTTTATTGATTATTTATCCAGTGCCGTCGTGGGGTACAAAAGCGGTTTATTTTTTAAACCTGTGACCGTTAAAAGTTGTCTTGAACAAGACAACTTTTAACGATCACAAGTTTAGTAAATAAGCTTCTCGTGTTTCACGATGTAGGTTTTGGGTTATGGGTAGTGTCTTATTGGTACAAATACCTTATTGTGATGAACTGACGGTAACATGATCTGGGGATTGCGACTCGGAGCGATTGGACATTAGTACCGAGCGGCAAACCTCAGACCATGTAACCGTCAATTCATCACAATAACTTATAACCGAACAAACAATCATGTGGAAGAGTGGCAAAATAAATTGAGCAGAGTAGTAGGCAAAGCCCATCCTAATATCTATGAACTGATCGATGTGTTCAAACTGGAGGACCCTATGGGAGAACACACCGGAGTGCCACAATGAGATCGAGGAAAATTTATCGAACTTCGTGTGCAGCGAAATTAAAGGGGAGGTACGAAAAGTGGTCTCAAACTTAAGGAATGGGAAGGCGGGAGGGGTGGGCGAAATTCCTAACTAGTTCCGCAAAAATGGGGGAGAGGATCTCTGTAAAACCTAACGGTCCTATTCAATGTTGCCACAGATAAACATGAGGTCTCAAAAAGTGGAGAGAAAGCAAGGTGACATTTAGTTTAAACAATATTTATTACTAAAAGTGACAATTGTTTACATCACCCAAACAGATAAAAAAGAACAATTCATGAAATTAATAGTATGCAATGTAACAGAATCCAAGAATACATGTGAGGGATTCAACAGTAAGCTTTTAGCTTTGAAAGTCGTCTCCCTTGTTGGATTTGTTGTAGTATTTGATTAGAAGATGGCATGAGGCACTTGCTGGACTAAAATTAACCAGTAGAAAGATAACAGGAATAAGAAAGTGGAGATAAAACAAGAGAAGAAACAAAGAGAAGACTAAGATGAGGATGAAGTCAACTTCAATAAAAAAGAAGGTATTATAGTAGTGCACCAATACCCTGTACTTCCCAGCACACACAACTCTTCCTTCTGAATCCTTACCAGTTTTAGCAGTAATTTAATACCCAGTGCTCGCACGTACACAATGCTCTCCCCCTGGAGTGAAAGTGCACCAATACCCAGTACTTCCAAGTACACATTCAATTTCCTCCTGGAGCTTAACAGTTTTAGCAGTATTCCAATAACCAGTACTTCAAAGTATACATTGCTCTGTCTCTCTCCTGGGATCCGACTAATTTTTGTATTCCATCACGATACACCCATTTATTTGACTGAGATTTTCCATCTCTTATCCGATGTTTCACAATAAAACCCACCATACGGCATTACCTTAACACCATTCACACATCCAGGTGTGACAAATTAAGCCGTCAGTGGCATTTTAACCCTACCAGAAGAACCTCTTACCTCTCATTGGTTTGAAAAGCTTGATTTAGGCGAAACTAGTTAGCCTCCAAGCGGATATTACTTCCGGACGAGTGATAAAGGACCTCGTGTAGTACTAACACCAGATTCATTTTTTTTCTAAAATGAATATACTCAATCCAAGTGCCCACAGCCGTTTAAGACACAGTTAAAGACACAGTTAAATAATACAGTTATCAGATCCCTATTGTACAAAGAAGAGCGCGCTCTATCCCCCTCCATAATTATAAACAATATAACTGAACCAATGTTGTTCCCAATAAAATTTACGAGCCAACCCTGAACCAACTGAGGACTATAACTGACAAAACCCTGAAATTCCAACACAACCTTTCCAGCGACATGACAAGTATAACGTTCCATACTAGCCGAGGCTTAACACTTTTACTGGAACAACAATAAGTTTAGTTTAAACAATATTTATTCAAAGAAAATGCTCTATGTTACAAAACTGAACAACAAAAAAGTAACAGCACAAGCACCGCATTATATAACATATATTTAACATTAAACAAATTGCTAATTGAAGGAGGGATTTGACAGGAAGTTTAGAGCTTATGTGAGTCATCTCCCTGAGTCATTTTAAAATTATCTCAGTAAGGTGGTATAAAGTAGTAGATGGACTCATATATCGCCTCTGGTCGGTCAGTAAGATGATCAGCAGCCTGTCGCCAAGCCGGTCATCGCATCAATACACACATAGTGATGGCTGTCTGGAGATGATGAAAATGTAGACCTGGGAGCAGATGCATGACAGATCATTCATATTTAACTTAATAACACTGTACTCAACACACGTGGGAAACCGAGAGTGCAAAGACCCGATGCACCGGCTCGACACATTACTGGGGAGACAGTTGTTGGTAGCTCTGGTCATAAACGGATGAGCATGGGGAGTCCATGCACCAGGCGACGATACATGATATTGTTTAAACCTTGCATACGAATGGAGGAAATAGAAAGAGAGTCAAAAGAAGAGGAGCAAGGGAGAACAAGGGAAGCCAACATGAAGACATAATGGTTGAAGACACACACTCGTAAGTAAGCAGCATATGCACCTTTAATTAGAAGTGAGACGGAGGCCGACTTGGTGGTGCTGAACCTGAAGAAAATGGAAAACGAAGTAAGATCGCGGGGGAGAATGGGGGTAACTTCACCCTATAGTAGTATCGACGTGCTAATTGGGGCCCCAGCAGTCAATGGAAACGCCCACTTAATAAAATGAAGTCATGCACCACTTCAAAAACAAGACGATTCTCTTGATTATTCAAGAATTCCAAAAAGAAGAGTCGATATGTCTATAGCAAATGGGAGTAGGTTGATAGTACTATTACGAACATTTGAGGAGATTGGACAATGTAGGAAAAAGTGCTCTGGTGTCTCGCGCATACCACACTGACAGGAAGGGGTAGGTGGAAGATAATTGTCGCATAAATGAGAATTAAGCCTACTACAACGCAGACGCAATCTGCAAGAATATATTTGGGCTTCGCGTGATTTCGCGCCACTGTAAAACACCGGTGGTCGTTGATTTTCAACATTTAGAAACGTCTTGAAATTGGTTAGAGATGAGTTCTCGCGGACAGATAAGGGCAGCTTGTTCCATTGGTCTGTGACGCTGGGGATAAAAGACGATTGATACAATTGTGTACGACAAAAAGGAATTCGGTGGTTATGAGGTGACCAGAGGTTGTGCGATTGATTCGACGATAAGACGATCGGGGGAACTTTATTGGCAATATTTGGAGGCAACATATGATGATATATTTAAAAGTACTGTAACAGCTTGTGCTTACGACATCTTTCTTGAAGAGAATCGTGTATCGGAATAAAGCAAAGACTTATTACAGCTGACAGTTGCCCCAGTACTGATCCTTGCGGCTGAGATCTGTATTTTCTCCAGTTCGTCGACTTTAGCAGCCGAACAATTATCCCAAACAACATCAGCGTATTCGAGTAAAGGCCTTATGAATGCAAAGTATATTTTTTCAAGGATGCTACGATCGAGATTGAATTTTTGCTTCCTAAGCATATCTAAACGAGATCAGGCTTTGCAGCAGATGTAGTCGATATGATCGTTCCATGTACAGGTGTTGTTTAACATGACCCCTAAATGTTTGTGGTTATTGACTTCAGATATCCGTATATCACCAAAGAATAGAGGTGGGTGGGAAATGGGATTGGTTTTGCGTGATATAAGCATACTCTCTGTTTTGTAGGGATTAAACTCAACCAGCCACGTCTTGGCCCAATGTTTTAATGTGGCCAAGTCCTGATTTATCAAAGTCGTAGCTAGTTCTGGATTATCTACAATTAAATATAAGGATGTATCATCTGCAAAGATTCGTATGCTACCTAACAAGTCTTCGGTTATGTCATTGATATAAATCAGGAACAGTAAAGGGCCAAGTATCGACCCTTGTGGAACACCAGCATTAATGGGTTTCCATGATGATGCATCCGATCCTATCACAAACCGTTGTGATCTATCCGAAAGATATGATTTTAAGAACAACAGTAATTCACCCGAGACACCATTTCTGATCAGCTTGTGAATAAGGCAAACGTGCCATACCTTGTCGAAAGCTTTACTGACATCACAGAAGACCACCCTGACTTCTTTGCCTTCATCGAGAGCTCGACTGAATTCGTTGTACATGTCAATTAGCTGGAGGACAGTTGAATCACCGGGTACAAAGCCTGATTGGAATTGACTGAGAACATTGTTATCAATCAGAAATTGCCACAATCGTTTGAAGAAACATTTTTCAAATATTTTACCAACGCAGCTAATAAGTGATATCGGGCGATAATTAGTAACCAAATTTGAGGGCTGTTTTTTCAAAACTGGGGAGACATTTGCTCTTTTCCACAGTAAAGAAAAGTAGGAGTTGTTCAACAGAACATTAAATAGGATTGTAAGAGGCTCACATAAGACAACTTACATTCTTTTAGAAGTCGTGGACTTACAAGATCGGGACCGGACGCCTTAGATACCTTTATCAATTTCATTGCTTCATATACTTCACTACAATGTAGAGTGATACTATCAATGACTTGTGAATGTTGGGATGAGAAACCAGGTATGGAAGCTTCCGAATCGTCGACTGTTGAGATAGAACTGAAGTATTCATTGAACATGTCTGCTTTCTCAACCCTAGAGGAGTATACTTTATTTAGATGGATAATAGCAGGGATTCCTACTGCTTTACTGCTACCGATGAACGTTTTTAGTGTCTTCCACCACTGTGAGGTGGGGGTTTTGTTGTTCCGCAGGATGGTCTGGACTTTAGATAGATATGTTGCCTTGGCCTTCCTAATAGCCGATACAACTTCATTCCTTTTGCGTTTATATTTGGTCCAGGCGTTCGGATAACCAGTGCGTTTGGCTATGCGACAGAACCGTTTTCTCTGTCTTATGAGTAGTCTAATTTCATTGTGGAACCATTTCGGCTGATCTGGTCGCAAAGTAATAATTTTATTTGGGATATGTTTAGATGCCGTGTCGAGTAATTTGTCCGCGAAGTTGGAAATGATAGTGTCGAGACATAAATTATCAAAGAGAGAATTCCAATCAACATTCGAGAGGGCCTCGTTTAGTGCTTCATAATTGCCTTGAGGATACACCATACCCTTCTCTTAAAGGAGAGGGGATGTGGTTTCGAGAATTTGACATCAATTAATATTGGGCAGTGGTACCGAATCATGTTCGGGATGATTGGTTCTAGGACTTCGCAATCTTTCACGTTGATTGAGTCACTCACAGCAAAAAAGATCTAAGAGGGAGGCCGACGATTCAGTAAAACAGGTTGGCTCACTCACAAGCTGCCTCAAGTTGAAGAGGTTACTTATTTCTGTGAAATCGCCTCTCGAAGGAATCAGTTGGTGTCATTAAAATCGCCCCCTAACAACTAAATCGACAATTTGCGTGTCTCTGGCTTGTTCGATGGATGCCGATATGGCATCCCATGTCTCCGGGTGGCTGTTGGATGGGCGGTAGAAGACCCCCTAACAATAGGGACTTACTATGTTTGGTAAATATATCAGCCCATAGACACTCAATATTCAGTACCTCCAGGTCGGGCCGCTGTCGAAAAGAGATATTGTCTTTTATATAGATGGCAACCCTTCCTCCCCTTGTAGATCGGTCGTGGCGCAACGGTTCATGGAAACCATGGATTAGGGCATCGGATGTGGGATCGTTGCTCTGCAGTCATGTCTCAGTTAAAGCCAAAATATCATGGGATGAAGATTCACATTCAACAATGTCCAATTTGGGTTTTAAGCTCTGAATGCTAAGATGTAAAATTTTCATGTTTCGGGGGTTATTATATGAGTTGATTGAGCTTGGCCCATGGTTGGGTTCGATGTCACCCGACAGTAAAAAGATTCTATCCAGATAAAGGAAGGTGGAAGTAACAGTAACGACAAGGGCTAATACTTTCAAAACGGATAAAATGTTTGAGACCTGAGTACTCCTGTGAGGATACATAGATGCCTCAGCGGACTTTATCACATGCGAGTTAATTGATTCGTTATTACAACCAATGAACAGAACAACCATTGCTGTGAAGCTTCCATGCAGTTCAACACCATCGAGACGCAGGGGTAGGTAAAGCAAAACACAATTCGATTGATGCTTCGACAGCTGGTGTTTTAGGTTGCGAACAAATACTGTGACGCTGACGTAGCACGATGTAATTCGATATTACACATTATATAATCTGTTATGTAATGTGTCGGTGGTAACGCAACCATCCTTTGCAAGAGGGAATCAAGGGTGTCCCAGCTGCCGCAGATTGATGGGTCCAGCACAACGCTCTTTGGGACATTTATTATTACCATTGAAACATCGATGCAATGAGTGCTGCTAGGTGGGGGTAACATATCCATCCCACAGCTTATGCCGGTCTCAAACATTCTGGCAATCAGCAGTCAAAACAACCGCGACAACCACAATTGGACAGGGCGAAGTCCAGCAGTTATAACCGCGAACGCTCCTACCACCGATCGACAAAATATCCGAAACCATAATAATATCATCAATCCAATATGTATATTTTTGCACAGAACACCATTTTTCAGTCAGTGGAAGGAAAGCAAAATGACATTGTCTGAGAATGGGTGGATCATTGTTGATTCATTCCAGCGGTCCTACCGGGCTGCAGGAATAAGCCGCCACTGATCTTCCAACGAATTGAGCCCCCCCCCCCTCCCCCTCCATGAGTCATTACACATAGTAGTACATCATGCGCGATACCATCCAGAGACCCAAGATTTGTTAAGCATTCGAGCTGGAATAAAATGACATTGTCTGTGGGAATAGGTGGATCATCGTCGATTCATTCCAGCGGTCCTACCGGGCTGCAGGAATAAGCCGTCACTGATCTTCCAACGAATTGAGCGCCCCCCCCCCCCCCCCCTCCATGATTCATTACACCTAGTAGTACATCAGGCGCGATACCATCCAGAGACCCAAGATTTGTTAAGCATTCGAGCTGGAATAAAATCACCATATCAATGTATGATTGGACGTTATATGTTGGTATAAGACAAAATTGCATGTCTTAATTATCTCGAATAAGCGAGACTTATATTACAAATTGGAACTTTGTAGATTGAGGAAATGGCTGCCACCACTTTTTAGAAAACAGCAATGTGACATGTAATGAGAAGGGTCAATGATTGTACGTAATAGTATCTACCTGAGTTGTGAGCTTTGATAAGTGGAGCTTGGATTCGGAGGTGAACATGGCTTGGGCATGGGTTAGTTCGTTGGTTTACAAAATCTAGATTAATATTTAAGATTTAAACGTTTCACGAATGTAATGGGGCGAAGAAAGAATTACACATATACAAACACGAGGTGGCATTTTCGCGATCCGATCGCGATCCGATCGCGATCTGATTGCCGCGTAATAGCACACCGGACAGTCGAGTATTCCTAAATAAAAGTAAACAGGTGCAAGCCTAAATTAGTTCGGCCAGAAATCAACTCAAATCAACCGGATCGAGCGACCATGAACCGAACTGAGATCATATTCACTTAATCCAGCCGATCCGGGCAAATCTCCAACCGATCTCAGAGTATAAATAAAATAATGCGGAATGAAGCACAAGATACGGAAGACAGAATTTCCTTTCATGTTCGATGTTCACGCATGTATTCCCACACAAATTGACTGAGCTTGGGGTCGGGATGTGGGACCTCCACATATACATATGTGTATACGCGGAAGTTAAGTTCCAAATCCCGATATCCATTTATAACAACATGAGCCGCTGATGTTCTTGGGAGACAGCTCCCATATATGGGTTGCGTGGACGAGAGAAGGTCCTCCTCTGGGTAACACATCGAAAATGTATTGATCAATTTACAGAAATAGATAAAGACGCAAATCTGGATTTCAAGATCTTGCTCCGAATCGCAGTGAGACAAAGGCCAAAGTGAGCTCAACTTGGGCATCGACTCGTCCCCTGAGTTACCATGTGCTCCATAAATGTCAGTAGGTACACAGAACACATTGGAACACACAGGATAAACTATGTAGATTGGTGAACTGGCTTGAGAGGAGGAAATGGTTGCCACCACTTTTTTTAGAAAATAGCACTGTGACATGCGATAAGAAGAGTCACTGATTGTACATGATAGTATATACCTGAGTTGTGTGCTTTGATAAGTGGAGCGTGGATTCTTCGGAGAACATGGCTTGGACATGGGTTAGTTCGTTGGTTTGTACATAATAGTAACTACGTGAGTTGTGTGCTTTGATAAGTGGAGCTTGGATTCTTCGGAGAACATGGCTTGGGCATGGGTTAGTTCGTTTGTTTACAAATGAAATCAAGATCAATATTTAAGATTTAAACGTTTCACGAATGTAATGGGGTGAAGAAAGAATTACACATATACAAAACCCTAGATGGTATTTCGTGATCCGATCGCGATATAATTGCCACGTAATAGCACACCGGACAGTATTTATTTGTTTACTGGTGTTTAAGGTCACATACTTTTGCTCAATAGTGAATCATGACCACAACATGGAGATAAAGTCAAGGTTAGTCAACCGTTTATACCCATGTTGCCTATTTTAGAGACTCGCACCCCAAGTATTAGTGACTGGGTCCTATTTTACCAGTGAAAAATAGTTTGTTTCCTACAGTAAACAAGCACTGCTACACTTTCCGGGGTTCCTGCGGGGGCCATCGGGCAGTCGATTATTCCTAAATAAAAGTAAATGGGTACACGCTTAAATCAGTTCGGACAGAAATCAATCCAAATCAACCGGATCGAGCGACCATGGACCAAACCGGGATCATATTCACTCAACCCTGCTGATCCGGGAAAATCCCCAACCGATCTCAGAGTGTAAATAAAATAATGCGAAATGAAGTACAAGACTTAGAAGACGGAATTTCCTTTCATGTTCGATGTTTACGCGTGTATTCCCATATAAATTGATTGAGCTTGGGGTTGGGATTTGGAACTAAGCCTCCACATATACATATGTGTATACGCGGAAGCTAAGTTCCAAATCCCGATATCCACATATAACGAGATGTGCTGGTAATTTTCATGAGAAACATCCCCCATATTTAGGTTGAGTGGACGGAAGGAGGTCCTCTCTGTGTAGCACATGGAAAACGTAATTCACTTGATATTATGCTGGGAATAAACGCATGTATGTACAAGGGCGTGTTTCTATGTATTCGTTAATAACTGAACTTTGGGGTTATTCATTATGACATAATTGTGGACTGAGACCTGTTGAGATCGAATTTTTGCACTATCCTAAATTTCTTTTCTAACTCGGTCATCTTCGACTAGGCTGTGATTCTGTTGACAGAGCCACCCCTGAGCTTCACAAAGATGACTCCGTCAAAGTTCCACGAGTCCTGGATCTTCTTGTCTCGAGTTAGGATCTGAGCTTTGCGAGCTAAGTTAGCTCGGATTTTAGTAAGGTCTTCGTTAATGAAGACACCTTTTCGACCTGTTGCTGAGTGCGTGGCCTGGGAATCGAGCTTAACAGTCTTGAGTTTAGTCCTACATCTATATTGTTTGTCTCTTGTCCGATAATTATTCAGCCTGAAAATTATGGGCCTTGCGTTCAAATGTTTGCCATTGACTTGCCTAGCACCGACTCGATGGCTTCAAGATATGTCCTGAATAGTAAGACTAACCCCAACTTGTCAGCGACGTTTAAGACAATTGCGTCGGTACTCTCGCCTGTTTTTTCTTGGATACCTGAGAGCCTCAAGTTATTTCTTCGTCCATATTGTTCAAGGTCATCAATTTGATCAGACAGTCGTTCGAGCCTTTTATCTTTTTCTTGTAACTCGCCCTGCAATCTCTGAATGGTCCCCTCGAGAGCGTCTATGCGTTCGTTTGCAGCCTAAATGAAAACCGACTTCAGGTTCTCGCGGACTGAGGCATTTCTCAACACTTTAACCAATGCTTGACACAGCCTATCATCTGGGCTCATGGGTTCAGATTCTAGGTCAGCACTAGCCATGATGATACCGGAAAGATCAAAGTCAGAGTCAGAGTTAAGGTCGGAATTTAAATCATCATCCCTCCGTTTTTTGTTCTCCGCAGGGGAGGGGTATGATCAGTTGCATAACACGGCCTTTTCTCACTATCGGCAGCTGAAATCGCAGTTTCGAAGTTATCCATATCTGCCGGGTTACAGTTAATAACTCACAAATTTAAAGTTCACAATGTGGTTTGAGGCATATACACATTTTCGTAATACAGTGACAGTTCACTATTAAAGTTATTGACTGAGCGTACTATCACGGGAAGTTTTTCAATACAAGGAAATAATACTCGAATGATCAGACTTGGTGAATTGTTTGTTTCAGTGGTCACGGAAGTGCAAGTTAATCAGTGATATCAGCTGACAGGCGCTCCCAATTCACAGTTCACAATTCAAGAAAGTGACCATTTGATGACTAATACAAGTACGCAGCGATGGTAGCCCACATTCAGTACAAAGAAGAGGTCAATCTGATGTGAAAATCGAAGCGGAAAGTTAAATACTATCACAGAACTTTCAATCACATTACGAACATGATGAGTATCGTAATATATGTTAGTCAACCAGAGTTAGATACTATACAACGTTTCTTAGCTCATTCCGATCCGTAGATACCAAATCACTCTTGTCTCCAATGTAAACAAGAAGCTGTCATGAGTGGAGAAAGACTGCAAACAATGAACAATGCTCTCCAACATCCATCATATTGAACACCCTGGACAATTCTCACAAAATCGAAGTCTGCATCCCCCGAAAAATTCCACACACACATTTTATCCGTCCTCTCAACACATATTTTGCATATGATCAATCCACTATAATAACTTGTACTCCATGAAAAAGACTTCGAAGCAAAGCAGAAAAATTGTCAGCGTCCGATCATCATAGTCACGTGTCAGAACAACAATTGCATGTCAACCTCGCCCAATTGCAAGATAATATTAGACAACTCAAAACACACACAGACACGAATGGCCAAACCCCAAATGAAATATCCACATTCCTGGAAATATCTGAGGCCACCTTATCTCAGTTCATTGAAAGAGACCTTGTCCAATATAAGGCGGTCAATACCCAAAAGCACTATGACTGTATGACGAATACACACCAATCTCCGGACCCACAAGAGCCATTTTCTCAATGAAACACCCAACCTGAATCGCCACCAAGTGAAACAAACCCTTTGATGTTATCCGGTGAGAGACCCAACCCCACACCACAACATCGAGCCTTAACCGAGAATGACTCACGAACCTAACCTCTTCCGAGGACCCCAAACGTCGTCGGTTAGGAATGACAAACATTGAATGCCGACGAGAAGGGAATTCACTCCACAATTTGTGGAATAAATTCTGAGCACATTAAGGGAGGCAACCCGATTCCCTTAGCCGCTAAACGAACAAAGAGTTTCTCCATCACCGTCAGCCTTAACCTACTACAACAAAATACCCCAATTAATGATTTAATCCATAAGAATCTCATCCTTTCCCCTGTCAAACAAGCAATCCTGACCCATCATCCTCCACAATCAACCATCCACTCAGACAACCATATCATTAACCAATCACCAGACAATCAACAACATCCACTAAACCTCTCAAATCTTCCAAAAGAAACACCATTCAATACCCTCCGTTGTGGATACCACCCGCGACCAATTTGATATAATAACACCGATCACCAAAGTTCCTTTGCCGCTATCACAGCGACCAAAAAGGGTTAACCGTCATCGTTTTTCAACCCTTTCCAACAAACCCAAAACTGAAACCCTAAACACGGTACCACTCGATAAACCCCAGGGTTGAAAGCTCAACCCCGACTCAACCATGTGGACGTCATGTTGGTGAAGTAAGATTGTGTTGGAATGAGCTCCAACTTAGGAAAACTATGTTTTTGATCTTTGTGTTACATGATTCTGAAATATTTCCTCAGTATTGGTGATATTCATAGCCGATTTTTAGTGATTTTGCTTAAAGTTCCCTTTATTTCGAGGATCGGATTTACTCGGATTTTGTTTAGCAGTTCGACTTCATTGTTCGCATTACAATTGTAACTTGGAGGTATGTGATAGGTGTGAAAAACTGACCCTCAAAAAAATACGTCTGGACATTTGAGCGTATCTACAAATACACTATTGAATGAGGAACATTCACAGTTAACAATCAGTACAGTCATTACCGAGTTCTGTTCAATCTTGGTGTTATTGGAGTTACTGATTATTTTTTTATAGTTTCTTTCTGTCCTGTGCTTTGAAGTGGAGTTTATATGGGTAAAAATGGAAAACATACTACAAAGCGGATTCGCGACAAATCCTCTACCGGTAGTGAAGAAACTTCCACACCGTCCTCAAAAAGGCCGACTACCTTTCTTGACATTAAAGACAACGAAGGTAACTACTCCATGGACTATACATTACAAGATATACTAGAAGAAGAAAATGACATAGACACTGAATGTGAAAATGAATTCAAAAATGGTAAATCGTTTATTAACCCTTTTATCTAACATGAAAAGCAGACGACACTTGCAAACAAAATCTTGAATAACTAATTTTTTTCTTTTTTGTCTCCAAAACATAGGTTATGACTCCTTATTGGAACGAGCTTGATGAGCTCGTTCCAAAGAGGGGTCATAACTTATGTTTTTGAGACAAAAAATAAAAAAATAATGAAAATTAATTGGCGATTTTGTGAATAGCGCTGGCCGGTTTTGGCCGTTACGTTGGGTAAAGGGTTAAGGATATTAACTCAAAACTAAACACAGTCATGAACAAACTAAAGCAGTTAAAAACAAAAACTGAATTTACTCAAACCATAAACGCCCAGCTAAGTAAGGTAGAATTTGAAAAAGAGATGGACAAAATGAAAACCGAATTAATAGAGAAGCTGCGTTAAAAATAGACCGCTTAGAGTCCAGAGTGTTTACGTTTGAAAAAGCTGTGGATGAAGAAAAGAAAGAAAATAAACGCTTGGCAGTGAAATGTAACGACCTTCAGACAGGGAGAATCAGTGATAAATACAGCCTGAATGGTATCGAACAATATAGCAGAAAAGACAGTGTTCGAATATTTGGAACTGAGGAACAGAGAAATGAATCAGCTGAGCACTGTACAGATTAAGTTAAAAAGTTAGTGTCAGAGAAACTGAACGTACAGATTGACGTGCGGGATATATATACTACTTAAAGGTTGCTAAGCACTACTTATTTGACACATCATTGTGAAATTTGCTTGTGGCATATTTGCGATATATTTGATTGATATGATTGAGGAATGTATTGAGATGGCCCCCAGTGTTTACATTAGCTCTCTTGGCAGGCAGACGTTTCGTGACAGTCACTGAATGCATGTACCCCTTGATTTTCATGATATTTTCGTTTACTGTCTACATGTACATGACATGTGTAGGGTATTCAATCTTCATTTTAACACAAACCCTTGTGATTTAATGATTGAATATGGCGAATGCTAATGTAAGAAGACAAGCAGAAATGTGGCGGGCTGTTGAGATGGTGGAGCAAGGGGCTACGCATCGTCAGGTTGATAAAGCCCTTGGTGTGCACCATACGCTGATCACCAGAGCCTGAGCAAGTATGGCACACCAGTAAGACGGCATGGTGGTGGCAGAGACAGGGCAACATCTGCAGCTGAAGACCGGTTTTTGATCATTCAGGCACGTAGGAACCGCTTTGCAACTGCAACCCAGCTGCGCAGTGACCTTCAGAATGCATCCGGGGTAAATGTTTCGACGCAGACTATCCGGGCAATGTTGCACGGAGGTGATCTCCAATCGAGAAGACCATGTATTTACATTCCGCTGTCCCAGAACTACCACCAGACACGATATGAATGGGCCATGGACCTTGTTGAACGCACCAGAGAAGATTGGCGACATGTCGTTTTAACAAGTGAGTCAAGGTACTGCCTAGACTACACAGATAGGCTGGCCAGTCCATACGCTCAATCCCCTTCTCCTGTCGGTACTCCCGAACAGCATAGGCAACATGAGGACGGGCATTATCGCCCATCAGAATGAATCTATCACCCACAGCACATGCATACAATCTGACGTGGGCATTCAGGATCTCATCAATATACCGCTGTGCATTCAATTTACCACGGCCAAGGACACAGACCTCTGTACGTCCATCCCAGCTGATGCCACCCCAGACCATTATTGACCCTCCACCATAGCGGTCATGTCCAGCAATGTTGGCTGCATGGAATCGCTCTCCTGGACTTCTCCATACCCTAGAACGCCTATCTGTGTAGTCTAGGCAGTACCTTGACTCACTTGTTAAAACGACATGTCGCCAATCTTCTCTGGTGCGTTCAACAAGGTCCATGGCCCATTCATATCGTGTCTGGTTCATAACGCCTTCTCATGCTCCCAGTCAGGTTCCTGGTGGATTTGTGTGGGACGTTGTTCCGTTCTTGGACCATCATGGCACCAACCTCCTGGACACTTCTTGGCTTGACTGGACGGGCTGAAATTGCAAGCTGCAACTCATTCCAGACAAGATCCCCTGACGTCAAACCAATCGAACATGTCTGGAATGAGTTGCAGCTTACAATTTCAGCCCGTCCAGTCAAGCCAAGAAGTGTCCAGGAGGTTGGTGCCATGATGGTCCAAGAACGGAACAACATCCCACACAAATCCACCAGGAACCTGACTGGGAGCATGAGAAGGCGTTGTCAAGCTGTAATTAACGGTAATGGGTCTCATACTCGACATTGAACCCAAACCAGTTCGCTCCGTCAACTTTTCGGCAAATTTGAAAAATTTCCCTTTTTAACAATAATATCAAATTTCCATGGTTATCGTATTCAAAAGCTAAAAAGTAATGTCAAACACAAACAAAATCTTAATTTCTGTACTTAAATCATTAAAGATATAATTAAATAGAAACACTTTTCATAACAATATTTCAACTAAAACGTAAAACAGGTAGTTGAATATACTTGGTGCTTAGCAAACTTTGAGTAGTATATCAATAGCCCACGTTTTCAAGTTGAAGTCGATTTTAATTCAGGCAAAGCCATGTCAAGTTGATTATCAAGCAGATTATCAAGTTGAAGTCAAGTTAAGTAAAGTCAAATCAAGTTAATATGTCGATTAACATATGGAGGTAGATTTTGGGCTGATTTCAAGTCGATTTCAAATGGATTTCAATTTGACTTCGAGTCGATTTTAAGTTCATTTCAAGTTGAAGTCAGGTTGAGTTCGAGTCGAGGTCGAATTGAGGTGAAGTCAAGTCAGTCTCAAGTAAAAAGCAAGTCGATTTCAAGTCGATGAACATCCGATCCTCAAGTCGAGTCGATTTCAAATGGATTTCAAGTTGACTTCAAGTAGATTTCTAGTTGATTTAAATTGAAGTCATGTTGAATTCAAGTCGAAGTCAAGTTGAAGTCAAGTTAAGTCGATTATCAGTCGAAGCTAGGAAAAGTCGATTTAAAGCCCAACCAAGTCGAGTTCAAGTCGATTTTGCGTCGACTTCAAGTCGGAGCCAATTGGACCCAATCGTCAGCAGAATAACCGACCGAAAATCGTTTAATTTACCTCAAGAATAATAAAAAGTAAAGGTATTGAAAAGAGAAAATTATTGAAAAATTCAGGCATCACCATAAGAGAAGACTTAACAAAGCTTAACTCCTTTCTTTTAAACATTTCGGTCGCCGGTAGTTTTAAATTCGTGGTCGTCGAATCGGAAACTTTCATTCAAAACAAACAGTGGACAAATTCATCGATTCAGGACAGAAGAACTCGATAAAATTTTAGGTACCGCAAATTCAATGAGTTTCCCTCATAAGATACCAAATATTAACAAAGATGCATTGTCTCGTGTTAATAAAGCATCCATAACTCGAAATAGTATGTTTTTAAAATGAAAAGGCCCCATGATTTGCGAGTTTCTTTTTCCATTTCGTTTCGGCGATAAAATTGACAGCGAAAGTACCGCCCGCCGGTGCTCAAGTAAACAAAAACAGATTCGCACGTGTGCACGTCTGCTGCTCAGTAAAATCGAGAAAAAATAATAGCGACACTTAATAATCCGACAGTCATGGTATAAATAAAATATACCCAAAGTAGCTTGACGTACCAAATGTTCATCACTCGTGGCGAACATTTGGTACACCAAGCTACTATGTGCTAGGATCACCACATCGACATTATCTGCAAAAGAGCAAGTGCTAGACTGTTTCAGCTCAGAAAACTAAAATACACCCTTAACAGGAAAACACTAGAGCGTATGTATCTATCTTTCATCTTGCTTATTCTGGAATAAGCAAGTCCAGTGTGGGGGATGCGCAAGCACATATCTGCTGAAATGTCTTGGTGACATTCATTACGATGCAGCTCGAATTGTTAGTGGGCTGACTAGGTCCATTTCACGTCAAAATTTGTTTGAACCTGGTTGGAAGAGTCTCAAGAGCCGACGATATTCCCAAAAGATGTGCCCATTTTATCGAATTGTAAGTGACTCTGCTCCCGATCACCTTGTTGAACTGTTACCTCCGCACTTTAATGAATTTATTTCCCCCATACAACCTGGGGGAGGGGGATTCAAATTTTATACCCACTAGGACTCGAACTTAACGTTTAAAGTGATACTTCATCCCGTCCTGTGTTGTCATCTGGAACATTCTACCCGAGTCAGTCAAAAATTCAACTTCAGTGCTCAAATTCAAAACGAAGTTAGGACCTCCAATTTATAAGCCTCCCGCACATTTTAATGTGGGTAGAGAAAACTTAACATTCTTCACAGCATGATTCGAAATGAATGTAGTGATCTCAACGCACACAAGTTCAAGAATCATATATCGGAAACATCCTCGTGCTCATGTGGGGAGACCGTCGAAGAAGCTCATCACTTTTTATGACATGTCCTAAGTATAACGCGATTAGGAATGAATTATTTGAGAGCATTCGACCGTGCCACATTACAGGTACGTCTCAGTTAATGTATGGTAATGCCAGCCTGAGTGATGATGAAAACACATGTTTGTTCAAAAATGTCCAAAGATTTATTCGCGATTCAAACCGTTTTTAAATTATCGTGTGAATATATAATATTTTGATACTTCTCTATGTGGTGAAGGAACACTAAGCTTAGTTCAGCTCACGAAGCTCGACAGGCCTAGGTGGGTGTGGTCCAGTTTCTCCACCCATAAACGTTATCCAAACTTCGTCAGGGATAACTTTTGCTTTTACCAAATGGGCTCCTTCCTGACTTAAAAGGTGTCCAACCAGCCTCGATTTGTGCTGCTGCACTTTTCTCACTCCGCTGACCTGTCAAAGACGCAGTCAGAATAGAAGAAGATCTGGATGTACATGTATGTAAATGTGTAAATGTGTCGGTCTGCTTGTGTGTGTGGGTGATTTCTGTGTGGGTACACGTGTGAGTTTGTGAATGCGTGTATGCGCGCCTGAGCCAGCCCTACCCTTACCAAGTTAATCTAGCTCAGTGGAAAGTTTTGTACATTATTTAATCAATGTATCTAAATGAACTAGCGCCCTTTTTCCTTCGCTTTTGCCTTATCTTTCTACTACGCATTTGTTCGTTAATGCCTTTGCACTTTTCCTTTTGTCTTTTTAATTTGCAAAAAAACATTATTATTTTGTACATTGTCAGCTGCTAGCATAGCATTCTGAATTGTTACATGTAATGAAGAGGAGGCTTAGCTAAGTGTTGTGTACTTGCCCTCCAATGCCTTTGCTTTCTTGTTTACAAATAAAATAAATTTAATCTAATCTACTATGGGTATATTCTATTTATAACCCCACCGACCAATATTCCTATTCCATCATCAAAGCAAGACTTGAACGAAGGCATACCTTGTTCATGTAGTTAGAATATTAGGCAGTTGGGACTTTAACCATCACAAGCTGGATAAATCAGTTTTATCCTTTCCCAATCGGTCGTCTTGGTAACACCCTAGGGTGTGGTATTAAAAGAATTTAAGTTTAGCATCTTTTTGAAACAAGAACCTGCACTCCTATGTGTGACGAAGCCAAGTCCCTCGCCTCTCGAATTAAGATGAGTTAGACTAGCAATTGATGACAAGCAGTTCGAAAAAGAATTTACACTAGCATTCTCAACAAACACACATTTGTTTCGTAGAATTGAGATATAACAAAACCCAGTGTTCCCGAACTGCATAGCTTCTAAATTATACTGGCTCAGATGACGACAAAGCTGGAATTTCAGGTAATCTGTGTAGATCCAGAACATTTCTAGTTTGACGTGTTTCGTGTTGTATGTAAAACATGTATTGACAATGTCAAAAATATGGGGCTATGAATGGGCAACCTTTATCTCTCTGCGTTAACAATTGCCATGGCGTTACCATCTAAGTCAGTTTACCGGCATTTGCACAACAGTTGTCCAGCAACCGAACAAAAAAGATATTTTTGAGAGCGGACTTGTGGATGCTGATTTAGGAAATAAGGTGTCTTGAAAACAAATTATACATGAATACCTTCGCTGTACCGGGTTAGTAGAAAATAGTGGAGAACAGAAGTGTGTATTCCCCGCATTTGTTTAGCGATAACAAAATTTTAGAATATATAAGTAAATAGTCTTACGTCCAAATTGATAAGAATCCTCCAACAGAACTTGGAAGTGAAGTTCAAGTGATTGCGGTTCACTAAGCATGCGCTCTTGTCCAATCTTACCCACTCTGTCATATAATTATGTTGCCTTTTAGTATATAAAATAATTGAATAAGTGTGATATTTGTAAAATAAAAAAATAGAAACCTTTGGGAAATCACATTTAAAACCTCAACCTCACAAAGGTACAAGTACTTTCACGAAATTATTGGTTTCACTATTTTATTGTGACTGTGTAAATAAATATCACACGTTTTAGTTTGTGCTTGTCGACATTACATAAACTACCTTGAAATTTGTTAGATAAAGTGGACTATAAATGTCATCACTGTATAATATCTAACACAAATACGTGGCTATAGATGAAATGAGTGATATATTTAATTTACAATTATTATGAACCAGTTGGTGTGAAATCGCAAAACTAATTTCCATAACTTATTCAAAAACGCACTTCCAACGCCGTGAGAGCCCTCCCTGTCCAGATAAAAAATTGATTTCTTAGTTTAATGTAACAAGGCCCCTAATAGCCCCCTTTAAAAAGAGTGATGATTGTTGCTCGACAACGAAATGAAGTTGAAGAAAGAATAATGGTTACGGCCTTTTTAACTCTTTACCCAACGTAACGGCCAAAACCGGCCAGCGCTATTCTCAAAAATCGCCAATTAATTTTCATTATTTTTTCATTTTTTGTCTCAAAAACATAGGTTATGACCCCTCATTGGAACGAGCTCGTCGAGCTCGTTCCAATGAGGGGTCATAACCTATGTTTTTGAGACAAAAAAAAAATTAGTTACTCAAGAATTTTTTTTGCAAGTGTCGTCTGCTTTCCATTTTAGGTAAAGGGTTAATATATCTTTTGGATTTGACAGTATAACATTCAGTATGTAATATCAATAGACCTAAAAATGGAACGAGTGCATATTTCACATTCAATTCAGTTGTGTGAGAAATAGTATAGCATTATGCCTAAAAAGTTAAAAATATGTTTCTCAGATCCTCCCATATGGTAATTTTGGCTGCCAAACGCTCTCTTTTTATAATCAATGCAAATTTAAAATATGAAAATTAAATGGTTTATGTCTGATATTTTACGTAAGTTAACAAAATTGATAAATTTGTCCCTTGAGTGCAACAAGTCTTTGCAATGCTTATGCTGTTCTGTAGATAATGTGGCCAAAAACGTAAAACAAACCAAGAATATGAACTTTTGATGGCAAAGAAATAATTACAAAAATAAAAAAATAAAATAAAAAACCGCCCGCTCACATGCTAATTTTACAAAAAAATGGTTTGAGAAACAGATCTACTTCATGGGGCCCTATCTGTAGCATGTATGGAGCAGTGATGCTAATAAGATAGGAGGGTATACCCGCGGTGTTGCTTATGTTATTTTTGCCTTATGTGATGTTGGATGTTCAACTTTAAAACTTCTTAATCGGGATGCTGCATATTAAACGTTTCTTTGGTTTCAATTTTATGCAGTGAAATTTGATTCAGACGTCTGTCGTCATAGCGTTAATACTTTTCCGAAAATATGGATAAAAATGCAAACTGGCCGTTTTACCGTTTATGCTATTTGTATTGTGCTAGGTCAGGCTGTTTAGGAGGTAGGGCTATCATCTAATGAGGGGAGGGGCGGGGTGTAGCTAACGCTAACGCCTGTCGGTATAGACGTCAGGTCTCCGGTAGTTGTCGCATGTCGGTGTTGACGTCATATGTCCGGCATTTGAAGTCGGATTTTCAATATTTTTTTTTTGTTATTGAGGTGATGAGTAGTAAACGTGCCGATTTCCACTTTATGCAGTGAAATTTAATTTTGACGTTTTTCAACCCAAGATCGCCTGAAACGTCATGGAGTTAACTTTTCGGCAATGTTGATTAACATAGACATGCACGCCATTACCTAGCCTTGTTGACGTGTACGATACTATTAAAGTGTTGAGTGTTGTAGTTTGTGGTGTAGGGATGACACCAAGTGGGCAGGGGGGAAATCCGGTGTCAAATATCCGATATTTGACATCGGATTTTTAATTTCATTTCAACTTGTTATTCTCGATGATGAGTACTAAACGTTCCGTTGATTTCAACTTCATGAGTTGGAATTTTATTTTGCAGTTTTCCGACCCTCGATCGCCAATAATGCAACAGTGTTAACTTTCGAACTCGCAAGGCCGATTTTGGGGATCAAGGCATAATTTCGTCCCCATTTTTGTCTTATTATAAGAGGTCTATACACGGAACATTGATGATAAAATAATAACCGCAGTCTGCAGCCAGACTGCAAACAGCAGTTATTATTTTATCCTCTCTGTATATTAATATTGGACTGACACAACCCACTGGAAGTGTACACAAAGGCGATTCCATTCCAGGAAACGAGCGTTCAAAGGTTAACTGTGTTCAAACAATGGGATAAAAATGCTCAATGCTCGCCATCAACTAGTTCTTTTGTCGTATGTTTTATTATTATTGTGGTATATTAGGTAACTGGGGTGGGGCAGTCACAAAATGGGAGGGGGTATTACCTATAGGTATTGGCGTCATATTTCCGTACAGAAGCTGACTTTTTACAGTTTCCTTCCAATCCGTTTGGGGTTTGACTTTTATTCTCTGTTGAAACCCATTTAAAAATAAGAAAACGGCGTTTTCACCATCTTTAAATGTTCTGTAACATATTTTTCTGTCCATTATATCAACAGTGACATATAACAGTGATCATTGTCTTCCCATTAAGATAAACGTCTTGGACATTTGCTAATTTTTCTTCCTGACAAGCATAAAACTTTCAAATAACTATAAAACACATTCGCTGAGCAAAGCGCTAAAGTAGACCCTTACTTAGTGTTTGTAAGTGTGATACTGGCAGATATTCCTATTGGCGGATCATCCGTGAAGTTGTTGCGACAAATAAGCTTGCCATAAAAAGACAAGTTTTCCTTTGTAACTTTTAATAAACGAAAGCAATATATGGGGGTGAATGCTGTTTTCGTTCATTAGCTCTTTGCATGCTGCTGGCAGATATTCCCGCCAGAACACTAATGCCCATGCCAATTGAAAGGCTATAACATGGCGTCTGTTCAACAGAATGTATCACTGTAAATCAGACCAATCATATCACAAATAGTAGCTGGGAGTAGGTGGCTCAGTGGTTACGGCATTGGACTTCAAACGAGAGGTCTACGGTTCGATCCCTCTAGGGGTAACTGTGTTGGGTCCTTTGGCAAGGTACTTAAACCCGATTGCCCACGTGGGAGGCACGGCGGCGCTGTGAACTAAGGCGTACTACACGTCGATTGTGCACCTGACTTCAAGCCGGGTGAGGTATTTACTCGAAACTAAGGGGGTTTTCTGCCGCGTTTTTGTTTTTCCTCAGTTTTAACCCTTCAGACAATGCAGACGATATTAAAATTCATTATTTCAAATATCATTTTTTTTAAGTGGAGTTAGTGCGTTGGGGAGTCTGATAGTTGCTCGACGTTGCTTGGTGGAACACTTCGGTTTGCTCCACCCTTAAAACTGTCCGACACGAGGTGATCCTGGCTGTCGAAAGTGTCGTTACACTCCAATAAATAAATAAATAAATAAATAAATAAATAAATGGTAGCTTGGCTTCATTTGTTCTAATTTTTTTAGCAGCCATGACTGGATTTTATGAAAAACTTCACGAAAATACTCAGCAGGTTAAGATTTAAAAGTAACAAACAGAAACTTAGTTTTATTTTCCACTGGTGCCATAGTTTTTCTCAACAAGTACTTGCTTCTTTATTGGTCCTTCGCCAGTTTTAACCCTTTCAACCCTGGTGGTATCTTCCATGCCAGTTAAATGGCAGAAATTGGAAGAGTCCATATCCATTATTTGGGGGTAGAACAATTAATATTTTCAACGTGCAGCCTTCATTATTCTACCACACACGTTCACTTAGTAGCGATCATGCGTAATGAAATTATGATGTATTGTGTTCCTGGACCGGAAATGAGGCCTCTCGTGTTGAAAGAGTTAAAATAATGAGATACATTTCTAAAATGTTATGTCTCAAGTTTTCCAACTTTTCAGAAGAGACGAAAACATAATAATTAGAGGTTATTTATTTTTGGTTAATTGCATATTGATCGGAATATTAACCCGAGGTAACATCATAGCCGGAGACCAAAGCTGAACTATCTCTTTTCTCACTTTGACGAATCTCCGCAGACGACTCTAAATCTTAGTTTGTTTTTAATTTTGTGTAGTGTAGAACTCTCTTTTTTCTCTTCATCTGCCTTATTCTTACTTATTGCCTTCATTAATTCCTCAGCACACAAAAACTATCAGCTATTGTCAATTTTACTGATTAATTGCATTCGGTGAATAACGGTGAACGGTATCGCTGTAACGCAGCAAGGAGAGAACTCCAGCTTGTCTCATTGTCGTCATATCGGCCGAGTTGGAAGTCGTGTCAGCCGAGCTTGATAATGGGAAATTGTGTGAAAGCATATCATATCCAATGAATAATTCGTAGTATCGGGAACATAGAACATAGGAACGACATCCAATAAAATAGGAAAACACATTCATGGTTT
This sequence comes from Pictodentalium vernedei, assembly GCA_031216915.1. NCBI lineage: Eukaryota > Metazoa > Mollusca > Scaphopoda > Dentaliida > Dentaliidae > Pictodentalium > Pictodentalium vernedei. Next base: position 460,345,352 of record CM062296.1, on the reverse strand, counting down.
CAAAGAAAATTGCGAATGTGTTTGATGCGTATTCTATTATGCTTTTAGGCGATGATATGACACTTTGAAAATGAACTTATCGTGAGGGAGATAATACGACATGTTTTAATTGATTACATCTCTGTCAATCTATGATACGTGTAATCAAGTTAGGATTTGTGGTAATTAATAACTGGGTGAGGTATTTACTCGAAACTAAGGGGGGTTTTCTGCCGCGTTTTTGTTTTTCCTCAGTTTTCTTTGAAAAGTTTTGAATTTTTTTTTTTTCAACTGCTGAATTTGTAGATCACGCGGGTGGTTGCATCCGTTTCGTTAGGTAAAGGGTTAGAATACTCACTTTTCAGATACAGGCGAGTTATCTGAAGACAAAAATATTTTGCTTTCAACTCCCATTACTGCTTTTTTTTTTTTTGCTGTTGAATATCAATCGAAGCGACCACTTTGCAATTGTGTTGGCTTGTTCCAACTAATTTCCTAGGATTGAGAATGTGTCCTCGTCTGCAAGTGTAAAGAATCTCCGGGAGTGAATATGGGATAAAGCAACAAAATTTCAATCGGGGTTTCACGTTATATCAGGGTAATTGAATAATTTATACATACATATAGTAGGACTAAGGTTAGTTTCAGATTAGGGCAGGGTTGGGGTACCCTAATCCCGGCCCCTGCGGCTACTGACCCTTACCTAGGTTCGTTTCAATTTTATGTTGCATTCATAATTCCTCACTTTGAATCAGACCAACAGTGGGCACTGTCGCTGGTACCCAGTGACACTGACTATCCGTGATTTCGAAAATGCCTCATTCAACGTGTGAAAATGCATTTCTGTTTTAATTCAATATCCCTTAAACAAATATTTGTCGTTAAACTTGTGAGATATATCTTAATTCCATACATAAAAAACAAATGAAGTGAGAAAAAACAATTTCGTATAATAACCAAAACCTGTTATTGTAGAGAATTATCGGGTATGTTCATTAAGGCTTCCCGTCTGTTTCATATCTACCTATTACAAATCAGCCGACTGCATTCTTTTTGCAAGACAGGAATTTTGAGATGCGATATTTTAAAATCTGCAATACTGTGTTTTTGAAATATGCTTTTAGGATACGATATTTAGGAATATTATGGGAACATTTCTGACCAAGAGACACACTTCACCGTGCGAAATTGCTTCTGTGCTTGTATATCTTTCATACTCTGCCCCGTAGATTTTGCTGAATTTGTCAAAATGTATTTTGCATCAAAATGGGAGATAATACCTTTTGGAGTAAAGCCCTGCGAATCACACATTTTTGATTCGAATCGAACCTCCAATCGAGTCGAGCCTATTATTTGAAATCGAATCGAACACCGAATCAAAAACAGGTGTCTTGAAATCCGGACTGATAAAATATTCCTACTACACCACCAAGGCATGTCTGCGTCGAAGGCATGCCTTGATGATGTAGTTGGAATTTTACCCAGTAAGGATTGTTGTTCAAAAACAGAAACGGATGCGAGAATTCTGTACTGGACACTGCACGAGGCTAACAGCTAGCAACCGTGAGCTCATGCCAATATTGCTTGAGAAAATTAAATTTACTTTCAGCAGTGGTAATGACTAATGAAACTGGAATTAGCACGGAAGGTGACATGGGTACAGATGCCTTTATGTTAATATAGCAGGAACTGCAATCAGTCTTTATTTACAATATAATTTTTGTACAATTTCTATCTCAGCTAAACGTTTTGTGGGACAACGTAGACGACTGATACCAAGCGAAGCACAGTGAAAAGATTGAAAGGACAACGAATCGGACAGCCGATTTCGAATGGAACCGAATACCCACCAAAGATTCGAAATCGAATCGAATCTCGAAGTTTCGCGGGGCCCTAGTTTGAAAGCACGCCGACGATGTGTTATGCAACAAAATGCGCATCAGTTCGGTCATTCCATGAAGGTGCTTCACAGCCCTCCAACCACCTGACACATATATCTCACAGTTACTCTCCGGTGGTTCGTGTCAGGAAGGTGTACATATATACATGATTGTGTAGTGCTTTGACCATTTCCCTGGAGAGGTGGAAGGTGTTATTACAATCAGCACTCAGTCTTGCAAACTTTCAGAACAAGTAAGTGTGAAATGTTATCTGCTTGCTCGGCTCAAACACAGTCTCTAATGAAAATTTTTTCCAGAGAATACCCTGTAACGTTCTGATGCCAAAGACCGAGAAACTGAGATGGAGATAGCTGAGACACGGGTACAGTGTGACACCAGTTGCACTTCTAAAGACAACACTCCGATGGATTGCAGATTGGAAATAAATATGGACGAGGTCAGTTATCGCGGTTTATCATTCCTGGGATTTTGTATTTAGCATTAGTATTGACATTGCCTTCATACTTATAAACTTCAAAACTGGGAATATGCTAATCATACGAACTGCCGTAGATTCAAGAAGCTCGGGGTTTAAAAAAAACTGCATGCACAGTCGCAGAGTGTGCGTCAAATTAAGAAATTACCATTTTGTCACCTCTTAATTTACATAATTTATTGATGATGAAAAATTCTAACACAGATTAAACAAAGAGCTTTCAATGCTGATTCACTTTATTTTTCCTTCAAATAAGACGAAAAAATAGAGACACGTGGTTTTTCTCAACGTATGCGTATATACAGCAGTACAAGATGGATCACAGTCAACAAACACCCCCAAAAACATTTTCGTAGATGCATCATTGTATCATATATGTACAAAGATATGAAAGTTCAATATATACACATGCTGGTATGTCATTCAGTGCGAGGTGAGACTTTACTAGCACGTGCTTCGTCCTGGAGCCAACACTAAAAAAAACTTTTACAATTGTATTTTCTAGAATTGTATTTGCCACTTACTAATATTACTGACTAAAACGAAACATTAGCATTTTAAAAGATATGATAATTTGCCAACTGGCAAATTGCTAGATCTTTGAAAATGCTAATGGTTCATTTGTACCCATTTAAAGACATAACTAAAAAATACAATTCTAGAAAATACAACTATAAAGTTTTTATAGTATTGACCACTTGCTGTATTTCTAGAAGAGCTTCTCGGCACTCGGCTTCACAGTTGACGCAATCACAGAATTGTCACCAGGAGGTCGGAATAGCACACATAAGGTTCAACCTCAGCAGCAATCATTATTGGGAGATGACTCACTTGAGCTAGGGAGATTTTTCACAATATTATTTAAACTAATCCACATTGCGTAATAAAGCAAATGTGTGCACAAGCTGATCAACCCAGGAGGTTAATTAATTGAAACATTGCTTTTGCCTTTAAAAAGATACTTTTCATATAAAATTGGAATTTCAAAATATTAGTGAATTTGTGTCATCGATGTGAGCATCATTTCACAGTATTTTTCTATACGGTAGTATAGAAACACAGAAGCTGACCTTTTAGTTTTACCGTTTGGCCATTATTACTTAAAAGGTACAAAACATCAAAAGATGGTGAAAAAGCCCGTTTTTTATTTTAAAATGAATTTCAATATAAGAAAACGACTTTTACACCATCGTTTGTACCTTTTCTCTGTTCGGTATATCAACAGTGTACTCATCATGTTATACAACAGAGACACTGTACTTTCCGTTACTATAATGGACTAGGAGATGCGATTAATTCATTTTTCCCGGGAAGAATTAAAACTTGCAAATTACTGTAAAAACACATTCGCTAAACAAAGTGGACCTTAGTGTTGGCCTTAGCATAGAATGAGCAATCACACACTCTAACCAAATCAGTTGGTCGCTAAAAAAATTTTTAATGTGGGACTGATAATTTTGATGTTAATATTGATGGTTATTCCAAGTTTTGTTTTCGTAGTTCACTTTATTTGTGTATTTAAATGGCAGTTATCATAACTAAACACCAGAAATGACTCACATGATACCAAATACATAAACTAGGGTAGTTGTTTCCCATAGTTTATCAATAAAATAATTTTTAGCTCAACTTGACGAAGTCAAGCTGAGTAATTGCCGTCACTTTCAATTCGGCTGCGTACGTACGTACACAATTTCCATTAGCACACCAAACAGGTCGCAATTATGATCGGATCGCTTTGAAACTTAGTATGCTTTTGGGGGTGACCTCCAGATGGGTCTAGCGTCTTCTTCCATTTCCGGTGCCTTTAGCAACGAACTTTGAACTTAGTGCATTTTTGCATCAATATATTCCTTTGGCACACGCTACGTGGCACATTTATGAATAGAATGCTTCGAAACTTGGTTCAAGTTCGTCAAAACGCGTTGCCGTAGCAACGGTCTTTGACCTTGGAGCATTTGTGCATTAACATATTCATTTGGCAAGCACCATAGGGCACATTTATGAATGGGTTGTGAATTGTGAATTTGCCATGAATACTAAACCATCTTCAACAAAATGATGAGGCATAATTACTACAAAATGTTCACATTGCGCAGTTTTCATTTTTCTTTCATGAAGTCACTTGTGCCTCCGTACCTGTTGATCCGAACTGTATGGAGATGACCCCTGCTGAACTTTCTTCATCAACACAGCAACAAAAGAAAATAATAACATTTGGGAACTGTAGATACCATAGATTGGAATTAGTTTTACTGCTCATTCTTGTCGTGAATGACTAGAAGGATTGCAAAATCCAACCAATCAGTTATTTTAAGGTAGTATATTGTCAGCTTTTTGGTCTCTTACTTATGCCGTATCAGACTTCTAGGTAGTGCTCTCAACCACACGACAACAGTTCGATAGCAAATTTCAGTTTCCCCGTGTTTTATTTTTCTTTCCAAACATTTTGGTACATTATATACTGGGGTTATTTCTTTCCAGCCATTTCTGTACTTTGGATAAAATTTCCCGAAATATGACCAAAGGTAGGCTGAATGAACAGAAAAAATTATAGAACACAAAAAGATGGTGAAAATGCCGTTTTCTTATTTTAAATGGGTCGCAACAGAGAATAGCAGTGAAAAGTTTAAACCGATTGGGAAAATATTTTAAAATGTCAGCTTCTCTATTTTTATACTATTGTAGAGGAAAATGCATTAACCCTTTGAACTCTGGTGGTATCTTCTCTGTTAGTTCAATGGAAGCAATTGGAAGAGTCAATATTTATTATTTAGGGCAGACCACTTAATATTTTCAGCATGAAGCCTTGTGGCTGCACGTTGAAAATATTGATTCGTCTACCACACACTTTAACCACACATCCCACTTGAAAATATGACGTATCGTGCCCCTGGATCGGAAAAGTGGCCTCTCGCGTTTAAAGGGTTAAGATTGTGAAACGAAGCGCACATCGATGAGACAAATTCGCTAACATCTCAAAGTTTCAATTTTTAACCCTTTACCCAACGTAATGGCCAAAACCTGCCAGCGCTATTCACAAAAATAACCATTCAATTTTCATTATTCTTTTCATTTTTTGTCTCAAAACGATAGCTTATGACCCCTCATTGGAACAAGCTCGTTGAGCTCGTTCCAATGAGGGGTCATAAGCTACGGTTTTGACGCAAAAAGTTAAAAAAAAATAGTTATTCAAGAATTTTATTTGCAAGTGTCGTCTGCTTTTCGTGTTAGGTTTAAGGGTTAAATAAAATTCCCAAACCCTTAGTGTGAAATACTGACAGTTTTTGCAAATTAAGGGGAGCTAACTTTCCAGAAAATCTGTTCCAATTACGAAAATTGTCAGCCTTGGAACTTTTGGCAAAACAAAAAAAGACTGAACCAATGACAACAAAGCCGGAAAACGGACATCGCAGTTGTCAAAATAACAGCCAGTCAACTTTTATAGATAGTCCCCATGAAGAAAATATCGGGGTGCGGCACGAAGACAATGCATCACTGCGACAATACTTCTGGTGCATTTTCAATGTGACATTTGTTTAGAATTATAATCTGAAAAGTCACCATATACAGTTTCATTTTAAGATTCAGTTTTAAATAAATGTGGTGTGCCACCCCCACCCCCAACATCGAACAAGCGTCTGTGTATATTTCTTGTGCCTCTATTTTCTACATTTTCTGCATTATTTTACAACCAGGCGCTTTCTACTCAGTGGGCACGGAGAGGTTTTAATAATAGTTCTACATTTCTTTTCGTCTTTGAGAATGGTGAGCATATCCATTGCCATGTTCTTCACACGCATGAAATTGTCCTGAACGGCTAGGCTGCCCGATATTCACGTTTTTTGCATTCAACACATAAAGCGAGTGAGAGTCAAATAACACAAAACATTTGGAGGATTGACTCATTGTCGTTTTAGATGTTATATACAATAGAACACTGAAAAAAATTTTATGCATATCCGAAATAGATGCATGCATTTCGAAGAATTACGTACAACAATCACCAACACTGTCGATCGTACCGCAACACGTATCGGTCAAGCGGTACCAGGCACTCTTGATCCGCTGCTGTTGTTTGTCTTCTGGCAAAAATTTAAAACCCTGCTACATGCTGTCATTTAGAGTAGATAGGATGATTTGAAATTGGTATATGTTAAAACTCCAAGTCCCACTAACCACAGAAAGAAAGGATCGGCAATTTAGACACGGTGTGACAGCCCAAAATTCTCCTCTGCTTTGAAAGAACCACAAATATTGACTACCCTGTGTCCGATTGAAATTAGGGGAGTCGCGAAGATGATAGATTTGGAGGAGGAGGTTGTAAACCTGACTTGTTCCCGCCTGTGGAGGCTCAAGTCTCAACTGGTGAAATATTTCAGCTGTATCACCATGGTACGCCTTCGGTGAAGGCGTACCTTGGTGATATAAGTGGAATATTTTAGTCAGTCGAGGTTATAATTAAGATACTTAAGATATCTTGGAAATTTACGTGTGGATAAATAAACTGTGAATGTTATGCTATCCACCAATATAATTATATTTCATACACCTCTTGTTGTAACACAGACGTGGCTAATGAGTGAAAATATAAAAGTATCTTATTCTAAGTATCTGAATCCTGAAACAACTTCGTATTCAATCAGCGCGTACAGTACCGCAACTCCAAATTGGTCATGTTACCCCCCTCCCACCTACAAGGCCGAGCGGGTACTGCAGACCTTTTTTTATATTACCGACTGTTTAGGCGATGTAAACCCGAGTATTAAATCTAGTCTTATCAGAAAGTTCATGATTGTTAGCATCGTGGATCTATATCCGAGACTCCAATCCTGCAGACCACACGAATGTGTCCCGGCTGGAAAATATTGGTGCGGTGTCAGCCCCACTGTAACGTTTTGGCTGAAACATTCCATCACGCATTGTAATTTTGAATCAACGGCTCGTTGGATAAAAATTATGTTCAGGGGCATTATGTTTCACTTTGAACATGAGACTCAGTCCAACTGCAGACAGTCAATGTTCGCCAGCAAGCCAAACATTAGCTCTTTCACACTATGTCGAAATTCCTGACTGTGAAAAGATGAATTAGTTAAAACAGTCTTACATCTCTACCATTAATTATGAAAGTCGTACTGTTCAGTGATTAAAGAAGCAGTATTGTTCGATAAGATCGCGATCCGGTGGGGACACAATTACACAAGTGTGTTGAGATTTCATTAATATCATACAGTACGTGGAGGGTGTATTATCACTAAATCACCCATAGAGTGGAGTTTCCACCCAAGCAATAATTGCAAATTTGTTGCAAAGCACAAGCAAAGTTCCAACCGGGAAAGTTAGCTCCCCTTAATTTCCGAACTGTCAGTATTAAACACTAAGGGTGTGGAAATTGCATTTAAAAATTGCAACTTCGAGATTTTGTCCATATGTACAGAATTTGAAGGTGATCCTTTGGGTGATAAATCCACTCACTGGTGATTTAGCTACAATCCACTCTCAAGACCGAATTAAGAAATTAAATGAAAATGACATCTGATATTCAATGCTTTTGAGGTTCTACGGTGCTGTGGGGAGCAAACAGGACGGAATATGCTGACCGGACCATCACCCAGTCGCGATCCTGGTCAAAACTCTCTTTTTGCGTTCCGGTCAACAACACCCGAATCTCACCTGTTGAAAAGGAATACGAGAACACTGCATCTCGTGTGGTAGTTTCGGTCGATCTTCCTGATTCAGCTTGAATTTTGTACGGTTTTATTTATGAAACCTCGTTTTACTATTGTAAAGAGTCTCAATCTTATCGCGATCCAATCGAGAAATAGGCGGCTTTACAACCAACCCTATTACCAGATCCAAACGAGAAATAGGCGGCTTGACAACTCCATTACCAGATCTCGAAATAATATCTCTGGATCTCGACAGAGTATCTCGAGATCTCGACATTATATTTCGAGATATTCAGATAATATCTCGCGATCCCGACATGTGCATCTTAAGAAAATATCTAGAGATCCAACATAATATCTTCTGATAATGTCACGAGATATCGACATTGTATTGAGATCCAGAGGTATTAACACGAGATATTAGGTCGTGGTTTCGAGATATTATCTTTGTTTCGAGATACCTATGTCAAGATTCGAAATAATATGTCGAGATCTTGAGATACGGAGGCTAGATCTCGATTTATTATCTCTAGATATTAGGTCGAGATCTCGAGATACCAAATCAAGATTTTGAGATATTATCTCGAAATGTAGAAATATTGAGATCTGAAGATACAAATGTACATATGTTTAAATCTTTATGTATTAAAATCGAGATAAAAGAAATCACGGTTTCGTCCCTTGTATAAACATGACTTCCTATTGACAACGGGGTAATCTTGTTGAGAAGTTCATGAAAATAGATTATAATAATGGTGTATGTATCAGATTTAAGAACACTATTCTTTGTACAAACAATAATCAGATCTAGAGAAACAGAATTTACTGCAACCAGTAAACTCGACTCGGTGAGAAGATGGTGAATGCATTAGAATTAAATTTCGTAGAAAAAGAATTTATGGAGACTTATTTTCCGGACCAAAATATCTTTAAAGAATTCAGAAATAGATTTTTGTAAACGGCATTTAAAGATTTACGTGCAGGATTCAGATCATTTGTTTCCAGAAACTGGAAATACCTCCTTTGTACAGCATTAAAGGTGTTATATAAAAGAATCAGCAAATGGATAGTTTTCATTATTTTTCGTGTACAAATGCAGGTATGAACTTCAGTCAAAAGTGATTGCAGAAATTCTAAAAATGTACAGAATGACTCCTGGGTGACCGCAGTGACCTTGACGCATAATTTGAACCTTCATTGAATTTCGACTCATTTAGTGTTGGGCCTGAGTACACGGGTGATACTATGCTTAAGATATGACCATGACCCACTTTCAAAATTTTTGGCCACACTCACTTTTTTGAGTGCAAAAATGAAGGTATGAACTTTGGGAATGTGTTAGTGGGTAAAAATGTGATTTCCAGCAATTCTGAAAAATGCACTCAATTACCCCTGAGTGACCTCAGTGACCTTGATCCATATGTTGAGCCTCCATTGAGTTTCGACACGTTTCATGTTGGTCCCAGATACATACGTTACACCATGATTGAGATATGAGCGTGATCCACTTTAAAAAATTTTGGTCACGCGCACTTTTTTCGTGTAAAAAATGCATGTATCCACTTCAGGAATGCAGTAGGGGTCAAAAAGTGTGATTTCCAGCAATGCTGAGAAATGCACTCAGTGACCTCTGGGTGACCTCAGTGACCTTGACACATATTAAGACCCTCTATAGAGTGTCGATTCATTTGGTGTTGGTCCCAGGTCCATATGTCATACCAGGCTTGAGATATGAGCGTGACTCACTTTCAACAGTTTTTGGCCACGCCCACTTTTTCCGGAGTAAAAGTCGATGTATGAACTTCTGGAATGCTTAGGGGTAAAAAAATGTGATTTTCCAGCAATTCTGAAAAATGCACTCAATGACTCCTAGATGACCTCATTGACCTTGACCCATATTTTTAATTTCCATCGAGTGCCGACTCATTTGGTGTTAGTCCCAGGTCCATACGCCATACCATGCTTGAGATATGAGCGTGGCCCACGTTCAATTTTGGACACACCCATCTTTTTTAGGTGCAAAAATAGATGTATGAACTTCTGGAATGGGGGGTAAAAAAATGTGATTTCCAGCAATTTTGAAAATGCACTCAATGACTCCTGGTGACCTCAGTGACCTTAACCCATATTTTGAATCTCCATAGTCCAAGGTCCATACGCCATACCATGCTTGAGATATGAGCGTGACCCACGTTCAAAAATTTTGGACACGCCCATCTTTTTAGGTGTACAAATGGATGTATGAACTTCTGGAATGGGGGGGGGGGGGGTGTCAAAAAATGTGGTTCTCAGCAATTCTGAAAATGCACCTTGACCTTGACCCATATTTTGAATCTTCATCGAGTGTCGACTCATTTGGTGTTGGTCCTAGGTCCATAGGTCATACCGTGCCTGAGATATGGGCGTGCTAGAGGACGTAATAGTAACATGGGTTCTCCTCGTATATTTGGTTGGAGATAAAATGTGTTCTTTTTGTTGATACTTGTCAAATGAATTGCTGAGCGTCATTCTAATAATGGACTTTATAGATGTGTAATAAACGCAGAACGACACACGTGTGTGAATGGGTTAATCGATATGTCATTTGAGCCATCGCGGAAGGATAAAACCCTCTTGTTGTATCCTTCCGCGCTGGCACTCGTGCCACATCGATTAACCCATTCACATGCATGTCGTTCTGTGTATATACTTCTGTTCCGATTAAATGGAATTTACTCCAAATTTCATTATCCAAGAAAACTGTGGGATGTATGGAGATTTACACCAGTTGAAAAATGACGCACCTTGCGACTGTGTCTCGGGATGTATCAGTTTTCAAACACATGCAAATTTCCCATAGAAATCTTATGCACACTGCCAATTGGAATGGCCCTTACACAAGACAGGCACTTTCATTCTTTAACTTAGAAATGACGAAACAGAATTTTTGAAAAGAATGTAAACGTTGCATTTCGTCAGTCGAACATCCTGCAATATCCTACTGCTATTTTTCGAAAGTGTATAATGTTACTTTTACTCCCTTGATAAGTGAACCCATCGGAAATAGTATAGCGCGTCTCAGCCAATCGGAGGAAGGGAAATTACTTGAGATATAATATACATAGATATATACTCCCCTTCCTTCAAACGCCCAGAATGGTATCTTCTGATACACTACTATACACAGAAATGGGCAGATCTATCTCATATTTGCGAAGGTTCAGTAATAATTTAATCTTATAGCCACAATGGAGTCTAGGAGATTTAATTGTCACTGATCTTTCTGTCCAGTTGGGTGGCTTTGTGTCTTTGTGTTGTGTCTTCACGGACTGTCAAGTTTTGCTTTACGCAAACCTTATGCATGCCGTTTAAAATGGTTAATATTATTTGCTCTAGAAATGATCGAGTGTGAAATTAAACGCATCCCCCGAATTATGCATGGGGGGAGTGCAGCGGAGTTCTGGTGCATGTGTTCATCCAGCATCATTATATACACAGAGAACGCTTTTGGATTTTGAGTTGATACCATAATTAAGGAAAGGAGGTGAAATATAAAATTCCAACGAGCGACCGCAAGTCGCGAGTTAAAAATTTATATTTCTCCTGCTTGACACGAATGAATCATTTATGGTAACTGCTCAAAAAATCATAGGTGTTTTTTTTTATTATATGCGTTGCCTATTCTAAAAAAAACGTTACGTTTCAATCCCAAACAGCATCTTGAAATTCATCCCAAAGTAATTCAATCGAAAGCGACACACATTCAGTTTAAAAGCCATCATCGGGTAGCCAACAAACCGCTCTTTCCTCCTGTGCTGCGAACGGACATTATGCCGATTTGAGAGAAAATGGTGAAACTTCTAAAATCTTAAACGTTACAGTAGGGCCGAAGGGCGCTTGCCGAACAGCGTCCCTGTGCGCCTTTGGCGCGTGAAACCATTGATTCTCCAATGAACCGCTTTCAGCGACCAAATTAGTAGTTCGCGGAACAAAATATTCCCCTCAGCTTTTCACTGAAAGCTACACAGGAACATCAATGAATATTAATTTAATTCCATAAATAACACTAACAGCAACTTTTAACCACGAAATAGTAAATACCTCTCACTTTCATAACATTTTAGTGAGTTTATTTCTTGTTCGTTGATATTATTTTCACTGTGATTCGTCGGTTGGACCTTCAGTGAAAAATGCGATTTTTAAAGAACGTAATCGTATGTCTTTTGTCGTTCATGACGAAAAAAACATGACGTTTACGTTTTCGATATTTGCTTATATACTTATAGCAGAAACATACAATAAATGGTCATTTCGTTTAAGCTTCAGTATTTTACATGGATTTGCGTACGAGTTCTACAGCTAAAATTAACACCTCTTCTTTGCCTAGTCCCAATATGTGGATTGACGGATTGACCTTCGTGACAGGTAATGCAAAATGCAAAGTATTTTCTCATGGCTTAAATTTATTTATTTATTTATTTATTTATTTATTTATTTATTTATTTATTTATTTATTTATTTGGGGGTTAACGACACTTTCTACAGCCAGGGTCACCTCGTGTCGGACAGTTTTACGGGTGGAGGTAGCCGGAGTACCCAGAGAGAACCACCAAGCAACGGCGAGCAACCGTCAGGCTCCCCAACATACTAACTCCACACAACCAGGGTTAACAGTGGTTCAAAACAAGTGCACCATCGACGTGCAGTACGCCTCAGTACATAACGTCACCGTACCCACACGTGGGCAGTGGAGTGAAGTGTCTTGCACAAGGACACCACGCGGTTGCCGCAGGTGGGATTCGAACAGAGGACCTCTAGGCTTGCAGCCTCCACCTCTACCTACTGAGCCACAACGCCCCTCTCTTGGCTTAAAATTGACGCGAGGATCAGAATCGATTTTCGCAAATGATTCTAGCAACAATGAAAATTAACTTTGCTTCGCGCACAATGTGTATTTGATTCTCGCCATCGATTTTGAATGCGCCCTTAAGGCCTGAAGAATTCAACTTCTTGTTGCTGTTCCGTAATACATGAACACTTTGACTTAGCAGTAGTATCTAGCGAAGTCTCGGCTGCCTGTATATGAAGCCAAGACTTCACCAGAAACCACTGTCAAGGGCGGCCCAAGTAACTGTAATTAAATTCAGCAAGGCCATCAAAAGGATGCATGTTGGACCATGTGTTGTACATGTACATGTAAGACAAGTAACTCACCAAAACTGGAACAAAGCCCTCAAGGATTAAACTCTAGGAAATATTGAGGATATCTAGTGTTTTTGAGTGGATACCGAAAATTATCGCACGAGTGACCGAGACAAATGTTTATTTTTTTATTTTCTTTTTATTATACGCTTTTTATAAGAATCACATAATTCCACTCGTTTCAACCTTGAATTGATGCATGAGAGTAAACAGCGCATAGAATAATTGAAACGCGGAAGTGATTTGATTGATACTCTCTGCAGATAGCGTCTTGCAGTCTGATTCAGCTGGTGGGTTTCTTGTCCAAACATAGCCTGCATGTCCGTAATATAAGTTTTTGGTTTGGTAGTCCTTTGAAAGGACGTACCAAACCAAAAACTTATGTTACGGACTTTCAGGCCATGTTTGAACTAGCGGGTTTCATGCATCAATTCAAGGCGAATACGTGTTGAATTATTGCTGGAAATGATCGGTATCCGCTCAAAAACACTAGATTTACTTTTCATTATACATTTTTTTAGAACAAATTGATCATTTCCAGTGATAAGTTGACTCGTATTCACCTTGAAGTGATGTTTTGAAAGCCGCCATTTTGATTGATACCGTGACAGTGTAAATTTCTATATCTTCACAGTGAGGGATACGATTTCTATCTTTCTGCAATTTCTTCGATAATCTATCGTTTATCGTATAATAAATATAAATATGAGGGTGTTGTGTTATGGGATATATATATTGGTTGCATTCACACTTTCTAGACTATTTGAGAAATGAAAATTAATTCACAGAGCAGGAGTTTGAGAGAGTCAACCTGATTTTGGCGAATAGCGAAAACTATTACGGCCTGATTTTCCACATCTCCAACCACGACGTCCTAAAATCTTTTCCACTACAAAGTTTACTGTCGTTTTACAGGTATCACGGAACTAAATATTTTCCAATAGGCGACCACTATAACTTTCCGGCAAAAAATAATATGATCGCATCACTTTAATCTTGGCATTCAAAAATCTTTGTCACGTATAACCCTTCAGACAACTTTTTTCTGACCCCAAAACAGGGGGTTATGCAACAAATAAGAGAGAAAAATTGACAGCAAAGGAAGTACCGGTCACGTGCACATATTTTTTCAGGGAATTCCCTACAAAAACACACAAAATGTAAATTGTATTTTTTAGGTCCAAAAGTCATCAAATCACCCTCTTTTTTATGTGGAATATTCATCAATAATGCAAGATGTCAATAGAATGCTTCAAACATTTTTTGAAACAATTTATTTTCCCAAGGCTGTTTATTTTTAGAGATTGCATCACTTCCGAGTGCAACATTTCAAGGCGGGTATTTCTAATTCAAATATTTAGTTCAGTGATACCTATAGTGTATGACCAAAGAGGGATAACTCTAAATTGAGGTTGTGGTGTCAATGGTCGAAACGTCATCTGTGTACGGCGCACATCGTGTTTAGGTTTTTTTTATTAGGGTTTAACGACATATTAACAACCAGGGTCATATCATGTCGGTGACAGTTTTACGGGTCGAGGAAGCCGGAGTACCCGGAGAGAACCACCGAGCAACGACGAGCAGCTGTCAGCTCTCCAACATCGTAACTCTGAACTCTGCACCGCGGCACAGGCAGGGATAGATTGGTTGAAGACATGCGTACCTTCGACGTGCAGTACGCCTTAGTACACAGCGTCATCGCGCCCCCATGTATGCAATCGGGGTTAAGTGCCGTGCTCAAGGACACAACGCGGGAGCGCGAATCAGTCATTGAAATGGTCACCCATCCAGCTACTAATCGCGCTCGACGTTGCTTAACTTCGGTGATCTGACGAGAACCGGTTACCGAGACGCCACAGTGCCCTCGTGGTTAGATTCTCCCATCATCTTGTCGTGGCCACTTTCTATTGATCGTTCACATTTTTTTACACAGAAACTAGTCGTGTTTCAGGTTAATTGGGAGAGTGAAAAAATATTTTTGGTCGTCAAAATGTGTTCACATATCTTCGCCTTGCTATAATTTATGGGAGAGTGCCTACAGACACTCTCCCATAATTTGTAACAAGGCAAAACCTTACAGACTAAGATGACATGAAGCACATCCACTGTGTATGAAACTTTTAAAGCGCAGTGCCTCGCAACAAAGCTCAAATATGGGCTTCCAGCTCTCCACCAGTTAAAACAAATTACCACTTATTATGATCAATCACATAGAGGGTATCTAGTGTTTTGAGTGGATACCGAAAATTATCCCATGAGTGACCAACCGAGACAAATGTTTATTTTTCACGAGCGCTTGCGCAAATAGTATCCACTCAGAAACACTAGATTTTCTTTTTATTATACGGTCTTTATAAGAATCTAATCATTCCTATTGATAATTCCATGCCTTTCAACCTTGAATTGATGCATGAAAGTAAACATCTGAAAGTAAACAGTTGATGCGCATTGATTGCGGAAGTGATTTGATCGATACTCGAAATAGGTAGCGTCTTGCGATCTGATTCAGCTGACGGGTTTCTCATGCATCAATTCAAGGTGAATACGTGTTGAATTATTGCTGAACACTAGATTTTCTTTTAATTATACGTTTTTAGAACAAACCTAATATTTTCAAGAGACACTATAAACCCCAGCAGGACGGGCATGGATGACGAATGCTCTGTGATCTGATGCGCCCAGTTGTGTTGTATACTGCAATAACTATATCACTAATTTATTGAATGTGGGCGTGGCGATTCAGTAAAGCTTGTTTGCTTTGTTTTATTGGGGTTTAACGATACTTTCGGCAGCCAGGGTCACCTCATGTCGGACAGTTTTAATGGCGGAGGAAGCTGGAGTGCCCGGAGAGAACCACCGAACAGCAGCGAGCAACTGTTAGACTCCCCAACGTACTAATTCCACACAAGTAGAGTTAGCATTGGTTAAAGACAAGGGCACCGTAGACGTGCAGTACACCTTAGTACATAGCGCCACAGTGCTCCCACGTGGGCAATCGGGATTAAAGGCCTTGCCAAGGACACATCGCAGTTACCCCTGGTGGACCTTTCGGTTTGGAGTCCAGTACTGTGACCACTGAGCTACCGCGTGCCCATTTAGTAAAGCAATAAACGAACAAGTAGGTCACTACGAATCCCAAATTTCGGATCGAGTCGAATACCGAATCGAAAAAGGCTAAGGATTTCGAATCGAATCGCGAATGAAATCTCGCAGCTCTCCACATTGGAAATATTGTACCTCCTTACAACCTTAACCCTTTACCGAACACGAAAAGCAGACGACACTTGTAAAAAAAATTCGTAAAAAAATAATTTTTTTATTTTTTGTTTCAGAAACATACTTTATGACCCCTCGTTGGAACGAGCTTGACGACCTCGTTCCAATGCGGGGTCATAATCTATGTTTTTGAGACAAAAAAAATAAAAAATAATGAAAATTAATTGACGATTTTAAGAATAGCGCTGGTCGGTTTTGACCGTTACTTTGGGTAAAGGGTTAAATATCACCAATATCCCCCAACGGCGACTCGTCTGATTGGTGGAGCAAGTGGATCAAAAAGAATGAATATTCCACAACGGAATCAATGTACTTGTAGTTTTTGAAACGGAACCTCCCTGAACTTCTCTTCTGTCATCTCGTTCACAAAGGACCTTATGATAGAAGAAGAGTTCAAGAGGAGACACTGGGTAGCATTTCGTGAACATCTCGACGATTCAATAAAGTCCGAAACAGCGCGACTGGAATCGAATCATGGCGATGATTTAGAACCGAATCTAATTTTTAAGCTTCCCGGGAGCCCGTGGACAACGATAACGAACAAAGGCAACAACAGCGGCAGAACAGGAGATACAGAGTACTTTACCCTTTACCTAACACGACAAGATAAATAACTGAATATTCTCACGGGTTTTTTTTTCGCCCCCCCCCCCCTCCCCCGCACACACACACAGACAGAGAGATTTTGACCCCCCCCCCCCCATTGGAACGAGCTCAACGAGCTCGTTCCAGTGAGGGGATCGAAGCTATCTTTGGAGGTGCATATTGGAAAAAAATATTTTAAAAAATGAATGAAAGAGGTAGTAGGATATGGTCATTGCGTTAGGTAAAGGATCGTCTGTTCCTACATTGCAATATTGTCGTGAGTGTAGTAATGACAAAGCAGCGATATTATAAACGAAGAAGCCAACAAGATGGTTAAAATCGCCATCCCACGAAACCAGAATATGTCTAGGGTGTGTGCAATCTCTTTCCAGGTACGCTTGGTATTCATTAGAGGTGAGGGTGGAGCCATCTTTTTCTTGGGAACATCAGTCATTAGTGTCGGCGTTATCACATTATGTGGCGGCGGCTTGCTCTTGAAATGGCATATCAAGATATCAATAGTATTGACTAGCTTCTGGAGCCACGCTGGCTTTTCTTTCTTCTCGTCACGGTGATAGATTTCCAAGATCTTGATGGTGACTAGAACAGAGAATGCTCCAATAACTGTTACAATTGTGAGGTAGATACCTGGAAATACAAAGTTGTTACATTAGTCATATTATAAACAGTTCTGTTAGAAAACCTTTTATTTGCAATCTTCATCAATTTATTTGCACTGGGACATAATAATGAAGAATTTCACATCAACCTGAGTATGGAACACCCCATAGAACAATTGAATACGACGTGACTTGAATACCAACCCGACTCAATTCGTTTTATTGGTTGAACAAAGGACCAGGCGCAAGTCAGTTACTAGCGGCGCCCTGAAATTTATATGAATTTGAACAGCCTGCCCTCTGATGGAACACCTCGCCCAAACGCAGCTCCATATCAGTCAATGCACGGGACAGATTTCGCCTTTTCAAATGTAAGAAAGTATTCTTTTCGTGCGGAATGATTAATTTAAATCAGGGCCAAGCTCTTTAGACCCGGTTAAAATTAATGGGTTTTCAATTTGAGCCAGGTTTGACATTTAAGGCCCAAACATATTTTTCCACAGTTTTCTAAATATTAAATTATCAGATATTAATGGTTCATCTGTGGTTCATATCCAAATCCTGGCAACCATCTAGGCAAGCTACAATTTTCATACTACCAATAAAGTTGGGAAACAATCACAATGTGTATTCTTAATTTCTCCAGACGCCCCCTTATGGTATATACAAGATAACTGAGTTTACAATTGAGCGTACTTGCGGCGATCGCAAGTTCATATACCAGAAAAAGGTGTGTGTGTGTGTGTGTGTGTGTGTGTGTGTGTGTGTGCGTGCGTGCGTGTGTGCGTGCGTGCGTGCGTGCGTGCGTGCGTGCGTGCGTGCGTGCGTGCGTGCGTGCGTGCGTGCTGCGTGCGTGCGTGCGTGCGTGCGTGCGTGCGTGCGTGCGTGCGTGCGTGCGTGCGTGCGTGCGTGCGTGCGTGCGTGCGTGCGTGCGTGCGTGCGTGCGTGCGTGCGTGCGTGCGTGCGTGCGTGCGTGCGTGCGTGCGTGCGTGCGTGTGAGGGGGGGGGGGTGGTGTCAATAATTTTGATTGGTGAGTAATATTCGGTCACGGTGCGTGTGTTAGCCGTGATGTAAGAGCGATCAAGCGGGAAAAAGTTCTGTGCAGTGCAGATTTAATAAGTGTATACAAAGCATTGAGTAGAATCATTCAGAAAGTTCTGTACGTTTTCCTTAGAGTATAGCAATGCATTAAATTTCCCATAACTGAGTTGCAATGTGTTATGGTAGAGTTCGACACCTAATCTGGAGGTAACTGTATTGAACTGCTGTGGACACAAGTTTTCAGAGTATTTTTTCCTAACAAGGTTTATTTTTATCTCAGGTTTAGCCTGGGCGCCTGCGTTACCAATGGAAGATTTTACAATCATATTCAAAAGCAGCAAATACGGTAGTTTTGTTGAATAGTCTGGTATTGATATTACTGCTGGTTTTTGTACAAATTAAAATCATCACAATAAACTGCCTGTCTGTATGCGCACCGTACGGCATTTTGCAATGTTTTGAATTTTTAGGAATTAACCCTTTACCCAATGTAACGGCCAAAACCATACAGCCCTATTCTCAAAAACCCCAATTAATTTTCTTTATTCTCTCATTTTTTGTCTCAAAAACATAGGTTATGACCCCTCGTTGGAACGAGCTCGTTCCAACGAGGGGTCATAATCTATGTTTTTGAGAAACAAAAATGAAAAAAGTTAGTTATTCAAGAATTGTTTTTGCAAGTGTCGTCTGCTTTTCATGTTAGGTAAAGGGTTAATAGTGTAGAAGAAGCCCGAAACAGAACACCGAAAAAATCTCTTGACTGGGCGCGTTGTGTTTCGTTAATCGAACGTCCTAGAATATTAGACATATATTTTCAGAAAGTGAGAAGTCACGGAATAGTGCATGGTTATTTTTAGATCCTTGGATAGGTAAAAGTAGTACCTCTAGGCCAATTAGAAGACGGCAAAGTCACGTTAGATATTGAATTCCCGGAATATCAGGGTTTCCTAGCGTACGACGGCGAACGTTGTTTATTTTTATTTTATCTATTAGATACGATTTTCTTTCCCAGAATTGCCCATTATAAACTCGACAGACATAACTTCAAACACGACTGATATGTCGCGGATCTCAACCGATATGAACCAAGCTTGAGTTGTCCCTCTGATGCGTTACTAGACGCAACCAGTTTGTTAAATTTCGGAACCTTTCACCGTTGTCGTCGAAAACAATGAGAAAAATTGGTGTGACTAGGCATTATGGAGTGAGTTGAAGCTGCTTTTCTTTATGATGCGGAATTAAAGATGGCAATAAGTAATGGTGAGGTGGATGAAACGCAAACTTAGATTCGGAGTCGTAAGCCGAGATTCGTCGAAGTGGAAGACGTAGTTCAGCTATCGGAACGCCGCGGTTCCCCAATGGGGAAGCCGGGACGTTCGGATAGCTGAACTAGGAGAAGCGAAACCTTTGGACTTTTGTGAAAAGAATGGGAAACAATAACACTGTCGCAAAACTGTAAGAGATCTGAGAATTTTTTTTTTGTGTTGTTTAATAAATAAATGAAGAGGTTATTACTTGGTTAGTTCACATCGACCGAGATATCAGCTCTAGGTAACTTCGCATCAGTCATCGGCTTCATATCGGCCGAGATATAAGCCCTTGATAACTTCATATCAGCTTTCGACCTTCGGTCTCTGACTGATATGAAGTTACCTCGGGCTGATATCTTCACCGATATAAAACTAATCATGTAATAACCTTCAAATATATGAGATTTTTTGGGTCAATTGGAAGGCATCCAATTATATTCCTACTGTCCAACAGAAACCCAAGGACAAAACAGGGAAATGTTCTTCGTGGACCACCGTGCAGTCCACACGATGGTTGACGAACAACAAATGTGTTTTCTTAATTGTACATATAATTCATATATCATTGAGAGAGAAAAAACTTCATATAATGATTCTTTCTAAATATTAGATGTCGCTAGCCCTTATCATTACACGCGCTCTCAGAGTTAGAGACCGAACAGAAGTATAATCACCTTCCAGTCATAAAGTAATTTCGGGATTTTTTGGTTTTACTTAAGTTATCTTTTGCATGAAAATATATTTGGTTATGCCGAAAAAGGAAACATTTGGTTCACTTCTTCCAGCACGCAAGTTGTCTTTTGTTGAAAGAAATCAGCATGGTCAATTCAATACTGAGCGGACTTTGTATGTGCTACTAGGTGGATTATTATGTTGGCTGTGAAGCACTATGCCATGTGTATTGTTATTCAATATTATTTGGTCAATAACTTACTTATAGCCGAAGGAGACTTCGCTGCTGATGGCAGTTGGTCGGATATCAACGTCAGAAGTACTGCGTATGCTAAGAACACGGTGATAATGTAGGATACTTTCTCCCCGGCATCAGGTGGTAAGACGAATACAATTGGACTGAGAAACGACATCAGCACTGCAGGCACTATTGCGTTGAGTACGTAATATAGAGGCCGCCGTCTTAGTTTAAACGAGAATGTCAAAGTCGATACGTCGTTTCCGTCTTTTTGTCCCTCCTTCCTTTCGAGGAAGAAGGCCTGCATGTCCCATTCGCCATTCTCAGTGTAGTCCTGTACATCAATCGACTTAGCTTTCAGACTCAGTTCGTTCAAGAAATACCCCCAGGTGGTCATCTCTATTGAGCAGGTTTGGCTGTCGAAAGGATAATACGTGACATCCATGGCACAAGTAGTCTGCATCAAAATTGGAGGCTGCCACTCAAGTTCTCCAGTGGCGTTGATCCTCACTGGCACCTTCTCATCACTAATTACCGTCATTCTATTCACCCTGAAAAAAAATTAAAATTAAGGACACGTGAAAAGAAGGCTCTAGATTTTTTAATCTCCTGATCACTGATGTACAAAAATAACAGTTTCGAGCCGGGCAGTTTTCCCTTAATGCAACTAGGAATTTGATCAATGTAATGTTTTTTGACAAGGCTCATTGAACTATTCTCTGCCAAGTGTGTGTGCAGGCATGTAAATTATAATCAGATGACAAAACATTTTCTCCGGGTTGGAAGTGTCGACTAACTAAGCTGTGCACAAGAGAATGCGACATAACAACTCAATAACCACGATTCGTCCTCTGAGAACAAGGGCACGTTTGAGCCTCCACTTCAACTAATAGTGGTGACACGTGTCACGCTAGTTAGGTGACAAAAAAACTGACAAGTTACTTCTTCGCCAACCAAAAAGAACACAATTCCCTTTTATAAATACAAAAACATATTTTGTGATTGGGAAAGTCGAGGAGAAAACAATTTTTAGTGGGGCTTGAGTTTGCTTACGCAACATTAAAATGGTATTTATGAATTATGGGCTTTCCTTGCGGAAGTGAAACTGTTATCAGCAAGTGATGTCAGCACTGAAGAAGGTCGTATTCAGCTATGTTATTCTTCCCGTGAATAACAAACTGCTGGCTGATTTTTCTGTTAACTCTTCGCTAACCAAGTGGCAGACAACACCCGCAAAACAATTCTTGAATAACAAAAATATTCATTTTTGCCCTTATAAACATAGCTTAGGATTTCTTATCGGAAAGAGCTCAACCAGCTCGTTCCAGTGAGTGGTCGTAAGCTATGTGTTTGGAACAACAATAAAAAAATAATAAAGTTTAATTGACGACTTTGGAGAAAAGCGCTGGGCGTATCTGGTCCTTACTTCTGGGCAAAGAGTCAAGAACAACAAAATTCGATTACGTTTAAGCCGGGTTTTGTGTCAACCCTTTTCTGATAGGACTTGTAGTCCTCACTGATGTCCAATACCTTTCACAAAACTCACTTCAAATCAACTCGTTCCACTGAAACGGGTTTGACAAGTGCGTTGTACCAACCACTTTTGTAATACAACCACTTTTGCAATAAAATTTATTACAAAAGTGGTTAACGCGTACCACCCACTTTTGTAATAAAACCACTTTTTGTAAAAAACTAACCAATATTGTAAAAAACTCATTTCGGTGATAAATCACGGACGTAAGTTTTATAGTCGGACATTGGGGTGGGGTGAGGGACTAGTTTACCTAAACATGTTTGTGTGTCGTTCAATGGAATAACGTGTCCATTCACCTATTAAAACTTGGCAGTGACTGAAGAAAGTACGCAAGTACTTTTACAATGAACTTTATTACAAAAATGGCTATCGCGTACCAACCACTTTTGTAATAAAACCACTTTTGTAATGAACTAACCATTATTGCAATAAACTCATTTTGGTGATAAATCACGGACGTCCATTTTATAGTTGGACATTGGGGTGGGGTTAGGGACAAGTTTACCTAAACATGTTTGTGTGTCGTTCAATGGAATAACGTCTCCATTCCATTCATCTGTTTAAACTTGGAAGTGACTGAAGAAAGTAAATAACCACTTTTGCAATAAACTTTATTACAAAAGTGGTTATCGCGTACCAACCACTTTTGTACTAAACTAACCAGTATTGTAACACACCTATTTTTGTGATGAATCACGGACGTTCATTTTATAGTTGGATATTGAGGTGGGTTGAGAGCTAGTTTACCTAAACATGTTTGTGTGTCGTTCAATGGAATAAAGTGTTCATTCACCAGTTGAAACGTGGCAGTGTCTGGAGAAAGTACGCAACCACTTTTGCAATAAACTTTATTACAAAAGTGGTTATCCAGTACCAATTACTTTTGTAATAAAAACACTTTTGTAATAAACTAACCATTATTGTAATACACCTATTTTGTGATGAATCACGGACGTCCATTTTATAGCCGGACGGTGTGTTTGTTTGGAGAGGGGGTAGCACAAAGTAGCGTCAAAGCTATTCCCAAATTTGGTGGCGCTAAAATCTTACTGCACACGGATGATGGGGAAAGCTGGGTTTGACGCATATCGTTTTTGATATGTCTGCCCGAATTCCTCCTACAGGCGCAGTTTTTTTAAACCCCGTAGTTCCTATCGATCTTGTTGTCCCTTTTATAGGTCGGGATGAATTCGTCCGCACACTGTTAACCCCAAATGAGGCGAGAAAATTAGAAATTCTATTACACACTATTGATTGGCGTTAGTAAATTATCACTATACAGGTGGACGTGCATCAGCCACCAACATCGCTAAAGTTAAGCTCCGTTGAACCTGGTTAGTCTGTTGATGGGGTGACCATTCAGTGATTGATTTGGTTTAACACTTCGTGCCTTTGGGCAAGGTACTTTACGTCGACTGCTCGCATGTGGAGCGGGTGGGGGAAGCTGAAGGTGTGCTGAGATGGACTGATGTGCACGCGTCTTAACCTTAATTATCCTGACTGTATCGTGCAGTGCGTAGTACTGCTATGTGGTGCATAGTATGGTCTGGGGGTTATGACTTTGGACAGCTGGCAAATGCTCGTCGTTGCTCGGTGGTTTTCTCCGGGTACTCCGGCTTCCTCCACCAATAAACCTGTGACCAACGCGATATGACCTTGGCTGTTAAAGTATCCTAAAACATAAATAAATAAATGAATAAATAAATAAATAAATAAATAAATAAATAAATAAATAAATAAATAAATAAACCCACTGAATACCCCTTTTCGTCGTATGGAACATCGAATGCTGTGAAAATAAGCACATTGCGCGCAAAATTATATGTCTCAAAATGAAGATTTTGAAAATGAGTTCAATGCGTGCAAAATCATACGTATCATAGCCTCATCTCGATATTTTTGGATCCACCGAGTCACTAACTAGGACTAATTAAATGGAGTCTGAGGGAAAATCATTTTACATAGAGGCACTTTCTGCTTTCAATGGAGATAACTCTTGTTATTTTTTTAAACAATACACAGAGAGGGAAAATGGAAGGAGAGGAGCCTCCGCCGCTTCTAGCGCCCTTAGGCCCCAGGTCTCTGCTACCTGACCGCCCCTGCCCCTTGTCGCCCATACTCCAAGAGCCCCTGGTTCCCTGCCGCCTCTGCCGCCCCACCCTCAGAGCTCCTGGTCCCCTTTTCCTCTGCCGCCGCCGTCCATCGTGCCTGGAAGACGCGATATTTTCAGAAAATTTCCACCCATGGATAGTTTTGTAGACATTGTCAAGCTGTTTTGGGTAATTCTATATCTAATATCGGTTGTTTGAGGTAATTCCATGTTTTCCGAAAACACACTCCGTACAAACATGGGATCCGGAACATTCCCACGTCCCAGCTACAACATTAACATGGTTACCAGAGTAAAATCCAGAAGAATACACAAAAGTCGGGTTCATTTGTGTAATTCATTACTACCGGAACATACTCCCCTCGAATCAAACAATCCCTCAAAACATACCCCCGATCTTATACCAAGAGGTAAGGTTCCGTCACCAGGCAACCACGTGACACTTGAGAAACCAAGATGACGCCCCTATACACAAAATGGACGACCAAAACACGTGTCCTCATATACACCCAAGTTGCGCACGCGCATTCGAATCTCGTATCGCTATGGCAATGACATCACAACATAACCACGCACATTGGTTACATGTCAACACAACATGGGCGCCCGCAGTCACGTGACATGACGTCACTTTCGAGGTCGATCTGAATTGCTAGAGGGCGCTTTTGCCTGGTCTGCTGCGGTGCTAAACGGCTGCTCTTAGGGATGTGATAGCAGGTCTGACTCTGCAACTGTGAAAAGGGGCATACATCATATCACTTCTGACACCTCAATACACCTCAATATAAACTTTCGCGGGACAACAAATGAAACACGCCCCTTTGCTTTTTTGGTACACGAAAGAATGGCGCAACTTGGACGCTGGTGATAAACTGGATTTAACTTTGATCCCTTTGCATCCATGAAAAGGATTCATCACTGGCTCTATTGCTCGCTCTGAAACGGAGTAATAAATTAAGAGCAGTCGCACACGTAATTTTATCAAACATCTGGGTCTGAACTTTCGTGAACCTAATTTGGCAATATAACAATTGACTACGGGCCGAGTGTTATATTGCCATACCGGAAGGATGAGTGTTTCAGTTGGCAATATAACAGTTGGCAAATGTATAGTAGTCAAAAGAAAATTATTTACTCTGATCTAGTACTCCTACATAACACGAAACATGCCTCTGATCTCGTGCCGCATGGACGGCCTGCACAACGATTAACTTATCCGTAGCAATAATCGTGTCTGAACTTCCATCGTTCTTGAAAAGAAATAACCTGTGCTTAATGCAGAATAGTAACAGTGACCACTCATGATCAATCTGAAATGACCCCTCGATGTGCTACCAACCAATTGAAAATCTTGCTTTATGTGGGACAATGACCCCCGAATGCAAAGTGGATCAGCGCATCAAAACCCGTGACCAGATATAAAAAGATGTTTATTCCATTTTAGATTAATATTATTAACGCTTTCATTATCGCATTTGGCAACACAAAGTTCCTTATGTGCCAATCCTGCTGAGATGGAATGTTTAGTCGAGGAAGCCAGTCAGCTGTACACTGAAGTTTTGTCCAACTGATGTAAACGTCCTGTCTTTTTCGCGTGACCTATTAAACAGATTTTGATAGCTTGTGTCACTTGTTCCTCCTTTTTATTTATTTATTTTTTTTTCGTAATATGCATTACACCGCCAGACATATGCAGTGGTGGACCCTTCTGACCCAACAATACAGCAGCCTATTTTACCATGTATCGTGAGCTGCGCGCTTCTTAATTACCCACATAATCCACTCGATAAGCATTGTTACAACCGGTAATGTAATACAACCTATTATGCAATAAATATATTACATTACTGGTAGCATTGGATGGCAAATCTAACCTATAAAGCAATAAACTAAATACATCAGCGTTGTCTTGCCTGGAAAACTTGACTGCAAATGCAATAAATTTATTACATTATCGGTTGCGTAAGATGGTAAACATTACCTATTATGCAATGAATTTATTACATTATCGGTTGCGTGGGATGGCAAACCCAACCTATTATGCAGTAAATTTATTACATTATCGGTTGCGTTGGATGGCAAACCTAACCTATTATGCAATAAATTTGTTACATTATCGGTTGCGTAAGATGACAAACCTAACCTATTACGCAGTGAATTTATTACTTTATCGGTTGCGTTGGATGGCAAACCCAGCCTATTATGCAATAAATTTATTACATCATCGGTTAAGTTGAATGACAAACCTAACCTATTTTCCAATAAAGTTTATTGCATTATCGGTTGCTTTGTACAATAAAGTTTATTGCATTATCGGTTGCTTTGGATGACAAACCTAACCTATTATGCAGTAAATTTATTACATTATCAGTTGCTTTGGATGACAAACCTAAACTATTACGCAGTAAACTTATTACATTATCGGTTGTTTTGGATGACAAGCCTAACCTATTGTGCAATAAATTTATTACATCATCGGTTACGTTGAATGACATACCTAACCTATTATACAATAAAGTTTATTGCATTATCGGTTGTTTTGGATGACAAACCAAATCTATTATGCAGTAAATTTATTACATTATCGGTTGCTTTGGATGACAAACCTAACCTATTATGCAGTAAATTTATTACATTATCGGTTGCCTTGGATGACAAACCTAACCTATTGCGCAAAAAATTTATTACATCATCGGTTACGTTGAATGACAAACCTAACCTATTATACAATAAAGTTTATTGCAAAAGTGGTTGCTTATTTTCTTCAGTCACTTCCAAGTTTCAACAGGTTAATGGACACGTTATTCTATTGAACGACACACAAACATGTTTAAGTAAACGCGTCCCTCATCCCACCCCCAATGTCCGACAATAAAATGGACATCCGTGATTTATCACCGAAATAAGTTTATTACAATACTGGTTAGTTTATTACACAAAGTGGTTTTATTACAAAAGCGGTTCGTACGCGATAACCACTTTTGTAATAAAGTTTATTGCAAAAGTGGTTGCGTACTTTCTTCAGTCACTACCATGTTTAACTGGTGAATGGACACGTTATTCCATCGAACGACACACAAACATGTTTAGGTAAACTAGTCCCTCACCCCACCCCACCCCACCCCAATGTCCGACTATAAAATGGACGTTCGTGATTTATCACTGAAATGAGTTTATTACAATAATGGTTAGTTTATTACAAAAGTGATTTTATTACAAAAGCGGTTGGTACGCGTTGACCACTTTTGTAATAAAGTCTATTGCAAAAGTGGTTTCTTCAGTCACTACGACGTTTGAACAGGTGAATATAAACGTTATTCTAATGAACGATTCACAAACATGTTTAGGTAAACTAGGTCTCACCCCACCCCAATGTCCAACTATAAAATGGACGTCCGTGATTTATCACAGAAATGAGTTTATTACAATAATGATTAGTTTACTACAATAGTGGTTTTATTACAAAAGTGGTCGGTATGCGATATCACTATTGTAATGGAATTTTTCACAAAAGTGTTTGTACCACAATGCTTACTTTTGATAATATCTACCTTTTCTCTGTACATTTGAGTAATGTTGTCAGTTTGTTTGTCTGTTCTCCAAAGAATCGAAACCGACTGGGCCGGAAAGTTGGCATAGGTGTGTAGTTTGGGCCACCGAAAGTTTTTGGTAATTTGGACGTGCAGTGAATTGGGATGGGGTGCTTCTTCGCACATGAACTGTATCGATCTCGGAAAGTACTGGGCCGATCGCGACGAAACCTGGGACTTAGCACTGTCGTCTACTGAGTGGAGACAATCTTTACGCATACGCAGTTACGATCTTGGAAACTACTGCCCGTACAAAGTCGGGCACCCCATCTAGTCTATTATATATTCAAGTTCGTTTGTCTGTGTTTGTGTGTCTGTTCGCTGTAGACTAAAACATGGATGGGCCGAGAAGGACGAAACTTGGAATTGCGTGTGTAGTTTGGTCCCGGGAAGGTGTTTCCTTTATTGGAATTGGGCCCATCTTCGCGAATGCGAAGTAACGATTTCGGAAACTACTAGGCCGATCGGGACGAAACTTTAGATTTGTATGTAAGATCCATCGGGTAGTGATTTGCCACCGTCGGGTGTGTGATGGGGCCGTCTTCGCGCATGCGCAGTGACGTTCTCGGAAACTACTGGGCCCTCGGGAAGAAACATGGGATTTGTATTACGGTCCGTAAGGAGATGATTTGCCACTATCGGCTCTGGGGTGGGAGTCAATCTTTGCTCAAGCGCATTGATGATCACGGAAGCAACCAGCCCGGACACGAAGCCTTCCCCCCCCCCCCCCCCGCTCCAATCTAGTCGAAATATATATTTGAGTAATCTTGTTTGTTTATCCCTTATCTATAGACTCGAAAACGGATGGTCCGGTTGGGAAGAAATTTGGCATGGGTGTGTAGTTTTGCCCTGGGAAGGTTTTCAACTTTTCAGACATGGGGTAGGTAGTGGTCCGTTTTCGCGCATGCGTAGTAACGCTTTCCAAAACTACAGGGCTGATAAACACAGACAGACATACATGCAGACAAACAAGATTACTGTAGTATATACACAGACTAGCTGGAGGGCCGGATTCTTCCGGGAATGAGTTAAATGGGCAGCTGAGCCGACCACGAGCAATTTGAGTTGCCCAGAAGACTATTGGATGGAACTTACATACAGATCCCAGGTTTTGAGTCCATCGGCCCAGTAGCTTCCGAGATTGTTACCACGCATGCGCGAAGATGGGCGAAAATCAATACCTGATGATGACCGATGAATACCCGATAGTCTATACATAACAACCCAAGTCCGGTCCCGGTCGGCCGAGTAGTCTCCAAGATGGTCACTACGCATGCGCAAAGACGGTGCCACACCCCATGATCGTATAGCCATGTCCATTCGGAACCCAAACTCCACACCCATGCCAAGTTTCGTAACGATGGACATAGCCGTCTTCGAGTCTATAGAGAACAGACAAACACAGACAGGATTACTCATATATTTATATAAATACTAGATGGTGGTGTTCGACGAAATGAGTTTGTTACACAAATGGTTAGTTTATTACAAAAGTGGTTTTATTACAAAAGTGGTTGGTACGCGATAACCACTTTTGTAATAAAGTTTATTACAAAAGTGGTTGTATTACAAAAGTGGTTAGTACAGTGCGTTCCAATGAGTGGCTCATCGGTCATGCTTCATAAAGAAACAAGAGCGAGTTCACGTGAAGCTACTATCACCGTGAATAAATAGAGAGTATTTGCTTGACTGGACTGGTTACGTGAAATAATTCATGAGAGGTGAGGGACGTTGTACAAGCACAAGTGTTTTACAATATAGTCCCTCGCCTCGAATGAATTATTTCACATAAACAGTCCAGTTAAACGATTACTCTGTTTATTACTTTCATTATTAACGGTAATTATATTATTTAACCTTTTACCTAACGTAACGGCCAAAAACGGCCAGCGCTATTCTCAAAAAATCGCCATTTAATTTTCATTATTTTTTCGTTTTTTGTCTCTAAAACATAGGTTATGGCCCCTCATTGGAACGGCTCGTTGAGCTCGTTCCAATGAGGCTCACAACCTATGTTTTTGAGACAAAAAATGAAAATAATAGTTATTCAAGAATTTTTTTTTGCAGGTGTCGTCTGCTTTTCATGTTAGGTAAAAGGTTAAAAAAAACAATGAAGTTCCCATTACACCCACGACAAAGCGTCTTCGTTTGCACGAACGGATACATAACACAATTGTTGATGGCATAATTCACTTATGAAGTTATCGTTTATAATCAAACTCGGAAATACCAGTAAATCACACTTTGGAAAGTAAGAATAATACAACAATTGCGGAACTATTTTCGTTTTACCTCCTTTCGATTGATAATAATGCACTTTTCACAAACATACAAACTAACCTTGATACTGCTTGAACTAATGGCCTTCTGGTCGCAGTCAGAAACATCTGTTTTTGTTTATACCAGCTTCATTACCAAATTTCGAAAATATATTCTCTTGTATCTTTTATCGCATCATATATTGACTTTACAAGCTTCAGTTCACATATACAACAAAAAGACAGAACCGTTGACATTGTTTGTGTGTGTGTGTGTGTGGGGGGGGGGGGGGGGGGGGGTGTTTATATCACCACAATGTGAACAAAATCGTAAAAATGTACTTTAAAATTGCATTAATTAAAACCCCAATTGTAAGATATTTTTTAAACGATCGGCTATCTGAATAATATAAAATTCAAATGCATTATACGTGCACCATAAACTATAATCATCATGCTGTAACTGCCCGACCGTTTTTTCCATTTTGTTTCTATTTGCATTCATACACAGTGTCACACCAAACTAAGAATACGTTTATATTAATAATAGATGTTTCGGAAAGCAACATTGAATTGTATTTTCTTTGATACCAGGAATCTGGTTATAAAGAATAAAATTGAATTGAATTGAATTGACCCTTCAGTCGTCGGCGCACCTCCCCTCTCTCACTTCTCTTTGCTAACTGGCGGTGGCATTTTTTTTTTTGCAATTCCTACGCGGAATTTATGACATCCATCGCCATAACATAACCTTCATACTACTGAGATTCATTACTTCGCACAATGATTTCAATATTACGATAATTACCAACTTTTGTTTCGAAGATAGATTTCTTAATTTCTTATCTAAACATCGTTTTGGAAGCGCGGATGAGTGGTTATGGCTTTGGACTTCAAACCGAAATGTTCATGGTTCGATCCCGCCGGAGGTAACTGCGTTCACACTAAAAATTAAAGTGTTAAAACTGACACTTTCAAGGTGTTAAACCCATTCTAACTCTTAGGGTTTGATTTTAACACTCAAAGTGCAATGCTTTAAGCACTTAGACATTACAATCGTCAGACATCTGAAACTTGAATGGATGGCACTTCCCATGTGTCTAGCATTGGTGGTTCTTCCCGAATCGTCCATAATTTGATTTGCGCTTGGTGGGTACATAATTAAAAGGACACAACGCAGATGACGCGGATCAGGCTCGAGAGTTCGAGCCTGATCCGCGTCATCTGCGTTGTTTCCTTTTAAGTGTCGCGACATTACACTTGTCAAGTGGTATTATTGTCAACACCTGTCAAGTTCTGGGATATCTGCACTTGAACAAAGTGCTAGTTCAACACTTAGTAAGTGTTAAATACAGCACTTCAAGTGTAGTTTTTAACACTTTAGTTTTTAGCGTGTTGTGTCCTTGGGCAAGGCACTTAATCCCGATTACCCGCGCGGGGACACGTGGCACTATCTACTAAGGTGTACTGCACGTCGATAGTGCATTTGTCTTCAACCAATGCTAACCCTGCTTGTGCGGAGTTAGTGCGTTGGGGAATCCGAGAGCTGCTCGCCGTTGCTCTGCGGTTCTCTCCGGGCACTCCGTCTTCCTCCACCCGTAAAACTGTTTAACACGAGGTGACCGCAGCTGTTGAAAGTGCCGATAAGCCCCAATGAATAAATAAATAAATAAACATTGTTTATGCCTTCTCGCTATAACTTTCTCGTCGCGTTCGTTCAACTCAGATGTCATAAGCATATTGTTATTTAGGAGAAAGGGTTTTTTAAAGTACAGACCAGATACGGATACGCTTTTCGGTAACGTGCTAATCTTTCGTGGATTTTGCTTTTAAACTGTTGACATTATCGTTGTATATATCTTTCCTAGAGTGCATCAAGGCATCACCTGCAATGCTTTACCCGCAATAACTCTGTTCACCGTGTCCTGGGTCTGCTTTGTTTTCAGTTACACTTGGAATTGTTCACAAATGAAACAAATTGAACCGGACTTCAAGTCTGAAAGAATCCAAAGAGGTCTGGGAAACATCCATCGATAAGTTAGGTGCGCACTGGGTGAATGTTCAACCCTTTTGGTCACATACAGCCATAAACTGGTACTTTTACATTGCCTTGAAAAAGTTGCCATAAGTGTATTCTTGTGCGAGAAATCTACTGGTAAGTCGAATTTATCTTGAAGATATTTTTACATCAGTAGTATGTTAGGGGCTTTTGGGGCCTAGATTGGATGACCCAGGTGGATGACCCCGGAAGTGACGTCATGTCACGTGACCTGGTGGCGCCATGTTGTGTTGTCATGGTAACCCGCGTGAGCGGCCATCTTGTGACGTCATCCCCATAGTGATACGTGTTGTTAGTGCGCATGCGCAGCGCGTGTTGTTAGGGTGATACGTGTTTCCGTCGTCCATTTTGTATACTAGAGGCCGCCATCTTGGTTTCTATGGTAGCACGTGATTGCTATGTTACCAATGGCTTCTAACAAGACAGGGGTATGTTCGGGGGTGTGTTCCTTTGTAGAAGAGTAAATCTTATTACCACAAACAACCAGACAATCCTTCCAAAACACCAAAATCCACCCAAAACCACCGAAATTGACTTTATTTCCCCATTTTATCGGTTTAGCACGCAGTGCTATAGTACTAAGGGGTACAAGGGGTGCATTCGACTGAAGTGAAGTAATTTTCTGGTTCGGATTCTCCCAGAATCCCTTTTTGGATCCCTATCCCATGACGTCTTTCCCATATTAAGAATAGCACGTAGTGCTATAGGACAAATTTACCCAGAATTCTCCGCCTCTATCTATATATGCAATAGTTTTCGTCTATCTGACCCTGTTCCTTTGTTCTAGAGTATACTCCAGTAGCGTAGAAGAGCCTATTAGTTGGAACAGTTTACCTTATTATTACTATATTTAGCAATTTCTTGTCTATTCTTGTTAGTTCTGACCCTATTCCAAGTACTCTTGTTGTTTCATTTATCTAGATTATAACCAACCAATCAGATTGCTTGATTTCCCATAACCTGCATACAGAGTTATCTCTCTTGTGTATAATAAAAGACTATATCCAATGGCAATATCCCCAGGCACCCCAATTTCGGCACCTCTTTTTTGAAAAACATATGAAGGCACCCCATTTTAGAAAACATATGACCTTCGGCACCCCTTTTATCTGAAATGAGGCTAAGAGTCGTTCGAGGAGTCACTCGAACGAGCAATTGCTCGTTAGCTCATTTGCTCGATGGGATTCGAGTCATTCGAGCAGTATGTCGAGTCACTCGATCGAGCAATTACTCGATAGCTCATTTGACAAAAAAGGGATTCTCCAGAAAGCATCCCGATTTCGGCACCACTTTTTGGAAAACCTATGGCCCTCGGCACCCCTTTTTTGTCGTACGAGGCCATGAGGGCTATGTAAAAGCCCTCAATGAGGCATTTTATACAGCGCTCAATGTAAAATATCTATAAACAGGCTATATAAGAGATTCCGTAATTGAGATTCCTATCCGACTCCGTAAAGTTGGATTCCGTGTTTTTACATAAACACCCGATGGTATAAATAGGGGTGAAACATCCGAATTACATTATTTCACTTCTGTCCAGAAATGGGTGAACTCCATAATTGCGACAAATGTCAGATATCCTTCATTCAGCAGAAAAGTCCGAAAACTATTGCATATATAGATAGAAGCGGAGAATTGTGGGTAAATTTGTCCTATAGCACTACGTGCTATTCTTAATATGGGAAAGACGTCATGGGATAGGGATCCAAAAAGGGATTCTGGGAGAATCCGAACCAGAAAATTACTCCACTTCAGTCGAATGCACCCCTTGTACCCCTTAGTACTATAGCACTGCGTGCAAAACCGATAAAATGGGGAAATAAAGTCAATTTCGGTGGTTTTGGGTGGATTTTGGTGTTTTGGAAGGATTGTCTGGTTGTTTGTGGTAATAAGATTTACTCTTCTACAAAGGAACACACCCCCGAACATACCCCTGTCTTGTTAGAAGCCATTGGTAACATAGCAATCACGTGCTACCATAGAAACCAAGATGGCGGCCTCTAGTATACAAAATGGACGACGGAAACACGTATCACCCTAACAACACGCGCTGCGCATGCGCACTAACAACACGTATCACTATGGGGATGACGTCACAAGATGGCCGCTCACGCGGGTTACCATGACAACACAACATGGCGCCACCAGGTCACGTGACATGACGTCACTTCCGGGGTCATCCACCGGGGTCATCCAACCTATGCCCCAAAAGCCCCTGACATACTACTTACATCATTATTGGCTGCCTGTACACAGGAAGCCAGTAATAATGTTGAAACACTGTTAAGTCATTTGCAGCTGTTTAGGTATATATACGGTAGTTATTATCATAAAGCTAATCTGAGGACTTGAGGGTTAATCCCTGACGTTAAATTTAAACCTTGATCTAACATAAAGGCCTTATCCAACCAGCTCCATTTCCAAAGTTCGCAATTGATATTGTTGCCTCCAAAACACAATGTATTAACCCCCCCCCCCCCCTCCCCACCCTCCCGAAATTGAAACTTGCTTGTTGCAATGAGGGTGAAAAATTGCTAGCTAGTCGTGACTTTATTTTCTGCAAATTGCTCCCGAAATAGTATATGAAAACAGCTACACACCACGATTCAAAACTGTTTATTCTATTCATTCCGAACACTATAAGCGCAATTACGAAGTGCATGTTGATTGAGTCGATCGCTTCGATAGCGATCCACCGTATTCCTATTGTCAACGAAATAAACTTTCGTTAAATCAATCGCATCTGAAACATGCGCGGACACGCACATCGTAATTTCAGATAGTGTATTTTATGCAACCTTTTCTCAGATAATTTCAAGCATCGGTAAAGCAGGTGATTGAAAACCATGTTACTGACTGAAATTGATAAAATGTTGCCGACCTGCTTAAATTATTTACTGTTACCATTATTTATGAAGACACGATTCATCAGTGTTATTGTGTAAACTGAATTGGAGCAACAAATCGCGCTAACCATTTCCTATTACGACAAACATTTGGAACATTGTACAAACATATCTGTTCGAGTAATCAAGCTATAAGCCTTTTTTTAGAAAATCAAATTCAGTATAATGAAATCGGCGTTTAACCACCATCCACGCTAAAATCAAATTCCTAAATTTGAAGCAGTCAGTTTTCCCATATGGCAACTACGAACTAGGAACTTAACCAATTGAGTGTTGTTTGACAGAGTTCAATGAGCTCTGTCAAACAAGATTGAATTCGTTGAATTTCTAGTTGCATTGTGAAAAAAATTCAAAAGAATTTAAGCCTGAAATTTTGATATTTCGACATCAGTCTGCAGAGGGTTACTATTAAAAAAGGCAAACCACATAGTAATACTTCTGTTTTATAGTTTAACGCTCTCAAGCTGAGATGAATTAATGCTTGCTCAAATATAATTGTATCCAACTCATGTATACCTTTCGAAGATTTCCTTCACCCTATTCATACTGTAACCTGTCTTGTATTTTCGATCTGTTTTGTTCCAGTATCAGGCCATTTAATTCCTCAGTTCTAGAAACGTTAACCGCTAGACGGTAGAATTTTGATCCGGACAAGTATACTGCCACTGTGAAGTAGAAGAGAGCGCGGTGGTTTTTGATGAGAACACTGGATTTGAGATCGAAAGATCGACGCTTCCTTCATGTCCGCGTCATCTGCGTTGTGCTCTAGGGCTGGACTCTTCAGCCTAGTTACCTGTGTTAGAGCACGGTGACGCTGTGTACTAAGGCGTAGAACATGACGACGGAACACCTGTCTTTAACCGATGTTAACCATGCTTGTGTCGGATTAGTAAGTTGGAGAGAGCGATAGTTACTCGCCGTTACTCGGTGGTTCTCTCCGGATACTTCGGCTTCCTCCACATTTAAAACTGTCCTGCACGATATGACCCGGGTTGTTGAAAAAAGGTCCTTAAACCCCAATCAACAAGTAAAAAATTGTTAACGACATGCAGTTCAATAATTATTATGCCCCCTACCTCCGCGGGGGGATTCAGGGGCTTCTAGTGGAGACCACCGTCCGTCTGTCCGTCCTTCTGTCGGTACAAACCTCTTGGATTGTAATTTCAAAGCCTTCGGTCGGATTTTGATCTCCTTTGATACGCTGATAGACCCACACGGGGGAACGGATATGCACCGGGAGCGGGCTCCGCCCAATAATTTTTCCTAGAGATATGGCACTTTTTTCACACTTTCGACTTAGAAAATTTTTCGTAATGGCGTTATGATACCATCGGGAGCGTATGCCACGCTTCGCGTTGCTCTTATTATATTATATCGATCAAACCGGTGAAGAATCTTGCTGACCATCATGATTCTAACCCTAAGTACACAAAGCCCATTATCAAGGACCTTGCCCGAGAATGCATTTTCATTTTTGAACTTGTCAATAGCGAGTCAGAATTTCTTAAATGTGTTAACAGAGTGCATTTGTGTGGTGGGTGGGTGGGTGGTGGGTGATTTGGGTGGGTGGGTTTCTTATTGGAAACAAAGGAGCACGGGCGCAGGTCGGGAAATCGATTTCTGTTGTAAATTATTTCTATGGAATTCAATGTTGTTTTAATATTTTTGAAGAGTTATATGACTTTATGACAAAATAAATTCATCTCAGAATTGCTTTCACAAAAATGTTCCGAAGACTGGGATTTTTTTTATAAGCAATGATGCATCATTTGTTAATGACTTCTGGAAGTTTTGTGTTTAATTCTTTGAAGTTGTTTTTGAAAATTTTTGCAATTTCAACATTGCGTCGATTATAAATCAAAGGAAAACAAATAATTTTATTTGGCAACCTAGAGTACTCTCTATTGAGTCCGTATGGGAGATAGGTCCTGAGCTTACCAATCCAATAGTTTTCACGCTCAATTCGTTTGTCTGTTGTGGTTTCATCATCGTCCAAAAACGGAATTTGCTCAATGGGTTGAAAACTGAAATGTGACTTAATGTTTAAATTAATTTTTCACCATTTGCAATGTACAAACGGTTACGAGACAACCATTATAACATGCACGTGATGGCCGGACTTCAAGGACAACCAGGCACCGCTGAAATGGCCCCATTCAAACACAAATTACTTTTCAACAGGCTGATATAATCGTGTACATGTTTGGCAGGGACCAAGTCAAGAGGCTGCCTTGGACGAGCTCCAGTCCGAGTTAGGTCGAGAACGGTAATGCACAAATGACAGTCTAACAAAAAACGTCCACTGTACATTATATCCTAGTTATCCACCAAGAAATAGCAGACACTGGACTGGATCGTTGAGGCTACACAAAAAATGAAGGTAGGGCTAGACAGCACAGTCGGGACAATACGGATTTGAGCAGGAGATGTTATTCTCGTAAGAGGAAATAAGTTTAGCTGTTAACTTACTTTTGAATTCTACCCTGTTGATAAGTTTCCGAAGGTCGATGTCTAATTCGTTCCATAATTTAGGGAATGTAAAGACTGGGAACGTATCAATCGTTTTGGTTCTCGTTTTATGGGTACGAATCTGACCTGTTTGTCGAGTATTCATAAAGGTTTCGTTGTTCACGATTGAGAAAAATTCATCAAATGATCCTGGAAGATTTCCATTGTGCCAGTCAAACAAGAACAGGGAAGGGTGTCATTTATAT
Organism: Pictodentalium vernedei; assembly: GCA_031216915.1. Lineage (NCBI taxonomy): Eukaryota > Metazoa > Mollusca > Scaphopoda > Dentaliida > Dentaliidae > Pictodentalium > Pictodentalium vernedei. The sequence goes on along the minus strand of CM062296.1, from coordinate 460,307,230 downwards.
AAATATTTAATCTTCAGTATATTATCTTTAATAAATAAAGAGTCAGTATGGGCATTATATTTTTGGTTGTTTGTAATTCTTAGTGATCGCTTCTGTAAATCACAGAGACGATTACAGGCTTTTGAGACCCCCCCCCCCCCCCCCCCCCCCCATAATGGAATTGCACAAATCAAATGGCTTTGTATAAGTAAGAAATATCGAGTTTTCATGACTTTGTGTGGGAGAACTTTCTTTACTTTATTGAGGTCGTAGTTAGAGAAAGCACCTTTCGAGCAAATATGCGATGAGCCTTATAGGAAAGATTCTCATCAAGATTTATACCAAGGAATTTGAGATATTTTTCAGTCTCATTATAACCAACTCTATCAAAGACTTGATTGTTTGTCCGTATTTGATGGGTTGTGACGTTCTTGTCCTTGTGACAAGGGTGAAGTATAATGTATTTCGTTTTCTTGGCGTTTAGTACTAAGTGGTTAGCAGCACACCAATCAAATATTTTTTGAAGTTCTTCATTAAAGTCCAAGACTAGAAGATTTATATCCGCACCGGATTTATATACCGAGGTGTCATCTGCAAAAGATTGTAGGCTCAGCTTTGTTAACTTGTGTATATCGTTTATATATATGAGAAAGAGTATAGGGCCGAGAATAGAACCTTGAGGAACTCCACATGTTAGTTCAGCTAGACCAGATTTACTGTTTCCAAGAGAGACATATTGGGTTCTACTATGGAGATAGCTCTTAAACCAGTTGTTTGCATGACCTCTTATCCCATAATAGTCTAGTTTTTTAATTAATATTTCATGACTTATGTTATCGAAGGCTTTAGAGAGATCCAGAAACAGGGCTATCGTACTATCTTTACTGTCTTTATTGTTCTCAAGAGCCATATATTTTAGCAGTTGCATAGTCGGATGTAGAGTGCTATGCCCTTTCCTGAACCCGTATTGGTGTTGGTAAAGAATATTATATTTATTTAGAAATTTTACAAGTCTTACAGACATGAGTTTTTCAAGGATTTTGGAAAATACGGGAAGAATGCTGATCGGCCTGTAGTTTGTAAACTCCTTCTCGTCTCCCAATTTAAAGACAGGTATTACTTTAGCAATTTTCATCCTATCCGGAACTTTCCCCCTTACTGAAAGAAAAATTCATAATATGTGCAAGTGGAGCCGCAACCAAGTTTATTGAGTAAGATTTTTCACAGTCTTAACTTAACTTAGGCCTCATGGCATTTACTATCCTTGTGATTTCAAAGGACGACGTTGGTGTGATGAATAGGGTATCGTGGTTTGGATCATTCAGAATCTCAGTAAATAACTTACGCGGCTTGGTTATTAGCTTGGAGGTTTGACTTCCTATATTGGCAAAAAAAAGTATTAAAACTCCTGTGCAATCGTGTTTGGAATCTAATATTATTACGTCTGTGAAAATATTTCCCACCCGTGGAAAGTGACCACTCCACGGCGATCGTAATGTAAAACTATGTGAAAGAGTATAGTAACTCTTGGCTAATCAGAAGAAGAATTTTTCTTCTCCCTTACTTAATACGACCATGTGTGACCACGGAGGCCCTATGTACTCAAGCAAACGGCACGACGACGGTACACGTGACTTCAACCGATGCGAACACTTCTCGTGTGGGTTAGTAAGTTGGAAAGTCTGACAGTTACTCGTCGTTGTTGGCTGGTTCTCTCTGGAAACTCCGTCTTCTCCCACCCGTAAAACTATCCGACACGATAACACTGGTTGTTGAACGTGTCGTTAACCCCCCCCCCCAAAAAAAAAAACACACACACACACACACACACACACACACACACACACAAAACAACCTAACTCCATCCGTAGACCACACTTGAAAAAGAAATAAGTAAAAACTTTCTATTTTTGCTTCCAAGACACAGCTTATGATCGCTCATTGCACGAGTCCGACAAGTACGTTACTGAGGAGGCTATTGATCCGAAATCTTAGCCCGCCATACTTCCACGAACAACTGACATATTTTGCTTGCCATTAATAACGGGAATTGGATTTAAGTTTATAAATATTGTACTTGCAATTAATAAAGCAAACTGGATTGGAGTGCGAGTGAAGCAACTTATTGCCTGGTCCTTTCCAAACAAATGAACATTGTTTAATGTTAACAACATTCAAGTTCTGTGAAAATAAAAGGTCTTACTTCATCACCAGGAAAGCTCATAGTTCGTAGGAAGTTGATTTATACGAAGTCGATTTTTTATCGTATTACTCTACACTAATCTATAAAACTTAATCATTCACAATAATTCACAAAGCTTTCGAACTTCACTGCTTGTTCATGCCTGTTTCGTGTTACAGGAAAAAATCTCCTTAAAAAACGGCCCCTGCAGCAGACGAAAAAGTGACTTTCCTCACTTCAGTTATTAAAACAAAGTTTCGTGGAGCGGACCTCTTTCATCGTCCGTGAAAAGTTCATTTTTTGCGGCGTCTGTCTGCAATCTGAGCAACTATTTAAAGCCTCGCAGTTCTTTCACAAACACTCTTGAATAACTAAAAAAAGTGTTTGATTCCAAAACATAGACTGATGTGTCCCTCATTGAAATGAACTTCATTTTTTCGCCCCAACAAGAGGATCTGTGTTTAGGCACAAGAAAATTTGAAAACCGATTTTTTTGTAAATAGCGCTGAGCGTCTATTACTGCTGCGTTTGATAAAGAGTTAAGCTTTGTTCATCGACCTGTTGCACGTCTTTACCTAAGCTGTCAGTCCACCAGTCTAATTTTGTACGCAATTCGACACAGTTATGGGCTGGGTGTTTTTTACCCACTTTTCGTGGAAATTTGCGTGCAGACGACAGCTGATATATACTATTAAAAAAAAAGTGGGGATATTTGATAAAAGTGAGATATATGAGGAAATTTATTTATATTTTCATCAAAAAAAACCAGTTGAGGCATTGCACTGTGACATCTGGTGACCGATTTCAGCGATAGTTGGATGTCTGACAAGCGCACATTCCATACATTGAGCTGTAGAAGACAAGGACGATCAGTCAGAGAAATTACCACATTCAGTCCAAGACCTCAATACCTTGTAAATCCTCCTCCGCCGTTCGCAAGACAAGCGCGGATCCGATGTGGCATACTCGTCACCAAACGTCCAATATCAGCTTGACTGATGTTATTCCATTCTTCCTGCAGTGCAGTGGCGAGCTACCTGGTGGGGGATGTTGGCGTTGTCGTAGGCGCCTGCCAAGCATATCTCAGACGTGCTCGATTGGTGAAAAGTATGGACTTAGCGCTGGCCTGACCAAGGCAGTGTAGTGATGCTCTGTTCCCCGAGGAACTCTGTAGCGACAGGGGACCTGTGCGCTCTTGCACAGGCATCTTGGAAAATGAATCGACGGCCGTGACGTCGACCAAATGGCACCACATGAGCTGCTAACACGTTATCACAGTAATACTGCTCTGTGACACGCCCTTGGATGACATGTAATGCTGTTCTGCTTGTCATGGTTATGCATCCCCACACCATGACCGATCCACCACCAAAACGATCGTGCTGCCTAACGGTTACGTCATGGTATCGTTCGTTCCACCACCGCCATACTCTGTTTCGCCTGTCGTGGAAGTCGAGAGTGAACCTCGAGTCATCGGAAAACATCACGTTGCTCCACCACTATTGTCCCAGCGCTGTCGTGCTCCACACCAATTACGCCTTGCTGCGATGTGACGTTCAGTCAAATGTGGAATTATTCGAGGTCGTCGAGCGTACAAATTCCAGCTATGTAGGCGATTTTGAATAGTCTGATCCCAGACTCACACATCTGTTGCTCGGTACAGCTGCTGCCCAATTTCTGAGGCACTTTGATGGCGATTACGTAATGCTGTAGTTTGGCTGAAACAATCCTGATTAACAGTTGTCGCTCTCTGACAACGTGACCGACGTCTGTCATCAACATTGCCCGTCTGACGGTAGCGTGACCAAAACCTGCTAATCACCGACTGAGTAACGTTGAGAATTTGAGCCACTGCTGTCTGTCTATTGCCAGCTTCCAACATGCCAACGACACGTACACGTTCGTCACGTGTCAGTCTTCGCATTCCTCAAAAGTTACGTTTCGACCAGAAACTATCGATGAACGAGTTTTATACAAAGAAAAGAACGATGAGACCTCAAAAAAGCCCGTCTAGTACAAATTAAAATTTCAAAACGTACCCACATACATTAAAAACCTGCACGAAGGTTCCGTGGGCTGGTGACATTCATGATCCACACTAAACTTGGTAACATATTGATGTGTCCAATCACGCGTATTCAATACCGTTTTCCGAAAATATCAACATCAGTTTGGATATCCCCTACTGTTTTTTAATACTATATATACATTATCATGACCATGTGCATGTCCTGTAATTTGTATCATATTCGAGGTCGTGTTTACAGTCGGATCGCAACCAGTCCGTTAGGGAGAGTTGATATCCGATTGTAAACACAACCTCATTTTTCAGTTTAAATTGAGTTGAAATTGGTCAAAATTTTGAATTTCAGGAACTACATTTTATTGCGTAATAACAATGCATATATGTGATAGTGTGGTGTTTACCGGAAATTGAATCTAGTCTGATACGGAATCGGAACGGGGGGGGGGGGGGGGGGGGGGGGGGGGTGATACAAACGTTTTTTCCGTCTTGGGGTGCAAATTAAGTTCATCGTTAGATAAAATGTGGTCTGTCTTCCCCCACGCAGATATACAGATGTTATTTTGTGCTTCATCTATCGATATTACAATAAATAGGTATATAACTCACTTTCAAATCATCAAGATATTAAGCCAATTAGTGGAACTACGCGGTGTAATCATAAAACTACAGCTGTGGTGAGTTTTCTTTCATAATGGTAATGTCATCAAAGATTCGATTAAATCACGTCTCGATTGAGAAACATTTCTTGCGTTGATGCTGAAATGAATGTTTAGGGTATTTTTAGATTTAATCGTCTGGAATATTTCATTAGGTCAGAAAAGCGAAACGTAGGTTCGCTTTTCCATCCCACTGAAATCTCTCAGACGATTTAATCTGAACGTGGGCACTGGACTACCTTGGGGCTTAACATCAACAATCCTGTAAATGTTAGGATTCGAGTATTACACAGGTCAATGGTTGTTTTTTCACATATTGTGTATTTTGTGGCAATTTTATCTTAATTATGATTTACTTTTTAAATAGAGCCCTGCGAAGCTTCGAAATTCGATTCAATTCATAATGGGCCCGATGATTCTATTTGAGTCCCGTTAATTCTGAAATTTCGAATCGTAGAGATGTTCTCAAAATCCTACCAAGTTTCTCCGTTTGAACTTTTCTGTACAGGAGACCCGATAACAGAAGAAGACCCAAGTGGGAACCCCGGGAAGTGAAGCAATGCTTGTTTACTGCGGTAAACAAGCTCTGTTTTACTGGTAAAATAGGACCCAGTCAACAAAGCTTGGTGTGAAAGTCCACTAAAATCGGCAACACAAGTATAAACAATTGACTAAACTTCACTTCTCAATGTTGCGATCACGATTAGCCATTATGCGGAAATATGTGACCTTAAACAGCAATAAATAGCAATAATTGACAGAAAAAGAGTTTAAGGAGGCTCCGCTTCCTAAGCTGCTTTCTCTTCGTTCTGAAATACTTCGCGTTATGATTGACTTGCCCAAATAGGCGAGTTGCCAATGGACAAAAATACTTGGGTGGTAATATTTACGGTTGTAAAAGGGTGTAATAATTACAACTTGAAGAGTCGTGATATTCGATTTATTTATTTATTATTTATTGGTGTTTAATGTCACATATTTATGCACAATGGCTAATCATGACCGTGACAGTTTTACGGGTGGAGGAAGCCGGAGTACCCGGAGAGAACCACCGAGCAACGGCGAGCAACTGTGGTGATATTCGATATTCATTCAATTCAAAATCCTTCGACTAATTCGATTCGACCCACAATTTGAGAGTCAGAGGATCCTATCCTTAAAATACGTTGTTTTAACCCTTTACCCAACGCAACTGCCAAAACAGGTCAGCGCTATTCTCAAAAATCGCCAATTAATTTTCATTATTTTTTGTCTCAAAAACATAGATTATGACCCCTCGTTGGAACGAGCTCGTTGAGCTCGTTCCAATGAGGGGTCATAACTTATGTTTGAGGGCCAAAAAATGAAAAAAATAGTTATTCAAGAATTTTTTTGCAAGTGTCGTCTGCTATTCATGTTAGGTAAAGGGTTAACCTCTGTACTAAAACTCTGCCTGCCAAGTCTTTGGTGAGCAGTCTCTTATGCCTCGTAGATGCCAGTTTATTTTAGAACTGACAGAGAACAAATCTATTCTGTGGGAAACTCTTACCGAAAGAGAGTTGTAATAGTCACTAAAATATCACTTAAATGTATGTTCCTTCCCGTAATGGCAAAATTAGAATTACTGATTTTCATTATTCAGTGTTCACAATCACCATTAAACAACAAGTATGGATGCAGGGACGTATGGATCTGGGGGGGGGGGGGTGGCGGAAATAGTAGTGAGTTTAAGCCAACATTTTCTTCCTCGGCCCGACATTGCAATCTTATTGGGAAATAGCTGAAAGAGGTGGTACACACCCTTTGCTCTTCAGATGTGACCGGAGATTCCTTCGATTAATTTGTTTCCACTTCGGCCTTTGACCCTTTACCCAACGAGACGGCCAAAACCGGCCAGCGCCATCCGCAAAAATCATCATTTAACTTTCATTACATTTTTCATTTTTTGTCTCAAAGATATAGCGCATGGTCCCTCATTGGAAAGAGCGAGCTGAGTTCGTTTCACTAAGGTGTCAAAAGCTAAATTTTTCACGCAAAAATGAAAACAAAATAGTTGTTCAAGAATTTTATTTGCAAGTGTCGTGTTAGGTAAAGGGTTAAAGTCGAGAAAAATGCACATTTTTGACTCCATATTTCACAAATCGTCCTATCGGGCCGAAACTATGTTTATTTTTCTCAATGTAGAGTTTTGCGAGTCCCAAACATAGCTTTGTATATTGTATTCCCATCGTGACGCTGAGGCGCCCCAAGTTCTACACGTTTTTAGAAAATGGTCTGAAATAGAAATTCTGGTATTGGAAGCAGTTGTACTCGAATGAGGACGGTCCATTCGGGAGTACTTTTAGTTTGTTTTAACACAATGTCTTGTTCTATATCAAGTAGCAATTCATTGGAGATCCGAAGAGTTATTTTAGAGTCTTTTTTTATTGTTCGTGACAGATCAGGCAGTGAAAAGTGTTGAACAAAAAAATTCTCTTTAAATATTATTCTTCACTTTGCGTTTAAAGAAACATTTCGCAAAAAGCTCAACCCATTTCGCATGTTCCATGTGCGAAATGGGTTGAGATTTCTATGAAATACCTTATCATAGCGCAAATTATGACACAATTGCCGTTCGACAGAAAGCAGTGATTTGTCCGAAATGCAGAATGAAAACTGTACGCGACGTGTTGCAATTTCAGCAATGTTCAAGCGTAATCTTGGAAGTTGAGATGTTTGTATGCTGAAGAATTAGTGATGGAAATAACTAAGGATTAGATGAGTGAAGAGAAGAGAGCTGCACACAAAATGCAACACAACTAAGATTCAGAGTTCCTAAGCGGCCATTCGTCAAAGTGGGAGAAGAGATAGTGCCGCTATCAGAACGTGACGACTTCCCACTGGGAAAGCCGAGGCGTTCGGAAAGCTGAACTTGGAGAAAAGGAAACATCGGACATTGTGTAGAGAATGAGAAAAAAAATACTGTCCGAAAACTGTAATCTGAGAACATTGTGTAATTATTTCTTTTGGTTTAATAAATAAAGAGGTTTTTACTTGGTTAGTTTCATATCGGTTGATGAACCACCCTCGGTAACTTCACATTAACCTTCGTCCTTCGGTCTCAGGCTAATATGAAGTTACCTTGGGATGAAATCTCGGCCGATATGAAACTAACACAGAAATAACCTCCAAGCATTGCATCAGGCGCATGAAAGTCGCTTTAAGTTTAAATGTGTATAGGCCTGGTATAATTGTGTTGTAGTATTGTTAGTAGCATCATAAACAAGTTCTTCAAACGTACTTGCAAATCTTATTTCATTTTCGATATTGAAATGGTCCAAACCTGATGCCGTTTTATTCACTTTACGTTTACAAACAATGCAGACACAAATCTGTTGTTAACTACTTCGCATGGAGGGTAAACCCAAGTTTATCTGTGTCGATAACAGTTCAGGAGATAGAGTTTATCTTTACTAGCGATTATTGATTATTATATCTTTTACTTGTGAAGATAAGGTCACTCCACAAGAACGGATGAGTAGTATCGTAGCACCGGGGATAAGACAGGGCAGGGTTTGGGCAGATGAACGTCATAATATTGCCAGAATAATTGGGGAATACTGGAAGATGGTTCGAAATATATATAGGCAGACGATGACCGGAATGGATACCAAGCGAGGATTAGTGAAAATCCTAGCCAACGAAATACTCCAGTAGAATCGAACGGTCCCCTAAAACGCACCCTCACTCCATTTCAACCTAGTCGATTAAATAACATCCACGTACCATCTTATATACCAAGACGACATCTCATTCAACCAAAGGAACGACTGAAACACGCGTCAGCCTAACAACAGGCACAAATCATGTACATTAAAAGTTCGTATCATTACTACCGTGATGACACAAGAGGTCGCTGTCTTGGATCACCATGATAACCCACACTACACTCAACATCCACTGCGTCACTTCCACACAGAAGTCAGAAGAAAACCACATCCCCTACTACTTATGTTTTAAAACAAAAAAAGATGTGCTTACTCATTACTGATGACAACTGGAGGCGTCCATACTTTGGTCTCGTCAGAAAACAATACGTCAACTCCATTGTGTTGCGAACTATTCCACTTTAGCCTGGAATCTTCCCATTTCTATAACAAAAAGCAAGAAAAATGACATCAATCAAATGTACAATCCAAACATTGCGTGTTTCGAATTAAAGCTTTAACATCGCGAACAGGTATATCTTTTTTACATAAATCAATATGTGTACCGTCCCCTCAAATTCGGCAGATTCACAACCTACAATCTCTACTAGAAGGTTAGATTTCGTCAATGCTGGAGCTAGGATCGAAAGATCGAGGGTAGAGGCAATTACAATGTGCAACTGGAATTCCCCGAAGGTCTGAACTGGGGATGGTATAGGAGAGGAGAGAAAGTTTTAGTTATTCAAGAATTGATCTCGCAAGTGTTGTCTTCTATTCGCGTTAGGCAATTATTAATCCACTGATCTCTATACGACTGGATTGCTGGAACGTCAGTGAAAAAAGTGTCAAGTCAATAGATCTCCCTAATGGATGACGTATGATGACGTCAAGGCTGTAACGCTGTAGTCACAGCCACAAAGCTTTGACTTAATCAACCGCCATGGTGTTTACCCAGCACGAAAACCAGTTACACGGTATCAACTTTCTAATTTCGTAACTTATTTTCTATCAATAATAAATAAATGTACAGAAACGCATATACGTTTGAATGGGTTAAGAATTATCGCACAAGATTGCTTTGACTCAGGATATCACGAGATCTTGGACCAAAGCAATCGAGCTATTTAAAAAGTCTGTGTTGTGTTATTACCTGCAGTTTAGTCAATATTTGAAGTTCGGTCATCGTGACAGTGACACTGATCAGCGTCAATTGGTTTCGACCAATTGAATGCTGTAAAAATTAAAAAGCAAATTAAGGTTGGTACCCCGCTACCTAACAGTGGTGTATCGTTGGCAGCGAAGGAAACGCAGCAATTATCCAGTTGAAAAGTGCTTTCAGTTCAATTTTAGTGTACACTGTTTGTTACATGGGAGATGTGTGATAAATACAGAACCGCACATACATTTGAATAGGTTAAAAATTATCGCACGAGGCTGCTTTGACCCAGTATATCACGAGAGCCGAATCTTTAAATAGCCAATAAGTTTGGCACACTCCATCATTATATGGCCAGTATTTGTCAAAGAACAAGCAGTCATAATGTTATTTTTATTTTGTAGATTTTTGACTCGAATCTGATTGCTTAAATATCCCGGGTAAACAAATCTAAATGAGGAACTTGGAATTTCCAAGCGACCAATGATGACGTTAATTATTTAGACGGGTTCCTTCTCTGTTTACATTGGAAACGAAATCGAACATGTTTTTTTATCACCTCATGTGCGATACAACTTTATTTTTATCGTACAGGCAGAACAGTGGGAATCCCGTGTTTTACATTTATAGGTATGTGATATAAATGTTGGATTTATTGAATTTGTATTGTCGCGAAACATGTGAATATTAGCAGCATATTCAGTTTCCATGGATGTCAAAGTATATCCTTAAAAATGCGATCGGCGATTACGAGGCGTCGGGAAATTATCTTGTTGAGCTTCGTTTATTTATTGCAACATCCGTCACTTGACTCAATTTCCTTTGTGTGACCACTGAGCGTTCCAACAATATAAATACAGTTCAGTAGAGATCGGTGTATCTGCGTACAAATGCAAAATGTATTTGCCCATTTGTTGAAAACATGATGCCTCTGGCCAAGATAGCTCCGCCCAAGGCAACTATTTTCGGGGGCAGCCATATACAGGGTAACATTTGATCCCCAATCTCTGATTCTGATAACCCTTTATCCAACACGGATAACACACAACATCATCATTTTTTGTCTCAAAAACATAGCTTATGGCCCCTCATTGGAACAAGTTTGTTGAGCTTGTTCAATGAAGGCTCATTAGCCTTGTTTATTAGACAAAAATTGAAAACATAATAAAATTTGGCAAATGCATTGGTGTTACTTTGATCAGGTAGTCTGTGACCTTAACGTTGATGGATATAGGCCTTATTGTGATTGATGGCACACTGCCTGTTGACAATACATACTGTTATAAAGTTTTGTTGAAAAATATCCAGTGGTAAAGAAATTATGGCTCGGAGAAACAAAATGTTGACGCCGGATGACGGATGGACGGACGGCTAGACAGACGGATGGACGGGCGGATGATATAGATCTTATTGTGATTGATGACACACTTCCTAGTAACAATACATAATTATGGTAAAGAAATTATGGCTCGGACAACCAAAATGTTGACATTTTCCTGAGTGTTACCTTTACCATGTCGCCTGTGACATTGACCTTGATGGATACAGACCTTATTATGATTGATGGCACACTGCCTAGTGACAATACAAACTGTTATAAACTATCCAGTGGTAAAGAAATTATGACTAGGACAAACAAGATATTGACGTTTTCCTGAGTGTTATTGACGATACATACTGTTATAAAGTTTTGCTAAAAATATCCAGTGGTAAAGAAATTATGGCTAGGAGAAACCAAATGTTGACGCCGGACGACAGACGGACGGACGGACGGACAGACGGACGACGGACATTTCGATATCAGAAAAGCTCTGCTGACTTTATCAGGCGGAGCTAACAATAGTTTTGTCTAGCGTACCAATCAGCACCACAGGGTTGAAAGGGCCAACATTCGAATTTGTTTCACGGTTTTTCCTTTGTTATGTCCTGTATTCAATACAATGTTTGCCCTGGCCTGTCGTGTGCCGTTCCTATTACGGTTCCCGGGTGCTTAACGTGTACTAAACAGTGGTTTTGTAAGCACTTTCTGATTTGAGAACTCCCAGCTACTTCCCCTTTTCTAGCGTGACAAAAGCGAAGACATCTAGCTCCAAAATAGGAAATTAGTTCTCAAGTGACAGATCACAGTCTAATTCAACTGCCAAGTTGAGTTTGGCATGTTGCATGTTGACATAATTTGTCCAATGGTAGATACATGGTCGCAAACACTCTTACAAGGCTAAAATACGAGAAAAAAGCACATTTCGGACATGAATGTTTGTGTATAGGCGTGGTCTGTTACATTTTGCGTGTTGCTAGTCTCTATTCCATGCACCGGCCAATGCATGAAGCGTATTTTCAGCGTTGTACGAACATCCTGGACAGGAATACGAGAGACGAGACTTTTTTGAAAAAGTGGGAAAGTAGAAATACATACCATAACAAAGTAACCAGAGGTCGAAAACGTCTGTGTCTTGGTATTCTGAAAAAAATGTAGACAACGTTCATTGTGTTCAAAGAATACATTTGGTGCTCTTCAGCCTTTGTGCTTTAATAAGTATATCTCATAAATTGTTATCCACTATAAAAATGAGAAGTCTGGGGTAATTTTTTGCTTTATTCTTGTGCTATGGTAATAATTTTTCCAGCAGTCGTAATACAGAAACATTTATACCTGCAGTAAATGTGAGAATCCATTCTGAACTGTCGCGAAAACTGTGTACGTCAGAGACAGTTAGTTTGCCGCTTACATCAAACTTAGATTTCAAAAAGCAATCGACGATTTCGAGGTTTCTGAAAACTGAACACTACAGAACAAAACAATTTTGTTGAGCATTGTGTATTAATAGGAGCAAAAGCACCCACTGCAAGTGTTGTTTGTTTGTGAATATTGGACCTTCTAGCAAAAAAAAAAAACATGTATAGAGATTAGTGGTCAAACCTATTTTTTCACTAATTTCATTTTACCATATGGAAAATGCTCTTTTTGAATCACACACGGTCATATTTGGAAAGAAATTGGGAGAAAATCCTGCCTGCACCCTAATGACGCCATAATGTTGTAATTGAAAGTAAACAAAACTGGTTCCTTAGCAGATTATGGGCTAAAGGACATTTATTAAGACCGAACACAACGAGGGTGGTGTACGGTGGACTGCAATCAACGACTCCCAGTTGGAATTTTTCCTGTATTTTACGAGCGCCATAGGCGCGCTGGAAATTCAAGAAAACTTCAGCTAAGGGCCTTGATTGTTGTCCCCCGTACTCTACCTTAATTGTGTTTCGTATTTTTACCACGACTAAACTTGAATTAAGTGAATGAAGCTGATATTTTTAACCCTTTACCTAACCTGAAAAGCAGACGACACTTGCAAAAATAATTCTTGAATAACTAATTTTTTTCATTTTTTGTCTCAAAAACATAGGTTATGACCCCTCGTTGGAACGAGCTCGACGAGCTCGTTCCAACGAGGGGTAATAACCTATGTTTTTGAGACAAAAAATGAAAAAAATAATGAAAATTAATTGGCGATTTTTGAGAATAGCGCTGGCCGGTTTTGGCCGTTACTTTAGGTAAAGGGTTAAAGAAAAATATCACCTTCGGCGGTCAGTTTACTTTCTGGCGTGAGGCTGTTTGTGTTAAAGCATTTCATTCATGTTATAACGACAATCAGATGCGTAACGACCAATCAGACGCATTCTTACATGACGTTCGTAAACCTAGTCCAAATTTCCTCACGTGTCGTGTGTAGAACATTTCTCAATGTTTGTATTATATACACACGGCAGTAGTATTAAAAATGTTGTCCAACATAAACTTTTCGTTTCGCTTCTTCAGCGTCGTTGGTCTTGTTGGAATTGACTCACTTGACCTGTGCGGTTATAAAGTTTCGGGCAGCAGCGCTAACACATTTTGAAATTTCTTCTACATGTTCTCCGAACGCTAAACTAATCACTTGACTCGGGATTTTTTCTCTCACAGTAATCAAACGTTTTTATATTATTATTTTTGTTCCACATTATACTTATTGTGTTATTTTAAATTGTTTTGTGATATACACATTCAGTATGTACCAATCTTTCTATGTCTCATGGTAAGCTAAAGGATGGAAGCTGTGAGAGGTTAATTCCGAGTAGGCGAAAGAATTTTTGCTACATTATATTGTACACTTGAATTTACCTGGGGAACCACAAGTGCTCACCCCACTGTTATTTAATTATTTATTTAATGGGATTTAACGAGACTTTCGACAGCCAGGGTCACCTTGTTAGGACAGTTTTACAAATGGGGATAGCCATATTACCCGGAGAGAACCACCGAGCAATGGCGAGCAACCCCACTGTTATTGGAAAATGTCAAGTGGCCATGTTTTATATATAAAATATTTTGATGTCCTTATTTTATAAGCCATTCTGATAATACTTTATTTCCATTCTTAAAATGTGTTTTAACCACCTTTTGGAAATATCACTTTGGTTTAAAAGATCAAGAACTGCGTATACGACTACTACTGTCATTAAGTCACTCCTACACTCTAAAATCAGTTGGGTTAAAATAAGCCCAAATCAAAATCCAATTGATTTTAGAGTGTATGTTCTCATTTGAGACAAACTGGTAAATTATATGGTGCGAACCAATTATTTGTTGATAATAAAAAAGGTTAGCGTTTCCAATTTAGGAACATAAATAAATAGCACGTTGTGGGAAAACAAACAGTGATCTGTCTCAAGATATTTGCGTAAGGAATGTTACGGGCAGGTGCCGTGGTGATAGCACACTCAGCTGTCGATACACAACGCAATATATACTTGTTCTATGACAAGGCAACAACTGTGAATGATGATTCGAAGCTACACACCCAGATTATACAGTAAAGTGGCGAGTCTTCCAAGTAGCGCCATGTCTGAAAAACACACAGTACTTACAGTGAAGGTCGACAGGCAAAGCTGAAGCCTGATTGTGGAATAAGACGGAACAAACGCAACGAAGGTGGAGTGCTTGGTGACTAGAATCAGTGACCCGAATTTGAGTTTTTCCCGTATTTTACGAGCGCCTGAGTCGTTGATTCCTCTCTCTCGAACTCAACTCGTCTCATGCTCTGTATTTATACTACAATTAAACTTTAATTGAGTGAATGAAGCTGATATTTAAAAGAAAGAAGGGGCGCGGTGGCTCAGTAGGTAGAGGTGCAGGCTGCAAGCCGAGAGGTCCTAGGTTCGAATCCCACCTACGACAACCGCGTTGCGTCCTTGGGCAAGACACTTCACCTTCATTGCCCAGGTGGGGGCACGGTGACGTTGTGCACTAAGGCGTACTGCACGTCGATGGTACACCTGTCTCCAACCAATGCTAACCTTGCTTGGGTGGAGCTGGTATGTTGGGGATCTGACAGTTGCTCTACGTTGCTCGGTGGTACTCTCCGGGTACTCCGGCTTCCTCCACCCGTAAAACTGCCATGGTCATGATTAGTCATTGTGCCGAAATGTGTGACTTTGAACACCAATAAATAAATAAACGAATAAATAAAAAAAGAAATAAAAGAAAAAAAGAAATAAATAAATAAATAAAAGAAAGAAAGAAAAGCCTGTTACATTTTTGCTTGGTACTGTTTTGTGTTGAAGCATTTTATTTACGTTATAATGTCACTCAGATGCCTAACGACCATTTGCGTTCTCACATGACGTTCTTACACGTAGGCGGATTCCACGCTTGGTGTGCCTAGGGCATTGATCAATGTTTGTATTGTATCAAGTAACGTTGGGAAAACACAACAATGTGGAGTAGGAATTAACTCCCGTTGGACGCACACACATTATAAGTTATTGCGATGAATTGACGGTAACGTGGTCTGAGGTTTGTGGCTCAGGGCTTTTGTTCAACCGAGACGCGAAGCTGCAAACTTCAGAACATGTTGCCGTCAATTCATCATAATAACGTATATGTTCCAATAAGACCCTACCCAGAGCCCAAAGCCCACGTCGTAATATGAACAAGGTAACTTTAGCGAAGACAAGTTTAGTAAATGAACCTCTCGTGTGCCCACGATGTCACTGGGTAAATAATCAATGAATCAGACAAAGGGCGAGGTTACTGCATCATAGTTCAAATTGTAAAACGATTTGTGATTTTAACAACACTTCGTCCCCTCAGTTCCATTGTGTTCTATGTCCAAGTGTGCACATAGAACACTTTGAAACTCAGGATACGACTTCTTTTGGAAAACCGTCATCTTCACGTGTGATCTACAAAAATGAAGTGGTTTGCAAGTCACTCAGTTGACGGAATAATAGCGAAATGAGCAACTTCATTTGAAATATTTCGTTTGGCGACGTCAGGTGACGTAACAATGGCACTGACAGAGGGCCACGATATTAGTCTTATTGGAACATAACTGGCTCAGAAACGCAATTTGGTCAAGTTCAGTGACATTATATGCGGGGATAAAAAAAGTAAAACTGTATCTTAATCTTATAAGATAACATGAATGAATGAAAAATTTCAGCGCCCCAAGGGCGCACAGGGACGATGTGAGGTTGAAATCCTTTGCGACCCGAAAAACTTTATTTGCTTATTCCTCTCTGATGATATGTAACATGCCTTCTCCCAATATTTCCCTCATGATTAGAAATTGTGAACAGTGACGCTTGTAAAAACCACTGATCTTTATATATTTGGATTGCTGTACCATCGGCGAAAAACGTCGTTACTCCGCCCCCCCCCCCCCCCCTCTCAAAGAGATGACGTCAAGTCAACCAACGCGATAACTCCTCCCAATTCATGACGTTTGGTGAAGTGAAAGTAGTTACTCTGTAATTACAGACACGGCATAAAAGCTTCCACTTCATCAACGTCATGGTATTTATCTGGCACGAAAACTATTAACACCGTATCAACCTTCCAAGCACGACACTTCCCTTTTGTCAATATTTATTTATTTATTTATTTATTTATTTATTTATTTATTTATTTATTTATTTATTTATTTATTTATTTTATTATTTATTGGGGTTAAACCACACTTTTGACAACTTAGGGTCGCCTCGAGTCGGACAATTTTACGGGTGGAGGAAGCCGAAGTACCCGGAGAGAACCACCGAGCAACGGCGTGCAACTCACAGACTCCTCAACGTACTAACTTCACACAAGCAGGGTTATCATTGGTTGAAGACAGATGCACCATCGAAGTACAGTATGCCTTAGTACACAACGCCACCTTGCCCCAATGTGGGCAATCGGGATTAAGTTCCTTTGCCCAAGGACACAACGCAGTCACTCCTGGCTGGGATCGAATCGTGGACCTCTCGGTTTGAAGTTCAATGCCGTAACCACTGAGACTCTGCGCTCCCAATAATAACTATTAATTTTATTAAATTTACATTTCCACGAAAAATGTTCACATTATCCACAAATTTATTTTTCTCAGACATCAAAGTATACTTCTTAAAAAGGAATCGGTGACTACCTGGCGTTGGGAACTTCAAAAATTTATTTTTGGTTGAGCATTGTTTATTTATAGCAACTTCCGCGGGTTGAGATACTTTTCTATATGTGACCAATGAGCGTTCCGGCAATCCAATTGTATGTAAATCATCGGTAAAAATCCATTTTGTAAAAAATTTAAAGTGCCAGTGACATTGCAGCTTAACTTGACTGTGTGTAATGTTTTGATGAAAAGGATAAAGTTCAATGTTTATGAAAGGTTTATGAAATAAGACAAAAATTGTGATAATTGAGAATATGTTAAGTTCGTTATGCTTGTTTTCAACAAGAATAATTTGAGGTGTACACTGTACTAAAGAATTAAGGTTTGGGTTGGTGTGGCCTTCACATTTATCTGAGTCATGTGCCCGGCCAACGGTTGATCAATCGCGACCAATATATGCCAGTCTCATCTAGATATCATATCGAGTCATCCTACCACGTTCCAATGAAATCCCCTCATAAGACCTATAGAGAGTGCTAAAGGAATCTCGATCACTTGCCCAAGTGGCGTTAACGGCCGACCGATCGTGACCAAAATAGGACAGTCTCATCTGCACACCATACCGAGTCATCCTACCGAGTTACAATGAATCGCTTCACAAATATGGACTGAAGACAGTGCTAAAAGAATTTAGGTCACGTGCCCGTGCGGCCGTCACTGTTGACCAATCACGACCAAAATATGGCGTGCTCATCTAGACATTTTACTGAGTGTTTTTACCAGTTTGCAATGAAATCCCTTCATAAATGCAACCTGTAAACTGTGCTAAAGGCATCTAGGTCGCGTGTCCCTGTGGCCGTTATGGCTGACCGCATCCGACCAAAATAAGACGATCTCATCTAGACATTATACGGAGTCATCCTACTCAGTTATAATGAAATCCCTTCATAAATACGACCCGTACGCTGTGCTAAAAATGTTCTGGTCAGCCGTCAAGGTTTACCGATCGCGACCAAAATGGGATGTTCTTATAGAGATATGACCTTGAACCTCCACATGAAATTTAGTTATGATCGGACAAGAACTTCGGGGTGTAGCCTGTGCTAAAGAAAATGTGAACAGACTCACAGACTCATAGACCCACAGACTCACAGACTTTCGCACGTGTGATGACAATAGCTTATCTTGACTTTGTCAAGTTAAGCTAGTAAAAAACGGCGTTTTCGCATTTGTTTAAATAATCCTTCTTTCCTTAATTTTATGAACAGGGTACGCATAGATACTGTTCTTCCTGGAAGAGAATGCAGAGTCTTAACAATATTTTCCTTTGAAAGCCAAAAACATACTGTCTTAAAATCAAAGCTTTAAACCACTTCTAATTTAGATCTTTCAGAGTTTTCTTTAAAATAATTATTAGGCGTGCTGATTTGATTTACTTCCAGGAAGTGGTTTCAGTAATCTTGTGAAGTTGTCACAAAACATATTGAACTATTTCCACTCCTTTAGAAAGGGCGAGAATTTCGACTTATTCCCCGTTATTTTTCACGCACGAACGCGCAAGCGGTCTTCTTCACATGTAATTGTCTCCAGAGAGGAGAGGTATTATTTGTCGCAAGATCATAAGCAGAGAAAAAACGACCTCTTATCAGTGTTACATGGAACCATTAAAACAATAACATATCCAAAATATATTTATAGAGCAAAGAAAATTAATTTTTGCTTTAATCTATGTCCATCCAAATTTTTGCTCATAAGGATTTAGTACATGTTTAGGACTTTGAAGTCCCCCCCCCCCCCCCCCCCCCCAGTCCGCCCCCTTCACCCCAAGTCTTTTCTAACAAATTAATAAGGCGATGTACTGGGATAAAAAGTGAAAATTTTTAACAAAAATAGAACCATTCAAAACTAATTTTATCAAAACGTATTTGATACCATTTTAAAAAGTATGTCATAAAATATTTGATCACATGTCCGTCCATTATGTAAGAAATGAAATTTGTGGCAAATGAAAGTTTTTCATTTTTCTCCCATAGGTCGCTATAGTATTTCAGATTGTCATCTTTACCACTGTTTACACGCATGAGCATTCAGGGGAGTAAAACTAGTTCAATATGGAGGATGTCCTTGTAGTGTCTCGCTCATTTTAAACTTAGAAACGGTAGGTTTTGTTTAGACTGACACATTGTCGATTTACGAAGAAGATAGAGGATATGGAATGAGGGTATTGGTCACACGATATTTATGATACGAGTCTAAAATTCGCCACTGGCTCGGCAAAACGGGAAATTCGTAGACGAGTTTCATAAATATCGTATGACCAAATCACGAATTTCATATTCTGTTTATCATATGACACCACATTTACCAAAAACATATCTTTTTGATAGAAAAGAGTTAAAGAATGGAATTCCACATTGAACATCATGCGTCATAAATCAGTATAACATAAGTAAAAGATCAGTAAGCTGATGTTTTGAAATAGCATTAATTTAACCAATCAGAATGCGTTCTTTTGAAATTGACCAAACAAATCAATTGAAGGTGTTATGAAGTACTACTTAATATTTATTGAAAATATAAAACGGTAATGAGCCGAGAAAACGGAGAGGTCATATGATAAAACTTGTTATGAAATGTGTGGAACGAGGTTAACTTAATCCTTTACCAAGCGAGTCGGAAGAACTGGGCTGCATAATACACAAATTAAGCAGTTGGAAAAAGTTTTTTTTTTCAAATAATTTCCTCAAAACTATATGATGTGATCCCCCTCATTAAACGAGCTCGTTCCAATGAGAGATCACATGAGATGGTTTTGTTAATATGTGTTGAAAAATTAGAAAAAAAATAATATTTAAAATAATAAAAATTGATAAAATGTGCGTTGGGTAAATGGTTGGTGACGGACATAGTTTGGGTTGACGTCTGTGGAGTTGAAACATCGCTGCCGGACAACATGCACAACTGTAAACAATTATTTAATCCTTTTGTTTTGTTTTGGTTTTGTTTTTGTTTCATTTTGAAATTGTTGTTAGTTTGTTTTAATTTGGAATGATCGAAATTGCAGTTTTGAGGGATACTACCTAGTCTCCGTCATTCCACAAAGTTAAAATAAATTATTTCATGCTTCGCACCCGCATACCCAACGAATGTCAGCTGACAGCACAAGACCCGTCGACGAGTGATCACTAAATTTTTTAGGAAAAATACTATTCACCGAAACAAACTTTTCAGCAATAGAGACTGAAACAAACTATCACTAAATATTTGACGAAACAAAATAAACATTCCCCACCCAATTTAAAACCCCACTTCGTTACAAGGGAGTTGTTATGTATGGGGATCTTAGAAGTCTACGCTTGAAACTTTTTCTTCACATGATGCCCCCCCCCCCCCCCCCCGCCCCCACACACATAATAAATGTCTGAAGAACTGGGTAACGAAGAAACAAAAGCAGATGGTTTCAGTGAAAAAGTATAAAATGAAGAAGAATAATATCAAGATACAACGAGATAGTATAAGAAGCAACTGTTGTCGACATAATCCTGGCTAGAATGAAACAAGTCTTTTGTCTCGAGAGAGCTGAACCCCGTGCGATCCTCGATATTAGTGGTTGGGTATTGGTCGACTCGCGAAATATGCAATTACTGAGAGCCATCTTAATGCAGAAGAACGTCTGTGGCTGTTGGAGTTGGTGGTTCGCGGTATAAGGATCGATGGAGGTCAACAAAGCATAGAATATTTTCCTAGAGTGGATCAACTCGTTAGTGTTCTCTTCTTGTTTGAGTTGAAGTTTCGATTGTTTCGTTGTCTAGTACGAAGTTTTCGAGTTTGGTTCAAGAACAAACTGACAATTTTCAGTTATTCAATAATATCTTTGCAAGCGTCTTCTGTTATGGAGCTGAACATTCGTTTCATAAAAAGATTAATAAAGTCTGAATAAATATTGTCTGTAAAAATGATCACTTCAGCTCATAAAAACAGATATAAGAGTTAATATTTTATTCAACTGCAGATACAAAAAATAAGAATGGCTATAAATGAGACACACCGTCGTAATGTATGGAGGTGAGGCGTCAGTAGTAGGAGCTGCACCTTCCACGTAGGTTTACCCGGACCTCGAGGTCATTTGCGCCCAAAACGCCCAGGCCTTTTTTAGGCTCCACTCACCTCTCCTGCGCCAAGCCCGTTAGGCCCCCCTTACGCCCACTGCGCCCAAAGCCCCTTAAGCACCCTCCCTGCGCCCAAACACAGTTAGTCCCTCCTTCGTGCCTAAAACCTGTTAGGCGCCCCTCCCCATGCCCAGAACACAACAAGACGGCTGTCCGACGTGTTATAATACGGCGCATTGGCGGATCCAATACTCTACATCCGCGCAGTGTCAATAAGATGGCGAATTTCCCCACTTTAGTAGCCCTTAAGTGAATTTAATAAAGTATTTTATAAACTTTATTGAAAAGTTACATGGCTTTTCCTCATAAAATATAGGGAGAAGGAGGCGTCCCCTCCCCCGAAATAATGTAAATTCGAGTTTTCATTTGAAATTTGTTCGATAGTATATTGTAGGTTTTGTTTTCACTGAAAAAATGAGAAAAATTAATAATTTGTATGCAAGACGTTGGAGTTTTGTTAGCGAAAGGGATGAATTTGTATGTCTACGTATAATAGGTCATGATAAACTGTTTCTCTCTAACGTGTGATATAAACCGTATTTATTGGAAAATCGATTCCAGCATCCAGGATTATACCGTGTTGGTTTATGGGTGGGGAATACACCCGAGGAGAGGCAGGGTATGGCCGCCGACTCAAACCCCACAATTTTTTCACCTTCAGTTTTTATTAAAACCCATATGCAATACTTTGACTATTTAACTATAAGTTGCGCGAAATTTATTGATGTTTCAAAAAGTACACTTAGAACAGAATGGCTCTTTTTAGCAAATTCACCAAAATGAAAGTCAGATTTTGGGATAGTTTGAGCAAAAATTTAAGGTGGTGGAGGGTAGATAACTCGCCTGAGTCTCTCCATTTCAATACTTGACAAAAACTAATTTTAGTCGAACTTTATTGAAAAATTGTTTTACTCTGCCTTGTACCCAAAGCCGTTAGACCCCTCTCACCCCTCCCCATGCCCACAGCCCCTTTACAGCCTTCTTGTTGCGATTCTGGCTGTGACGCTGTGCTCCCATATTGTGTACGCTGCAGAAAATAGTTCCTAATAAACTCACTACATTCTTCAAATTTGCAGCATGCTTTCATCACGAAAATATAAAATTTCAATATTCCACCACATATGGATTTAATAACAATAAATAACACCTTTTTATGCAACAATATTTCATAAAAATCCCTTTGTGTCAATCGCTGTCAGAATCTGTTTCTATAACAACTCGTCGACGCTTTGCGAAGTTTGGTAATTCAGCTGATTCAATCGGGAATTTTCGCTCACATGCATGGTGTACGTGGACTTCGAAATGACCACCGTGTATGTTGTTGTTAGAAAAGATTGAGTTTATTGTACCGCGGAGCTGCATTGAGCATGTGTTATCATTGGAACTATTGTTATTATTCACTGACAATACTGGAATTTGGTTTAAACATGTGCTTTCTGAGGGAGGAAAATTCAAAACTGGTGGAACTTCAGGTACATTTGAACTGGAGAGAACACGTGATATTTTCTGATGTTGAAATTCATTTAGGGTGGAATAATTGTTCACTGATTGAATATTGCGATGTCCGCTGATTTGAACAATGTGGTTTGTTGGTATATTTCTATCATTCAACTTTTGTATCATGTGCTTTCTGGCACTATGGTTTGACAATTTTTTGTCAGTGGTTGCGATACCAGCGGCTGTCGTCATTCTTCTCATCAAAGAGCCAAGTTTGTTCACACCAATTGGTTGCCGCTTGAACCAACATTCACCAGATTTAGGAATTCCAGTGTGTGTTGCAAAATAAAAGGGACGATCTGCATCACAGAATCTTTTGGTCGCTTACTTGAAAATGTTTTATAAATTTCTACTATACATTTTTCGGGCTCAGCTGTATTTGCCCACAACTTTGGTTTCACGCGACGCACATCTCTTGGATTTGACCCAGTTCTAGTTTTTGTTTGGCGTTCATTGAATTCAAGATATGCACCTTGGCTGAACTCTTCACAAAGTTTAATATCACCCCAGCACATTTCATGATGTTCAGATGTACCACGCAGGCCAAAGTGAATTGTGAAATAAAACCACAGGGTATTTATAATGCTTTGTGGTGTTGACGATCCAAACTGACCAGTTTCCCAGAGAATTTTTATTTCATCATCTGATATTGGCTGAGCTTTATTTGGTAGATTCCCTTTCCCATCGCGCTTCAAGGCCATTTGTTTACATTTTAAGACATCTCGGACCTGGCAAAATTCCACGTTGTTAATTATGCTGTACCCATACCTTTGCCTCCGAAGTTGGCGATCAAAACTGGAGATAAACCCCGGAGAGCAGTGGGCTCATACTCAGAGCCGTCAGCTTTTCGAATACTGATGAGAAATTTACACAACAATTCAGAAAGTTCACTGGGAGGAATTTCATGGATTACACGTTTATCATTGTTGTTTGAATGCTCAAGGTAAGCATAGAACAGTTTCAAGTCATAAAATGTTTTTGAAGCAGTGTTCCTATTACTCTGCATTGATATAAATTCATCAATATTACTTTCAGCAGCAGCAAATCTATTATTTTCACTGGTCTCAACATACATTGACATTGTTACCTGACGTCTGCTGTATCGACTCGGCTTCAGTACATGGGTTAAGAATGAGAGTTAACCTTTCAGGTTGAATATCTACAATAAAGTCAATTCCTTCAATTTTCACTGTGATGTAAACATCAGCACCATGATTTGTTTGCCCAAGTACTCTTCCCTGGCCCTTTCCATCAATTTTTACAATACAGTTTTCTGGAAAGTTTACTGCAGCGGCCATGTTTGTTTTGAACACATTAGTAGTGCAGTAATACAGTCACTGATGTAAAAAGTCTCCAAATGGAATGTCAGCATGTGATTCACTCAGATGCTGACATTCCATTTGGAGACTTTTTACCTTTATTACACTAGTGTAATATGAAAATTTATTACATGGCTTTAATACACTATAGAATGGTGTGATTATGTGATAAAATACTTTATTAAAGTCACTTAAGGGCTACTAAAGTGGGGAAATTCGCCATCTTATTGACATCGCGCGGATGACGTCACAGATATCATGGGGAAGCCGCCATCTTGGACCGCCATCTTGGGCACAAAGAGGGTACGACTGGCCTAAAAGGGCTCTGGGCACGGGAGGGTCGCCGAACAGGTTTTAGGCATGAAGGAGGGACTAACTGGGTTTGGGCACAGGGAGGGTTCCTAAGGGGCTTGGGCGCGGGGAGGGTGAAGGTGGCCTAACGGGCTTGGGCACAGGGAGGGGTGAGGGGAGCCTAAAAGAAGCCTGGGCGTTTTGGGCGCAAATGACCTCGAGGTCCGGGTAAACCTACGTGAAAGGTGTAGCTCCTACTACTGGCATCCCGTAACTATGTATTTTTGTCGAAAGATTTCTGAAGTCACAGACAAGGTGTTTTAGTGCGTAAAGACAGAGTCGCGTATATGGTGCGAAATGAAAAAGAATATTCTCGGAACGAAGATTACTTATAGTATGGTCGTCTGTTTTGGGGGTTAGAGGGCAGTAAGCGTTACACTGGAAGGCTTATTGAAATAAGAATGGAAACGGTGAGGTAAACAGGCAGATAAGATTGTCAAAACCAGGTTATGTTTGAGAAAAAGCACGAGGTGGGTATCTAATATTTATTATGCCTACCAGATAGATTAACTGTGAACGACCATAACTTGTGACTGAGGACTGAGGAATGCGCCGACAATAATGGTCGACAGTGACTCCATATTAATTTTATATACGTCACTACTCGTCTGTTTTTGTAAACAAACGAATGTGATAGGAAAACATAAATTGTAAACTGATGATGAACTTTCGAAGAAAAAAAAGGTTGGCATAATAAGCAGGTTACATGATGTTTAGTTGACGTATACGGTGTCACATGAGGCTCAGCGAGAACAATATTTGGCGAGGCAAATGATTCGCCTAATATTGTTCTCACTTCGCGACAAGTGACACTATATATGATGGCCTTTTTTGGGTGTTAAAAAGGCACACGATAGAGTATGGAGGGAGGGAATGTGGCGAAAGCTTGAGGCTCTGGGCTTGGGAGGCGAGTTTGTTGGAATTCTGAAAGCATTTTATAAAGATGTACGGAGTGAACTAAGCCTGGGTAATATAACAACATTAGGCCTAAAGCAGGGATGTATCCTTTCGCCAATTCTTTCTGCACTGTACATCAAAGGTTTGGGAGATGAACTCCTGCGTAGCGACGAGGGGGTAGCAGTTGGGGACTAGAAGATCCCAGGGCTATTTTTTGAAAACGATATGGTGTTCGTGTCAGAAAGCGGAGAGGGGCTAGCGAAAATGCTGGAAATTGTTGGGAAATATGGGAACAAATGGAGACTCGAACTAAATGAAAGGAAAAGCAAAGTTATACCCGTGGGCTGTAAAGTGGACCCTACTCAAAGTGGAGAATGGGGGAGTTATGTATTCCGGAAGGTAGCAGCAAACTTCTTATTGATTCTGAAGGGGAGGCGAATCCTTAACCAAACGAAACTTATAGGGAGAAACAGTTTCAATAAGGTTTTCGTGGGAAAAACCATTTGGGAAGTGGTGGGTCTGTCAAGTATAACATATGGTACAGAAGTGGTACCCTTAAACCAAACGGCTGTAAACAGTTTTGGAAACCCTGCAGAACGACGCAGGCCGTAGGATAACGGGGTCGAGTAATGCTGCAGTACTAGAAGCAATCGGGGTGAGCTTGGGTGGATGAGAATCAATGACATTATAGATTTAATGAAACTCGGTTATCTTAATTATTTGGTAAATCTCCCCGACAGCAGATGGTGTAAAGTAATGTTCCAGAGTATTTTCAACTCAAATACCACTGCAGGGTGGATGGTCCAAGTGAGGGAGCTAATAGAGAACTACACACTAAAAACTAAAGTGTTAAAACTGACACTTTCAAGGTGTTAAACCCATTCTAACTCTTAGGGGTTGATTTTAACACTCAAAGTGAAATGCTTTAAGCGCTTAGACATTACAATCGTCAGACATCTGAAACTTGAATGGATGGCACTTCCCATGTGTTTAGCATTGGTGGTTCTTCCAGAATCGTCCATAATTTGATTTGCACTTGGTGGGTACATAATTAAAAGGACACAACGCAGATGACGCGGATCAGGCTCGAAAGTTCGAGCCTGACCACGTCATCTGCGTTGTTTCCTTTTAAGTGTTGCGACATTACACTTGTCAAGTGGTATTATTGTAACACCTGTCAAGTTCTGGATATCTACACTTGAACAAAGTGCTAGTTCAGCACTTAGTAAGTGTTAAATACAGCACTTCAAGTGTAGTTTTTAACACTTTAGTTTTTAGCGTGTACTTATTGGAGATCTCGGACCTAGACGTAGGGGCAATCCAGGGTAACAAAATCGTCCGAGAAAGATTCATGGAGGATGGTAACCTTAATTGGCGAGAGAGGGTCAAATCAAAGAGGTATTTGGGTGGCCTGCTTGATAAAGAGAAGCCTAGTTTTGAAGAGTACCTTGGTGGCACCTTTTGGGGGTCACTGTTATTCAAGCTGAGGTCGCGGTCCCTAGAGCTGAGGGGAGAAATTGGGAAAACAACGAAAAAGAGTGCCAGATGTTTAATTTAGGCGTGGTGGAGTCACTGGAACACTTTCTTCTAGAATACCCAAAATACCAGTCTAAAAAATAAGATTCACTGGGAGTATAATGGAGAAGTGGGGTGGGAGAATGAATGATATGTAGTTAGTGAGTGACTCAAAGGAGAGAGTTAATATGCTAATCGGAGAGATTGGGAAGAATGGGACAAGCGATGTCATCAAGCAGTTCGTCTCCGAGTGTTGGGAGGAGAGACGAAGCGTGGGAATAGGGAGGCATTGGGAGCACAGGGGTAACCAAGGCCTTCTCACCCGAAAACCGTAACAAATCAGCGGCCGGCCAAAGTGTTATTATTTTACCCCCCAGACAAACGTCCGGTAACTTATAATACTGTTGATTGTTTTTGGTAGAGACTAACTTGTACAGAACTCTTATGATAGGGCTGGAAAGCTGTAATAAGTCTTTCATTCACTGGATGGTGGGCAAGCAGTATGATTAAGTAATAGTTTACGATCTTTTCCACTTAGATTACAATTTTTGCATAGCGTGATGGCTCTGATTCGTACCAATGCTCACGGGGCACCTGTCAAATTCTGTAAGGAATTCTATCTGTTGTGGAATGTTTGTTTACCCACTTTTCGTAGACTTTGAGCTCAGACAAACGTTGATGTAATGTGATCACAAAATATGCAAATACTCTTTCGTGCGCCAGTTATTGATATTCAAATCAATATGTATAAAGATCCGATCAAGTGTCGATTGAGAAAAATTTCTTGCGTTGATTCAAAGAAAATGAAGGTTTAGGACATATTTAGATTCAGTCGTATGAAACATTTCAGTTGGTAGGAAAAGCGAATGGTTTGCTTTTCCGACCAACTGAAATATTCCCTCTCATTGAATCTAAAAATAGTTGATGGACTATTTAAGGGCGAGGTTTGTTGCAGGGTATAACAGCATCAAATTCCTTACAGAATTTGACTGTTGGCCCAAGGGCTTCATACATACAGTGCGGTTGAATTAAGACGACAATAATTTAACTGTGTCTAACAATCAACGTTTGTTTCAATGTACACATTGTCCTTGACCCAGACGGTATTTTTTCAACATGGCTCAAATCTGAGGTGCTACAATGTGTGGAAATTGTATATTGAGATGCAAATCGTTCAATGTTTGTTTATCGCACCGTTTGTAATGCTCGCATAACATTCAGTGTAAAACAACATGTATCTATATTCACACATTCTGACACTTGCAAACTCATTTATTTAATTGGTTGAGTACTGGAAGCCCATATTTGGGGTCTGTTCTGAAGTCCAGGTACCACAGCTGACAGACTTCAATTTCTGTGGGTGTATTTGATACTCTGAGTCTCGTAGGATAGTAGGGATTTGTTTTGTTCGAATTTATAGAAGAGTGATCCGGGGCACTCTCCCATAAATTCTAACAAGACAAAGACGTATCAACAAATTTTAACTTTCAAAAACATCTTGGCACTCTACCAGCTAATCATAACGAACGTTTTCAGCCAACTGACAATAAAATATGAGGAGGATACATTCTCGTATACAAACTCGCATGTACCCAATAATAATATAATAACACTTTGGCCAGCCGCTGATTTGTCGCAGTTCTCGGACGAGAAGGCCATGGTTACCCCTGTACTCCCAACTGCCTCCCTATTCCCACGCTTCTCCTCTTCTCCCAGCACTCGGAGACGAACTGCTTGATGATAACCCTTATCCCATTCTTCCCAATCTCTCCGATTAGCATATTAACCCTCTCCTTTGAGTCTCCCCCTAACCACATGTCTTTCATTCTCCCATCCCACTTCCCCATTATACTCCCAGTGAATCTCATTCTTTTAGACTGATACTTTGGGCATTCTAGAAGAAAGTGTTCCAGGGTCTCCACCATGTCCAAGTTACACATCTGGCACTCCCTTTCACCGTCTTTCCCAATTTTTCCCCTCAGCTCCAGGGATCGCGACCTCAGCTTGAACAACAGTGACCCCCCAAATGTGCCATCAAGGTACTCTTCAAAAACTGGCTTCTCTTTATCACGCAGGCCACCCAAAGACCTCTTTGATTTGACCCCCTCTCGCCAATTACGGTTACAATCCTCCATGACTCTTTCTCTGACGATTTTTTTTTACCCTGGTCCGAACTCGCATGTACCCAATGGTGTTGTTCCAAATACAACCCGATAAACCTTGGTTTTCCATCATAATTGGGGCCAATATCATCCTTTACCCAGATGTTTTATAAGGTTCTGCATGTCAGATTTCTTGATTTGTCAGCATTAAAAAACGCTAAACATTTTAATTTTGCTGCACCTTGTCCATCTACATACGTGTACCATTACAAAAGGTATTTTATATCATTTCGTCTTGCGTTCCCTGCTACCAACGTTTGTTTATTAGGATTTCATGAAGTGTGTCCTTTGTAGTTTACTCACCAGGTCATTAACTGTCATAAGATGTAATAGAACGTCTACTATCACCGTCTGGGAAGGTCGAATTTCCTTTGTGTATTTGGCAGCTTCGAATATCTGAGTACGTATATTGCCCTCTCGATCTGGCTCAAATCCTTCTGCAAAGAGGAAAAAACACCAATACGTCACATGCCTAGTTCAATGACAACCTGACACATCATGCCAAAAATGATGAATCTGATAAATTAAACCATAACAATTAATTAATTGATTAATTAATTAATTAATTAATTAATTAATTATCGGTGTTTGTAACATTTATAACATGGCACCCAAAGGGAATAGCATAATATAGCGGTGAAATTCGGTCTGCCACCAGTGCAGACTGAATTTCACCTCTATATTGTGCTATAATTTAGATTTTCCTGAAAGGAAAATCTATTTGTTATTGCCAAGATTATTATTCTTTTTTTTTTCTTTTTTTTTTTCAACACATCAGGGAAAGAGTTTTCTCAAAAACGGTCTTTAAGATTTTTTTTTACACTTTGCACGATCATTGACGGCCATGATTTCTAATAAATAAAACCATCAGTATTTGGGGAAAATGTTTCTTGTTGGGCAAAAACGCCCAAAGCTTCGTAGGCCAATATCTCATGAAGGAAAAAGCTATCGCCTTAATTTTTCGACAGACATGTCAGAATTACTTTTGTGTAAAACAAATATAATCGGTATTTTTTTTCCATTTTTTATGTTTTCCGCCAAAAGTTTTCACAAAACGGAAAGTTATCTCGAAAATCGGCCATTTTGGATTGAAATATCGAGATTTAAATATAATGAGCCCTCTAAAAGGGATCCAAATTGAAGGCAGTAATACAGCTTTATAAAAAAAATCGAAAGAATTTCGTTTCGATTTTTCGTTAATCCAAAATGGCGGCCAAAAAATCGAAATTTTTTTCCGTTTTTTATGCGTTTTGTTCAATTTTGAGACGAAAAAAAATTTTTTTTTTATACTGAAAATTTTCGGTCCGATTCGGACTTAGAAATTTTCGACCAAAAATTCGGAAATTTTGGTTTTTGCTTTTTATGTGTTTTGTTCAATTTTGAGACGAAATTTTTTTTTTTACACCACTCCACCACCAAAAAACTAAAATCGGTTTTCAGACTGGTACTTTGACCTAACTATACTGTACTACCGGTGTGGGTTAAAAGCGGCGGTGACTGAGAATGTGTAGCCGGTATATAGCTAAAAAGATTCCCCGTTGTTTGGAAGCATAATTTCGTTGTGTTTGGCTTTGGGCGGTCGCCAAATGTACACTCTCGGCTTCTCAACTGTCCGTACACCCTCTTTTTTGGCATGAGAATACTCGGCGTTCTTGACTCGTATAAGGCTTCCGTGATTGAAATGGCAACATTCACGGTCTCTTTAAACCTTTCCCCACCACATGGGAATACGGTTTTATTTCACTTGGCTTCTGATGGATGGAGAACTACCACTCCGGTTCGGACTTTTCGACCAAAATCCGTATATTTTTGTTTTGTTTTTTATGTGTTTTGTTCAATTTTGAGGCGAAAACAATTTTTTTTTACCTGGAGATTTTTTGGTCCGGTTTGGACCTGGAAAATTTTTGATAAAAAACCAAACTTTTTTCTTTCGATCGCCACTTTGGCCTGACAAAACTGTACTACGAGACGGGTTAAAGTGGCCGTTATTCAGAATTTGGATGTTGAGGCTCTTCCTCCACCCGTAAAACCATCCGACGCGACTGCCCAACCCCCACCCAACGCAAACACTCATTAGACTCTACAGATTCTGGCGCCCAAGCCAGGAACGCGTCTGAAAAACATTGATCATTTTGCACCCGGCGACCTCAACTTCAGTTAACGTTGTACATAATGTTACATGGTATTTTGTATCCTAAACTGAAATCGAAAGTAGAACATTGAGAGTCTTATTTTTTATGGGCATATGACTCCACCTACTCATCCCCTCCCCCGCCCTCATTGAATTTGATGACGGTGGCAATTTCGACGGTATTGCCAGATTGTTACTAACTGTGAAGACATTACATAGCGACACATCCCTAATCAGCCTGGCTCCCTGAAATTTTTGTTATTGTTTTTTATGTGTTTTGTTCAATTTTGAGACGAAAACAATTTTTTTTTACCTGGAAATTTTTTGGTCGGGTTTGGACTGAAAATTGTTGATCAAAAACCAAACTTTTTTCTTTCGATCGCCACTTTGACCTGACGAAACTGTACTACGAGATGGGTTAAAGTGGCCGTTATTCAAAATTTGGATGTTGAGGCTTTTCCTCCACCCGTAAAACTATCCGACGCGACTGCCCAGCCCCCACCCAACGCAAACACACATTATAGACTCTACAGACTCTGGCGTCCAAGCCAGGAAACACGTCTGAAAAACATTGATCATTTTGCACCCGGTGACCTCAACTTCAATGAACGCTGAACATAACGTTACACGGTATTTCGTATCCTAAACTGAAATCGAAAGTAGAACACTGAGAGTCTGTTATTTTTATGGGTATATGACTCCAGCTACTCATACCCTCCCCCGCCCTCATTGAATTTGATGACGGTGGCAATACCGACGGTATTGTCAGATGTCACAACCAAATTAGATTTCTGCTGAATATTGTCACTTTCATTGTGATTCAAATTTATTTCGAATAAAAAATGTGATGGCGTCGTATTGGCCGTCGATTACCTCTTTCCAACTTGAATACACTCCACAGGGGTCGCAGAGCAATTTGAACGTGTTTGTGTTGGCGCGGGGGGGGGGGGGGTGCTTGGGCAGGTTTCTGCCGCGAGCTGCCAACATTAACTAGTGGGCTTCCTCCCCTAGAGAAATTTCGAAAAAGCAGAGAGAGGCATTTCTAGCGTTCGGGCACACCAAGACCGCTTCCTTTGTGAAAGTGGTGAGTCAGAACACGTTGTTACCAAATATTTGGTGTTGGTTTTTTGCAGAAGGGATGTATAAAGTTGTTAGGAATATCATTAGGAATATCATGAGCTTCGATAGGGGCCTAGCTTGCTTTTAGTATAGGTAATTTTTATTTGTTAGCTTTCAAGGGCGTTTGTTGATCAAAGACCAGCGAGAGCAAGAACAGCCGCGATGCAGCCTTTTATATCTTTCCATAACGTAACACGTGACGTTGGTTGACCAATGATACTGCGTTCAGGATTCCCGAATTTTGTTCAGTTATGCTGACAGAAAGAACTATTTCTGGCAGTATCCTGACCAAACATTGTTTTGAACAACAATAACCCAATAAATAGTGTTGTGGTAGTAGAAATTTAACCATTTTATGAACGAGTATGAAAACCGACACATGTTTCACTGAATTACGAAACAATTTTAGTTAAGAAAGGGTAAAAACTTTAGTTATACAAGTTGAACCATGGATAGAAAATCAGACGGTATTTTGCGTAATAATCGGCTGCACAGTGTTAAGTATACACCCGAATGAATCCTGCCTGATCGAATTACATGATTAGGCTAAACATCCAAAGTAGCCATAAAATGGCTTTAACTATATCAGCAGTTGGCTGAGCAGTGTTAACAATAAGCAATTTACATGAATGTACGATCCACCCCTTAAACTATTCTAATGGACGGGTCTGTGCACATCCCATATTTGGAAATAAGACCAGATGACTCCACCAGCGTCTCGTAAGTTAAAAGTACAATAACAAATGGCTGTGTTATCAACGAACACAATGTAAAACAATCGACGATACTTTATAAGGAACAGTTCCCATACATTGCCAGTGATGTACTTTTTGCAACGATATATAATCTTTGACTACAGAAAAACTGAGTACATGACACTCAATAGATTTTTTTACAGGAAGGTGAATGTGCTTTTTTCTCGAGTAATTTACGAAGGCGATCGACACAATCATGTTTCCCAACTTATTCGCCCTAAAATAATACATACTAAATACCGAATATGTCTGGGAACTGCAATCCCAAATTATATAGAAATGGATAATAATTTACAGCCCCAATATGTTACGAAAAACTGACTGATTTCGTCGTAACATATTTACAAGTTGTACAATGTTTCCTCAATTCGCGTTGTTAACACACTGTCACTGGCAATGCAAAGACGGTGTGCCTAAAATTTTGCTATCATTAAAATATAGCTACATAATTTCAACTAATGCAATCAGCGTAATTTATTGGTGGGTAGTTTGATCACACCTTACTGAATTGAAGTTACTGCCAAACCATCAATACCAGGTACCAATTATTTATAAATAATCCCAGAGCAGAGGGTATTACAATATATTCAGAAAAATATGCGCTTTTAGATTATATAGGGTAGGCGTTCAGTGTCATTTCACGTTTTGAAGGAGAAATCATTGAAATTTTGGGGTGTCTAATTACAGGAAATATTCGTTCAATGGAAGCCAAAAGTTACAGCACCACGAAGGCCTGGAATTAGTTGTTGTAGCCAGATTGGGGACTGGGATCCCCTTCCCAATTTCATTTGGCTTCTAATAGCTGCGGAAGGTGCAGACCCGAGGCAGGTGGGTGTGCGGCAGTGGCGAACCGCGCCCTCAATGAACATCTCTTTCGAAAAATTTCCACATTCTGTCGGAAAATAATATCTGACCAGTGAGGCAATGACTTAGAGCCAGCAGCTGACAAAAGCTAACAAATTTCCGATGACCTCCTACATAACTGTTAGAATATCATGATTGTCAAACAACTCATTATTCAAGTCGGCAGAGAGATTTCCATACAACGGACCAGAACCGAGACCGGAAAGTGCGAGATTTGGAAAAGTTACACTCACACACCGTTGTTACCCACTGACTAAACGCAGAGCCATGACAAGCCTCAAATGAGGCATTAGGAGGCTCTAGAATTGTTCTCAGAGCCTCTTATTTAAAAAACATCGGGAAGGGTGGATCCCTTCCAATACCCCCCCCCCCCCCCCCCCCCACCTCAGGGCTGTGCACTTTGGGTATGCCTAATATATTACGGATTTTGGATCCAAGTTTCAATTAGCCTTAGGTATACAAATACCCCCCCCCCCCCCCCCTCCTCTCCCCACACGCATGTCGAATTTTTAAATACTGCTTACTTCGTTTCTGGGTAGTTGCCTTCTGGTACCGCGTTTCAGTTTCAGGCTTTCACCATAAGAGCTCACGGCATAGATAAATAACTGAGAATTATTCATCTACCCGAAGACCCTGCGACGTACATGTTGATAAGAAGCAACTGGAAGGATTGGGGCAATATGACCAATGTCTGGTGGCATTCCTCTACAATAACACCAATATACATGATTGGTTAATCTTGACTTTAGGCCTATACTTGTTGGTGGTCGTACAAATCCAGGTTTGTCATTATCAGAATGGCAGGAGGGCCATAATGTTCCGTCTAAAATGGGTCTAGGAGGGCCATTTTAGGTCCACCTTAATTTATCAAAGGAGGGCGACTGGGGTCGGGCCTGTTCTTGAGTTGACACGAAGTTAGTTGAGCTTTGCCTATCCAGTGACCAGTGATGTCCCACAAATATCAAGCAGTTTACCTTGGGTATCGGCAAGAAATTTGGTGAACAAACCTCAAAGAATAATACATAGTGGTAAATATATTGGAAGAATTGTTACTCAATAAAGAAATATTTGAATATGCTGTTATTTCGAAAACAAAACATTTCAAAAAACGGGAGTGTGAAAGTAAGAAAGGAAACTTGGAATCCGATGCTCAAAACAGAGCTCTGCACATCAAGGGAGAGTATTCAACACAATTATCTTGCCAAAGCCATCTGTTTCAAAAACGCATTGTCATTCACTTCACGTGGTCAGAAGCCTTTGCAGTGCTCAACATAGCGTAATGACAGAATTAGTGGCTGTCACATTGCGACATGCTGGCACTCGGATCTAAATACATGCATTTATGACAGAGAACAGTTGTTGAAACTGATTGTATATCCAAGACTGACCTTTACTTGGTATAAAACTAGCAGTAGCATACGATAATAACTCACATGTTTGTGATTATTTAAAATCAAAATTTTCAGTAAAACCCGCAGACATCGGAATTCGTATTTCTTTTAACTATTTAATATTACTTAATCAGTCCTTGCGGACAGAATACCAAAATCAAATGATTTGTTGTAATTTGTAATATATTCAGAAAAATATGCGCTTTTAGATTATATAGGGTAGGCGTTCAGTGTCGTTTTACGTTTTGAGTGAAAAATCATTGAAACTTTGGGGTGTCTGATTACAGGAATATACGGACAGTTACCTACCTGCAAAAACCCATTTGCTTCCTAACATTCTGACATGGAAGCCAAAAGTAATACAGCACCACGAAAGCCTGGAATTATACTTCTGAATGGGAATTACAACTGACATGGATTTACTGCCAAATGTCGTCCACTCGTTCAGTCTCGTTGACATTTAATGAGGTCGACATAGTAATAATGCGCAGTTTGAAATGGCTATGGTTGTTCCAATGTATGGAGCCTTGGCGGTCAGTACAGAATTTCATTAGATGCGACCTCTGGGAGCTGGCGTACTGAATAGAGGTCCTGCCGACATTGCTGCTGTTTTGATTCAGTAGCGTAGCCACGGAATTAGGGGGGGGGGGGGGACAAGTCCCCAAAATGTTTACCCCCCCCCCCCCCCAAAAAAAAAATTGACCCAATGCAATTTCATACAGCTTAGAGCCCCCATAAATGCTCTCTAATATAAGACAGCACATGCTACAACTGCTTTGATTGAATCTTAAGAGTACTGAACTTTGCAAAATATTCTCGGGAAGGCTTTGTCCTTACTAGGAGTCTAGGACCATCTGGACATTACCCCCTCCGCAAATTTCTCTGGCCTAACCCTGAAACCCGACAACAACCTTCCAAATATCATGGTAGTTATCACACTTTTCTCCTGAACAATAGCTGCCGGTCAAACGAGAAGACCCCAGTGATTTACATCAAACAACAGGGTTTCTGTAAAAAAAAAATCTTGACATTATATCGTCTACCGTCAATGTGTTAACAGGCTCATCAAAAATCCGTTTTTGTGCATTCTTCTCAATTTTGAGACGAAAAATAGGAGGAAAATCCTGTGTATTGTGCGGGCACAATCACTTCATCTAGTTATTAGGTGTTATGTTATAATCTGTTTATTTATCATAAAACAGTAAATGAAGAGTTGATTTAGCTAAAACACCCGTGGAGTGAAATTCCCACACATAAAATAACTGTCGATTTCTCTGACAATGCAAAAGGAAGCCAAGCAAGGTTTCCACCAAAGGACCTCTGGGCGGTCCATTGACTGAAACTTTGGCGTCCTTATGCTTTTTCATACAAGATGTTTTTGTCTGGGTGGAAACTTCATCATGACTGTTTAATGGTAATCCACTCTTCGCGTACTGTGGATGGACGAATATAGGACGATTCTGTTGGAGGGAATCGCGTTTTTAATGCATCTTAACATGGCGGAACGTATTGGGGTTTTGATACATTTTTGCAGTTTATATTTGGCAATTTAAATATATTTTCTTGCTCTATTATGGGCCTTCCGGTAGTACTGTTCTCTTATAATGTTGCGAGTTAATGTTTTATCGTCAGGCTCCGGCACTACATCCGACCACATAACATTTTAAGATTACATATCCCGGGAAAAGGTACATTATAAATTTAATACGTCTCATGTTTTTAAAGAGCCGCTTATTTTAAAGAAATAAACAAGACTGAATGTCTTTCAGAAAAAAACGTTCATAATTTGGTTATGTAAAGCTTCATCATTGAACTTTGAAAAGGAAAATAACCGTTTAGAGGTATAACCCTCAGTGGCGTACCGAGGGGGGGGGGGGGGGTCTTTGGCCCTCTGAAGTTTTCCTCCCCCCCCCCCCCCCCCCAAAAAAAAACAACGAACTGTCCCAATGCAACTTTCACATAATATACAGAGCCCTGACGTCGTCTCAAATTTTGGGCTACACATGCTATACATGTTTCAGATTCGCTCTTAGAACAATGAATTTTGCAAAATTTTCTTGCGGTGAGGTTGTCTGTATATCGTTCCCCGAAAGCATGACGGTGCCAACTGCTTGATCACTGCAGTTGGCACTTTAATGCTGTCCAGAGATTATATTATTTTGCCTTCAAAATAACTTAGTTCATTGCAATATGGAGAACGTCCGGTTTGGGGAGGCTTAACTTGATCCTGAGGCGGTCTACCCCAGGCCTATCTAATAGAATAAGTCTTACTTTTACTTTCATGTTATGTTAGTGCCGTGAACCATTCTTGATATATATCGTCATGAAAATCGACTTTCGATAAAGTTGTCTCCCCAGAAATAATTAGACGGACAAGGAATGTTTAATTAAGAAGCAAGTAATTGTTGATAAAATACCTATGACATCACTAGCAAATAAAGCCGTTTCCTTTTGTTACGTTTAACTGGTTGAGGGCAAGATTGTTTTTGGTGGTCTGAAATTGTTATTCGATATTTGTTTTACTACAAATCATTGGAGAGTGCCAACAGGCACTCTCCAATAATTTGTAATAGAACAAATTATGTAAACAAAGTTTTATTTGCGTTTGACTGAATGTGAAACTTGAGCAAGGAAAACATAGCTCTGGTATCCACATTTTTTGAAAGCCCTGATAGTGGTTTCTAGCACTCAACCAGTTAAGAAATGAAAATAACCGACAGCTTCCGGAGCTGTCTTGTTTTCGGTTATGAAAATTTACAAAAGGAAACTTGTCTTTTTTGTGGCAAACTAATTAGAAGCAACTAGCAAATGGATAATCCATCATTAAGAATATATATCAGTATAATATCTCCCAACACTAACTGTCCAGTGTGGCAAAGTTTTAGCGAATGTGTTTTTACTGTAATTGGCAAGTTAACCGGTTCTCGTGAGATCACCGAAGTTAAGCAACGTCGAGCCCGGTTAGTCTTTGGGTGGGTGACCGTCTGAGCGATCGATTCGGACTCCTGCGTTGTGTCCTTGGGCAAGGCACTTAACCCCGACTGTCCACATGGGGGCACGATGACGCCGTGTACTAAAACGTACTGCACGTCGATGGTGCGCATGTCTTCAACCAATCTAACCCTGACTGTGCTGCAGTGCGGAGTTACGATGTTGGGGAGCTGGCAGCTGCTCGTCGTTGCTCGGTGGTTCTCTCCGGATACTCCGGCTTCCTCCATCCGTAAAACTGTCACCGACACGATATGACATTGGATGTTAAAGTGTCGTTAAACTCTAATAAATAAATAAATAAATAAATAATTAAATAAATAAAAATTGGCAAGTTTTTATTCTCCCCGAGAAAATATTAGCAAATGTCACCTCGCAGACTTTTAAATTAATGGAAAGGACAGTGTCTGTACTATTTATCATGATGCACACACTGTTGATATAATGAACAGACAATGGGTTATAGAGCATGGAAGGGTGGTGAAAACGCCGTTTTCTTATTTTTAAAAGGGGTTTCAACTGAGAATAATAGTTAGTCGTTTAACTCATTCGGAAAAAAATGTGAAAAGTCAGTTTCTGTATGTTTGTACTACTCTACAAGGAAATCCCAGAAGTATGTGAAATGATGCGCACGTCGATGATACAATTTCGTAAATATTTCGAAATTTAATCTTTATGTGAAATTTCTATACTCTTAGTGTTAAATGTATTGACTGCTTTAGGAAATGAAGGAGGGCTGACAGCCTGTGTCCCATGGTAAAACACCGAAAAACTTGTCTGTGACAGGTCTAAATGATCAAAATCCGAAAAGGTGTTTGCCATATTCTTTTTGTATTTTGCTCAAAGAGTGGTACACACCGTGGTTTCACAAATTCCCAATAATAGCTAATTTCTCGGTTTAAATCTTCCACTGTATATAATTAGCTTCTACCAGTTCTTGCAGTTGATGTTCCCGAGTCTGTCAAATGACTTCTATTTCGGTGAATACATAGACAGAAAGGCATTCGCGTTCGAACTGTCATTTTTTACCTCACGAAATCGATTTCGGAGGATGAATAATATTGAACGAGAAGCCAAAGACTTCGAGTTCAATATTATCCCCCCGGCAAAATCGATCTCGTGCGATAAAAAATGACAGTTCGAACGTGTATGCTGTTCTGTATTTATTGCAGGCCTCCAATTTACTAAAAAAGTTATTGACGAAGGGATAATATTGTACGGCAGCGTAGAATCGCCACATCATAGTATATTTCCAGGGATTCCTAATCTGTTTAAACAGATTACTAATCTGTTTTTACAGATTACTAATCTGTTTAAACAGATTACTAATCTGTTTTTACAGATTAACTAATCTGTTTTTACAGATTACTAATCTGTTTTTACAGATTACTAATCTGTTTAAACAGATTACTAATCTGTTTTTACAGATTACTAATCTGTTTAAACAGATTACTAATCTGTTTTTACAGATTAAGTAATCTGTTTAAACAGATTACTAATCTGTTTTTACAGTTTACTTAATCGGTATTTACAGATTACTAATCTGTTTAAACAGATTAACTAATCTGTATTTACAGATTACTAATCTGTTTAAACAGATTACTAATCTGTAAAAACAGATTAATTAATCTGTATTTACAGATTACTGATCTGTATTTACTAATCTGCTAATTACGGATTCTCACGTCTAGACTCCGCAGGCATCTCGAATCAATGAGCTTTTTCAATAAGTGGCAAAGGGCATACAGAAGCCAAAGGGAGGGAATCGAGCATGTTTAAAGACTGGTAGATTATATGAAAACGGCGTTCAGTCAAAATGAAATAGGAACCGCGCTATTACTCGACGTAGAAAAAGCGTTCGACTCTGTCTGGCACAATGGCATGAGATACAAACTAGCTAAAATGGGGCTACCTACCCAAATTCTAAGGATCATTTCATCATTTTTATCTGATCGAAAAATCAAAGTGAGGGTCAACCGCGAAGTGTGAGACGAGATAAAACTTGAAGCGGGCACTCCACAGGGTTCGGTCCTCAGCCCGCTTCTATTTATAATATATGTGAATGACATTGACAAAGTAGGGAAGAACCATGCTGAACTATCTCAATTCTCAGACGACAAAGGAATGTGGACGGCCAGTAAGTCTCGAAACATAATACAAAACCGCCTGCAGGATACCATCCGCGACCTGCAAGACTGGTGCGCTCTGTGGCGCATCAAGCTAAATGCCACGAAAACACAAAGAATCATATTCTATAAAAAGCAAAGGAAAAAAGCTGTCCCTAATATTGAGCATAAGCTTTACAACCACAAACTTGAAGCTAGCAATGAGGCAAAGTTTCTGGGATTCACCTTGGATAGCAGTCTCAATCTAAACAATCACGTAAACTCAGTCACTGCCAAAGACACTAAACGCATAAACTTCCTGAAAATGATTAGAGGTAAAAATTGGGGAGCCAATAAAGAAGTTCTCATCAGGCTTTACAAATCATATATACGTCCAGTACTAGAGTATGGGGCCATAATAACGAGTGACCTGAATAAAACCAACATTGAAAACCTACAACGGGTTCAAAATTATGCCCTGCGTGTGGCACTATGCAAACCCAAATGGACACCAATAAAGGAACTTCATGAGCTAGCAAAAATAGAAACTATTGATACTCGATTAAAAGACCTACAAATCAAAACTCTCAACAGACTCCAAGTTAGTGAATTAATGGTTGAGCTGAACGAACACCGATCCCTTAACAGAAAAACAAAATAAGTTTCCAGAAAATAAAAAAAAATAATAAAATTATATAATATAACTAAATTGCGTGTAGTCAGTAAGGATTGCCTCGCTACTCATTGAGAACTTTAAGAAAGAGTCTGTGAGGACTGCCTCGCAACTCTGCCGAAGCGCGACTGAAATGCGTTTAATAAGACCTATATAACAAAACCCTCTACATACACCAGGATAGTGAATCAATGGTGAAGCTGAACGAACACCGAACCCTTAACAGAAAAACAAGGTAAGCCATAGTAAATTAAAATTACTCAATAGAATTAAACTGCGTGGAGTCAGTGGGGATTGCCTCGCTACTCATTGAGATCTTAAACAGATTAGTAATATGTAAATACAGTTTAGTTAATCTGTAAAAACAGATTAGTAATCTGTAAAAACAGATTAGTTAATCTGTAAAAACAGATTAGTAATCTGTTTAAACAGATTTGTAATCTGTAAATACAGATTAGTTAATCTGTTTAAACAGATTAGTAATCTGTAAATACAGATTAAGTAAACTGTAAAAACAGATTAGTAATCTGTTTAAACAGATTAGGAATCCCTGGAAATATACTATGATGTGGCGGTTCTACGCTGCCGTAATAGTGAACTCGAAGCCTTCGGCTGCTTATTCAATATTATCCTTCACCGAAATCGATACTGTGCGGTAAAAAATGAAAGTTCGAACGCGTATGCTGTTCTATATTTATTGCAAGCCTACAGTTTACGAATTAATTTATTCAAAACACAAATTATTGCCCAAAATAACCAAAACGTAAAAAAAGAAATAGTCCGCACACGTGATCCGTATTGTTCAAGGACAATACAAAAACATTATTGTTCGCTTCGGTTTTTGCAGAAAACGCGTGTATTTTTTAAAAATAAAAGCATAGCGTGCAATAAAAAAAATTCCAGTAGTTTCTCTTATCCGCCGTATGCGTTTCGTGCATACTCCTGCTACATTTCGTTTACTGATTTTGAAAAAAATATTTTATTCATTGAAGATGTTCGATCTGTAGAATGTGTTTTAAAATTTAACTTCAAGGTTTAATTTTTAAATTTCTTGACAACTAGTTATTTTTAATTCAAAATCCACTGACTGAGAACTGTAGATACTTCCAGCAGATATTCATAATATCCAAGATGTTAATTATTCTATGTTGTTCTTCCTTGAACAATGTTTCTCCTTTTGAAGTAGACGTTGGAAAATTGGATTGTTTGAGACTCGTGTTTTGATGCTTTGTTTCTAATAAAGAGCCGAACGAATACATTTTTAAGAGATTTTTACCAAAAATGTATTGTGCAGAAAAGGCAGAAAATGAGATTTCATGTCCCTTTATTTATTGTATAACAATAATATGATGTTTGATGACCATTTATCGACAAGCATAGCTGACAATTTTCGTTATTGGAAGAGATTCATAGGAAAATTAGCTCCCCTTAATTTTCTAAAGCTGTCGGTAAATTTAACACCAAGTGTATAGATAGGAATTTAATATAAAAATTGAAATCTCGAAATATTACCGAATTTGTATCATCGATGTGCGCATCATTTCACAAACTACAGGCATTTTCTATACAATAGTATAAAAATACAAAAGCTGACCTTTGCCAATTTTTTTCTCAATCAGTTTGAAAGTATGATTTTCATTCTTTGTTGAAACCCATTTAAAAATTAAGAAAACGGCGTTTTCACCTTCTTTTAATGTTCTGTAGCATTTTTTATTACACGTTTGTTCTGTGTGATCCCCATCTACAGCAACACTAAACATGCGGGAAATGACAATCTGTTCCGCACATATATGCAGAACGGAAATCGCTGACGGACTATTTTTAAATAGAAGCGAAATTTCACTGGAATTTTCTACAAATCGTGCAACGC
The DNA here is from genome assembly GCA_031216915.1 of Pictodentalium vernedei. Classification (NCBI taxonomy): domain Eukaryota; kingdom Metazoa; phylum Mollusca; class Scaphopoda; order Dentaliida; family Dentaliidae; genus Pictodentalium; species Pictodentalium vernedei. Next base: position 460,264,357 of record CM062296.1, on the reverse strand, counting down.
AATTACAATTTGAATCGCTAGCGATACCTGACAATCGTCCCCTGGGTTCCAATGTATTGTATGTGCCAGTAGGCACATAGAACACATTGGAACTCCGGGGATGAAATAGTAACACGGGTTCCCCTCGCAAATTTGATTGACGATAAAATGTGCTCTTTTTGTTGATAGTTGTCAAATGAATTGCTGAGTGTCCTTCTAATAATTTTTTATAGAGATGAAGGCGTGTAGTCTGATATGAAGTTACTTCGGACTAATATCTCGGCCGATATTAAACTAACCAAATAATAACCTCTAACTGCAACAGTCATTTGATATGGGTTATCATATTCCATCTCGTTGACTAGACTAGATCAGCCAGGTCAAACAAGACTCTGTAGGTGTCCAGTTTCATGTGGCTTATCTGGTCTGGTAAACGAGGAGAATGTGACAACAACCAATATCAATTGACTATTGTAATAATATGTCTATTATATGTAGTGGTATTTTAAAAGTGCATATGATAGACGAAATGTAAACAGAAAAGAAATTATATAATCTTTATGTACATTATTCTACGGCAGATTTCTGACGCCAGTTGGTGTATTTTTTTTACCTGTGCTAAGTTGTTATAACAAGTTAACTAACTTGTTATAACAACTTAGTAACTTGTTATAACAACTTAGCTAACTTGTTATAACAACATAACTTAACTTGTTATAACAACTTAGCTTAACTTGTTATAACAACTTAGCTAACTTATAACAACTTAGCTATCTTGGTATAACAACTTAGTAACTTGTTATAACAACTTAGCTAACTTGTTATAACAACTTAGCTAAGTTGTTATAACAACATAGCTAACTTGTTATAACAACTTAGCTTAAACAACTTAGCTTAACTTGTTATAACAACTTAGCTAATTTGTTATAACAACTTAGCTAACTTGTTATAACAACTTAGTAACTTGTTATAACAACTTAGCTAACTTGATATAACAACTTAGCTATCTTGTTATAACAACTTAGCTATCTTTTTAATCATTGCCCCCTAGGTCAGTTTGTCCCTTATTTGGGGCTGAGAGTAATTGGTCAAAATGCGTTTAACCCTTTACCTAAAATAACGGCCAAAAACGGCCAGCACCGTACACAAAAATCGCTATTCCGTCTTTTTTATATTTACATTTTATGCTTCCAAAACATAGGTTATGACCCCCTCATTCGAACGAGCGCGTTGCGCTCATTCCAATGAGGGGTAACACCCTGTGTTTTGGATGCAAAAAATGAAAATTTTTAGTTACACGAGAATTTTTTTGACGAGTATCGTCTGCTACTAGCGTTAGATAATGGGTTAATGGGGGTGGGGGTGCTCAGTTGGTAGAGGTGCAGGCTGCAAGCCGAGAGGTCCTCGGTTCGAATCCCACCTGCGGCAACCGCGTTGTGTCCTTGGGCAAGACACTTCACCCCCATTGCTCGCGTGGGGGCACGGTGACGTGTACTAAGGCGTAGTGCACGTCGATGATGCACCTGTCTTCAACCAATGCTAACCCTGCTTGTGTGGAGTTGGTATGTTGGGGAGTTGACAGTTGCTCGCCGTTGCTCGGTGGTTCTCTCCGAATACTCCGGCTTCCTCCACCCGTAAAACTGTCACGGTCATGGTTAGCTATTGTGCAGAAATATGTGACCTTAAACACCGATAAATAAATTACCGGATATTTTGGTGTTCATGGGTGGCCTCAACCGCCCCAATCGGACCACATTTAGGGGCCCTACAAAGGCCCCAAAAAGGGCCAGTTACGAAATATCACCAAAGCAGGTTAAAATCACGGGATATTTTGGTGTTGATGGGTGGCCCCGAGGAATAAAGAAGATTGACACCTCAACCGCCCCAATCGGACCACATTTAGCGGCCCTACTAAGGCCCCAAAAAGGGCCAGTTACAAAATATCACCAAAGCAAGTTAAAATCACGGGATATTTTGGTGTTGATTGGTGGCCCCCGAGGAATAAAGAAGACTGACACCTCAACCACCCCAATCGGACCACATTTAGGGGACCTACTAAGGCCCCAAAAAGGGCCAGTTACAAAATATCACTAAAGCAGGTTAAAATCGCGGGATGTTTCGGTGTTGATGGGTGGACCCCGAGGAATAAAGAAGATTGACACCTCAACCACCCCAATCGGACCACATTTAGGGGCCCTACTAAGGCCTCAAAAAGGGCCAGTTACAAAATATCACCAAAGCAGGTTAAAATCACGGAATATTTTGGTGTTGATGGGTGGCCCCCGAGGAATAAAGAAGATTGACACCTCAACCGCCCCAATCGGACAACATTTAGGTCCCTACTAAGGCCCCAAAAGGGCAAGTTACAAAATATCACTAAAGCAGGTTAAAATCACGGGATGTTTTGGTGTTGATGGGTGGCCCCCGAGGAATAAAGAAGATTGACAGCTCAACCGCCCCAATCGGACCACATTTAGGGACCCTACTAAGGCCCCAAAAAGGGCCAGTAACAAAATATCACCAAAGCAGGTTAAAATCACGGGATATTTTGATGTTGATGGGTGGCTCCCGAGGAATTAAGAAGACTGATACCTCAAGCGCCCCAATCGGACCACATTTAGGGGCCCTACTAAGGCCCCAAAAAGGGCCAGTTACAAAATATCACAAAAGCAAGTTAAAATAACGGGATATTTTGGTGTTGATGGGTGGCCCCCGAGGAATAAAGAAGATTGCCACCTCAACCACCCCAATCGGACCATAATTAGGGGACCTACTAAGGCCTCAAAAGGGCCAGTTACCAAATATCACCAAAGCAGGTTAAAATCATGTGATATTTTGGTGTTGATGGGTGGCCCCCGAGGAATAAAGAAGATTGACACCTCAACCGCCCCAATCGGACCACATTTAGGGGCCCTACTAAGGCCCCAAAAGGGGTCAGTTACAAAATATCACCAAAGCAGCTTGAAATCACGGGATATTTTGATGTTGATGGGTGGCCCCCGAGGAATAAAGAAGTTTGACGCCTCAACCGCCCCAATCGGACCACATTTAGGGGCTGTACTAAGGCCCCAAAAAGTGCCAGTTACAAAAAATCACCAAAGCAAGTTAAAATCACGGGATTTTTTGGTGTTCATGGGTGGTTCCCGAGGAATAAAGAAGATTGACACCTCAACCACCCCAATCGGACCACATTTAGGCGCCCTATTAAGGCCCCAAAAAGGGCCACTTACAAAATATCACCAAAGCAAGTTAAAATCACGGGATATTTTTGTGTTGATAGGTGGCCCCCGAGGAATAAAGAAGATTGACACCTCAACCGCCCCAATCGGACAACATTTAGGGGCCCTACTAAGGCCCCAAAAAGGGCCAGTTACAAAATATCACTAAAGCAGGATAAAATCGCGGGATGTTTTGGTGTTGATGGGTGGCCTCCGAGGAATAAAGAAGATTGACACCTCAACCGCCCCAATCGGACCACATTTAGGGGCCCTACTAAGGCCCCAAAAAGGGTCAGTTACAAAATATCACCAAAGCAGGTTAAAATCACGGGATATTTTGGTGTTGATGGGTAGCCCCCGAGGAATAAAGAAGACTGACACCTCAGCCGCCCCAATCGGACCACATTTACGGGCCCTACTAAGGCCCCCAAAAGGGCCAGTTACAAAAAATCACCAACGCAAGTAAAAATCACGGGATATTTTGGTGTTGGTGGGTGGCCCCCGAGGAATAAAGAAGGTTGACACCTCAACCACCCCAATCGGACCACATTTAGGGGCCTTACTAAGGCCCCAAAAAGGGCCAGTTACAAAATATCTCAAAGCAGGTTAAAATCACAGGATATTTTGGTGTTGATGGGTGGCCCCGAGGAATAAAGAAGATTGACACCTCAACCGTCCCAATCAAACCACATTTAGGCCCTCCTTAGGCCCCCAAAAGGGCCAGTTACAAAATATTACCTAAGGTGACAAACATCGCCAGATATTTTGATGTTGGTGTGAAGAATAAAGAAGATTCCATGGAACGTCATCCCTAAATATGAGAATATGAGGAATGACGAATTGTGGCTCACTAAGAATTTTCTCGTGGCCCTTATGACCCTGAGGATATGTAGAATGGCAAGTTGTCCCTCATTTTTGCCTTTGCTCTTGCTAGTAATCACGTACTTTCTTACGATACCAGATTTGCTTCTTGGATTTACGTCACACATGCGGTCGATCATGCGAATAGAAGACTCTGACTGAATCGGTCCAATCATGACCAATTTTGATTCTGGTACGTGTTAACCCTTTACCCAACGTAACGGCAAAAACCGGCCAGCGCTATTCTCAAAAATCGTCAGTTAAGTTTCATTATATTTTCATTTTTTGTCTCAAAAACATAGGTTATGACCCCTTACTGGAACGAGCTCGTTGTTTTGCAAGTGTCGTCTAATTTTCATGTTAGGTAAAGGGTTAATTAAATAAGAGGCTGAGAAGTCCATGTGTCGTGACGTCTACATGTATTTAGCCACAAACAAATTCCCTGAGTTTTCGAACTATAATCCCGATCCGACAGACAAATATTCCATTTACATCATCAAGGCATGCCTTCAAAGGAGAGCATGCCTTGATGATATAGTTTGAATATTATATCAGGGACTGAGGCATGATGGTCGGGGAAAAGTGGATTACCTCTAAATCCCCCCTACCCTCCCCTCCCCCCGATAGGTAATGTTTGCGACGTTCCTGCATCTAGACAAAATGTCATTTGGACCAAAAGCTCCCACAAGTAGGAAAAGCGACACCAAGGCATGTTTGCGTGGCGGGGCGATACTTTATTCATTTATTTTGTATTTACTTGATAAAGAATTATTTTCCTGCAATTTATCGAAGTGTGTCGGTGGGCATTGTACGTAAAAGAAAATTACGAGAATATAATTTTTATAAACAAACTAAAATGACATTGCGGTAACTTTTGTTGCAATATGTGAGAAAAATACATAAACAAATTTTCAAAATGTTCATGTTCGAATTGAGAATTCTAAATGAATCCAGCTGTGAACCACATGAATCCATAGAGATACAAAACACGGAAGATTCTAGGTCTTTATGTTCATTTTAATATGTGGGGACTCTCTGTCCATTTTTAATAGTTGTTAATGTCCCGGGACTTGTCCAATGGACCTTTTGGTCTTATTCTAAAGCTTATATTTCATGGCTGTTCATTAAAGTTGTGTGGAAGCCAATTAATATTTTAACCAAGTCATCATTTTAATTAATCTACATAAACATTTATCCGTCTAAGATGATCACTTCAAACCCATGTCATTGATCTAAAATGAAAAGAACTATTCAGTCAAATTTGGTTTCGAAGGTTTTCAAAACTCATAGAAAACAGATGGAAGACGGCAGGGAGTCTGATTCTCCAACTTGTCCCCGCTTTATAGGGTTTATCGATGAATAGGTTATCTCCACCTGATTCCACGAGATCTTCTGTGATGAGGGGACTCAAAACCCATTATTACTTCTGGTAGGTACATGTATCCGGGGTCCTTTGTTTCGATGAGTGGGATGGTTTATATTGTGATGCTACTGACTTCAGTACGGCCGCCGTGGACTGGTTACTTTCGACGGGTGGGCAATATTTTCACGGACGCAATAATATTAGATTCCAAACACAACTTTTTGGAATAATCCTCAAAATTTAATTAATCAAGCACCGAGTATAACCCGGTGCATCATTAATTAAAAGTTTGATGATGGTGATTTTTATTACCTGGTAAACGCATACATGAACGTCACTGCCCACGCGTGAACCACGACCAGTCCACGGCGACTGCACTGTAACATTGTCAAAAGTGCGATCTTACTGATTGAAGAGCCCTTCGCTGCGTGCATGATTGTCATAATTCCACCACTTTGTGTGATGTGCAGTGTACAAGCCGGTGTTGATTGTCATGTCATTTTTATTGTCATGCACAATTTTTCTAGGGTTGATTTGGAGGGGCGGGGCATTCTCCGCTAGGAAAAATGTGAAAATGTGCTATAAAATCTAGTTGTAATGTTTACAGTACCACCTCAAATGCAGTACAGTCGCCGTTGACTGGTCATAATCCACGGGTGGGCAGTGATGTCCACGCATGCATTTATCAGGTAATAAAAATCATCATCAGCAAAATTTTAATTAATGAATCACCGGGTTGTACCCGGTGCTTCATTATTTAAATTTTTGATTATTATTCCTATAATTAGTGTTTGGAATTAAATATTATTGCGTCCGTGGAAATATTTCCCACCCGTGGAAAGTGACCAGTTCACGGCTCCCGTACTGTACCAATAGGTAGTGGTAGTTCACGAACGACAACTCCGATAAAAGTTATAGTGAAATACACTGAATTCTATGAAACAGTTCAGTATATTAGGTCTGAACCGATCGATATACAGACCCAATTAACTGGACGAGTTACGAACGCGGTAGCTTATTGGTTAACGCATTAGATTTTCTCTTGAAAGGTCGACTGTTCAATCCTGACCCGCGTCATCTGCGTTGTGGACTTGGAAAAGGCGCATCATCCCCAGCGCCCAGGTACGAGCACCGCGGCGCTGTATAATAAGGCATAGGACACGACGGCGGCGAACTTGGATTCAACCGATACTAAATCTGTTTGTGCCGGTGTGACAGGAATGGAAGTCAGTAGGAACGTTAGTCCCTCTGGACTATTATTCCGCGGCATTATAGTCCTAGGTCTAACATTTCTAGGAATAGTAGTCCGCCGGACTACTATTCCTAGAAATGTTAGACCTAGGACTATAATTCCGCGGAATAATAGTCCAGAGGGACTAACGTTCCTACAGACTATCATTCCTGTCACGCCTGCTTAGCAAGGTCCGACAGTTATTTTTTATAAACAATAATTTATTTCACTTAGATGAAATAGGCTTCGGCGGACATGCAAGGCCTATATCAACGTCCCATTCTTACAGACAGTATACGTCAGTCAGGTGCAAGTGCAAGTGAACAAAGGAAAATATACAACTTACGACACAGACACGTTTATAAATTTGACAATAGAATAAACGATGTATAAGATCCAAGTTTGAGACTGGATTGTTTTGAGATAGGAATAGTCTATTATTATAATTCATGTAGTAGTCTAGATATCTGATTTGTCAAATAGTATTTGGACAATTCACATTATTATATTCTTTGGCTCCACCCATCCTTGACAACGAGTGTTAATGTAACGCAAAGGGCATTAAATTCTAGAGCATTATCACACGCAAGCGCGAAAGACAACCGAACGCAGAAAAAGCAACCCCTGTCGCAATGGCAGCTGTTGTTTCCCGCGCTCGGATACCTTCGGAGCTTGCGGTGTGTTTTTTCGATCTTTCAAATGGTCGTTACTTCAAATGTTCTTTGATTCGAGTTTGTTGTTGGTTTGTAATATTACTTATACGAGAATCATTACACTGATAGGACCTTCAGTGTGATAAAAGACATACTGACCTCTGTCCGGCATGCCACTGTAGACAATCGCCCTTCAGGCGAAAAATTAACGCCCTCGACGTCGTCACGGGAGTTAAACTCTCCCATGAGGATAACAGTCCACAGCGACACACCAACCAAAGGCCAGCTTGTCAATATGATATGTTAGTCAAGTACCCCCCCCCCCCCGCACCCCCACCTCCCCCCCCCCCACGATTATACTAATGTGGTCCCTCATCTTAACCTACAGTGTGGAAGTTTAAGCAAGTGTTTCACTGGAACCTGTTGGCGTTCGTGATGTACTTCTGAACTTCTAAGAAAATCATCTTGTTCAGTGTAGTGGATAACGTGGGATTACCCCCACAAGATGTTATTTAGAAAAAAGTGTTCGGGATCGATTTTACTTATAAGAATTTCTCTCTGAGAACAAAACAGCATACATCCAAAATATAGTGCTCCTCATCTTCGTACCCAAACCCACGAGGACAAGCCGAATTATTTGACACAAATCTATTGTACTTACGTGCATTGAGGTTGCTGCAACGCAAACGCAATTGTGAGTGTATAATCTGACTCTAGTCCGGTCGCCAGGTCATGGATGCGTGTTTTGTCGTATAAAGTTTTTTTATCAATGGATTCTGAAAATTAAGGTATCTGACATCAACATTCAATCGGCTGACCATCTGTCAGCCTTGAGCAATTTTTTTTTATAGAGCCCCAAAATTTATACCCCACCCCAAATTTCAGTAAAATACCACTTTTTACTCCGATGTCATTAGATCTCACAAAAAATGCGACAGAATCTTCACAATGAGATGCCAATAGCCGAAGGGTTCCGAACACATCACTTAACCATTAACTTCTCCAGAAAAAATCCGAAATGGCAGCCAATATGGCGGCCGGAAGTAGCAAATTTATGGATTTTTACCATTTTTTTCGAAATAATCTGCTATAAGTGCCCAATGACTGTCCAAGATTCATTCCTCGCGCATATAAATGATGCAAATTGATAGCTCCATGATATTTGATGACAATCAGGGGTATCAATGGTGTATATGAACGGGAAAATGATTATCAAATCTATGAAGTGAAAAAGTCGTCAAAATAAGATTTCCTGCCATATAATACAAGAAGTCACAAAAATTGTTAGAAAACTCGGCTTGTGGTTCGTAGACTTGGAGATGTCTCCCCAATTTAGTTCTCAACCTCGATTTATATCATTTACGCATTGGATTCACTACAAAATACCCGAATTTCCACCAAAATGACGCCGAAAGTAGTAAAATTGTGGATTTTGATATTTTTTGCGAATGAAGTCTATACCAGTATGCCCCGGCTGCCAACATACATTTTGCTGGACATAAAAACTATGCAAAATTATAGTGCAATGATATTAACTACATTTTGAGGAATAATGGAAACAAATGAGCAGGAGAAAAACCTATATCGCAGACTATGGAGTGAAAAAAATGTCACAACTGGATTTCAACCTAATACTAGAAATCCCAAATATGGTCACATAGCCAGCCTGATGAGATGCAGAGTGAGAGATGTTTTATCTACTAAGTATTCAATCTGGAATTTATCAAGAAAAGATCAACATGGTCACCGATATCCTCATCCTCACGGTCCATCTGGATCATTAGACTGATTCACCGTGACATCAATTGCTGAAACCGTTTGTTCATTGCAACATTCAATTGTTGCATTACACGCACATAATATTGTGCATGCCAAGTGAGAGGAATAGCATCCACACCTGCTAGTTTTGCAAGGATGTTTGCTGGAACAGGAACAACGTACCATACGCAAAACAGAGTCGGGGGCCACCGGTATACCACTTGGTAGAGTTAAGGGTGATAACGTTTTCGAGACTTCATCTCTGACGAATCCGAACTCCCTAGGATCAAGATCTGGTGGAGCTGGGTCTAAGGCATGTTTCCACGTGCATACCTGAAGATGGGTACGTTTTACATTCTCTGTGAATGCTTCGGTTGTTGGGGGCAGGGTACATAAAGGAGGAACTTTTGTGGCACCCTTCTTGCCTATTTGCGATTTCCAAGCACTGATTCGCGATTCTGACATGGTGCCCATATCCTTGCAACCATAGCATGAAGATATGAATCGTGTAGCTTGATGAAGTACTTCCGACCAAGGGGCATTGACACAACCAACGGACGTTAGAGAAGTTTCGCCGGATCTCAAGACTTTCAACATACGACCTTTTCCAATTCCAAAACAACCACCAACTGTGTCGCAGCCAGAGATAGCATGGGCGGCAAGCAAGTTTGGTATGATACTTCTATGTTCTTCAACGGTCGCTGCAATATCAACAACTGACTTCCCCTTTATTGGGGATTCCATGAACATACTACATGACAGGTTTTGTTCGAGATAGTGATGTAGAAGCAATGTGTATACATCTGTGTCGTCTGCAAGAACTATGACATTGTCGTGGTCATCAGCAGCTCTGACGGCTTGCTGAACGATTATGTTATCTGCTTCTTCGTGCACAGTTTCCATGTCACGCCTCTCAATAACTATACCTCTATCGATTTCAATGGGTGAAGGGTCCTGGCCAGTAACAAATAGCGCGTGTTGTTGAGTGTTATCAACAGCAAACTGTGTGTCACGTTTGAAATGATCAACAATAATGCTTATCAACTGTTTCTTATTTTCAGTTACCGTGAGAACCAATTTCTGAGAAGGTAATGGTGACGTTGCGGTCAACGTGAATTTCCGACAACAAGCTTCACCACTTCTTTTTGCCCTAGTCGTACATTTAGTACTGAATTCATTGTATCTGTCAAACACAAGATATGTATCTCCAACCAATAACCGACGCTTTACATACTCTTGAAATCGCTGGACAAAATCGTTCACGTTCGGGTAATTTATTGGGAGCAGGCCAATTGGGTATCCAAAGAAGTGCACACCCGTCTATAATAGTGCACGTTGACACATTGATATCAGACTCAGACATGTCGGTGTTTGGAATCATAACTGCGGTATCAGACTTCATGGCCGATTTAGATTTGGATATCCGCATGTCACCATTGTCATTGAAAAGAGCTGTTGGAATGGGTGATAACTCGTATGAGAGTATATCATTTATACTATTTTCCCTGGAGCTGGCTTGAAGTCCCATCACCCGAGAGTAAATCAGATTGCTGTCACATGTTTTGTGCTCGCCCAACTTGACTGACTTTTTCATTACTGCCATTGTTTCAACGGGCCTTGATATAGTACAATAGAACCCACTCGGGAGTTTCTTCTCGAAATCAGTCAACGTCTGTCTACCAAGTGTTACAGCCATGTCCAAGTTCACAGTGCGATTAGCATGCTGACCACTGACAATATTGACTATCTCATCCGGGTGTTGCTTGGGTTCAAGGGGGTGTATGATTGTCGCGAGTTTGTTTCTAAGTCCCTCACGATCAGCGCAATCAGCAGCAATTCTCGCAGTCATCTCCTCTTTGTGTTCGAGCACTGCTCGATTCGCGACGTCTGATTCCCTAACCTTCGCGAGACCATTCAAAAGTTGACCACAATTGTGAAGGCTTAATGCCCACACTTTCAGAGTTTCTGGTTTTAATGTGATGCCAATGATGCCAGACTTACCATGGCCATAACGCATGAAAGTGGATTCGATATACATATCGCTCCAGATGCCATTCCAAATGCCATCAACATGTCTCATCACATGTGATCCCTTCAGAAATTGTGTCAACACTTCTTGTGGAAGTCGTTCCATGTTCCTCAGATAATACAAGCCATATCTAGCATAATTGACATGGCCGGATGCAAAGAAGTAAAGGAGCATTTGTTTTACAGTTGCCAAATACAAGGGCCAGTCCCCTTCCCTCTCAGCCCTTACGTACTTCATCATTATAAGAACTGGTCTTATGAAGCAGTCCACCCAAACCTTGCAAGTCCTGCTCTGGTCTGATATTTCACTCAATGTGTCAATGAAATCTTCCGGCCAGACAACATTATCTCTACTGACGATATCTCTAAGCAGCTCTTCTGCCAACAACCGAAATGCGCGCATATTTTGAGGAAACTTCTTCCCGCTTAGCATTTTGGCTACTCCGCCGAACACAGACTGAAGAATTTCAGATAAACCCGTGTTCTCCATCAAGTTGCCAATAGCACCAAGAAAATTCATTAACATATGCATGCCTCCCAACCTCGGAATCAATGTTCCGAAGTGATCGTGATTTGACCACAGAACATCCAACGCTACTTTATATAGCTGTTGATCAGCAGTGAATAAAGTATATTTCTGCCCAGTCAACTCAGTTAGACGCATTGCATCTAGCATGGCGGTTGAAATTGTATCTGGATCAGCCGGTGGCATGTCAATCAATGGTAAGTACACAGCCTTCGTCTCTGGTTGAGGGGATTGCCCACTTTGTCGGGATGACCTGGTGCTGTAGCCATTAAACTCAGGACAGTTAGGTTTCGTTACAATATCCTTCAAAAATTCAAGGTCATTCTCCAACGCCCTTCGTTCTGCCATGACCATGTGAACCAATACTTGGAGCTGAGGTACTTCTTTGCGGATTAAGCAATGAGGGACTTCTGGCTTCTTTGGTACATCGAACGTTGACTTTTCAGTGTTGTAATCAACTGGTGTAGCCATGTCGAGTTTAGTGACTCTCGGTATCATTGGAGAGGGAGAATCTCTCTTCGTGCTAGGTTGCGTCATCAAAACTGCCAACGAGTGTGTGCTGAGCTTGCCGTTTTTGTGAAGATATATCGGCATCGAAGTTATCAACAACAAACTGTATCAACCCATCTTCCGAAGTAGTGATTGTGGTCAGGTTGTTACTCTTTGAGGCGAGTACGGCTGCCGATTTTTTAAACCGTAACAACTCATCATACGTGCATGTTACTCCAAAGTCGTTCAAGGACTTGACCAATTCCTTTGAATCGCGGAATAATACAGCTAAACTAATTTGCAATGGTGTAGGGACACCTTTGATGACAGAAGTTATCATATTACCTATCATAAGTGCCGTAAGTGTGTTGTCAAGTTTTGGCGATAAGCTACCAAGAAAGTCTGTTACAGTTTGACTTGAATACTCGAAAAGGGTGGTCTTATCTAAAGTTGACTTGTAATTGTTCCCATCTAGTTCAATGTTTTCGACATCCTTAGAAATTTCTGTGCAAAGAGTCTTCATGGCCACGGGGACATCATTTTTGAAATCACTATCAATTCTCAGGAGCGAACCCACTCGAGATCTGATTGCAATTATTGTAGCGATTGACGGTGAGCTGAGGAGCAATAATTCTTCGTTGAAGAAATCTGGCAATTTGGAGACAAGGAGCCTCCGAGGCAGACTCTCTCCGCCATTTTCAACATAGATTCCATGCAATTCAACAGAACTCCAACTGAGAGAGTTGTCTTTCTTCATAAAATCTAAAACAGCTTGGAGGGGTGATTCGATATCGGGTGGAGCAACTGATAATGCTGCCGATCTTTTGCTTGCAACGACTGATCTTTCTCCCATGAACGACTGACGACAATCAGAATGGTAGCGAGCGTCAGCTGCGTGCAAATCACGAACAGCCTGATTGACTCTAATGCGGACTTCAATGGACCAATTGTCACTACGGTCGTCGCACTTCTGAAGAATTTCCGCTTTCGGTGTGGAGGTACCTTGTTTAATGTGAGTTTGTCGGAAGACATAAGCTAGTCTCCATCTAGAGGGATTCTTTTTATCTTTCTCAACTTTACATTCGCGCCCACAAAATAAGCAATCAACCAAGAAGTTGAAAGTGCTGACGTCTGAACGTCTGGTGATTTTCTTAGGAGGTGGTCCGTCGTGAACTTCCTCATTTGCACCACGCTTTTGCTTAGCTCGTGCCACGTTTCGTGGGTGTATGTATTTATCGATACATTGTCTATGAGCATCGAGCGTGATATCATTGTCGGCCTCGAACCTCTGATGCAAATCAAGACATAGACCGTCGCCATAGATCTCACTATTCGCAATGACCTTCCGTATTCTTGTAGCCAATACTTTGGCAAAGCGTTTCTCGCTCGAATCAGAGCACTTATAAATACCTGAAAAATAGCACCTTTGAGACATAATATTCTGACAATTTACTGTCAGGCTTCAAAGAACAAATTAACCGGGTAACTTCACTCGGCCAAAACGGGTTACAATGTCAACAATAAAGAAACAATAAACGAATTGAATAATTTCAATTGAACAAAATGTGAATAAAAGTGGTAATCTATTATTAATTTCAGCCCGTAAGCACGATCGAAACTGATACGAAAACCCAACAATGAATGGAAGCGAAAGTACGTCTTCACACGTTGAGTGATCAGATATCACTGATTTGAATGTGGTGGATTTTTGAACATCCTTACTCGCTTAGTATCAGGTGTAGTAAAGACCGCTGTTTGCTGCGAACAACGCTCTTTATTCGTGTTATTCAGGAATTTACTGCCTGAGACATCGTAAGAACACCTATCCCGAGTAGTGTGTATGTGATTCCATGACAAAACTCGATCCTCCGTCCGTAACTATTATATATATGACCGTTGGTACAGCTACCAGAAATGTATTGAAATTTTAGCCTCCATCTGGTTATAGTGTCATTCGGTGAAAGCTCTATATCGATCGAAGTATTCAACACATGGTGCCCATTTTGGTATCATCATGAGCACAAATGGATGCTCCATGATGGCAGAGCATGAACTGGCACAATTAAGATACAATTTGTTTCACTGAATAAACGATTTATGGTGCAACTGAGAAAAAAAGTTAAAATTTCGACATGACGATACGACACGGCGGCCATATTGGATTTTTGTGTATCGATATAATCTTGAATTCTGGAGTATATGATACTACAAACCATGCCAAGTGTACAAATAGTAAGGTTTACCGATAAATTTCATGTTAGTAATGAGAATTTACAGAATATTCAAATATAGGTGTTTTCACATTTGGTATCAAATTCGGGGTAGGGTATATACCTTTTCAAGACTCTATAAAAAAAATTGCTCAAGACTGACAGATGGTCAGCCGATTGAATATTGTTCTCAAATGTCTAAATTTGCAAAATCCATCGAGAAATAAACTTTATACGCCAAAACAAGCATTCGTGATTTTCGGGGGTTTGGCGACCAGACTACTCCCTCGGCAAACATACTCGTAATACTCTGGAACAGTTGGGCCATCTTCTCTCAAAACGCTCTTGAAAATGTTAACATTATTGCTGTCACGAAGGGAGACATCCAACACATGTCACAGCCTCACAGAGGACGATAGAAAAGAGTTTGACACGGTCTTAATTCGACAAAATGGTTCAGATAGCAATTCAGAATTACTCGTGGTGTAAGCTGAAACTTGAGAAATTTGTCGTGGTACCAGATTCACTAAATATTGTACACCCACTCCGTTTTTCATTTTATAAAACATGATAAGCTTATGTTGTCACCTCCTTTCTCCCAATGTGAAAAATCCAGTTTCACTATACAAACTGATGTGACCAAATATCGTCCTTAACGCGTCTAATACCAGATTTTCTATCGGTACGGAGTTTTTGCCGAACATCTGCCCCAAATGACATCTGCATAGTCAAAATTAGGTAATACGTAATACTTGTAGATGGTTTCTATAGTCGGTCGTAACAATCTGTACTTGAGTGCACGGAAGCAATTAACCTATAGGCTTACTTTATTTTTGATACTATTTATGTGAGCATCCCAGCTTCCATTACACTGAAATGTCAGTCCAAGGTGCTTGTGGCTTTCAACTTCTTTTATTATCTTATTATTCAAGTACAGAGGGGGTTTAGGATCTGACAAGTGTTTACGAGAGATGGTAAGTGTTACCGTTTTGTCTTTACTACAGTTTACTTGCCAAGTTTCTTCTCATCTACTAATAAGGCGGAGAACCGAGTTAGGTATCTCGGCAGCTAGGATAGCATTTCTGCCACTAGGGACAAAGAGGTATTATCCGCATAAAGTCATATATTTGATTGTATATCATTCGCGATGTCGTTTATGTATATATTAAACAGAAGCGGGCCTAAGACGGACCATTGTGGAACACCTGCAGTTACTTGTCGACTTTCTGAGCTTTGACCATTTATCTCCACTGTCTGATGTCGGTTCGTAAGACAGTCCTTAAACCAGACCAACAGAGTACCCTTGATACCTATTGCATTTAACTTGCGAATCAAGTCTTCGTGCCGCACACGGTCAAAAGCCTTACTTATGCCACAGAAGATAAGACTTATTTCCTTATTCTGATCGAGGGAACATCTGATATAATCTATATCAATAAATTGACAGATCGTACTGTCGCCTGGGGAAACCTGACTGCAGGGGCGCCAATAGCCTGAGTTCCCTTAAAAAATTAAAGACATGTTTGAAAACAATGCTTACTTTCAAATACTTTACTGATACCGCAAGCCAAAGAAACCGGCCTGTAATTTTCTTTTAAATTTATGGAACATTTCTTATAAATTGGTATTACATTTGCATGTTTCCATACATGTGGGAAAACACCTAGTGACAAGGATGTATTGAATAATCGAGTAAAGAGAATGGAAAATTCAGCACTGAATAATTTCAGTTTTCTATTATTCACCTTGTCCGATCCAATGCTTTCTTAATATCATGTTTGGAAAACAGAACTTTCACCTCGATTGAATCTGTTGAAATTGGATCAATATATGGATCTAATTAAGTAACAAGAGGAATATCTTTATTTTGCACAGTCTTACACTGACTTACAAAATAATCATTAAATATAGTTGCAATTAAAGAGGGATTACTTATAACTTCATCTTTCTCAAGGAGAGGGGGGGGGGAACTGCTGGTTGGTATTACATTGCTGGACAGAAAAGCTTTTGACTGTTTCCACCACAGCTTTGAGGAGAACTTTTTCCAGACCACTAATGAATCTATTATCATATCGTATTCAAATTTTGCAATCCGGACACATGTTAAAGTTTCATTTCGATTTTTCCTAAAGTTTTCTTAATCCACAGGGTTGATGGTCCGTTTTGCTTTTTGTGTGCCTTATTTCTAATACACATTTGCTTTCTAATCGACGCAGTGTCTGCGGTTTATCCTTAGGTCTTATGAGAAATGTCTTGGTTTGAATAAACATGTTCCACAATTTTGCAGCACGAGAATTAAACGTTCACTAATAATGTTTACGTCACCAGACTCAAAATATGAATTCAAATCTGTGTTGGACAGGGCGGACATCGTACCCTCGATGTCTATGGCACCGTGGATAAACACTACCCGCCTATAGGGAGCACACTGCGGGGATTTACTCCTCACGACTACACACGTGGTATGGTGATCACTACAAAATGGTGGGATTATTATTATGGTTCATGTGTCCATATCCAAACCAACAGGGAGTATTTCGATTCAGTTGTCAAAAGTTAGCTCAAGTATCTATATTTTTCTTCCAGGTGGTCTGTAGATATATATGTTACAGTCAATGTCTAAAATCAGTCAATCTGTAGAATGACTGAAATTTTCAGTCAATCTGTAGATTGACTAATTCACTCAGTCAATCTACAGATTTCCTAAAAAAATCAGTCATTCTATAGATTTCCTGAAATATCAACTCATTTATTCTACAGATTGACTGAAATGTTCTTTTCGTGAAAATAATAACCATGAAACTCTGATAATGATCATATCTTTTATTTATCATAAAAAAACATCTTGAATGAACAACAAACATATCAAATCATGTTTAAACATTGAATACAACAGTTAAAAAAGTTTGAACAGTTTGCTTAGTTTTTGTTTGAACAAGTGATACTATCATGACATCTGCTGTAACATAAAAGTCCAGATTTAAAACATTTACATTTGTTTGTTTTACATTGTTTACTACTTTTACCACAGTTGCACTTAGTATACCCCTGGCCACCACACATGGATTCTGATTGAACTGCCTGGCGCAGAGATATCTCTTTGTCATCAGGAATGTCATTCATTTGATACAGTTTTTGAGAACACAAATCAAACTGATTTCTGCTGTAGCGTCCTTTTAGAACACCACCCCGAACAGCAATTCGGTACAAATCTGCTTCGTTTCTGTCAAGTATCACACCCATTATGTTCCTTGGGTCACCTCTACCACGGTCTACTAACGGAATCGGAATTGTTACATTGTCTCCTGGAGTGCCAGGCACATGTTCAATTCTACTTCGCTTGACCATTCGTTCAGCTTGAGCTAGCTGTCCTTCTGCAGCCCTTTTGCGATTGATTTGAATATTGTCGTGTTGCTCCTGAATCTGGGTCTCCTGAGTATCCTCAATTGTAATTGGTGAACTCTCACACATCGTTGACGATTCATCGTCAGTTTGGTTAGATTCAGGTGGTTCGTAGGCAGCTTTTA
The DNA here is from genome assembly GCA_031216915.1 of Pictodentalium vernedei. Taxonomy (NCBI): domain Eukaryota; kingdom Metazoa; phylum Mollusca; class Scaphopoda; order Dentaliida; family Dentaliidae; genus Pictodentalium; species Pictodentalium vernedei. The sequence goes on along the minus strand of CM062296.1, from coordinate 460,246,514 downwards.
ATTCGTCTTCAGTAATCAGACGCTGGAGAATCTCAGTAGGAAGAGATGTTGACCTCAAACCAACTTGAGGATGACTTCCAAACAGTGCCTTAAATGGGAACTGTTTGATACCTGAATGATGACTGCTGTTTTTTTGAAACTGCACAAAGCGGAGTCCGTTTGGCCAATCGGTTGTCTTATTGTCTCCTAACCACGCAATTAACATGTCTTTAATATCACAATTGAGACGTTCAACTGAACCCTGGCTTTGTGGATGACGAGGTTTTCCGTGAACCATGAGGAGATCTGGCCATAAGAGTTTTAGCTCTGTGATAACATATGCGGTGAATTCACTGCCATTGTCACTTTGTAATATCTGTGGAGCACCAAACAACATGAAAATATCAATCAGCTGAACAGCCACTTCAGCTGCTCTCTTGGATGTTAGTGGACGTAACACACAGTATTTGGTCAAATGGTCTTGATAAACCATGATCCAACGATAAGATCGTTGCTCCATAGATTGCATGTCAACGAGGTCAACCTGGCCTCGTGAAGCAAAGTCTTTTGACAGAATTGGCCGAACAACAACACCCTTTGTAGTAGCACGTTTTCTTTTCTTCTGACACTCCACACACAGAGATTTGAACAGTTCAATGGAGTCACGTGTGATGTTAGCGTACTTAAACATCACTTTTAACATTTTATCTCTCCCACCATGTCCAGTTGAAATATGAGCATGTTTTATAATATCAAACATGTCATCAATGTGAGTGAAGTAAATAGGTCTTTGAATAGTATTGCTTTGTTTGCGAATTATTTTTTCAATATCACCGCACTGGAGGATTTCATATCTGCCGAGGATGTAGTACTGACGACCTGTCTTTTTTTCCGATACAGAAGCATCTTTTATCTCTTGCAATAGCATGAAATATTCTTCTTTTGTCATAAGAATACTTTTTGAATCAGACTGTTTTCTCTTCAAAAGCTCATTTCGAAATTCACTTTCCATTGTGTCTCCCATATTGGTGAAAATGATGAACTGAATGAACTCCAGAGAAAGTCATTCTTAAATACTATACTACATAAACAAAGACATACAAAGTGAACATGGGTTTACTTAAACAAACACCACAGGTTTCAAAACTCACTTGGGTTGACCATGATTGGCCTCAAACAACTGAAAAACAATGGAAAGACATTTCAGTCAATCTGTAGAATAAATGAGTTGATATTTCAGGAAATCTATAGAATGACTGATTTTTTTAGGAAATCTGTAGATTGACTGAGTGAATTAGTCAATGTGCACATTGACTGAAAATTTCAGTCATTCTACAGATTGACTGATTTTAGACATTGACTGTAACATATATATATTGTTTTAGGGCTGTATAGATGTGATTTTTAATAAAAGATAGTTATATTAGTGTTTGTTTAGTTTCTTTATCGGATATCAGTGGCGTGTTCCCTATATTCGCGCGGGTCATTTTCGGTGTTTTGTTTGTTTTGTTTACGAGTTCGACCGCTTTTTAAATTTTTAAATTCAAGCTTCTCATTCTAATTTTGGCTATGGATGGTAAGTGTTTCGTTGCGCGAGAAGTTCAGACCAGCAGGGCAGAGACTGTTAGTATAGGTGTCCCGGTGGGGGAGTGGTTGAGGCCAGCACAGGGGGTGCTACTGCTAGTGAGTTACCAACGGACGGCCAGCGATCGGATGTGTGTAGGCACTGCCATATGGTGTATGTGGATGGGTGTGAGCTGGGGGAGTTGGGGATGTGTGCCATCTGCGTAGAGCTAATGCAGCTGTTAGAGGCATATGTAAAGTTGGAGGAAGAGGTGCAGGTGGTGAGGGGGAAACTGGGGAGGGCAGGAAAGTCTGGTGTTACCCCAGTTAGGGTGGCATTCGATGGGGGATGGAAGGTGGTGGGTAGTAGGAAGCGGACTTTTGACGTGGATAGTGGGTCTTTTGGGAATAGGAAGGTGCGTCGGGTTGAAGGTAGAGGAGAAGTAGGGGCTAGAGTGTCAAATTCCCAGGCTAGTAGTGTGAGTCGGGGGGCGAAAAGGCGTATTCTTATAGAATCGGACAGTGAGGGAGATAGCGATGACCATGTGGAGTCTGTCAGGGCAGGAGTCAGAGGGAAGGTTAGGAAGGTGGTAGACGAGGACAAGGTGGCTTGTAGTGGGAGTGGGCAGAAGGTGGGGTGCAGTGTCCAAAATAGATTCAGTGTGTTAGGTAATTTCGAGAATTCTGAGGAGCAGGTTGGGTCTGAAGAGGTGGAGGTGGAGGTAGGCATGGGGGTTAGTGTGGCAAAGTGCAAGATTGCGAGTCGGCCCAGTGGGGACAGAGGTGGTAACAGGGATAGTATGGGTAGTAGGACGGGAAAGAGGACAGGAAAGGACAGGAAGAGGCAGTTGGTGGTTGCAGGGAGTAGTATAGTGCGGGGGTTGGATAAGGTGGTGTGTGGGCTCGACAGTGTCAACAGGACTAATTTGTGCTTTCCGGGGGCTAGGGTGGAGGACCTAAGGGACAGAGTGGATGGATTAGTAGAGGGGTCAGGCCCAGACCCAGTGGTTGTTGCACACGTGGGGACCAACAACATCAGGGAGAGAAAATCAGTTCAGCTTATTGAGACTTGCAAGGACTTAATAACTCAACTAAATGCCAAGAATGCACAGGTAGTGGTTTCGGGGCTTCTCCCAGTACTAGGTGGTGGGGGCGAGCGTATTTCGCGGATCATTGGGACCAACGAGGAATTGGGGGAGTATTGTAAGGAACTTGGGATACCCTTTGTAGACAATTGGGGATCGTTTTGGGGCAGAAATGACCTATATGGAAGGGTTGGTCTACATCTTAGCCCAAGGGGTACAGAGGTTTTAGGAAGAAATATGTTGCAGGTGGTGGAGCCTTTTTTGGTTTAGGGAGGGGAGAGGGGCAGTAAAGGAGGGAATAATCACAGAAAATGTGTCACGAACCATAGGTGTAAAAAATGGGACAAGGGGGATAAGGAAAAGGGACCAAAAATCCAAATCAATAGGAATAGCTTCCCAAGGAAAGAACAGGTACATAAAGTGGGATATACAAACATACAGGGACTAGATAATAAAGGGACCAGTAGGCGGAAGCCAATGAACCTTGACGCCCTGAAAGTGGGTTATAGCAACATCCAGGGTCTCCACCGGAAAGTAAGTGAAATTGCTACATTGATTGAGGCAGAGGAGTTTGACGTCATGGGCTTAAGCGAAACGTGGGTAAGACACGAGGAACGGGTAGACCAAGTAAGGGGGTACGTATGGATAGGTGTAGGGCGAACGGAAGGCCAGAAAAAAAGGGGGAGGGGTAGGCATGTACATTAAAGAGGATTTAAAACCATCGCTGATCACAGACCTGGAAAACATCAGCACCCCGGCTGAGGTATCGAAAGAAATTGGATGGGTAAGGATCAGTCTGAAAAACAAAAGTATTGCCCTTGGGGTTGTGTATTGTGCGGTGGAGGGAAGCAAACCCGAATGGAATGATTCGATATACTCAACACTGAGGTCCAATATCACCGAATTACAAAACAAGGGGCTCGGTATAATTCTGATGGGTGACTTTAATGGCCACATAGGTAATGATGAAGAAGGCATAGAGGGTGGGGACAATAAAGTCAACAGGAATGGAAGGATTGTTTGATTGTTTATTTAACGGTATAGATAAAATGCAATACATGATAATTATGATTCATGGAAATACATTAGCATAACTTGTATTAGAAATGCATTTACAAAACAACATGGAATCAGTATCTATACCGTAGGGAGATGACATAGCCAGATTGGCTGTCTACCTGTCAACTCCCACAGATGATGGTTGGCCTTGTTATCAGCACTGTACACAACCGGGGGCATATTGTTATTGATAAAGCTGGATAACTGCACATGTAGGGTTTATTTTTCACTGTTTTGACATCGGAAATTCGGGACTTGGCGGGTCAGATAAAGTATGTTTTGCAAGACGAGATAACAGACAGATGATTTGGCGTTGCTGTTGTGTTAATTGTTTTATTGTTGTGGTTTTTGTTTGTTTGTTTTTTTTTCTTGGGGGGGGGGGGGGGGGTCACGTATTAATACACAGTGGCTATTCGTAATCACAAGATCGATATAAGGTCAAGTCTAGCCAATCGTTTATACCTGTGTTGCCAATTTAACTGGACTTCCCCCCAACTAGCACTACTTCACTTCCAGGGGTTCCCAGGCAGGTACTGTTGTATCATGTGTTGAACTTGAAAGCGATAAAAACTAATAATTGAGGGAGATGGCCTTATTATAATGTCTAAACTACCTAGAACCCTGATTATTTACATACTTGTGAAAGATATGAAAGGATGACAGTCTGTAGCTACAACCTACAGTCTTGACAATAAGGATTGTCACATTCTACGCTATTTGGATACTGAGAAAGATATTTTTGTGTCAGCAATCTTTTGAATAATTTTCTGTTTGTTGTTGTTCTTATTTCTGGGTCCAGCTCATTCCATAATTTAGGAAAGGCGTGGATTGGAAGTTTGTCCAGTGCCCTGGTACGGGTTCTACCAATATATAATAGATCTGATTGCCTCGTAGCTCTTTCTGAGGTGTGTCCTAATTGTTTAAAGAAGGAATGAAATGACGAAGGAAGTTCCCCCTTTTCCCAATCGAAAATGAAGAGGCAGGCTTGAAGTTTGAACAAATCATTAATTTTGAGTATATTATCTTTGGCAAACAGGGGATCAGTATGGGCATTATATTTTGAATTATTAATAATGCGAACTGAGCGTTTCTGCATGATGAAGATTTTCCTAATTGCTCGGGCGCTACCCCAAATATGTATTCCATATAACAGGTGACTGTGGATGAGGGCGAAATATAGTGTTTTCATGGCCCGATGTGGCAGAATTTTTTTCACCTTGTTTAAAGAGTAATTTATTCGTCCTATTTTAGAGCACAGTTGTGAAATGTGAGAACTGTACGAAAGGTTGTCGTCAATGTAAATGCCAAGAAATTTCAGTGATTTTTCCGTTTCGTTGCGTCCTATTCGTTTTATCGTTTTGTCTTGTACATGTATATTTAGATTTTCTATGACTCTCGTATTATGAGTTGGATTTATAAGGACACATTTAGTTTTACTTGCATTCAGGACAAGCTGGTTAGCTGAGCACCAATCACTTAGTTTACTTAATTCATCATTTATGTGGTTAGCTAATATATTTGCATTAGAACCAGACGCGTAGGCTGTAGTGTCATCTGCAAAAGAAAGTATGTTTAGCAATGTTGAACGACAGATATTGTTTATATACAGCAGAAATAGAATGGGACCGAGTACAGAGCCCTGGGGGGACTCCACATGTTATTTGACTCATTTCAGATTTATATTCACCATATTTCGTATACTGAGTTCTGTCGGATAAGTAACTTTTAAACCAATCGTTACTAATTCCCCTGAATCCATATCTTTCCAGTTTAGTTAACAGTATACTGTGGTTTATGGTATCAAAAGCTTTTGAAAAATCAATAAATACTGCTAATGTTATGTCTTTAGTTGGTTTGTTATTTTCAATGCCAATATGTCTAAGAAGTTGCATAACAGGATGTATAGTGCTGTGTTTTTTTCTGAAACCATATTGATGCTGGTATAGAATATCAAATGTATTCAGATAGTTTACAATTCTATTTGCCATTAGTTTTTCTAAAATTTTTGAAAAGACTGGTAAGATACTTATCGGTCTATAGTTATTAAATAGATTTTCGTCTCCGGTTTTAAAAATTGGGATCACTTTGGCGATTTTCATTCTGGTTGGCACAACTCCGCTTGTAAAAGATTGATTAGCATTATGGGCAATTATTTGAGCAATTATATTTATGCTGTTCTTCAAAAGATATGTCGTAATGCCATCACAGTCGTCGGAGTGTTTGGCCTTCAATCTATTAGCTATATTTATTACTTCAGATGGGGTTACGGGTGTTATGAAAAAGTTGTTTTGGTTAGGGAAATCCATGTAGTCTATAAACGACTTGCCTGTTTGTATTAGTTGCTCAGTAGTGCGTCTTCCTATGTTTATAAAGAAGTTATTAAATTCGTATGCTATTTCATGCGGGTCATTTATGTCATGGTTATTATCTTTAACAAAGCTAGAAGGCATACTGGCAGTGCACTTTGCCTTATTTATTGTTTCATTTAAAATCTTCCAGGTTCCTCTCAAATTATTTTTATTGTCATTTAGTACTTTATTGAAGTACATTGCTTTACTTTGCTTTTTAATTCTATTGAAAATTTTACAATAATTTTTATAATTTTTTATATTTTGTTCTGTTGGGAATTTAATTTTTTTAATGTAGAATTTTGTCTTGGTATTTGATGACTTCATGAGGCCCTTAGATATCCACGGTTGCTGTCTGATATATTTTTTCTTCAGTTGCACGTTTACCAAAGGGAATGCCTGTTCAAAAGCGGTAGAATAAATATTCATAAAACTCTCATATGCCGTGTTGGGGCAGGTTGTTTCAAAAATAGGCGAAAAATCGCTTCGCGAAAGAAGTGACCTAAACGTAGCCAGGTTGGTAGCACTGAAATTGCGTTTGTACGCCATTTTCGGGATATCCTTTTGGGAAGCATTTTTTTCTACATAGAATATACCAAAATGGTCAGAGACATCTGTGACAATTATTCCAGACAAGCAGTTGGAGGATATTTTATTTGAGAAAATATGATCTATCAAAGTTGCTGAATGACTGGTTATTCGAGTCGGCTTGGTGATACGAGGTATGAATCCCTGGCTCACCATGAGGTCGAGGTAATATTGAGTTTTGGAATGAGAATTTGTTTTTAATAGGTCAATATTTAAATCGCCCATGATATACGCCTCTTTATTTTCATGATTAATTATATCAGTAATTTTATTTAGTTTTGTAAGGAAGAGATCTATATCTGCTTTAGGCTGGGTGTTAGGTCTGTATATGACTCCGATTAATTTTTTCGTGTTATTTATTTTCATTTCAATAAATAGGGACTCGATTACATGGGGAATGAAGACAGACAAGTCGTTTCGTATTGAGGAGGCAATACCCTCCTTCACATAGATACCCACACCACCTCGCCCATCGTCTCCCTCAGGTCGGATATTTTTAATGAGTGGGTGATAACCTTCTAGACAATATGACATGTTGGACGGTATTCGAAAAATTTCGGTTAACCCTATAATATTAAAGGCATTTTCGGAGTCCTGAAGATCGGCCAGCAGCTCATTTAGGGGGTCCCAATGGGCACTTAGACTTTGGCAGTTAATATGAAACATCGAGAGTTGCTCGGTATAGTTGATGTTTGATAATTTAAGTTCATTGGGGCAATAGTATTTACAATCGCCACTAGAGTCTCTAAATAAAGAGTCTTCTTCATCAGTTATTTCGCATGTTCTATCGTTATAGACTTTTACGAGATCAAATTCTAGGTTCGTCTGCACCTCGTCTAATCCTACACTACCCGCCATTATTACTATATAGGACCAAGTCGCCAAGTCCTACTGATATATCAGTGTTAGATTTTCCATCACCATCGGCTGTTCCCATGTTTATAACTCCTTTGATTTTAGGACATTTGCCCAGACTAACTAAATACGGGGAGGCAATTACTGTTGTGTACAGTGATGAAAGCTGCAAATGCGCTTTGCGCAGAAAAATAAACACAAATAACAAGAATATATGTACAAGTTTCATTCTTATTGGGCGTGCAAGATTTCTAAGAAGGAGCGGTGGGGGGTCTTGTCAGGTGAAAATGGCGGTTAGTAAAAGCGCAATCAGGATTTTTGGAATTTTATCAATGGAAAACATTTATTACACTGGAAAAAGGATGTACACAGTGTCCATACACAGTACCTGCAGAGTAAAAAACCCTCGAATATGTACAAGTTCCATTCTTATTGGCCTTTAGAATTTCTAAAAGGGAAAGGTGGGGGTCTTGCCAGGTGAAAATTGTGGTTAATGAAGGCGCAATGAGGATTTTATGGAATTTTGTCAGTTGGAAACATATATTTATTTGTTATAAGGATGAACACAGTGTGCATTACACAGCACCTGCAGAGCAAAACACCACAGAGTCGCAGCAGATCAGATCCGCCAGCCGTAAAACTAACGGTATGGGCAAAATTATCTAAAAAAAAAAAAAAAGAAAAAAAAAAAAAAAAAAAAAAAAAATCAAGATCAAATCAAAAAGATCAAGGAATCATCCCCATCACGACCCTGTAGAAGTCCACCCCCACACACAGGTGTGTGCATAAAAACCCACATGTTTTTGCTATACAGTAAATCAAACGAGCATTCAGGCGTTAAGGACAATGTTTGGGAAACCATCGACGATGAGCAAGTCGGACGGCTTGTCCAGGTCACCACGTCACTGAACAGTTAGAGTATTGTGTTTGATGACGCCGATTGCTGCCAAGGTACAATAATTCCGTGATTTGTCGTGCCCTTTTGAAAAAGTTTGCCATTTCATTTCCTTGTCGAAAGATTGACACTGTTTTTTTCATCATAACAGACATATATTTCTCGTGCGAACTGGACTAATTATTTTAATTTATTTTGGTTCGCACGCATGGCAATGCGAAATCAAACACAGAACTCGTTCTCACCATGACCTATTGTGTCTTTTATCAAAAACTACCCACAGCATAATTATAGTGTTTGGAATGTTTTAGGACCATTGACCCAAAAGACCAACGGGAAATTTATAGCTAACTTAATCAACATTGATTATTATCAGGATCAATACTCGTCGATATATTATACTGGATATTTACCTCTTACCCTACGCGGATAACAAGGACACATGCATAATAGTTTGGAACAACTAAAAGCTTACAAATTTCGTCAAAAACCACTGCCCACGACCACCCACTGATACGAGCTCAAGGAGCTCGTTCCAGTAAGGGGCCATAAGCTGCGTATCTGTGACGAAAATAGAAGATGTTATCAGATTTGAATGGAGGTTTTGAACATAAAGCTGACTGGTTTCTACTGTTATGCCGGACAAAGGGTGAGCTCCATTCCAATTAATACTTATTTTCACGTGGCTAACCATGCACGGCACAATATTAACTGGTTGTAATGTTTTGTGTGTTCTTCATAAGAGATAGATCCCAGCAAGCATTGTTGTCTTGCGCCAGGGTGGAGGTGGGGTGTCACAGTATGAAGATGTCGACAATATGGTGCGACCAACCATTTTGTAAAAGTGACCAGCCATGCACTGCAGGGCATATCCAAATGATGAACGTGGGGGGGGGGGGGGGGGTCGCAATAACGGGGTCAACAATGTAGTGTGGCTAATTATTTTATGCATGCATTAATATGCCATGCAAGATATTGACCCCCTTCGTACCAATATTTCTTTTATACATCTAATTAATCATTCACTATATTCTTTATTGTGCACGTGAAACTAGACGTGCACAGCATAACTAGTGATGTTTGAACGGGGCCAACATGCATATTTTTGCACGGTGAACCCGTTCAACGATCACACTCTAAATAATATATAGGCTATTTCATGCAACTCCGCTAGTATTGAGTAATAGCTCCCGCCAGCACCGTATATTAACAACATTAGCATGCATGAATATGCTATGCCAGATATTGACCCTGTTCCCATGTACTTGTTTTATATATCTTACTAACCTTCCAATTTTCCTGTGAATGTCCATGTGACTAATCAGCACAGCATAAAAGGTGATAGTCGAACGGGGCCACCGTGCATATTCATGTACGATGGCCCCGTTCAACCATCATCACGTTATGTGAAGTTTTGATTTATTCATGCAACTCCGCAGGTATTTACTTTTAGCTCAGCCAGTACTGTACACTGTCGGGATCAACATGTATGAATATGTCATGCTAGTTATTAACCCGACTTCTATCAATGCTAATTTTATAGAAATAACAGATCTCTCACCATTCTCCTTGACAAATGCATCTGACTAATTCCACATAGCATGAGAGGTCATAGCTGATTGGGACCATCGTACATATTCATGCACGATTGTCCCACTCAACCATCACCAGTTATTTAAAATTTTGGTTAGTTCCTGCAACTCCTCCAGTATTTACCAATAGCTCATCCAGTACCGTATACTGTCAGGATCAACATGCATGAATTACGCCACGCTGGATATTAACCGTTTCTCGTCGATACTTATTTTATACATCCAACAAGCCATTCACAACAAACATTATTTCATACAAGTGGCTACATTGGAAAGTGAGTGGCCACAGTATGAATAATAGTCCAATTCACGCACCCACCAACCACATTCCCACTATTTCTTGTTATATAGCACTGACATTACGCCGGCAAACATAATCAAAATGTCAGTAATACTCTTTAAGAGATATTACCTCATGGGTATGGCCATAGACGTTGAATCCATTTCCACCAACACTTTTTATATAATATTTATGCTAGCTGTCAGTACTGAATTATTAACACTACCAATATTGAATATAACCAGAGTTTGAGCGCATGGATACACCCCATTTATACGGTTGCTGGTTATACGAGACCATGACAATAATAAAGATTCGTACACATCAATACAGCCAAAATATCAGTACCAGGGTCACCAGAAAATGCCCCACCGGAACTGCCAAACGCGTTGGCAATTCCAGCCATGTATGTTCGTGCACACCAATACCATATCCCCATATTACTTATTATATAAAATCCAGGCACATTTGTGCTTCCCCTCCGAAATTGTGTATGAGAATGCTGTACCAGTGATTAACCCCATTCCCACCAATACTTATTTTATACATGTACTAACCCTCTACAGAACAGCATTATCTGGATATTATGTTATGGTGTATCATAATATGTTACAAGACATAACCCTTTGGACGAACAGAACGTTAATTTCTTTGTGGGGGGGGGGGGGGGGCACTGTATCAAGATGTCAACCTTTCACCCAACGCGGACACTAGACGACGTTTTTCTCGGATAACAAAATTTGTCGTTTTCCATCCCCAGAACACGACCCGTGACCCCTCGCCAGAATGAGTTGAACGAGCTCGCTCTAGTGAGGGGTCACAAGCTACGCCTCTGGGACAAAAAGAACAAAAAAAACCCCTAAAAAACAAGAAAAAACATTAGAATTTGAATGGCGTTTAGTAAAAAGTGCAAGGCGCTTTGGACGTAACGTTTGGGTAGAGGGTTAAAACGGATTGTGACAAGACATTTTATACATAGGACTAGACATGCTAGCCATGTACTGTGCAAACTTTAAACATGCTGTACTATGGATATTATTTACGGGCATATAGAAGTTCTCTAAAAGGCATTGACTCATTATAGCAGCAGGCCTTCGTTGGCATTTGAAGGGAGGGGGGAGGGGGCGGGGTCACTACACAACATGGAGACGTCATCGATTGGGAATACACATAAATACCCACGATTTGGCATTCATTCAACCATCGAGGTCTAAGGACAGTAGCAATTCTCTGTCCGTCTGTCTCTGTGCAATGTTGGGGACATTAAGGGGGGGGGGGGCACAATTTTAAGGCACCAACAATTGAAAAACACCTACGGACACACGCAAAATAATATTTAGGCTTGACCATGCGACTCCGCCAGTATATGGTTTTAGCTCCGCCAGCACTGTATATTAACAGCATTAGCATGCATGAGTATGCTATGTCAAATATTACCCTGTTGCCGCATATACTTAATTTATATATCTTACTAACCTTACATTTTCCTGGGAATGTCCATGTGACTAATCAATACAGCATAAAAGGTGATAGTCGAATGGGGCCACCGTGCATATTCATGCACGATGGCCCCGCCCAACCATCACCACGTTATAGTTTGATTTATTCGTGCAACTCCGCAGGTATTTACTATTTCTCAGCCAGTACTGTACACTGCCAGGATCAACATGTATGAATATGTCATGCTGGATATTAACCCCGCTTCCACCAATACTAATTTTATAGAAATAACTGGTCTTTCACCATTTTCCTTGATATATGCATATGACTAATCCCACACAGCATGAGAGGAAGGAAGCTGTTGAACTTCACAAACAAGTTCGGTCTGAAGATTCTGAACACGGACGCGAGGTGTAAGGGGAAATGGACCTGGGAGAGGAACGACAGAAAATCAATAATTGACTACATCCTCACAGATATTAATTTATGGAGGGAAGTGATAGGGGTAGAAGTGGATGATGAGGGTAAAATGGAGGTGGATAGTGATCACAGCTTGATTTCAGTGACGAACAGGGCCAAAACTCTAGTAAAAAGCAAAGGAAGCTCTAAGGAGATTTGGGAACTCAAAAAAGATGCTGACTGGGCGAAGTTCAATGAAAAACTGAAACCAAAGCTTGCAACCGTACCCAAGAGGGGCAGTGTCCAGAAGATGGCCGACGTAATAGTTGCGAGCCTGGTAGAGACAGGAAAGGAAAGTGTAGGAAAGGTCAGGGTGCCAACACGGGAACTTGGGTACAGAGTGAACGAAGAACTGAAAAGGGCCATAAAGGGAAGAAAAGCTAAATATGCTGCATACAGGAGAAGTAGAAAACTTAAGGGGGCGGAAAGCAATGAGGCCGCAGTTGCTAAGGAAGAATACCACCAAGCACGAAATAAAGTAAATAAGATTAAAGACGATAATCGGAGAGTACGAAATAGCAGTCTTATTAGGACGATAAGAACGACAGAGGGTCGAGTTCGAACGTATTTTGGAAATGGGTGAATAAACGTAACAAAGGAAGTAACCCACAGAGTATTAAAGTAGATGGCAGAGTTACAGACGAGCAAGATCAAGTCGCATCAGAACTAGTCAAGCACTGGGAAAAGGTAAGCGATGGGGCATGGGGAGCCTACCAGAGTGTCCGAATCAGGTCGAGGAAAACCTATCGAGCTTCGTGTGCAGCGAAATTAAAACGGAGGAGGTGCGAAAGGTGATATCAAAATTAAGGGATGGAAAAGCGGAGGAGTGGATGAAATTCCTAACGAGTTTATCAAAAAAGGGGGAGAGGAACTCGTGAAAAGCCTAACTGCCCTATTCAATCTAGCCATAGAAAATCAAGAGGTCCCAAAGGAGTGGAGAGAAAGTAAAGTGACATTTATTCACAAAAAGGGGGAAAAAGACGTTTTGGATAACTATCGAGGGATCTCTGTCAGTAGCAACATTGGAAAGGTTTTCTGTAAAGTCCTGTATGGGAGACTAGAGGAGGTGATTGAGGAGAAGGGTTTTTTGGGAGAAATCCAGAATGGCTTCAGGAAGGGAAGAAGAGTTACTGACCATCTTTTCACACTATCCCAAATGATAGAATCCGCGAAAGCAAAAAAGAAAAAGATGTTTATGGCCTTTTTGGATATCAAAAAGGCATACGATAGAGTATGGAGGGAAGGTATGTGGCGCAAGCTGGAGGCTATGGGCTTAGGAGGCGAGTTTGTTGGAATTATGAAAGCATTATATAAAGATGTACAGAGTGAACTTAGCCTGGGAAACATTACAACGAAACGTGTGCCTATGGAGATAGGCCTAAAACAGGGGTGTATCCTTTCGCCGATCCTGTTTGCATTGTACATCAAAGGTTTAGGAGATGAACTCCTACGTAGCGGGGAGGGGGGTAGCAGTTGGGGACTTGAAGATCCCAGGGCTATTTTTTGCAGACGATATGGTTCTAGTGTCAGAAAGCGAAGAGGGGCTAACGAAAATGCTGGGAATTGTTGGGAAATATGGGAGCAAATGGAGACTCGAACTTAATGAAAGCAAGAGCAAAATTATACCTGTGGGCCGCAAAGTGGACTCCACTCGAAGGTGGAGAGTGGGTGAGTTCTGCATTCCGGAAGGGAGCAGCAAACTTCTCAGTGTGGGAGAGACAGGTGATTACGAGTATTTGGGGGTAAATATAAACATTACAGGAAGAGGCATCTACCGGAACCACACAAATAAATTGATTCTGAAGGGGAAGCGAATCCTTAACCAAATGAAACTTATAGGGAGAAACAGTTTCAATAAGATTTTCGTGGGGAAAACCATTTGGGAAATGGTGGGGCTGCCAAGTATAACATACGGTACGGAAGCGGTACCCCTAAACCAGACGGCCGAAAAGAGCTTGGAAATCCTGCAGAACGATGCAGGCCGATGGATAACGGGGTCGAGTAATGCCGCAGCGCTAGAAGCAATCAGGGGTGAGCTTGGATGGATGAGGATCAAGGACAGGATAGACCTGTTGAAGCTCGGTTATCTTAATTATTTGGTAAATCTCCCCGACAGCCGATGGTGTAAAGCAATGTTCCTGAGAATTTTCAACTCAAATATCAAAACGGGGTGGATGGTCCAAGTGAGGGAGCTAGTAGAGAACTACTCATTGGAGATCTCGGACCTGGACGTTGGGGCAAACCAGGGTAAAAAAATCGTCAGAGAAAGGGTCATGGAGGATTGTAACCGTAATTGGCGAGAGGGGGTCAAATCAAAGAGGTATTTGGGTGGCCTGCGTGATAAAGAGAAGCCAGGTTTTGAAGACTACCTTGATGGCACCTTTGGGGGGTCACTGTTGTTCAAGCTGAGGTCGCGATCCCTGGAGCTGAGGGGAAAAATTGGGAAAGACGGTGAAAGGGAGTGTCAGATGTGTAACTTGGACATGGTGGAGACCCTGGAACACTTTCTTCTAGAATGCCCAAAGTACCAGCCTAAAAGAATGAGATTCACTGGGAGTATAATGGGCAAGTGGAATGGGAGAATGAAGGACATGTGGTTAGGGGGAGACTCAAAGGAGAGGGTTAATATGCTAATCGGAGAGATTGGGAAGAATGGGACAAGGGATATCATCAAGCAGTTCGTCTCCGAGTGTTGGGAGGAGAGGAGAAGCGTGGGAATAGGGAGGCAGTTGGGAGTACAGGGGTAACCATGGCCTTCTCGTCCGAGAATCGCGACAAATCGGCGGCTGGCCAAAGTGTTATTATTATTATTATTTCACATTTGTACACTAAGTCGGGACTTGAAGTCAATATAAGATCAATGAGGCTGCTATGGTTGTTAGTGGTCATTGTTGGTGAATCACCAGTTTGCACAAGACCATTAAAATCCTCATGATACTTTATTTTGTGGTGGGTAGTCGGGTAACAATAGGCATTAAAATCACCAACTAGGATTGTTTTTATAGACATGTTCTTACGAGCGGCTGTTAGAGATCCATATATAAGATTCCAATTTATTTATTTATTTATTTATTTATTTATTTATTTATTTATTTATTTATTTATTTATTTATTTATTGGTGTTTAAGGTCACATATTTAGGGACAATGGCTAATCATGACCACGACAGTTTTACGGATGGAGGAAGCCGGAGTACCCGGAGAGAACCACCGCGCAACGGCGAGCAACGTTCAGCTCCCCAACATACTAACTCCACACAAGAAGGGTTAGCATTGGTTAAAGACAGGTGCACTATTGACGTGCAGTACGCCTTCGTACTAAACGACACCGTGCCCCACGTGGGCAATGGGGGTGAAGTGTCTTGCACAAGGATACAACGTGGTTGACGCAGGTGGGGTTCGAACCGAGGACATCTCGGGTTGCAGCCTGCATCTCTGCCACCGCGCCCCATATAAGATTCCAATAAGCATTGTTTGCTGATGGTGGTCAATGCAGATCACCCAGTTGTAGTTTTTTATTCCCTTACCTCAATTCAAGCCAAATAACTTCTAACCCATGAACTGCTTTGTCTAGCCGGTGTTTAAAAACTACATTACATTTGATATAAACTACTATCCCACCCCCGGGCCGTGTCATGATCCTTGCGTATCGGAGGAAAATAAAAACCAGGTATTTTAATATGATCCGATGAGACTTTCTCAGAAAGAAGATGCTCTGTTACAGCAACCATATCGAAATCTGTTAAGTCGGACAGTTGCTCACCGTTGCTCGGTAGCTCGCTTCTGGTCCTGGTCTCTGACTTCCTCCACTCGTAAAGCTGTCTGACACGATATGACCTTGGTTGTTGAAAATGTTGTCAAACCTCAGTAAACTGAGAAACTGGACGAATTTCGAAAAATTTTCCATAAACTGGGGATAAGTTAAAGATTCTAGTAATCATCTGATCCAGATCCAGAAAAAATGGCTGAAGCAAGCTAAAAATAGCTCAATCAAGATCGTGTTTTTGTCTACCACTACTTTGTTTTGCACGGTGCTATTGTTTGATCGTCGGTTACTTATGCAAGGGAGGGGGCATATACTCCTGGCGATCCCCCCACCACCACCACCACCACCACCATCACCACCACATAAACACACACACTGGTTTCGTTCCTGCATGGGCAACTTTATCATTAACTTTTTTTTCCATCGCTGTTCTGGCAGAGTGAGCCTTAGTCCTCTCAACACTTGCGCCCTAGATGGTATCGACTCATACAGTACAATCTCCACCAAAATGGGCGAATCCACTCCGCATTTGTGGGGAAGCTCAGTAATAATTTAATCCTACAGCCCTGTATTACTGACCCTAACAGCCTATCTATTGATCATTGTGTCGTCTGCTTGTTTACGACCAAATCGTTCTTCACGCAAAAATGTATACTGCGTTAAAATGGTTAAGGTTGCTTGGAGATCATTATTTTTTAACAAACAATTTTATCTTGAGGAAATATTATGAGACGGATGCAATTGATTTTTAGCACAGAGAACTTTATTTTTTGTTAAAGTAAACATACACTTCTAAATATTTTATATTTTTCCTCTTTGAATCTGGAATATAAATTCAAACCAAAAACTGTTATGATTGATTCTCAATATGAATTATAATAACTACTCTACCAACAAATCGATAACATAACTTCAATTTGAATGATTACATAATCGATTATTATATAAAACTATTAAACATTTACAAACATGAGAACATTGTAATACCACTGTGTGAAATTCTAATTGATCTATTGAGTGAACAACGAGTATTGACGACGAAGTGTTTGCTTGCACTGTGGGAGTGCTTGGAAATTAATGTTTATTACCTTAACAACCACCTGACAGATATAGTTTGTGGTCTGTTGTCATATTGGAGATAAGTGTCATGGTCAGGACAAAAACGTTCTCTTTTCATTAAAAAAACAGACAAAATGTAATTTGAACAAGAAGCCCTCAAAATAGGGCCCGTCGAATTGTGATCTTTCTCTCGAATCAGGCAAAAGGTGTTCGTAGTTGAATCGAATCTCTAACCGAATTCATCTTCTGAAAGTCTACAAAAACGAAATTATGAAATTCCAAAACTCTCCTGGATTCGAATTATTTTCGAATACTCGAGATAGTTTTGAGTCGAATGAAATCCGTGAAAACCTTCGAAACCGAATTGAATTTCGAATCTTTACCTTGCCCTATCCTCAAAAGTAGGAAAAAAATACGCAAACGCCTGGCGATTCATATTCTATTGCATTTTCCACGAAACGAAATTGTTATAAAATAATTTTTATGAACAAAAGAATTTTATATTACGATGACATTTGCAATATGGATACAAAATACGTCAACAAATTTTCAAAACAGGCATGTTTGAATTGAGCATTCTCCATAAATACAGTTCTCAACTAGATGAATGAATAAAGGAACATAATACTGAAGATTGGAGGTCTTCGTGTTCATTTTGATAGACCCATCTTTTTTATTCATTTTTCAATAACGGATAATTTTTGTCCATGTCGGGGGACCTTTTGTCCGTCCTCTAAATCTTATAATATTATATGGCTGTTCAGTAAAGTCGCAGAGAAAGCCAACTGATATTTTTGAATAAAATAATTTTCAAACTGCACGGGAGCGCGGTGGCTTAGTAGGTAGAGGTGCAGGCTGCAAGCCGAGAGGTCCTCGGTTCGAATCCCACCTGCGGCAACCGCGTTGTGTCCTTGGGCAAGACACTTCATCTCCATTGCCCGCGTGGGGGCACGATGACGCCGTGTACTAAGGCGTACTGCACGTCGATGGTACGCATGTCTTCAACCAATCTAACCCTGCCTATGCTGCAGTGCGGAGTTACGATGTTGGGGAGCTGGCAGTTGCTCGTCGTTGCTCGGTGGTTCTCTCCGGGTACTCCGGCTTCCTCCACCCGTAAAACTGTCACGGTCATGATTAGCCATTGTGCATAAATATGTGACCTTAAACATCAATAAATAAATAAATAAATATTCAAACTGCAGCTATAGAGGTGCAGGTGAGGGCGTTTATATTAATTGATGTACATGTACCAAAATAGTGACCCGTCTGAGATAATCTCCTCAAACCCATGTCATTGATTTGAAATGAAATGTACTATTCAATAAAATTTGAATTCTATTTTGTTTTCAAAATGCTCTGAAAACAAACGGAAACAGCGGTATGGTGTCTAGGTTTTTTTCGTCAGAGCTCTGATGCAAGTATATGCATTAGGCCTATATGAAAAATTTTAAATTTGTTCTCGCGATCTCAATGAACACATATGGAAATTTGGGGTTAGGCCAATTGTTCAACTTACAAGAAAGCAATGTTCTTTGCCCTTTACCCAACAAACCGACCACATCCGCCCGCGTAATTAAATTCAACAAAATCATATGTTCACCTGCCCCTCTTTAAACGATCCCATCGAGCTCGTTCCAATGAGGGGGTGGGGGTTGGGGGGGGGGGGGGGCACATGACACGGTTTTGATAGAATTTTGTGAAACATCTGCAAAAAAAACAACAATTAAAATTAATAATAGATAAAATAAAAAAATGTATATTGTCTGTGCTGGGGAGGTTGTGGTTTATATAGCCATCTTTCAGTAAATGGGTTAATTTGATCCAGGCATACTGTTCACCTCACCAGAAAACAACATATGACGACACGCCCAATAAAACGAGAAGTAAAATTGAACACAAGGGCGAGACTAAAATGAAAAATGTTTGTCTGATATGTACGCATACATGTTCAGCAACAATGTGTCTCTCTTTGTCAGACGGAAAGAATCCCGACACGTCCGGTTATCTCTTCAAAAAGAAAGTTACCTGTATTGCAGTAGAAAATGAAAATATTTTAAAGAGAAGCTATTAGCATTAACTTCTCGTCCCGTCTCCTTCAAAACAGATGTTTTGATATTTAGATATATCCAGCAAAGAAGGTAGTGTCTTGGATGAAGATATGGTTTGGGACTTTCTCGTATGTGACAAATACAACAGCCAGTATGATGTATCTTGAACATAATTGTTGATGTCTCAGAGTCGGACCAACGACAACAATGGATTGTGGTTTGTCATCCTGACTTTGTGTGCACATGTTTTTCACCGAAAACAGAAGAAAAAACAAGACTCCCACCCACAAAGGCGATTAAACAAGACTGTAGAACAGAGGGTGGGGGTGTAGGTGTGTGTCTATGTGTATGTGTACGTGTGAGTATGATGCTGTTTGTGTGTTCATGAACTTTTCACGTGTATTTTAAGTGTTTAAATTATTTTCAACATATACTTATCACAGTTTACTGAGGATCTCCCCTAATCATCATAAAAGATACGTACATTTTTATGTTTGTCTACACTCTAAAATCAGTTGGGTTAAAAATTAACCAAAATCAACTGGGTTTGAATGAATATGAACCCAGTTTGGTTCGTATTCACTTAACCCAGTTGATTAGGGTTAATTGTTAACCTAAATGATTTTAGTGAATTTATTGGGGGGTTAAAGGCATCCCAACAGTCTCCATATCGTTTCAGATAATTCCACGGGTGCATAAAGTCAGAGTTCCCGAAGTGAGTCACCGATCAACGGCGAATAACTGTTTGACTCCCCAACTTACTATTCCGGCACAAACAGGTTTAACATTGGTTGAAGGTTAGTGTGCCATACATTAATTTTCTTTTGAGGAGGAGAATCCAATTGGAAACTAACTGTTTTCGGTTGGCAGATTGGGCATCATACATTTAAGATGACCCCCATTCTAACGCACGCACGCACGCACGCACGCACGCACGCACGCACGCCTTTTAAATTTATTTTACCCAAAGCATATATCAAAAATTATTATTTTAATAATTGTTTTTTAAAATTTCTCAAAAATATTAAACGTACCCATATCATATGACCCCTCGTTGGAACGAGCTCAAGAGCTCGTTCTAATGAGCGGTCACATGATATGGTTTTGCTGAAATTTTCTTTAAAATATATTATTTTCAACTGCTTAATTTGTAAATTACGCGGGGTGGTGGGGCCGATTCGTTAGGTAAAGGGTTAAAAGTTCAAGTTAGGGAAAGGATTGAACGACTTGCGTATTATTGGGTGGCATGCACTTGATACATGCTAACCATACCTCCCATGGCCTTGTGGGAACACTCTGGGACTGATATTATAATATGATATATGTGTTTATAAGTTGGAGACCCAAGTTGGTTGGGAGAATCCTTTCATATTTAAAAACGATTCTCACTCAAACTATCCAAATTAATAAAAAAATATTATCTCACACTCATACTTACACAATCCCTGTAGGCAACTTGATCCAGGTGACCGTTTTAGGCTCACTTGAGCCTGTGGTTTTAATTTGTATTTTGCAAAAGTTTGAATTTATTATTATTTTCCGCGGCAGCTGCAGTAATTGTTTTACACATTGTCAACATACATGTTGTTCACGTGTCAGTCCCGTTAACATGTGTCCTCTTGTTAACCATGAGACCAAGATTGCCAGATTTGATAGTCCAGGCACATTAGACATAAAAATGAGAAAGTAAGGAAAAAAATCGGAGAAAGCTGATTTTTTTATATGTTTCCGGGACACACATTGCGGATAAAGTGTGAAAAGTCCCCGCGAATCCGAGTTAAGCTTTTTTAGTTATAGCGTTTTTTTGATGAAAAAAAATTTTTTTTTAAAAATTCGACCCAGCTCCATATTTCTCATTCTTATTCGCCTTAGTAGGGTGAGAATCATAAATATCGTGCTGAATTATATTGAGAATACATATCCCCAACAGAAAATGCCAACTTTGTACCAATCCTCACACTCAATGGTGAAATATTCACGAAAATGTACAAACTTACGAAAAAAAATTTATTGTTTTCATACACACAACGGTACACAACGTCCATTAAATCAAATCTACGACTACTTTGGGGGTTAAATTATATATCAAAAATTGCAGAAAAGCAGTGGCTTTATAATGATATATAACAATAGTCATTTATTCCATAATGAACTGGTGAAACGTGTGAAATATTAACCATACCCCCTAAACTCAAATTCAAACGGCATCGACTTTTCTCATTCAAATACCGTATTATACGTTTGTCCAGTGACGTTTGACCAACCACTTTATATCAAAGCAGTGGAGATTGTGTCTTCGTCAGATAAGTTGACAAACGTTTTCGTTAGACTCGGCGGCTTCCATATGATTATGTCATATTTAGGGGCAATTGGTTCGATCATGGCTGGTAGCGGCTTGGATGAACTTTGGGGGACTGTTTATGCTGGTGGGTCAATCCATCATTTGATCAGTGGTCATGCATATTCAAGAGCAGTTCGTGCCCATTTGCTAACACAAATTGCCATTACAAAGCTTGTGTTTGAAGAAAGCCGAACACTAGATAACATAGACTGCACAGAAGTCAATGAAATATTCTGTGGACTTGCCAGAGGTGACTGTACAACAGCTGACGCTGTCAATCAAGAAAGTGTCAACCATCTACTGTCAAAATTACACGAACTGCTCCAGAATACGTCCGTAGGCCGCACAGGAAAGCTTTGGGTACAATACTACGAGCAAATAGGTCTTCTCCAGTTGTTCTTGAGAGCAGAGCGCACAGGCGACTGGGAACTCCACACATATTGTGTTCGCAATATGATTCCAGTATTTCACGCAGGTGGTCATTTTGCATACGCAAAAAGTTCTCATCTCTATTTGCAGCAGATGAATGAGCTAACAGAAATAATGCAACAGGATGATTTGAAGTTGTTCACTGAGAAAGGTTACTTTACCATAAGGCGCTCAGATAAATTCTGGGACGGGATATATTCTGATCAGACCATAGAGCAGTGTTTAATGAGAATGTTCAAGTTCCCTGGTGGTCTCACACATGGCAGGGGAATAACCGATAGCACTGTTGCGAAATGGGTACATGGACTACCTCTTTGCCTTCTGATATGTAATGCTCTCGAAAATGTTGTTCATGTTCACACTGGTCATGCGAACAACATCGGGATCTCCGTCAAAGTTCACAATTGACTGATGCCAATGATATCACCAAATTATTGAACTGGCTCAGAGTGCATTTCTCCTTTCAGAATAGAGATCCACTACAATTAGTCTCTATAGCGACCGGGCTTGTGGCCGACGAAACTGTGACCAAGTTCGCAAAATTGGTGAATGTTGCGTATCGAATGTTGTTAGCAAAACGTTCAACAGCATCAAACTACGACGTGTTGACACTGTGAAGTCTTTCGCATCGATGGCAAATAGCATCAAAGTCAAGTAAGGTAGTGATTGACCCCACAATTCTGTTCAACCGCATCACATGTGTTATTCAGTCACAAGCAGAGATGGAAGAGTATCTCAAATATGAACTCGCCCCGAAACCACCAGCATTGTTTGATTCTGCTGGAATGAGGAAGACACAGAAAAGCACGCTCGGTAAGATCCTCAAAACATACGGTTCCGAGCAAACTAAAATCCCAGAACATTCTCTGTTTGTTGTAGATGGTGGATTTTTATTGAGGGCAGTTGTATGGCCTAAACAGTCGTCATATAAGGACATATGTACATCATATTCCAATTATCTGGTGAGACATTTTGGGGCGAACGTCGTGGTTGTTTTTGATGGTTATGCTTGTACAATGTCGACAAAGGGCATGGAACAAGCCCGTAGATCTAAAGACAGGTATTCCATTGATATCAATATCTCACCCGAGTTACCAGCCACCACACCCCAATCCGATTTCCTTGCAAATGCCAAGAACAAAACCCAACTGATCGATCTTCTAATGCAGGAGCTATCTGCTATCAATATTCAGTCCAAGAAGGCCGAGGCTGATGCTGATGTACTGATAGCCGAAACTGCACTTGACATCGCTCAAGATGACAACAATGTTGTCGTTGTGGGAACAGACACAGACTTGTTAGTCATTCTTACCTCTTGAGTTCAACCGGGATGTAATATTCACATGATGTATTCCATTACCCCAAACTTACTAGTTTCAGTTAGTGAAATAGCAACCAAAATGGGTGACCATAGAAGCAACCTCCTTGTAGCACATTCTATAAGTGGTTGTGACACTACTTCTGCACTCTTTCGAGTTGGTAAGAAGAAAGTATTCAGTACAATTGTCTCCGATGTTACTAGCGACTCACAACAGTATGTCAACACAATTTTGGCGGATGACAGTACACCAAGTGCAGTAGCCGCTGCCGGGGAACAACTTCTCCTGATCTTATACGGGAGTAAAACTGTTTCCTCTCTCGACCAATATAGATATGTCACTTACAAGCGTTATGTAGCAAAATCTAAACTGAATAAACCCATCGACCTAGCCTCACTCCCACCAAGCCGCGATGCTGCACAACAACATGTCTACAGATGTTATCTCCAGGTCCAACAATGGCTGGGCTCTTCGCTTCCTCCGACGGATTGGGGGTGGTCGCTAGACAATGGACTTCTTGTACCGACTGCAGCCACAAAGCCATGTGCCCCCGATAACCTACTGAATCTGATCAGTTGTGGTTGCAAGAGTGCTTGTACAAAAAGGTGTGGGTGTAAGAAGGCAGGACTCTCTTGCTCAGGTTTGTGTAATTGCAGTTCGGATTCTTGTAACAACCACAGAAACACTGTCCTGTCGGAAATTTCTGAGTTCGATGAATAATATGTATATAGGTCATGTCATTTCTGTATATAGCGTTGATAATAGTCAATGTAACTTAATCCATGTTGATTGATTTGTACATTCTGTAAATATTATTTATTGATTTTTGTACATTCTGTAAATATTATTTATTGATCTAATGCTGCCAGACACAGACGTGTCTGTTCGGCCCCAAGCCCGAAAATAGTTGAGTTCTCATGCTGACGAATTTTATGCCAAAAGGGGAACTCGGCCAGAAGCAGAGGGGGTCTTCCATAATGTCTATTTTGTAAGCAATGATAAAAGTCTTCAAATGGTGGTGGATTTTTTATCGTCTGTCCAACCAACCGTTCTGTACTACGACCCTTTGGGCAAATCCGTTAGGAAAATCGTCATTTTTTGCGAAAATCCGATACTTTTTTGTGAATTTTCAATAATTTTTCGCAGAAATTGTCACAGAATGCACATTTTCCTCTAGGTAAATGTATATTAGACATTATGTAGCTCGAAATACGCGTAAACAAAAAATACAGTTGGATCAATTCGAGGTTACAAAGTTCGTGCGATTTTTTTTGATTTTTTTCGAACGCGTTTTCGAAAAAAGGCTTTAGAAAAAAAGCTCAACTGGGATTTTAGGGGACTTTTGTCTAATCGTTCAGTGACATGTACTCGACATTCCCTGAAAAAATCAGCTTTCTCCGATTTTTTCCCTAGTGAAACCTAATGTTCTTGGGCTATGAAGATAAGATGTGTTGTTAAATCAATCGAAGACAGTGCAAAGGCTTTTAAAGGCCCGGGGGGGGGGGGGGGGGGGTATCGATTTTTTCTTCAATTAATGTATTTATAGATTTTCTCTTTAGGAATTTATTTTGCACTGTTATGTTTTTTATGTTATAAAAGCTACACCCCAGTGTTTAATTATGCGTTTTTTCTCAGATATGTTTTAATGTTTAACAAACAACAACTCCAAAATTGATAATATGAAGAATTTTAAAATATTTGACATTTTCTTCAGTTCATTATGGACAACACAAGAGGTAACGGTAGTTGACACAATCAGTTACCCCTATTAACTACGATCCACTGTAAAAACAAATTATTACACAGAACATTTTACTGCTGTTAGCTGAAAATAATCTTGCTAACATCTATGGAAAGAAATAAAAGAAGTGGCCGTTTTTCTTCTGGTACCTTCGTTTTTTTCCAAGTAGTAACATACCTACAGTAGATGGTAATTTTCAAGTATCAGATGCTGCAGTTCTTTATTTTCTGCGAAATTAATGAATAACTTTGGGAATTCCGATGTAAGCTGAAGGATTTCCTATGAACTATTTTTGAAGACGAGCGTGACGTCAGTCTACAGCTTGAAGTTACCTAAATTTCACCTCAGAGCTGTCTGTAGTTTTCGCTTATTAAAAGCTACAAAGGGAAACGTTGCTTTTTGTACTATTTATTTATTGGTGTTTAAGATCACATATTTATGCACAATGGCTAATCGTGACCGTGACAGTTTTACGGGTGGAGGAAGTCGACCCGGAGAGAGCCACCGAGCAACAACGAGCAGCTGCTAGCTTCCCAACATCTTAACTCCGCACTGCAGCAAAGGCAGGGTTAGATTGGTTGAAGACATGTGCACCATCGACGTGCAGTATGCCTTAGTACATGGCGTCATCGTGCCCCCATGTGGACAATCGGGGTTAAGTGCCTTGCCCAAGGACACAACGCGGGAGTCCGAATCGATCGCTCAGACGGTCACCCAACCGAGGACTAGCCGGGCTCGACGTTGCTTAACTTCGGTGATCTGACGAGAACCGGTTACCGCAATGCCACCGCGCTCCCGCTTTTTGTGCTAAACTGATTAGAATCAACTGAGTAACCGTCCACTTTGCCTCCTTGTTTAGCGAACGTGTTTTTACAGTAATTTGCAAGTTTTAATTCCTCCTAGACTTTTATATTAAATAGAAAGGATAGTTCCTATCAATAAAAGTTAGATTACATTTTAAATGAGATTCAATAGAGAATAAAAGTCAAACCTTCAAACTGACTGAAAAAATCTGTAAAAAGCCAGTTTCTGTATTTTTATACTACTCTCCAGGAAAATGCCTGAAGTCTGTGCTATGATGCGCACATTGATGATACAAATTCGCTGACATTTCGAAATTTCATTATTTTATATGAAATTTCATATCCTTTGTGTTAAATTACTGACAACTTTAGAAATTAAGGTGGGGGGCCTATTTTTCGGTAATTCTCTCTCAATGACGAAAATTGTCAGGCATTGTTTCACATTATAAAAACTAAAGCGGAATCTGACTTAATAAAAAGAGTATTTTTCCTTTTTAAATGACTTACCTTTAACATTGTTTTGCTGAATGTTAGGATTGCTCAGGCACGGTCCGGGATAAAAAGTCCACATCAGTATCACACAAAACAGCAATGAGTCAACAACACATGGCATCCTGAATACGATAAATTATTTTGACTGACAATCACGACTTTCGGAAATCAGATAGCTCTCGTATTTGTACCACTGAAGAGTTTAAGCAATGCCGTTTCCGAACTTTGCCTTGAATGTTATTAAATCAATAAGTGACAAATAAAAGATTTCATTTACCCAAACTCCACATTTATCTTTTTTCGTTCATGCTTTATTGACAACACAGTTCTGGATAGGAAATTGATCTTTTGTCACTTCCGATGCTTATCCATCAATAGAATCATGCTCTGCTAACTCCTCGTTTGATCCATTGTGGTGATACAATAATACGGAAGCCTCAAAAGGACACGTATGGGGTTTTACCTTTTAATTTTAAAAATACTTTTTTTCAGTTTCTACCCGAGGTGAAAACTTTCCTCCCGTGGAAATAACCTTCTCCAGAGGTAGGAAATTTTTTCCTGAACTAGAAACTTCTCTCTTTTTTCCCAGTTTTTCCCAGGGTGGAAACTTTTCTCGCGGAAATAACTTTTCTCCAGTGCTGAAAACGTTCTCCTGTGAAGACTATTTTTGTTTTTACCCTTTATTTTTTATATATTTTCACTTTCCACCCGAGATGAAAACTTTTTTTTCCCGCGGTGAAAAGTTTTTCTCCCGAGGTGGAAACATTTCTTAAGTGGAAACTTTTCACCCATGGAGAAAAATGTTCTCCGCGGGAGAAAAGGTTTCAATTTAGGGGGAAAGTGAAAAAGTAAAAAAAATGAAAGATAAAAAAATACAAGTCCCTCTGAGGATTCCGTAAATACCAGAATATGAATATTAATTACAAAACGTAATGTTCTTTTTTTTTGTCCTTAACTTTGTCGTTGACTGCTATTGGGGCGAGTTCATCAAGTACATTCCAATGGAGGATCAAAAGATATTCTTTTTAAGAAAATAAAATAAAACTAAGAGTACATTCCGCCTCATTTCAGCTATTTGTTGAAAGTCAGTTTTGCACATCAGTTTTTTTTCTACAGAACTACTGACCCAAATCATCAAACCAAACTTGACACAAATATTATTTGGTTTCGCACTATTTTATTACCAGTTTTCAATAAACGTTCCTAACCGCAATGCCATTGGTATAATTCCCCCAAAAGGCCCCAAAAGTCACAAATTCTTGCAAACTACTTGCAAAATCGTCTTCTCATAAACCACTAGTCACTGTGATTCGATATGCAACATCCTTTTGTGATGAAGATTCAATTCAAATTTAGTCAATGAATGTTTCGCGATCAATATTTGGGCTTGTCCTCAGAGGGGTAAATTCATGGCCCATCTGCAAATATCAGTTTTCAGGACCAGAAGGCCAGTTTGAACTAAATGTAAAACGTGTCTGGAAAGTTATATGTTGTACATGGCTTATTTCTATTGCTGTCCACAGCATAAGCATGTGGTTAATTATTTGGCGTGCATGAATTGAGTGGATGAATGCAACTCATTTTATACTGCATTGACCTCGCATGAAGTTTTAACACCTTCGTTCTCCAGTCACATTCTTGACCCACAGGTTCAGGCAGCTAGAGTTGTTCCGCCATATAAAGAGAGATTGAAAATGTAACGCGAGTTCCATTTTTACTTATATTGTGATTCACCATTCATATTTGCGAGAATATAACTGACTTTTTATTGTACCACATCGCAAGTATGATGGACTGATTTGTACATTTAATTCTGACTAAGTTATCCAGTCTGTTTTGTGAAAATAAATATTTTGAGCTTTAAACTTTGAGTTTGAACGTTTCAACCCAAGAAAGGTTACAAATGGCACCTCCGACGGGACACGAATCCGCAATCCCCTTTTTGGGATTGAAATGTTCAAACTCAATATTTTAGGCTCAAAATATTTATTTACACAAAACAGGCTGGATAACTAAGTCAAAAATAAATGTACAAATCAGTCCATCATACTTGCGATGTGGTACAATAAAAAGTTAGTTACATTCTCGCATTTATAAATGGTGAATCACAATACAAGCAAAAATGGAACTCGCGTTACATTTCCAATCTCTCTTAATATGGCGGAACAACTCCAGCTACCTGAACCTATGGGTCAGGAATGTGTCGGGAGAACGAATGTGTTAAATCGTCATACGAGCGAAGTGCAGTGAGAAGTGAGTTGCATTCATTCACTCAATTCAAGCACACCAAATGATTAACCCTATGATTATGCTGTGGCCAGCAATAAAAATAAGCTATATACAACATATAACTATGCAGACACGGGTTACATAAAGTTGGTCTGCAGTGAAATTTGGTGACATGTACTCGATTTCTGCAAACAAAAATCGCACATTGCCGACGGAACCCAAGCGCCCGTGCTTGCAAAATTACACGAGTAAACAACGATTTGTTATTTGGTATGAGGAGGGTCTCATACCAGTAGCAGAATCAACTGAGCTAAAGCAGGGCTATTGGTTTGTTTAACATCGTCTTTAGTGGTGCATAAATTCATGTTTCCTCAAAGACAGTTTTTGGGGTAATATTTGGGCCCGTCATGGGAGGGACAGAAATTATTGTGGCATCCAAAATTTCAGTCGTTAGTAACGATCAACCGATTTGAACTGAAATAGGTATGCAGTATTATAGGGTTTAGCATTGCAGCTGGGAGCTTGTTCCTCTCAAAAATGTCCCTAAAGATCCCTTTATCCTCTGTGAACCTCAAGGTATATAAATACGAACAAGTACCAACGCCTATATTTTCTGGACTTTTAGAGACAGATAATTGTTATTTGGTATGTATCCTCCCTAAGTAGTGGAATCAAGTGGGAAGAAAAACTGTTATTAGCTATCTCGTTGACCATCATACGGGTTCCCCATTTTAACATTGTTGGAAATAGGGAAAATACTAAACAGTCATTTCCTCATTAACTGCTCCCACTGCTCCGTCTGCATTGGATCGATATATGGGACGTAGTCTAGTCTTCTATAATGGTGCAGATTCAAGTTTGCTCAAAGAAAGTTTCAAAGGGCTTGTTCGAGTATGGGCAAAACTCAAAGTGTCCTCCCCATTTTTAAAACATAATAATCAGTAACAGCAACTTCGCTGTCATGAAACATTTCAGGGTGTGCTTAATTAAGTTCCAGGTGGAGAGTTGCAGAGGGGATGTGTTCATCAACTACGAATGAACTACATTTACGATTCGAACGAGAGTAAATTTGTTTGGCCTTACTACCAACATTCCAGTCCGAGTGGCATGAGAATCGACGCGCTCGACTGTCCAAAGTACCACAACACACTGATCATGATTTTCGGGGTGGATAATACCCTCAAAATACCAGATCTCGGAAAAAGTCTATTAAAACACTGTTTCGAGTTATGGTTTCTTTATTAACACGAGACAACGCATGTTTGTTAATTTTTAGTATCTTCTGTGGTAAACTCAAACGAACTAACGTAATAAATAATTGCCGCTTTCATTTCACTCTTCGCGAGGTGAGAGCAATAAATTTAGAGAAGTTTGCATTCAGGTCGAGGTCACCAAAGGTCATCTTGGATGCAGTTCCACTGTGGATGAAAATTTTAACTATTGAAATCCCTTTGCTGGCGTCTTCACCTCGGTTGGTGTGTGAAGCTAAAATTTATGTCATAGGCTTTTTTATATATAGTAGAATAGGTAATCATGGTAAAAATACAAAACACAACTCGAGTAGAGTCATGGGGACAGGAATGAACGTCTTTTGTTGGTATTTTCCCTGTATATCTCGCGCGCCTTTGGCGCGCGTGAAATACAAGAAAAACTCCTACTCGGGTCATTGACTCCACTTCCTCATACTCCACCCTCGTTGTGTTCTGTCTTAATCGCTCCCACACTGAAATGTGAATGTCGATTTTAATAAATAACACTGGTAAGATATGGTCGTTATGCTCGGTTATCGGTTTAAACAGGCACAAATATATTGCTTTGTGTAGGTGTGTTTGTATTTACCAATATTCCAATTATTATCCACCTACGAAGTCATAACAGTTCAAGTCAAGTTTATACGTTATAATTTGGCATTTGTTCATCTGAGAGGTGCATATCTGCATACGTAGTGACGTGCTCGAAAGATACACCTGCATTTGAGAACACAGCAAGTAAATCTGCAGCTCAAGACCACCTGGTAGACTACCCGGTGATCCATTAACTGCGAATCTGCCTGTTGGGCCATTAGACTGTTGCTGATCTTGTTAGTAATGATATGTGTTACTGTCCGAAATCCAAGTGAGCGAGTACCGCACCCTCATGTGTGTAGAGTATATAAGCATAAATACTTCTCAAACTAAAACCATTGTAGACTTTCTAAATCAAATATTTTAGCGATCCTCTCCAAAAACTCTGTACCAAAAGCAGCAAAACAGTAAAGTAGCTAGTCCCTCAACGTGGCGATGTAAATGTAATGATGTCCAAAAGAAGTGTGTGCATGTTCACTCCCAAGAAAATACGACACACACGCTCCTGAAATACACTATGTCTGAAAACATATACTGGATGGACTGAATACGCTCATGAGAATAGTCCTATATCTGAAAAAAATATGCTGGTTGAGATGAAACAATAAGGACCATCAGGATATATCATTCTTTTTGTTGACATTATTGAAATCCCAAACGTGTAACCCACGTGACTCTTTCGTGTGTGCTTTGTACTTTTGTGACAGATTCCTAGATTGGAAACTATGAGAACTAACTGTTGGTTATTGTGCGTTTTCAGTGTGAGAAAACATTCGATTGCTGGAAGGAAATGAAAGAGAATATTGTCTAAGAATAATAGAGTGTTTCGTTACTGTGGCTGTTGTGTGCATTTTTTATAGTGTAATCGCCACAAATGCAAATCTCCTAAGGTTTTATCACGTAATGTAAACGTAAGATATAGAATCGAGGGTCAGTAGTCGAGTTGTTATATCCCAACAGGAGGATTTCGTTTATTTTACGGTCATATGCTAACAATTAGGTCTGCGTTTTGTTTGTTCCAATATCTTTCAAGCACACAATGGCATATAAAGCCCTCCTACCACATCATTAGACATTTGGAAGAGACATTGATATATTCGATAATATGATAAAAAATGTTCGGGCTTCAAACCTAAAGGTCCACGGTTCGATTCCCGTCGTGGGTAATTGCGTTGTGTCCTTGGGCAAGGCACATCGTCCCGATTGGCCACGCGAAGGCACGGTCGCGCTGTGTACTCAGACATTCTGCTCGTCGATGATGCACTTATCTTCAATCAATGCTAACCCTGCTTGTGTGGAGTTAGTACGTTGGGAAGTTTAAAAGTTGCTCGCCGGTGCTCGGTGGTTCTCTCCGGGAACTCCGGCTTCCTCCACCCGTACAACTGTCCGATAGGGGGTGACCTTGGCTGTCGAAAGTGTCGTTAAACCCAGTAAAAATGATAAAAATGTTATCAAAGACGTGGCTTCCTTATGGAATATTGTTAAACCTTGAGGCAGAACACTATGGATTGGAAAATAGAATAATCAGACGGAAAATCTGCCACAAATTTCATTTTTGTTGTAGTTGTTCTTCGCCTGATTACTTTATCATTAGTATATCAAAAGCTGTTTACCAACAGTTCCTACATGTTTCATGCAACAAGACAATGGCATAATAGCGGGGGAGGAATTCGCTAGAATTGTGCACTTGGTGATACCTTCCTGAAATTTGGCATGATGTAAGGGTAGGCATCAGAGATTTCAAAATCGATCGGCTACAAGTTGGCACCATCCTCTAGCCACCACTAGCAGCGAAATCCAAAATGGCCGCCAAGCGGATCGAAAAAAAGCTATTTTCGCCGATCGCACAACTGAAGCTCCAAACCTAACACCATACATGTGCTGTAATTGATGTGAATGATGGAGTGAAGCCCTTGGAACAAGTTGGGGGGAAGATTAATGGATAATGGGATCAGAATTTCCGTCGATGTGTGCGTCTGTGTGTCTGACTGTCAGTATGATCGTCCGTCCGTAGATAAATTAGTGTTGAATGTTTCTCGGGAATGCAATGGTCAAATGAACATGGTATGAGAGATTCCTGTCAACACATGAACAAGGGTACTCGATAGTATGCAGCAGTGGGGATACTTGGACATTTGATAATCCAATTAAAGTGACAGTCTATTCTCAACTTCCGGCATTTTCGATAGATTTATTTTCTAAGAAAATAAAACTATCAAATTTCTAGAGGAGTTCTGGTTCAATCTCAACACCATAGCGACACGTCTGCCAGCAAGGGCAGTGCTGGAATGAACTCGGGATGCATTAGTTCCCGTTGTTAATTATACAATGTTATCTTGCCAGTATAGAACATTGGCAAAATGGGACTAGAAGGGGTGAGTGTATGTTTGCAGTCATTCGAGGTACAGGAATATTTTTTGACTACAAGTAGTATTCTTCATTTTCGGCCAGTTAAGATGTGGTGTGTTCCAAGTCAGGATTAATGTTGCCGACACTTAATGCCCATCCCTCATGGTATGCTACTTTACCAGGGATATAGAGATATAGCCACCACTGGGAGCCAAAACATGACCTTTGATGTCGATGAGTGGTCGAAATGTTTTAGCGAATAACTTATCGAAATATGATCCGGTATGGCAATTTGATACCTTACGTTAGATTTATTAGATCAACTCAGGTATGGATTCATTGAGACATGAGTGCGCTACAAGATGAAGGATTTCCAAGTTGATTTGCTATGGAGTAGGAACTGACTAGTCACATGTGGCCTATGGCCAGAGAAAGACAAGGATACCATAGATGAACACACGGGTGAACGAAGGTATCAACTGTTGTACAGAGGCAAAATAGTTGGGGATATTGTATCATGCTATGCATGAATTAACACCGTCTTGTGCAGTAAATAACAGACTATTTTCCGAAATCTAAAACTGTATTCCTATACCCCGGACAATGTAGCAAGCCACATGGGATGAACATTTGTTAGCAAAATCAACTCAACTAGAAACATGACATGTGTTAACTGGCCGAAAATGGAAAAAAAAATACCAGAATAGGAGATGACTGGTCCTAACATGACAGTATACTACTCAATATTGTTACAACAGCCACCTTCACACTTACACAAAGGTGTGCACCTTAATCCAGCTTTCAAGCATTTGCAATTGCCCTTGCAGGCCTTGGCACAACTACAGTGGAGCATCAGTGCACATGCAGCACTTGCGTCTCCTAGGTGAGTCCAAAATGGGACCAGAATATTGAGACGTGGATTCCACTCCCATCCGTACTGTGATGGGTCTGGCACACATAAGTGTTTCTGCAGAGCACGATGCCAAATGAAAGATGACACAAGAATTACCCTTTTTACATGTTGATACAGAGCTGCTTTGGTGGGCGGGATGTTTTCCATAGACTTAAGGCCATGTGTGAACATATGCCGTCTCGCATCATTGACACGTGTACTGACACAACTGTTACTGTACATCTGTATGGTGAGTTTTTCGATATGCTGCATATGAGGGGAATCCTCTGAAAAGACTTGCGGATTCTCAGTCAATTCTATCATCATTTCAGTTGATGCGGGAAAATTCATCCATGCATTCCATCCTGTCTTCTTCCCAATGCCGAGCATGCTGGATGTTACATCACAACCTGTGAAGGCGTGGAAGAAAGTCAGGGCCTTACAGTAATCAGGTCCAAGTTGTGAAGCTATCTCATGAATTGGCATATCTTTATATGCCTTTCCAATTCCAAACCCAATCCACAGCTCACTGAGTCCAAGGTCACGGAATGTTGCGAAATGGTGCAAAGACAGAATGACGACATCAGAATCAACCGTGCGAAGAAAAGCTATTTTGTGACCTTGTGAGACTGCATGGTTGAGATGAAGCATCATGCGCGTGTCTGCTTCCTCGTGGTTCGATGGAGATATGTCACATAAGCTAACATCCTTATTGCATAGTACATATTCTCCTGATGTCGTTAACAACTGGTACTCGGATGTTGATGTTAATTTCAGCAGTTCAGCAGACAGGAACTTGAAAAATTCGTCTTTATTCTCACTAACTTTCAAGAATGCCTGCCAATTCTTCCCTTTAGGTAAAGGGACGTTCTCGGACACCCGTATCAACCTAACTGCTGTCTCACCGAGGCGTTTTGCTCGCGTCTGATTCTTCAAACTGCCTTCGGGGTAACAGTCATAGATCGCATCAACCCTTGTGGTGTTCGTGTTAATCAGAGATTCGATGTATGGCAATAATTGCAATCGCGCATATTCTCCAAACAGATCCGCTTTCTGTGGTTTGATTACATGGACTACAGCAGGCATATCCAAGATGACAACTGAAGCTTGTCTAGCTGCTGAATTCTTCCCTTGTGCAGGAATAGCTGGTAAACAATTGAGAATTTGAGATTTTGTCCCACTCCGTAGCTTACCTCTATCGGATAATGCTGGCGGATCACGTGCATTCTCGTGCATGAAAAACTCATCCATGTTTGAATCAGGCCGGGCTTGCAGTGAAACGAACATCTGGGTAACTATTGCGGCAGTTGCTTTACTTGACATGAGTTTGTCTCGGCCTTTGTCCAGGTTGGCTGGGGGTGGGTTAAGGAAGGTATATATATTTGCCTTGGGAATAACATCATTCAGGGGTACGGTGCATTCCACAAGCCTTTCCTTCAAGAAAGTGGAATATAAATGCTTGCCCCTTTCGGGTAAAGACCGTAAACTCTTACTAACTTCGGGGTCCATATATTCACCAGTATCTAATGTCACCAGCTGACCACTAGTTTCATCATAAGGGTTGATAATGAGTCCCTGATTCACCAGATCGAGGAGAGATTTCAATTGATTCAGAAATTTTTTCTGCTCTGATACCGAACTTTCCGGGTGTTCCGTGTTATCTGATGATGTTGTGTGGAAACTTGCATATTCATACTCATCTATAACACGCAGAACTTCTGACCTTGAAAGCTCAATAACGACTTTCTCTTCAGCCTGGCCATAGAGACCTTTTGGACCACTGTCTTCTTTGAGTAGTTGGATACTATGTTCTTGGCTCTGATCTAAACCCATCATACTGAACTTCCTCTCACTACGCTGGACCACAAAATGGCCTTCCATGAATTTGTTGTGGATTGAAGGATGCCGCCTGGGTAGCTGAGACATGTCTCTCAGAAATACGGGGACCCACCGACAATAATTTGTATGTCCTAGGGCAAAAAAGTAACTGCACAACTCATCGATAGAACACAGTGTACCAGGCCAGTTACCGATTCGTTGGTTCCGAACGAATTGACAGCTTGTCAAGAGAAAGTTCCGAACGATTTCACCCCAATAGCGCGCAGTTGGAGATTGTGAAAGAATCCTCTGTTCCCACATTTCAAATGACTCATGGGGCCCAGTCTGCTGACAGTAAATCTCATAAGCATTCTTTCTGAGGATCTCAAGCCAAGCTAGAGTGAGAAGATATGCCTGTCGCGTCCTCTTGACATGTTTCCCACCAAGTAGGGATGATGCTACACCGGGTGTGAATATCTTTGCGAGGTGAAACATTCGCTCCCAACCAGAACCACCCATAAGCTTACCACCAGCTTCTTGGGTGCACATTTCAAGATGCAGGAATCCAATCATACACACCATTCGATCCTCACCTATCTCCTCTGGGAACAGCCATTGACATTTTTTCTGCCTGGCATACAACGGACAGTCACCTTCAATGACAGGTATCTGGCCGGGGTTTACGAAAGCAGTAGCTTCCCTGACCACATACATAGCATGCTTCTGCATACTGAGTGAGTCCGCTTTCTGCTCACTGAAAACAGGGAATACCCCAATAACTGCACGAGGTTTGACATTGTCTTGATCTTCATGTTTTGAAAAGAAGCCTGAAAAGGTCACAGGGACTTCATCAAGCTGCCAGCTGCCATCAACCTTCCCTTTATTGCTGATCTGTGACACATGAGACAACCAGTCATTCTCTCCCACGTTCAAATCTGCATATTCATTGGGCCGTACATTACATTCATCTGGAGATTCAAGCCTGATGTCCCCACCAAAGTCTTCAACGAAAGGAACAAATGCATAGTCGTCTGGGAGTTCAATTTGTGTGTCTTCTGGAACATCTAAACTCAGTGGTGGGGGATCAGTACCCACATTGTCCCTGCTCAGTTGACCAATGAGTGTGATGGACGTACCATGCATATCAGATCTACCAGATACATCAATGTTATCAGTGGTTCCTATCGAGAAAACATTACGTTTGCAGTTAGCTGGGACTACAACACCTTCGTTCTTGAACCGCAGTGAAACAGCTCTCGCGAAACTCCTGCGAACATCCATTACGCGATCATAAGAGACAGAGAGTCCCATTTGATGAAAATCTCTGATAAGATTTTTCATACGATCATGGGCATGCAACTTCAAACCCACATAAAGAGGCATTGGAGTTTCTCTGTCACGTCTCTGGTGAACATTTTGTGCATGTTCGGAGCGTTTCGCTGAATTGCTGATCAACATCTGTGAAATAGTACAAGCCACTCGAGTCTTGGCATTAACAGTCTCATCATCGCCTAAGTTCTGTATACTACATGTGCCCTCAAGTAGAACTCTAAGAAGAGTCAGGAGTGAGTTGGGTACAGGCTCGCTCAAGCAATAAGATGAAAATGATCCCGTGAAAGGAGCTTGAGATATGAGTATGTGTTTACGCAGAAGAAGACCCACATCAACTATCTTTTTTGCCTCTTCCTCAGACACTATACGAGTTAAAGATTCGGACAACAAGGAGCCAACTCGAAACCTACTTGAAATAAACACATCTCTACCCTGTGTGAAGGCGTCCCAGCCATCGCCCAATTTCTGCAACAAATGTTCTTTGAATCGAGTGGAATGTATTTCTTCACTAAGCCAATCAGAACCGACTTGCTTCAACCTCCGACTGTACAGATTCTTGAGATCGACAAGCTTCATCGCGGAATCGTTGTGTTCAACAAATGTTATGAGCTCTGCCATAACGAGAGGGTCATAGGGCAGGCCTGACGCGGAATGTTCGGCGTTCTTCGACTTTTTAGATTTAGCCGCTCGTGCTTCATTGGCAAGCTTACAATAACAGGTTTTGTGATAGTAAAGATCACTAGCAGCGGAATCAAATGCTGCATTGACCCGAGAAAAAACAACCCAGTTCTCGGCTTCCTTTGCCATAATTTTGAGTTTATTGTTATCAGACATTGATCTGCAAATAGGCTCACTGCTGTCACCTTCGCGTTTGTGACAATAAACACACTGGGGCAGTTTCCTGTCACAGCCAGATTCAAAACTTGTCCGTGTTCTTTTAGGACTCAGCGTGGAGCAGGATGCCACTGCCTCATTTCGCTCTCGCTTGTGTAGCACGCGCTGTACGATGTGAGTCCGAATACTGTCACGGCATGTCTTATGATATATTGCCTTATTCGTCAACAGTGACATCGACATACACTCATCACTCTCTCTCATCAAACAATCAATGGTCAAATTATATGGAAGCTCAACGCCATTATCTAGGAAGCGCGTTATGTCTTCCTCAATAGCTTTATAGGCGTCATGAAAACGAGATTCTCTATACGGACGCATCAATTTCTTGGAACTGTCTTGCTGGCAAAAGCAACAACGTTCCCAGTCAGTACTAGTCCGTACACGAAGAGGATTCTCACTCATTCTGTGAATGATTTTTGTGAACAATCGCGTTCTCGAATTAATTTCGACAGACAAATCAGAATTGCTTGCGGAATTACGCCAAACAAGAGATTGTATGGCAAAGAGACTGCTTCATAAAGAGCGTTGTTTCTCCGGGATCAGCGTCATTCAGGTTTGCCTGAATGACGCTGATCCCGGAGAAACAACGCTCTTTTCAAGTTCCAAGAAATTGATGCGTCCGTATAGAGAATCTCGTTTTATTCTACATCATCTCCCACGTCTGTTTCCAACACGTGCGTGGATCAGAGTTCACTTTCGCGCCCTTACAATCGGATGTATAGTCGGTAGACCGTCGAAAAGGAGGTTCCCTTCAGCCGCTGGCGGCCATTTTGGATTGTGCCGCTACTGGTCGCCACCGGTCGGTGTCAACTTGTAGCCGATCGTTTTTGAGAACCTCATAGCCTACACTAACAGTGTGCCAAATTTCAAGAAGGTATCACCAAGTGCACAATTCACCTGTATGTGACGAATTCCTCCCCCGCTATAAGTTATTGTGATGAATTGACAGTAACATGATCTGAGGTCTGCGACTCGGGACTCACATTCAACCGATATGCGAAGTGTCAGACCATGTTACCGTCAATTCATCACAATGATGTATATGTTCCAAAACGACCCACTCATAGCCCAAAACCCACAACGTTAAGTGAGCCTGGCAACTTTTAATGATAACAAGTTTAGTAAATAAATAAATCTCCCCTGTACCCTATGACGTCACTGTACAAATTATTAATACATCAGATAAAGGTCCAGGTCACTCGATCTTTGTTCAAATCACAACCGTATCTGTAATTTAAAAAACACTTCATTCGGAATGAAGCCGTGTTTTCAAGTGACTCGTTTGATGAAATAACTGCGAAACGAAACGGACAACATCATTTCAAATATTTCGCATGGTGACGTCGAACGGTAACACATGCTACTGGAGCCGTAAACATAGAAAAAACTTCCCGAGCTCTCGCCCAAACAGTCTTACAGGAACATTGGAACTTGCGGCGCCTTGGCACTCTCTGCCAGCCGCTTGCAGGTATTCAGTCGGGACACCAATATAATCCTGTCATCAGAATGGGCATAATCTGGCGTGCATTTCTCATCATCTTCTTTCTCATTCCCCCCCCCCCCCCACCCCCTCGGGTTCCAGTGGTCTCTCAGTTTCAACAACAATGACCTCACCCCCAAATGTACCGCCATCTAGTATTCCACAAACCGCCAAAGATACCTCTCTCTCTCTCTCTCTCTCTCTCTCTCTCTCTCTCTCTCTCTCTCTCTCTCTCTCTCTCTCTCTCTCTCTCTCTCTTCAATTTCTATTATAATCCACCATCACCGTGTCTCTCCATCTCGATCGTTCTGACAATTTTATTCCCTTAGTCTCCCTTCTTCTACGTCCGATATCTCTATTAATTAGTTTTTATAGTAGCTCTGAATATTTGAGGTTTAAATATTTTTATGTCAGTTTACACCTCCGACTGTTGGTAGGGATTATCAGGTAGTTTACGTAACACGGTATCCCAAAATATCTCCTGCCATTGATTCATCATCAACCCAAACCCCTCTGTGAACTTATATCATTCTACCTGAATATTTCTGTAGAATTCCTGTGGTGGTTTAGTGGTATCATATTCGTTGTATATGTTAAGCAAAATAATGTGTCTTCTGTTGTTTTCGATTATGGTGTAACAAATTAACGCGACATATACTAGATGTAGAGCTGGGTTGAAATTGATAGTTAAGCCTTTCAATTTTTCGACATTGTATTTTTTACACGCGAATAAAAACCACTGGAACAAACAATTAGCGTTTTAAAAGATGGGAAAACATATCTACTGGTCAATCGCCTAAACTTTGAAAACTCTTTATCTTCAAAGAAAGACAAAGACAGAAATACAATTCTCTGAAGTACGAGTGTGGACGCTTCATACTACTGGCACCTAATGTTACAAGTTATTGTGATGAATATACGGTAACATGGCCTGATGTTTGCGGTTGGGAGTTTATGTTCAATCGAGACGCGTAGCGTCTCACTTGAACACCCGGCCTGAGCCCCAAACCTCAGCTCATGTTACCGCGTCTTCATCACAATAACTTTTATGTTCCAATAAGATATTACCCATAACCCAAAGCCCATATCGTGAAATGAACAAGACCACTTTTAACGTTAAGTTTGATGAGGGTGGTGGCTCAGTGGTTACGGCATTAGACTTCAACCGAAAGGTCCACAGTTAAATGCCCGACAGGGGTAATTGTGTTTTGTCCTTTTGCAAGGCACTTAATCCCAATTGCCCAAGTGGGGGCATGGTGGCGCTGGGTGCTAAGGCGTACTGCACGTCGATGGTGCACTTGTCTTCAACCAATGCTAACCCCGCTTGTGTGGAGTTAGTACGTTGATAAGTCTGACAGTTGCTCGTTGTTGCTCGGTGGTTCTCTCCGGGTACTCCAGCTTCCTCCACTCGTAAAACTGTTCGACACGAGGTGACCCTGGACGTAGAAAATGTCGTTAAACCCCAATAAATAAATTATTAAATTAACGATAAGTGTCGTAAATAAACCTCTCGTGTTCACCAGACGTCACTGTTCACATAATCAATAAATCAGATAAAAGTCGAGATCACTCCCTCTTAGTTCACATCGTTAGCTGATTTGTAATTTATTTTAAACAACACTTCCTTCGGATGCAATGTGTTCAATTCTTGTTTATGATGATGTTGAGATTTTGTAATGAGCATCCGCTCAACATTGAGGCATGTACTCCCAGGGTGACCCTCATTCCAAATATTTCGCGTGGTGATATAAAACGGTAACATAGGCTACTGCCTACTGGATACGTAACATAGAAAATATTATGCGGCCTTTAGTCCAATTCTTATTGGAGCGCGCATAAAAGTTGTCAGTCTGTGAGTAGACAACATACACTGAATAAACTGAATAAACGTATACACGCTAAAAACTAAAGTGTTAAAAACTACACTTGAAGTGCTGTATTTAACACTTACTAAGTGCTGAACTAGCACTTTGTTCAAGTGTAGATATCCCAAAACTTGACAGGTGTTACAATAATACCACTTGACAAGTGTAATGTCGCGACACTAAAAAGGAAACAACGCAGATGACGCAGATCAGGCTCGAACTCTCGAGCCTGATCCGCGTCATCTGCGTTGTGTCCTTTTAATTATGTACCCACCAAGCGCAAATCCAATGATGGACGATTCTGGAAGAACCACCAATGCTAGACACATGGGAAGTGCCATCCATTCAAGTTTCAGATGTCTGACGATTGTAATATCTTAGTGCTTAAAGCATTGCACTTTGAGTGTTAAAATCAAACCCTAAGAGTTAGAATGGGTTCAACACCTTGAAAGTGTCAGTTTTAACACTTTAGTTTTTAGTGTGTAGTGTTTTCAAGTAAAAAATTGATTCTACTCGTAGGATTAAGAATGAAATCGACGAGCCTCTGGCGAGTCGGTTTCATTCTTAATCCTACGAGTTGAATAAATTTTTTACTTGAAAACACTACACGTTTATTTTGTTTATCCCATAAATCATTTACAGGGTTGTCGCGGCTAAATCGTGCTGTTACTCGCTACAAAACACTGCGAGAAGAGAGGCCCACTTTGATCCAATTCGATCGACAAGCAAAACTGCCAAAAATAAACAAGGCGCAGTGATACATTTCTGTCTAAAAATTATACCCCTACAAACTTGAGCTAAAGTTGCAACATACTTTATTAAATGAACATTGTTTATCTTTCTTATTATTGTTTATTGTTGTTGGGGTTTTTTTTTGTCATCGATTCAACTTGAGTTTTATAAACAAAGCAGACGACACATGCATTTGTTTATTTACTTTCCAAATTTGAAATATGAAACGTCATTCATCATATCCCCACCTTTCACAGTCGAACTTGTATGCTTTTCAACGCTTGGTTTCGATTGATTCACTTTGCGTTTTCTTTGTTAATTGTGGTTCGTTTTATTGTCAGACAGAGTTGAATGTGTCATATATTCTAAAACTAAACATTTCAGCGACGGTCAACGTTTGATAAACGCCAGTTCATTTTGTCTCCCACAAACGTAAAACAGGCCATGACAACACGAATGAGAGGTCAGAGGTCAATAAGTCCGTCTGTACTATGTGAATAAATTATTTCAGTGTTGAACCTACTGGGAAAATTTAACACCCTACTAGCTGCTGCTACTAGGTGAATAAAACAAACATTTAATCAAGACCGTTATTGTTCTAATAAACGTACATTTATGGGATAAAATAAATAATCACAATAAATAAACACCTAACCCGAATTGAGGAGCAGTGATAATTTTTTATCCCATAAATGGCCGTTTATTTGAACAATAAAGGCCTTGGATAATTTTTTGCTTTATTCACTTAGTAGGGTGATCAATTTTCCCCATAGGTTTAACACTGAAAGAATTTATTCCCCTAGTCGCGACGGACTTGTTGATCTCTACCACATTTGCCTAGCATAATTAATAGTTCGATTGTTGATTTCATTAAATCTTTTTGAACGTATTACACAATGCCAGTAGAAAACACCACCGACTGCTCATACAATCAAGTATTTTTGCAAGCTGAGCTCAGGTTTGTGGGGAATTATTTATAGACAGAAATGTATTACTGCGCCTTGTTTATTTTTGCTGGTCGTGCGATTTGGACCAATGTGCTCCCCACTTCTCGCTGTGTTTTGTAGCGAATTATAGCACGATTTTGCCGCGACTGCCCTGTTTTAGATTTATGGGATAAACAAAATAAACGTATAGTGTTTTCAAGTAAAAAAAATGTAATTTTTTTACTTGAAAACACTATACGTTTATTCTATATATCGGACAGCTCTATAGAACTTCGAATCAAATTATTGCTGAACCTCCCCATAAGTGTTCCAAAGACTCACCCGTTTTGCTGTATGGGCGTCATGGGTGAAAGACTTAAACAAAGTATAATATTTGCTCTGAACTAACTAGGCGTGTCGCCATAAAAGAGTTTAATAATGACAATAATGAATTGTGCAGATTTTATATCACAACTCCATTAGCAAATCATAACGACCCTCTATTTATTTATAAAAGTGTTATTTTGTATCTCTCTATCGCAACGCACTCATTAAAACGATAGAAACGGATGAATATATGCACGCTACAATTAACGCAGATCAGAAATGTATTTACCATTCCATAAATATTATTGTCGTTTGATTTTTCGCTTGTGAATATAATTTATTATGAATGAGCAAACACTTTCACGACGTCTATACCTTTTAAATGATAATGAAATAAAACCATCCTGTTTTAATAACAGTCATTATTAAATTGTCATGTTTATACCGTGAGCAATAACAACCATTTGTTGTTGTAATTACAGTGTGAATGTTTCTGATATGAAATTTACTTAATAGTTTGAGTGCAGCGGGGGCATTCGCAAATGGAGGATTGGTTGCTGCGGCGACAGTACCGTATATGTGTGTGTGGGAGGGTGGGACGCAAACGAAAGTTCTCTGATACGGGGTTTGGCACAGCGGGCATATGACTCTTC
This sequence comes from Pictodentalium vernedei, assembly GCA_031216915.1. Taxonomy (NCBI): domain Eukaryota; kingdom Metazoa; phylum Mollusca; class Scaphopoda; order Dentaliida; family Dentaliidae; genus Pictodentalium; species Pictodentalium vernedei. The sequence continues at coordinate 460,203,030 of CM062296.1, read as the reverse complement.
CCCCTACACTTTTTGCCACAGGCTCTCTTTTTGAATATATGTCGAGTTTGAAAACCTGAGAGTGTGAAATGTTTCAATATACAGACATTCCTGTAATATATTGGGAGAAAATGTAAACAAAGTCGACCTTCGGGCTATTCGGTCTGTTTTTTTTTTACTTCAACCATCTTTCAACTCGAAGGTTCACGTTCGAAGAGATAGTCCGAACCATTACCAGACGGTGGCTTTCATACTAAAAAAGTAGAGACAGTATCGGTTATACCTATTCGCCTATTTAACGCTCATTCCTAACTTATATCGTCATGAAATCGATTTTCGATAAAGTTATCTCCTCTGTAATTATTAGCCAACCGAGGAAGGCCCAATTAAGAACCAAGTAATTGTAGAGGAAACACCTATCACATCAGTACAAAATAAAGCTAAGTTTCTTTTGTTACTTTTTAATAAACGAAAACAACAGACAGCTCTTGGAGCTGTCTGTTGTTTTCGTTTATTAAGAGTAACAAAGGGAAACCTGACTTTTATGGCAAGCTAATTGATTGATTTTTCAACTTATTTCCACTTATGTGAAATAAAGTTGCACAAATATATAAATAATAAACTTACAGGTAATATATAACAAATGACCGTAAAAGTGAACAACACAGCTGGTGACTTTTTGCACACGGAGACCTACGCGCGGACTTCTTACACGCGCGTACCCACAAAGAACACGCACTCTTTCTTTCGTCCTCGTATCCTCATACATAACTAAACGTGTATTTTGAGGCAACTAGTTCACAGATAATCCTATATTAAGAATATCTATAAGTATTTCACTTGCCAATACTAAAAGTGTTCACTTTGGCACTTTTTTTTAGCAAATGTGTTTTGCACAGTAATTAACAAGTTTTTAATCTACCCGGGAAACTAGAAAATCTCACCTCTTAGTCTTTCCATACTAATCTTAACAAGAGTTCCTGTATTATATGTCACGATGCACAAACTGAATGAATGAATGAATGAATGTTTATTTGCAATGTTGATACCGTAATGAACTGGAAAAATTACAGAATATCAAAAGATGGTGAAAATGCCGTTTTCTTATTTTTTAATGGGTTTCAACAGAAAATAACAGCGACACGTTCAAACTGATTCGGCAGAAAATTGTAAAAATGGTGAGATTGGGGGGGGGGGGGGGGGGGGGGTACAACCAGTTTTGACAACAACCTAACCACTTAAAGAAGTCAGAAAAGGCCAATGAGGAGGTCGACCACCTTTCAGGGCGAAACGACGCCCTGTCTGGAGATCACCCAGTTCGGAAGACCAACTGAGAAGCCACCGGTCCATTACGAGCGGTACGAGTACGGGCAACAAAAGACCAACATCCATCCACTTATGGGGTGCACGTCGCATCCCCAAGTGAAGATTCTTTCGGAGAGTGATTCGGCAAAAAAATTGTAAAAAAAAACCCACTTCTGCATTTTTATACTACTCTACAGGAAAATGCCTTAAGTTTGTAAAATAGATGCGTACATCGATGATACAAATTCGCTAACAACTGGAAATTTCAATATTTAAATGAAATTTCCATACCATTAGTATTAAATTTACTGAAAGGTTTCGGAAATTAAAGGGAACTAACTGTACCGTAAATCTCTTCCAATGACGAAAAGTTTCAGTCATGAATAACCGCTTTCATACACTGTGGTTTAAATGGAAGGGGTTCTAAATGTCAATAGCAAATGGGAGGAGATCGCCCGGAAAATCAAGACCAACTAGGGGAAAATGAGTAAATACTTCTTCACTGAATATTGTATACTGAGTCAAAAAAGAAAGTATAATAAACTTTGAGGAGCAATTTTTTTTAGTATTATCGACGTTAATCCCAAACAAATTATTGTAACTTCATATATCGAGTCTAGCTGTATGAATTTTCATAATTTCATGTTCTTACTGTCGCAATTCAAACATGGGGTGAAATGAAAAGTTCACACATGCAGTCAATAGAGTGTATGTCCACCGTTTGCCTCTTGGACGGCAAGAAATCGACGTCGCATGGACCTGATACGTCTCTGGATATCACCCTGTGGTATTGCGTTGCACTCCTACTTCAAAACATTACGTAAATCGCCTAACGTCTGAAGATCATGAAGTCGTACCAGGTCCAATTGATCCCAACGATGCTCGATTGACGACAAATCTGGCGAAAGTGGGGGCTCTGCTCCTCAAGAAAGTCACGACAGATACGCGCCACGTGACATCGGGTATTGTCTTGCTGGAATAACTGCAATCCGAAGTCAGCATTGAACAACGGGACAACAACAGCGTTAACAATTTCGTTCTTATATCGCTGTTCATTCATGTTACCATCGATGGAGATCAACTGCGTTCGATGGTGCCAGGAAATTCCTGCCTAAACCATTACATTACCCCCGCCGAAACGGTTGCATGCCCGCACGCAAGCATCAGAAAACCGTTCTCCTCGTCGGCGTTGCACTCTTGCCCTACCATCAGCATGCCGTAGACAAAATCGTGATTCATCACTAAAAAGAACTGTGCTCCAACGCTGCTGAGTCCAGCGAACACGCTGACGTACCCATTCCATTCTGACGGTACGATGACGTTCGGTAAGGATTAGTCCGTGGTATAGGCGCCTTCTTCGGATGCCGTGTTCAGCGAGTCTATTGTGGACAGTTTGTGCACTGAAACTATTGTTAGTTCTACCAGGAGTAATTGCTGCTGTCTTCGTCGCCGGAAGGAAGTGAGACGTCCTGGTGTGTCGGTCTTGTGCAGAGGTTGTAACTCTTGGTCGACCTGGACGCGGTCGGTCGGCAGTAGATCCAGTGGTTCTATACCTTCCAATGAGACGGTAAATAGTGGCCACAGTGACTCCGAACTCAGCAGTCAGCTCATCTGGAGTATCCCAGCCTCATGCATACCAATGGCACGCAACCTCTGATTTTCGGTTACCCTTGGCATTTTTTTAAAATGTCGGAAGACAAAAACTAGCGTGTTTTCTCAATAACCCAGGCTCTCTAGCACAACATAACACAAAGAAAATCATCAGACACCCATTCAATTTGACATTCTCGGGTTGCACGTGCTATTTGAAATCCGTAGCAAAATTGTATACGGTTGGGTGGACAAAAACAACATGTCATTAAACTCTTTGCACGACTTCTTGTCCACAAACATGCAACATTAGAACAATTATATTTCATCTTTTATGCTATTTTTTCACATTTGTTTCTATTATACTTTCTTTTTTGACTCAGTATATATGGGTGGATATATAGATATTGTTTATGCAAATCTACACGGTATTTACATAGATTTTGAATTTTCACTTCGAAATAAGACTTGACAGTGTTTTAAGCTTCCTTGAAACAATCACTGACGATACTTACTTGTTTCTAAAAAAATTCACAGCTAATAACATGCTATATTTTCTGTTTAAAATAACTTACATTGCAAAATGGATACCTCATACAAAAATACTGGCTCAGTTGACTCTTCAGGTGAAGAAAATGCCACGTGTCCGGAACTCATCTGTGAAATGTTCGCCTTTAAGACGATTTTATTTATTTATTTATTTATTTATTTATTTATTTATTTATTTATTTATTTATTTATTTATTTATTTAACGACATTTTCGACAGATAGGATCACTTCGCATCGGAAGTTTTACGGGTGGAGGAAGCCGGTGTACCCAAAGAGAACCATCTAGCAGTGGCGAGCAACTGTCAGACTTCCCCAACTCCACTCAAGCGAGGTTAGCATCAGTTGCAGGTACGTGCGCCATAGACGTGCTGTGCGCCTAAGTACAAAGCTCCATCATGCCCCACGGCATCAAGGATACAGCGCAGTTACCGCTGGTCAGTATCGAACCATGGACCTTTCGGTTTGAAGTTTAACGCTTTATTTACTGAGCCACGGCGCTCTCTCCTTTTAAGACTGTCTGAAAGTTATTTGTAGATACATCTCACAGCTCTTATTGTATTACCTCCCTATATTCCGAATAATCCGAGGCAACGAAATTCTGAGGGTTCAATACAACGGGGTACAGACAGACCAAAGACCAAATAGTCCAAAACCCCATTACTCTGAAGGTCCGATTCTCCGAAAGTCTGATAGTCCGAATGTCAATCATCTGAAGGCCTAGTACTCCGAAAGATTACGTCTACTTTCGCCTACAGTGCACTTCCGTCTACAAAATAGTTTTTGTAAACGTGCAGGCGAAAGTGCACTAATTTAGCTTGGGGATTAACGATTATTACCTGGTTTACACATCGAAGATGGATTTACCCTCAACAATTTGAATATGTGTACTATGAAACGACGGGACATCAATAGCCAAGTCTCTTTCCATACCAGAAATTTTCTCTTCAAACATTGAACATGTGTACTTTGAAACTACGGGATATCAATAGCACAGTCTCTTTCCCCACTAGAAATTCCCTCTTCAAAAATTGCTTGAACTGGAGACGTCTGGGACTCCACGCGTTGTCGAAAGTTGAACAGGAACATATTTGCGTCCTCATTTTCTCTTGGATGGTTGTATTTATTTATTTATTTATTGGTGTTTTTAAGGTCACATACTTATGCACAATGGCTAATCGTGACCGTGACAGTTTTACGTGTGGAGGAAGCCGGAGTACCCGGAGAGAACCACCGAGCAACGACGAGCAGCTGTCAGCTCTCCAACATTGTAACTCTGAACTCTGCACCGCAGCACAGGCAGGGTTAGATTGGTTGAAGACATGCGCACCATCGACGTGCAGTACGCCTCAGTACACAGCGTCATCGTGCCCCCATGTAGGCAATCGGGGTGAAGTGTCTTGCCCAAGGACACAACGCGGTTGCCGCAGGTGGGATTCGAACCGAGGACCTCTCGGCTAGCAGCCTGCACCTCTACCAACTGAGCCACCGCGCCCCACTTGGATGGTTGTTATGTGATGTTACATTTCTGACATAATCTTCTACAGTTGTGCATTTAGCGTTACACACTGGATCAATACACTTCCAATGCACACGTGTTTTTCTCCTAACATTTAGTCTATATCTATAACCATCAAGTAACACTAGCTTCCCACCTCTCTGAGAAAGTACATACTCAACACGTTGAATGAATGATGAAATGAAAAGTTGCACAGTAGCCATTTCTAGAAATACTGATTTTGAGTGAATGAAAGTTTTGAATGAATGAAAAGTTTCAGCGCGCCAAATACATGAAATGAAAAGTTTCTGCGCGAAGAAGGCGCACACGGACGGTGTGGGATTGAAAGCCCTTGCGACCCGAATAACTTTATTTGCTTTATAGCTTTATTTGCTTATAAATCCACGAGAGCCGGGAGCGAGAGCAATAATAATATCAATAACACTTTGGCCAGCCGCTGATTTGTCGCGGTTCTCGGACGAGAAGGCCATGGTTACCCCTGTACTCCCAACTGCCTCCCTATTCCCACGCTTCTCCTCTCCTCCCAACACTCGGAGACGAACTGCTTGATGACATCCCTTGCCCCATTCTTCCCAATCTCTCCGATTAGCATATTAACCCTCTCCTTTGAGTCTCCCCCTAACCACATGTCCTTCATTCTCCCATCCCACTTCCCCATTATACTCCCAGTGAATCTCATTCTTTTAGACTGATACTTTGGGCATTCTAGAAGAAAGTGTTCCAGGGTCTCCACCATGCCCAAGTTACACATCTGGCACTCCCTTTCAGCGTCTTTCCCAATTTTTCCCCTCAGCTCCAGGGATCGCGACCTCAGCTTGAACAACAGTGACCCCCCCAAAGGTGCCATCAAGGTAGTCTTCAAAACCTGGCTTCTCTTTATCACGCAGGCCACCCAAAGACCTCTTTGATTTGACCCCCTTTCGCCAATTACGGTTACAATCCTCCATGACCCTTTCTCTGACGATTTTTTTACCCTGGTTTGCCCCAACGTCCAGGTCCGAGATCTCCAATGAGTAGTTCTCTACTAGCTCCCTCACTTGGACCATCCACCCCGTTTTGATATTTGAGTTGAAAATTCTCAGGAACATTACTTTACACCATCGGCTGTCGGGGAGATTTACCAAATAATTAAGATAACCGAGTTTCAACAGGTCTATCCTTCGTTCTGCAGGATTTCCAAGCTCTTTATGGCCGTCTGGTTTAGGGGTACCACTTCCGTACCGTATGTTATACTTGGCACACCCACCATTTCCCAAATGGTTTTCCCCGCGAAAACCTTATTGAAACTGTTTATCCCTATAAGTTTCATTTAGTTAAGGATTCGCTTCCTCTTCAGAATCAATTTATTTGTGTGGTTTCGGTAGATGCCTCTTCCTGTAATGTTTATATTTACCCCCAAATACTCGTAATCACCTGTCTCTCCTACACTGAGAAGTTTGCTGCTCCCTTCCGGAATGCAGAACTCACCCACTCTCCACCTTCGAGTGGGGTCCACTTTGCGGCCCACAGGTCTAACTTTGCTCTTGCTTTCATTAAGTTCGAGACTCCATTTGCTCCCATATTTCCCAACAATTCCCAGCATTTTCGTTAGCCCCTCTTCGCTTTCTGACACTAGAACCATATCGTCTGCAAAAAATAGATCTTCGAGTCCCCAACTGCTACCCCCTCCTCGCTACGCAGGAGTTCATCTCCTAAACCTTTAATGTACAATGCAAACAGGATTTGCGAAAGGATATAATAATAATAACACTTTGGCCAGCCGCTGATTTGTCGCGGTTCTCGGGTGAGAAGGCCATGGTTACCCCTGAACTCCCAACTGCCTCCCTATTCCCACGCTTCTCCTCTCCTCCCAACACTCAGACACGAACTGCTTGATGATATCCCTTGCCCCGTTCTTCCCAATCTCTCCGATTAGCATATTAACCCTCTCCTTTGAGTCTCCCCCTAACCACATGTCCTTCATTCTCCCATCCCACTTCCCCATTATACTCCCAGTGAATCTCATTCTTTTAGATTGATACTTTGGGCATTCTCGAAGAAAGTGTTCCAGGGTCTCCGCCATGCCCAAGTTACACATCTGGCACTCCCTTTCACCGTCTTTCCCAATTTTTCCCCTCAGCTCTAGGGATCGCGACCTCAGCTTGAACAACAGTGACCCCCAAAGGTGCCATCAAGATACTCTTCAAAACCTGGCTTCTATTTATCACGCAGGCCACCAATAATCTTATGAAGTTTGAGTGTGCGACTGGCAGTAGGCTAATGGGTTGAGATCCCCGCGAACCTCGAACTGGAAGATGGTTAGGAATTTTGCAAAACTACAAGAGTTCTGCTCCGTGTTTGCTCAGAGAAGTTGGCATATTTATGGTAATACTGAAACCGCAGTTTTGTGGTTATTTTAGAAAAAGAAACCCAAACAGTCGCTGGTTTGGGAGCAGCCCCAGCATATTATCCTTAACGGTTACAAAAAGAAAAAAAATCCACCAAATTGTGTTTTTGAAAGCTGGGAGTCATTCATCACCCTATAAGGGAGAGAGGATGCTGATCCTTGGCCATCTGGCCTGCCATCAGGGGAACAGATGACGGGGTGATTGGAGGGGAAAAAAAACAAAAAAAAACACACACACCCTCTCACAGACACATCCGAAAGCCCTTAAAAGGGCTGTTAAAGCTTTATTCAAATGTTTATTTATATAAAATGTACACTCGCCCCAGCCAGGCAAGCTTGTTTCAATTCTTGCTTGGTGTTTGGTGGTTTCCTGTGTATGTTAATAGAAAGGTAGGTTGTACCAATTCCTCCTACGTTTCGTCTACTATTTCCATGCGTCTTCTTGATAAGGGTGTTGCAAGAAAATTTGAGAATGTTCAATTAGAAAAGTTATAGGTTGAGAGAAAGATAGGTATCCGCTATTGTATATTGTGACTGCTGTGTGATTGTTGCTATGGATGGGGTGAGGGATTGGTTTTTTCGTAGCCCACTCCCCACACGCAGAGTTGCGAGGCAATCCTACAGACTCAGTCCTAAAGTTCTCAATGAGTAGCGAGGCAATCCTCACTGATTCCACGCAGTTTAATTCTATTGAGTAATTTCAATTTACTGTGGCTTATTTTGTTTGTCAAGGGTTCGGTGTTCGTTCAGCTCTACCATTGATTCACTATGCTGGAGTCTGTGGGGGGGGGGGGGGGGGGTTGTTATATAGGTCTTATTAAACGCGTTACAATCGCGCGTCAGCAGAGTTGCGAGGCCGTTCTCACAGACTCAATCTTACAGTTCTCAATACGGAGCGAGGCAATCCTCATTGTCTCCAAGCAATTTAATTATCTTGTATAACTTTTATTCTCTGAAAACTTATTTTGTTTTTCTGTTAAGGGATCGCTGTTCGTTAAGCTCAGCCATTAATTCACTATCTTGGAGTCTGTTGAGGGTTTTGTTTTGTAGGTCTTTTAATCGCGTATCAATAGTTTCTATTTTTGCTAGCTCGTGAAGTTCTTTTACCGGTGTCCATTTTGGTTTGCATAGTGCCACACGCAGGGCATAGTTTTGAACCCTCTGTAGCTTCTGAATTCTGGTTTTGCTCAGGTCACTTGTTATTATGGCACCGTATTCTAGTACCGGACGTATAAATAATTTGTAGAGCTTGAGAAGCACATCTTTGTTTGCTCCCCAATTTTTACCTCTGATCATCTTCAGAAAAATTGATGCGTTTATTAGCTCTAACTGTAATGGAGTTTACGTGACTGTTTAGACTGAGATTGCTATCTAGTATAAATCCCCCAAATCTAGTATAAATCCCCCAAAATTGGCCTCTTTGCTTGCATCTAATTTGTGATCGTATAACTGGAGATCGATACTGGGTACTGTATTTTTCCTTTGCTTCTTGAAGAGCGTATTTTTTTTAGTTTTGGCGGCATTGAGTTTGATGCGCCATAGGGCGCACCAGCTCTCAAGATCGCGAATGGTATCCTGTAGACGATTTTTAATTGTGTTTCGGGACTTGCTGGCCGTCCACATGCCTTTGTCGTCTGAGAACTGCGATAGTTCAACACAGTTTTTCCCTACTTTTTCTATGTCATTCACATATATTATGAAAAGAAGCGGGCTTAGAACCGACCCTTGTGGTGTTCCCGCTTCACGTATGACTTCCTCTGACACCTCGCGGTTAACACTCATCTTAAGTTTTCGGTCAGTTAGAAATGATGATATGATCCTCAGAATTTTAGTGAGTAATCCCATTTTCGCTAGTTTATATCTCATGTCATTGTGCCATACTGAGTCGAACGCTTTTTCTACATCCAAGAAAAGCACTGTTCCGATTTTGTTTTGCCTAAATGCTGTTTTCATATAATCGACCAGTCTATGTACGTGTTCGATTCCCTCTTTCTGACTCCTATACGCTCTTTGTCATTTGTTGAAAAAGTTGATTGATTCTAGGTAGCTGCGAAGTCTCGTAGTAGGAATCCGCTCAAATATTTTTCCAACACAGCTAAGCAAGCTAATTGGGCGGTAGTTAGAAGGGTTGGGAAGGTCTTTGTCGGATTTAGGTATCATGACTCCAGGGGCCTCTTTCGATCATTTTGGGAAGTAACCACAGGAGAGTCAGAAGTTTAGGAGTAGGGTAAGTCAACAGTAGAAGAAGTTGGGGCACTTTTTCATTTTGGGGCACTGTTTCATTATTTTGTAAGAGACTTCGTCTGCTCCTGAGGACGAAGATGACTTGCATTTTCTGATTATACCCATGATCTCTTCTGTGTTTATTGGTTCGGTTAATTCATGGTCGTCCCCGTCTTCATGCTTTTGGTCGAAGTTCGGGTAATTGAAAATTGAGTTGTTATCTTGGACAAATTTATTTACTTTTACCTTAAAATCGTTGCCATATATGTTCCTTTCTTGCGGGCGGTGCGCTTTCTTTAGAAGTTCGGTAAAAGCGCTGGCTTTTGCCTTGTCGTCCATGGCCGTAGTTCCGTCGCTAGTCTTCAGCGCATTATTATTGGCACTTTTGCTCTTTTGGCCAGTAAGAGTTTTAAATTTACCCAAGAACCTCTTAGGTTCTCTCGGTCCATTTAGGTTTTCTGTTGCTTTTTCCCATCTTACGCGCTTGTTAGATATGGCATTTTCACTTCTTCATGTAGGCGATTATACGCGGTTTTAAATTCTGCTCTTTTCATTTGATCATTCTCTGATTGGTAAGCCAGGAAGACTTTTCTTTTTTGCCTAATTATCTGAAGAGTTCTTTGGGTTATTTTGTTTATCCGCGTCTGCACTGTTTGCTTGGGATAGATTTCATCTAGTGTACTGTTGATAACCTCGTTAAGATGGATGCATGCTTTTTCTAGTTCATGATCATTTAAGGGGTCATTTGCCTTTATTACCTTGGATGATGTTTCTGAAGAGGTTCCAGACAGTTTTTGATAGATTCCACCTGTTCACAGGAGGATACCTTGTGGGGCGATTGTATTACATTTCAAAGTGGCGTGAACTAGCAAGTGATCACTGCCTAGCTCATCATCCCCTACAAGGGGATGATGAGCTAGGCAGTGATCACTTGCCACGTGTTTATGGTCAAGTTGAATTTCAGCTACAATCATATATCTTGCATTTGAATGATTAGTGATTTGCTGGTGATAATCAAGTCTAGGATATCTGATTGATGGAGTGGGTTGTTGCTTATGTATGTTACGTCTTGATCGTTATTTACCACTTATAGATCGAGTTCTTCAATGGTGTTAAAAGGGGTGTCACTATTAGGCTTAGTCTTATGACAACCGAATACCTGCTGTTTGGAATTGAAATCACCCAAGAATATGCAGTGCTTGTATTTTTGGTAATGAATTCAAATACTTCACTGTCTACTGTTGCTTGCGGCTTGTTATAATATGGTATGATGGCCACGTGTTTATGGTCAAGTTCAATTTCAGCTGTAATCACTTGAGCATTGAGTGGAAAGTTTTACAGGGTGTTGAGGGCTCTATATAAGCCCTTTCCTTACTCACAGTTTACATAAACAGAGGGGTTGTTGGCTTTATTAAATTTCACGTGATATGTTGCAGTGAGGAGTCATGTTATTTTAGCTCCATTGTTTTTTCATCAATGAAGGAAATTTAATGGATATATTCTGGAGAAGGTGGGATAGTATGGTTTGTAAGTTCCATTCCTCATGCCAGCTAAGCCTAAAACGCCAAAGTCACAGACTGAAAGTAAGAAAGGTGAAAAAAATAAAGGTCCAGCTACTTCACCATTGTTGAGAGACAGCACGGAGAGCACGGACCATGACCATGACCTAAACAAAGACAAAAACAATTCTGAAGGTGTTAGTGAGAGTGGACATAAACAAAAACAAGGTCAGTCAAAGAAAAGTAAACATTATAATGTACAGCCGGTAGATGAGTATATTCCTAATATTGTAAATTATCACCAAGCCATGGCATACCAGCAGCAGTCACCCTATGCTGTACAATTACCATATGTCCAAAGCCCACCACCGCCACAATTTAACTTACCGTCAGCACCTCCGCCACCATGGGCTGCAGAACTACTTGATGAAATGAAGCAAATAAAGCAAAAACTCCAACAAATAGACAAGATAGAAAAAACTGTTAACTTGATTAATTGTAAAGTGACGGACATGGAAAGCAAAATGAAAACCCTAGATACACGTGTTTTGGAAACTGAAAAGGCGTGTGATTTCACAGCCAAGGAAACTGAAAACAATAAGAAAGAGTTAAGCAGTGCAAAAGCTGAGATTAAAGAGATAACCAAATTGTGTAAGAACTATGAATCGGAGTCTAAAATCCTGATGGATTCTAAAGAAAACCTCGAGTTAAAAGTTATAGATCTCGAAGCGCGCTCGATGCGCGACAATCTCATGTTTTATGAAATTGCTGAAGGTGGTATTGAAGAGGATTGCATTGAATCTGTGAAGACTGTTTTAAAGAGACGATTGAATTTTGATGATGCTGCGGCAAATAAAATTATGATAGACAGGGCCCATAGAGTGGGCAATCCAGGCAAAGCTACGAAACCGCGACCGATTGTTGCGAAATTCCATTATCCTCATGAGAGGGAAGCGGTAAGGAAATCATCTTTCGATCATATAGACAATCTGAAGTCAGTGAATATGGGCATTGGGGCTCAGATACCTAAAGAAATCCGGGATGCGAGAAAACCATTATACCCAGCAATGAAAAAAACAAAGGATAGTGGGAAAAGGGTTAAGTTTGTCGGAAAAAAACTGTTCATTGGGGGTGAGGAACATCGCCCAGAAGTGACAGAAACTAATCGTTAACGGTGCCATTAAGGGCATCACCTACATGTTTTGTCATGGAATATAAATGGGTTAAAACGTAAGCTTAATGACTTGAACTTTCTGGAATTCATATCCGAGTATGACTTGTTGTTTTTAAATGAAACGTGGCTGTCGAAGGATGAACAATCAAACACCGATATCAGTGGTTTCCATTGCGATTATATCTCTGGGAATAAGTCACAGAAGGTAAAAAAAGGGCGATATAGTGGAGGCATTTCATTTTATTGTAAAACTCATCTGAAAAAATATATAAAAGTAATGGAAAAACAACAATATGGTATAATTTGGATAAAAATTGCTGGGGACCTGTTCCCTTTTCATCAAGATGTTTACATCTGCCATGTGTATATACCCCCAATTGAATCAAAAATTTTCACTACAGCTGACTTTGATCACTTTGAAAATTTAGAGACTGATGTCTTAAAATATTCTTCTTTGGGTAAGGTATTTTTAACTGGCGATCTGAATAGCCGAACTTCAAATTTTGCTGATTATCTTGAATTTGATAAATACTTGGATCAAAACGTCCCTTCTGTAAACACGTATGACATTCCCCCTCGAGTAAATCAAGATCACGTGATTGATGCTTATGGGCGGCGCTTAATTGATCTCTGTAAAACTACTGGCCTCCTGATAGCTAACGGTCGACTTCACGAGGATGAAAACATTGGAAGTTTCACATTTTGTTCCCATGGGGGGGGGGGGGGGGGTCAAGTACTGTTGATTATTTACTTATGAATGCTTTTGATTTTGATAACGTTTCTAAATTCGAAATCAAAGATTTTAATGAATTTTCTGACCATGCGCCAATTTACTTCAGTTTTAATATTAAAATGACCAATACGCCCAATACTGAGCAAAATTATGCAAATCGTAAACTCATTTGGGATGACAACAAAATCCCGCAATTCAGGACACAACTTATTAATAATATCGATACGCTTCAACAATTGATCACCGATTTATCCACCCACTCCGTTGATCACGTGGTAGAAACATTTACGCAGTTTCTTTCAATGCATGCCGATGCGGTGTTTGGTAATACTTTCGACAAATCTCCGAAACATAAACACAAGACAATAGAAAATAAATGGTTTGATACACACTGTTATGAAGCAAGAACTCTATTTAAGGGGACGTCCAACCTAACTTTGGTCAAATTTCATGTAATTTTCTTTCAAGTCTAAAAAAGGCCCAAAATGAATAACCCCAATAAATTATATACCAAAATGCTTGGAATGAAACAAAGAACATGTGGAAACTGAAATTTGCCATGGAACTGCTGCCATGTGTAAATAGCACCACCTGAAAGTCTGCTATGGCATAAGTAAGAGAACAAAATTTTTACAATAAAATACCTCAAAATAAAATAACAGCTGTATTCTATAAATATTTAAGTACATACTCGAAGAAATCTTTTCCTCATTCATGAAAGTAATGAAGATTGAGACCAAATGTTATAAGTGGAGTGCTCACTGATTGAAGGCAGACATTTTCTTTTGTTTATGTTTTGATTTGGGGAGTTCAACAAAGGTCAACTTGAAGGAGTCCACCAGAAGAAGTATGGAAGGACAAAAGAGTGTCTCCCAATATAAAGATGTATGTGTTACTGTGGTGGTTTGGAAACTATGATATTCTCCTATGTACAATGCACTGCAAAGTCATACATTGTAGTTGAATAAATATATTTACAAACCCCTTGCACTGTAACCCCTTTTATCCCATGCATCAATTTGATAGTGATTAAATTGTTAAATTTGTCTGGTTTATCAATAAGTATATTAGCTTTGTTTAACTCTTGGACACCAATATACCCATGATATCTGTTGGAGAAGAAATAAGGGTAACTGTAACCTGTCACTGCAATAAACCATCTAAAGTACTTAAAAGTACATTGTCATTCAAAACACATCAAATCAACCTTACATAACCATTATTGCATGTACTTTCCCCAAGGAGGCTTATTGACATATTGAGATCAGAAGGGCACATCCAGAGGGTCTCACATATTTTTTTTCAAGAATGCAGTACACAAAGCAATCCCCAAAAGATTACAAGTGAGCTCCATTCGACAAAAAAAATTTCGGGGGGGGGGGAGGGGCTCTTTTTGAAGATCCTGGCCACACATGTTCCAAACACTATCAGACAGGTAAACCTCCAAATAAGTGTATCTGCAAAAATCATGTTACATTGCAAAACATTCTTTTTAGAGTTTTAGTTCTGGACCTTTCATGCTTCTTACTTCCAACTATAACACTTAATTTATCGATTAATGGGTGAATAGAAAAGTCCTGCCACAATCAACATTTTGAGTTCCATAAGCCTTCAAAACAGCTCCGATAAAAGTGTCAAACATCAGATTGGTGGCTTTATACAGAATATTCATTAGGTTGTTGCTTGATAAGTAATAGGAACAAAATCTTCACAAGAAAATTCTGTAGCAATACAATTGAGAGTATTAGCAGGCACTTTGCAACAAATTGTAACAAATCAACTAGTTCTAAACAAAATTTTCTAACTCAAAAGAGTGAAAAAGTACCACAACTCTGAAAAAATGTGGGAAGAAACACATGCTACAGCAGCTACACAGGCATTGTTTCCCCATGATGCTCGATCACAAAACCAAATATCCTTTAAACTGGAGTAGCAATGGTTGAGATACAAGGGGGAATGTTGGTACATGTCATGATGAATGGGTAAGACTAAGATTATGAGGACAGGGGTCACCACTGCACGGCCCTAGATGCACCTTTGATTTTCCAACTTCCAGGTCTGGGGCATAATAATCGCAACACACCCACCTTATCAGTTCATAATTTCAGTAAAATAAAAGAAATTATCAATTTGAATTAAATAATAGATGATGGAAAATATTTGGCTTCCTTCGCCTTCTCGTACTATTTAATTACCACAAACAATATCAGTTAAATGCCGACAAACGAAACTGAAAGCATGTGGTTTGGTTAAAAAGTAACTCGGCATGAATAATGAAGAAATTGCGAATATTTCATTTATTTAAAAGCCAATTGCAGCTAATATTGACCGTGCATTCGATAATTCGTTTCGGTTTTGACCACACGGCCACGCTGACACTCCGTGACAGCGGTTATGTTTATTGTGATATGCAAATTGGGGGATGGTTTCCGGTGAAGGAGATTTGTCACATTTGTCAGTGTAAAACGATCATAAAAGACACTGATCGACGCTTGTATTACTATGGTTAGTTGCAAGAAAAAACTAAATGCCCAGCATCGTCCAAGCGCACCTTATTTAAAAGCACGAATGCATCATTTTCAACCCATCTTCAATCGGTCCTTTGCAGACATCAAACATACCCGCCTTCAAATTCCATGGTTACTAGGAAGTAAATAACTTCGCAGCGACAGGGGGAAATTAACACACTCAATATAGTTCCAGGTCACTTGGAATATACTTCGTGAAAAAGTAATTTCTGAAGCATTCTCCTTACTTTGTTATGAATATTGCCTTATTTTATGTGTATCGTCCCGATTTTATACACTCGGTTATTTTTTTTACAAGTGGTTCATGTTGTCTTTCTAGTGCGCAATAATTCAGATTTTTTGTCAACAAAAAAGTTCAGACGGCCTGTAAACACGAGAGGGAATTTCGAACCATATTTTGCAGTTATGACATTAACAGCTCAAGTACTTGCTGTCACCTGTTTGCAAATCCGCTCATACATTGTCTCGAACAAATAAAGGGCGTGATCACGTCCTTGCATTCTTACGATTGCCCAAATTGAGAATTTCTGCAAGAACCACATCGTAATCACATGACCGGAAAAACATTGAAACATGGCCACATCCGGAACATCAAAAATTTGTGTTGGTGTTATTACATTCAAACGTCAAAACCCACCAGAGTGTGTGTCAAAAAAATACTTTCTCCGAGTCTGTAGTATGTTATCATTATATTGAGGACAAGGCTTTCGAATTACCGATTATTTTGTGGTTTTACCGGTTCGTTACTTATGCCATTTGCAAATTAATCTTCTTCAAAATCCTAAAATTCACTTTTTTTCCTGAAAAAAATTATATGTACCTTTTCTATGCACTTTACTCATTATTTTGATATATAATTTGCCTTTCCTTACTTCTCTTATCTGCTTCTGAGGCATTGGGAAAAATGTCACAAAATTGACCAAAGTTAGGTTGGACGACCCCTTAAAACGGCACGCAATACTTATAAAAAACAAAACAACGTTGTGAACCGAGTAAACCTCGTCCAGGCGCGTAACTCGTTTAATAGGATAAAAAATAAGGCAAAACGAAATTTCAAAAATTAAAGAGGGGAATAAAATTAATAACATGGCCAAAAGCCAACCACGAAACTTTTGGAAAAGGGTAAAAAATCAATATAAACCTAAACACGATGAAGCCGATTTGTTAACTGTCCAGCAACTACATGATAACTTTAAAAGCCTCTTTGGGGAAGACTCCAGAAACAATGAAATTAATTTTGAAAGGACAATTACAGATGAAGACTTAGATACTGAAATTACAATACTGGAATTACACAATGCGGTGTTTTCCCAAAAGAATAACAAGGCAGCCGGTATTGATACGTTGACGTGCGAAATGTTTAAAACCACGTATGATATAATAGCTCCATTACTTCTAAAATTATACAATAAAATGTTTATAAATGGTCAATATCCTAAGGCCTGGGGGGAAGGTATTATTACTCCAGTGTATAAAAGTGGGGACAAGAATGATCCCAAAAATTATCGAGGAATAACACTAATTAATACCATGGCAAAAATATATTCGCAGATCCTTTTAAATCGTCTTACAAGATGGGCTGAAGAACACGAAAAAATATCTAAAAATCAATTTGGATTTCAAAAAGGTAAATCCATTGTGGACTGTATTTTTATTTTACACTCAATTGTACTACAGGTTTTAGATAGGGGTGAAAAACTATACTGTGTTTTTATAGACTACGAGAAATGCTTCGACAAAATTGACCGATCTTTACTGTGGCAAAAACTCCTAACACAAAATATTTCATGTATATTCGTAAAAGCAATTAGATCAATGTACGCGACCGTGAAATCGTGTGTTCGATATAAATCCTCACTTTCGAACTTTTTCAATTCAGGAATAGGTCTAAAACAAGGGGACCCGAGCTCCCCGTTACTTTTTATGTTATTCGTCAATGACATCGCTGATAATATCAATACCGATTTAAATGGTATTTTTACTATAAATGAATTACAATTATTCCTTCTTTTGTATGCCGACGACCAAGCACTTTTCGCTAAATCGCCGGACACATTGCAGTCAATGTTAACGGATATTGAAAACTACTGTCTGCGTTGGGGATTAAAAATCAATGCTTTCAAAACTAAAGCAATGATTTTTGAAAAGGGAAGACATACATCTCATGATTTTTTTATATACAATACGGCCATTGAAGTTGTAAAATCCTTCAAATATCTTGGAATTACTCTTTTTAAAAATGGAAACTGGTATCAAACCCCAAAACAAATAGCCCATCACGCCTCATTCGGGTTATATAATTTATTCACAATATTTGAAAATATAGAACTACCAATCTCCAGAAAATGTAAATTATTCGATTGCCTGGTGGGATCAATCCTCCACTTTAGTTCTGAAGTTTGGGGAGCACATAAAGCTCCAAATATTGAAACCATACATAATAAATTTCTACGCAAAATACTGGGTGTAAAAAAATCAACGAACCTATTAGCACTGTATGGGGAACTAGGTCGTCTCCCGTTATCTGTTTACAGAAAAATAACACTTGTTAAATATTAGTTAAAAATACTTCAATTAAAAGATTCATCACTTGTCAAACAGACATACATGTTACTAAAAAGAGATGTTGATACGGGGCGTAACTATAATGGAAAGAATTGGGCTTACCAAATTAAAACCATCTTATCGGAACATGGCCTTGCGTACATCTGGAATGAGCAATTCGATAATTACTTTTGCATAAATATAATTAAGAAAAGAATAGTCGACATATATCAACAGAATTGGCACTCAGATATACTTAACTCGACTCGCCTTGAGTCATATTGCATTTTTAAACACAGTTTTGGAATCGAAACGTATTTGAATGTGCTTAATTAATTTAAATATAGATCAGCCTTATCGAGGTTTAGGACATCATCACACTCTCTCTCCATTGAAACCGGTAGACATGACAATACACCACGGGAACAAAGACTCTGCAAATCATGTAATCTGAGGGAAATTGAAAATGAATATCATTTTCTACTTGTGTGCCCACGCTATCACTACCTCCAGCAAAAGTACTTCAAGCCATACTTTTGTTACCGGTCATCTAATCAGAAATTTGACTCTTTGATGGCCTCAGAGTCGCGTGTGATTATAAACAAATTGTCAAAATTTATATACCTTGCAGATAAACAACGAATACCTTAAATAATTATATGTGCGTGTATCAGCCATTCCCCGATATGAAGTTACCCCCTCCCCCACCGAAAAACATGTAAATAAATAATACATTGCATATATGGATGCCATGGGTACAGGCTCTCCGAGCTGGTGCAGGTGACGTCCATACTCGCAAGGCCCAGTTGAGTTGATGTAAATTGTTTGATCTAGCTGAACACCATACGGGTATAAACTTTCGATTTCACACATTCTGGAATCCCTTTCTCGTTTTATGCAAGGGTGGACGTCACGTGGGGCTAGCTCTTGGAGCTGGTGTCGATGTTGTCGATATGTGTATGTCATTACCAACAATAACTGTTGGAAACAACTGTTATATATAAATATTCTCTACTAGAATTTAAAACGTGGGCGGACTTTATGTACCTTAACGCTTCGCCAAATCTAAAACCCAATCATGCAAACTTTTGTTTGAAGAACCTACGTCTCTTCGGAAAACTGTTATGTTCTCACTCACTGTAACAAACAATCTATTATATACTGAAAGCTATAAACATTGATAAATGTTTAATGCTGAATAAAGAATTGAATTGAATTGAATTTAAATTTAAAGATAAGACAAACACTTTCTCTTTGATTGGTTAATTATTACTTTAATTATTATTCATTGTTTTCATAACTTAAAATACACACATGCACCTTTATGCTGATTACCTACACATATTGAACACTGGTATGTGTGAGTGTTTGCAAAAACAAATGATGTAAGAGATTCTGAGATGTGTGTTTTCATATTTAACATTTATGTTCTGAATAGTACACAAGTTCCAATTATTGAGGGTAAATCCATTTTCGTTGGATAAACCAGGTAATAACCGTTAATCCCCCGAGCTAAATTAGTGTATTTTCGCTTGCACTTTTACAAAACTACTTTGTAGGCGAAAGTGCACTATAGGCGAAAGTAGACGCCTCCCTCCGAAAGACCAACAGTCCGAAATCCCAATAGCCCGGAAGCCCATTACTCTGACACCCCGACGGTCTCAAGGCCATCAATGTATCGGTCTTTCAGTGTATTGGACCTCTGGAATATTTGAGCTTCTGAAACTCGGGCCTCCGTAGTTGGGGCATCGGACTGTTGTGTGGTTGGAATATCAGAGTTTTAGATTATCGGACATGTGGACTAATGGACCGTCGAAATATCGACCTTCGGGGTATTGGGCCGTCAAAATATCGGACCTTTGACGCATTGGACCGTCAGTACACCGGGCCTTCGAAGTATTGGGTCTTCGGAATATCGGTCCATCGGAACAATGATTCTTCTGAGTAATGAGTCTTCGGAATAACGAATCGACACCGGAACACTCTGGTCGCGATGCAGTTTTGTGCGCGATGCCATAGATTTATAGTAAAATTATTATTGAAGACGTTTCTTTTTTGATTTGTTTTTCCGCTGTGTATTATAGTGTGATGCCTACAACATGAGCCTTGCTGTCGAACAAAGACAACAAATTATTAAACTAAGTACAGTGTCGATAGTGAATCATTTAATCACTGATGTAACTTGACGAAACTGGTCATTGCGTCAAAATAAAAATCAATGTTTTTTTATGTTCCATTTTCACCATCGTCATTGGAGACATTGGTGTGTTTGTTGTAAAGCAAGACTCAAATCGGAGAGAGAGGTGTCATACTGCATTGAGTTTGCAAACTAAGGAGAAAAATTATTAATTATTATTTATTACATTATCTCATTGCGTGCAAAAATCGCTCCGCATCCAGTGTACAGTAACGTTAAGAATATATTAGAGAACAATGCTAATGTAATCCTACTTTCCTGTTGGACTGTAGACAAACTCTCAGGGCACCAGGCTAATCCTCTAAGGATTCGGACGCTGTTATGGGCTGTTAGTTTTACCCACTTTTCGTAAAGTTATTATATAATAAAAAAGTTATGGACTTTTGTGGTGGTAAATATGATGTGATGTGAACCTAAAAAAACTTATATTGACCTCGTCTAAAGCCTCGGTCAATATAAGTTTTTTTTAGGTTCATATCATATCAAATTCACCACCACGAAAGTCCATAATTGAGTAATATTTCTTGTGCTGATTCAAAAAAACTGAATGTTTATGGGATTCTTTAGATTCGATCTCCACGTGGGAACCTCGGGGAGTGAAGCAGTGCTTGTTTACTGTGGTAAAGAAGCTCTGTTTTACTGGTAAAATAGGGCCCAGTCACCAATGCTTGGGGTGGAAGTCCTCTAAAATGGGCAACATGGGTATAAACGATTGATTAAACTTGGCCTTATCTCCATGTTGTGGTCATGATCAGCCATTGTGCAGAAATATGTGACCTTAAAGACCAATAAATAAATATAAATAAATAGATTTATATTCAATCGTCTGGAATATATCAGTTGGTGGAAAAGCGAATCGTCGGTTCGCTTTTCCAACCAACTGAAATATTGTAGACGAGTGGATCTAAACATCGGCTATGGAGTATTTATTGGACTAGACCTGTTCCGTGTCATAACAACTTCGAATTCCTTGCATAATTTGCCTGGTGGCTTTAGAACTTGGGTTGTATTATTTATTTATTTATTTATTTATTTATTGGTGTTTATGGTCACAATGGCTAATCATGACCTCGACAGTTTTACGGGTGGAGGAAGCCAGAGTACCCGGAGAGAACCGCCGAGCAACGGCAAGCAACTGTCAGCTTCTCAACATACTAACTCCACACAAGCAGGATTAGCATTGGTTGAAGACAAGTGCACCATCGACGTGCAGTACACCTAGTACGCAACGCCACCGTGCCCCCATGTGGGCAATTGGGTGAAGTGTCCTGCTCAAGGACACAACGCGATTGACGCAGGTGGGATTCGAACCGAAGACCTCTCGGTTTGCAGCCTGCATCTCTACCTACTGAGCCACCGCGCCCCCAACTTGGGTTGTAGGATTCTGTTATTGTTGATCACTAATTAATCCACATGAAAACCTTAACAATTAGAAAGTTATTACAGCCATCATTCTTCCATACAGATATGAAGTGGTTCATAATGTGATTGATGGTTATCAGTACACGTATTATGTACCTGAAATACGAAACCCGCCCACATTTATTGAGCGAAAACACAAGACAAACAAAATAAGCTGAAAAATAAAATACTCTGATAAATGTTTATGGTTATTATGTTATTGATTAATCAACTGCACTGGTTTGATCTTTCCGGTCCCATATGGCAATAAAGTGTCATTAGTGGAAATACTAATATTCCGGTTAAAATTTGCGTCTCCGATTTTTCTGACCTTCGAGTGTGAAGTTGAACAAACTTTACCTAACACGAATATAGTGTCGACACTTGACAAAACAATTTTTGGGGCAACTAAAAACTTTCATTTTTCTTCCCAGAAAAACATGGCTTTTGACTCCTCGCTGGAACAAGCTCAACGAGATTGTTCCAACGAGATGATAAAAGCTATGGTTTTCAAGCAAAATCAGAAGAAATAATAAAATATAAATTGCGATTTTTTTATGAATACCCTTGATCGATCAAAGTTGTTACGTTATGCAAAAACGATTAAAGTGATAAAACAATGGAGTGTGATATTAAAGTGAGGGAGAGGAGGAGCCATCACGAGGATCAATTTTCAGCTTATTTGTAAACATTGTTCGGAGTCGAACATTTTAAACACCATCAACGAGAAGGGAACTTGTCATGCTGTTCTAGAATGCCATATAATAATAATAATAATAATAATAATAATAATAATAATAATAATAATAATAATAATATTTTTTTTTATTAGGGATTAACGACACATTACCAGCCAGGGTCATATCATGTCGGTGACAGTTTTACGGGTGGAGGAAGCCGGAGTACCCGGAGAGAACCACCGAGCATCGATGAGCAGCTGTCAGCTCTCCAACATCGTAACTCTGAACTCTGCACCGCGGCACAGGCAGGGTTAGATTGGTTGAAGACATGCGCATCAGCGACGTGCAGTACGCCTTAGTGCACAGCGTCATCGTACCCCTATGTAGGCAATCGGGGTTAAGTGCCTTGCCCAAGGACACAACGCGGGAGCACGAATCAGTCGCTGAAATGGTCACCCATCCAACTTCTTACCGCGCTCGACGTTGCTTAATTTCGGTGATCTGACGAGAACCGGTTACCGCGATGCCACCGCGCCCCAATAATAATAATAATAATAATAATAATAATAATAATAATAATAATAATAATAATAATAATAATAATTCTAGAATGCCATATAATAATAATAATTATTATTATTATTATTATTATTATTATTATTATTATTATTATTATTATTATTATTATTATTATAATGATGATGATGATGATGATGACCCCGTTGTTATTGGTCGCTAGGTCTTATGAAGCAGGGTCTCCAGAAGCAAAAGGACAAAATGCCCGGCCAAATTTAATATCCAACAACTATAGAACATGGTCCTACTTGGTACCGCACATATATTGAGAAAGACACTTTTCATCACCAGTTAATCCAATAAATCCTTAGGTGCACGGCATACATACGGAAGCATTGGTTATCCTAGGCATAAAAGATAACAAAACAGAAATAATGATAATAACATCAGGGTAATATTTTTTCAAATTAATACGATTTAACTTTGACTGGAAAATTGGCATAGATGAGGCCACTCTCGCAGATTCCGGTACATAATTAAAAAATAGTCTTGCAACATTGTAACGGAAGGAACGTCCCACATATGAGACTGGGTCACACGAGGACTGATACAATAGTTTGTGGAATGAGGAGGGAAGTGTGGGTTTTGCCACATACATTTGTACTTCGTCGGAAATGTGAATAGGGGCTTGGTTTGCTTGTGTCTTGTCTGTGAAAAAAAGAATTCTGACCTCCATTCTTGTTGCAAGAGGAAGCCAATGAACATTGTTTAACTGGGGAGTAATGTATCCGTTTTAATTAGCGGGGTCAAATTGCGAGCAGCTATAGTTTTGTGTAATCTGAAATCTATTGACCTTCTTGTTTGGGAGCCAACATAGATGGACATCGCAGTAATCCATCTCAGAAGAGATCAATGCATGCAAGCACCACACATTCTGCTGCTTTTTTTCTAAAAAATTTCTGACACCACCAATTATCCGAATATGAAGGCTGAGAAGTCATTGTCAAATGCGTGTCAAAATACACACTTCAGTCTCTGACGGAGGAAGATGCTTTGGTGATGGTGTCGGCTATTTTAAGAGAAGGAAAAAGATCAGGAGTTGGTTTGATTCAATTTTGTCTTGTCACATGATTAACTTATAGTTTGTTCACAGGAATAAAGGTTCTGATTTATTTATTTATTGGGGTGTAACGACACTTTCAACATCCAGGGTCACGTCGTTTCGGGGAGTTTTACTGGTGGAGGAAGCCGAAGTATCTGGAGAGAACCACCGAGCAGCGGCGAGCAACTGTCAGACTCCCCAACGTTCTGGCGTTGGTATTGTTGATAGCAGGTGCACCAACAACGTGTAGTACGCTTTAGTATAGAGGGCCGTCGTGTACCCACGTGGGTAATCGTGATTAAGTGTGCTGATGAAGGACACAACGCAGTTATCACTCACCGGGATCGAATGGTCGAACATTTTAACCATTTTACTGCCAAACCCACTTTAGTCATATATGGAGGACCTCTATGTACACCTGTATGCGAGGAAGTCAAATAACATTTATGACATACTTGGAGCTCTATGATCTGATTAATTGTTGGAAAGGGCTTACCGAGCCCTTTCCAACAATTAATCAGATGGTAGGTTTGATCTGCCCATACCAGAGCGTGCAGATAATCATTATAAAATAGGTGACAACAGTCGCTTTCAGCAACGTTTGTGTTAAAGCTCAATTCTCTAACCACTGTGCCACCGCGCTCATCCCACCAATCCTAAGTGGTGTTTCAAGTTAGTGGACAGTACCAGGAAGACAACGCAATGCACTATTCTCCTTTCTAGAAATGTAACAAACCATCATAAGACTTTGTTTTACGTCCAATTGAAAAATGGTAGTGTTTGTCATAGGAATAACCAACACAAATTATCTATCTATTCTGGATTTAATAGGAAGTTTAGGTATAAATTAATTCTATTACTCTAGATGTAGGATATGTGTGTTACTTTAAACAAACACTTATATGTAGGGGGGGGGGGGCGGTGGCTCAGCTCAGTTGGTAGAGGTGCAGGCTTCAAGCCGAGAGGTCTTCGGTTTGAATCCCACTTGCGGCAACCGCGTTGTGTCCTTGGGCAAGACACTTCACCCCCATTGCCCACGTGGGGACTCGGTGACGTTGTGTACTAAGGCGTACTGCACGTCGATGGTGCGCCTGTCTTCAACCAATGTTAACCCTGCTTGTGTGGAGTCAGTATGTTGGGGAGCTGACAATTGCTCGCCGTTGCTCGATGGTTTTCTTCGGGTACTCGGGCTTCCTCCACCCATAAAACTGTCGCGGTCATGATTAGCCATTGTGCAGAAATATGTGACCTTAAAATACCAATAAAAAAATAAACAACACTTATATGTGCTCTATTGAGATTAGGGTGAAAATGGAGAAAAAAATCATTGGTTATAATTTGACCGAACGAATCGTCACGTCAAATTTACAGTCAGTGATTAAATGGCTCACTTTCGATATTAGACCTGCGTTTATGTTGTCTTTGATTGGCAGCAGAGTTTAAATGGGAGGTGTCACAATTGAGTGTACAGGCCTGGCAGCAAGTACAACAATTGTTGGTCCTGTTAAGTCGGGTTTTTGGGGGGGTTTTTGGAGCTCTGAAATTCAGTTTAATTCAAAATCGTCCAGATTCAATTCGAGTCGCACTGATTCTGAAATTTTCGAATCTTCGAGATGTAGTCGAAATGCTACCAAATGCCTCCTCTTGAACTCTTCATCTATCATCCGATTTTCTGTTTAAGAGACCTGACGACAGAAGAACAGTTCAAAGAGGTTTCGCATTTAAAACTACTTTGATTCGCTCCTGAATATTTCGCATTTTTGGATTGACTTGCTACAAATAGACGAGTCGTCGTTAAATAAATACATGTACTTGATTTACGGTTGTAAGATGGTGCAGTATTAACAATTTGTAGATCGGTGAGATTCGATTATAAATTTGATTGGATTCGAAATCCCATGCCAGATTCGATTCGGTTGTCGAAACTATCCGAAATTTGGGATTCGCAGGGCCCTAGTTTTATTGTCCTCTAGCCCCAACATCACTTTTCCAGACTATTCTGTGAAACAGTGAAAGGGATCGCAAAAGTAGTTCCGTTTATTGCTGAAGAAGTTATGGTACTGTTTACAAATCAGAGACACACAAACAATACTACCTGGAAGTAACTAGACGGCATTTCTCGTCTAGCGGCATTGGTGTCAGCGTTTAGTGTTTTGATTATTTTCTGCTCCTCTCGCTGTCTCTGCTCCAGTCTGATAAAAATGAATGCCCAACTCAATGGACATTTGTTTCCGATGGGTTTGTTGAAACTTTTATTGTCATCTAAATAAATAAAGAATGTCAATAAATTTCAACTGAAAAGGGCATTGTTAACTCTGATACAATTTGTCTGGAATGTACTGTTGTATTCATAATCATTTGAACACTGGTGGTATATTCCATGTCAGTTCAAAGGAAGAGTCCATATTTATCATTTGGTGGTAGACCAATTAACATTTTCAACGTGCAGCCTTGAGGCTGCACGTTGAAAATATTGAATGGTCTTCCCCCTACCTTCACTTAACGACTATTCTACTTAATGAAATTATGAGGTATCATGTTCCTGGGCTGGAAAAGAGGGCTCTCGGGCTCAAATGGCTAACAAAGATGCTTCTTACCTATACCGTGAATAACTGTTTGCAATATAGATGTTAGATCACTAGGAACTACGTGTGAAGAATTGGCGCTCACACTAGATGCGGTTGGCGTAGCGGACGTGTTTGTGATGGAAGAATTAGAGATCGGTAGTCCTGGAACTTGACACAACACTGTAACCCAACAGATTACTGCCACGGCACCGAAAAGCGAACCATTCAAAAGGACCATTCTCAATGTTCCTCCTCAAGCATACAAACTCGCAAACGTTCCTTTTCCATGTGAAGCATGCACAAATGAACGATATAAACGATGAGGAATCGTAATTAAAAACGTCAGTTTTAACAAAGTAATTCCCACGTGGTTTCCCATTGTAGTTCCTGTTAACTCTCAGTTCGGGAAATTCATTGAATATTTGTTGTGAGGTGGATTGTAAATATGGATTAGATGCCGATCGCATCACCAATGTGGAAATATTTCCATTATTATCGATTGACTTAACTTGAGACTTGATCAAAAGATTTCATCTCTCGATTTAGAGCAGAAATAGATATATGAAAAACGAAGTGTTGGTTTTCGTCAGCCTCCAATAAACTACTATGGAGGAGAACGTTCCGATCTCGACAAGTCAGCGTTCTCTTCAGGTTGATATTGGAAGGAGAGGTGCTAAATGTGAGCCACTCAATGGTAGTGTGTGGGGAGGGGGGGGGACGGCGGGGGTGTGGTATGTCCTTATTTGTGAAGTGAGAGTCCCGTGTCAAAACGATAAAACATGATAAGTCAAAAATCGACAGTTATCACAGAACGAAGAAGGGGATAAGTGGTTCGGAATGCCGGTTTGTTGAGGTTGGTCATGGACGTAGGTTGCGTTTGAAACGGCGCGGGTGTATACGTCATGGATGGGCTCCACCACACCGCTAAATATGGGAAAATTTGTTAAATATGGAGCCAAATATGTGCATTTTTTCTCGACTTCACAGGTCGTAGAAGAGATAAGTCAAACCTCTTCGGGACATCATGAGGTCAAATACGCAAACTAAACTCATTAGCCTTTCCAACTTTACTGAGTGGGGCATACGCGGATGCGGATGACTATGAATTCTTAAAACCCCTCAAAATGAAAATGCAGAATCTCATACAACCAGAAACTGATAACCTTAATATCGCAAAGAAAAATTAAAACAGACACATGTTGGAAGAGGCTCTGAGTAGACACGAAACTAATTCCTTTTCCAGTATTTACGATGACGACAAAAACGGAAGTCAAAACAAATTCGTACAGAACATTTAAAAACGACTGTATCATTGAGCCATACTTTATATTTTCCACTTCTCGGGAAGCTAGTTACGAATGACTCCACTAGACTCCGAATCAGTAATCAGCGTCTCGTAATCGAGAAGGGGATGCATTCACAGACACCTATCCCGGTTAAAGAGAGACATTGTAACGTTTGAGGCACGGGGTGATTGAAGACGAGTTTCATTTTATTATGGGATGTATCGCTTAGGGCAGGGTGTGAAAATATTTTCTAAAAGCAATAAATAAGGAGTCTGAAAACTTTCAATATATGGATATAAAAGGAAAAATTAACCTGATAATGCGAAACGATATCCCCCGCCTATGTAATCCCATCTGTATCATGATCCGGTGCCTTCTTTCAACACATGAGAGCTGAGCCCACAAAATAAAATAATCAAATCAAAGAAATGGTTCTGCGCTCCGCAGGCACGCAGGGGCGGTATGACACAGGCCCATTTCGACCCTCTCTATCATCAGAAGATTTTAACATCCTGTCTGGTCGCGAGAGAAGAGAACGTGTACAGGAGAAGTTGTCCTGAACTGGTCTTGGTCGTTTTTTTCAGGCATGTATAGTCTGCCTCTTACGTTATTTATTATTGGTGCCGTCTTGGGCAAGTAGAGTCTGCCTCGGGCTTTTGTTTCTTTGCTTCTTTGCTTGGTGTTTGGTTTCCAGGCAAGTATAATCTTCCACTATGTTTCGGTTGGTTGAAGCCGTCCTGGGCAAGTATAGTCTTGTCCTTTTTGTTGATATTAATAGTTTTTTTCTATCACTGTTATTGCCGTGTTTTCGCAGTCTGCCTCTCTGTTCGTGTTAACTGCTGGAATATATCTTAAATCTCAAGAGTAAAATGTAAGAGTAAGAATGCAATGACGGGTTGGTAAAGATAATGTTACTCTCTCTCTCTCTCTCTCTCTCTCTCTCTCTCTCTCTCTCTCTCTCTCTCTCTCTCTCTCTCTCCCTCTCTCTCTCTCTCTCTCTCTCTCTCTCTCTCTCTCTCTCTCTCTCTCTCTCTCTCTCGTAGGGGATATGTGAGAGTTTTGGCTCACTTCAATCGTGTGAGCCCGAAATTTAGGTGAGCCAGAAAATTTGAGTTATTTTTGGAAAAACCTAAATTTTTCTGGTAAAAAAGTTGATTTTCTTGGAAAATGTTGGGTTTTTCCCAAAAATAATTCAATTTTTCCCCGAAAATCCTGTTTAAAATTCGAACATTTCTGGCTCACTTTCGACGGAATTCGTCGAAAATGTCTAAAAAATTCCCGGTTTGACAAACCCGCTTTTTGGATAAATTTAACACTGATTTTCCCATTGGGGTGAATTTTTTCGACATGTCCGGAACAGGATTTTGCACGATTGTGACCGGCTACAGATTAGCACTGTGGGAAAAATTCCGAAAAGACAGTGTTTTTTTTAAATTTCAAGCTGGAAAAATACGCGATCGAACGTCGATTCCCACAGTAAAAGACAACGGTTTGATCGAGGTGAATGCGAAAATTGAGCCAGTAGAAAACTCGATCCGGGACGCGGATTTCCCACGGGAAGAGACGACAGTTCGAACGAGGTGAATTCATAGATTGGTCCGGTAAAAACTCGAGACCGTTCGAGATGAAGTGCGCGTGAGTCCGAGAATCGTTAGATTAGCTGGACGACGATCTGGGGGGATTGGGGGAGGAGAAGGAGGATCACGATTGAAAAAAACCCAACAAAATGTATGTAATATATTATTACTATTACGAGTCATGAGACGAGTGATGAAAAAAAAGAAAATTGACCGTTTATAAAACAAAAACAAAAATAATAAAGAAAATTTTTAAAAAAAATATATGTATAAAACAACATTCAAAAAAAAAGAAAGAATACAAAAAAAAACAAACTGTTTTTTCATTAAAGAAAGAAAAAAATAATAATAAATAAATAAAACAATGTTTCTACACATCGGAGATTCGAAGCGAAGGGACGAGCAGGTTCGCAAATTAATATGGAGTAAGGAGAATATTCAGGTGCAGCATAGGGCCAGGCGATTGGGAGAGATGGGATTGAGACGAGAGGAGACCAAGTTGTTCAGATCCGTCACCGAGGTTCAGGAACGAGCCACGAAAAACATCGTCATAGAATTGAGACCCATAAAAGAAGGTTCTCTGAGGATCGGTTCACACCCCGGTAGTTTTGCATCGAGAACTCCGTCCGGTTACACTCCGGTGAGAATCGAGACCGATCCGAGTAGCGTTGGTAATTTTACGCCGAGAAATTTGTCCGAATACACTCCGGAGAGAATCGAGACCGATGCAAGTAGCGTCGATAACGATGCTTCGAGCATTATTAGCATCAGATCTGACGATAGTAGTGAAAAAGATTTGATGTATAGATTTTGTGATGATGACGATAAAACTTTCGTGGTGACATGGAAGTATCACTTGAAGGTCACTATTTGATCGTCGATTCGAACAGGTACGAATTGACCGACGGATTGTATACTCTGCTCTCTCACAAGAGACCCGACGATTACACCAAAGAGGATTACAATAATTACGGAGACATTCTGGTTCAGACTCACGCCATGAAGAAGAATAACGATGATCCCAAAGAGACGAGTCCAAAGTATAGGAGAGGTTACAAGTGGAAGAACGTGGTGGAACCCATATGGAAGGCGAACGAGTATTTCGTGAAATCGACGACTGGAAAGGGAATGACTGACACGATATTTCTTGCGCGTGATCCCCATGCCCTGTCTGAGAGATTGAGATTGTTGATGGCCTGCAGAGAGGATGGTAACACTGGCGTGAATAATGAGATAGTGAACGTGTGCGGCGAATTGTTGAGGCAGAAGGTCTTGACTAAGAAGGATTATCAAAAATTGATGAGTCGTTTGAAATAATAAAATAGTAATAGAAAAGAAAAAAAAATATTAAGTAAATAAAAATATATATATATTCAAAAAAATAATGAAAAAAAAACAAAATCTTAAAAAAAAAATGTTAGTGATAAATAGCAGGGGATTCGCTAGATCTTACGTCCACGGCGGATCAGGCAGCATGGATTCGATGATGCGATTTTTAACTTGTAAATTCACTGGCGATACTGCAAAACAGATCGCATTGAGCGCTCTCAAAATCGGAAAGAAGATGGTGATCGATGCAGGTAAGAAAGCTGAGGCCAAAGCAAGCGGTAGAATAGCTTCAGAAGCTGGCAAGAGAGGTGCCGATGCGTTGCTTAATAAATTGATAACTCCACAACCTGCCAAACGATCGAGAATCGAACAAAAAAGTTGGAGAGACTTCTATGATGATGTCGTACCGATACAAGACTTAGCTAAAATGACGAAAGGATCGGGATTGAAAGTGATTTATAAATAAAACAAAAACTTTTTTATATATATATATAAAAATAGAAATTAAAAATAAAAAAAAAAATAGAAAAAAACAATTCAAAACACAGTAAAAAAAAAATGGAGAAAAAAAAATGGATATCAAAGACATGTCTTGGAATGACGTGATGCCCAAGAGGTCGAACGACGAGTTCTTTCCCAAGAGCATAAGAGGTCTGATAGTGGGAAAATAGAATTGTGGAAAGACCAATCTCTTGATGAATCTATTGTTCCAACTGGCTGGTTGGATTACGACAGATTATTCATTTTCGGCAAGAGTCTCTTTCAACTGGAATACAGATTGCCTCGAGAGTGCAGGATACGAAAATTACCCAAGGACTTCATGTCGAGAATCTTTGACAATCGAGACGAATTCGAAGGACACGAGACTTCAAATATACTGGAAGGGGTGGCGAGAGAATTGACTAAGAGAAACGTCGAGAGTTCGAACATGGAATGTCTGTTTTAAGAGAATGCCGACGATTTTCCCGATCCCAGACAGTTTAAGTCGGAGACTAAGAATCGCATGATCTTCAATGATCAGCTGTTGGAGAGACAGAATCAATGCGAATCGTATTACGTTCGTGGTTGTCACAGCAACGTGGATTTTTTCTATCTGTCTCAGAATTATTTTTGACTGCCCAGACAGACTATAAGGGAGAATGCTAATTTTCTGTGTCTCTTTCATCAGGATCTCAAGAATCTCAATCACATCTATGGAGATCACGTGGCCAATGACATGAGCAGGGAAGAATTCAGGAGATTCTGTAAGAAGGTGTGGGACAAAGGACATCACCAGTTTGTGGTGATCGATTTGACTAGCGAATTTAACAACTGAAAATATCGAAGCAGATTCGACGATTTTTTTTATATTTATGATAATAATAGAGAAGAAAATAAACAAAAAAATAAATAAAATATAAAAAATATATAATTAATAAATAATCCTAAAAAAAATGTCAGAACATCTATTAGAACAGATAGTCGAGAATACGGCTGTGAAACAGTCCTTTCAAATCATAGTGAGTCATGACACAACTCGATTCACGACGAAATTTGAACCTTCCATCGAATTGAAGAAGGAAAAGAGATATGACATGGCATTGGTTAATCTCGAGACTTACTATTCGTTTCCCAACGTCACTGAAAAGAATAACGAGTTACGACATAGACGATCTGAACCGTCACATTCAGATGAGATTGAAGACCGATGGTCACAGAAGCAAGATGATAAGACTTGCTCCCAATACGAGTACTCTAAAGATGATATTAGACTTGGGAGATAATTTTCGAGTGGATTTTAGTGCGGAAGATTCGATCGGCAAGATGTTGGGATTCAATCGAAAGATGCATCGAGGTCATGCCGCATCCGAAAATATGGTCGACATTCTCGCTGTCAATAGCATTTTAGTGAATGTCAATGTGATTGCGGGAAGTTACGTCGATGGTAGTGCTCAGCCTATGATCTACTCGTTCTTTCTGGACGTTTTGCCAGGTTACAAGATTGTGGAGCGACCTCGAAATCTCGTCTATCTACCCGTGATCCTGGACACTGTATAGCATCGAAACTACATTGACAGATCAGAATGGTGATCTGTTAGATCTTTGTGGAGAGAGAGTGACTATACGATTTCACATCAGAGAGATATGAAATAATAATAAATATAATTTGAAAATAATATCTTAAAAAAATATATATATTTCTTTTAATTTAAAGAAGTTTTAGGTTTTGTTTTATATATTATATAAGAAATAAAAAAAATTAAAAAAAAAATAAACTTATAATATTAATAATTAAAAAAAAATATATATATAATCAAATCAAAAAAAATAAAATATGACTCGATACATCATTAAAAACGTGAACATATCCAAAAGGACAGAAAGCTAAACTTTGCAGAGCATTGAGTCATTGAGGTGAAGCCGTTGATTTAAATTCAGTTACGAAGATCTGGTGAGTGGCAGTAGTGATCGGATCGCCTGGACTAAAACTGAAATCAAAAGGATGGAGAAAGGGATTCATAATCGAACGTGAATGACGATGAGACTGAGTCCCGCTCAATTGAGATACAATCTGAGAATGAAAGGCGGTTTCTTACCACTACTGGTGGGACTCGCCACCAAAACATTACCCATTCTCATGAAGACGGTGTTACCAGCTCTGGGCGTGGGAGCTCTCTCAGGACTCGCTAGTTTGGGAGTTGACAAATTAATAGGTAGAGGACTGTTTTTGAAGAAGAGGGGAAACAGGCTGTTTTTGAAGAAGGGAGGAGCCGTGTGTCGCATAGATGCCAAAGGTAAAGGATTGTATCTAGGACATGCGAGAAAAGGCAGGGGCAGTGATGCTTTCCATGTAGATGGACGGTCTCTATCCAAAGACGGAGAGAATGTGGAACCGATCAGTGAAGGTTTGTTGTTAAAATAAAAAAAATAACAATTAAAAAAATATCAATTAAAAAAATAACAATAAACAAAATAACAATTAAAAAAAATAACAATAAAAAATGAAACAAAAAGAGAGAAAACAACTTCCAACAGACGTGTTCACAAGATGTTCGTATTATGAAAATCTTTTAGATTTTTCTCATTATTTACACGAGTATGCATTAGAAACAATTCAATCAGAACAAATTGTGTGTTTACATGTGTACGGAACATTGTTTTCTTTAATATTGTTATTCATATTCTAAAACGAAGCTATTTCAAAAATATCGAAATGATGAAGTGCAAAAAAAAATGTGTCTTACCAACATTATAACATGATTCTAGATGTTCTAGATCGTTTAAAATACGATGTGACATTTGTAGAACATTACAATTACGGGAAATATTGTTACATGTTTGTTTGCTCGAAAAACGTAGTTAATGGATTCGATCGTGGTGGCGATGAAAAACTTGAAAAATTTATTCGCGAGTGTGTCCAATTTATTTGCAGATTACACTTGGTCGCGTCAAGTAGATGTAAAATCATTATCGATTATTTCCCGTATTATTCTAACGATGAAGATGGTTTTATCGAAATACGAAAGGCATAAAATCCTTCTTTTGAAAATAATGTCATCTCTTTCCTATCATAATAGCCGAAAAGTATTTGTTCATTCGGTTGATGATGAGATGAATAAATGTGTTGTTATTGAAAAAAAAAGTAATATATAAAAAGAAAAAAATAATACGAAAACAAATAATAGAAAAAAAATAATAAGAATAGAATTTTTTTTGTATATGTAATTATAATTATGAATAAAACGAACGATTCCATGGAATCGAGAGCTTCGTTTCTTCGAAGGGAGCTGTGTAGAGCTTATGCGATCTGCTTGAACAAACAATTTCCTCGCATCTTGTGCAAAAGATGTCTTGGTTGTCGGGATGACAGAAAATTTAATCACATTAATCATTCATGTCTCACGATGGAATTGGAAGACATTGTCACTATGTATTTCATGCGTGCATTGGCATCAAATGTTGGAGGCAATTCGTGTCTTGTGTTGGAGAACCTGAGCCTACAAAATCAGAAGAGTTGAAGTCAGCGCATTGGTGTCTCACCACCGAAGACAGGGGATGCGTTTTGGAATATTTGTTGGAAAAGGGGAGACCACCACCACTAAAAAAGATTTCTGATGCGAATCACGTTTTTATGAATTCCTTGTTGAAGGGAAGAAACAACGGAAAAAAAATTTCGTTAAATAATAAGGGGTGAAAATAAAAAATACATAAAAAATAATAATAGATATAAATAAATAAAAAATAAAATGAAAATGGAACTTCGAAGTAAAAACATCTATCCATAGTTAGAGAAGTCAAGCATCGAGCCCACGGCACCTCTTCTACCACCAGAAAGTAGTGACAACGTGGGGCAGAGGTATCGAATCAAACAAATCAATAGAATTCAATCGTATCTGACGTGAGAGAGAAATTCTCATCATTCACTCAATAAGAAATATTCGAGATTAGAGAAATCTGTGAACGGTGTTTATTTGACACTCATCGCGACATCCATGGGTTAGAACATTGCCAGAATCAGTCTATTGTCGGCCGCCATCACTCTTCCAGTTGTGTTGGCTGTAGAAGGATTGCCTTTGATGGCCGGATTCATCAGTATGATCAGAAATTTAATCACTAAGAAATTATCTGTGAAGGCTGATGCAAAGATCGACACTGTGTCGGATAAGATCTCTCTAGCATTGAAAGATGGTAGGATTTCAGACAGTGAATACGTTGACATATTGAATAAAAAAACAAAAATACGAAGTCATAAAAGTGAAAATAAGAGTCAAGAGTCGTCAGATCATCAAGGAACAATTGAATGATTCTTTCGTGGAAAAAGGTAGGGAAGAAGCGAGACAATCGTTTCGTAAATTGTTGGATCCCAAAAAGATCCAGAAGCAATCGATTGAAAAAAAGTATATATATATATATAAAAGAAAAAAAAATTATATATAAATTAAAAAAAAATATGAAAAAAAATAAATAATTAAATATATACGAAAAACAAAAAACAAATGTATTGCATCAAATGCAAGAGAGTTACCAATACGGTTAACGTTAAAAAAGTACTGACGAAAAATAAAAGTCCCATGCTTCGTGGAACATGTAAAGTGTTTGGTTCGACCAAGGTGCAATTCATCAAACACGGTGCTGGTCTAACGAATAAATTGATTAATAATCTCCCCATCAAAATGCATCTGCCAGGACATTAATTCACGGGACCCGGCATGAAATTAAATAAGAAATTGAATCGAGATCTGACACCTAAATCTTGGAGCAAACCCATCAATATGGTGGCATTGGCCACTTACAGTCACGATCTGTGCTACGTTAAACATCCTGATGTCGAGACTCATAATCGAATCTGTGATAAAAACATGTTGACGACATTGAAAAATATACCGAATCCCACTAGGAGAGAGAGATTCGAACTTTCGTTGGTCGGTAAAGTGATCGGTACCAAACGTCGATTCTGATGGGGTCATAAAAAAAAATGTCCAGAACATATTATTAATGGATGCATTGGCAAATGAATTACACAAGCCCATCACGCGTAATTTCGAAGGAGAAGAGTGTTCATTAAGGGTCTAGATCAGATCTGGTCGGCCGATCTGGTTGACATGAAATTGCATTCAAAATAGAACAATGACATTAAATACATGCTGACGGTCATCAACATGTTTTCAAACTACGGATGGATGAGACCACTGAAGAATAAATCGGGAGCTTGCGTGGCCGAGGCTCTGAAGAGCATATTCACATCGTCTTCTCAAAAAACGGATAAATTGCGGGTGGACAAGGGGAAGGAATTTTACAACAGGCACGTTCGTCCGTTGGTCGACCTCTATTCCATCGAAAAAGAAGGGAAAGCTAATGTGATCGAACGTTGGAATGGAACCATGAAAGAAAACATGTACAAGTATTTCACGGCCAATAAGACTAAGAAATATATCAACGTTCTAGACGAACTGGTCGAAAAATACAACAACACACAACACAGATTGATCAAGATGATGCTTACAGACACTAGCGATCATCGAAACGAAAAATGCGTCTTTGTGAATCTGTATCCCGAAAGGACCAAGACCAAGAAGGAGTCCAAACCACTGAAATTTGCAGTTGGCAATCGAGTGAGAATCACTTCTTATAATTCTCTCTTTGCGAAAGGTTACACTCCTTGATGGACCAAGGAAATCGTTTAGATCATTAGAATATTTTACACGGATCCAGTGACTTACAAAATAGAAGCGTTAGAGGTTGATGAAGATAACAGCAAAGAAATCATTGGAACATTTTACGAACAAAAATTGCAGAAGATGGCGTTTTGAAAACCAACCCTTCCCTTTTTTTTTTTTAAACATATATAGTAAGGAAAAAAAAAAAAAAATAAAATAATAATTAAAAAAACAATTTATAATAAAAATAAAGCAAACGAATTAACACAAAAAAACAAAAACATGACGAATATATTAAATATAACTGATGGTATATTGAGAGATGAAAGCATTCAAGAATATGATGTTCATGAGTATGAACCTGTGACTGGAACCAGCCTGAATGATGTGGGTGAAATAAGAATCAATGTCGAGACTCAAGATCTGTTCGTTCATCCCAGTGAAAGTTACATAGTGATACAGGGACGTCTCACCAAGGATGACCGAAGCAATTACGCCGACGACGATGTAGTCACTCTAGTCAATAATGGCATGATGCATCTGTAATATAAAATACAAGCTCTCGGGACAAGAGATAGAATCTGTGTTTCATCCCACACAAGCCACCACGAAGTACGGACTCTTGATGTACCTGGACGATTTTTAGAAATCTAAAGGACTCAATCAATTGTGGGTGAAAGTCACTGTCACCTACATGAGTGTAGCTAATACCAGTGCTGCCTTGAGATTCAATTATCTCGTCAAGACGTCGAGATCCAAAGGAACGTTTTCGTTCAGGATACCTCTGAAACACATATTCGGATTTGCGGAAGATTACAATAAGATTCTCTACCGATTCAAACACAATCTGACGTTGATTCAAAAAGGAAACGACGAAGCCATCATGAGACCCGACGCGACCGATGTGGGTAAGATACATCTGAACAAGATATCTTGGTTCGTTCCACATGTGTTGCCTTCAATCGCGGAGAAAACAGATCTGTACAAGATCATAGAATCGAAGCGTAAATTACTGGTGGGATTTAGAATGAGACAGTGTGACACGGTTAGTATTCCACCATCCAGCAATCACTTCGATTGGAGATTGACCGTGAAATCTGCTTTGGAAAGACCACGATTCATCGTAGTGGCATTTCAAACAGATAGGGATGGGTTTCATGAGAAAAATCCTTCCCTGTTCGATCATTGTCACTTGAGAAACATGCAGGTATTTCTAAACGCCATGAGATATCCGGCCATCGATTACAACGCCTCTTTTGATAAGAACGATTTCTGCTGACTATACAGCAACGCCGCAGATTTCAGAAAGAAATATCATCAACTGGACGAATTGATGGGTAATCCTAACATCACTCCCACTGAATACAATTCGATGTATCCCCTTTTCATATTCAACGTCTGTAAACAGAGCCAGCGACTCAAGAGTAGCATCTTAGACATTCAGATGAAGATGCAATTCGATAGGAACATGCTGAAGAGAACCGAGGCTTTCGCCTTAGTCCTGTCGGATAGAGAATTAGAATTCGATTCAGACGTACAATAAATGTTCATCATTCGATGAAAAAAAAAATAATTTTAAAAAAAAAATTAAAATACCAACAAAAAAAGTTATAAATAAAAATACTGAAAAAAAAATAAAAATAGAATTGGATTTTGAGAAATTGAATATTCAGTGTCTTAAAATCCAATTATATTTTGTTTTTGGATTTGTCTCCCCTACATCACAAAAAAAGTGATTATTTCAATTTTTTTTGTTTTCACTGTTTGTTCAGAGAATCGAGTTTGATCAACAGAGAGACCACTGAAGTGGCGGCTTTGGGATTATTTGTTTTTTATCTTGAAATTGATCCTATCCCCCATCTGCACCTTGATAGGCATACTGAAGATGCTAGTGTTCGAGTGTTGATTCTTCATCTTTTCAACGCTGTACCTTTTATCGGTTTCCACACCATTCACCTCAAGATTGACGACCGCTCTATTGCTCAAGTCCGTAGAAGTCAGACTCATTCTAATAATTTCACCTCCCACCAGCATAGGGCATCCTATCAGACCGTGCAGGGGTCCATTACCTCCGTTTCCAAAGGGCCATTTGGCTTTTTCTGCATCTAATGCACCACTCTCCTTGGCCCAGTTGGTGATCAATTGTCTGGCATATTTTATCTTTTCCACGATGGAGATCAGTGTGCAGGCCGTGTCCTCCCATGTCCAGTTTGCCTTCCATGATATCACCCTTTCTCCAGACCGTATTTTCGTCCAAGTACTATCTGCTGAGTGTGCTGGAAGCGAATTCCGGTTCGTCGTCGAGACCGAATAAATTGTGACCAGCCATGTCGATGCCGGCCTCCATGGTTCCTCCAGATTTTTTGTTCAGATGCAATTCGTCGACTTGAGATTTCAGATTGGATTGAGAATTCTGTAGGGCAGAATCCACATAGCCTTTGTTGATTGTCGTGGAGTCTTTGTCCGCATCATTGATTTGGGACAGATTCAATATCTTGTTGAATCCCACATCCAGATTCGATTTTATTTCTAACTCGTTGACGTTATTCTTTCTCAGTTCCAAGTCTATGTATTGTTTGGTCGCTGCATCATTAGGATTCGTGAGAACGGGCACATTGGTTATCTTGTTAGAATTCGCGTTCAATTTGGACTGCATCACTTTAAGAACGTAGCGATCTCTCAGATGTTTACTGAATCTTCCGTGAGCATCGTCCACATATCTCTTAGTAGTGACATCAGTCGAATCTCTAGGATCTGCTACATTCACCACTCGTTTAGATTTCAAGTTGAGATCGTTCGTCACGTCTTTATTCCCGTAATTATCTCTCATCGTCAGCCAGAAACGTTTTTGACGTATTTTTTAGTTGCGGCATCTGACAGATTGATCAGTTCGGGAAGATTGTAGATTTTCTTATTGTTTAAGTTTAAAGGTTCTTCCAGAGGTTCGTATCTCCGGACATATCGTTCATCCAAGTTGGCAATGTCACTACCACCAACAACTTCAAACGTTCTTCGTTTCTTTCTAGAGGGACCTTCATTATCATCAGCATGACCAAATTTATTGACATTCATGTTTGTTTTGTTTTCTTTTGTTTTTATTATTATTATTATTATTATTTTAATTATAACTTTATTTATTATTATTTTTTTATATTCTTTATTTATATATCTGTCTATATTAATTTTTTTCTTTCTCCTCCTTTAATGTAAATCGTTGAGAATATCCTGAAAGTGATCTCCTTCTGACCATCTCTTGAGAACGTAGAGACACAGGTGACCACAAAACACTCGATCTGGCGCTTGCACTCATTTGGTATTGCAAATAACTGGCGTTAAATAGTTCCTTATTTCTATCAGTGGTGAGATTTTGTAGCTATCGAAATAATAATTTTTATTCTGATTCGAAAACCACGCAACCCAATGCATACCCTCACCTCCAATATCATGCAGATTTAAAATTCCACATCCCGAATCATCGTCTTTTTTTCTCTAGAAAACACACCTCGAAAATGGTTGATTTTTAAATCTTTTGCCACCTTCGACAGATCAATGTTGGATAAGGGTTCGTTGGGTAAGATGACACCTTCTACAGATATGTGTTTTATTTTCTTCTTATTCATAAATATGTTTTTGTTTTTTTTATTTATTTTTTTTTCTATTTTTTTTTTTAATTTATAAACTCGCGAGTTTTTTTTTTTAAACTTACAACATTTCAATGTCTTCAGTGATACTGCATTCATCATCATCCTCTCGATTTTGCTGAATTATTGTGGAATAATGTCCGAGTACGAAAGTGTGTATTTTATCCTCACATATAATTCTCTTATCGTCATCAGCCGTCAATGCAATCTTATTGATTTCTTTGGTGTAGATCTCACGCTTTTTGCTTTGAATCACAGTCATTTTTATACACCATTGAACCTTCGAAAAGACACTCTTTATACAAAAGTGATGTTTCTATTCATCACACATGCTTAAACGTCTTTTCATCTCTTGATCTCTTTGCAGTCGAGGAGATAAGTGTACAATTTTGGTCTCAAACCTACGAATTCGGTGATCTGTCTTCCACTGCTCTCATCTTTGAATTTACCCACCACCTTTTTATTGACACCCTTTGGAATCTTAGACAGGTGATCATCGGGATAATTACTTGTGTCGAACCATTTGTTCACGTCTGGTGCTACATCCTAATAGACATCTCCAGTCTCTATCTTGTAAGCCAGACTCTCCGTGTCGGTGAACAATAGTTTGGCTTTTGAACCGAATTTGGATTTGATGTAATCATAGTGAAACTCGTACATCAACTGCTTGCTGACGTCTAAGATGACCGCTCCGAGATAAGAGGGTTTGTCGAACTTCAGATGCGTCTTTTGCATGTATACGGCCACTAGATTTTCGTCGAATATGATTCTATGTTGATAATTGGGTTTCGAGATTAATTTTCTAGACCTCTCTTCAGACGTGACGAGTCGAACATAGGTTCTATTCCTAATGTTTTCCATAGATTTTTTGTACATGCAATTGTTCATGAGTTTGAAGAAATCTTTTTCGAAGTCGCTCTCAGCCTGCATTCTTAAATTCGTGTTGAGATTGATGTATTTTTTCGTTCAAGGCTCCTCGTCGAATTGAATGATTCGATGCACATCGATTAATATCATCCCACAATTGATGTAACATTTCAGATTTTCGCAATGGACCACATACTTGCGTTTATAATTTAAATTGGGAACGAGTTTTTCGATGCTGTTCACTTCCATTCATTCAGGAGCCAGTGGATAATCGTTGTGTACATCCTGTAACGTTTCCGGAGAGTCTAAATCGACCTCTAGAATACAAGGATAGTGTCTCCATTTTTGTTTTTCTTCTGACGTTTCGGCCCATTTGAAATTTCCGATCGGTAAAGGATGACTCATGGCCCCAACCATACAAATTATTAGCATCCCAATACTCTATGTATTTACTCGGTTCTTTCTAATCAGAGTCTTTTCCCATGTGAGAATTATTAGCTTCAGCATATCTGGTGGAAATCATAGAGACGCCACCCCTCACGGCCTTTTCGAACATGAGCAACATGTCAACGTCCGTTAATAATTCCAATCGGACTTCGGTCGTCTTCAAAAGAGCATCCCAGGCAAGACTGGGTGCCGTTAAATACCAGGCCGGATCTAGTTTGTAATGTCGACGACACACTCGTCGAAAATTTTCGAACACGTCAGCTAAAAGAAGCACATCGGTTTTCAGATTGAGGTCGTGATAATCTCTCATGGATTTCATGTCGAATAATGTCCACACTTTTTGAGCATGTTCGTAATCGTCATTGGAAATGTGGGACTGGTATAATTTTGAATAAAAATCTTCTTTGGGAGGTAGAGCGGTGTCATCAAATTTCTCGAGATCACTCATGTAACCATAAGGGTAGACACCTTTCCTCAACATGACGTCCACCAATTGTCATCGATCATCAAAATGTTTACTCGTCATTTTAAATTCCTCCCTATTCAAACTGTCGACTAATTATTCCAGACTGGCCCACATGAATTTATAACTGTCGATGAAACGTATCTCTCTACGGATGGGAATCGTTGTTTTCTCACTTGATCCTTCGACCCTTATCTTTTTATCAATGACCTTCTATTTAGTGAAGGTAATGTATTTTTCATCATTTTGCGCGATGCAGCTCAACTTCCCCTCGCTGAGACCCATACTTTTCACGAACAGGTGACTGTCGTAGCCTGAGAGATTGTGAAATATCACCGGATAGAATTGAGCATCTCGGAATCTTAAATTACACTTGTTGTAAGCAGCGCCATGAAACAGACCCATGTAGTGATCGTGATCTCTAACTTTTCTATTATTGTCAGACTGATTATCGAATGATTGTCTACAGATGTGACATGCGTTAGTTTCATTGTATTCTCACTGTTGCTCTGATGTGATGATCATGTCTTTGGATTTTTAAATGTGTCATATAATTCTTGAGTTGAAATTTCAATTCTAACTCTTCCACGAATCTTTGAGCCATGTCGTCACATTCCAAACGTTTAGTGTAGACAAATGGACCTAATGATTCTCGATCGTCAAAAGAACATTTCATGTAATAACAATAGTCCAAAGGTACGTGTTTCTGATATTTTTCAGTGTAACTCCTACGTTCGTCTGGCTGGCAAGAATTCATTTTTGTGGTGAAACATTCGAAATTGGCATAGACGACGAATGGCGGTTTTAATCTTCTTTTGTACTTGCAAAAGTTCGTGTAAGTGTTAGGTTTAGGCATTTCGATGGTGACGCTTCGGTTTTTGTTGCAATATTCCTGATGATGCGTCAACGATTTTTGACAAGGGTACGAATTCATGCAGTTGAGACAGATAAATATCTCGCCATTATGTTTAGTTGTCTGCTGCACCAGCAATCAACTCATACTTGTAATCCAGCAAAAATGTTGATTGTCACTCTCGGAAATTAATAGCAAATTAACAATCTTTTCTCTCTCTTTGTACGAAGTCAGTTGGATAGGATAGATTCGTTTTTCATAGTCTTCATCGTCGTATCCCAAAACGTCTACGGCCACGGTGTGATTTATCTTTTCGAAACGCTCGATGTCTGCCACCTGCATCGGGAAAGGCAATCTCGTCCAATCGAGATTTTTACAAGTCTCCACATACTTGGAAACTCTATTGCTATTCTTTTCTATGGGATATAAGGCCGATGTGATCACTCATTTGAAACATTCGCTATCCTCTTTATTTTTCACGTTAATCACGGCATGTTTGTTAGATATGAAATAAGGCAATTTTATATAGGCAGACGTTCTCAAAGGATCATGTCTGTCCACGTGAATTTCAAGATTCAATACCTTCTCGAACGTCCAACCACTTCCCTTGAGATTATAATGAGCCATAGATTCCAACATCTTGTCTTTCATAACTTCGTGAACATCAGATAATTCGTCGTCTCTAAACACAGTCTCGATTTTAGATTGGAAACAGGCATCTTGCTTCACGCTCTCATCCGTGTTCGCGTCGACACTTTTCATCAGACAATGCAAGATCATTTTTATTTTTAGACCCTTATCCAGATGTTTTTGAATTACATCCAACACTCCACCCTTCGCCCATTCCATGAACGATTTGGGATCGAAATTTGCGAGACTGGGAATCGTGTTGAATGTTTTAAAATATCCTTCAATGGCAACATCTCGTTCTATCGGAATCAACGATTCCTCTACCACTTTGAATAAGATTCCCTCTATCGCACCGAGTCCCTTGTTTTCTTTCAGCACTCTCAAGACTTCACCAAGCATTTTTTTTCTAACGAACCGTCATCTCGAACTGCATCGCTTTTCTTTTTTTCAGTCTCTTTCTAAACCTGTCGCTCCACTTTTTATTTAACATTCTTCTTCTTGTTCACAGTCGTTTGTTGAGGTTGTTTCATCTTCTCATTTCTTGCCATGATTCGAGTTTTTGTCTTTGTCATAGACCTTTCATCCACCCCCTTCCCATAGAGTAAATGATCGATGCATTCTTCTTTTTTCATGTGTTTAACACCTTTCAAATTCGATAACTGACGTACTTTGGCTTGTAAATTAACCAGTGTTTGGTCATAAGTTTCAGCACGCACAAGGTTAATCCATTCTCCTTTGGTCCTATAACAGCTGTAATTTTTAATTCCTAGATTTTTACAGTACTGTTTCAACTGGGATATGGTAGAGAAATATAACTTTTCCACTTTAGACGTTTTGGTTTTTGGCATTTTTTATGTTAAAACTTCTTATTTTAATGTATATTATTTAGAGTTTTTTGTTTTGTAAATAAAAAATTGATTTGTGAATTTTTTAAACTTCTTATTTTAATATATATATATATATATATATTTTTAGAACAAAACACCAATTTTTTTTCTAGAGAGATTCAATTTTTTTTTCTTTAACACAAAACACCAATTTGTTTTCAAGTGTAATTCAATTTTATATAATGCAA
The DNA here is from genome assembly GCA_031216915.1 of Pictodentalium vernedei. NCBI lineage: Eukaryota > Metazoa > Mollusca > Scaphopoda > Dentaliida > Dentaliidae > Pictodentalium > Pictodentalium vernedei. The sequence continues at coordinate 460,158,235 of CM062296.1, read as the reverse complement.
ATAAAGATGATTTAGGTACATCGCATCTGAACTAATCGTTTATACAAATAATTGTGTACTGTAGAAAAAACCAGGTCGCTTTTCTCACAGTCATAGATATTGTGAGAAATTCATTCAATTTTTGTCCACTCAAGTTCAGTGATGAATAACGTTAACCTTTTAAAACGTGATTATATTTTGACAACACTCAGATTATTCATTATGCAAACATTTCTAAGTTTGTGAAAAGCATTCACGCTCCATTAATAATTTCAATCCAGCGATACACTACTACTACTGTGCATTCCTCGAGGAAAAATTGAATGAGGATAGATGTTTTTTTCCGAGTGAATTCATAATGTCAATTCTGTAAGAAGGATATTAACCCTAAAAGTTGTTTTTTTCTAGCTTTCCTCGAGAAAAAATTGAATGAGGATGGATTTTATTTTTTCGGAGTGAATTCATAAGGTCAAATCTGTAAGAAGGATATTAACCCTAAAAGTTTGTTTTTTTTCTCGTAAATTCCTCGAGAAAAAATTGAATGAGGATGGATTTTTTTTTTCGGAGTAAATTCATAATGTCAAATCTGTAAGAAGGATATTAACCCTAAAAGTATTTTTTTTTCGGTGTTTTGGAAAATGAATTGAAAACTCAGATTTACCTTTGAAAAAGTATGTGATTCTGAAGGATTTAAACCGTATATTTGGATTAGTTCGTTCGATACATTTGGATAAATATTACACCCATATATCCAAGATAAATTCTCGGTGTTAAACCTTTCAATCTTATCTGCTCACATCATCGACAAATCGTCGTGATATCTGTAGATTAGATCCAGAGACGTTTCGCTTGATTTTAATGGTAAAACACTTTTTCCATAATCCTATGTTAACCCACTACTTTCCATGTCTGTTAATTCAATAGGGTCATGAGATTCTAACCTGTAAATTTAAGTGCCAAACTTGGTATAGAGTTCGACTCTTTTCAATTTTAATGCAGAATTTTTAGGTGTGGAGGAGTTCATGACTGAATAAATTGTTTTATGTCGTAGTTTTGTTTGGAAATTTTTTTTTATAAAAAATATTAAATTTTATGTTTTTTTTAAATGATAATTATTATTAATCGTAAAAATATTTTTTTTTTTGTTTCTTCTTATATGTATATATGAAAAAAATAATAAAATAACTTTTTTTTTCTTTAATGACGAAAAAAAATCAAGCACACAATGGTCGCGCCTACAATTTTTATTTTCAGTTTGTGTTCAGTACACATTTTTTGTTTTTTTAATAATATATTATAGAAATTTTGTTGTTTTCTTTTTCAATCGCGATCCTCCTCCTCCTCCCCCAATCCCCCCAGATCGTCGTCCAGCTAATCTAACGATTCTCGGAATCGCGCGCGCATCATCTCGAATGATCTCGAGTTTTTACCGGACCAATCTGCGAATTCACCTCAATCGAACCGTCGTCTCTTCCCGTGGGAAATCCGCGTCCCGGATCGAGTTTTTTTACTGGCTCAATTTGTTTTTTACTGGCTCAATTTTCGCATTCACCTCGATCGAACCCTAGTCTTTTACTGTGGGAATCGACGTTCGATCGAGTATTTTTCCAGCTTGAAATTTAAAAAAAACACTGTCTTTTCGGAATTTTTCCAAATGGAAATCTCAGTGCTAATCTGTAGCCGGTCACAATCGTGCAAAATCCCATTCCGGACATGTCGAAAAAATTCACCCCAATGGGAAAATCAGTGTTAAATTTATCAAAAAAGCGGGCTTGTCAAACCGGGAATTTTTTAGACATTTTCGACGAATTCCGTCGAAGGGGAGCCAGAAATGTTCGAATTTTAAACAATTTCCGGGAAAAACCCAGGGTTTTCGGAGAAAAATTGAATTATTTTTGGGAAAAACCCAACATTTTCCAAGAAAATCAACTTTTTTACCAGAAAAATTTGGATTTTTCCAAAAATAACTCAAATTTTCTGGCTCACCTAAATTTCTGGCTCACACGATTGAAGTGAACCAAAACTCTCACATATCCCCTACTCTCTCTCTCTCTCTCTCTCTATCTCTCTCTCTCTCTCTCTCTCTTTCAACTATTTCTAATTAATTGGGGACACGCCCCCTCGCGTTCCCCCACACCGATTCCCACGCCCACGCTCGTGGCGGCCGAAAAAGTCTATGTAAGATGCAGAACTACCCTTTTCAAATTATCTTTTTTAACCCTTTACCTAACATGAAAAGCAGACGACACGTGCAAACAAAATTCTTGAATTACTAATTTTTTTCATTTTTTGTCTCAAAGATAGGTCATGACCCCTCGTTGGAATGTGCTCGTTCCAAAGAGGGGTCATAACCTATGTATTTGAGACAAAAAATGAAAAAAATAATGAAAATTAATTGGCCACTTTTGCGAATAGCTCTGGCGTGTTTTTGCCGTTACGTTGGGTAAAGAGTTAACATTTTCAATTCAAAACACAAGCATTTGTTCGCGCAGAAAAAAGCAAAATTGGATCAACAAATAACGCGGGTAACAAAAGATTATCATCTACAGATTAAACTATGAATTGACTATGAATTGACCTTCCCTTCATTTTCACCTACCTGCCATTCGAAATTGTGAAGTTAAGATATTTCACTGTTTCGTCCAAAAAAGTACGATACAGATAGAAAAGGTAGCCATTATCAAATCACATAGGTGAAGAGAATTTACAGCCTAGGCATTGTCGATGAATTGTGTAACTTTATCCCCAGTTGAATATTGAAAATGACCACAACAGTTCCTTTAATTGGATCTCATTAGATTTTAAAGTAGGCCTAATATTGTCTATATTTGCATTATTACTTTTTCTCGAACAGATCCATTAACTCATCACCTAACGCAGACGATAGCTAAATTTATTATTTTAACTATTATTTTTTCAAATTATTCGAAATATTTCTACAAAACCGATCATCTAACTCCCTCATTGGAACGAGCTCGACGAGCTCGTTCCAATGAGGGGTTATATGATAGGGTTTATTGAAATTTATGGAGAAATAAGTGATTCAACTGCGGAATTTGCATATTACGCGGCGGATGCAACAGATTCGTTAGGTAAAGGGTTAATGGTCAGATCGGCTCAACCTAGATGGTTATAAAAACATAAGCAGTAAAGAAAGCTGGTTTCGCTGGTGGGGAGTGTTGAAGTGGCATCTCCAACAACAGAAATAAGCGACGCAAAGTCGTTTGCTGCACACGACGATATTTACGTCGTTAAAGTCTTTTCAAAGTGCTCTGGTCTTCTTACCACGCCCCCACCCCCCAACCTCTTGAGAAAAGAATGCCTCATTTTACTCTTTTGAAAAATATGTCTCAATGTTAATGATATTGCCTCTATTTTCCTATGCCGACGATGGTTGGAGCATTGGTAGAGTGTTCACTAGTACTTGTGTGTGAGGATGTCTTTTGTTTGAGTATCTGGGTGTTCAAAAATTCTTTGGCCTCTCGATGTTCATAGTTGATGTTACCAACAAGAAGAAGTGGGGTTGGGTTTGGAACAATGGCATGAACCATGTGGTACAATAAGACCGAAATCCTCGCCCTCTGAATGGGCGAGAGATCGCGTGGCTTTTTCTATACTTACGGCTCCAATAGCATATATTACCGTTGGCATCACCACGCGAAATATTTGAAATGAGGTTGCCCGTTTCGTAATTAGTCTATCAATGGAGTGATTTACAAATCACATCATTTTTATAGGTTTTTCACACTTGCAGCAGACCGAATTCTAAATAAAGTGTTTTTTTAAATTACAAATCAGTTTACGATTTTAACTAAGATGAAATGACCCCAACCTTTTTCTTATTTACTGATTATTTGCCAAGTGCAGCCATGGGGCACACGGCAGGTGTATTTACTAAACTTGTTAACGTTAAAAGTTGCTTTGTTCATTTCACGATATGGATTTCGGGCTATGTGCAGGGTCTTACTGGAAAATATGCGTTATTGTGATGAATTAATGGTAACTTGGTCTGAGGTTTGCGACTCGGAGCGTATGTCCAACCTTGATGAAATAATTTCAAAACGAGCAACCGCATTCCAAATATTTCGCGTGGTGACGTCAAACGGCAACATATGCTACTGGGGCCACTACACGAGCTCTCGTCCAATCGGATGGCGGGGGTTTTAGTCTTATCAGAACATTGTGCTTTCAAGAAAGTGAGTCGCATTTCTTATAATGTTTGGTGTTACTGTTTCATTTCATAACTTCGTTTATATAATTATTCCAAAATAAAAGATACTAATACAAATTTTCGGCTTAAACCACTTGCATATCTCAGCTAAAGTTATCAAATTTTAATATGCTATGGAAGGACCTTGGGACTATTTAGAGCTCAGTGCTCAATGTTACGGGGTTACAAAATAAAGGTCATGCACTTAGAGGATATGATCTTCTGTCGTGTGGCTTTTAGTAAACCATTATAGTTAGGGAGACTGGACCCCTGTGTAAGTAAAAACAAAATCAGACAGAAGTCAAAATTTCTTACGAAATCCTTACATTTATATATACAGCAACAGGAGGCGGGGATAGACACCGAGAGCAGCAGGTATGTTGGTTGGACAGGCTTGACTAACTAGAATCGAGAGCTGATGTATCATTACTCTCCGCCATCAAATTAAATGAAACTCTATTTTGTGATACCGTGTGTCTTCTGCGCTATATGTGGAGAGAACGGAGGTAGCACACTGACGCGTCGCTGAAGGTGTGATCCCTCACCCAATAATTTTCTGTTTGGAGTCAAGGATATCAATTCCCTCTTGGCAGTAATGATATCTTTTTTTCAAAACACTAGATTTGATATTGGACTTGCGTAACACAGACAGTCGGTCATAGAAGTGAAGTTCTGTAGTACTCGATTCTAGCTGCTGGGGGTGCAGCATGACCAATTTGAAACAAAGTTATAAGTTATAAGACCGCCGAATGTGTTATTTTTCTTAAAAATATCAGCTTCATTCACTTAATTAATCTAAATTCAAAACATAACTCGGGGACACAGGAATCAACTATACCCTTGGTGGAATTTTTTCTTCGGTACTCGTGAAATACAGCAATCATTATTATTATTATTATTATTATTATTATTATTATTATTATTATATCTCACATGACTTCCACTTCCTCTGATCAGCTTAGAGGTACTATACTATTTCGATAGTTCTAAAAATAACCACGCACTGTTACCGTGCACTATTCCCTTGTCTTATGCACGTTCTAAAAATAGTCAGGTTACTTTCTAGGACGTTCGGTTGACGGAAAACAACGCTCGCTTTCAAGAGATTTTTTTCTGGAATTCTGTTTCGTCATTTCAAGTTCAAGTATGAAAATGCTTGTCAATAGGAAGTCTGTTTAGGAAAGGAATCCTGATTGTTAGCAGGATTCTTACTAGGTTTGTTCAATATAATATAATAATATAATAATTACTATACGGCATGTCGTTGACTATACAAAAGTAGTGGCCCCCGGTGAAGCTAATAGTAATAATTCATTTTATTATACGCTAAACGATAGATTATCGAAGAAATTGCGGAAAGATAGAAATCGTACCCCCCACTGTGAAGATATAGAAATTTTCACTTTCACGGTATCAATCAAAATGGCGGCTTTCAAAGCATCACTTCAAGGTGAATACGAGTCAAATTATCACTGGAATGATCATTTTGTTCTAAAAACCTATAATGAAAAGTAAATCTAGTGTTTTGAGTGGATACCGATCATTTCCAGCAATAATACAACACGTATTCACCTTGAATTGATGCATGAAACCCGTTAGTCCAAACATGGCCTGAAAGTCCATAATATAAGTTTTTGGTTTGGTACGTCCTTTCAAAGGACGTACCAAACCCAAAACTTATATTACGGACTTTCAGGCCATGTTTGGACTAGAAACCTGCCAGCTGAATTAGATTGCAAGACGCTACCTGTTCCGAGTCAGAGCATCAATCAAATCACTTCCGGATTTCAATGATTCAATGCGCTGTTTACTTTCATGCATCAATTCAAGTTTGAAACTAGTGGAATTATCAGATTCTGATAAAAAGCATGTAATAAAAAGAAAATCTAGTGTTTTTGAGTGGATACCGAATATTATCTCACTTGTGATCGAGACAAACAGTAATTTTCGCTCACACAAGCGCTCGTGAAAAATAAACATTTGTCTCGGTCACTCATGAGATATTTTCGGTATCCACTCAAAAACACTAGATATCCTCTGTGTCTCCGCTGCTTTACCGTGGTTCCCCGGTGCGTGGAACATTCTTCCCCGAGCACCACTATTTTGTCATAGTAAACTCCGAGCAGACCAATATTTATATAATGCAGAACTTGGAAAGTAACAAACAAATCCGTACAATTTCCCAGATATCATATACCATATATCAGATATCAAAAGTATATACGAGATGCGCATGTCCAGCAAAAGTAACAATGGAGGGTATAAATCTGGACTTAATCTGCAGTGTAGAATGCCAAGTCTGCGTGCCATGTACTCTTCCGATCGTGCCACTCAAGGGTCAGAAATAATATTTTAGAGGATTTTATTTTAATATTAAAATTTGAATGGCAAGTTTTGTTAATAACTCTGTCAGTACAAACTCGTTACACGTGGTCAATCCAACAATGCTACTATACCTACCTACAAATTAAAAAATGGACTCGCCCATTTGCTTTAAACAGTAATGTTTCGGACGATCCCATCTTGAAATAGAATATTAACATCGCGTGGTACTTTGGCGAAGTAAGCTCTGATGGCTCTTTACTTCTCTGGCAGTTAAAATCTAAACTGGAACTTTAATTTTCTGTTACTCCGCTTAAAAATTAAAACATTCCACCAAACTTTTTCACTTCTAATTTTATAACTGAAGCACTAAGATTACCTCCAAAATTGTTTATGAAAATTAGCTTAAATTGTTAGACAGCTGCCATTCACTCCAGTTGATTATTGTGGAAATATAGAATATACCCATAGTAGCTTGGTGTGCCAAATGTTCACCACGAGTGGTGAAGTGGTGTTAACCGCGAGCCTTTGGCGCGCGGTTCACACCACTTCACCACGAATGGTGAACATTTGGTATATGAAGCTAATTTTGGTTTATTTTATTTATACCATGATCGTCAGATTATTAAGAGTCGCTATTATTTTTTCTTGATTTTACTGAGCACCAGACGTACATACGTGCGAATCTGTTTTTGTTTACACGAGCATCGGTGGGCTGTACTTCCGCTGTCAATTTTATCGCCGAAACGAAATAGAAAATAAAACGGGACCTTTTTCATTTTAATAGCATAATAACATACCATTTTGAGTTATGGATGCTTTATTAACATGAGACAATACATGTTTGTTAAGTTTTGGTGTCTTATGGGGTAAACTCATTTAAAAACGTAATAAATAATTGTCACTTTCATTTCACTCTTCGTGAGGCGACGTGCGATAAATTTAGACAAACTGCATTCAGGTCGACGTCACCAAAGGTCTACTTGGATGTAGTTCCACAGTTGGTGTAATTTTATTTTTAATTACTGAAATCCCATTGCTGGCGTGTTAACCGAGATTTGGTATGTAAAGCTAAAATTTATGTCATAGGCTTTTCATATATTGTAGAATAGATTATCATGGTATAAAGGTATGTTAGGAGGACTTACATTTCGTTTTAACAGTTTATATGCTGGTGTCAATGAGAGTAAATTTTACTTCTGGAGTTATCTTTGATTTCTGAAATTAATTGCAAACTGTTAAGTGTTAAAGCAGGTGGCTGATGCAGTACTGGCTTTAGCAGCAAAGCCATCAATGAAAGACTCTCTCTCTCTCTCTCTCTCTCTCTCTCTCTCTCTCTCTCTCTCTCTCTCTCTCTCTCTCTCTCTCGGTGCTTTGATACCTCTAATTTGTATAGCAGCCGGCTTTCACTGTAAAATCAGAACTCAACTCCTCACTAAAAGTTCGGCGGCACTAATTTAATAGCTTGGCGGAGCTAACTACTTCAGTCATGTCAAGAGCCATAACTCTTTAAGAAAGTTTATAACAATTTAAAAAGGTGAGTTATAGTCTTTGCATATAGTTCAGTGGAACTAGCCGGTTTTGATTTTTAACAACTTGATGTATTTTTTATTAAGGATAGACCTACCCTCTGTTTATAGGTTACGAGCATCAACTCTTGTTAAGGATTGGAGATAGTACCTCAATAAAGTTAAGAGATAATTTGATCAATAAGCTTTTAATTGAAACATTTTAATGAAATAAACCATTTATTTCTTAAACTACAATTGGTGTTCGCCTTAGTTATTAACTTTAACCTTTGACGACCAAGTCCAAAATATCGAAACTGGAAATTAACCACTTGATGACCAATTTTGTTAGTCGGTTCCTAAATAAAAAAAAATTTACACAACGTTAGGGCCTGCTCCGCAACCTCATATAGAACTACGGGCTAACCCCTACAGGGCCAAGAATCAATTTACAGCACTTTGGGGCTAAAGGACACTACAGAATTTTTATTAACAAACACAATCTGTTTGTCTGAGCAACAAAGTAATGTTGATGGTTTAGATAAGTAAGGAGTGTAACGCGTTTTCAAGTACCAAAGACGTCATTCCCAAATTGGAAAGAGAACCGAACCTCCAATACCAGAGTATCGCAATGCTAATGATGCAAAAGTTGCATGAATTGGTGGTTGTTTTTTATGGTGACCTTTGTTTTGTTGGGGTGTGGAATGGAGGATTAATTGTGGGATTTTTTGTTGTTACTATTCAAGCCTGAAAAGTCGGAGGTAACAAGGGCAGCTGAGAATACTGCACTGTTTAAATCATTCTACGAAACCATATCTATCATTCTGCAGAAGGTTATATTAATTCAAGAACCGTTGGTCAAAATAATGTAGGGTTTTTGCGACAAGATCTCTCTAAGACTTTTTCCCCAATTTATCATTTTTATCATTTTTCTATAACCTACCCATATTTGTCCAACACTGATTTCGTCGCAGCCGATATAAACAACGGTTCTGAATTAGCCAAAGTTAGGCCTCACCCCGCCACACACAGTTTTTCCTCTGTAAGCACGATACAGAATAGTCAATCCACAGTTCATCCTGATGCGAAAATCGTTAATGTGTTAATTAATTTGTTCATACCGATATCCTCACTGGCAACGTAGACATGTTCTATTCATTCAAGAAGACCATACACATACTTACCAATCAGGAAAGCCTTCAGAAGGTTCAAACGCTTCTGTGTCTTTGGTGTTGTAAAACTAAAACTGTCATTCGCGGATGTACTATTAATGTAAACGTAGGGTGTTGTCGGGAGAGTAGTAGTGTGAACGTTTCTGGAGTCAACACCTCGATGCAGTCTGATACCATCTACTTCAATGAAAATGTATACCACGACGGTTTCGAAAAGGACCCAACCAGATATACCCATTCCAACCGCTGAGTCACCCTACGGTTTCAGGATCGCGTGTGTATTCTCGATACATTGAATTCAAACATACTAACAATGGCAAAGTACCTTATGCATAAATATTTGGTTTCTTCCAAGAATATCCCACGGATTTTTTTATGTTCTTCATCGTTATTGACCTGTTTGTAAAGATCGGATAATGTCAACTGATAGTATCGCCACTAGGGAAGTTTTCTTCATTAGTGAATATTGATTTCTCTAATTACTTGGAGTGTGTTTGGTAGATCTATGCAAATATTGGCATAAGGCATTTTTTAATCTTACTGCTTAGGGAAATAAATTTAGAAAACCATGTTTTAAGAATCATCTCAAACGTGTACTTTAACAAAGGCATTTCATCTTTTGATATGCAGGAAAAAGTCGCATAATCTGAACAGCGATTTCTAGTCAAGTGTCGTCTGCCTGTTCAGACGTCATTTGACTAGAAAAAACTGACAGATATTAAATGTTGATGGGCTTTTAAGTTCACTTAATTAATTATTGTTTTTCATGCTTTCAGTTAATTTTTCTACAAGACGCTTGCTGATTGTATTGTTCACACGAAGTAATACCATGTTTGTTTGTTTATTGGGGCTTAATGGCACTTTCTACAGCCAGGGTCACCTCGTGTCGGTCAGTTTTACGAGTGGAGGAAGCCGGAGTGCCCATAAAGAACCACCGTGTAGCGGTAAGCAACTATCAGACTCCCCAACGTATTAACTCTGCACAAGCAGGGTTAGCATTGGTTGAAGACAAGTGCACCATCGACATGCAGAAGGCATTAGTACACAGAGCCACCGTGCCACCCCCACACGTGGGCAATCGGGATTAAGTGTCTTACCCAAGGACACTCCGTAGTCACTCCTGGCGGGGATCGAACCCTGGACCAATCGGTGTAATGTCCAATGCCATAATCACGGAGCCACCATGCTCCCAGTTATATCGTGTACACAAATTTTTATGGCATTGGTAGAATTCTTTTGCAGTCAAGCATTAATTGCGGTTTATTTACTCTTGGCTGGATTATAGAATCTAAAATGCAGTACTTTCGTGGTAAAAAGCAAAAGTTATTTATTGTCCACAGTTCGGAATTAGCAAGATCCGTTTAAGGGAATATTTAAGGGAAGACTTCATATAGACAAACATTCGAACCATAGTTTTTATACTGATTTTATACTGATTGTGGAGAATTCCAGATAACGCTGGGTTAGATCGACAGCTAGTTTTCACTGGACCTCAGCATTTCTACAACATATTGTACAGAAAACTTTTGTGGATGATTTTGTTTTAAAATGTTCTTCCTAAATACTGTGCATCAGTTAGTGGTGTTAATTTGAGGTATCGTTTATTTTTCTAGACGTCATTTCCAATATCTATGTACAGATCATAAATGATTAAATGTTGTTATAAAAGTTTAGTTTTATTAGTGTAATTGCTTCTTGTATTCTTTACTTTTTATTCATTTTACTACCAAGAAGATGCTCTCTTCTATATGGATAGAATTAAATCTTTTACTTAAAAATAAATTATTTGTTTTTAGAACAAATGATTTCCCTACTTAATCTGTGGTGGAAAAGTCATTGCTTACACTCGTTTTCGGACTGTTTTATCAGATCTATAAAGAAGACAGTTCACCTATTTTTCGATTCATTATGTGACAGCAGCCTGGCCCCGAGACTTTTCTGGTTTCAAAGAAGCAAACTGGAAGATTCGCAAAAATTTACACTGTGTGTATGAACTAGAGATGGACAATATACCGAGAAACTAAAACGATACCGCTATCATGGGGCTACAGAAAAACCGAATCAAACCCATTGTTTAATACAGAAATCGTCTGAATTTAAAATTTTTCCTACATTTGCTATTTATAAGTCTTGAGGCTTGATAACAGTTGAAAGGTTCATTTTCATGAAAAAAGTGACTGATTTTCTTTTCAGTTTTGTTAACCCTCAATGGACTGGGCAACTGTCCTGAATTCCCACTAGACAACAATTTGTACATGTCCAATTGTTCAGCAGGGATTTCTAGTCAGGTCTTGGCTGCCTGTTAAGGCAGCCAAGACCTGACAAGAAATTAGTGGCCAGTTGCTTCGTCTGTTGTCAACAGGTCCCCCTAAAGTTGACATGATCAGGGCACATGCTCTGTGATCGCAAAAAAAACTGAAGTAGGTCTTTAAACAATAGGCAACTAATGGTGTAAATACTCTACCAATATGCTGTATTGAGTCCACACAGCTGGGTTTGTCCCCTACCCCCACCCCCACCCCTCCCACCCCATCCCCAAATTGTCTTTGCTTACAATTATTCGATGATACATTTTGGTTATTATTGAGAATCCGAAATGGCTTAGTCTGGCAACCCTACCGTAGCTTTTCGACAGAATTAGTCCAGAGGACACAACAGAGCCCACAACTCCATACCACCTCGACCAAAACCCACACCGCTAACTCAAAATATCGTTCGACGCCTGGTTTCCCCTTCTGTGAGTTATAAATCTGGCCCAAGTCTTTCTTCTCAAAATGCTTTTTATATCAATCATCCCCGGCCAATTATACTTGTATTTTTATGCGGTTTAAGCACAATGGTATAATCCACCTTATCGTAATTAGTTGACAAGTAAGACATTACAACTTACCTTTGTCTGCTTGTTGGTAGAAATTAGGTGAAAAGGACAGTATTGATGTACAGCCACCGTGAGGGTTTTGTACTGCGAGTGAATACGAAAAGGATATTCGATCGCGGTGCCAATCCATCACATAGTATTCCTCATCACGTCTTAGAAGTTACAATGTTCCAGGTTTAAAATAATTTCTTCTGTTAGGAGCGAAAACCAAACAAGTTCACAAACCGATTTGAAATAGTTATCTTTAAAATTAGCAACCAACAATTGGTAGCCAGGATTAATGCCTTGCCGACAACACCTAGTAACAACAATCCCCATCCTTACCACCACAATGTTCAGTGCCTCATCGCACTGTATATACCTTAACGTGTTTATACTTTTGTATGTTTTTTAAATTTTCTCTTCACAGCAGATTGACATATGAACCCAACATGTCCAATCACAAAATCACTTTTAAAGTTAAATGTTCTCTCCTTCAGTACACTGGCCTACACATTTCTATCATGAACTGGGACCATGACTAATTTTATCAATCTTGGCGAGATACAGAAACGTGATAAATATGACTTCATAACTAGGTATAATAACGTAATCTCCAGTGATACCGACACAGACCCCAACCCTATTCTTACCATGGACGAACATAAATGCGAATACTACACACCAGAAAACTTCAATGATGTTGTCTCCAAAGCTAACAAGTCATTCTCCCTTTTTAACTTAAACTGTCGAAGTTTGAATTCTAACTGGGAACACTTGAGAAATCTCATTTATGATCTTCAACAGGATTCTAACTTATTCGATATAATAGGATTAACAGAAATTTTTAATATTAAAGAAAACATCAACTATGAACTTGAAGGCTACCACCCTCTAATCATCAGGCAGCGTCCAGAGTTCGACGACGGAGAGGCGGTGTGGGCATGTTCATAGCTGAAGACACACATTACAAAGTACGTCACGACCTAACGGAGTTTATACCGCATGTATTCGAGTCCTATTTATAGAAAAAACATCCAAAGAAAAATGCATTATTGGCATTATTTACAGGCCCAATACAGCACCTAAAGCAGATATTGACCTTTTCTTATCAACCCTCTTCCAGATACTAGAAAAATTAAACAACGAAAATAAAAAAGCTTACTTGATGGGTGATTTTAACATTGACATGCTTAACTTTGGAAATCACCAAAAAACTAACACATACATCGATTTAATGTTCAGTGCTGGGTTCTCACCTATCATCACAACACCGACTAGAATTACTGACCACTCAGCAACATTGATTGACCACATCTTTTGTAATGACATTAATCCCAAACTAGCTGGAATTGTTGTTGCAGATGTTAGCGATCATTTTGCTACGTTCTGTGTTGACGTCTCTACAAAAAAGACCCCGAAATCTACCAACACCCTGAAGAGATCATTTAACGCTCGTAATATTACTACCTTCAAGAATTTGTTATCCAATTGTGATCTCTCAAGTATCTACAATGCGACTGACCCGGATGATGCCTACAATAGCTTTTTAGTTTGTTTCAAAAATGCCTTTGACCAGGCTTTCCCTCTCAGGGTAACCTCGGTCCCTCAAAAATTTATAAAACGCGAACCTTGGATGACGAACGGCCTGCTGGAGTCCTCACTCAACAAAGCCAAACTATGTGCAAAAAAAATAAAAGTTCCCTCCACTCATAATACAGAGCGCTATAAAGTCTTTTGCACCATATGTAATAGAGTCAAGCGTGCTTGCAAAAAGGAGTATTTCTCTCGCATTTTGGCTGAAAACAAGTATAATATTAAAAAATCGTGGGAAATTCTGAAAAAAGTAATAAATAAATCAAATAAATCAAAAGTGTCCCTCCCACCTAGTTTTATAGAAGGCAACCATGAACTGACTGATCCCAAACAAATTGCAGATGGTTTTAATACTTTTTTTGCCAATATTGGACGGAACTTAAGTGAACATGTCCCCGACTCTTCAAATCACTTCAAAGACTATTTAAATGATAATATCGCCGATTCTATGTTTATATCACCAACGACTCCACAAGAAGTATTCCTGTGCGTGAAAAACCTAAACACTAAATCAAGTAGAGACTGTGACGATGTTTCCACCAAACTCATAAAAGAAATAATTAATGAAATCGCCGACCCCGTAACCCATGTAATTAACTTGTCGTTTTTAACTGGGATCGTTCCTCAAAAAATGAAAACTGCTAAAGTTATTCCCATCTTTAAATCTGGCGACCCCCAACTATTCACCAATTATCGACCCATAAGCCTGTTACCAGCTTTCTCCAAAATCTTAGAAAAAATCATGCATACCAGAATGCTAAAATTCTTAAATGATCACAACAGTATATATCAGTATCAATTCGGATTTAGAAAAGGTCACTCCACAGTACATCCCATATTACACCTTTTAAATAGCGTTGCAATAATGAACGACAAACCAACAAAAGACTGCACTCTCGCAATGTTCCTGGACTTCTCCAAAGCTTTTGACACTATAGACCACCAAATCCTACTAAAAAAGTTAGAACATTATGGAATTAGAGGTCATGCAAATTCCTGGTTTGCAAGTTACCTCAATGGGCGAAATCAATATGTGTTGATTGAAAACACGGCATCTGACCTGTCAGAGATAGTAACTGGCGTACCACAAGGATCAATTCTGGGCCCCATTCTCTTTATATTATATATAAATAATATAAACCAGTCAACTTCACTCGACATATTGTCATTTGCAGATGACACTACAACTCGTACTTCCGATAATAACATCGACAATCTGATCGAAAAAACAAACAACGAGCTTTGTAACATTAGCGACTGGTGCTCTGCTAACAAGCTAGTGCTCAACGCTAAGAAAACAAAATGCCTTCTTCTTCATCCCCCAAACGATTCATACCATATAGAGGACCGGCTTATCACCATAAGCGACACAAATATCATATGCGCCGGTAATTCTAGAGATGAAACGTTTGTTAGATTCTTAGGTGTTAATATGGACGAAAATTTTACCTTCAAACATCATATTTCTAGTGTTTGTTCAAAAATGTCACGGGCTATCTATTGCATCAATAAAGCAAAACATATACTTCCAAGGGAGGCACTTAAAACGTTATATTTCTCTTTAGTGCACTGTCATATTCTATATGGCACTCAAGTTTGGGGCCACTCACCTTCAGCACACAGATTATTCAATTTGCAGAAAAAAAATTATAGATAACAAAAAATACAACTCTCATACCGATCCCCTGTTCAGGAAATATAAACTGTTGAAATTCAATGACCTATACAAACTTGATGTCCTTCTTTTTTATGTATGATTGGTTCCATAATAGGCTGCCTACGAGCTTCGAAGATACCTTCAAACTTTACACAAACCCCTCTGGAATGGAGACAAGACAAACAGGCAAGATATACACACTCAAACCTCGCACTCAGTTTACAGCTAATCTTCCGATACATTCTTTTCCGAGAATGTGGAACGAAATCGAACCAATTATTCAAAATTCTACCAGAACTGAATTTAAACGGATTCTAACAGATAAAATGCTCAGTTCCTATTCTCTCAATGTTACTTGTAGTAACCATCGATGTCCGGATTGCAGGCCTAATAATTTGTGACTAGTATTTAGATGTCCTGTTGTCTCGCCCAGCATTGGTCTGATTGGCCCTAGGACCTCAAATTGCACGTTAAAGTTCGGTTTGCCATGATACTCTAAGTCACTGTGCTTATAAATATGATACTCTCACCTTTGCCCTTTGTCGAAAACTGACCAGCACTCTTCACAAAAATCGCCATACAAATTTTATTAAGTTCAGATTTTTCGTCTCGAAAGCGCGGCGCTTGACCCTTCGTTGGAATGAGGTCGTTGAGCTCGTTCTGACGAGGTGTCATGCGCTGCGTACTTCAGACGAGGAATGGATCTTTCTCTAGAACTGATTTTGGAAATGCTGTTTCGTACCCACGTTGAGCAAGGGGTTCAACGCCAATAAATCTAATGGCACTACGGGCAGTTCCATGGTGGGCCGTCAATTTTTTCTGCAGAGAGCTTATTTACGGCTCCTAGAAACTTCCCCACTGATTCTCATGAGATGTTGACCAAAATAAGTGTTTAAGTACACGTAATAGAAATTTTATCTGCTGTGAAGAGTACTTCTACTCCCAAAACGGGGACAGCGGGAAGACAGTCCCTGTGACTATGCTGTCTCCCCACAGTATAATATATGTTATTCAGTTTTTTTTAAAAAGAAAATGTACACTGTTATAATATTATGCTGTGAAATAAACTATTCATAACTTAAACATTAAGGCGCGTTTAGAACAAGTCACAACATTACTGTAGATATGATTTGCGGTAGTAAAATAATGCTACTGTTGAGCTTATTGGCAGTGCAATTCATACCGTTGTGGTAGAATGATACTACAACAACTTATTCTGTTCTTCTTGATGTGAATTACTCTTTGGTATTATCAGCAAATCTCAGTCAAGTCACATTCCGAATTCCGAAACGATACCGATGTATACCCCCCCCCCCACCCCCACCCCACCCTAGAAATACCGAAACCGATACTGAACTCAAAATTCCAATACCGCCCATCCCCAGTATGAAAAGTAACTACCCAAAATAGTATCTCTCTTTTATCAACGGATGGTTTGGCGTCTTGTAGGTTATTCCTCTCTGATAAGTGAAGAAAATGTTAGATATGCTATAAGATGTAGGATATCACCATTAACAGAAATGAATCGACAGACAGGTTCAGCAGCTTTTCGACTGCCCAGCTCTCTGAGGAGTTATTTGTTGAATCAATCTATGTATTTTGTTGAAATAAAATTCACAAAAATGTAACGCTTATTGTCAACATATTAACCGTGGATACAAGCAACAACCTCATCTCAAATGAGACTAAATATGATAAGGAAATATTAATATTCCACGAACCAAGGAATGAAATCTAAATATCACAAGGGTCGTCATGCAAATAAGTCGAACGAACACAAGTACTGATTTACAGTTGAATCATTTGTTACAGAGGACGTGTTATGCACTGGAAAGGCATATCGTCGCCTGAATGCTAGAATGTCCTATGTCCCATAGGAGACATAGGACATTCTAGTACTCAGCACTCAGGCGACGATATGACATAATATTTCCCTTTGAACCCCTGTGCGGCAATAGTCTTAAAATAGGTATTCAATGTGTTTTTGTTTTTCCGAGAGACATTTTTAGCTCCCCAATGGGGAAAATGTCACACTGTTTTGGACTATTCAAGATTTATCGCGATTTCTATATTTGCAGTCATATTGCCAGCGCATTACTCACAGAGGCGGACTGGGCCAAGAACAGTTACCAGGAAATGCACCAAGTGGGGCTCAGACCCGGAGTAAATTTTGATTTTGCGAACTCAACGAACGCAGCTTCCTTGCATCTGAGCGATCAATTGCAATCCATATAGAAAACATTTCGGTGGCATTTTTGTATCATCTTCATCTCTCATTTGACAAAAATTGTTTTACCGGGGAGGGGAGACACATCGAGAAGACCATAGTTGTCTCCCCACTAGCCCTGGGTTTCTATGTGAAGCAGTATTTATCAAAGGTACTAAACTAGAGAATGGCTTGCTTGCTGGTTCCAAAGCCATTGAGTTAACTGGATGAGTATGAATTATTCGTTGATCTACTTCATCTCATATACGGCTATTGTGTTATATGAATTGTTTGTTAAAACATTTATGCACTGCATATGAGGCGATCGATGCGAGCTATGCCATAAAATCCTAACCAACAATTTTACAATTTGGATACAATGTGTTGTTTGAAATTCCACACAGCTATAGAAATAAGATTAGAAGTATTTAATTTTAGTGTCGAAGGCAGGCGCATAGCCAGGTACCTGCATTAGCGCTCGTGTGTGTGTGTGGAGGGAGGAGGGACAGTGATCTTTTGGAAGGCATTATTTTTATTCCCAGGAAGAATTTTTTGAAAAATAACAATGAAATTGCTTTGCTATACTTGATAATTAATACAGAAATGTTAACTTAGTAAATATGGAGGAACGCAGGTGTTCAAATTCAATAAGGTTGAATAAATAGGCTAATATGGCCTAATTAATACCGGTCTGTTGCCTTATAATTTATGAGGGCGTGGAACGGGTATTTGAGTCTTGGCATGTAGTTCTTCAAATTCCGCAAAGTTGATTAAAAGTACCAATATTGTCTAATGCTTAGAGGATGTGGACATAGAAATTATGGGGGAAGCAGATGTTGGAGTCTTGATACGCAATTATTCAAATAACGTTTGTGTCTGTGGATTCATGTGGCCAATATGTGACCCCCATAGTGGAAAATCCTCGCTTTTGTGGTTATGAGAGAAACACTTATGAATGAATGAATGAATGAATGAATGAATGAATGAATGAATGAATGAATGAATGAATGAATGAATGAAACCAAATAAAGTAAGTGAGCAGTGCGCCGAAATGGCATAGCCAAAGAGGCTGTCTTCGTGCCATTCTCACACATCAGATTTCTTGACATCAAAGCCTTTTCCTTACGTCTTTTCCTCGTTTTTTTTTTGCCTAAATAATACAAAAATACTCCCCATGCACGGACCTAAAGCATTTCTTGCTAAACTCATGCCATTTTAAAAGATAAATAGTCCGAAAGAAGAAAATGGATAGCACGATGATTTCGAAAATTAAACAACTTGAGATATCCATTCGTATAGCTGCAACGTCCTACAGATTTCCGAGAGCGTGTGTTTCCTGATTGTGTTAGCCTAAAGCATACTAACAATGGCAACACACCTTATTCATAAATACCTTGTTTTAGCCAGGAACTCCCCACTGGTATCTGAGATATTTCAGCATTAATGGTTCGTTTGGAAAACTAAATGACATCCTCTTGTGTTTCAAAAGATCAGACAAAATGTTCACAGGTAGAATTGCATTATGGAAAGCTTTTTTCATTGATAAAATTTACCAAAACCGTTTTCAGCATCAAAGTAGAATTAAATAAAGATTGGAAATATTCTGGTATCTTGCTGCTAAATGACCTTTGAAAACAATATCTCCAAGAGATGCGGAGACATTAACGTTTCGGATTCTGGTGAAAAGAAAAAGCATACCATGAACATTTGTTTCTAGTCAAGACAGTTTGAAAGAGGAAATAATGGGTTTGGAAGATGAGATCCATTTATTTAAAAAAAAGCAATTGGTACAGGAGAGATTGGCACAAGTAATGATGGAAAAATACGAATTACAGTTGTATTGAATGTTGCCTTTTTAAGCAGAGGCCTACAGGGTTGTTGTGTTTCTGGGTTTAAATCGTTCCATATTTTAGGAAACTAATGAGGCGGGAGATCTGACGAGATACGTGATACTGTGAGTCATGGGGGGGGGGGGGGTCCTTAACCCTTTATCCAACATAACGGCCAAAACCAGTCAGCGCTATTCACTTAAATTACCATTCAATTTTCATTATTGTTTTCAATTTTGCCTCAAAGACATAGTGTTTAACCCATCCTTGGAACGAATTCGTTGAGCTCATTCCAATGAGGGTCCACTTGCATTGTTTTTTATGCAAAAACTGAAAAAAATTAGTTATTCACGAATTTTGTTTGCAAGTGTCGTCTGCTTTTCGTGTTAGGTAAAGGGTTAAATCACATGATGACCTAGATTCGCAAGTGCGTGACCTAGCTTTCTACGTGCATACCCTGGAGGCATTACGTAATGCCTGATGACACCTGTGTGACCTAATTTGCAAGTGGCGGCGAAATGGACCGAAACAGGCACAGCTGCTACTAGTAAGCTGGAGAGTCCGACAGATACACGCATCAGTCCGCTGGCAGTAGCGCAGCTAATGAAGGTATAGGGGCTTTAACACCCCCACCCCACCACCCAAATAACTTTTACTGTTGTGACAATTCCTTCACTAATGGAGTTTTAGATATCGATTTGCTTTTTCCGGTAATCATATGCTTTACTACGAGACTAGATTTAATACCTATGCAGGCCTGGCAATCTAGAAAATCAAGGAGTGCAAAACAATTGCTCTCCTCAGATTGCTTGGGAGTGCAATTGCACCTGAAATTTTCAATACAAAAAATAGTATGCTATTTTGGTTATATTTACTTCAACGTATTAATATTGTGACTGAAAAATTGTACTATATTTAGTTACATAGTGGAAAAATTGGCACACACATCGTCTCATTATTCAAAATGTTGCATTCAATTCTTATGTGACTGCCTTCTACACTCAAAATGTATCGAAATGAGACACGGAATTCGTCATGAATTACTGCGTATCATTGCAACAATGACAAATTGTCCCCTGAGTTCCAATGTGTTCTATGTGTCAATAGGCACATAGAACACATTGGAACTCAGGGAACGAAATGATAACAGATTTTAAAGGCAGTCCCAAACAGGTCTGGCATTCCAGAAAATCAAGGGGTGTAAACAATTGCCCTCCTCATTTTTTTCTAGGCGTGCAGAACTCCTGCACTCCTGAAGAATGCCAGGCCTGCCTATGTCATACCCACAGTCGATCAAACAATCGAAGATCTGAAGTACCCGATTTGGGTTTTTGGCACACACCATGACCAATATGGAGTACAAACAGTACGTGCTAATTAAAACAATATTGAATATCTGAAAACGTTTTTCATCAATTGATCGTTTTACTGAAACCAACACATTTTGACATATTATGCCCAACATCTACAACCATTGTTAACAATGCTTCTGAATTAGCCAAAGTTATAAGGAGGTTTTATGAACAAAGAATTTGAAATTTCGAATTTAATTCTTCATTTGGTGAAGTAACATTTTAAAACCTTTTTTTAAAAACAACAATGTGTGCACAACTGCACGTGTGAGAGTGTCAATAAAGAATTAATATCGGTATCTTCACTGGTGGGTGTGCTCCATTCATACTATGGCGGCTACAGTATTATTGGTTGAACGGCGCCTTACAAACATTGCACATGACGAGAAGCAACGACCCACACACGAAACAGCGAACTTGGGCCGAGCACGAGAAGGGGTATCCCAATTTCGTTGGCGGAGGCCAATAAATTTTATAAATTGGAATGTCAGCGATGCCATCTGCTGACTTATATGTGCATGATCACAATGTATGTTTCCAAGCCCAAATGTTATATAAACTCATTCCGATTTTGAAAAAGAGAGGCCAATTTATAAAGGCTCAAATGAGACCCATTTAGGCGTTGTATTTATATGCATGGTGTGCAGTATTATCTGGGATAACACATGGACATCACTACCTCTGGTAGTCATATCCATGTGTTATCGCGGAAAATATCGCGTCCTCTGGTCTTTGTTCTTGTGAAGAAAAATGTGTTACAAAAATGTCGCACTCCAGCCCCCCACACCCGCCCCACCCCACCCCACCCCCGATCTGCGCAAGCGATAAGACAGAAAAAAGTCAAATTACTTACCAATAAGGAAATCACCCGGATGGGGCAAAGGATTGATTATCTTTGGCGTTGTAAAACTAAAAATGTCATCCTCCGAGGTACCATGAAAGCGAACTCTCTGTGTTGTTGATCTGTTAGTAGTTGGGTCAGTTCTGGTGTCAACGGGTTCTCGAAGCCGTATTCCGTCCACCACGGTGAAAATGGATAGAACAATGTTTTCGAAAATTAAACAACTGGAGATATCCATTCTTATAGCTGCAGTGCCCTATAGATACCAGACAGGGCGTGCGTTTCCTGTATGTGTTGGACTCAAACATACCAACTATGGAAACAAACCTTCATATATACCTGGTTTTAGCCAGGAATTTCCCAGGGGTATTTGATTTTTATCATCGTTAATGGCCTGTTTGTGAAACTAGATGACATCCTCTGATGTTTAAAAAGATCAGACAAAATGTCCACTGATTATGGAAGGTTTTTTTTCATTAGTAAAATTTACTAAAGCCGTTTTCAACATCAAAGTAGAATTAAATAAAGATTTGAAATAGTCTGGCTTCTTTCTGCTGAATAACATTAGATTAGATCTTTTTTTAAATTATCCCTGAGAGGTGCGCTGACATTAGTGTTTCGGGTTCTGGTAGAGATGGGCGGTAATGGAATTTTGAGTTCGGTATCGGTTTTCGGTATTTTTAGGGGATATACTGCGGTATCGGTTCGGTATTCGGTATCTGACTTGGCCGAGATTTGCTGATAGAACCAAAGCAAATATCTAACCAGGAAATACAGAATAAGTTGTACTTGTATCACTCTACCACAGCGCAAAAATGCGACTGCCATGGAGCTCAACATTGGCGTTCTTTACCAACACAAATCATACCTACAGTAATTTTGTAACTTATTCCAAACGCATCTCAACCTTTAACTCTTTCAGACTATACGGTTATCGTGACGTTTTAACGCCACGAAGAATCAGGTTTTGGCGACGTCAGACGCAATCGTTAGCCCTTTGAACCCTGGTGGTATCTTCCCTATCAGTTCAATGACAGCAACAGGAAGAGTCCATATTCATTATTTGGGAGTAGACCAATTAATATTTGCAACGTTGAAAATATTAATTGGTCTACCACACACATGCACTTAGCATCCATCCTATTTAATGAAATTACGAAGTATTATGTTCCTTGACGAAAAAGCAGCCGCTCGGGTTCAAAGTCGGAGTACGTAATATTACTTACGGAAGTCGCAACGCACGTCAATTTTCGTACGTAATATTACGTACAGTATTCGCAAAGGGTTAAAGGTATATTTCAGGCTTTTGTGTCCTCAACATGTCATCATTGGGAGGTCCTGCTGACAATAAACTAATCACCTGGGTAGTGATTTATTGTCAAGTGCTGAATGCTTCAACAGGAAGCCAAGACTTAACTAGAAACCATTGATAAGAAACTAGAGATGTACAGGTTGTAGACTAGTGAGAATTCAATTGCCCATTTCCGTAAGGGTTAACAAAACTGAAAAGAAAGTCAATCACTTCTTTCATGAAAATGAACACTATCACTGCTATCAAGCCTTCACAAGGCTATATAAATAGTGATTGTTTGAAAATTTGAAAATACAGATGGTTCGGTTTGGTTTTTCGGTGTTCCCATGATCAGTGGCGTAGATAAGGGGGGGGGGGGCGAAGGCCCCTCCTCCCCCCCCCCCACCAGAAGTTTTGTCGGAAATTTTTTGGGACCATTTTTAGGCGAATTTATGCCTAATAACATGCCATTTTGGGTAAATTTTGGGTAAAAAAGACCAATTTTCAGTACATTTGCAGTAAACAACAGATTCTTTCTGTTTGTTTGGGTTTTTGTTGTTGTTACACTGTCGGGAAATTTTCGGTCTGTCGGAAAATTTTGGGCTTGCCCCTCCGCCAGCGAAAAGCTATCTACGTCACTGCCCATGATATCGGTATTGGTTCGGTTTTTCGGTATATTACCCATCTTTCGGTTCCGGTGAAAAGAAAAAGTATAATATGAACATTTGTTTCTTATCAAGTGGCAGGCAGACGATTACAAACAACTGCTTGACATCAAGTATTCATAAGCTTCTATTTTGATTAAATCCATTATTGTTTTCATGCCAATAGGGGGTAATTTCGGATACAACAACGCCAAAAAGCTTATTGCCTGCAATATTCTGTCGAGATGATGAAATACTAAGGGGCTATATTTGTTCTGCGGCGGATCAAGGACGTAGCGGGAAAGTGGCCAGGTCACGATCAGCTCGTGCACTCGGTGACTCTGTAACAACTTTTTTCGCTTCTATCAACCATTTTACATTCGTTAGTACTCCGGTGTCCTGCAACCAATTAGAAATTTCTGATTCAAATTCATCAGATGAAGCTACATATTGAAGCTGCGACCTCTCCTCGCTATGTACACTTTGTTTTCATCTACAGGCGCGCTGCGGTTGGAATCAAGGCAATAGTTCATTCGAAAGATTAAAAAAACAGCAATATGTTCATAGCAAGAAAGTATCAATAATAAATTAATATCCACTTCTCCGCCAATACGGTAGACATGATCCATCCATAAGTGAGACAGATGACCGTCTAATTACTTACAATCATTTTTTTTACCGGATGAGGCAAAGGCTTCGGAATCTTTGGTGTCGTAAAGCTAAAAATTTCATTCACCGATGTACCATCAAGGTGAACACTCTGTGTTGAGTTATTATTTGCCGCGAGGATGTTTCTAGTGTTAACAGGACCACTCGGGCGTATTCCGTCCACTTCAAGAAAAATATACAGCACGATGGATTCGAAAAGTAAACTACAGGTGTTCATTTTCATTGCCGCAGCGCCCTTCAGCTTACCAGAGCGCGTGGTACTTTTCAAGTTTATATTAGACTTAATCATACTAACAATGATAACGAACCTTACTCATATATACCCGGGTTTGGCCAACAATTTCCCTGGGGTATTCGATATAGTTCATAGTTAATTACCTATTTGGAAAGCTAAATGACATCCTCTGATGTTTCAAAAGATCACACAAAACGTATACTGATCGTATCGGCATTATGGAATATTTTTTCATTAGCGAAAATTACTAAAACCGTGTTCTGCGTCGTCGAAGTAGATCGAAATAAAGATTGGAAAATATTCTGGAATCTTGCGCTGAGTAACTTGAGATTAGCGTATAATGTCTTAAGAATCATCCCAACCTGTGCGGTGACATTGGAATTTCGCATTCTGGTGAGAACAAGTAGAGCCTAAACAGTTGTTTGTGGTCAGGCGTCGTCTGCCTCAACAGGCAGTCGACAGTTGTTCACACACAACTGCTAGGCATTAGGTATTGATAAACATTTACCGGGGTGCCTGAATCTCAAAGGGGCAAGAGTGCATACGCCTGGGTGAAGGTACTTTCTTGTACTACAAATCCAAAAAAATCGTGAAATTGACAGATGAAGATTGAAAAACAACAGAAATGTCCATAATATAGAAACAAGAGAATAGAAATAGAATTAAACAGACACATATTCCTTCTTTGGTAATTATAAAACCCTAAAAATACCATTCTTCATGATTTTAGTAAGTTTTGCCTCAGTCAAAATGGTTCTTTGTGCCCCCCCCCCCCCTGTATCTCTTTTAGTTGAGGGCAAGAGGACCAAGTGCCCCCTCCGCCCCCTTCTCTGGAACCCCTGGCATTTACATTGATAAAATTCACTATTGCTGTAATGTCTTTACGTGTTAATCTCTTATACAACAAAGCTAAAGGGCCTATTGTCTGCACTGTTCTGTCGAGATTATATACTTTTCACAAAAAAACATGGTAGCTTTTTCTGAAATCAAATTTGAACTGCGCATTGTTTACTCGTGCCTGGAATGGAGAATCTAAATTACCTAATTACGTCACTAACAAACTGCGTAACGAATATTTCTTTCCGGCTACATTTCCAATATATTGAACTAGCTAGCAATCACAACGAATGATAAATGGTAGCATCGTCTGTCGCCATTGTGACACGTGAATAAACAAAGAGGAGATAACTGCGAATGTTTTCCCTGGATATATTACACAGCACTACAGGGTCGAAAAACGACGGTGATATACTCTCACAAGCTTTGTGTTTATTGTTTAATGGTGTTCAAGTTCCCTTTTAGCACCTATGACTATATCCCGACCACTTACCCGTGTTAATACTTACTCAATTTGACGATACCGTGAGCGAGATGGTGTAGATGTGCTTCAGGTGGAGGCCGCAAAAACTCTTTTGGCATCATTCCGCCGAGTTCATCAACGGGAGTGTTGGTTTGGGAATCAGTTACGTTAATTGGTGCAAATGGTGGTCTCGGTTCTGAGCACTGCACTCTGACAAGTGATATTAGCTCCATGATTTCAAGAAGTAAATATCTAAATGTGGTCCCTTTCATTGCTGACGGACTCTACTGATTCCTTAGAACATATTTCCTTGTTTGTTCACATTGAATTCATAAATGATAACAGAGACGAAGAACTTTCCCCTCCAATATCAATGTCAGGCAAATTAACTCCCTCAAGGCACATTCTGTTATTTATTGTTTATTGTCAGTATGGACAATAATGAAGCCTTTTGTGATAGGGCTGGCTCAAGTTATGCAATACATTGATCACTGATAAAATCACAAGCTTGAAGTGAAAATATCGGAATTGTTAAATTAAAGAGAGAACTAAACTGCACACATCGCGTCTAGAAATCATTTCCATCTTTGTTGGGGGAGGTGGCACGGCTATCAGGGGACACCCACACACTGCCAGTGGTGGTCCATGTGCCTTGGTAAAATTGTGGGGATTGAATACAACCCAAAGCTACGGTTGGGACAGCGCACCTCGAAAGTTGAAAAAACTACACATTTCTGTTTCCATCTTTAACGAATTTGTTGCACAATGAGCCAAAATCCTGCACTGTTTTCGACATCATAAAAAAGAGACAAATTATACAAGCAAAGCTTCAGTCGCATCGTTAGAGTAAAGCGTCTCGACGTCCTTCTTGTCAGTTCCCAATAAGATTGCAATAACGGGAACTCAGAGGAGAAATACAGGCTTCGGGTAACTGCATTTTAATTTAAGCCGTGGAGGTCCACTGATTCTCTTGTAGTGATTGCGGTGTCAAAAATATATATTGGCAAAGCTACGGTTAGCCTAAGCACACACATACAAACACACACACACACACACTCTCTCTCTCTCTCTCTCTCTCTCTCTCTCTCTCTCTCTCTCTCTCCCTCTCTCTCTCTCTCTTATTTTTAGAGATCAAAGCTCGAGGGCGCAGGGTCATACAATTCAATACAATACGTTTGCATCTAAAGCCACTTACCTGTGCAGGATAGAACCACCCGGATTTAATATAATATAGAGAAGCCTCGTGGCTGTTCATGTTTGCCAAAGGCTGAAGGTGATGGTTGAAAAAATACACTTTCGGTTATTGCCACTTGCCGCCACCAATTTTAATATGAATCTCGGGGCTATTCGTATATGGCGATCAAAGGTCAAAGTCATTTGATTAACAATAATTATTCTTTGGTCTGATAAATGATGAGGTCTACATGATACCCGACCCCGTTGAGGTATTCCTCCCCCATTGTCCCTCCTAATCTCCTAGCATTCATTCAAAATCTGTTTCATAATTCCCCGTTGGCGCATTCTCGTTCTCTCCAACTATAATATTGACCCTTTCCCTCTGATGCCATTTGAGGTATCATCTTATACACTACTCTATACAGCGAAATGGGCGATTTCATCTTATATTTGTGTAGGAGGGGGCCAGTGATAATTGAATCCCCCAACCGTGGGTTGTAGGATTAAATTATCACTGATCACCATATCCAGTTGGATGTTTATTGTGTTGCAATCCCGGACGTCCAACTTTTGTTTTATTCAATAATTATTATATTAGAACAAGTTCAATTTCAGTTTCTTCTAGAAGAAAGTGGAGCTCCGTTCCCCGGCAGTAGAAAATCAGACATTTCCACACGAGATGTTGAATATTCAAATACATTAGAATAAAAAGAGGCATTTGTTAAGAACATGAACTATTTCAGCAACAAGGTTACATCTGTCTACAATTACATTAAGCTTGTTTTTTTCTGAATCTGTACAGTACAGTGGTTACAGAAGCGGCCCCGTTTGCGATCCCATCGTGCGACAGACCCTGGGTCAAGATTTCATAAATAAAAGACCGCGCCTAAAAAAATAAACGAAAATAGTTTAGAGATTCATTGTTTGGGCATTTCTTTTTGGACAGGTGACATTTAAAATGTTGCGCGGAGGAAAGCCGACAAATAATTTCGACCGGATCAGAATCCAGTCGCGATCCGATCGAAATTATCTATGCGTTTTTATAATCATGGTGATGTATCTTGATTTCACAGACAATCCATTACGTTATAAAATTATTGAAATTAACCCTTTACCCAACGTAACGGCCAAAACCGGCCGTCGAGCTGGTTCCAATGAGAGGTCATAACCTATGTTTTTGAGACAAAAAATGAAAAATAATAGTTATTCAAGAATTTTGTTTGCAAGTGTCGTCTGCTCTTCATGTTAGGTAAAGGATTAAAGATAAAAGATAAAACGGAGGCAGCACGGTGGCTCAGTAGTCACGGCATTGAACTTCAAACCGAATGATCCACGGTTCGATCCCCACCAGGGGCAACTGCGTTGTGTCCTCGGGTAAGGCACTTGATCCTGATTTCCGACGTGATGGCACTAAGGCATTATACACGTCGGTGGTTTACTTGTCTTCAACCAATGCTAACCCTGTTTGTGCGGAGTTAGTGCGTTCTGACAGTTGCTCGCCGTTACTCGGAGGTTTTCTCCGGGTACTCTGGTTTCCTTCACACGTAAAACAGTCCAACATGAGGCGACCATTGATATCGAAAGTGTCGTTAAACCCCAATAAAAGAGAAAAATGGTTATCCCTACAATTCGGAGTAGGAAAATAATTTACTTTTTTGGGAACTTATGAAGTATTTGTGTCTCAGCTCAGACGATAGAAACTACAATTTCAGTATGTGATGGCAGAAACTGAGAGTCTGGCACTAGAATCTAGAATTCCTGTTTTACCAGTAGAAATTACTGTACCAGTTTCCGCTATTAGAATCTGAGAACATACTTACTGGTTCCAACCGATTTAATCTGAGGTGTATCTAATTTCAGTTTTCAACGTTACATTTTCAAAAACGAAATGCAGTTTATGTAATGACATATGCATGTACTTGTTAATTTCTTGATTATTTATTTATTTATGACCACAACACAGATATAAAGCTAAGTCCAGACAATAGTCTATACCAATGTTACCCATTTAGAGGGCTTGCACCCCAGGCACTGGTTAACAGGTCCTATTTCACCAGTAAAACAGAGTTCGTTTATCTCACTAAACAGACACTGCACTCTCTGGATTTCCTGCGGGGAGTGGATTTCTTGCTCAATTTGTTGAAGGTAACCTTTTAAGAGAAATCTCGTTTTTTTCTTTCGAATGTGTTGCCATGAAAGATTATTAGTTATTCATGTTCATTATTCAAAATGTTTAGAACTCCTCCCCTGGCACAGCCTGAGACTCATTCGAAGGGTTTGTCAGTTTTAGGTCCTTGTAAATGTTCATGCACCCCAGAATATACACTCTAAAATCTGTTGGGTTAAAAAATAACCCAAATAATATGGGTTGAGTGAATATGAACCCACTCGGGTTCATATTCACTCAACCCAGTTGATTTGGGTTGATTTTAAACCGAACTGATTTTAGAGTGTACACAGATTAGGAATTTATTTCCTGAATTATTGTGTTCATACGAGAAGCATATTTGAAAAACCTCTGCGTTGCGAGCGATGCGATAAATTATATTTATTAATTCTCTTCTCCGTTTGCCAACTTTACATTTAAGATGGGTCTTGTTGATGGGCAAAGACAATAATACGAAAATAACAAAGGCAGTAATTAATAAAACTGCATCCCATGTCCAAGGTCAAATACGGAATCACATATTGTAGTTGAGTTATGATTACGTCAAAATTATCTGATGTTATCCCAAGTCGAATTGGGTTGTTAAGTTGGAGAGTTGGTTTTCTCCGAGTACTCAGGCTTCCCCATCCGTAAAATTGTCCTGCACGATATGGCCCTGGCTGCTGAAGGTGTCGTCAAGCCCCAATAAAAATAAACAAACATGACACAATGAACAAGAAATAATTATTAATACTTTACCTAAAGTGACGTCCTTATCCGGCCAGGGTTATTCACGAAAATCATCATTTAAATTGTCAACCTTTACCCCCATACAGCTTATATATCCTCATTGGCACGAGCTTGTCCTGTTCATCCCAAAGGGAGGTAACAAGCTGTGTTTTTGAGACAAAAATAATATTTTTAGTTGTTCCAAAAAAGTTTTGGCAAGTGTCAACCATGCATTACCCACCATCCCCATGTGACAAAACCGCGCTTGACCTAGCATAACGTACTACCTATACCAGTCGTGGGATAATACAAAGCATTCGGTAGGTTAGTAGTTCTAAGGGTTAAGATTGGAACTATCGAGGAATATTTTGTCCATAGTATACTACCGTTCTAAACGACTAGGCATTACCCTCACCCACAATTCCGCTTGACCTAGTATTACGTTCTACCTATACCAACTGTAGGGCAGAATAACGCCTTGGGTGGATCAATAGCATTATGGGCAAACAATAGACCTACAGGGATACATACCATACATCCTATACTACCATTCTAAACTACCAAGTAGACTACCAGGGTACCTACAGTACATCCTCGCAATACCGCACTAGACGATCAGGAATTTCTCCCGCCCACCTCACAATACCGCCTGGCATAGCATTACGCACTATCTATACCAGTCACATGATAGTATAAGGCATTAAGTGGATTAGTAGTACTAAGGGTACCAGGACACCTGTGGATTATATATTGCCCATACTATACTACCATATTACGCCACCCTCTGGCCAGAACAATGTTATATCGGATTGTACAATGGACAACAACGGCGGTCAACGCCTTTATGGCGTCACGTGCGCACCATGAGGTCACTACCTCATTGGCAACCTTAACCTTTAAACGTTTCGCGGGAAAACTTTCAAGAAAAATTTTACCCTTTTCCACCAATTTTCCATCACACAGCTATACTATTTACCTCAAACCACACCCATGCATATATAACTATATATATCATAGCATACTAAATGTGCAGTACGTGCACAACTTGTCGGGTCTAGCTGGATGGAACTGAAGTTTTGCTCCTGCAAAGCCCCGGTTCCCATTAGAATTTAACACTAGCAGCTTCTCCAAAGCTCCAGGTAAAGTGGCGTGATCGGGTACATGCTATACTACTTTCGAAGTTTTATCCCGGTCAGTAACCCGCATCACGATGATTTCTTCTCGAAAAAAATGAAATTTATTTTAGAAGCGTTAACCTTTCGATTGTTTCTAGAGTCCACATTACTGTAACAATTTTTTCACCAAGAGAAAAGAAATGTCTCAATATTTCCAAGCCAATATGAATATCCCATCACCTCATTCATCCACTGGCAAAACTGCGAGAAAGAAAGAAAAATGAATGTGATAAAAAAAGAGAAAGATGAACAGTGGGAGGGAGAAAACAGAGAGAATGTCGCAAGATCGAACAGAAGGAAGTGTAGGCACAAATATGCTGATCACATAGACACACACATATAACAGAGCCAATATTTCACCATAAAACGGACAATCAATCAACAAGATCAACTGGGCAAACAGCTTGAAAAGACGCTAATATCAACATTTATCTCTAACCTTATCCCCTCTCAGATCATCGGGAGTCGCCAACTCAACGGAATGCTGTCCCGAAAACATTGGGAAAACTCGCTTTGTTTGCATCCGGGGCTTTCTATTGGTGGGGCGCACCTATAGCTGTGTTGGCAATACTAGATGTGTCCTGTAAAAATGGGTTGAATTCTTTCCCTTTTCTTTCTTCTGGTGGATCGAGATTCTTCTGCATAAAGAGCACGAACATAATTGATATGTTTTGCCAAGTATTAAAAAATGAATAGTATCGTTGTGATTCTATTAAGTTGCAATGACGTGAAAAGAAAAATAGAGAAGAAAATAGAATAAAAAATTATACGAGAATTCTTCTTTACTTTTTGATTTAGCGTATATTGGGGAAACATCTTTCTGGGGCCCATCTGTCAGGGAATAATTCACAAAGAATCCGTCTATTTCGAAAAACATCACTCTAGGGTACAGTACTTGGCGTCTATCTCGAAGTGGCCATCTGGAACACGTCTATCTGGACCAAGCTGCACGTTGAAAATATTGATTGGTCTTCCCCCCAAATAACGTATATAGACTCCACCAGTGATGGGTCTGAACTGGCAGGGAATATACCATCAGGGTTAAAGGGTTGTTTACCTTTACTGCACCAAATGTCCACATCACGGGTGAAAAGATTTATGAAAAATAATCCGCTAATGGGATTTGCGAGTATGTGTCGACATATCTCTTCAATACTGAAAAACTAATAGTGTTGTTGTTTTTCTGTGTGCCCGGTATTGTATCGATCCTATAACAAGATGGGTATGTATTGTTCTTACCTAAAAACACCATTTCACACAGAAAGACGCACTTGATACAAATGCCATTAATAGTATAACAAAACTTCGTTTCTATAAGATTTGTTTTGTTTGAAGAGGAGTTGAACGTTATAAACATGAAAGTGATTTCGAGCTCAAGCGTTCGCTGTTGTGCCCATAAATGGGCTGATTTGCAAAAAATGGCTAAAACTATTGTTTTCCGCCTTTATTATTATTATTATTATTATTATTATTATTACTTTTTATTGTTTTTCATTTTTTGTATGGGGTGGAAGAAGAGAGAGTGATCGCTTGTTTTTTATTGAGTGATGGAGACAGAACACAACGATTGTGGGGCACGGGGGACTGGAATCAACGATACTCGTGAAATACAGGGAAACCTCCAACATGGGTCGTTAATTCCTGCACTCCGTACTCTGCTTGAGTTGTGTTCTATATTTATATCATGATTAAACTTGAATTGAGTGAATGAAGAAAAAATATCACCTTCGATGGTCTGTTTACTTTCTTGATTGACGCTTTTCTTCTTTGAAGCATTTCATTCACGTCAGAACGTCTGTCAGATGCGTAATGACCAGTCAGACGCATTCCAACAAGGCGTTCTTATGCGTAGATCGGATTCCATGCGCGGGGTATCAAACACATTGAATTGTGTCCAACCTTGTTGAATTCATACTACAATCGTGGTATAAAATGCTGGAACGAAAATATAAACCGATAGATCTCTCGATTTAGAGAATCGATTTCACGACAGTGAAAGTGCGCCTTCTAGAAACAGGATGAAGCAATTCAGACTTTCGCCCATGGTAATACAAAACCTGATGATCTTTCGCTGAAGATGTTTTTCCTCCGTATGAAATTCTTATTGGGAAACAATTTCGATCCATTTTTAAAACGCTGTGCAAATATCAACAAGGAACTGTTTTTGTCGTGGTGGCTCATTAAAAACAGCAGGGGCATTCGTAGACAACAATGAGCTGATTTGTGTTCTGACCTGGTGGCACTGCTGATACTACTGGAATCTTTTCCGAAGCGAGTATAATGGCAAGAGAGACTCTGCTCATTTTGCGTGGATACTAACGCTCACTAGTTTTGATTTACCTTGATTCAACCCATCAGTCGCCCACAATCAATCCATTCTAGCTCCTTGATCATAAAGGCGACGCTATACAGAAAATTACTGGTCTGTACAAATTTAAAATTAAGGCAAACCGAAAAGGGTAACCTTAACGTTTTTCACACAACCCTTTGCCTTTCATTAGCCTGAAGGCCCAGAACACCATAAGTTCTATCATCTTTATTTAATTTAAACAATATTTATTTGAATAGAAAATTCTATGTTATGTCTGAAACTGGTGTGTCTTTTGCCTTTTCGATAGAGGCTGATATAGCTTCCCATGAATCAGGACGACTATTAGGTGGGCGATAAAATATCCCTAATAATAGTGGTCTTTTGTGATTCGTAATTACCTCGACCCACAAGCACTCAGTATTGGGTGTCTGAAGATCAGGTCTCGGTCGGAAGTGGATACCCTCTTTAATATAAATTGCAACCCCACCGCCCCTCGTTAATCGATCGAATCGCAATGGCTCGTGAAATCCTTGAATTAAGATATCAGAAGAAGATTAGTTGCTATTAACCCTTTACCTAACACGAAAAGCAGACGACACTTGCAAAAAAAAATCTTGAATGACTATTTTTTTCATTTTGTCTCAAAAACATAGGTTATGACCCCTCGTTGGAACGAGCTCGTTGAGCTCGTTCCAATGAGAGGTCGTAACCTATGTTTTAGAGACAAAAAAATTGGCGATTTTTTTAGAATAGTGCTGGCCGGTTTTGGCCATTACATTAGGTAAAGGGTGAAATAATATAATTATCGTTAATAATGAAAAGTCATCTACCATGTCAAATAATAGCATTAATTGGATTGACAGTGAATAAAAAACAAATCAACGAGCTCGTTCCAACGAGGGGTCATAACCTATGTTTTTGAGACAAAAAATGAAAAAAATAATGAAAATTAATTGGCGATTTTCGTGAATAGCGCTGGCCGGTTTTGGCCGTTACGTTGGGTAAAGGGTTAAGCCATGTCTCAGAAAAAGCCAAAATATCATAGATTGAATATTCATATTCGATAATATCTATTTTGGGTTTTAAGCTTTGGATATTGAGGTGGACATTTTTTAAGTAATTCTGGGGATTATCAGAATGGCATGTATTGGGCCCAGGATTCTTTTCAATATCACCGGACAGTAGTAGAATTAAAATCAAGTGGAAAATGACCATAATGATAGAAGTAGGTATTATTTTCCACATCACATCGCCCTTCGGGGTGTGCATATTATTGAGTGTAAAACTATTTGGTTCCAGTTGATATTCCAGCAATGGTTATCACGTTGGATTTTATCAAAACAGAGGAAGACAGTCGTAATTATAATAAAGCATTCATAACACCCTAAACCACGAAGACGCAAGAGCAAGAAAATTAATATACTGATAGACTGGTCGCTTCTTAAACTGAGTTTAATGTCGCGTGCAAACATTCCTAGATTGTAACACCCGATCCGAGTGCAATATAATTCAGTGCAACACATTATGTTATCTGAAAGTAGTAATATAACCAGGGTTTTTGTATTGGGGGCACATCGTGTTCAGGCAGGCTTTAGGTGACAGATGACAATTTTGCAGAGTGAATGTAAGTGGGCAAGGCATGAGAAATGAAAAAATAAACAAGAAGAAGAAAACAAAAAAGATAACATTCTGTACAAGATGCACAATTTGCATCTGGGTCTGGGTATCCGATACAGTCCGATGCGATGAAGTCGGGTGGCTCATGTTAATGTCGACTTGGATTTTTTGTACCCCCAAAATAAACAAGTGAGCGGCATACTACTTAGCCTGAACAGAGATAGGGGTACGAATTCTCATTGTATAGGGTGCAATATGCGGCGGATGGGGATAGTGGATGGAAGAAGATTCAAAAGTAACAGGTTGTGCCCCCCCCCCCCCCCCCCACACACACACACACAACCCCTCCACCCACGCGCACGGCGTTCTCTATCGAACACTTACGCTTACCGGATCTTTGTAAGTGTGCCAGTATCGCACAAAATACTGGTAGATAAAAGGTAGTGCGCGCGTGTGTACGTGTGTGTGTGTGTTGGGGGGGGGGGGATATACAATGAGATAACAGTTAGATGACAGTCCAATTGGAAAAATATGACATCGATCTGAGAGGGAGTTTGTTTCGCAACAAATCACTCGAAATAAAAAGACAAGTGTTACTGCTAATTTGGCAGAACCGCAAGAAAAGTGCGAACGGGTCAGTTTAAAACACAGTTACGGTCGGTACAAACAAAGGTTTTGATAGGCCGCTTCTCATGATAAAATACATATTACTGGGCTGTTCAGTGGATTGGTGGGTGGGAGCCCGTGTCTAAATAGCACGCACACGGGCGTCTGTTATCATTTGTTGAGTACAGATTGGGAGATCTTCCTGCCGCGAAAATTGTCGAAAGTTGGCGGGAAGATAATCCCAGCGCGGGCAAAAGAGAAAAGGATTTAACTGGTTCGATAAAGATTGTTAGGTGCACGTTGATATTATCTGTTGTAAAGTTTAAATTACTATAGTATCATTTACTCCATGGAACAATAATAATAATAATAATAATAATAATAATAATAATAATAATTACCACTATTACTATTATCCTCGCCATCACTACCATTATTACAATGTTGACTCGTGTCAACGCTGTCGATTGAAGGGTGCTATAATATCATTCATTTTCCCCAGGAAAATAATTATATTAGTAATAAAAGATAAGTGGAAACAGAGGAGGACTTATTGCCACTAGAACCTTATCATCTTTATTTAACAATGCATTGCTCTGAAAGAGTTAACGAATTAATAAAGAAGCAATGGAAGTAAGATTTCTCTTTATGTATCTCAGACCTGGTCATGTAGATGGACGACAAAGCATTCGATCTGTTCTATTGACGCGAACGAAACGATCGTTCGCCAAGCAATAAACATTTTTGGATTCTATCCACGGGCGACTGGAAAGCTATTATGCAATATGATCACATCATCATCATCAAGAATTTTGCAGTTGGTCCGCAGGGTTTAACTGTGATGGTTTGGTATGAGTTTGAGAGTCTTTGGAATAGAATCTTCTAATGACACTTGGATCTTATAACAAATCTCTACTTCTGAAGTGAATACAGTAAAATCTAAATACTGTATCCAACAAAACGGTAGCTCTATTAAATTATTTTGAAACGCTAAAGCAAACGTGTTCAACCAGGAGGCCGATTAGCTGAAACTTTTGTGGTTCTTAATGCTTTTCCTTGAACCGTGATTTATCAGGGTTAACATCCACAACCTGGATGTCCTCTTGATAGATTATTATATCTGTACTGAATGTTACGTTTCTCCTATTTCCTCCCACCACCTACCTATTGAGTTATGTGTGTCCCAAGTGAGATGCTTGTGTGATATTATTATTAGCCCTGATGGGTGAGGGTGTGAGATGGGGAAATCTCACCCGAGGGCAAGATATTTGGGCTAGACTGAAGGCTTGCCGAGTGTCTGACCCAAATATCTTGTCCTGAGAGTGAGATTTCCCCATCTCACAACCAACCCCCATCAGGGATAATTTTTCTCCCCTCACCCCACCAAAATAGCCTGAGGTCATCAAAAGTAATTCAGGGGAATGTGCAGCTATATCGAACAATTCTGTTGTCCATTTTGAAAAAAAAATGATATGCTTATCGGAAAGATCGGACAAAAGTTCTGTATATACCACAGGTATATACCACGAATTAAATTTCCAACGCCGGCAAGACAGGGGTGAAAGATTTGTAGCGAAATAAACATTGACACATTCCGATGACGTCATATTATGAATACTGCGATGTACTCGCATAATTTTCGACGGGAATTTCGTGCAACTCTCCACTCGTAACGGCGTTCACCCAAAAATTAATATAAAGGAGCCAAGTGTCCTTTGGTTTTGCGGTCTGTATTTTTATTTCTGTTTTCTTCGACAAACGTTCATCTGCTAATATTTCCAAAACGTGACACCATGTTGTTTGTTTGCAGAAGAACGTGCGACGATTGAACAATACTGCGCTCATTAAATATGCTAATAAGCCGGTCACGTGGGTCATGCGAGATATAGATATATATCTCACATGGCCTTCCCACATGGGACATGCATATCCTGCATAGGAAGTTGGGGGAGAAAGATCTCGGTCGTGTTTACAATCGGATCGCACGTGGTCATGATAATGTATATTTATCCAGTCAAGAAGATGTATGTTAGTTGGTTGTTTTTTACAGTGAGTCTAATTTTCAAATTTACATAAAACAAATTCAGTTTAAAATGTTATTAAATAATTGATTCCCTTTAAATAACCTCTTTGATTGAGAAAGTTTTACCTGGTATTTACAAGGAATGATAAAATGTGAAGCTGCAAACATGGCCCTACATATGCAACAACATTCTGTTTTACAGTATGAGCAGATTATCACCTCAAAAACGGTTTCCAATTATTTTCCAAGTTGTATCTGACCTGTATTACAACTTTCACGATGAACTCTATTCTGATTTGAGAAGTGTGAATTCTTATACTCATTGATTGTGGCCACATATCTGCAGGATGAGATATAAATGGTTTAAAAGAACATATATGGGAGTTTGTGTGGTTATATGTTGTTAAATTCAGAGGAAACTGGTTTTAATTCATCAGAGGAAAAGAGATGCAAACATTTTTCCTTGTCTCAAATTTGTCGGATTTACAAAACCCACCCACACCACATCACTCGATAATATTAATACTTATAATTAATAATATCAGCCACCCTGTCAGCAACATACCAGGAAACAAAACAATAAAAGTCAACAACGAAATACACATTTACAGAATATTGGTCAGGCATTGACACTATTGCGAAGCCACAAGGCTTCCAAGCATATCACCATTCTCCGCGCTTGAATGATGTCTAAAGCGTATTTGCTTTCGATGATAAAATAACGTTATATGACACCTTACCAAACTCTGTCCAATTCCAACAGTGTCACCGAAATACATTTTGTAAAAAAAAAAAATAATTATTAACATCAAAGAATGAGTTTGGGCACTGCACTCCATGCAGTTTGGCCATT
The DNA here is from genome assembly GCA_031216915.1 of Pictodentalium vernedei. Lineage (NCBI taxonomy): Eukaryota > Metazoa > Mollusca > Scaphopoda > Dentaliida > Dentaliidae > Pictodentalium > Pictodentalium vernedei. The sequence goes on along the minus strand of CM062296.1, from coordinate 460,119,931 downwards.
GATTTGCAAGTTGATGGCTGTCTGTATGACCAAATGCCCTTGACCATCTCTGGAGAGCCACTTTATTATAAACTCCCGGTCTCAACTCATAGCCTGAGTCTGGTGTCCCTTTTCATATGCTGATGTCATCGACTGAAGTCGAGAAATAACGGTCACTAACAGTAAATATATATGTAATATATACTTCTGGACATCTAAACCCCATATTTTGTTTGTAAATAAAGATAATTTATATGTTATTTTATCCTTTAGGCCTCCTTGAGCATGTAGAAAAAATTTTCGAAGCTTCACAAAAACACTTTTTTCCGTTCCGACTTGTGATAAAGTGGGATTCCACTTTTGAAGTATAACGTACACACCTGCTCAATATCGTTTCCTTATTTGGGCGGGAATTTTTAGGGACACATGATCGAATGCATTAAGAGTGCAAAAAATAAACACCCCCGGGGGTAACTGAGGGCACTGTGGCCTATTTGGTAAGTGCGTTGAACTCGTGATGGGAAGTTTGTTGGTTCGAATCTAACTACCCCCATTTGCGTTGATTCGTTGAAAAAGACGCTTGCCCTCGTTTGTTTGAGTGGGAGCAAATAGTCCCTTCAATCAATACAGCCAGGACTCAAATTTGCCTGTGCTCGGTTATATTTATTGGTAAGTTGAATAAACTGACAATTGCTTCCCTGCTCGATTGCCTTCTACCGGTTATCAGGTTTTCTTTACCCGCTAAACTATTCATTCAAAAGTCAAAATACCGCTGGTGGAATTGCAAGGAGTGAGGGCCAAAAAATACATTTTCCACCGGACTCTTATACTCTAAAATCCTTTGTAATCCCGTTGTCTGGTTAACCCTTTACCCAACGTAACGGCCAAAACCGGCCAGCGCTATTCACAAAGATCATCAATTAGTTTTCATAATTTTTTTCATTTTTTGTCTCAAAAACATAGTCTATGACCCCTCTTTGGAACGAGCTCGTCTGCTTTTCATGTTAGGTCAAGGGTTAATTCACATACATCAACAGAAATATCTTCTTTCGTCGTGGATATAAAACCGTTACACAACTATTGGTGTGAAGCTCATATTTGGAGTATAACAGCCTCGCAGATTTAATCTTACGCATACTATCAACGTCAACAAGTATATAATGCAACACCATATGCGATCCTAGCCCTTTACCTAACGTGAAAAGCATACGACACTTACAAAAAAAAATCTTGAATAACTTTTTTTTTCATTTTTTGTCTGAAAAACATAGGTTATGACCCCTCATAACCTATGTTTTTGAAACAAAAAATGAAAAACTAATGAAAATTAATTAGTTTTGTGAATAGCGCTGGCCGGTTTTGAACCGTTACGTTGGGTAAAGGGTTAAAGATGCTAGCGGTGCTATAAATTTAGTCGTAGAAAAAATAATACGTTAGAAATGTTAGACAGAACAGTTCGGCAGGTAGAGAATTGTGAATGACGTTGGGGTAAACACCACTTAGATTGATTGATATAACCTTCTGCGTATTTTCTTACCACTTACCTTTGGCTACGTAGATTTCTGATAAACATCATGGATGAAGTTGTATGTTTAATTCGGTATGCAATATTTGTTTTCGTTAATGAAAACTCGTCTTTAACACACACAGTGGGTTCTGTGTTAGTGATGGAGGTTGGGTGGGGGCATCTCAATCATTGGTCATGGTGTGAAGCCGACGCGCACAGCGTAGAGTTAGAAGAGATCACGGGAAGGGGTATTCAACTTTCGTCGGCGGAGTCAGGGGGCCTACCCGTGGAGCATTTTGGAAAATGGCAGGTCAGTGTGGTACTTCGATGGCTTCTTTGCTCGTGACAACAATGTTTTCCAGCCAAAATATCCACGCGATTTTGTGTAGACTCATTGAAATTTTGCAAAAAAGAAAGCTATTTCGTAACCGCCCATAGGAGACCCGCACCGGAGCAATATCTGTATTTATAAGAGATAGGGTATTATCCTTGATAACACACGGGTATCCACATCCGGGGTAACTGACTTGCTCCACTACGCCCCTACGAGCCTTAAGCGCGCGTACATTATTAATTTGTCGCTAAAAAATTATTGGCATGTTTCCTTCGTTGTTTCTTTGTCTATTTGGTTCTTATTGTTTTGTTGTTCCTGTTTTTTTCTTTTTAATTCAGGGGTTGGGTGGTCAGGAAAAACATTTCGGACACTTGGCGCAAAAAGTTTTTTCCGACTCTTGGGCACCCACCCACCCCTTTTTTGAAGGAAAAATAAAATTATATTTTGAAACTTGGTACCCACCCACAAAATTCAAGTAAATCGCACATAAACTGCTTTGATTGGCAATTTCAACGGGTATCTTTGCTGGAACATGGTTTGTATTGTTCCAGTAACCATTCCCGACATTTAATCTATCCACAACCAGCTAATAAGTTTGGTTGGAATTTGGTCCCATTTCTTGGCAAGTTCATGAATATATTTCAACCTTCTCACAAACACTAACACTCAGTGTTTTCATAGGTAATCGGAAGAGTATATAGCATATACTGACATTCTAACTTAACAGTATTAAGACAGGTGAAGCAGGAACAGGTGTAAAATATGTTGAACATTTTGATGTTTTACCTGGTTTCACCTCTGTATTTGCTGCTATTTCTATTACTTCTTTCTGTTTCTACCCATTTCTACACTCAATTTGAGTTTCATCAGTCTAATATGAATTCATTAAGCTTATCAAGTGCACAATTCGTAGAGGCAGTTAGCTCAATGTTGTATTGAATCTGTCAATAGTCAATATGATGAGGAGTGATTCTTTGGTACCGGAAATACACCCCTCATAGACTGCACTGTTGCACCTCGGACAAATTGAGTAGTGCATCATTTGATGGAGCGGTTAGTAAGATTTGGTTGATTCATCTTAGCAAATCAGATGATAAAGTGTGAAAGAAGTGGTGACCACGTTGAGTTGAAAAGGTCTACCATATCTCTCCAAATTTGATCAGGATGTGTTATGGAAATTTTGGGCCTCTGTTGTGTCGAGTGACGCCCCTGTGATTTATATATTATCTTTAATGCGATGAATGTCGGTGTTATCCTACAATACATTGGAGGCTGTTCATTCAGCTGAGGCTTGAAACCTGATTGCTCAAAATATGGTACAGGACAGTAACCTTCCAAGTGGTTGTTGCAATATTCAGCTTGATCTCACTGAAACATAACACACAAACGTATCCTTCCTGACTCAGAAGATCCCAACACACTTTATTCTATTATTTAATTTTATTCTTTGTTATAGCAGACTGCTCTAGTTTATTTTAAAAGAAGTTAATTTTATTTCTATTATAAGATAACCCAACCGAATGTCTTATATGTGTTTGCAAAGTTTTCAGATCTCGTACGCCAGGTTTCTCTTCAGACATCCAGTATCTTCCTCAACATGGTGCAGAGGCAAATGACTCAAATTCATATTAACTCAACTGATTCCCTATTGACAAACTGTTTAAACCATTGTATAAACAGTTTGTTAACAGGGAATCAGTTTCCCTATTGATAACCTCTCTATTAATAAGATATGATGTCCTGACTATTTGATGGTTCCGCCTTTCTGACAGTATATCACAAATTGAAGGGAATTGGTTTGAATGCTACCCACTAAGCCCAAGGCTTGAATGATCAATAACAACCCTACATTTTGCTCATACATGTATATGACTAAAATTCATAATTATATAATGAGAATCCGTGAAAGTAGTCAGTTGCATTGGAAAATAGCATTATGCCACTGTATCGTGTCTAATATTCATGGTGAGAAGAGTCCTTTTATTGTCAGTTCTGGTTAGATTACATTTATGTTAAATTTTATAAATGATAATTCGTTTAAATTGCTTTAACTTTTTTAAAAATCGTGAACCACTGATAGTGTGATGGGGAACGGTGAACATCTGTCCACGTCCACATGCTGCTAGCACCTATCCTGTACTACAAATCCCCCCCCCCCCCCCACCGTTAACCCAGAGGAGATGGAATGGTGGCAAAAAACCTACACAAGCTTCCCTGATCAAAACAAAATGCATGACTTATTTGAAAGATAACAGCTCATAGGAAAAAAATTCAAGGCATGGAAAAAAATGTTTTCAGAGCCGCTGAACTACCCACCCACCCCCGCCTTGTGTTCGGAAAAAATTTGACGAACCCTAGGGGGTTGTTCTGTGGCTAGCCCGGGAAAATTCCTCGCCGCATTATACGTATGTTTTCTCGATATTGGAATTTAGTGTCGGCCAATGGGTAGGGCTCTGGTCTCTAAGTCCTCTTTGCCCCCCTTTGCCTCTTCCATGAATAAGTTCGACAGAATATGACCCTGGCTGTAAACAGTGGAGTACTACCTCAGTGGGAAAATAAATGAACACAGCCAACGAAAGGCCTGTGTGCTCGAACACAATATGCGCACAACACATACAATATTTGGAAAATGCTGGATGTGCTGATATTAATGTGTTTTGTGCTTGTGCATAATGTGTTCAAAACACATGTAGAACATGGGCACATACTGGATGTGCTGATACGTGCTTATGTGCTAGTGTGCAAAGTGTATCCAGGACATGCAGCAGATAGGTACATACTATGAAAAAGTGGTGCTGAAAGCTATAGTCGTTAGTTACTTTCGGGTACAGAAAGTTAGCTGCCACGAGTGTTTGATGGAACGTGCTTACGTGCTTGTGTAAAATGTACACATTACATACAGTACATGGGTACATACTAGATGTGTTGATATGTGCTTTATGCTAGTATACACAGTGTGCGCATGCAGCACATGCGATGAAATAGGCTTTCAGGCATACACAGTTAACCGCTACCCACTCAGAAACTTCCGCACAATCTTTCAAAGGTTTATCCATTTTACTGCACATCCCAGGGAGAGTATCAAACTGGAAAAGATATCTTTCCTCCCAGCCATAGACTGTCATCCCTCATCCATATGAGTACATCGAGCTTACTTAGAGGAGTAGTAACAATCCAGGGTCGGATCAGTGTCCAACAAAGATCGTTCCACAGTCAGGCATGTGAATGTTCAGTTTCGTTCTTCTATCGGTTATCTCAAGACCTAAGGCAAGTTGCTAGAACGTTTACTCAAATTGTCCTCTGGTGCTTGGCAATTCTTTCAGAACCAAAATCTGCTTAGGGATGAGAATAAAAGTTAACTTTCTTTGACCTAGACGTTGAAATTGCATGATGTTATACAGTCTTTGAGGGAGCCCGGTGGCTCAGTGGTGATGGCTGTGTATTGCGGCGTACTGCATGTCGATGGTGCACTTGCCTTCAGCTAATGCTAACCCTGCTTGTGCGGAGTTAACACGTTGGGGGTATGACAGTTGCTCGCTGTTGCTAGGTGGTTCACTCCAGATACTCCGGCTTCCTTCATCCGTAAAACTATCCGACACGGGGTGACCCTTGTTGTTCTAAGTGTCGTTAAACCCCAATACATAAATACACCATTTGAGCTTTTCCAACAATATATTACAACACAGGGTGTCATTGGCTTTTGGGAGCTTTTAAGTATCAATATTGTATAGGTCTGCGAAGCTTCGATTCGATTCGAAATCGTCCCAATGATTCGATTCGCTTCGATGTTCCCTGTGCGGAGTGAGACACACTTCGTGCAGACTAAAGACCCTTCCTAGTATTCGAGAAGAGCGAGGCCACGAAGTTGCCGCTACGGAGGTCATCCCACATACCTGCGCCATTGGGCCAAGGAGAGGCGTCAATATAAGTTGCATAATTTGTTCGCCAATCCTTGTAAAACAAATACGTTTTCTAATAATTTGCTTCGATTTCAGTCGCGCCGATTCGGAAATTTTTGAATGGTCGAGATATTCTCAAAATCATGCAAAATGTCGCCACGTGAACTCATATTCCTGCAAAGGAGACCTGGTGATAGAAGAAGATGTCTAAGAGTTTCCGCTATTTTGATTCCGTTCTGGATTATTCCGCTTTTTATCTGTTGATTTGCCCAAACAGATGTCGTTATATACAATACTTCTTTAGTGGAGGCTGACTATATTTTAAGAAACTGTAATACCAATTACTTGAAAAGCGGTGAGAATACATTGTGATTCGATTCGAAATCTTCTTCCTGATTCGATTTGAGATTCGATTCGACCCGAAATTAGAGATTTAGTGGCCGTACAAGATTTCTCGCCTCAGCCTTTGCACTGGCAATGGTAAACATAACACATGCGCTGCTTCTCCCTTGCATACAAAATCTGATGATTACGTGGAAAGGTCTGACTGACATATCGTCGAGTGAGTGCTAGAATGTCCTATGTCCCCTATGGGACATAGGACATTCTAGCACTCAGGCGACGATATGTACAGATACCATTTTTTCTCTAATTTATACACGCATATTTATCGCTTGCCTATTGTAGGTCTCTCTGACTTACAGTACGTGGAGAGTGTATTATCACTAAATCATCCGTAGAGTGGAGATTCCACCCAAGCAATAATTGCTAATTTGTTGCAAAGCATAACAAGCGCAAGCAAAGTTCTAGCCAATGGACCTCCAGGTTAAACCCTGAGGTCCATTGGCTGAAACATCGCGTCTGTTTTTTGTCTATATGCACAAAATTTGAAAATGATACTTTGGGTGATAACTCCACTCCACGGGTGATTTAGTTAAATCCAGTCCCCACATACTGCACGAAGAGGGCGAGAGTGTGACTCAAAATTATCAAAAAACCAATGATTCGTTCCAAATCTACCGAATGCGAAAGTGGAGAGAGAAAACTGATGCTGGTAAAATTGGTTTGTGAATACAACTTACCTTCGCCATCGTCATCGTCGTCGTCATCATCATCATCATCATCGGTTTTGAAGAATGGACATTGACATAAAATCATAAGGCAGACAAGTGGGAAAAAAATGGTAATGTTCATCTTAGATTACTCAGAGCTCGAATGTTTATACGTCCAGTAGATTCAGTGATATGTTTGTTCTCTTCGGTATTTTAAAACCAATGGCATCAGCTTATAGTATTGTATTTAAAAGTACTTGACACAAAGTAAATGCTTGTCAATTGATTCTAGCGTGTAATGGTCCGCGTCAGAGATACGAGAGATTTTTTCTACAATTGCTTCAACTCCTTTGCATCAATATAACCCTTCAAAACGGTATGCATATTTTTGTGTAAAGCAAAATGACAGTTTGTAGGTAGACAACACAATAAATACCTAATTGGACAGTGTGATCCATCTTAATTCAATCCTACAGCCCTATTGGTATGTAGAATTAAATTATTACCGGACCTCCCCACAAATGAAAGACCGACTCGTCCATTCTGCTGTATACAGTAATATTTAAGATGACTCCATTCATGGCGTCAATGTTTATTTATTTATTTATTTATTTATTTATTTATTTATTTATTTATTTATTTATTCGTTACGCCACATCAACACCTAAGCCTATATCGTTTCGATTAAAAGTATGTTTTATAAAATAGGTCATTATCTTCCATGAAATAAAAGGGAGTCGGTGAAATCCGGAAAGAACATAAGAAATAAAAATAAGTAGTCAAACCATTTATCTGTAAAAATTCCTAAACGTTTCAAGGTCGCCAGAAATTTCACTTCATTTCAACACACAATTCTAAGTGGGACTATTTCGCAAGACGGGTCCACTTCAGCTTTTTGGTCGTTTTTCAACACAATTTTATGTCAAAAACAAACAGTTGTGTGGAAAATAGGGAAGTTCCCATTTAGAAGGTTTTTAAAGTAAACAACACGCCCACACACATGTCAAAATATACAAACATTCTCACAAACATTCATAAACTCAAACACATACAGGTTGTCACTCGACTCTGAAATGGCAATCGGTTCTTGATTGTTTTCGAAGTAGCTCACTGCAAGTTAAATCAAGTGTTGGAGCTTTTTTTCCGTGTGTTTCTGAAATTAAAAGTTGAGCTCACCGCCACTACTTGTACGGTACTCGCCAGCGACAAGTTCATATACAGAACGTCACGATGTGTGAATGCTTTCATCAATCCGGCACGAGTTCCAGAGCGCACGGATAGAACGAGAGGCGCTGCCTGGAGTTCTATCCTCCCGCGATAACATGAGTGCCGTTTTGACGAACAAGTTCGCACATCGTGGTGTTCTGTGTTTATTACGCGCATCTTTGACATAGAATAGATTAATTTAAAAATTCGGTTATATTTGTAGAATTTGACAGTTCTGACGTCTGGTTGAAATAAAATCGAAGACAAAACTCAGGTGTGATTGGCAAACAGATCGAAACGTAAAAAGAAAAATATAAATGAAAATTGTGTTCAAATAGGTTATTTATTCGTGTTTTAAAGAAATTAGCTGCCGTTTTGTCTGAGAGATATTCGCTTCAAAGGCAGAACTTGGGTGTTATAAAATCACACCCCATTTATAGAATAAGTTAAATTTCGTTGACTTTGGCGGATTTGAACAAACATGTTTTCCAATTCACATTAGATTTATCGGCTGTCACCTCAGATTCTGAATCGATCTGGGTCAGAATGCGACGTTTCGATTGACCGATTATGAAAATGGGCGGAATTTAGTTCTTTGGTTGTTTCATGACGCCAGGTGGAAAAATAGTCTGTCAAAGGAAATCAGTATGGAACAAGTGTTCGTACGGATTTATAAACATAGAACTGGAGGGAAACCAATAGTCGTGTAATAAAGATGAATAAAGCGCGAATGACCCATCTTACTGCGGGAGTTCTTTTGGGTTCAGATCGAATTGACCTTGCCGATAGAAAGCGTGGCTATGTCAGGAACATTCTCAAGTTCTTTTATGTTTTGATGCTTGGATGGTTTGTATAGATAGTCTGGTTTTGGTTGCAATGGTTGAGAGTTTGATAACCACTTGTGTCAATCTCCAAAATTCATGAAGCGTTCGGCTGTTGTGGTCTTTTAATAAGAAAGCATATTGTGTTCATCTGAGAGCGTACCACTCTCCTTAGTTTCATAAAGCTGTCAGCAATTTTAATACTGAGGGCGTGAGAATTTCATTTAAAAATTGAAATTTCGAAATGTTAGCGAATTTGTATCATTGATCTGCGCATCATTTCACAAACTTCAGTGTGAGCACGTCAGCGCGGAAGGACAGAACGCGAGGCCACAGGCCTCGAGTTTTATCCTTCTGCGATGGCACAAGTACCATTTCGATTAACCCATTCACACACGCGCGTCGTTCTGTGTTTATTACACGCCTTCATGTCTATAAAAACAACTATTAGAAGGACACTCGACAAAACATTTGACAACTATCAACAAAAAGAACACATTTTATCACCAAGCATACTATTTCGTCACCTGAGTTTCAATGTGTTCTATGTGCCTACTGGCACATAGAACACACTGGAACTCAGGGGACGATTTTCAGCTATCGCTAGCGATTCAAATTGTAATTGCGTTGCACAATTTGTAGAAAATTCTAGTGAAATTTCGCTTCCATTTAAAAATATTCCGTCAACGATTTCCGTTTCGCACGTATGTGATAGCCGATAAATCGAATGTAAATTGGAAATCTGTTCCACATATGTGCGGAACAGGTTTTCATTTTCCGCATGGTTTAGTGTTGCTGTAGATGTGAATTACATAGAACAGGTGTGTAATAAAAAATACAGTAGCTGGCATATTACATTTTTTTCCCATTCAGTTTAAACACTTGACTGTTATTACGTTATCCAACGAATTTGGGTTGACTTACAGTGATTGTCAGCAATTGTTTTCTTTGTTTTTCTCCTCCAGACAATCACGGCCGCAAAATTCGAGGTCCACGCACAAAATTCGGTACAAATATTAAAATTGACCCAGGCCTGAATGCAATGGAGACCGATTTTTTATTTCCGACTTTTATCCAAAACAATACGCAATTTACGCGATTTTTTTTATCATCTTTTAATATCAACGCTAATATTAAGCCTCCCACTTTCAGCTTTTGTAAATCACATCTCTGACAAAAACCATATCAGAAAATACCGACCTGGGAAACTCGCAACAGTGATGGCCGAATTTTTGGCTGACACTTTTCACACCAATCTCGCAAAAAATTAAAGTTTAGTATGTTGTAGAAAATAAAAATTTATGTTTCGGATTTTTCTATTTAATGTAATTTTGATGGTTCTTACTTCAATACCTGTTTTACACCCCCTCTCATTTTCTGAGCACCCCCTACAGCCCAAAATACAACAGATACTCCTATAAAATTTTCGCATACTCCAAGAGGAATAGTTGAAGTGATGTCTCGTGGCATTTGTATTCACATTGTTGCACAAAATTTAACCCCATCACGAAATTTCCAACAACAGCCGGAAAAAAGTCAAAATTAATTTTTATGCATTGATTTGAAATCTTAGTACATTTTAAAATTCGTGGTCCCAAATACTATGTTGAAAGATTTTGAAAAGCCGACCTCAGATACCGGAGATATGGAGAAACCAACGTCGGAGGGGGGGGGGGGGGGGGTGGGTATTTCCTATCATTGTGTGAGCACCCCTACCGCAACGATTGTGACACATACCGCCATAACATTCCACATACTTCTCAAAGAATAGTTAATGTGATTTCCTGGTGCATTTTTATTCACCTTGTCGGAAAATATTTACTGTTACGACGTTAATTCCAATCGACGGCGGGAAAACGTGAAAACTAAATTTCATTTAACAGACTTGAAATTTTTAGACTTTAAAACCCGTAATCCAAAACACACATTTAATTATTTATTTTTTATTTTGTTTGGGGGTGGGGGGATCCGACGTAAAAAACGTATACCCTCCCATTTTGTGAGCCCTCTACTCCCACAAACTGCGTTACGTACCTCTCTAATATTCCACACACTTCCCGAAGAATAGATGAAGTGGTTTCTCGGCCCATTGTTATTCACATGGTTGAAAATATTTCCTGCTAGGACGTTATTTCCCACCGACGGCGGAAAAACGTCAACACTAATTTTAATTTTCACACAGTCGATATGAAATTTTGACACATTTTAATGCCTGTGGTCCCAAATGCAAACTTGAAAAGATTTCGAAAAGCTGACTTCACATACCGGAGTTATGCCGTAACAATTTTGGTAGTATACTCTCTCATTTTGTGAGCAACCTTACCCAAAATCTGCAACACATATCGCCACCATATTTCACATACTCCTCCTTCAATAGATTAAGTGATGTCTCGGTGCATTTTTTATTCACATTGTTGGAAGATTTTTAATCCTACGGCACTTTTTCGCAACGACGACGGAAAAACGTCAAAATTTAATTTCTCTTCTGATTGTGTCTACCACAAATGTATGAACATCCATCTTCCAAATACACAAGCATACAGAAGTTAAAAAACTCAACACCTTTCTCTGGTTAGTGGTCAACTTGATGTTGGCCGCACTTCGTTGGATGACTTCTGGAAATTCGCTTTGTGATTTCAAAACAATCTAGTTCTCTATTGAAACCTATTTAACCCATTACCCAACGTAACGTCAAAAACTGGCCAGCGCTATTCACAAAAATCGCCAATTAATTTTCATTATATTTTCTTTTGTCTCAAAAACATAGGTTAAGACCCCTTTTTGGAACGAGCTCGTCGAGCTCGTTCCAAAGAGGGGTCATAACCTATGTTTTTGAGACAAAAAAGGAAACAAATTAGTTATTCAAGAATTGTGTTTGCAAGTGTCGTCTGCTTTTCATGTTAGGTAAAGGGTTAAAAATAAGAAAACGACGTTTTCACCATCTTTCGATGTTCTGTAACTTTTCTCTGTCCATGATATCAACAATGTACGCATCTTGACATGTAATACAGACATTATTCTTTCCATTAATATAAAAGTCAAGGAGGTGAGGTCTGTTAATAGTTTTTTCTGGGAAGAATAAAAACTTGCAAATTATTGTAAAAACACATTCGCTGAACAAAGAGCCAAAGTTGACCTTTAGTGTTGGTAGGCGTAATGCTGAACGTATTATTAATGACGGATTATCTGTGATCTCGTTGCTTCTACTTGGCTTGCCATGAAAAGTCAAATTTCCCTTTGTTACTTTTAATAAACGACATTAACAGACAGCTCCAAGAGCTTACTGTTGCGTCCGTTTATTAAAAGTAACAAAAGGAAACTTGACTTTAATTTCTACTAATGCCATAAGTATTTCCTCAACAATTATTTTGCTTTTTAATTGGACCTTACTCGCTCATCTAATAATTTCAAGGGAGATAACTTCAGCGAAAGACGATTTCATGACGATTTAAGTCAAGGATGGTTTGCTTTGTTTGGCAGATCAATTGACAGTTGGTGCTTGGCAGATCAATTGACAGTCTGTCTGTCCCTTATTGGGACCTAGTATGGTGCTCTCCCAGCACGACATGAGTCCGAATCTGTGGTCTGTGGTCGACCGAAATAATAAGTCTGGTCCATACTTTGTGAAGATCAGTGATCGAGTAACTCTTGCAAGTAACCAGGACGGGATCACAACCCGATCACTCCTTCTCGCCTTTTCTTGATAAGCGGTTGGAAGATAACAAATCTGGTGTAGAATTGCTTGCATAGCCAGTGATATATGATGGAACTTGCGGAAGCAAATTATCTCGTGATAAGTTGCCTCCAGAAGCTGTCTTGTCTATCGTTGGCTGTTGCTCTCAGAATGTTGCTTTAATTTCAAAATGTTGTTTACTTGAAACTCAAGAACTGTTCAACTTTGAGACGGCATGTTGAGCGAAAGAACCGATGAAAACCGAGAACCAAGCCATGTGATTTCATTGTGTTCTGGTCACATAAATAAACACTTGGGACATAAAAATTGGGGAATGCTCGACAAATTTGCTAATCATGAGAGTGACTACTCCGTATATGTAGGTCAATAGCACCTAATACTGCACACCAACAATCAAGCAAAGTTCAGAAGGAGTAAACGGGCAAAGGACATCAAAGAAATAGTCGATGAAATATTGAAAATGTGCAGGTGTCACCAGTTATCGGTTTCCGAGGCTCGGGTTAGCTTTGCATTATTATATGCTTCCTGATACGAGAGTGCGGTTATCTAACATTCTTTTTCTATAAATGTGTTATGTGCACATTTTGGTTTATCTTTCATCTTTCAACAAGAACGTATTTCCGCCAATACAAGTGAAAACGTCTCGACAAAATTTAAATCTGTTTTTGGGATAGTAACCGCACGTGCGATCATTCCATTCAGAAGGAGAATGCTTTTACCTGCACTTATCGAAAACTGATTACACGTGTCGAGGCCACCGTTGTTGATAACAGTAATTAAATGATAAATAACTAACCAACTCAACGCAATAAATTAGACTAGAACATTTTTTACCATGGTGGTATTTTTATATAGGCCTACCATGCGTTAAACGTGAAAAATAAAACAAAGAAGCACACTGCTGAAACAATTCTATAAACTTCAGCGGCTATAGTACAAGTAGAATAATGTATGGGGATTACGTCATCCATAGCGCAAGAACGCAATACAAATGACGTCATGATTTTCATCCATAAAAAACAACTCATAGAAGCTGAACGATGGTCATATGCGAACACGTCAAGAAAAGGAGAAATATTGTAAGATAAATTGGTTATTACCACCAGGTGGGTTACTCATATGATGTATTGAAGTCTCGACCTTGCCTCTGGATCATATATCGACTCGTCCTAACGGACTCGTCGATATATACCCAGAGACGAGATCTCGACTTCAATACACCTCCTTGGATGGGAATAACCTAGATGTATACAAACACAGTGGGAACATAACACTTTTTATCTCCCATTCAGTGAACAAAACCCATAACGATGACTTCTCGTAAATAGTCGTTATCAAACACAAAAGCAACACTCAACGACTCAAAATAATGGGACTCTGTTTTCAAATCTCTCAACCCAACGACACGTGCGGAAATTCCTTCAAGGTGAATGAAATTGCACATGGTAATAAAAAATAATCAAACATACCAAATGTGCTTTTTCCGTCGGACAGTTACATTTTTGACCAACTTCAATTCAGGTTATAAGGTCACCCAAGGAATGGCTAAGTGGTTTGTGAAAACTAGGGAAGTATATTTTTGTAGTGTGCAAGGATCTCTTTAACTACATGACGTCATTTCATTCATGGGTTTTAAAAGCGTGCAACCCAGAATGGGATAGACGTTCCGTCTCAAAACTTTCTCGCTCTTACTTTCTGTTACTGCGATTCGTCCTAATTCTTTTAGTTTTGGTGTTTCGCGTGGTGGATTGTTTATGTAATGGGTAGGGTGACTCCCTGCAACATGGAATGTTCTTGAGGGAGCCTCGTTCGTTGCAGAATTTCGGCTTTTAAAGGAAATGACCTGTAATTACCAGTACCACTGAAATGGCTCATCTGGCGCATATTGCGTTACTTCAATAGTGATACAAGATATTTTATCGCCGAATTTTTATCGCTTCTGATATTAGAATATATTTCCGGATATTACGCACTACGTTTAGTTCTGTATCACTGCGCGTTTACGCAGTTTGGGTATTTTAATTGCAATCAAATCATGTATGTTTTATTTGCAACTTAACCCTCTTCACTCTGATGTCCAAATGGTAAGGTTTTCAGCAGCAAATATTTCCCATAATGCAGTTTGATATTAAACCAAAGATACCTTGTTTGACAGAGCTCAGTGAGCACTGTCAAACAAGATATAATTGGTTAAATTTATAGTTATACGAGGCATAAACAGATTGCTTAGAGAACATTTTGTTTCATCACCAGAGTACTAAGGGTTAAGCACCACAAGCCATATAATAAAAAGAACACATACTACATACTTGAGTAGGTACTGAATTATCTTATTCATCATTCAGGGAAATCTACATTTTCACTCGCGGCTTTCAGCCTCCACTGAACACTTGTACATGCTATGGCATACTACACAGTATATCTGATATTTCATCTACTACACCGATTAGTGACAGAGAAAACTAGCAGAGTGAATTTTTTATTGTCAGTCAACCTATTTTGAGTCCAAGACTAAAACTTTGGAGATGACTGGTCAGAAGAAATACATATTCCCCCCTCAACTCAACTCATCAATAGGCTCTATTCTGCTGCTAAAAATAAGCAATGCTCAACAACAACAAAATTCTCGAAGGTTTTCAATTTTCTGACGCCTAGCAATGGTCGATCGCTTTTGAAGAAACATACTTCGATGTATGTGACAAAAGAGTATATTGGCTATGAACACATTTTTTCTACAATACAAATTGAATATTTATAACATATTTTAGATATGTATTGACAAAAACAACAGCCGAGATTAGAAAGCTGATACCGTGATACCAATTTTCGTGCTAGGCTTTCGTTTGATGTTTGATGATGTGAATGTTGTTACGCTGTGACAACAGTCACAGCGTAACAACTTTCGCGGCATCAAACTTCCGCGATGGGGGAGTGACCCGCGATGACTGACCTGACGCAATTTTAAGGGAGGGTAGATTTAGTTGCGATGTTTTCGCTGATGTTCCAGCAATCCTCTTGTATAGAGTGCAATGCTTTCAACTCTGTGTTTATAAATTCTTGCGCGAAGAAAACTTTGCCAATGCACGAGCAGTCGGAACAATTATAACAATAAATCGGTAGTGAGGATCAGTAATAATTTAATCCTAACTTGTTTAAGGAACTTTCTGTAAATGCAGAAATGGTACGCATATTTCTGGTCTACTTTCTTCAGTTGTGCGATCAAAAGCGAGCTCTGCACATCCGGTACACATAACCTGCCTAATATTTCAGTCAATATCTGTGGGCAATGATAAACAGTCACTGATCAAAAGGACTTTCACGTGGACATGATTTGTTTGAGCAAACAGCACCCTCCATGGACAGTGTGTTTATGACTGGGCAACAATTGGAATGTTGCCCAGCCGCACACTTATTATTCATGCAGGATGCTTTCTTTTCAAACAAAGGCATTTTGTCGTCTTTCAATGTGGTTTTAGGATACAAACTGAATCAATGTTTTTAAAATAAAACAATTTGACTTTCGTTTTTCTCATTGCCCGTAATTCCATGGTTTAATTTCAGCAGGGGAATAAAAAGGGATTTGACAGAAGACAGTCTTAATATATTGTAGAATCTATATATGGGCGGCATCTTCTATCATCTTTTACCATTGTCCCATGAAGTGTGGCGTTGAAATGAGAAATGCTGTTCTGAACTGAAGGCAGTTAGTTTTAACACGTAAGGTAAAGGAAATGTGTATATAATTTGCGAATCTTTAAGAGAGAACTATACTTATTTTCTTCCATACGATTTTTAAAACCTTTGGGTTCCATTTCCCCTTGAAAGAGGATTTACGGTTTTTATTTTATTTTACTTTTTTGGGGTTGGGGGAGTGCAATAGCAGTAGGTTGCAGGTGAAAGTTAAAGCACTGCCAACATATGGGGGACGCCAGAACCTCTTAAATTGTGTGTTTTCGTGTTTACTACTTAACCCTTTACCCAACGTAACACGTAACATCCAAAACCGACCAGCGCTATTCACAAAAGACGCCAAATTAATTTTCGTCGAGCTCGTTCCAATCAGGGGTCATAACCTATGTTTTTGAGTCAAAAAATGAAAGAAATTAGTTATTCAAGAATGTTGTTCGCAAGTGTCGTATGCTTTTCATATTATCTAAAGGGTTAACTCAAATATTCAATAAACTACAGTGGAACACAGATAACTGAATAGTCACTTTGCCAGTGAGAATTACTCAATTACGACGAGTATTCAAGTAACAGGGATTTGGTCACTTTCTTTTATTCTTGAAATAACAGAGCATTGACTCTAGTGCATCTCGTCGAGCTCTGCCAAACAAGATTTAATACATTAAATGCCTCTATTGGATATATTGAGACCAAATAGGTCTACAAACAAGTGGAAATTGATGATTGTCATGGTAAGTTTCTGGAAATATAAAGTTTTTTTTATTCAATAAACGGGAGCTTACTCTATAACCAATGTGTATTTTAACAGGTCAAATTTGTACTGATGGTATGGAAAATGGTTTTGTATTTGGAAATTATATTCATTTAGCAAGGTTATTCAATTAAGAGATATCCAATTAAGTGGGATCCTCTGTATTGCCAATTCTTTGTATTACAATACTCTGATCACAAAAGCAGATGGGCAATTGCGGCCATATCGCGATTGGATCGCTATCCGGTCGATTTCTCTCCACAACATTGCAGAATCTTACCTGTCGTAAAACAAATGCGGGAACATTGATCTAAAACGCTTCTTTCAATTTTTTTTTTTTTTTTTTTGGGGGGGGGGCGGGTTGTTGTTGTTTTTATTTCGCAGAAGTTTATTAACGTAATCTCAACCTACAGGTTTCAGAGTGTCGGAATGGACTCGCTATCTGGTGACGAAAGAGACAGCAGTACTGTACCTTATAAGCCTCTTGGTTTTCTAAATCTCATTTAATTTCCGTTTGATATTTTTGGAAACTTTCTTCTGTCGATTTCTGTCAAAATATTAGAGATGCAACATATATCATAAATATTACACTGTCGGGTGTCAATTGAGCCAACTGCACTAAAAAATTTTCATTTGGCATCACCAAATCTTCATTGGCTCAAATGTTGACACCCCAAAATAAACCATGTAGGTTATCAAATTCATATTACACAGAATTTAATTAGATAAGTACATCATACCGTCGCGAGTGACTTAGTTAATTAACCGCTGCCTTTTGTAATGACACGAGACCCGCTAAGCCCAGTGTCGATTGATCTGTTATTATCTAAGCACACCAACAGGTGTACGTACGGTAACCTCCCAAAACTTCTATATGCCCAATATTCTACAGTCTAAAACGACACATTTGATGGACCAATGCACCAGTAATAGTGTGCATGTTACCCTAACTTGTTGATGGAATGCTCCAATTAAAAGAAAACACAGTATATGAAAAAATGAATTGTTTACTTAATTTTATGATTAGGCAACATAGAAATACATAACACGACATAAGAAATACATAAAAAGCATTCAGAGCAAGAAATGGTAGTAGTTGTTTTCTTAAAAAAGAAAAAAGAACACACAATTTGACAGACTGAAGTTAACAGAATAATTATAACAGTTCATAATTCGAGTAAGTAGTTTTTCTTTAAAAGATACATAATTTTATTATACGCTAAATGATAGTTTATCGAAGATTTTTTGCGGAAAGATAGAAATCGTATACCCCACTGTGAAGATATAGAAATTTTCACTTTCACGTTATCAATCAAAATGGCGGCTTTCAAAGCACCACTTCAATGTGAATACGAGTCAAATGATCACTGGAAATGATCAATGTGTTCTAAAAACGTATAATGAAAAGTAAATCTAGTGTTTTTGAGTGGATACCGATCATTTCCAGCAATAATTCAACACGTATTCACCTTGAATTGATGCATGAAACCCGCTAGTTCAAATATGGCCTGAAAGTCCGTAATATAAGTTTTTGGTTTGGTACGTCCTTTCAAAGGACGTACCAAACCCAAAACTTATATTACGGACTTTCAGGCCATGTTTGGACTAGAAACCCCCCAGCTGAATCAGATCGCAAGGCGCTATCTGTTCCAAGTATCAATCAAATCACTTCCTTGTTCCAATGTTTCAATGCGCTGTTTACTTTCATGCATCAATTCAAGATTGGAACGACGGAAATTATCAGATTCCTGTAAAAAGCTTATAACAAAAACAAAATCTAGTATTTTTGAGTGGATACCAACTAAACATTTGTCTCGGTCACTCATGAGATAATTTTCGGTATCCACTCAAAAACACTAGATATCCTCTATTGACGCAATGAAATTATAAGGATAGATATAACAGTACATAATACAAACAAGGAGTTTTTTAAAGGAAATATACACTTTGACACACTAAAGTTATAAGAATAAATACAGCAATATAATTATAACGATTTGTATTTTGTAATGCACATTCTGTTACATTGAAGTTTTCGAGAATAGATATAGCATTACATAAAATACACTTTTTTGCTAAATAATGAATATAAAAAACCTCAACCTAATCTCAGAAGATAACCTACAGCTTCCAAAAATTCTAAGTTTGTCTTTTGTCCTTCATTTAACCGCTCCTTGTGTGGGCCTAAATGAATTTCAATTTCTGTGTAGTGCTCGATGGGGCTGCACCGAAATCCAATTGTTCAACTTTACCACTGTCTTCACTCTCTTTTTCTATGACATCAATAAAACGGGAAATGTTTGATTGGAGTGATATTATGGCCTGTTGAGCCAGTTATGTAACCCTTCCAGATTGTTGTTAGTTCGTGGTCCAGTTGTGATTCCACATATGGATTGGTAACTTTGCCTCATCGTCAACCCGGTTAGTCACTGTGTAATCATTGAAGTCTGTAGCTCTTGAAACCTGCGGTGTAGAGCTCATGACATCAATCCAAGTGTCTAGTATAGTATCCGCGAGAAGGAGTGCTAGACCAGCAGCTCTGCGTATCCCACTGTTGTACTTCGAGGTTTTCTTTGTAATGGACAGCTTGTCCAAGCTCTTGCGTCTTCCTCCAAATGGGCTGACAATCGTGACAAAAACACCCCTTTATTTCGGCATTGAGGGGGGGGTGTCTCTCTCAGCTTTACGTATCGCTGCAAGTTTAAAGTCAGTTTTACACGGCTTGGAGCTAATGAACAATTTAGTCTTGGTGCATTCCCATCTTGAGTCGTCTGAAAAGTCTTGCACATGTTGTTGACTGTCGGTCTGGTAGCAGAACAAATACAAGGGAACATGCGGTTGAACCAGTACGGACATGTACGATGTCAACTTGATTTCAAAATCAGGGTAAGATGTGAATGTTCCATCCATATATATGATATCAGCTGACTAAAAATGACTCGAACTGTTCATTTTGTCATCCTAGCGATCAGTAAAAAGAAGAAATGATCGCCCGTCTGATGACGTTGTCCAGACTCTATCAAGATGGACCTTTGACCTGGTGTGCGCTAAAGTGGGTAGAGTCTTCCTCCTATTTTGGTATAAGGCGCTCCTCATTGATGGGAATGAAGGAAGCAGGTGAACTTCTTTCGGGGTTTGTCTTGCTACCTCCTCGTTGTATATAATGTGCATCTCTGTAGTTTCTTCTATGGCTCTCTTTCTCATAGAACTGATGAATCGGACCGTGTTGCTGTCTTCTGGGCCATGTGAATGTTCAGTTACATTTTTGTTGTACAAATGTCCATCTGGGAGTACTTGAAGTTTCTTTCTGTGACGTGACAAACTCGACTTTTCTTAAAACAGCCATTGTGATATTTTTGATGAAATGAAATGAAAGGATATTTCTGTCAAGTCAGAGCATTCATTATCATTTTCGAACTCATCATAAGTATATTCACTGTCCAAAATTCACTTTATGTAAATTTCTTTTGTGATTTTGTTATTTCATCTGCTATAATTAGTCACCCAACTATGTTGGAATGACTTACTGCGATCGAAAGTCTGGGGGTTTTTTTGATGGGGGGGGGGGGGGGGGGGTGTCAGATCCGATTTTTAAGGCACTTCCCCTTCGTCTACAGTCATGAAATTTGACACTCCTATTGACAACTATTCGCAGACTTCAAAGTAGTTTTAACATTCTCAAATTTCATCCTTTATGCAAAACAACGTCAGTTGTAACGTTTTTTCCCCATCTCTTAATATCAACGCCTGTATCAAGCTTTCCGCTTTCAAATTTTGCATATCCCACCTCCAACAAAAACCAGATCTAAACATTTTGTACTGATCTGGAAATTCCTAATGGTTATGGCCAAATTAAAATATGACGTTACTGACGCCAACGTCATAAAAAAAATAAATCACGTCGGATTCCGGTGAAATTTTATCAAGATTTAAGATTTATTCAATCAATTAACACCAACAGAGAGGCAGATTGCGAAAAAAAAACAATAACTGACAGAAAGAAAAAGAAAGAAGTGTTAAAAGTACATAAAAATAAACTATATGTAACAACATAAAGAGCAATTATTTTATTTTTGTGAGCTCAGTTCCCCTATGTTGAAAGAAGCACCGAATCATGTTACAGATGGGATTACAAAGCTGGGGGATATTGTTCACATTATCATGTTTCCTTTTATACCCAGATATTTAAAGTTTTCAGTCTCCTTTTTTATTTCTTTTAGGAGATTTTTCTCATTTTTTTTGTCATACGCGATACACTCCATAACAAAGTTAAACTCGTCCTCAATCGCCCCAAACCACAAACCTTATAATGTCTCTCTTTAACCGGGATAGGAGACTGTGAATGACTCCCTTTCTCGATTATCAGACTGTGGTTACTGATTCGGAGTCGAGTGAAGACGTTTCTATGTTCCCGAGAAGTGGCATGTATCAGGTATGGCTCCATAATGTAGTCATCTTTAAATGTTCTGTATGTCCGTAATTTGTTTTTGCTTCCGTTTTTATCGTAGTCATCGTAAATGCTTGAGAAGAAATTAGTTTCGTGTCTTCTCCGAAGCTCTTCCTGCATGTGTCTGTTCTTATGTTTATGATTGATATTAGCGTCATCGGCGTCTGGTTGTGTAATATTCTGCATTTTCATTTCGATGAATTTTAACCATTTGAACACGAGCGGATGTTTTTCCGGCTGGACACATGATACATCATAGCGTCATTAAATAGGATGGCTGTTCAGTAAAGTGTGAGATAGACCAATCAATATTTTCAGCGTGCAGCCTCGGGGCTGCACGTTGAAAATATTGATTGGTCTACCCCAAATAATGAATATGGACTCTTCTAATTGCTGCAATTGAACTGGCATGGAAGATACCACAAGAGTGCAAAGTGTTAAGAGTTCATAGTATATTTTGTTGTAGAGCACAAAAATTAGGAGTAGTTGTTTTTTAGTTTTTCGATTTATCCCCATTTTGACGTTTTTACGTCACTTGAAATGTTATCACTGTTTACCTTTTATAACCTAAAAGGCCAAAACGGCG
The DNA here is from genome assembly GCA_031216915.1 of Pictodentalium vernedei. Classification (NCBI taxonomy): domain Eukaryota; kingdom Metazoa; phylum Mollusca; class Scaphopoda; order Dentaliida; family Dentaliidae; genus Pictodentalium; species Pictodentalium vernedei. The sequence continues at coordinate 460,097,968 of CM062296.1, read as the reverse complement.
TAACCCATAACTCCATCGTCAAAATTACTACAGCTATCAAACTTCGCGACCCTGTTCACGCTTGGGAGATCTATTGCACGTCATTTTTAAATTTTCAAATTTCCACCTTATTAAAAAACTATGCTTTTCTGAAAGTTAAAAATATTTTTAGGAGTTCAAAATGCTATGATCATCTACGGCAGATTTCCTACAAATAGCACTGAATTATTTAGGAAAGTGCTCCCACAAGTTTGGTCACAGTTTACTGTCAATGGACGGGACTGTTATATATTCGGCTTTCAGGCGACCGGGAGCGACGTGGGCGCATTATGCAGCCGCTTAGTACGTTAAAATGCAGCATACATGTGCATCTTCTCCTCATTGTTGGGCGTGTTTCATTGAATGACTTCTGAAGCTTGCGATTTCAAAATAATCTAATGATTACATTATTCTTATAATCTTGATAACGTTGTTACTATAATATATATATATATATATATATATATATATATATATATATATATATATATATATATATATATATATATATATATATATATATATATATATATATATATATATATATATATATACACAGAAAATTATTCGATGAGAGCCAACAACTCACCAGGGAGCGTAGTAGTCTGTTGGACTTCTATGCTAGAGGTGCCGAGTTCGATCTCCGTCCGGAACGACCTGCGTTGTGTCCTTGGGCATGGCACTTTATCCCGGTTGCCTACATGGGGGCACGATGACGACGTGCATTAAGGCGTACTGCACGTTGATGGTGCACATGTCTTCAACCGCTGTAACCCTGCTTGAGCGAAGCTTGAACAGTGTTAGAATGTTGAGGAGCTGACAGTTGCTCGTCGATGCTCGGTGGTTCTCTCCGGGTACTCGGGCTTCCTCCACCCGTAAAACTGCCACGGTCACGATTAGCCATTGTGCATAAGTATGTGACCTTAAGCACCAATAAATAAATAAATAATAAATGACAACTCACCAAATTGTATAATTAAGATGAGCAGTTGATTATTTTATGTGATCCTCTAGTCACTGTTTTTTTGTTTTTTTTGTTGTTTTTTTTTTTTTGTTTCGTCATGCCGCAATGACTTTCTGTCACAAGTGAAAGAATTATTGGTGCCAAACCTTTAGCCAACGCATAATTTTTGATGCCAGGTCAAACTTTCTTCCACTCAGTGCCAGTGCCATTTTTAATAACTAGACAGACAAACATAAGCTTCAAACAGGTCTGGGGGTGGGCGGAAGAAAGGTTCAATGTTCCCCCGCGTGGGTGAATCCCCTGAGGCCGAAACAAGATTTTCCCCAAATTCATACAATTTTTCCAAAACTATTTTTTCTTTTTTTTTCAAGTTACACTTTACACTTCTTACATATGATTCATATCATTCATGTGGACAGAAAAATGCAAAATAATAAAAGCTAAACATCACTAGGAGAAAACAATATTGGATAAATCAAGACAAGAGGTGGGTGACTGGAATTATGTGGAAAATATATGCTTCGCAAAAAATGCTTTTCAAAAATAAAAATGTTGAGATGTGCAGAAAACCTTGCTGGCTTAACCCTTTACCCAACGTAACGAGAAAAACCGACCAGCGCTATTAACAAAATTCACCATTCAATTTTCATTATTTTTTTCATTTTTTGTGTCAAAAACATGGCTTATGACCCCACGTTGGAAAGAGCTCGTTCCAATGAGGGGTCATAAGCTATGTTTTTGACACAAAAAAATAAAAAAATAGTTATTCAAGAATTTTGTTTGAAAGTGTCGTCTGCCTTTCGTGTTAGGTAAAGGGTTAAAAGATGATTCTCATAATAACAATTTGGATACATTAGTGAGGCCATATGAAGCATATTTGGGAACGCAATATATTTCTGTACTATTCAAAAAAGTAGGGGATATCCAAACTGATGTTGATATTTTCGGAAAATGGTATTGGATACGCGTGATTGAACACATCAATATGTTACCAAGTTTATTGTGGATCTTCGTGCAGGTTTTTCGCCAGAGCGCCGCATTAATGTCTGTGGGGTACGTTTTGAAATTTTCATTTTTACTGGACGGGCTTTTTCGGAGGTCTCATCGTTCTTTTCTTGGTATAAACTCGTTCATCAATAGTTTCTGGTCGAAACGAAACTTTTGAGGTATGCGAAGACTGACACGTGACGAACGTTTGCGTACCGTTGGCATGTTGGAAGCTGGCAACAGACAGACTGCAATGGCTCAAATTCTCAACGTTACTCAATCGGTGATTAGCAGGTTGTGGTCACGCTACCGTTATACAGGCAATGTTGATGACAGGCGCAGGTTAGGTCGTCCAAGGGCGACAACTCCTAACCAGGATTGTTTCATCCGAACCACAGCATTACGTAACCGCCATCAAAGTGCCTCAGCGATTGGACAGCAGCTTCACCAAGCAACAGATGTGCGAGTCAGTGGTCAGACTATCCGAAATCGCCTACACAGCTGGAATTTGTACGCTCGACGACCTCGAATAATTCCACATTTGACTGAAGTCACATCGCAGCAAGGCGTAATTGGTGTGGAGCACGACAGCGCTGGGACATTCGTTGGCGGAGCAATGTTGTGTTTTTCGATGAATCGATGTTCACTTCCGACTTCCACGACAGGCGAAACAAAGTGTGGGGGCGACGGAACGACCGATACCATGACGTAACCGCTAGGCAGCACGGTCGTTTTGGTGGTGATCGGTTATGGTGTGGGGAGGCATAACCATGACAAGCAGAACAGCATTACATGTCATCCAAGGCTGTGTCACAGGGCAGAACTACCGTGACAACACGTTAGCAGCTCATGTGGTCACGGACGTCGATTCATTTTCCATGATGACAATGCAAGAGCACACATGGGCCGTGTCGCTACAGAGTTCCTCCAGAATCAGAACATCACTACACTGCGTTGGGCAGCACGAAGACCAGACCTTTCACCAATCGAGCACGTCTGGAATATGCTTGGCAGGCGCTTACGACAACGCCAACAGCCTCCTACCAATGTCCAGGAACTCGCTGCTGCTCTGCAGGAAGAATGGAAAAACATCAATCAAGCTGATATTGGACGTTTGGTGAGGAGTATGCCACGTCGGATCCGCACCTATCGCGCGAACCGACGAGGATTTACAAGGTATTGAGGCCTTGGACTGAATGTAGTAAATTCTCTGTCTGACCGTCCATGTCTTCTACAGCACAGTGCGTGGAATGTGTGCTTGTTAGACACCAAACTATCGCTGAAATCATTCACCAGGTGTCACAGTGCAATGCCTCAACTGTCTTTTTGATGAAAATATAAATATATTTCTTCATATATCTCACTTTTTTCAAATATTCCCTACTTTTTTGGAATAGTATATATGAGTTTCATATGATGTCAGCGTCATTTCCACTTATGAATTATCTATTGAAGCATGAAACATTGCCCTTCACAAACTTGGCATCAGTTCACACTTGCTGAATTCTCCAAATGCAAAATCACCGAGGAATGACAGATGATATGCAAGAATTCACGAGATTAACAAATATAAAACAAATTAAGAAAACTACTAAAGCCCATTGTGGCTAACATTTGTAGCGGGGATGGGGGGGGGGGGGGGATCGAGCAAGTGCGAATATTCGCAGTTCATTGCGAATATTCCCTATGTTGAATGCGAATATTTGCAATGCTCGATCCCACTGCTACACATGTTGGCCCCAATGGGCTTCCGTAGAAAACTCTTTTTAGGCTTTCCCAAACCCAGTTTGGGAAAGACTCTTGTTAATCTTCTTTTTCGAAATTTTTCTTCTGTATTTTTTTTTCCGCCGTCAATTTGGTCTGTTGCACTTCTCAAAAACAAGCTGTACGATTTTAACCAAATTTGGCATACTTATGTAATGCCATAATATCTAGTGAAATGAGGTATCAACATGTCTGTGAAAAAAGCTTATTTTCAAAATATTCTGCCAATACCGTCAAAATTTCACCATTTTTCAAAAGTCGCAAAACTGTTTAGTTATTTAGCTCAAATTTCCCTCACATTTAGAGCATAACATGATACACCAAAATCACAACAAAAGTATTTCAAAATTAACCCCCGTTGGCCAAAAATGACACGAATATAGCTTTTTTCTTCAAAATTGACCAACTTCAAGGGCTAATGTCTCTAATTTCAAGATTGTTGTAACAATTGTTTTGGTATGGATAGATGCAACAATGATTGCGGAAGAAAGTTGCTGTTTACGCTTTAATCTCATATTTAACCCTCAAGCACAATGAGGGCGAGAATAAGTGTACCGTTTGAAAATGCCTTAATTAGGCAACTTTGGTTGCTTTTTATACCATTTTGGAAAGGGTTTATTTCAAATACTTTGCATGTTCGTATTCACAATTGACTACCGAGCATATTTGCTGTTGTAAGTTTGGTTGTAAAGTTGAACCCTATGCCCATTCTGGTTGCATAAAGTAGGTCCCATCCAAAAAAGTCCAATTTTTTCAAAATTTGGTAATTTCAAGGGACAATTTACTACATTTCTAATTGATTGAGCGCTGAATGTTTTCTATGGCTGCATGCAGCAGTCAAGGTATGACAACTTTTGTTTTATATGTTATTATTAAAAGTTTAACCCTTGGCTGATTTGAGACTTCCTATAAGGGTACCGTTGGAATAATTGTTATTTTTGCCCACTTTTACATGCGATTTATCAGCTCGGGAGCCATATTTTCTCAAAACACTTCCAATGAGAAGATAGGACATTATTCCTAGAACAATTTTGCTGTTATATGCTTTATTCAAAGTTTTAACCCTCACCCAGTTGTCGGGCCTTGATTGAATTGGAGTACCCTCAAATTGTACATGTTAATTCAAATACCACGATTCAAGATTCCTCCTTATCTCTTATCAGAAACTCAAGCTGTGATTGATGGCAGGTCTCTGGAAAGTGAAATGAGGTATCGTCATATTCGTGAAAACAGTATTTTCAAAATATTCTGCCAAAACCATCAAAATTTCACCATTTTTCGAAAGTCTCAAAATTGTTTACAGGTATTTAGCTCCGATTTTCCAAATATTTAGAGCATAACATGCAACAAAATTACCACACAGATATTTCAAATTTAACTCTATTGGCTAAAAATGACATGAATATAGCATTTTTTCTACAAAATTGACCAGATTTAAGGGTGCATGCCAGTGTGAAAGAGTACAGTCGGTAGAGTTGTAAAACGGGCCTGCCTGCCTGCCTTCCTGCCCGACATTAACCATACACCTTTCACGTCATTGTTGTAAGAAAAATAGTCTCCCTGCCTGCTTGATTTGGTCATTTCTGGCAACTGAATTGCCCGAAATTTTCGGCTCCTTCCCGACTCAGGGCTTGGGGACGGGGCACAGTCCTCCCAGACATCCTGGCCCGTATGCCCATGATTCATCTGTACTTATTTTTTCCAAAGCAAAACGGACATGGCTCGTTTTGCTTTCTATGAAAATATTCAGTAATTATTGAAGAGCAAATTTTGTGTTAAATGTTTTGATGTCCTGCTGGATCTCAAATATCTGTTTTGGCTGCATAAAATCTAGAAGCATCAAAAAACTTTGCTTCAACTATAGTTTTCTATTTTCAAAACTGATCGATAGTTTTGTGTACAATACAGTTTGCCTTTTTACATTAAAAAGTTGGGAAAGCCCGAATTTGTCCAACAAATTACAATTCTCTAGTTTTTATCTTGAGGTTTCGTGGATACTTGTATATTCTGTAAAGAAATGTATGCACGTACAGGCGCATCTCGTCGACTATTATAAGTTTGGCTGGTTTCCAAAGATTTCAACAGGAGCCAACCCTCAAGAGCTTATTCTTCACATTAAACATTTTTTTCATTTGACATAAATTTTAATCAACATAAGAAATAAAACAACAATGTATGCAGGGGATGGGGAAAGAAAAAAATTGCGTGAACACAGGTGGGGGTGGTGGCGGCCAAATGCCAAAAAAATGTGTGTAAACAGTTCGTGTATTTTTTTCCTTTTTTTCACGCATCTTTTGTGCCCCAAACAGTAACAAAATGTCACCAATTGACCATTAAAGCCTATTCAGAAGCATTATTAACAAAAGTAAACCCCTTAATATGAAAAATATTGGAGAATTTCATCAAAAACTGACTTTTGGATGGAGGGTGGGTGTCCGATATTGAACGGAAAAAATCGTCCGACAATATTCTCCTAAAGTCGATTAAAATATCCATTCACAACATAATTTATTCATATTCGAGGTTTTTTATGGAATATTCTTTAAAATGAAGCATAGTCTATATAATACTGTATAATGCGTCATAATAGTTTTCAAACTGAAAAAAAATTGAAAATATTAACTTTTATTTCAACAAAAACAAAAAAAGTCTGATTTAACAAAAAGAAAAAAGTCTTTTTAATAGCTATTCTGCTATGCAGATGTCATAACAAAAAAGTCAAGGTTTGCTCTTATTGAGTCAGAACAAAAACAAGTTCTCTTTTACGCAACCAATATTTGCAACATTTTGAATGGTCCGGTAAAAGCAGTAGTAAAATAATTATGGGCACAGTGCTCACATATGCCTGCATATGCCATGATTTACAAAAACTAGAGTCTTCGAAGTGCAAATCACTGCATATCAGAATATCAAAATTAGGAAAAGCTTATTTAAATTTTATTTAAAATCAAGGTTTCTTGGAAAAAGAATAATTGAGTTTCATTTGCAAGGTAAACACCGAGAAACAAATTCTTTAGAATTTGCTAGATCAATATAGTAAAATGTATGTATGAACAGCCAGGCCATCACTGCCATGCATTAACAATCTGGCTACCAAATGTGGACCTATTATACCTGGGCCCACACGGGGTTTAAGCTATAAAGTAATGTGTCTTTGTGAACTGGTGGGAATCTGGTTTAGTCTTGAGAAATGTATCTGATAGAGTAAATGGAAACATGTTTGAAGATATGAAAATATGTATTGAATCACTGTGCATTACACGTTTCGAGTTGGTGTTCGAGTTCCGAAGTTTTGTATATAAAATGCGTGAGAAGGAGGGTGGGTCCTCAAAAATATCACGGAAAAAATATGCAGGAAAGGATGGGTGGGTAAAAAAATCTGCAAAATAAAAATTTCCACCTATGTTCACGCATTTTTTTCCGGCCTCCTCCTGGTGTATGTGTTTTCATACATCAAAAGATGTAAATCTGTTTTAAATATTTCTGAAGTCAGTTCATTTAATGCTAGCATGAGCGCAAATAATAGACTGATTTTGTCGTGAAAGTGCAGCGGTCTTAAATGGACATCCGCCTCAACCTTCCAATCGCCCTCTCAATTATAAACACAAAACTTGTGAGATGACTTGACTCATTCTATGAGCAGAATTTTTTTCCTCTCTTTGTCACTGGAAATAACACAATAATCATATTTTGTTTTTTTTTACTCGGGTTTACCGACACTTTCGACAGCCAGTGTCACCTCGTGTAGGACTGTTTTACGGGTGCTGGAATCCTGAGTACCCGGAGAGAACTATCGGGCAGCGGCTAGCAACTGTCAGACTCCCCAACGTACTAACTACACACAAGCAGGGTTAGCATTGGTTGAAGACAAATGCACCATCGACGTGCAGTACGCCTTGGTACATTAAGCTAACGTGGGCAATCAGGATTATGTGTTTTGCCCAAGGGCACAAAGCAGTTGCCCATTGAGGGGATCGAACCGTGCACCTTTCGGTTTGAAGTTTAATGCCGTAACCACTGTACCACTGCGCCCTAATAATCATGTTTTTTATGAATAAGTATTGATATAACAACTACACTGCTTTGATTTATTGTTCGAATTGGAATCATGTATGTGCAAATGACATGTGGAGAAACGTTTGAATACAAAATATGGAACTTTTTGTTGACTAGCTGATTAAAACGGGAAGAAGAAGTGTCATCGTGAGCAATTCTGTTGATATAAAAGTTGGAATTGGGGTGGGGTGGGGTGGGGTGGAACATTTTTAGCTCATTTCAGGAAAGGGGACAGAACAAACAACAAAATATTTCGCGGTTTTCAATGGCAGGAGGAAGGGGTGGGTATCAAATAGGTGATGGAAAAATATGCATGCGAGGGTGGGTGGGTCTCCAAAATGTCAAAACCAAAAACGTTCACCTTGTGTCTGTCACTTTTGCCAGCAACCCCCCCCCCCCCCTCCCTGACAGGGTGGAAAATCTTCCAAAAATTAATAAACATACATGTATGTACATTTGGAATACAAAGAAATATTAATTGCTCTATCCCCAAATTATGAATATGAACTCTTCCAATTGCTGCCTTTGAACTGACATGGAAGATACTACCAGGGTTCAAAGGATTAACGTGGCGAGCCATCGTAGATCTAGTTCGTCTAAACTTTAGGAATTTACACACTAATTGCGATGCGAGCGTTCCGGATGTTGCGATTAAGTAACAGTTATCAAACTTTCATCGCCTTTTTCAATATCTACATGATATGAGTACAACAAACACAAGTACAACAATACATTCGGGTTAATGTGCAGATAGAAATATAAAATCACTTAACCATTTACCCAACGTAACGCCCAAAACGGCCAGCGTTATTCTCAAAAATCGCCAATTAATTTTCATTATTTTTTTATTTTTTTGTCTCAGAAACATAGTTTATGACCCCTCGTTGGAACGAGCACGTCGAGCTCGGTCCAACGATGGGTCATAACCTATGTTTTTGAGACAAAAATGAATAAAATTAGTTATTCAAGAATTTCTTTTGCAAGTGTCGTCTGCTTTTCGTGTTAGGTAAAGGGTTAAGGTAATTTTCACGCATTGAATCCTCACGTCAGAATTAAATTTCATTTATTAATATTCTAAATCTAAAATGCACTGAGTTCAGTTGATTATTGTCTTTGTTGTACAGCAAATAAAAATTGAAGCTAAAAAGTGGGTAGATATTGCAAGATTAGAAGAAACTTAGTTTGCTTTATCGCAATGTTCAGAAGGCAAGCATTGCATGTAGTACGTAAAGGGCCTTTCCAGTCCAGAAACGTAGGAACCGGGGGTACAGGGAGGGGCACACCCCCTCTCCCATGTTTTTTCCCAAAATAGTTGAGAGAGAGAGGGAGAGAGAAAGAGAGAGAGAGAGAGAATTTAGTGCAACATTATCTTTGTCAGCCTGCCATTGCAATCTTATTGGGAAATAACAAGAAGGAGATGCATGGACTCCTTATACTCTAAGGATGTGACCAAAGATCTCCTCGTTTGAATTGTCTCTACTACGGCTTTTAAAGTGGGTGAAAATGTACATTTTTGTATCCCTGTTTAACAAATTTCCCCATTTGTTAAACCCGGATCCAAAAATGTACATTTTGTTTGTGTAATATAATGTAAAGGGAGTCCAGCTTGCGTATTGTGTTTATACCATCCCACAGAGGAACGTGGGGCACCACTAATATATATCAATGTGTTGGTGCCCTTGTATGGTCGTATCCCCCATACCCTCCCTAGCTCGAGATGCTTCTTATGTCCCTGGGCCTTTCACTGAGCTTCCGTCGTCAACGAGAGTACCGTGATGAGATTGTTTATTTCCATGGCGGTGGATAGGGACAAAAATATTACTTTTGATAAAAAAAACCTACAAATGGGTCTAATCTTTGTATCAACACTAATTGAGAAGGTGATTTCACGATAAATCGCATTTATGGTTGTTTTCATTTTATAGGTCTTTGGGGAATCCGTCGTTACCGTATAGTTTACAACCTGGTATTATGATCAGTGCTTTGAAGCCAGATTATGACTAATAACAACGAAATGATATCATTCAGTTCCATCAGCACTTTATTTATCAACTATAATTTGTGTTCGATCCAATATGTTCTTGGTCGTAATTTTGTTTATATGAAGAGGAAAGGGGGCTACATCGGAAAGGCAGCAGAATTGTAAATGCGCCAAAAACGTGGGAGGTATTAATTAAATGTTGGATACCACTCCCCTTGCATTGTATCATTACCCACCTGCTTTTGTGAGCAAATCGAATGTCAGGGCTCTTCAAAGAAAATGTTGACAAAACATGAAACGGTTTGGAAACACATCGGATGCTGACATAATAAATACGTCACAAGACGTTATAGTATTTGGCTTGACATTGTTGGCAAGGGCTGTCGTTCACTTTCTTCGAAACACAATCTGGCCATTATAAACATGCATCTGGAATGATCACACTATAGCATCTTTTAGCATAGACATTTTGTCAACAATAGGGTTTTAAAAATAAGATGAAAAGTGAATATTTTATTCGAAAAACATTAAGTACATTTCTTTGCGAATCAATAGTTTATAATGCTTTCGCCGATACAGTCCGCGATTTCTAATTTTCGCCTTTGAACAAGCATACTTAATCCACGAGTGCGATTGTCGACACACTAAAAAGCATCATATGTGATTTTAACCACAGACAGTCGACGTGGTAGCGGAATTTAATATATTCAGTAAAATAAAAATTATATTGTTTTCAGAAAAAAATACACAAGACATGACACTTTCCAGACCGGTATTTTTAAAGAAAATAGCATACGGCGAATAAGTCACCGGCCGTGCTCAAATAAACCGCAGAATGGCGTTAACTTCACATAGCTACCGCCATTTCATGACACAGTTGGAAAAATGCAGTTTTTATCATAGTTTATTTCCAATTTTCACACTTCGATGCGAAAAGGTTGTTAACGCCCGACACTTGCCTTCCCAGCCGCGCATTGAATTCTCATATGTTCGCTGATTGGTTGGAATAGAAATTGACAAAATTACTTTTCCTTCCAAATATAACCTAAAATAAACATCATTATGTGCTCATTTTGCGCATTATGACCGAAGATCTCACTATTAAAAATTGTAAACGCCTCTGAAAATGGTCTCAATATTATAATAACTGGGCGGGCTTGTGTGGGAAAAACCTTCACCCACAAAATACACTGGATTGAAGAGGAATGGCCAGTACAAATTAACTTGTGGGTCCTAACACTGACATTCGCCACATTAGCACAATAAAAGGGATAATTTAGGTTTCCACACAGATTTTCTATATTTAACAAGCATCCACCCGCTGCCAGCGTAGCTGTTTCAGATATCAACCGTTTTTTTTTGGCACATTAAACTTTTGTTTTAAAGGGATTGCACCTGTTCCATATTTGGTAGTCCCCAAAATAGTTTGTTTTCCATCCTTGTTAAAGCTATTCTTTTGTATCAATAGAAGCTAAAACTTTGGTCCCCAGTTATGTTCCGATTACTTTCATACAATAGAAGGCCAAAGTTAGGTCATCACTCATATTCCTAATTCGTCCATTCAGAGGAAGCTCAAACTTCGATCCCCTCTTATGTTCCCGTGTCGTTCGAGCAATAGAAGCTTAGACTTCGTCCCCACTTATTGTCATCCTACGAAATTGGAATGACTAAAGAATCGTTAGGCCTTTTTCTTCAGACAAAAATTTATGGTACTTTTCCCTCATCCACAATGCTGAAAGTTGGCAGACTGGTAGATAATGAATACAATTCGAGATTTTTTTTTATTTTTCCAAATTTCGGCCCCGATGCCAGCAATGCGAATTTTATGTTTTTATATTGAATTTTTACTTTTAATCTCATTTGAAAATGAGCCCCAGTCTTTCGAAATTTTGGGAATATAATGTACGCAAAAAAATATATCTAAAAATGTGGGGCCGTCCTAGGAAATTCTCAGTGGTAATGGCTGAAATATCGGGTGACGTCTATGGGGTCAAAAATTAAAATTCGTCGGATTTTTTTTTAATTTTAATATGTTAGGAGATTGCTGGAGGGTTTTTTTTAGCTTTTCGAGTCAAATCATATTTAGGAGGTATTTTGCACATTTCTCTTTGAAAACGCTGATTTTCAATAACTCACACCTCCGTATAAATACTACGCATAGCTATGAAATTCACACGTTTTTACTTCAATCGTGGCTCTATTATATGCATTTCTTACAATTTCGAAATTAAACTTTTACCCCAAATAACCTAAATTTTACGGGGGGGGGGGGGGGGGTTCTCCTGAGCGTTTAATATCTGCCCGCTTGTTGAAAGGTAACTGTCGAAATTTGAGAAATATATTTTCCAATAAAAACCATATCTAAAAACGCAATCAGTTTTCAGCCGACGAACAACCCGACTGGGCTGCCGTTCGGGTGACGGGAGGGCGTCAACGTCGGAAAAATTAAAGTTTGTCCGATTTACATGAAATTTTAGTATGTTATACAGCGCAAAAAAAAATCTAAAAAGATAGCTGTCTTTAAAAATTTTTATTTGACGTCGTTTTTTGACGTTTTTATGCCATTTCAAAATAGGCTTTCTGGAAACGTACCCTTTCTGGTGGTTCGCAGAGCTCAGAAAATATAAAAGATACCGCTGTTATATTCCACAGACTTGTTAATCGATAGCTGAAATGGTGCATCGCCATCTTTTGTCTTCCATTGCCCAACCTAATATATTTAACGCTACGACGTGAGAGATGACCAAGTTTTCAAAGCATCAACAATTATATTTCACTGGATAAAGGTATCATCAACTGACATTTTTGTTTATTTTAGTTCCATCATACTTTACTCTTTAGTAAGCATTACTCCAATTACACAGTAGAAAAAATTCTGAAAATCCGACTTGAAATACCTGCGATATTATGTCAATACAATCGGGACTATGATTTCATCATTTAGGACATCTTGGACAGTTTTCATTAAAAACACTATCTTATGATTCAAGTAACTCACTTTATACCATGATTACCTGTTCTACGATATATGAAAAGCCTATGATAAATTTTAGTTTTACACACCAACCGTGGTGAACACGCCAGCAATGGGATTCAGTAGTAAAAATTTACACCTTCACAAGAACTACATCCAAGTTGACATTTGGTGACGTCGACCTGAATGCAAACTTGTCTGAATTTATCGCATTTCGCCTCGTGAGGAGTGAAATGGAAGTGGCAATTATTTATTAAGTTCCTAAATGGGTTTATCTCATAGGATGCCAAAAATCAACAAACATGCATCGTCTCAGTTAATATAGCATCCATAACTCCAAATAGTATGTTATGTTATTAAAACAAAAAAGGCTCTGTTTCTTTTTCCATTTCGTTTCGGCGATAAAAATGACAGCGGAAGTACCGCCCACCAATGCTCAGGTAAACAAAAGCAGGTTCGCACGAATGTACGTCTGCTGCTCAGTAAAATCGAGAAAAAAATAATAGCGACTCTTAATGATCTGACGATTATGGTATGAATAAAATATACCCAAAGTAACTTGGTGTACCAAATGTTCACCACTCGTGGTGAAGTGGTGTTAACCGCGCGCCAAAGTCTCGCGTTTAACACCACTTCACCACTCATGGTGAACATTTGGTACACCAACCTACTATGGATGTATTCTATATATCTATAAACGACGGAGCTATCAAACTACACACACTGTTTTCTGGTTATTTGAAATTGTGCAGTTCTATTATTTTTCATTTCAAATTTACAAGCCAGATGCCAGCGATGCGAATTTTACATTTTTTAAATACCTTTTATTTTCAACCTCATTTTCACCCTCAGCCTTTCGATATTTTGGGAAAATAATTTCCACAAAAAAAACATATCTAAAAATGTGGGACCGTCATGGGACATTTCTCAACCGTTATGGTCGAACTTTTAGATGACGTCAAAGGGGTCATATGTCAAAATTTAAAATTCTTGAAATTTGAGTGTTTGAGTGTGTTGTAGATCTCAAAAGATTAAGAAATAGTTGTTTTTTGTTTTAGATTTGGCACCAATTTGACGCTTTTACGTCACTTCAAAATTTAGCCTTTTTCTGACGGTTATTCTCTCAGCAGAACTCAAGATAATAGGAACTATGGTGCTCATTTTATCAAAACACAAAGGTCAACGGGGAAGCATCTAGTATCCTTGCTAATTTTGTGGGACGTTTGCCAAACCATTTTCTCGTGGTTTTCTACTCCACTGAGGCACAACCTAAGGTAAAACACTCGTCAGGGCGAGAATCGTAGAGGATTGTTTCCGAAATTGGAGTCAGAGAAAAAGGTCTTTGGGCGGCCTGCGTGATAAGGAAAAATCAGCATTTTAGGATTACCTGGACGGCACTTTTGGTTGGACACTGCTGTTCAGTTTAGGGGGTCGAGGTCGCTAGGGCTCAGAGAAATAGAAGGGAAATACGGTATCGAGGAGCGGCCATGTCTTATTGTAATAAAGGTGCGTTTATTACATTAAGCCATACAATTGTGTGTCTTATTGTAATACTGTAATACTTATTACAATAAGCAACTTAAAGTGATCTCTGTACAGATTTCAAGTTATTTTTTGCAGAAAATCAGTTTTTAAAAAAACTAAATCGGCCTATCTCAAAAACATAGGTTATGACCCCTCATTGGAACGAGCTCGTTCCAAAGAGGGGTCATAACCTATGTTTTTGAGACAAAAAATGAAAATATAATAAAAATTAATTGGCGATTCTTGAGAATAGCGCTGGCGGTTTTGGCCGTTACGCTGGGTAAAGGGTTAAGAGAAATTCTCATTAATACAACTATGGAAGTGGGTGAAGGGGTAGGACACTTCTAAATAATTTTCCAGTTCAGACATTTTCATCTGGACTGAAGTATTATATATTATTTCGCTCTTTCTTGTGATCATGTACTTTCTTACAGGACTAGATTTCTGGCAGCTGCTCGTCGTTGCTCGGTGGTTCTCTCCGGGTACTCCGGCTTCCTCCACCCGTAAAACTGTCATCGACACGATATGACCTTGGCTGTTAATGTGTCGTTAAACCCTAATAAAAAAACAGGACTAGATTAGCTTCGTAAATATATTTATCACACGCCTGTGCTATGAAATCCCAATCTGCAGAAACACTGAATCAATCGGAACATGAAAATCCGTTCCGCGCCCTTGTGCTGAACGGAAATCCTTGACGGACTATTTTTAAATAGAAATGAATTTTTTTCTACAAATCGTGCACCGCAATTGCAATTTGAATCCCAAGCGACAGCTAAAATAGTAACACGGGTTTCCCTCGCAAATGTGGTTGGCGGTAAAATGTGTTATTTTTGTTGATAGTTCATACCATGTGTGGCACATAGAACTCAGTGGAACTCGGGAGACGAGTTGTCAAATGAATTGCCGAGTGTCCTAATATTAATTAAGTAATATTAATTGCTTTTATAGACGTGAGGGCGTTCGGCCTCTCGTTTAATCCTTCTGCACTGGCCCTCGTGCCATGTCCATTTCGTACCCATACACACGCGTGTGTCGTTCTGTGTGTGTCACACATGCAGCCGGTGTCATGAAAATGCAGGTCTGTAGCTATTTAGGAATGTTTGGATCCCAGCATAGCCAATTTTGAGTCAGGAACGGGGGATCAGACGCCAACATTTTAAATACCTCGAAAACATGATTGTGTCCTTAGAAATACACGCACAGGCCGTGCAAGTCTTCGTCCGAGGCCAACCACTGCACCTTCATCGTTCTGTAACCAGCGCGTTGGTGTCACCCTTTCATGCTGCTGCCTAAAGGAAAGTGAGCCTAATAATCATGAAAACTTCATTTAATAAGCTACATTCCAGCCATCGTTTTAATGGCGGTGTGCAATGGTCTAGTGGTTTAGGTGTTGGAACCATCGCTGATCACAGACCTGGAAAACATCAGCACCGCGGCTGAGGTATCGAAAGAAATTGGATGGGTAAGGATCAGTCTGAAAAACAAAAGTATTGTCCTTGGGGTTGTGTATTGTGCGGTGGAGGGAAGCAAACCCGAATGGAATGATTCGATATACTCAACACTGAGGTCCAATATCACCGAATTACAAAACAAGGGGCTCGGTATAATTCTAATGGGTGACTTTAATGGCCACATAGGTAATGATGAAGAAGGCATAGAGGGTGGGGACAATAAAGTCAACAGGAATGGAAGGAAGCTGTTGAACTTCACAAACGAGCTCGGTCTGAAGATTATGAACAGGGACGCGAGGTGTAAGGGGAAATGGACCTGGGAGCGGAACGACAGAAAATCAATAATCGACTACATCCTCACAGATATTAATTTATGGAGGGAGGTGATAAGGGTAGAAGTGGATGATGAGGGTAAAATGGAGGTGGATAGTGATCACAATTTGATTACAGCGACGATCAGGGCCAAAACTATAGTAAAAAGCAAAGGAAGCTCTAAGGAGATTTGGGAACTCAAAAAAGATGCTGACTGGGCGAAGTTCAATGAAAAATTGAAACCAAAGCTTGCAACCGTACCCAAGAGGGGCAGTGTCCAGAAGATGGCCGACGTCATAGTTGCGAGCCTGGTGGAGGCAGGAAAGGAAAGTGTAGGAAAGGTCAGGGTGCCAACACGGGAACTTGGGTACAGAGTGAACGAAGAACTGAAAAGGGCCATAAAGGGAAGAAAAGCTAAATGTGCTGCATACAGGAGAAGTAGAAAACTTAAGGGGGCGGAAAGCAATGAGGCCACCGTTGCTAAGGAAGAATACCACCAAGCACGAAATAAAGTAAATAAGATTAAAGACGATAATCGGAGAGTACGAAATAGCAGTCTTATTAGGACGATAAGAACGACAGGGGGGTCGAGTTCGAACGTATTTTGGAAATGGGTGAATAAACGTAACAAAGGAAGTAACCCACAGAGTATTAAAGTAGATGGCAGAGTTACAGACGAGCAAGATCAAGTCGCATCAGAACTAGTCAAGCACTGGGAAAAGGTAAACGATAAGCGATGGGGCATGGGGAGCCCACCAGAGTGTCCGAATCAGGTCGAGGAAAACCTATCGAGCTTCGTGTGCAGCGAAATTAAAACGGAGGAGGTGCGAAAGGTGATATCAAAATTAAGGGATGGAAAAGCGGGAGGAGTGGATGAAATTCCTAACGAGTTTATCAAAAAAGGGGGAGAGGAACTCGTGAAAAGCCTAACTGCCCTATTCAATCTAGCCATAGAAAATCAAGAGGTCCCAAAGGAGTGGAGAGAAAGTAAAGTGACATTTGTTCACAAAAAGGGGGAAAAAGACGTTTTGGATAACTATCGAGGGATCTCTGTCAGTAGCAACATTGGAAAGGTTTTCTGTAAAGTCCTGTATGGGAGATTAGAGGAGGTGATTGAGGAGAAGGATTTTTTGGGAGAAATCCAGAATGGCTTCAGGAAGGGAAGGAGAGTTACTGATCATCTTTTCACACTATCCCAAATGATAGAATCCGCGAAAGCAAAAAAGAAAAAGATGTTTATGGCCTTTTTGGATATCAAAAAGGCATACGATAGAGTATGGAGGGAAGGTATGTGGCGCAAGCTGGAGGCTATGGGCTTAGGAGGCGAGTTTGTTGGAATTATGAAAGCATTATATAAAGATGTACAGAGTGAACTTAGCCTGGGAAACATTACAACGAAACGTGTGCCTGTGGAGATAGGCCTAAAACAGGGGTGTATCCTTTCGCCGATCCTGTTTGCATTTTACATCAAAGGTTTAGGAGATGAACTCCTGCGTAGCGAGGAGGGGGTAGCAGTTGGGGACTTGAAGATCCCAGGGCTATTTTTTGCAGACGATATGGTTCTAGTGTCAGAAAGCGAAGAGGGGCTAACGAAAATGCTGCGAGTTGTTGGGAAATATGGGAGCAAATGGAGACTCGAACTTAATGAAAGCAAGAGCAAAGTTATACCTGTGGGCCGCAAAGTGGACCCCACTCGAAGGTGGAGAGTGGGTGAGTTCTGCATTCCGGAAGGGAGCTGCAAACTTCTCGGTGTGGGAGAGACAGGTGATTACGAGTATTTGGGGGTAAATATAAACATTACAGGAAGAGGCATCTACCGGAACCACACAAATAAATTGATTCTGAAGGGGAAGCGAATCCTTAACCAAATGAAACTTATAGGGAGAAACAGTTTTAATAAGGTTTTCGTGGGGAAAACCATTTGGGAAATGGTGGGGCTGCCAAGTATAACATACGGTACGGAAGTGGTACCCCTAAACCAGACGGCCGTAAAGAGCCTGGAAATCCTGCAGAACGATGCAGGCCGATGGATAACGGGGTCGAGTAATGCCGCAGCGCTAGAAGCAATCAGGGGTGAGCTTGGGTGGATGAGGATCAAGGACAGGATAGACCTGTTGAAGCTCGGTTATCTTAATTATTTGGTAAATCTCCCCGACAGCCGATGGAGTAAAGCAATGTTCCTGAGAATTTTCAACTCAAATATCAAAACGGGGTGGATGGTCCAAGTGAGGGAGCTAGTAGAGAACTACTCATTGGAGATCTCGGACCTGGACGTTGGGGCAAACCAGGGTAAAAAAATCGTCAGAGAAAGGGTCATGGAGGATTGTAACCGTAATTGGCGAGAGGGGGTCAAATCAAAGAGGTCTTTGGGTGGCCTGCGTGATAAAGAGAAGCCAGGTTTTGAAGAGTACCTTGATGGCACCTTTGGGGGGTCACTGTTGTTCAAGCTGAGGTCGCGATCCCTGGAGCTGAGGGGAAAAATTGGGAAAGACGGTGAAAGGGAGTGCCAGATGTGTAACTTGGACATGGTGGAGACCCTGGAACACTTTCTTCTAGAATGCCCAAAGTATCAGCCTAAAAGAATGAGATTCACTGGGAGTATAATGGGGAAGTGGGATGGGAGAATGAAGGACATGTGGTTATGGGGAGACTCAAAGGAGAGGGTTAATATGCTAATCGGAGAGATTGGGAAGAATGGGACAAGGGATATCATCAAGCAGTTCGTCTCCGAGTGTTGGGAGGAGAGGAGAAGCGTGGGAATAGGGAGGCAGTTGGGAGTACAGGGGTAACCACGGCCTTCTCGTCCGAGAACCGCGACAAATCAGCGGCTGGCCAAAGTGTTATTATTATATTACCATATTGCCAGGCGGGGTTGTCGAGGGTTCAATTCCCAACGGGGGATCAGAAACCAGCTTTCGAAATGCTTAAAAAATTATTGTGTTCCTCAAACTACACACACACCGCCCTTCCTCATCACCCCCATTTAACAAATTAGGAAACATCCTTGATATCACTAGCGGAAAGTCACTCGGAAAAATAATATTCGCCTTTCCCTGCCTCTCTGACGTAGTATTGTTTGTATCCCGAGCTATTGCAAATTCAGACTAAAGGCATAAGTGGTGTTGAAATCGGTGATTTAAAAGCATTCTTAGTTCGGTACACCAGTACATTTTTGCTTCAAAGGGACGAATCAACCAACACGCAGCTGTCTCGCACAAATTATCTATTTAACGCCACGTTTAAACTGAAATGGAGAAGATGTTAAATATTCTAATCTTTTATACTATATTTCTCAATACGCCTTAAAAATCCAATTATCGTTTAATTTATATATTTCCCTGTTGTTTGCATGGTATACGTGGTGGGAAAATGTATAGTTTAAAGAGCCCATGCTATCATTATTCTTAAAGTACCAATAATTGATAAAGAGAGATAAAGTCAACTAAACATTGAAAATATTAACAGTCGTTGATTTCAACAACATGCAAGCTTGATTCTAGCTGAGTTTTTGCAGTAATTAATTTTTTCAGCACCAACCTGTGAACCAACCCAGCACTATAAATACCCCCAATTTGTTAAAAATTCCATAGAGTCTGAAGCAGTGCGCATTACGTGAAGGCCATTGAAGTAAGTCAACACAATTCTTGATTTTTTTTGTACAAAATGTTTTGTGCAGGGGTGAAAATTGGGCACAAATACTATCTCTGTCTTTACTTAACCCTTTACCTAACACGAAAAGCAGACGACACTTGCAAATAAAATTCTTGAAGCACTAATTGTTTTGATTTTTTGCATCCAAAACATAGCTTATGACCCTCATTGGAACGAGCTCAACGAGCTCGTACCAATGAGGGGTCATAAGCTATGTTTTGTGACAAAAAATAAAAAAGTAATAAAAATTTAATGGTGAATTTTGTGAATAGCTCTGGCCGGTTTTGGCCGTTACGTTGGGTAAAGGGTTAACAAAAAGGGCAATTTGAACGACGTAACATTTTCACTGACGCCCAAACCCAACTTTTTGACGTGTGATTATCGATACCCAGGATATTGCGGAGAAGAATTAGGGAGTCTTTAAGGAACAACTGTAACGATTTTTCGAAAGCACGCTTTAATCACAACTTCCACAAACAAGAGAGGTTCCATACAGCTATATCTTTCTAGTCATGAAAAATGATAAACCAACACCATAATTTCTCAATCTTTGTATTTGCTTCTCTTTCCCTTTATTTCAGCGACAAGTTATCATGCGACCTCTGGAAATGTTCGGCGTAATGAAATGTAACGGAACGTGTGTTATCCCTGTTCTAAGCACGGTTAGTGGACTACACTTCCAGAACAGAATTTCTTGTAACTAAAAATTATCATGTTTCGCCTCCAAAACATAGCTTATGAGATTCATTGGAAAGCGCTCGACGAGATCGTTCCAATGAAGAGTCATCAACGATGTTTCGGAAGAAAAAATGAGAAACAAAATAAAAATAAAAATAAAATGAACTTCGAGTGGCGATATTCAAGTGTATCGCTTGTTTGATATGCCATTACGCTTGATGAAGAACTAACGGCAGACAAAAAAAAAAAACATCCCCCACCCCACCCCCCCCCCCCCAAAAAAAAAACAAGCCCAAAAGACAAAATTAAACAAAGCAAAAACGATCTACCGGTCTCGAACAAATGAGTTTCATAAAACTCGGGAGCTGTAAACTGATCAAATTGGTCACTGCATGGTATATTCTTTTCGAATTTGCAGACAACTTTATTTATATTTATTTACTGGGGTTTGTAATAAATATTACAATAAGATACGCAATTACGTGGCTTAATGTAAAACGCGCCTTTATTACAATAAGGCATGTAATTGCATGGCTTAGTGTAATAAAGTCAAATGTATTACAATAAGCAACTTAATTAAAGTGATTTCTGTTAAGATTTCAATTTATTTTTTTGGCATAAAATCACTCAAAATTCTTCAAAACATAATCTAGAGCCAGAAAACTAAATCGCCCAACCCTCCCCCCCCCCCCGCCCTCCTCCCCGATGGTGGAATTGGTTGTGGGTTCTGTGAAAGGTCATTTATTGTTGCTCTCGTCAAATCACTCTAAACCCCTCAAAATACATTTTGGGAATAAAAATCACTCTCAATCCTCCAAAACATATTTTAGAACCCTCCGCCACCCCCCCCCCAAAAAAAAATAAATGGAAAAAAATAATAATAATCGTCTAATTGATACCTGGGGTGTTGGTTGGGGTGGGGGTACAACCGGACACTGCATTTTATTATTTTCTATCAATTAATATAATGTCAAACAAGAATTAGGTTTATTACATTAAGGCATGCAATCGCAAGCACCATTGTAAATAAAGTTAAGTTTATTACATTAAGGCATTCAATCGAAATGTAATAAAGGTAAGGTTATTACATTAAGGCATGCAGTTTCAATCCCTATTGTAATAATTATTACATTAAGCAACGTTATAGAAAATGGAACTAACGATTCCTTCTGTATACAATCAACAACGATTTACCACGAACTATGAAAAGTTGAATAAAGTCAAAATCAGTAACGCGACATCAGTTACATATTCCTTATTCAACATTCGAAAAATATTTATCAAGTGATTTCGGTCAAATAAACGGCATTATAGGTATCACAGAACTAAATATTTTCCCATAAGCGACCATTATACCATTTATGTGGAGAAAAATATGATCGCATCACTTAAAATTAAATATTTAAATACTTGCATAAATTACAGACCTTCACACAACTTTCTCTGGCCAGAAAACAGGGGGTCATGCAACAAATAAGAGAAAAAAATGCACCAGGAAGTGAAGTACCGTCCTTGAACTCAGTTTTTTTCTGGGAATTCCCAACAAAAATACACAAATAGTTAACTGAAATTTTTAGACCCAGAAAATACTTAGAAAATCTCTTTTTTCTTGTGAAATATTCAGTATTGATGTAAAAATCTAATAAAATGCTTTAACATTTTTCTCAAGCAATAAGTTTTTTTTTCTGGGAGTCTCATTTTAGACTATGATGCAATATCCAAGTGCAGCATTTCAAGGCAGATCACTCTAAACCAAATATTTAGTTCCGCGATACCTTAAAGAGTGGCCGTTTTAAGCTTTTACAGGATGACTCTCTTTAGCCTGCCCGAAATGAGTTAAGACTTCGACTTTTGAATACCCTTACTACTTACAAAAATGTTTCCGTATAAATTATGCGCTTGATAAAACAAGGCACTTTTCTTTGTGGCGTACCCATTGGGTGCTGTTGGTGTTCAAATACAGTCCATTTTATCATAGTTTTGGCTTTTAGCAATCCGTGGAGGGTTAACAAATGCTCACCGGAGTATTTTGTCCATGCCCTTTTTATTGTCACACCAAGACCTGGGCGTGGCCAATTTTTCTTGAAAATCTACAGGACTAGTTTAGACAAATCCACAGAAAACATGAATTTTTGAGCTTTTGAGGGGTATTGCAATTTAACCAGCCCAAAACGGATTAAAGCTTGCTTTTTTGAATACCCTTATTGCTTACAAAAATGATCCACGGTGAATCTCACTTCCAATAAATAAAGTTATGTATATCTCTCATATATCGTATGGGTGCTTTAGGGGCTCGAAAACATCCCATTTCATAAAAATTTCGATGTTTGGTAGCCTGTGGGGGTTACCATATGCATTGCCTAATATCTCTTATCTATGAATGGTCGTGTCACAGACAGGTCTAACAATGATGATGTAAAATCAAAAAATCTACAAGACGCGATTCGAGAAAGTGCCTATAAACCCTAATTTTGACAGTTTTTGCCAATTCTGGCGAAATAAGGGTTAAAAAGAAAATTCCGCTTTGGTACATTTTTAGATTTTGTGCCCCTCTATGCGTATGCAAAATTGTGTGAAAATCGGTTTTGAAAATGGCTTCACACACTTCATAACATAAGCTTATAGCTTACTGCTGAATCCCACACATACAACTTGTACATCAACTATGTTGAACTACCTTTATGCATACACCTGTATCAAAAGTCTCCATGAACATTATGTAATTATCATTTACCTGTATGTATTATATTATAATTCATGAATAAATATTGTTTAAACTAAAATGGCTTCTGAATCGTACGGACAAAATGTGTGGGAAAAAAAAAAAAAAAAGCTAAACTTTATGATTCTGGAGAATCATGGCTTTTCCAGATGAGATTCCATGATTCGTCATGACTCCAGAGTGTCTGATGAATTGTTTTTAACTGTCTCACTGAAGTTCTTTTTTGATGTTATGAAGAAAATGGGTATAGTAGTCTCAAATGACTCAGTTTGATAAAAAATGTTTAGGTAAAAACCATAATTAATGATGGAGAGGGTTAATATCAATATCGTCGTCCGACAAGTTAATGACCGACAAAAGGAGTAACGTTTGGTTGACACATACCCACTGAGTGCTGTGGCTATTTGAAAATGGTCCATTTTATCTCAAATGTATCCAAAATATTGATATCTGGCAGTTAATAGAGGGTTAACAAGTGCTAACAGGAATATTTTTCCATGCAACTTGTAATGTCACACCAAGAACTGCAAATGGCCATTTCCTTCTAAAAATCTACAAGATATTTTCAGAAAAATCCAGGGAGAACATGAATTTTAAGCCTTTGATGGGTATAATTGTTTATCCAGTCCAAAACGGGTTAAGGGTTGTTTTTTGAATACCCTTATTACTCACAAAAATAATTCTCAGTGAATTCTACTTCCACTTATGTTGATCTCTCCTCTTAACTTTGGGTGCTGTGGGTACGCAAACACAGCCCATTTTATTAACATTTTGATGTTTGAGAACCTTCATAGGGTTACCAAATGCTTACTGGATTATTTTGTACATGCAACTTGTAATGTCACACTAAGATCTAAGAATGGCCAATTTTTCTGGAAAATCTACAAGAACATTTTAGAGAAATCCTCGGATAACATGAATTTTTAACCTTTTGGAGGGTATCGCTCTGTAACCACACCTAAACGGGTTAGTGATTGGTTTTGCGAATACCTTCATTACTTACAAAAATGCTCCTCGGTGAATTCCACTTCCAATGAAGGAGGTTATGTTTATCTCGCAGGTACACATTGGGTGCTATGGGTGCCCACGATTACCCCATTTTCTCAAAATGTCTATGCTTGGAGGGTTAACAAATGCTTACAGGAATATTTTGTCCATGCAACTTTTAATGGCACTCCAAGACCTGCAAATGGTCAATTTTTCTTGAAAACTTACTAGATTTTTTGGAGAATCCCACAGAAAACGGGAATTTTAAGCTTTTAAGGCGTATATCTCCTCAGCCAGTCAAAAATGGGTTAAGACCTCGATTTTTGAATACCCTTACTACTTACAAAAAATTTTCCCTATCAGTTTTGCGTCCGGTAAAGGAAGTTACGTTTCTCTGTGGCATTCCCATTTGATGTTGTTGGTGTCCAAAATCAGACTATTTTTTTTCAAAATTTTGACATTTAGCAGCCCATGTAGGGTTAACAAATGCTTACCGGAATATTTTATCCATGCAACTGGTAATATGACACCAAGACCTATCAATTGCCATTTACTCATGAAAACTTACATGATGTTTGTAAAGAAATCCAGGGAAAACATGAATTTGTTAAGCTTTTGATGTGAATTGCTATTATCCGCCCCAAAAGGGGTTAACGCTTGGTTTGTTGAATACCCTTATTACTTACAAAAATGGTCCTCTGTGAATTCCTCTTCCAACAAAGGAGATTAAGTTGATCTCTCGGGTGTATATTGGGTGCTGTGCGTGTCCGAAAACAGCACATTTCAACAACATTACGATGCTTGGCAGCCTGTAGAGGGTTAATAAACTCTCACCGGAATATTTTGTCCATCCAGCGTGTATTGTCACACAAAGACCTGCGAATAGTCAATTTTTCTTGAAAATCTACAAGATGTTTTTAGAGAAATCCACAGAAAATGGGAATTTTAAGCTTTTAAGGGGTATCTCTCTTTAGTCTGCCCAAAATGGGTTAAAACTTCGACTTTTCAATACCCTTACTACTTGCAAACATGTGTCCGTATAAATTGTGCGCTCAATAAAAGAAGGCTCTTTTCTTTGTGGCATACCCATTGGGTGCTGTTGGTGTCTAAAAACAACCCATTTTATCACAATTTTGACATTTAGCAGCCTGTGGAGGGTTAACAATTGCTTACTGGAATGTTTTGTTCATGCATCTTCTATTATCACACCAAGACCTGTGCGTGGCCAATTTTTCTTGAAAATCTACAAGACTCGTTTAGAGAAATCCACAGAAAACATGCATTTTTGAGCTTTTGAGGGGTTTGCAGTTTAACCAGCCCAAAACGAGTTGACGCTTGGTTTTTTTGAATACCTTTATTACTTACAAAAATGATCCACGGTGTATTCCACTTCCAATAAATGAAGTTATGTTTATCTCTCATGTGTCGTTCGGGTGCTTTAGGGGCCCGAAAACAGCCCATGTCATCAAAATTTCGATGTTTGGCAGCCTTTGGAGGGTTAACATATGCATCGCCTAATATCTCTTGTATATGAAAGGTCGTGTCGCAGACAGGTCTAACAATGATGAATTTTTAAAAAAAATCTACAACACGCGGTTCGAGAAAGTGTCTATAAAC
Organism: Pictodentalium vernedei; assembly: GCA_031216915.1. Classification (NCBI taxonomy): domain Eukaryota; kingdom Metazoa; phylum Mollusca; class Scaphopoda; order Dentaliida; family Dentaliidae; genus Pictodentalium; species Pictodentalium vernedei. Next base: position 460,072,279 of record CM062296.1, on the reverse strand, counting down.
CTTAATTTTGACAGTTTATTTGCCAATTCTGGCGAAATAAGGGTTAAATCATAAATTCCGCTTTGGTACATTTTTAGATTTTGTGCCCCTCTATACGTATGCAAAACTGTGTGAAAATCGGTTCGAAAATGGTTTCTGAATCGTAGGGACAAAATGTGTGGAAAAAACTCCCCCCAACCACCAATACTAGACTTTATGATTCTGGAGAATCGTGGCTTTTCCAGATGAGATTCCATGATTTTTCATGACCCCAGAGTGTCTGATGAATCGTTTTTAACTGTCTTACTGAAGTTCCTTTATTGATGTTATGAGAAAGGTGGGTATAGTAGTCTTAAATGACTCAGTTTGATAAATAATGTTCAGGTAAAAACCATCATTAATGGTGGAGAGGGTTGATATCAATATCGTCGTCCCATAAGTTAATGACCGACAAAATGAGTTATGTTTATTTGACACATACCCACAAACAGGAATATTTTTCCATGCAGTTTGTAATGTCACACCAAGAACTGTGAATGGCCATTTTTTCTTTAAAATCTACAAAATGTTTTCAGAGAAATCCTGGGATAACATGAATTTTAAGCTTTTGATACGTATCATTGTTTAAACAGCCCAAAACGGGTTAAGGGTTGTTTTTTGAATACCCTCATTACTTCCAAAAATAATTCTCAGTGAATTCTACTTCCACTTATGTTGATCTCTCCTCTTAACTTTGGGTGCTGTGGGTATGCAAACACACCCCATTTAATCAAAATTTTGATGTTTGAGAACCTGCATAGGGTTAACAAATGCTTACTGGAATATGTTGTACATGCAGCTTGTAATGTCACACTAAGATCTGAGAATGGCCAATTTTTCTTGAAAATGTACGAGAAGTTTTTAGAGAAATTCTCGAATAACATGAATTTTTTAACCTTTTGAGGGGTATCGCTCTGTAACCAGCCCTGAACGGGTTAATGCTTGGTTTTATGAATACCTTCATTACTTCCAAAAATGCTCCTCAGTGAATCCCACTTCCAATAAAGGAGGTTATGTTCATCTCGCAGGTACACATTGTGTGTTATGGGTGCCCAAGAACAGCCCATTTTCTCAAAATGTCTATGCTTGGCAGTCTCTGGAGGGTTAACAAATGCTTGCCGGAATATATTGTCAATGCGACTTGTAATGTCACTCCAAGACCTGTGAATGGTCAATTTTTCTTGAAATTTGTTTTTGAGAAATCCACAGAAAATTGGAATTTTAAACTTTTAAGGAGTATATCTCCTCTTCCAGTCAAAAATGGGTTAAAGACCTCGATTTTTGAATACCCTTATTACTTGCAAAATGTTTCCCTATCATTTTTGCGTCCGGTAAACGAAGTTACGTTTCTCTGTGGCATTCCCATTTGATGTTGTTGGTGTCCAAAAACAGACTATTTTTCAAAATTTTTACATTTAGCAGCCCATGGAGGGTTAACAAATGCTTACAGGAATAATTTATCCATGCAACTGGTAATGTGATACCAAGACCTGTCAATGGCCATTTTCTCTTGAAAAAAAAAACCTCACTCAAACCCCCCCCCCCCCCCCCCCCCAAAAAAAAGATAATAATAATCCGTAGAAAAACAATAGTCTTTTCCAGAGGGAAAAGCCTAAAAAAAATAATAATAATCCGTAGAAAAACAATAATCTTTTCCAGAGGGAAAAGCCTAAATATCCCCCCAAAAAACATTTTATGTTGCAAAGCACCGTGATACAATACTAATGTATATGTAATATTCTTGCACTATAGTTGCTGGTATATAGTACGCCGTGGTCCAGATTTCTATTCAAATAAGAGTGAATTATCAATGAATGTTAAGAGGAGTTTGTGGTGGATTAACAGGATTTAGGAGCTCCAATACAAGAACTGTTGACGACCCTACCTCGAGGGTCACAGTGGATCCCAGCCCCACCAAGGCAGCATCCCGGGAGGCCTGTCAATTACGCTGACACTTGCTACGCTTTGGCCCCTGTAAAAAAATGTACGATTATCACATCGCACACTTCCCTTCTCATGTCCAAAACGCAGCATATAATAATAATAATAATAATAACACTTCGGCCGGCCGCTGATTTGTCGCGGTTCTCGTATGAGAAGGCCTTGGTTACCCATGTTCTACCAACTGCCTCCCTATTCCCGCGCTTCTTCTCTCCTCCCAACACTCGGAGACGAACTGCTTGATGACATCACTTGCCCCATTCTTCCCAATCTCTTCGATTAGTATATTAACCCTCTCCTTTGAGTCGCCCCCTAACCACATGTCCTTCATTCTCCCATCCCACTTCCCCATTATACTCCCCGTGAATCTTGTTCTTTTAGACTGATATTTTGGGCATTCTATAAGAAAGTGTTCCAGGGTCTCCACCACGCCCAAGTTACACATCTGGCACTCCTTTTCACTGTTTTTCCCAATTTTTCCCTCAGCTCCAGGGACCGCGACCTCAGCTTGAACAACAGTGACCCCCCAAAGGTGCCATCAAGGTACTCTTCAAAACCAGGCGTCTCTTTATCACGCAGGCCACCCAAAGATCTCTTTGATTTGACCCCCTCTCGCCAATTACGGTTACAATCCTCCATGACCCTTTCTCTGACGATCTTTTTACCCTGGTTTGCCCCAACGTCAAGGTCCGAGATCTCCAATGAGTAGTTTTCTACTATCTCCCTCACTTGGACCTTCCACCCCGTCTCGATATTTGAGTTGAAAGTTCTCTGGAACATTACTTTACTGATCCTCATCCACCCAAGCTCACCCCTGATCGCTTCTAGCGCTGCGGCATTACTCGAGCCTGTTATCCATCGGCCTGCATCGTTCTGCAGGATTTCCAAGCTCTTAACAGCTGTGTGGTTTAGGGGTACAACTTCCGTACCCATGTTATACTTGGCAGACCCACCATTTCCCAAATAGTTTTCCCCACAAAAACCTTATTGAAACTGTTTCTCCCTATAAGTTTCACTTGGTTAAAGATTCGCTTCCCCTTCAGAATCAATTTATTTGTGTGGTTTCGGTAGATGTCTCTTCCTGTGATGTTTATATTTACCCCCAGGTACTCATAGTCAGTAGTCTCTCCTACACTAAAAAGTCTACTGCTACCTTCCGGAATGCAGAACTCCCCCACTCTCCACCTTCGAGTGGGGTCCACTTTGCGGCCCACGGGTATAACTTTGCTCTTGCTTTCATTAAGTTCAAGTCTCCATTTGCTCCCATATTTCCCAACAATTCCCAGCATCTTCGCTAGCCCCTCTTCGCTTTCTGACACTAGCACCATATCGTCTGCAAAAAATAGCCCTGGGATCTTCAAGTCACCAACTGCAACGCCCTCGTCGCTATGCAGGAGTTCATCTCCTAAACCTTTGATGTACAATGCAAAAAGAATTGGCGAAAGGATACACCCCTGTTTTAGGCCTATCTCCATGGGCACACGTTTTGTTGTAATGTTTCCCAGGCTAAGTTCACTCTGTACATCTTTATATAATGCTTTCATAATCCCAACAAACTCGCCCCCAAGCCCAGAGCCTCCAGCTTGCGCCACATACCCTCCCTCCATACTCTATCATATGCCTTTTTAACATCCAAAAAGGCCATGAACAGCTTTTTCTTTTTTGCTTTCGCGGATTCTATCATTTGGGATAGCGTGAAAAGATGGTCAGTGACTCTCCTTCCCTTCCTGAAGCCATTCTGGATTTCTCCCAAAAAAACCCTTCTCTTCGATCACCTCCTCTAATCTCCCATACAGGACTTTACAAAAGACTTTTCCAATGTTGCTACTGACAGAGATCCCTCGATAGTTATCCAAGACGTCTTTTTCCCCCTTTTTGTGAATAAATGTCACTTTACCTTCCTTCCACTCCTTTGGGACCTCTTGTTTTTCTATGGCTAAATTGAATAGGGCAGTTAGGCTTTCCAAGAGTTCCTCTCCCCCTTTTTTGATAAACTCGTTAGGAATTTCATCCACCCCTCCCGCTTTTCCATTCCTTAATTTCGAGATCACCCTTCGCACTCCTCGGTTTTGATTTCGCTGCACGCGAAGTTCGATAGATTTTCCTCGACCTGGTTCGGACACTCTGGTAGGTTCCCCATGCCCCATCGTTTATCGTTTATATGTTAGAGGCTTCACGGATAATAATCACGCCCGAGACCATATAAATGATCTAGGTGCCAAGGGCTGGGGTGGAGGTGGAGACCCAGTACCATGGGTATATCAACAGTAATACCCCCTCCCAGCGTTTCTATATCCATTGTATTTCCTAACAGGCTGAAGGTCAGCAATCCGGACATTCAATTCTGGAACAATGTACCGTTGATGAGTAAGATTTCAGATATCCTTTAATTAGACTTTTCCCTCTGGAAAGGTCTATTGTTTTTCTACGGATTATTATTATTATTATATTTTTTTTTCACACATTTTGTCCATACGATTTAGATGCCATTTTCGAACCGATTTTCACACAATTTTGCACACACAAAGAGGGGCACAATACCTAAAAACGTACCCTAGCGGAATTTTCAATTTAACCCTTATTTCGCCAGAATTGGCAAAAAACTGCCAAATTAGGGTTTATAGGCACTTTCTCGAAACACGACTTGCAGATTTTTTTTAAACATTCATCATTGTTAGAACTGTCTGTGGCGCGACCATTCATATACAAGAGATATTAGGCAATGCATATGTTAACCCGCCACAGGCCGTCAAACATCGAAATTTTGATGAAATGGGCTGTTTTCGGGCCCGTAAAGCATCCAAACGATACACGAGAGATAAACATAACTTCCTTTATTCGAAGAGGGATTTACCGTGGATCATTTTTGTAAGTAATAAGAGTATAAAAACATCTCATAGAGTTTCAAGAAAAATTGATCATTCTCAGATCTTAGTGTGATATTACATGTTGCATGTACAAAATATTCCAGTAAACATTTGTTAACCCTATGCAGGTTCTCAAACGTTAAAATGTTGATAAAATGGACTGTACTTGCGTACACACAGCACCCAAAGTTAAGATGAGAGATCAACATAAGTGGAAGTAGAATTCACAGAGAATTATTTTTGTAAGTAATAAGGGTACTCAAAAACAACCCGTAAACCGTTTTAGACTTGATAAACAATGATATCCATCAAAAGCTTAAAATTCACGCTCTCTCTGGATATCTCTGAAAACATTTTTGCGGAAAAAGGCCATTCACAGTTCTTGGTGTGACATTACAAGTCGCATGGATAAATATTCCTGTTAGCATTTGTTAACCCCCTAAAGCTGCCAGACATGAATATTTTGGATCCATTTGAGATAACATTTACCATTTTCAAATAGCCATAGCACTCAGTGGGTATGTGGCAAACAAACAAACTCCTTTTGTCGGTCATTAATGATGAATAAAAGGTTGTAGCGCGCCGAAGGCGCGCTGGGACGATGTGGGATTTACAAATCCCTTGCGACCCAGTTAGCCTTATTTTATTTCACTTGGATCACACAGGCCTAGCTTTTCTATTGCCTCAAATGGGGTCTGAGGGGGTATGCACGCGGTTAGAATTCCCGGCAGTTTGCGTTGGAGTGATAGATTGTCAAAGATCAATCTCTCAACGCCATTAAGACTATTGTAGAGTGGGTCTATTCGGTTCCAGCTTGGCGATGGTAGAGGTTTGAGTCCCACCATGGTGGCGAGCCAGAATATAATGTTGTGCGATGGCAAATTTAAGGGAAGAAGAAAAAAGAAAACCAAACAGCAACGCCGGTGTGGTAGCGGCCCCGGTATATGACCATAGCGGTTACAAAAAAGGAGTGGAGAAAGCTCTAACAGTTTAGTTTGAAAAAACCGGGAGTCATCCATCAAGCCTTCTGGGAGATAGGATGCCGTATGTGATTTTGAGGTATCTGGTTATCCTTCGGGAATTCCAAATGACCTCCCCCACCCCCACCTCCACCCACCAAAAAAAGCCCTTAAAAGGTCTGTTGGCAAGATTGTTTCAATCCTTGCCTTGGTCTTGTTAGGTTTTCTGCACATCTTTGCATGAGGATTGTTTCAATCCCTCATAGTTTGTCATTCAGTTTGGTCGTGTATCTGATGAGATAGAGGAGGTAGAAAAGATAGAGAGCTGGAAATTAGAGCAATTCGGTTTTTAATTTACAACTGTTCCGTCCGTGACGACCAGTGACATGTGAATAGGGAAGCCAGCATTTTTCCCCGAGATGGGAACACCCGGCAGCAAGTGGAGATTTTCCTCGCTGTTTGCCACTCCCACTGATAACAGAGGCAAGCTTTCGTGCGTATCGTGTCACCCGCAGCTAGTTCTAAATTTATGTCACAGAATGCCTGGCTCACCCCATCACAATGATGTAATCTTTAACCCTTTCGATAGACACGCTTCAGATTATTTAGTTTCCCTATTGAGGGCGCGATGCGCATTGAGTTCTATTATTAATTCGCTGTCTTGAAGTCTATTTAGAGTTTTGCTTTGAAGATCTTTTAAGCGCATTGCTATAGTGTCTATTTTTGCTATCTCGTGAAGCTGTTTTATCGATGTCCACGTGGGCTTGCGCAGAACCATGCGCAAGGCATGATTTTGGTCCCGTTGTAGTTTTTCAATGTTGGTTTTATTCAGGTCACTTGTTATTATGGCCCCATACTCTAGTACTGGGCGTATATATGATTTGTAAATCTTGAGGAGAACTTCTTTATTGGCTCCCCAATTTTTAGCTCTAATCATTTTCAGGAAATTGATGCTTTTAGTGGCTTTGACAGTGACTGAGTTTATGTGATTGTTTAGATTGAGACTGCTATCCAGGGTGAATCCCAGAAACTTTGCCTCATTACTAGCTTCAAGTTTATGATCGTAAAGCTTAAGCTCAATATTAGGGACAGGTTTTTTCCTTTGCTTTTTATAGAATGTGATTCTTTGTGCTTTCGCAGCATTTAGCTTGTTGCGCCACATAGCGCACCAGTCTTGAAGGTCGCAGATGGTATCCTGCAGGCGGTTTTGTATTATCTTTCGAGACTTACTGACCGTCCACATTCCTTTGTCGTCTGAGAATTGAGATAGTTCAACATGGTTCTTCCCTACTTTTTCAATGCCATTCACATATATTATAAATAGAAGAGGGCTAAGGACCGAACCCTGTGGAGTGCCCGCTTCGAGTTTTACCTCGTCTGACACCTCGCGTTTGACCCTCACTTTGATTTTTCGATCAGATAAAAATGATGATATGATCCTTAGAATTTTGGTAGGTAGCCCCATTTTAGCTAGTTTGTATCTCATGCCATTGTGCCAGACAGAGTCGAACGCGTTTTCTACGTCGAGTAATAGCGCGGTTCCAATTTCGTTTTGACTGAACGCCGCTTTCATATAATCTACCAGTCTATAAACATTCTCGATTCCCTCACTTTGGCTTCTGTAGGCCCTTTGCCACTTATTGAAAAAGCTGATTGATTCGAGATAGTTGCGGAGTGTAGTCGTGAGAATCCGTTCGAAAATTTTTCCAATACAGCTGAGTAGGCTGATTGGGCGGTAATTTGCTGGGTTGCTCAAGTCCTTGTCGGGTTTGGGTATCATGACTCCTGTAGCTACTTTCCAACATTTTGGCAAGTATCCACTAGAGAGACAGCAGTTTAGGAGGTTAGTGAGTCTACCGAAAAAAAGTGTTGGGACATTGTTTCAGAATTTTATATGAGACTTCGTCCCCTCATTGGGAAGAAGAAGACTTACATTTTTTAATTGTGTTAGCCACTCCTTCTTGGCTTATCGGTTCCGTAAGTTCATGGCCATCACCGTCCTCGGGCGTTTAGTTTAAACAATATTTATTGAATAACTGATAAGTATATACACTTCACAAGAACAATTAACAAGAAGATCTGAGCAACACAAGATACAGTAGTATACACGAAACAAGTGAAGACTAGATGAATGCTTAATGTGTAAGAGAGGGATTCGACAAAAAGCTTAAAGCTTATGTAAGTCGTCTCCCTGACAGAATATAAAAATTACTCCTGTAGGTGATGTATATCCGTGGAGCTCACACATCGCGACCAGGAGGCTGAGACTCTCACTCTATTGGATATAAAAATAGCTTAGTTCCTGAGGTTGTAGTTCAGTACAAGTACGTGTGCACAATCAGTCCCAATCACCAAGACCCAGTCCCCAGTCCCCAGAATTAGCGCGTCACAATATGGTTGGTGAGATCAATAGCATTCAGTTAACGGATCAATCCGCAAGTATACAGAAGAAGTCTCCTTGGCTACGAATCGAAATTAAGTATTTTTATTGTTTACTAATCATATATATTTCATTTTCAGGTTATTTTTATTCAACTTTGTGGGGAGGTAGTTTAGTATAGTAACTGGGACAAAGTTAGGAGGTCTTAAATAAAACTGTGAGCGCTAAGTTGTCGAACGGTTCGTCGTGTTGCCTTTTGTCGCGTGTTTACAGTTTTTCCTGTCCGATCGCGTAATTTTGTTTTGATGATGGCGAGCAAGTCTGTTCAGACGGAGGTAAGTATGGAGGTAAATACGTGTAATATCGCGGTCCAGGTCAACGGTGCCAACGGGGTAAGTATTGGTGTGCAGACAGAGGTCACTGGGGGTGTCGGTCAGAGCCGGGTTGGTGGGGCCACCGATGGCGATATTGGGCTTGAAGTTTGTAAACAGTGTTCTATGATGTATGGGGACTGTCGTTCGATGGGATATGGAGAGGTATGTGCAAACTGTCAGGAAATCCTCCGCCTACTTGAGACAATTGTTAAGTCTGAGGGGGAGATTGCTGAGCTGAAGGGAAAACTTGGTAGGGCGGGGCTGTCTGGAGTTACGCCTGTGAAAGTAGCTTTCCGAGAAGGATGGATGGTTGTCGGTGGTTCCAAGAGGAAACATGGGGGTAGAACCTTTGATGTGAATGAGGTAGGTGATGAGGTGGGGGCTGCTAGAAAAGTACGTAGGACAGATGAGGGGGGCCCAGGCCGGAGCAATGCTGTAAAGCGTTTGGCGTGGACTACCAAAAGTGGTAGGAAAGGGGGGCCAGAGAAGCAGGTAGATAGGGGTGTAAAGCCCAAAGGCAGTGGGGAGTGCAGCACCAGAAACAGATTTGATGTGCTCGATTCGGAAGAGTCAGAGAAGAGGATGGAGTGGAGGTAGTTGCAACAGATAGTAGCTTGGGGTCTAGGCCAGGAAAAAGGAGGAGGGATCCGGGAGAAGACCAGGGGAGTAGTCCAGGTAGTTCAGGGCCTGGAAAGAGACGGAGGGACAAGGATAGGAGTAATCCAAGGTCAAAGATACCGATACCGATAGTGATTCCGAGTGGGGCTGTTGGAGAGGAAGAGGACGCTGTAAACAATAGGAGACTAGAGGAGATAAATAGGGCGAGGGCCAAAAGTAAGTTGGTGGTTGCGGGAAGTAGCATAGTTCGGGGGATCGACAAGGTTGTCTGTGGTCCGGACAGTAAAAATAGAACAGTTCTGTGCTTTCCGGGGGCTAAAGTGGAGGACCTGAGGGATAGAGTGGACGGTATTGTAGCTGGGTCGGGGCCTGATCCGGTAGTGGTATTACATGTGGGGTCCAATAACATCAGGGAGAGGAAATCAGTTCGTTTGGTGGACACATACAAGGACCTAATTAGTAAGCTACTTACCAGGAATGCTCGGATCATCGTTTCAGGGGTGCTCCCCATTATGGGTGATGGGAATGAGAGGAACTCGCGGATTATGGCACTAAACGAGGAGCTGGAAGAGCACTGCAAAGACTTGGGAATACATTTCATTGACCACTGGGATTCATTCTGGGGACAAGGAGAGTTGTATGGGCGAGACGGATTGCATTTAAGTAGGATGGGTACAGACCTGTTGGGCCAAAAAATTTTACAGGTGGCTGGGCCTTTTTTGGAGAAAAGGGGGGTAGGGGACCACAGCCGATAACCCAGAGGGGCACAAATGCTGGGAACATAGGAAGAACAACAAACATGCACAACACAGGGACATACCAGGGGTATAATAATGTGCCAGTGATGACAAAAAAACAAAGATTCATTAAGTTTGGGTACTGCAACATCCAGGGTCTGCACAAGAAAGTAAGCGAAATATCAACAATGATGGACGAAGGAGACTTCGATATAATGGGTCTAAGTGAGACGTGTATACGACGGGATGAGCGGGTTGATCAGATGAAGGGTTGCGTGTGGATAGGAGCTGGGCGAACTGAGGGCCAGAAACGGGGTGGGGGTGTTGGCATCTGCGCTAAAGAGGAATTACAGCCCTCATTGATTACAGATCTCACAGAAGCAAGGACTCAGATTCCAGTATCCAACGAAATAGTCTGGGCAAAAATCAAGTTAGGAAGCAGGAGTGTTGCCGTTGGTGTTGTATACTTAGCAGTGGAGGGAAGTAAGCCCGAGTGGAATGATTCAATATATACAACTCTTAGATCGAATATCACAGAGCTTGAAAGCAGAGGGTTCAGTATTGTCCTAATGGGGGACTTCAATGGGCACATCGGGGATAAGGAGGAGGGCATACAGGGAGGTGATAGGAAAATTAACACGAATGGGAGGAAGATGTTGGACCTATCAAAAGAGCTTGGTTTAAAGATCCTGAACAGGGATGCGAAATGTAAGGGTAAATGGACCTGGGAGAGGAACGATAAGAAAACAATAATTGATTATATACTCACTGACGTTAGCGTATGGAGGGAGGTTATAGATGTAGAAATAGATGACGAGGGAAAAAATGACTTGGGTAGTGATCACAACCTGATAACAGTTAAGATTATGGGCAAAAGGACGAATAGAGACAGAAATACCTTCAAGGAAGTTTGGGGACTAAAACAAGGAGCCGACTGGAAGCAGTTTCGGGAAAAACTAAAACCAAGTCTTGAATGTATACCTGGGGATGCAAATGTCCAGAGTATTTCAGATGGCATAGTAAATAGCCTAACAGAGGCAGGGAAGGATTGTATAGGAAGGGTGAGGGTCCCAACGAGAGAGCTCGGATACAGGGTTAACGAGGGACTGAAAAAGGCTATAAAAAAAAGGAAGGTAAAATGCGCTGCTTACAGAAGAAGTAGGAAGCTTAAAGGGGTGGATAACAATGACACGAGACTAATGAAAGGAGAATATGAACTGGCACGGAAAAAGGTGAATGAGATAAAGAATAATAATAGGAAGGAGCGCAATTGCAGTCTTGCCAGAACAATAAAGAAAACGGGGGGTTCGAGCTCAAACGTATTTTGGAACTGGGTAAATAAACGGGGGAAAAGTAGTGTGCAGAGTATCAAAGTGGATAGGGAAAGTACAGAAGATAAAGGCCGTATCGCTTCAGAGTTAGTCAAGCACTGGGAAAAGATAAACGATAGGCGATGGGACAGTGGGTCCCCACCAAAAAGAAATACCCTGGTGGAGGAGAACCTATCCAATCGTGTATGTAGCGAAATAACGGCAGAAGAAGTGCGGAATGTGGTCTCGAAATTAAAAAATGGTAAAGCGGGAGGGACTGATGAAATTCCGAACGAATTCCTCAAAAATGGAGGGGAGGCACTTATTGAAGTCCTGACAAACCTTTTCAACCTGGCTCTGCGAAAGCAAAAAGTCCCCAGAGAGTGGAGGGAAAGTAAGGTGTCGTTCATACACAAAAAGGGGGATAAGGAAGTTCTAGATAACTATAGGGGGATATCAGTTAGTGGTAACATCGGAAAAGTATTCTGTAAGGTCATATACGGTAGACTTGAGGAAGTTATTGAAGAGAAAGGTTTTTAGGAGAAATTCAAAATGGTTTCAGGAAAGGTCGAAGAGTCACTGATCACCTATTTACACTCACCCAACTGATAGAATCAACAAAGGCTGAAAAGAAAAAGATGTTTCTGGCATTTCTAGATGTGAAAAAAGCGTACGACCGAGTGTGGAGGGAAGGTATGTGGCGAAAGCTCGAGGGCATCGGACTGGGGGGTGACTTTGTGGGAATCATGAAAGCACTGTATACAGATGTGCAAAGCCAACTCAGTCTAGGGAGTATCACTACAAAACGAGTCCCTATGGATATAGGCCTCAAGCAGGGGTGTATCTTTTCACCGATTTTGTTTGCATTGTATGTTAAAGATTTAGGGGACGAACTAACTCAGAGTGCGGAGGGGGTAAATGTTGGAGACATAAAGGTACCAGGCTTATTCTTTGCGGACGACATGGTGTTAATGTCTAGAACTGAACAGGGGCTAGAGAAATTGCTGGAAATTGTTGGTAGATATGGGAACACTTGGCGGCTCGAACTAAATGAAAGTAAAAGCAAGGTAAGACCCGTTGGACGCAAGGTAGATATGACGAAGAGATGGAGAGTGGGGGAGTTCTCAATCCCCGATGGGGAAAGCAAACAAATCACTGTAGGAGAAACGGGAGAGTATGAGTATCTAGGGGTAAGCATAAATATAACGGGAAGAGGGGTGTACAGAAATTACTCAGCCAAACTGATTCTGAAGGGGAAAAGAATTCTGAACCAACTAAAACTTTTAGGGAAAAATAGTTTCAACAAGGTCTTTGTGGGGAAAACACTGTGGGAGAGGGTGGGTTTACCAAGTATAACGTATGGCACGGACGTGATTCCATTAAACCAAACCGTTATTAAGAAGTTGGAAAGTACTCAGAATGATGCCGGCAGATGGATAACAGGGTCGAGTAATGCTGCAGCTTTGGAAGCAGTAAGGGGGGAGCTTGGGTGGATGAAAATCAAGGACAGGGTAGATTTGGGAAAACTGTATTACTTTAACTACTTGAGAAACCTGCCTGACAACCGGTGGTGCAAATTGATGCTCTATACCATTTGGAATTCTAATATAGATACGGGGTGGTGAAAACATGTGAGGGAACTAATGGACAATTACTCTATAGAGGTCACAAACATATAAGTAGGAATGAAAGAAGGCAAAAGGTTTGTCAAAGAGAGAGTCATGGAAGATTGCAATCGAAACTGGCGAGCAGGGGTTAGCGTGAAAAGATCACTGCAGGGGTTACAATATAAAGAAAAGCCAGCTTTTGAGAAGTACCTAGATGGCACCTTTGGAGGGTCACTGCTGTTCAAACTGAGATCAAGATCACTGGAGCTTCGGGGAAAAATTGGGAGAGATGGAGAAAAGGGATGCCAAATGTGCCACTCTGGAGTAGTGGAGACCCTGGAACATTTTCTCTTGGAATGCCCACAGTATATACCTCATAGAATAAAATTTACTGAAAGAATAATGCAGAAGTGGGGTGAAGAAACAAAGGATAGATGGCTGAAGGGGGACACGAGGGAGAGGGTAGGAATGCTTATTGAAGAAATTGAAAAAGAGGAAGTGAGGGACACTATTAAGCAGTTTATATCTGAATGCTGAGAGGAGAGGAGGGGAAGAGGGGGTGGGGTGCAGGGGGATGATGGCCTTCTCTTATGAGGACCGCGACAAATCAGCGGCTGGCCAAAGAGTTATTATTATTAGGTACGGAGTATAGAAAGCCTCAACCGCCAGGCAACGATGTGTGAGATTGTTTAAACATCAAATTGAATTGGAAAGAAAAGGAAAAGAAGGTAGAACAGCAGCACTGATAGGAGAAAAAAGATAGAAAAATCCTCGGGCGTTTGGCTGAAGTTGGCATCGTTAAACGTTGTCTTATTGTTGTGAACAAATTTGTTTACTTTTTCTTTGAACTCGTCATCAAACCTATCGCCCTCATGGGTGCGATGATATTTCTTAAGGAGCTCAGCGAAGGCGCCAGCCTTCGCCTTGTCATCCAGGGCCATAGTTCCATCGCTGATCTTAAGAGCCTTGCTGTTGGCGTCTTTATGTTTTTGTCCAATAAGGGTTTTAAAAGTATCCCAAAACTTTTTAGGCTCCCTGAATCCATTTAGATGTTCCGTTGCTTTTTCCCATCTCACGCGATTGTCGTTTGCTATTACTTTTTTAACTTCGCCGTGGAGGCGATTATACACGGCTTTAAGTTCGACCTTTTTAGTTGGAAGTTTTTCTGATTTGTATGCACGGAAGGCCTTTCTTTTTTGTTTTATTATTTGGAGTGTGGTTTCAGTTATTCTGTTGGCCCGCGGTTTAACCGTCTGTTTGGGACAAATCTCATCAAGAGTGTTGTTAATGACTTCACTCAGATTGGTACATGCTTGCTCGAGCTCGCAGGTATTCATTGGGTCGTTTTTATTTAATTTAACCTGAATTATTTTTCTGGAGAGGTCCCAGTCAATTTTGGATAGATTCCTCCTACTCATTGTGTGGTATCTTGTGGGTCCGGTGCAACAGTGTAATGTGGCATGAACAGGCAGGTGGTCACTACCTAAATCATCGTTCCCTACAATATGGCTTGCATTTGATTAGTTAGTGATTTACTGGTTATAATAAGGTCAAGGATGTCGGATTGGTGGAGTGTGTTTTACTAACGAGGGTAATGTCTTGGTCGTTATTTAATACAAAAAGATCAAATTGTTCGATTATATTGAAGAGGGCGTCGCCATTGGGCTCCGTTTTATTACATCCGAAAACCTGATGTTTGGCATTGAAATCACCTAAGAAAATACAGTGTTTGTATTTCTTCGTAAAGAATTCAAAGACTTTGCTGTCAACTGTTTTTTTTTTCGGTTCATTATAATATGAGATTACAGCAACTTTTTATGATCTAGTTCAATCTCAGCGACAATCGCCTCTGCGTCGAGATGATCGCTTGATATCGTTTTATATTTTAAATATTGCCTTATGAGGAGAGCCACTCAGCCTCCACGTTGTGTGGGACGGCCTCGTCTATACTAATAATGTTGAATCCACTTAGCAAAAATGTCTTGCTTGGCTTTAACCATGTCGGTCATTAATTAATGAAAGGTTTTAGCGCGCCGCAGGAGCGCAGGGACGATGTGGGATTTACAAATCCCTTGCGACCCGGTTAACCTTATTTTATGTCACTTGGATCACACAGGCCTAGCTTTCCTATTGCCTCAAATGGGGTCTGAGGGGGTATGCACGCGGTTAGAATTCCCGGCAGTTTACGTTGGGGTGATAGATTGGCAATACCCAATCCCTCAACGTCATTAAGGCTATTAGAGAGTGGGCTCTATTCGGTTCCAGCTCGGCGATGGTAGAGGTCTGAGTCCCACCATAGTGGCGAGCCAGAATACAATGTTGTGCGATGGCTAAATAATAATGTTTACTAATGATAAAGTTTGTTTCATACAAGTTTGTCTGTGTTTGTCTGTTTTGATGGTTGATCACGGGTGTTGTGATTTTGCAATGACACTCATCACACCAACTCCTTTTACATAGGCCGTGTTTATATTACTAACTCCTTTTACAATGACTGAGGTTTTTTTAACTAACTATTTTTACAAGGACCGAGGTTTATTTTACTAACTCCTTTTATAGGGACCGAAGTTATTTTAAAATGAGTTTTTTTTGTACTCGGTGAATTTTCAGTTTTTAAAAGGACCGATGTTTATTTTAAAGTGAGTTCTTTTTTCTGCTCTCGCTGAATTTTCAGTGTATAAATATGCAGCATTATTTAGCATCCTCACTTCAACATGGCTAACGCTCAAGTGAATGTGAATTTTATTCCTAACAATCGTGATGGACGACATCTGATATTCGAAGGGTTCAAATACAGAATAAAGTGTAGAAACAATGAACGGACACATTGGCGATGCTGTCAGGCAGGCTGTGCAGGGACCATCAACACGATGAAGGACATTGTAATGACCTGCAACAACCACCATAACCATGAAGCAGATATTGAACAAGTAGCAGTAGATGCGTATTTAGCCAAGCTGAAAATTAAAATGAAAGAAGGATCGAATACAGTTTCGTCTATCTATCAAGAAGAAATTGGAAGTAAGTATACATATCAGATATAAGAGGTGTGGTGTGTGGGAGAGGGAGGGAGGGGGAGGTGACAGACAGACAGACAGACAGACAGACAGACAGACAGACAGACAGACAGACAGATAGACAGACAGACAGACAGACAGACAGACAGACAGACAGACAGACAGACAGACAGACAACAGACAGACAGACAGACAGACAGACAGACAGACAGACAAAATGGAAGTGAGGGAAAATATTCAACTGCTTATATCGAAATGTTGGGAGGAGGGGAGATGGGTGGTTGAGGCCTTCTGCAACAAAGAGTTATTATTTTTTTTAAATAACCTTTTTTTCTTTTTACAGGCCTCCATAAAAAGTATTGTAAATAATTTTTTTCTAAAATAACCTATTTTCTTTTTACAGGCCTCCGTAGAGCAGAGTTTGATCCAGAGTTTATCTCCAAGATACCCTCATTCTACAGTGTGAGATGAGCACTATACCGTTCCCGTTCAAAAATAAGGCCGTCATTACCACGCCATCGTTCTGATCTAGACCTTCCTGAAATTTACACAAAGACAGCTGTTGGAGAGGATTTTCTGATGGCATGTGATGGTGACAACAACAAGATACTTATCTTTGGGACTGAAAACAACCTTCAACATCTATCATGTGGGGAAATTTATTTCTGTGACGGAACATTCAATAAGTGCCCTAACGTGTTTTTCAGATGTATAGCATTCATGTGTTTGTCGAAAATAAGATGTGTCCTTTAGTGTTTGGGCTATTGGCCAATAAAACCCAGCAAACATACGAAAGATTTTTTCGATTTGTGGTAGAGAGAAGTGGACAATTTGGAATTAACCTTGCACCCAGACAAGTTTTTACGGATTATGAAACTGCAGCTCCAATCGCGATTCAGATAACTTTTCCCACTGTGACTCTGAAAGGATGTTTTTTTCATTTTGGACAAGCAGTTTGGAAGAACGCGCAGAAAAGTGGTTTAAAAACATTCTAACAGGATAACGCAGAAGTTCAACGTGTGGTGCGGAGGGCTATTGCTCTTCCGTAAGTGCCTGTTTATCTTGTTAGTGATGCTTGGTTTTTAATCCTCGGGGAGGCTTCAGTCAATTCCAATGTTGAACAATTTACTGATTATGTGACCACTTATTGGGTGGAAGGTGACCACGGGCGGTTCATGTGGAACCATTTTGACACAATTGGGCCGCGTACGACAAACCACATCGAGGGGTGGCTCAGGAAGTTGAGTCTATTTATAGCCGGTTCACACCCCAACTTATTGAAAATGATAGACTTCCTTAAGAAAGAACAGTCATTCCAGGAATCAACGATACTGCAGCTGAGCGCAGGAGGAAAATTGGCACCCAGAAAAAGAAAATACAGGAAAATTGCCAATTCACTTGGACATTTTAAAAGAGTATTTCAAGCTGGTGAAATCGGATAACTCCAGTACTTTGACTCCGTTTCGCACATTACTGCATTTTAATCTGTTTGTGTATTGCAAATAAATTCAATATATGTATTCGTAAATTTTAGTACATGTGTATCAAGAGGTACTCGGCACAAGCTGAAATCTTGAAAAAAATGACATTTGATAACTACTTTCTGACCGATCCTCGTATTTAAAATCGTTATCAAATGTCACTTTTCCGAGATTCCATCCTTTGTCAAGTACCTGTTGGTTAATTATAACTAATGATAACTATTTTAAGATCGACCTTCTTCGCCCTCTCAAAAAATATATTCATTTATATTTTTTGAGGGGGCGAAAAGGGTCGATCATAAAATAGTTATTCAAAGTCATCTTTTGAGTTTTTAGCACCTGTGGGTTAATTTGGTTAGCCTCATCTCCCCGGTTGGCTGTCAGTAATAAAGTCAACCTGCGTTAAATGAACAAACTAACTGGAAACCGACTATAATCCTTATCCCTTTGATCTACCTAATCTACACACATTTTCCCGAAACAATAGCGACCGGCAATGTGAGACGACCCCCTTCAGTGAGACAGTTAAAAACAATTCATCAGACACTCTGGGGTCCTGAAAAATCATGGAATCTTATCTGGAAAAGCCATGATTCTGCAGAATCATAAAGTCTAGCTTTTTTCCACACATTTTGTTCGTATGATTCAGAAGCCATTTTCGAACCGATTTTCACAAATTTTTGCACACTCATAGAGAGGTACAAAATCTAAAAATGTACCGAAGCGGAAGTTTCGATTTAACACTTATTTCGTCAGAATTGGCAAAAAACTGCCAAAATTGGGGTTTATTGGCACTTTCTCAAAACATGTCTTGTAGATTTTTTTTTAAACATTCATCATTGCTAGACCTGCCTCTGGCACGACCATTGATACACAAGACATATTAGGCAATGCATATGGTTACCCTCCACAGGCTGCCAAACCTCGAAATTTTGATGAAATGGGCTGTTTTTGGGTCCCCCCACAGCACCCATACGATACACGAGAGATAAACATAACTTCATTTTTAGAAGTTATAAGGGTGTTCAAAAAACCAAGCGTTAACCAGTTTTTGGCTGGTTAAACAGCATTACCCCCCAAAAGTTCAAAAATTCATGTTTTCCGTAGATTTCTCTAAACGAGTTTTGTAGATTTTCAAAACAAATTGGTCACTCCCAGGTCTTGGTGTGACATTACAAGTTGCATGAACAAAATATTCCGGTCAGCATTAGTTAACCCTCCCCGGGTTGCTAAACGTAAACATTGTGATAAAATGGGCTGTTTTTGGACACCAACAGCACCCAATGGGTATACTACACAGAAAGGTACCTTCGTTTATCGGACGCAAAATTGATAAGGAAACATTTTTGTAAGTGGTAAGGGTATTCAAAAGTCGAAGTCTTAACCCATTTTGGGCTGGTTAAAGAGAGATACCCATTACAATCTTAAAATACCCCTTTTCTGTAGATTTCTCTAAAACATCTTGTAGGTTTTAAAGAAAAATTGGCTATTCGCAGATCTTGGTGTGACATTACAAGCTGCACGGATAAAATATTCCGGTGAGCATTTATCAAGCCTCTACAGACTGCCAACCATTGTAATTTTAAGAAAATGGGCCGTTTTGGGCACCCACAGCACCCACTGTGCACCTGAGGGATAAACATAATCTCCTTTGTTGGAGGTGGAATTCACCGAGGATAATTTTTTTAAGTAATAAGGTTATTCAAAAAGACAAGTGTTAACCCGTTTTGGACTGGTTTAAGAGTGATTCCCTCAAATACTTAAATAATCATGTTTTACGTGGATTTATCTAAAAAGGTCGAGTAGATTTTCAAGAAAAAACTGGTCCTTCGCTGGTCTTGGAGTGACCTTACAAACTGCAAGGACAAAATATTCTGATAAGCGTTTGTTAACCCTCCACAGGCTCTCAAATATCAACACTTTGATTAAATAGGCTGTTTTCAGCCACACCCCCCCCCCGTCCCGCCCCCCCCCCCCCCCCCCACAGCACTCAACCTGTAGCTGGGAAATAAACATAACTTCCTTTATTGGAAGTGGAATTCACCGAGAATAATTTTTGTAAGTCATAAGTGTATTAAAAAACCCAAGCCTAAACCCGTTTTGGGCTGGTTAAACAGCGACACCCATCAAAGGCTTTAAAAATTCATGTTTCCCCCCGATTTCTTTAAAAACATCTTATAGATTTCAAGAAAAAATGGCCATTCACAGGTCTTAGTGTGCCATTACAAGTTGCATGGGCAAAATATTTCGTTGAGCATTTGTTAACTCTCCATGAGCTGATAAATATCAAAAGTTTGATAAAATGGGCTGTTTTCAGACACCAACAGCATCCAATGGATATGTAACAAAGAAACATAACTTTTTTTATCAGACGCAAAATTTATAGGGAAAATGTTTGTATGTGGTAAGGATATTCAAAAATCCAAGTCTTAACCCATTTTGGGTTGGTTAAAGAGAGATACCCCTTAAAAGCTTAAAATTCCCATTTTCTGTAGATTTCTCCAAACACATCTTGCAGACTTTGAAGAAAAAATGACCATTAGCAGGTCTTTGTCTGATCCTACATTTAGCATAGACAAAATATTCCGTTAAGCATTTGTTAGCCCTCCACGGGCTACTAAACATCAACATTTTGATAAAATGTACTGTTTTCGGGCATCAGCAGCACCCAATGGGTATGTAAAAGCTAAACAAAACCTCTTTTACTGCGCGTAGAATTCACAGAGGATCAGTTTTGTAAGCAGTAATAGCATTTAATCAGTAATCACAAAATTATAAATGTGTAGGTGTCAATAACAAAATTGAAAGCATGTCGGCCAAACTTGCATGACGTTAGAAATTGACTCGTATGAAATACTGCGGTGATGCAGTGAAAGGACGAGAGTAAGGAACGCTGATATTGAAGTAGGCTTTAAACTGTACATGGAATGGTCCTAAAATAAAGTTTATATTTGTGGCTTTACTACAAATAGGTTTCCCGTTCTTTCTTGTTGAAATGTTGTTTCCGTCAAGGCTAGGTACCATAGAAAATATGGAATGCTGGACAATGGGATACGAACACCTGCCCCATGAACAACTGCCCCCTATTAAAATTAATTAACAGGGACATCTGCCCCCCTGCAGTTTTTTTTACTTAGGACACCTGTCTCCTGATGTTTTTTTACCAAGGACACCTGCCCACTGCTGTTTTTTTTTCACCAAGTACACCTGTCCCCGTTTGTTTGCTAATGCCCCCCCCCCCCCCCATTAACCTTTCTATCTTTAGAAGCACCCAGGCCGATGGGGAGAGGGCGTGGTTGGGAGCATAGCTGGCATACTGCCCAGAAAATATGTGTTGCCCTGCCCTCTGGTGCTCCCGGTGGCCCGGCGAAGCACCTCTAGTTGTCGTTATGTTTGATGTTGGGTGAATAAAGTAAAAATAAGTTTTTAGCGAGCCAAAATTCTGGCGGGGAATGATGGAGATGGGAGGTTTTTAGAAGTCTGAAATACAGTTCAGAGGATGGGGAGCAGAGCATAACTGAGAAGTATCGGTGGTAGATATACGATTTCCAGTGAATCCTCTCAAACATGAACTCAAAAGTAAGTGTATATTAATTTATTATCAAGAATAACCACCCATAAGTTCCACTCGCACTGCTTCCCGTTTCATCAGTCAAGTCCACGGTGTCCCACGCCAGCGGCCGATTTATCCCAACAAACTTACCGAGCTTACCACCCCTCCCTGCCTCTTTCTCCAACCAAACACACATTGAAAGGTGCGCCTCACTTCGTATTCCACACTGCACTGCATGATATTATTTATTAATTATTTATTTATTTATTGGTGTTTAAGGTCATATACTTATGCAGAAAGGCTAATCATGACCGTGACAGTTCGGGTGGAGGGACCTGGTGTGCCCGGAGAGGATCCCCGAACATCGACGAGTAGCTTCCAGCTCCCCAGCATCGTCACTCCGCACTGCAGCACAGGCAGGGTTAGATTGGTCAAAGACATGCGTACCATCGACGTGAAGTACGCCTTCGTACACGGCGGCATCCTGCCCCCATGTAGACAATCGGGGTTAAGTGCCTTGCCCAAGGACACAACGCGGGAGTCCGAATTGATCGCTCATACAGTCACCCATCCAATGATTAACCGGACTCGACATTGCTTAACTTCGGTGATCTGACGAGAACCGGTTACCACAATGCCATCGTGCCCCGCCCCGGCCACTGCATGATAAGAAAGCAGTAAATAACGTTAGCTACAATGGGATCAGTTATTTATAATATCAAATACAGTGTTGACACTATAGCATTTCCCCGACAGTGGGTCCAGGTATATACTAGTCTGTAAAACGGCTATACACTACCCCTCCTCCACCCAAGGGTGGCGACGTGGCAGTATATAGCCATCTTACAGACGCTATGTTGTGCCTAAGGAACCTTACAATAAAAAGGGGGAGTTCCCCAAAATGGGAAGTGGGGCAGGTATATTTACTACTCTGTAAGGCGGTTATGAAATGCATTGGTGGCGCCAACATTTTCCCGGCAGTGGGGCTAGGTATATACTGGTTTGTAAGACGGCTATACTGCCCCTCCTCCATCCCAGGGTATATTTTATCTGCATAGATGTACGAACAACACTTCCTATTTAGGCTTTTCCCTCTGGTAAGGACTATTGTTTTTCTACAGATTATTATTATTATTTTTTGGGGGAGGGGGGTGAGTTTGGGTGGTGGGAGGGGGAGGGGTCCACACATTTTGTCTGTACGATTCAGAAGCCACTTTCGAACCGATTTTCACAAAATTATGCACACTCATAGAGCTAAAAATGTACCCAAGCGGAATTTTCAATTTAACCCTTATTTCGTCAGAATTGACAAAAAACTGTCAAATTGGGGTTTATAGGCACTTCTCGAAATACGTCTTGTAGATTTTCTTTAAACATTAATAATTGCTAGGCCTGCCTGTGACACGACCTTTGATGTACAAGACATATTACGCAATGCATATATTGTAACCCACCACAGAACTCAGGCTGCCAAACAACGAAATTTTGATGAAATGGGCTCTTTTCGGGCCCCCACAGAACCCAAACGATACACGTGAGATAAACATAATCTCCTTTGTTGAAAGTGGAATTCACCGAGGACCATTTTCGTAAGTAACAAGGGTATTCAAAAAACCAAGCCTTAATACCTTTTGGGGTGGTTAATAGAGATACCAATCAAAAGCTTAAAAAATTCATGTTTTCCCTGGATTTCTTTACAAACATCTTGTTGGTTTTCAAGAGAAAATGGCCATTGTAGTCCAGGCACATTGGACATAAAAATGAGAAAGTAAGGAAAAAAATCGGAGAATGCTGATTTTTTTATATGTTTCCGGGACACACATTGCGGATAAAGTGTGAAAAGTCCCCGCGAATCCGAGTTGAGCTTTTTTAGTTATAGCGTTTTTTTGATGAAAAAAAAAATTGAAAAAAAAATTCGACCCAGCTCCATATTTCTCATTCTTATTCGCCTTAGTAGGGTGAGAATCATAAATATCGTGCTGAATTATATTGAGAATACATATCCCCAACAGAAAATGCCAACTTTGTACCAATCCTCACACTCAATGGTGAAATATTCACGAAAATGTACAAAATTACGAAAAAAAATTTATTGTTTTCATACACACAACGGTACACAACGTCCATTAAATCAAATCTACGACTACTTTGGGAGTTAAATTATATATCAAAAATTGCAGAAAAGCAGTGGCTTTATAATGATATATAACAATAGTCATTTATTCCATAATGAACTTGTGAAACGTGTGAAATATTAACCATACCCCCTAAACTCAAATTCAAACGGCATCGACTTTTCTCATTCAAATACCGTATTATAGCATCATTGTTTCAATTTCCATGTTCGATTAAATCACATAATGTGGTGTTCGCCTACACTCAAGATGCATTGGCATGTAAGTTGACAAAAGTTTTCGTTAGACTCGGCGGCTTTCATATGATTATGTCATATTTAGGGGCAATTGGTTCGATCATGGCTGGTAGCGGCTTGGATGAACTTTGGGGGACTGTTTATGCTGGTGGGTCAATCCATCATTTGGTCAGTGGTCATGCATATTCAAGAGCAGTTCGTGCCCATTTGCTAACACAAATTGCCATTACAAAACTTGTGTTTGAAGAAAGCCGAACACTAGATAACATAGACTGCACAGAAGTCAATGAAATATTCTGTGGACTTGCCAGAGGTGACTGTACAACAGCTGACGCTGTCAATCAAGAATGTGTCACCCATCTACTGTCAAAATTACACGAACTGCTCCAGAATGCGTCCGTAGGACGCACAGGAAAGCTTTGGGTACAATACTACGAGCAAATAGGTCTTCTCCAGTTGTTCTTGAGAGCAGAGCGCACAGGCGACTGGGAACTCCACACATATTGTGTTCGCAATATGATTCCAGTATTTCACGCAGGTGGTCATTTTGCAAACGCAAAAAGTTCTCATCTCTATTTGCAGCAGATGAATGAGCTAACAGAAATAATGCAACAGGATGATTTGAAGTTGTTCACTGAGAAAGGTTACTTTACCATAAGGCGCTCAGATAAATTCTGGGACGGGATATATTCTGATCAGACCATAGAGCAGTGTTTAATGAGAATGTTCAAGCTCCCTGGTGGTCTCACACATGGCAGGGGAATAACCGATAGCACTGTTGCGAAATGGGTACATGGACTACCTCTTTGCCTTCCGATATGTAATGCTCTCGAAAATTTTGTTCATGTTCACACTGGTCATGGCGAACAACATCGGGATCTCCGTCAAAGTTCACAATTGACTGATGCCAATGATATCACCAAATTATTGAACTGGCTCAGAGTGCATTCCCCCTTTCAGAATAGAGATCCACTACAATTAGTCTCTATAGCGACCGGGCTTGTGGCCGACGAAACTGTGAACTGTGACCAAGTTCGCAAAATTGGTGAATGTTGCGTATCGAATGTTGTAAGCAAAACGTTCAACAGCATCAAACTACGACGTGTTGACACTGTGAAGTCTTTCGCATCGATGGCAAATATCATCAAAGTCCGTGGAAGTAAGGTAGTGATTGACCCCACAATTCTGTTCAACCGCATCACATGTGTTATTCAGTCACAAGCAGAGATGGAAGAGTATCTCAAATATGAACTCGCCCCGAAACCACCAGCATTGTTTGATTCTGCTGGAATGAGGAAGACACAGAAAAGCACGCTCGGTAAGATCCTCAAAACATACGGTTCCGAGCAAACTAAAATCCCAGAACATTCTCTGTTTGTTGTAGATGGTGGATTTTTATTGAGGGCAGTTGTATGGCCTAAACAGTCGTCATATAAGGACATATGTACATCATATTCCAATTATCTAGTGAGACATTTTGGGGCGAACGTCGTGGTTGTTTTTGATGGTTATGCTTGTACAATGTCGACAAAGGGCATGGAACAAGCCCGTAGATCTAAAGACAGGTATTCCATTGATATCAATATCTCACCCGAGTTACCAGCCACCACACCCCAATCCGATTTCCTTGCAAATGCCAAGAACAAAACCCAACTGATCGATCTTCTAATGCAGGAGCTATCTGCTATCAATATTCAGTCCAAGCAGGCCGAGGCTGATGCTGATGTACTGATAGCCGAAACTGCACTTGACATCGCTTAAGATGACAACAATGTTGTCGTTGTGGGAACAGACACAGACTTGTTAGTCATTCTTACCTCTCGAGTTCAACCGGGATGTAATATTCACATGATGTATTCCATTACCACAAACTTACTAGTTTCAGTTAGTGAAATAGCAACCAAAATGGGTGACCATAGAAGCAACCTCCTTGTAGCACATTCTATAAGTGGTTGTGACACTACTTCTGCACTCTTTCGAGTTGGTAAGAAGAAAGTATTCAGTACAATTGTCTCCGATGTTACTAGCGACTCACAACAGTATGTCAACACAATTTTGGCAGATGACAGTACACCAAGTGCAGTAGCCGCTGCCGGGGAACAACTTCTCCTGATCTTATACGGGAGTAAAACTGTTTCCTCTCTCGACCAATATAGATATGTCACTTACAAGCGTTATGTAGCAAAATCTAAACTGAATAAACGCCTCGACCTAGCCTCACTCCCACCAAGCAGCGATGCTGCACAACAACATGTCTACAGATGTTATCTCCAGGTCCAACAATGGCTGGGCACTTCGCTTCCTCCGACGGATTGGGGGTGGTCGCTAGACAATGGACTTCTTGTACCGACTGCAGCCACAAAGCCATGTGCCCCCGATAACCTACTGAATCTGATCAGTTGTGGTTGCAAGAGTGTTTGTACAAAAAGGTGTGGGTGTAAGAAGGCAGGACTCTCTTGCTCAGGTTTGTGTAATTGCAGTTCGGATTCTTGTAACAACCACAGAAACACTGTCCTGTCGGAAATTTCTGAGTTCGATGAATAATATGTATATAGGTCATGTCATTTCTGTATATAGCGTTGATAATAGCCAATGTAACTTAATCCATGTTGATTGATTTGTACATTCTGTAAATATTATTTATTGATTTTTGTACATTCTGTAAATATTATTTATTGATCTGTTCGGTCCCAAGCCCGAAAATAGTTGAGTTCTCATGCTGACGAATTTTATGCCAAAAGGGGAACTCGGCCAGAAGCAGAGGGGGTCTTCCATAATGTCTATTTTGTAAGCAATGATAAAAGACTTCAAATGGTGGTGGATTTTTTATCGTCTGTCCAACTAACATCCCGTTCTGTACTACGACCCTTTGGGCAAATCCGTTAGGAAAATCGTCATTTTTGCGTAAATCCGATACTTTTTTGTGAATTTTCAATAATTTTTCGCAGAAATTGTCACAGAATGCACATTTTCCTCAAGGTAAATGTATATTAGACATTATGTAGCTCGAAATACGCGTAAACAAAAAATACAGTTGGATCAATTCGAGGTTACAAAGTTCGTGCGATTTTTTTTGATTTTTTTCAAACGCGTTTTCGAAAAAAGGCTGTAGAAAAAAAAGCTCAACTGGGATTTTAGGGGACTTTTGTCTAATCGTTCAGTGACATGTACTCGACATTCCCTGAAAAAATCAGCTTTCTCCGATTTTTTTCCCTAGTGAAACCTAATGTTCGTGGGGTAATTGATAGGTCTTGGTGTCACATTACCAGCTGCGTGGATAAAATATTCCGGTAAGCATTTGTTAACCCTCCTGGGCTGCTAAATGTAACAATTTTGAAAAAATAGTATGTTTTTGGACACCAACAACATCAAATGGGAATGCCACAGAGAAACGAAACTTCCTTTACCGGTCGCAAAACTGATAGGGAAAATCTTATTATGTAGTAGGGTATTCAAAAATCGAGGTCTTAACCCATTTTTGACTGAATAAGGAGATATACCCCTTAAAAGCTTAAAATTCCCCGATTTCTGTGGATTTCTCCAAAAAATCAAGTAAGTTTTCAAGAAAAATTGACCATTGACCATTCGCAGGTTTTGGAGTGCCATTACAAGTTGCATGAACAAATTTTTTCGGTAAGCATTTGTTAACCCTCCAGAGGCTGCCAAGCATAGACATTTTGAGAAATGGGCTATTTTTGGGCACCCATAACAACTGATGTGTACCTGCGAAATAAACATAACCTTCTTCATTGGAAGTGGAATTCACCGAGGATTTACAGAGCGATACTCCTGAAAAGGTTAAAAATTCATGTTATCCGAGGATTTCTCTAAAAACATACCGCAGATTTTCAAGACAAATTGGCCGTTCTCAGATCTTAGTGTGACATTACAAGATGCATGTACAAAATATTCCAGTAAGCATTTATTAACCCTATGCAGCTTCTCAAACATCAAAATTTTGATAAAATGAGCTGTGTTTGCGTACCCACAGCACCCAAAAAGGAGAGATCAACATAAGTGGAAGTAGAACTCACTAAGAATTATTTTTGTAAGTAATAAGGTATTCAAAAACAACCCTTAACCCGTTTTGGATGGGATAAACAATGATACCCATCAAAAGCTTAAAATTCATGTTCTCCCTGGATTTCTCTGAAAACATCTTGCAGATTTTTAGGAAAAACGGCCGTTCGCAGTTCTTGGTGTGACCTTCAAGTTGCATGGAAAAATATTCCTGTAAGCACTTGTTAACCCTCTACAAGCTGCCAGACATCAGTATTTTGGATACATTTGAGATAAAATGGACCATTTTCAAATAGTCACAGCACTCAGCGGGTATGTGTCAAACAAACGTAACTCCTTTTGTCGGCCATTAACCTGTCGGACGACGATATTGATATTAACCCTCTCCAAAATTAATGATGGTTTTTATATCAAACTGAGACATTTGAGACTACTCTACACATCTTTCTCATAACATCAAAAAGGGAACTTCAGTGAGACAGTTAAAAACAATTCATCAGACACCCTGGGGTCATGGGAAACCATGGAATCTCAACTGGGAAAGCCACGATTCTCCAGAATCATAAAGTCTATTTAGGCTTTTCTCGCTGGAAAAGACTCTTGTTATTCTATGGATTATTAGGTTTTTCCCTCTGGAACAGACTATTGTTTTTCTACAGATTATTATTATTTTTTAGGCTTTTCCGTCTGGAAAAGACTATTGTTTTTCTACGGATTATTATTTTTGCTTTTTCTTTTTTCTTTTTTTTTCACACATTTTGTCCGTACGATTCAGAAGCCATTTTCGAACCGATTTTAACGAAATTTTGCACACGCATAGAGGGGCACAAAATCTAAAAATGTACCGAAGCGGAATTTTCGATTTAACCCTTATTTCGTCAGAATTGGCAAAAAGCGCCAAAATTGGGATTTTATCGGCACTTTCTTGAAACACGTCTTGTAGATTTTTTTTATACATTCGTCATTGCTAGACCTGTCTGTGACACGCCCTTTGAAACACACGACATATCAGGCGATGCATATGGTAACCCTCCACAACGGGCCAAACATCGAGATTTTGATGAAATAGGCCGGTTTCAGGCACCCACTGCACCCAAACAATACACGAGAGATAAACGTAACTTCCTTTATTGGGAGTGGAGGATCATTTTTGTCAGCAATGAGGTTGTTAAAAAAAACCAGGCGTTAACCCGTTTTGGGCTGGTTAAACAGCAATACCCTCATAAAGCTCAAAAATTCGTATTATCCGTGAATTGCTCTAAACGAGTCCTGTAGATTTTCAAGAAAGATTTGTCACTCCCAGGCCTTGGTGTGACAATAGAAGTTGCATGGACAAAATACTGCGGTGAGCATTTGTTAACCCTCCACGGGCTGCTAAAAGTCAAAATTGTGATAAGATGGACTGTTTTTGGACGCCAACAGCACCCACCTGGTGTACCACCGAAAAAGATTCCTTCTTTTATCGGACGCAAAATTGATGGGGAAACATTTTTGATAGTAAGGGTATTCAAAAGTCGAAGTCTTAACCCATTTTGGACTGGTTAAAGAGAGATACCCCTTAAAAGCTTAAAATTCCCATTTTCTGTGGATTTCTCTAAAAGCAACTTGTAGGTTTTCAGGAATAATTGACTATTCGCAGGTCTTTGTGTGACATTACAAGTTGCATGGGCAAAATATTCCGGTGAGCATTTATTAACCCTCTACAGCTGCTAAGCATCGTAATTTTGTTGAAATAGGCTTTTTTCAGACGCGCACAGCACCCAATACATACCCGAGAGCTAAACATAATCTACTTTGTTGGAAGTGGAATTCACCGAGGACCAAATTTGTTACGAATAAGGGTATTCAAAAAACCAAGCATTAACCCCTTTTGGGATGGTTAATAGCAACACCCATCAAAAGCTTAAAAAATCATGTTTTCCCTGAATTTCTTTACAAAAGTCGGGTTGGGTTTCAAGAGAAAATGGCCGTTGATAGGTCTTAAAGTCACATTACTAGTTGCATGGATAAAATATTCAGATAAGCATTTGTTAGCCCTCCATGGGCTGCTAAATGTCAAAATTTCGAGAAAAAAAAATAGTCTGTTTTTGGACACCAACAACAACAAATGGGAATGCTGCAGAGAAACATAACTTCTTTTACCGGACGCAAAACTGATAGGGAAAAGTTTAGTAAGTAGTAAGGGTATTAAAAAACTGAGGTCTTAACCCATTTTCGCCCAGTTAAGGAGATGTACCCCTTAAAAGCTTAAGATTCCCATTTTCTGTGGATTTCTCCAAAAAATCTAGTAAGTATTCACGAGAAACTGACCATTTGCAGGTCTTGGAGTGACATTACAAGTTGCATGAACAAAAGATTCCGGTAAGCGTTTGTTAACCCTCCAGAGGAGCAAATTTTGAGAAAATGGGCTGTACTTGGCCACCCATTACACCCAATGTGTCCTGCGAGATGAACATAACCACCTTCATTGGAAGTGGGATTCACCGAGGATCATTTTTGTAAGTAATGAAGGTATTCATAAAACCAATCATTAACCCGTTTACAGCTGGTTACAGGGTGATACCCCTCAAAAGGTTAAGAATTCATGTTATCCGAGGATTTCTCTAAAAACATCGTGTAGATTTTCAAGAAAAATTGGCCATTCTCAGATCTTAGAGTGAATTACAAGTTGCATGTACAAAATATTCCAGTAAGCATTTGTTAACCCTATGCTGGTTCTCAAACATCAAAATGTTGAAAAAGTGGGCTGTGTTTGCATACCCGCAGCACCCAAAGTTAAGAGGAGAAATCAACATAAGTGGAAGTAGAATTCACTGAGAATTATTTTTATAAGTAAAAAGCGTATTAAAAAAACAACCCTTAACCCGTTTTGGGCTGGATAAACAATTATACCCATCAACAGCTTAAAATTCATGTTCTCCCTGGATTTCTCTGAAAACATCTCGTAGATTTTTAAGTAAAAGTGGCCATTCACAGTTTTTGGTGTAAAATTACAAGTTGCATGAATAAATATTCCTGTTAGCACTTGTTAACCCTTAACAAGCTGCCAGACATCAATATTTTGGATACATTTGAGATAAAACGGACCATTTTCAAATAGATACAGCACTCAGTGGGTATGTGTCAAACAAAAATAACTTCCTTTGTCGGCCATTAACTTGTTGGGCGACGATATTGATATTAACCCTCTCCTCCGTTAATGGTTTTTACCTAAACATTTTTTTTTATCAAACTAAGTCATTTGAGACTTCTATACTCACCTTTTTCATGACATCAATGAAGGAACTTCAGTGCGACAGTCAAAAGCCATTCATCATACACTGTGGGGTCATGAAAAATCATGGAATCTCATCGGGAAAAGCCATGATTCTCCAGAATCATAAAGTCTAGTTTTTTTGTTTGTTTTTTTTCCCCACACCTTTTGTCTGTACGCTTCAGAATCCATTTTTGGACCGATTTTCACAAAAGTTTGCACACGCATAGAGGGGCACAAAATCTAAAAATGTAGGATCATTTTTGTAAGTAATACAGGTGTTCAAAAAACCAAGCATTAACCCATTTTGGGCTGGTTAAACAACAATACCCCCATAAAGCTAAAAAATTCATGTTTTCCGTAGATTTCTCTAAACCAGTGTTGTAGATTTTCAAGAAAAAATTGTCACTCCCAGGCCTTGATGTGCCAATAGAAACTGCATGGACAAAATACTGCGGTGAGCATTTGTTAAGCATTTGTTAACCCTCCACAGGCTGCTAAAAGTAAAAAATGTGAAAAATGGGCTGTTTTGGAACGCCAACAGCACCCAATGGGTACGCCACAGAGAAAAGTGCCTTCTTTTGTCGACCGCACAATCTATACGGGAATATTTTTGTAAGTAGTAAGGATATTCAAAAGTCGAAGTCTTAACCCATTTTGGAAGGCTAAAGAGAGATACCCCTTAAAATCTTAAAATTCCCATTTTCTGTGGATTTCTCTAAGAACATCCTGTAGGTTTTCAGGAAAAATTGACTACTCGAAGGTCTTTGTGTGACATTACAAGATGCTTGGACAAAATATTCCGGTAAGTGTTTATTAACCCTATACAGGCTGCCAAGCATCGTAATTTTGTTGAAATAGGCTGCTTTGGGGCATGCACAGCACCCAACGTGTACCTGATAAATAAACATAACCTCCTTTGTTGGAAGTGGAATTTACCGAGGACCATTTTTGTAAGTAATAAGGGTATTCAAAAAACCAAGCGTTAACCTCTTTTGTGGTTGTTAATATCGATACCCATCAAAAGCTTAAAAAAATCATGTTTTCCATTGATTTCTTCACAAACATCTGGTAAGGTTTTCAAGAGAAAATGGCAATTGATAGGTCTTGGCGTCACATTACCAGATGCATGGATAAATTGTTCCGGTAAGCATTTGTTAACCCTCCATGGGCTGTTAAATGTCAAAAATGAGTTTTTGGACACCAACAACATCAAACGGGAACCCAACAGAGAAAGATAACTTCTTTTACCGGACGCAAAACTGACAGGGAAACATTTTTGTAAGTAGTAAATGTATTCCAAAATCGAGGTCTTAACCCATTTTTGACTGTTTAAGGAGATATACCCCTTAAAAGCTTAAAATTCCAGTTTTCTGTGGATTTCTCCAAAAAAAATTCCAAGAACAATTAACCATTCGCAGGTCTTCGAGTGACATTACAAGCATGGACAAACTGTTTTGGTAAACATTTGTTAACCCTCCAGAGGCTGCCAAGCATAGACATTTCGAGAAAATGGGCTCTTCTTGGGCAACCATAACACCAAATGTGTACTTACGAGATAAACATAACCTCCTTCATTGGAAGTGGAATTCACCGTCGATCATTTTTGTAAGTAACGAAGGTATTCACAAAAACAAACATTAACCCTTTAGAGCTGGTTACAGAGAGATACCCCTCAAAAGGTTAAAAATTCGTGTTATCTGAGGATTTCTTTAAAAACATCCCATAGATTTCCAAGAAAAAATGGTCATTCTCAGATCTTAGTGTGACATTACAAGTTGCATGTACAAAATATTCCTGTAAGCATTTGTTAACCCTATGCAGGTTCTCAAACATCAAAAGGTTGATAAAATGGGCTGTGTTTGCGTACCCACAGCACCCAAAGTTGGGAGGAGAGATCAAAATAAGTGAAAGTAGAATCCACTGAGAATTATTTTTGGAAGTAATAAGAGTATTCAAAAAACAACACTTAACCCGTTTTGGGCTGGATAAACAATGATACCCATCAAAAGCTTAAAATCCCTGTTCTCCCTGGATTTCTCTGAAAACATCTTGTAGATTTTAAAGAAAAAAAATGGCCATTCACAGTTCTTGGTGTGACATTACAAGTTGCATAAATAAATATTCCTGTTAGCACTTGTTAACCCTCTACAAACTGCCAGACATCAATATTTTGGATAGATTTGAGATAAAATGAACCATTTTTAAATTGACACAGCACTCAGTGGGTATGTGTCAAACAAACATAACTCCTTTTGTCGGTCACTGACTTGTTGGACGACGATATTGACATTAAACCACTCCACCGTTAATGATGGTTTTTACCTAAACAATTTTTTATCAAACTGTGTCATTTGAGACTACTATCTTCACCTTTCTCATAACATCAATGAAGGGACTTCAGTGAGACAGTTAAAAACAATTCATCAGACACTGTGGGGTCATGAAAAATCATGGAATCTCATCGGGCAAAGCCATGATTCTCCAGAATCATAAAGTCTAGTTTTTGGGGTTTTTTTTTCTTTTTTTCCACACATTTTGTCCGTAAGATTCAGAAGCCATTTTCGAACCGATTTTCACAAAATTTTGCACACGCATAGAGGGGCACAAAATCTAAAAATGTACCAAAGCGGAATTTTCGATTTAACCCTTATTTCGCCAGAATTGTCAAAAAACTGTCAAAATTAGGGTTTATAGGCACTTTCTCGAAATGCGTCTTGTAGATTTTTTTTTAAACATTCATCATTGTTAGACCTGCCTGAGACAAGACCATTCATATACAAGAGATTTTCAGCAATGCATATGGTAACTCTCCACAGGCTGCAAAACATCGAAATTTTGATGATATGGGCTGTTTTCGGGTCCCCACAGCACCCAAACGATACACGAGAGATAAACATAACTTCATTTATTAGAAGTAAGATTGGTCGTGGATTATTTTTGCAAGTAAAAGTAATAAGGGTTTTAAAAAAACCAAGCGTTAACCCGTTTTGGGCTGGTTAAACTGCAATACCCCTCAAAAGCTAAATGATTCATGTTTTCTGTGTATTTCTCTAAACGAGTCTTGTAGATTTTCAAGAAAAATTGGTCACGCGCAGGTCTTGGTGTGATAATACAAGCTGCATGGACAAAATACTCCGGTGAGCATTTGTGAACCCTCCACGGGCTGCTAAAAGTCAAGATTGTGATAAAATGGGCTGTTTTTGGACATCAACAGCACCCAATGGGTATGCCACAAAGAAAAGAGCCTTCTTTTATTGAGCACAAAATTTATACGGAAACATTTTTGTAAGTAGTAAGGGTATTCAAAAGTCAAAGTCTTAACCCCTTTTGGACAGGCTAAAGAGAGATACCCCCTAAAAGCTTAAAATTCCCATTTTCTGTGGATTTCTCTAAAAGCAACTTGTAGGTTTTCAAGAAAAATTGACTATTCACAGGTCTTTGTGTGACATTACAAGTTGCATGGACAAAATATTCTGGCGAGCATTTATTAAGCCTCTAAAGGCTGCCAAGCATCGTTATTCTGTTGAAATGGGCTGTTTTCGGAGACGCACTGCACCCAAATGCATACCCGAGAGATAAACATAATCTCCTTTGATGGAAGTGGAATTGAATGAGGAGCATTTTTGTAAGTAATAAGGGTATTCTAAAAACCAAGCGTAAACCCCTTTTGGGGTGGTTAACAGTAATAACCAGCAAACGCTTAAAGAAATCATGTTTTCCTGGATTTCTTTACAAACATCTTAAAGGTTTTCAAGAGAAAATGGCCATTGATAGGTTTTGGTGTCACATTACCCGTTGCATGGATAAAATATTCCTGTAAGCATTTGTTAACCCTATGCAGATTCTCAAACATCAAAAGGTTGATAAAATGGGCTGTGTTTGCGTACCCACAGCACCCAAAGTTGGGAGGAGAGATCAAAATAAATGAAAGTAGAATCCACTGAGAATTATTTTTGGAAGTAATAAGAGTATTCAAAAAACAACACTTAACCCGTTTTGGGCTGGATAAACAATGATACCCAACAAAAGCTTAAAATCCCTGTTCTCCCTGGATTTCTCTGAAAACATCTTGTAGATTTTAAAGAAAAAAAATGGCCATTCACAGTTCTTGGTGTGACATTACAAGTTGCATAAATAAATATTCCTGTTAGCACTTGTTAACCCTCTACAAAATGCCAGACATCAATATTTTGGATAGATTTGAGATAAAATGAACCATTTTTAAATTGACACAGCACTCAGTGGGTATGTGTCAAACAAACATAACTCCTTTTGTCGGTCATTGACTTGTTGGACGACGATATTGACATTAAACCACTCCACCGTTAATGATGGTTTTTACCTAAACAATTTTTTATCAAACTGTGTCATTTGAGACTACTATCTTCACCTTTCTCATAACATCAATGAAAGGACTTCAGTGAGACAGTTAAAAACAATTCATCAGACACTGTGGGGTCATGAAAAATCATGGAATCTCATCGGGCAAAGCCATGATTCTCCAGAATCATAAAGTCTAGTTTTGGGGTTTTTTTTTTCTTTTTTTCCACACATTTTGTCCGTAAGATTCAGAAGCCATTTTCGAACCGATTTTCACAAAATTTTGCACACGCATAGAGGGGCACAAAATCTAAAAATGTACCAAAGCGGAATTTTCGATTTAACCCTTATTTCGCCAGAATTGTCAAAAAACTGTCAAAATTAGGGTTTATAGGCACTTTCTCGAAATGCGTCTTGTAGATTTTTTTTTAAACATTCATCATTGTTAGACCTGCCTGAGACAAGACCATTCATATACAAGAGATTTTCAGCAATGCATATGGTAACTCTCCACAGGCTGCAAAACATCGAAATTTTGATGATATGGGCTGTTTTCGGGTCCCCACAGCACCCAAACGATACACGAGAGATAAACATAACTTCATTTATTAGAAGTAAGATTGGTCGTGGATTATTTTTGCAAGTAAAAGTAATAAGGGTTTTAAAAAAACCAAGCGTTAACCCGTTTTGGGCTGGTTAAACTGCAATACCCCTCAAAAGCTAAATGATTCATGTTTTCTGTGTATTTCTCTAAACGAGTCTTGTAGATTTTCAAGAAAAATTGGTCACGCGCAGGTCTTGGTGTGATAATACAAGCTGCATGGACAAAATACTCCGGTGAGCATTTGTGAACCCTCCACGGGCTGCTAAAAGTCAAGATTGCGATAAAATGGGCTGTTTTTGGACATCAACAGCACCCAATGGGTATGCCACAAAGAAAAGAGCCTTCTTTTATTGAGCACAAAATTTATACGGAAACATTTTTGTAAGTAGTAAGGGTATTCAAAAGTCAAAGTCTTAACCCCTTTTGGACAGGCTAAAGAGAGATACCCCCTACAAGCTTAAAATTCCCATTTTCTGTGGATTTCTCTAAAAGCAACTTGTAGGTTTTCAAGAAAAATTGACTATTCGCAGGTCTTTGTGTGACATTACAAGTTGCATGGACAAAATATTCTGGCGAGCATTTATTAAGCCTCTAAAGGCTGCCAAGCATCGTTATTCTGTTGAAATGGGCTGTTTTCGGAGACGCACTGCAGCCAAATGCATACCCGAGAGATAAACATAATCTCCTTTGATGGAAGTGGAATTGAATGAGGAGCATTTTTGTAAGTAATAAGGGTATTCTAAAAACCAAGCGTAAACCCCTTTTGGGGTGGTTAACAGTAATAACCAGCAAACGCTTAAAGAAATCATGTTTTCCTGGATTTCTTTACAAACATCTTAAAGGTTTTCAAGAGAAAATGGCCATTGATAGGTTTTGGTGTCACATTACCCGTTGCATGGATAAAATATTCCGGTAAGCGTTTGTTAGCCCTCAACGGGCTGCTAAATGTTAAAACTGTGAAATAATAGTCTGTATTTGGACACCAACAACATCAAATGGGAATGCCACAGAGAAACGTAACTTCTTTTACCGGACGCAAAACTGATAGGGAAAATTTTTTGTAAGTAGTTAGGGTATTAAAAAATCGATGTCTTAACCCATTTTCGACTGGTTAAGGAGATATACCCCTTAAAAGCTTAAAATTCCCATTTTCTGTGGATTTCTCCAAAAACCTAGTAAGTTTTTAAGAAAAATTTACCATTCGCATGTCTTGGAGTGACATTACAAGTTGCATGGACAAAATATCCATGTAACCCTCTGGAGGCCGCCAAGCACAGACATTTTGATAAATGGGCTGGCCTTGGGCACCCATAACATCCAATGTGTACCTGCGAGATAAACATGACCTTCTTCATCGGAAGTGGAATTCACCGAGGATCATTTTTGTAAGTAATGAAGGTATTCACAAAACCGAGCATTAACCCGTTTAGGTCTGGTTACAGATCGATACTCCTCAAAAGGTTAAAAATTCATGTTATCTGAGGATTTCTCTAAAACCATCTCATTGATTTTCAAGAAAAATTGGCCATTCTCAGATCTCAGTGTGACATTACAAGTTGCATGTACAAAATATTCCAGTAGCCATTTGTTAACCCTCTGCAGGTTCTCAAACATAGAAGTTTTGATAAAATGGGCTGTGCTTGCGTACCCACAGCACCCAAAGTAAGAGGGGAGATCAACATAAGTGAAAGTAGAATTCACTGAGAATTATTTTTGTTGTAAGTTATACTGGTATTCAAAAACAACCCTTAAACCGTTTCGGGCTGGATAAACAATGATACCCATGAAAAGCTTAAAATTCATATTCTCCCTGGATTTCTCTGAAAACATCTTGTAGATTTTAAAGAAAAAATGGCCATTCGCGGTTCTTGGTGTGACATTACAAGTTGCATGGAAAAATATTCCTGTTAGCACTTGTTTGCCGTGTACAAACTGCCAGACATCCATATTTTGGATACATTTGAGATAAAATGGTCCATTTCCAAATAGACACAGTACTCAGCGAGTGATTAACCCTCTCCAATGATGTTTTTTTACCTAAACAATTTGTTTATCAAGCTGAGTCATCTGAGATTACTATACTCACCTTTCTCATAACATCAATGAAGGAACTTCAGTGAGACATTTAAAAACAATTCATCAGACACTATGGGGTCATGAAAAATCATGGAATCTCATCTGGAAAAACCATGATTCTCCAGAATGATAAAGTCTAGTTATTAGTCGAGTTGTGACGAAGTCAAACTCGACTTATAGTTTGGTGAATGGCGGGCGGGCGGGCGGGCGGGCGGGCGGGCGGGCGGGCGGGCGGGCGGGCAGTCGTAAACAATTGGTTTCCGGATGATAACTTGATAGTGGTTCAACTCACATTCATTAAACTTCATACATAGGTTGGTCTTGGTGGGAGGAAGAACCCTATTGATTTTGGACATGCTACGTCGAAGGTCAAGGTCACAGTGACCTTGAACATAGTAAATCTTAAACAATTGGTTTCCGGATGATAACTTGATAATGGTTCAACTCACATTCATGAAACTTCATAGGTAGATTGGCCTTGGTGAGGGGAAGAACCCTATTGATTTTGGACTCGCTACGTCAAAGGTCAAGGTCACAGTGACCTTTAACATAGTATATCGCAACAATTGGTTTCCGGATGATAACTTGATAGTGGTTCAACCTAGAGTCATGAAACTTCATAGGTGTGTTGGCCTTGGTGCGAGGAAGAACCCTATTGATCTTGGACTCACCAGGTCAAAGGTCAAGGTCACAGTGACCTTGAACATAGTATATCGCAACAATTGGTTTCCGGATGATAACTTGATAGTGGTTCAACCTAGAGTCATGAAACTTCATAGGTGTGTTGGCCTTGGTGCGAGGAAGAACCCTATTGATCTTGGACTCACCAGGTCAAAGGTCAAGGTCACAGTGACCTTGAACATAGTATATCGCAACAATTGGTTTCCGGATGATAACTTGATAGTGGTTCAACCTAGAGTCATGAAACTTCATAGGTATGTTGGCCTTGGTGCGAGGAAGAACCCTATTGATCTTGGACTCACCAGGTCAAAGGTCAAGGTCACAGTGACCTTGAACATAGTATATCGCAACAATTGGTTTCCGGATGATAACTTGATAGTGGTTCAACCTAGAGTCATGAAACTTCATAGGTATGTTGGCCTTGGTGCGAGGAAGAACCCTATTGATCTTGGACTCACCAGGTCAAAGGTCAAGGTCACAGTGACCTTGAACATAGTATATCGCAACAATTGGTTTCCGGATGATAACTTGATAGTGGTTCAACCTAGAGCCATGAAACTTTACAGGTGTGTTGGCCTTGGTGCGAGGAAGAACCCTATTGATGTTGGACTCACCAGGTCAAAGGTCAAGGTCACAGTGACCTTGAACATAGCATATCGCAACAATTGGTTTCCGGATGAGAACTTGATAGTGGTTCAACCTAGAGTCATGAAACTTCATAGGTGTGTTGGCCTTGGTGCGAGGAAGAACCCTATTGACCTTGGACTCGCCAGGTCAAAGGTCAAGGTCACAACTCGACATTGGATCTGTGATCCTGAGCGGCATTTTTTTTTTTTTTTTTTTGGGGGGGGTCCTTTTTTTTTCCACACATTTTGTCCGCACGATTCAGAAGCCATTTTCGAACCGATTTTCACAGCTAGCCCTGCCTTTCACACGACCATT
The DNA here is from genome assembly GCA_031216915.1 of Pictodentalium vernedei. Taxonomy (NCBI): domain Eukaryota; kingdom Metazoa; phylum Mollusca; class Scaphopoda; order Dentaliida; family Dentaliidae; genus Pictodentalium; species Pictodentalium vernedei. The sequence continues at coordinate 460,033,147 of CM062296.1, read as the reverse complement.
GGTACACAAGACATATTAGGCGATGCATATGGTAACCCTCCACAGACTGCCAAACAACGAAATTTTGATGAAATGAACTGTTCTGGGGTCCCCACAGCACCCAAACGATACGCGAGAGATAAACATAACTTCCTTTATTGGAAGTGGAATTCACCGCGGATCATTTTTGTAAGTAATAAGTGTTCAAAAAGCCCAGCGTTAACCCGTTTTGGACTGGTTAAACAGCAATACCCCAAAAAAGCTCAAAACTTCATATTTCTCTAAACGAGTCTTGTTGATTTTCAAGAAAAATTGGTCACTCCCAGGTCTTGGTGTGACAATACAAGTTGCATGGACAAAATATTCCGGTCAGCATTAGTTGACCCTCCCCGGGGCTACTAAACGTAAAAATTGTGATAAAATGGACTGTGTTTGGACACCAACAGCACCCAAACGGTATACCACAGAGAAAGGGGCCTTCATTTATCGGACACAAAATTGATAGAAAAAATTTTTTGAAAGTGGTAAGGGTACTCAAAAGTCGACGTCTTCATCCATTTTGGGCTGGTTAAAGAGAGACACTCATTAAAAAGGGTGTTCAAAAATCGAGGTCTTAACCCATTGTCGACTGGTTAGGAGATATACCCCTTAAAAGCTTAAAATTCACGCTTTCTGTGGATTTCTCAAAAAAAATCTAGCAAGTTTTCAAGAAAAATTGACCCTTCGCTGGTCTTTGAGTGACCTTACAAGTTGCATGGACAAAATATTCGGGTAAGCATTAATTAACCCTCCAGAGCCTGCCAAGTATATAGACATTTTGAGAAAATGGGCGGTTCTTGGGCACCAATAACACCCAATGTTTACCTGCCTGATAAACATAACCTACCTCATTGGAAGTGGAATTCACCGTGGATCATTTTTGTAAGTAATGAAGGTATTCATAAAGCCAAGCATTAACCCGTTTAGGGCTGGTTACAGAGTGATACCCTTCTAAAGGTTAAACATTCATGTTATCCGAGGATTTCTCTAAAAACATCATGTATATTTTCAAGAAAAAATGGCCATTCTCAGATCTTAGGGTGACATTACAAGTTGCATGTACAAAATATTCCAGTAAGCATTTGTTAACCCTATGCAGGTTCTCAAACATCACAATTTTGATAAAATGGGCTGTGTTTGCACACCCGCAGCACCCAAAGTTAAGAGGAGAAATCAACATAAGTGGAAATAGAATTCACTAAGAATTATTTTTAGAAGTAATAAGCATATTAAAAAAACAACCATTAACCCGTTTTGGCCTGGATAAACAATGATACCCATCAAAAGCTTAAAATTCATGTTCGCCCTAGATTTCTCTGAAAAAATCTCGTAGATTTTAATAATAAATGGCCATTCGCAGTTTTTGGTGTGAAATTACAAGTTGCATGAATAAATATTCCGGTTAGCACTTGTTAACCCTCTACAAGCTGCCAGACATCAATATTTTGGATACATTTGAGATAAAATGGACCATTTTCAAACAGGCACAGCACTCAGTAGGTATGTGTCAAACAAACATAACTCCTTCTGTCGGTCATTAACTTGTCGTACGACGATATTGATATTAACCCTCTCCACCGTTAATGACGGTTTTTACCTAAAATAAAATTGAGACTACTATACTCACCTTTCTCATAACATCAATGAAGAAACTTCAGTGAGACAGTTTAAAACAATTCATCCGACACTGTGGGGGTCATGAAAAATCATGGAATCTCATCGGGAAAAGCCATGATTCTCCAGAATCATAAAGTCTAGTTTTGTTTTTGTTTTTGTTTTCCACACATTTTATCTGTACAATTCAGAAGCCATTTTCGAACCGATTTTCACACAATCTTGCACACGCATAGCGGGGCGCAAAGTCTAAAAACGTACCAAAGCGGAATTTTCGATTAAACACTTATATCACCAGAATTGGCAAAAAACTGTCAAAATTAGGGTTAAAAGGCACTTTCTGGAAACGCGTCTTTTAGATTTTTTTTATACATTCATCACTGTAACACCTGTCAGTGACAAGACCATTCATATACAAAAGATGTTAGGCAATGCATATGTTAACCCTCCACAGCTGTCAAACATCGAAATTTTGATGAAATGGGCTGTTTTCGGGCCCCTAAAGCACCCAAACGTTTTCAGACACGCTCAGCACCCAATGTATACATATATACCCGAGAGACAAACATAATCTCCTTTGTTGGGAGTGGAATTCACCATTTACCATTTTTGTAAGTAATAAGGGTATTCGAAAAACCAAATGTTAACTCCTTTTGTGGTGGTTAATAGCGATACCCATCAAAAGCTTAAAAAAATAATGTTTCCCCTGGATTTCTTTACAAACATTTTGTAGGGTTTTCAAGAGAAAATGGCCATTGATAGGTCTTGGTGTCACATTACCAGTTGCATGGATAAATTATTCCGGTAAGCTTTTGTTAACCCTCCATGGGCTGCTATATATCCAAATTTTGAAAAAAAAGTCTGTTTTTGGACAAAAACAACATCAAATGGGAATGCCACAGAGAACAGTAACTTCTTTTACCGTATGCAAAACTGATAGGGAAATTTTTTGTAAGTAGTAACGGTATTCAAAAATCGAGGTCTTAACCCATTTTCGACTGGTTAAGGAGATATACCACTTAATAACTGAAAATCCCCGTTTTATGTGAATCTCTCAAAAAAATCTAGTAAGTTTTCAAGAAAAATTGACCATTCGCAGGTCTTGGAGTGACATTACAAGTTGCATGGACAAAATATTCCGGTAAGGATTTGTTAACCCTCCAGAGACTGCCAAGCATAGACATTTTGCAAAAATGGGCTGTTCTTGGGCACCCATAACACCCATCGTGTATCTGCGAGATAAACATATCCTCCTTCATTGGAAGCGGAATTCACCGAGGATCATTTTTGTAAGTAATTAAGGTATACACAAAACCAAGCATTAACCCTTTAGGGTTGGTTACAGAGCGATACTCCTCAAAAAGTTAAAAATTCATGTTATCCGAGGATTTTCTAAAAACATCTCGTAGATTTTCAAGAAAAAATGGCCATTCACAGATCTTAGTGTGACATTACAGGTTGCATGTACAAAATATTCCAGTAAGCATTTGTTAACCCTATGCAGGTTCTCAAACATCAAAATTTTGATAAAATGGGCTGTGTTTGCATACCCATTTATTTATTTATTTATTTATTTATTTATTTTATTTTATTGATGTTTAAGGTCACATATTTATGCACAATGGCTAATCATGACCGTGACAGTTTTACGGGTGGAGGAAGCTGGAGTACCCGGAGAGAACCACCGAGCAACGACGAGCAGCTGCCAGCTCCCCAACATCGTAACTCCGCACTGCACTGCAGCACAGGCAGGGTTAGACTGGTTGAAGACATGCGTACCATCGACGTGCAGTACGCCTTAGTACATGGCGTCATCGTGCCCCCACACGGGCAGTGGAGATGAAGTGTCTTTGCGTACCCATAAGTGGAAGTAGAATTCACTGAGAATTATTTTTGAGAGTGATAAGGGTCTTCAAAAAACAACCCTTAACCCATTTTGGACTGGATAAACAATGATACCCATCAAGAGCTTTAAATTCATGTTCTCCCTGAATTCTCTGAAAATATCTTGTAGATTTTTAAGAAAAAATGGCCATTCATAGTTCTTGGTGTGACATTACAAGTTGCAAGGGAAAATATTCCTGTTAGCACTTGTTAACCCTCTACAAACTGCCAGACATCAATATTTTGAATATATTTGAGATAAAATGGACCATTTTCAAATAGCCACAGCACTCAGTGGGTATGCGTCAAACAAACATAACACATTTTGGCACTCATTAACTTGTCGGACGACGATATTGATATTATCCCTCTCCGCCATTAATGATGGTCTTAACCTAAACATTTGTTATCAAACTGAGTCATTTGAGACTACTATACCCACCTTTCTCATAACATCAATAAAGGAAATTCGGTGAGACAGCTAAAAACAATTCATCAGACACTCTGGGGGTCATGAAAAATCATGGAATCTCATCTGGAAAAGCCATGGTTCTGCAGAATCATAAAGTCTAGTTGTGCTCTGAATTTATTCCGTTATTATTTGCAGTAATACCATTGACATTTCTTTCCAGATTGTTCCACCGAATTGGTAGCAACTGGACTGGTAAGTTGGAGGAGAAGGTTGTCCCCGGTTTGTTCACGCGTAATTGGCCGTTTTGTCTCGCGTTTGTTTCAAGTCTGTGGAAGTAATTCTCAAAAGATACAGGTAATTTATTAGTGTGCCAGGCTCGTACAAAAGTGATAGCCGATAATTTGAATTCATCTGGAAATTTCAATATACTATTCTTTCTAAAGAGGGGGTGAGTATGACTGTTGTCTTCTTTTCGGTTTATTAACCTAATTGCCTTTTTTGTAGGGCATTAATACGGCTAGTACAAGCAGCATTTCCCCGTATCTCTATTCCATAAATGAGGTGACAATGTATCAGGGCATAGTATAAGGATTTTAGGGCGCTTACTGCTAGTGTTCTCTTTAATTTATTTAGGCAGTAAATTTCGCTGGAAATTTTCTTGCACACGGGTTCGATATGGTGTTTGAAGGATAAGTTCTCGTCAGTGATAATAAGGAATTTCACTGATTTTTCATTATATCGAACAACAATTTAAATCTAGTCCATTTAGTTTCAATCGTATTCGATTTGATTTATGATCATTACCGTGAGGGTGGAGAAGCATATATTTACTTTTATAGGCATTTATTTTAAGATGGTTGCTACAGCACTATTTGTATAGATTAGCCATTTCCTTGTTTGCCTGTGTTTCTAGTAATTTCATATCATGTCCAGCCGTGTAGGCAGTTGTGTCATCAGCAAAATAAAGAATATTTGGCTCCGATGCAGCATTAATATCATTAACATAAATTAAGAATAGTATAGGTCCAAGTATAGACCCCTGGGGCACCCCACATGTTGTGTAAAGGGCAGACATACTTGACTGGTAGCTGACATATTGCTGTCAGTTATCTAGATAACTCTCAAACCAAGAATATCCTACTCCCCGGATTCGGTAAAATTGCATTTTGGTCAGAAGAATATCATGACTAATCGAATCAAAGGCTTTCGATAAATCAATAAAAATTGTTAGGGTTGAATCCTTTGTCAGTTTATCATTTTCTTCAACTACAAATTTTAGTAGCTGCATGATGGGATGAATGGTTGTATGCTTTTTTCTAAATTCATTTTGGTTCTTACTTAGAATTCCGTACGTGCCAAGAAAGCTAATTAATTGTTTAACAATTAGTTTCTCTAGCAGCTTTGAAAATTCAGGTAAGCTGCTGACCGTCGGTAATTGTTGAATTGTTGTGGATCGCCATTTTTAAATACAGGAACTACTCTTGATATTTCCATGTTGTCCGGGAACATACCAGTTGAGACGGAAAGGTTGAAAATATGGTTCAGTGGGGCTACAACATGGAGTATTGTTTCCTTTAATAATCGCGTGGAAAAACCTTGAGCATCAAAAGTGTTCTTACTTTTAATCTTAGTTGTCGTATCTATTATTTCTTCTTCCTTTGTTGGCGAGGAGAAGAAACAATTTGGGAAATTTCCTGTCAAATAAGACACAAAATGTGAGTCGCTTTGTGTTGGGATCTCATCATTAATCCTTCGACCTACGTTGACGAAGAAGTTGTTGAACTCGTTTGCGATATTCTCGGACTCGTGTATAATTCCGTCTTTGTATTTGAATGTGGTTGGTAGCTGACTTCCTGATTTCGATCTGCGAATTAAGTGTCGGAGTATATCCCAATTTTTGTGTATTATTCTTATTTTCTTCAAGATTGTTTGCATAGTGGAGGTTTTTACAGGTACGCCCAGGGGGTGGGGGTGGTGGTCTACCCAAAAATTCCAGACACAGGGTAGAGGTGGGTGGGTCCATTGGCCCGGAAAAAAACGTGGAAATGACCCAAATTGCAATTTTTTTCCTGCACTTAAATTCATTCAAAGAATGATGTTCTTATACCTTTAAGATGATTCAGGGTGGTGAATAGATTATTCTAAACATGCTTTGGAGAGAATGTGGGGTATAGACAAGCTCAGAAGCGTCAAAATGTTCTCAGGGAAGATTCGCTAATTTGACCACTGAAGTGGACATTAGAAACATTAACACACACTAATCAAATTTGAATAATCTGCAACTGAGTTTTGTTATGAACACTTTTTTTTAATTCAACCAAACTTACTCATGTAGAATTACTCTACTGAATTCAGCTATCAATATACTTTAACAAAATATGTCTTTGCTATATAGTCTTTAGAACCAACTCATTTGACTTTGCCTAATCCCACAGCTCATCTCTCCACGTGTAAAAAGCAAAAACTATCATACTCATTTTGATTAGTTTATATAAAATGTAAACTTAATTAAATCAACAAAAACATATTCAACCATGACTTGGTTAAGAAGTTAACTCTGTGAAAAACTTAAGATATTTGTAAATCGAAAATGTTGTGATAAAATAAAACCTTGAATATAAAATAAAATATGGAAAAATAAACTGAATCTCTTCAAAATCAACAAAAATGAAACAATCGTATATCTCAAATCGTTTATATAGCACTGAGGGAACATGCGTCCTTATGAGTTTCATCACAATAACATAGAAAACGGAGCATTGATAATTGGCCAGGTTTCAGCAGTGTTTTGAGCTCCGAAATGAAATATGGGCGGGGGGGGGGGGGGGTCCCCTCGGGAAGAGTGGAAAAAATTTACATGTTTGGAGTGGTCGGTCCCCGGCAGGCTGAAAAAATTTTTTAGACCCTGTGTCTGCAAGTTTTTTCCAGCCCCCCCCCCCCCCACCCCCGCGGTACGCCTCAGTTTATTGAATATATTGCAATATTGTTTATACCTTTGTTTGATTTGTTCTGACAGGCCTTTGTTTTTTGTAAGCGATGACTTAACCATACCGGAAGTCATCCATGGTTCGCGTTTGATGAGTCTATTTACTTTGCTTGTATCTACTAGTGGGAAAGCCTTTTCATAGGCTTGCAAGTAAATATTAATGAACCTGTCATAGGCTTGGTTTACTTCTATACAATTGTGTACTTCACTAAAGTCGCTAGTTTCAATGTAGGTTATAAATAATTCGATACTGCGACGCGAGAAAATTCTTTTCCTAGTCTGCTCATGCCTTAGCTTCTGTTGTTTTGGCGGGTAGACGATGAAGGTGCCGACGTGATCTGAGATGTCAGTTATTAAAATTCCGTCTTTGTAGTTCAAATAATTATTTGTGAGGATGTGGTCAATTTAGGTCGCAGAGTGGTCAGTGATTCTTGTTGGTCTAGTGATGACATGGATGAATCCACTGTGGAATACATGTTCGATGTATGAGTTTGTTTGAGAGTGGTGTTCAACATTCAATAAGTCTATGTTAAAGTCTCCGAATATATATGACGTCTGTTGGCTCGAGCTTAACTTGTTCATGAGATTATTAATTTTCTCTAGGAAAGTATTAACATCAGCGTGGGGAACTGTGTTAGGTCGATAAATACACACCGACTATTGATGGAGTTCAATGACAAGGCATTCGAAGACATGCTCAGTAAATTCGGTTAGGTCCTCTCTAATAATGAATGGGATGTCGTCTTTTACATGTATACCCACACACTCACGGACATCGACTGTTCGCGCCCTATATTGTAGTGGGTGATACCCGTCTAAATCATAGTTCATCAAATCACTTATTTTCAATATTTCTGTGAGTCAAATAATGTCGAAAGTGTTTTTCCCACTGTTAGTTTCACCGAGCAAGTGTTTAATGGAGTCAAAATTTTCACTTAGGCCCCGACAAGTCAAGGGGAAGATCGATGTCCCCTGATTTGTGGACCCGATTTCCCGTTTGAATTCATTCGGGGTGTAATAATTACAGAAATGGTTGTTTATCGTGAATGGGATTTCATGGTCATCTGTTGCATCCGCGTATGTTATATCATTAAGAAGAGCCTGGAAATCATATTGAGCGTTTTCCTGTACCGTAATTTATGTACCGATTTTGGTCAAATAAGCGGCATTGTGGAGTGGCCGTTGACGATTCATTAAGATTCGGCTTAATGGATGGACTCACTCAACCCCCAGCCCCCGAATTTCCCCCTATAATGCCATTTATATGACTAAAATCGGTTGATAATTTTTTTTCGAATATTGAAGAAATAAGTAACTGATATCACGTTACTGGTTTGGCACCATAGGTTGCAATACATTAAAAGATTTGCATTGACGACAGTGTTAACAATTTCCTGTCTCCTAAGCTCATCAAGGTCATCTGGGGAAAAACAGTTGTGAATCCACTTAGTATATAATCTCATTAAAAAAATTAAGAGGAAAAAAATATCGGTGAGACTACTTACCGATGACAACCGAGAACAAATTAAAATAATAAATAAAGGCAAAAATAAATATTAATTGTTGGCATATGGGTACTCTATTTAAGTAAAAGCTAGAAAAAAACAACTTTAGACCGACCAAGTCTATGGTGAAGGGGGGTATTCATTAATCCTTTGCCTTTGGCGCCGAACCGAGAAGAGACTACTTGCCGAGAACAAAACAAAATAATATGTAAAGATCGAAATAAAAGTTTATTGTTAGCGTATAAAGCATGTAAGTACTCTAAGTTATGTGCAAATTAGTAACCAAACAATTTTAAACCAGTCAGGTCAATGGTGAATGGGATTATTTATTAATTCCCACATTCGGAGCCGAACCGAGAAGAGGCTACTTGCGAGAACAAAACAAAATTTAAAAATGAAAATAGAAGTCTATTGTTTGCGTATAAGACATTTATCTTATACCTGTTGAAGATATAGCCCATGTGTTATAGATTATCTATAACACATACCCCTATGTCATATAGATTGGAGAATGGACTATAGTCTTTTTCTATATTATAATATAATGATGACATTCGCAAAATTGTTTATAAATCGTGTCAAATCTGGTGAAATAGATTATCAAACATATTTTTGTCATAAATCATAAGAATTGAGGCGTAAGTATATTTCTGTAATTGTTTTCGCAGTTACTTTCTAAGGGGAACTATACTTTATCATTCACTTGAATTTGTAGCCTTGTTATGCACCAACAGCTTTTCCGGGCACATCACATGCATTCATGCCCAACAAGTGAAAGCAGTCGACTCCACTCCAGATGAGTCGACATTTTGACACGAAATCATCCCTAAAACCCTTTTAAAAATGCAGAAAAGAACAAAAATGGTCGGTATAAGATAAATACAACAATACCATAGTGTGTTTTGATATGTTTGATATCTCAACTCGTTGAAAATGAGTTTTTTTCGTTCGGCAAGCCTCGCAAAAAAAACTCACTTTCAACTCATTGAGATATCAAACCACTGAGTGGAAGATTATGTCGCGTTTGCTCAACGGGAGATGTTGAAAGTGAAAAACACTTCCTCATTGACTGTCCAGCATACGAATCAGAGAGAAAGCAACTGTTTGATATTGTATCGAATGCCCGGCCGGAGTTCTATGCCTTGAACAGCTTAGACAAATTTCAAGTGATCATGAAAAATGACAATCCCTCAAGATGTGCTGCTGTCTGTAACATAATCCAGTTGTTCTTTATAAAGCGTAACTTTTTAATCAGTAATTAGAATATCCATGAACATGAATACATGAATCCATGAATACAATATCATTTTAAGCTCAGGGTTCAATTCATAGGCAAGCATTCAGTCCTGACTAAGAGCATAATTATCAAGCTACATATGTTTACATGTTGTGGAGGCATATTTTCACGCAGATAGTATTGTGTTCTCTGTAAATATTTGTATTTGTATATATTTCTTGAAATTTCCGTTTCATTTCCAACACTCTTCACATTTGTATGAAGGTACAAAGATTGTATTGTAATTTCAGTTACAAATTTATTCATAACTTACTTGTGTGCAATCTGCCTCATCGAAGGTGTTTTTTGCAATAAATCTAATCTAATCTAATCTAATCTATCAAAAGGCAGGAGCTATTTACCACCCGGGTGGCAAATAGCTATTTCTCATTATTTAAGCTATTTACCATCCGGGTGGCAAATAGCTATTTCTCATTATTTAAGCTATTTACCACCCGGGTGGCAAATAACTATTTCTCATTATTTAAGTTATTTACCACCTGGGTGGCAAATAACTATTTCTCATTATTTAAGCTATTTACCACCCGGGTGGCAAATAACTATTTCTCATTATTTAAGCTATCTACTGCCGGGGTGGCAAACAGCTATTTCTCATTATTTAAGCTATTTACCATCTGGGTGGCAAATAACTATTTCTCATCATTTAAGCTATTTACCACCTCGGTGCAAATAACTATTTCTCATTATTTAAGCTATTTGCCACCTGGGTGGCAAATAACTATTTCTCATTATTTAAACTATTTACCACCCCAGTGGCAAATATCTATATCTCATTATTTAAACTATTTACCACCCTGGTGGCAAATACCCATTTCTCATTATTTAACCTATTTGGCACCTGGGTGGCAAATAACTATTTCTCATTATTTAAGCTAATTACCACCACGATGGCAAATAGTGATTTCAATCAGAGGGGGGTGGCAAATAACAATAATGAACACAATAACAATAGTAATAGAAAGGGGTGGTAAACTATGATAAAATCAAAAGGGGTTAGCAAATGTACCTAAAAATGAAAAGGGGATAGCAAAGTGATAATAATCAAAACAGATAGCAAATAATAAAAGCAATCAATGAGGACAAATAAAAAATAAGTGTAGTAATAAAAGGGGGTGGCAAGTCGAAAGGGGATAACAAATGCAATTAATAATGAAAAAGGGGGTGGCAATAATCAAAATGGGTGTCAAATAATGGAAACAATCAAAAGGAGATGACAAATTAATCAAAGGCAGATTGCAAATAATGATAACAATGAAAGGGGGAGGGAATGGTAAATAAAGATACTACTGAAAAGGGGTGGCAAATAATAATAATCAAAAGGGGTGTCAAATAATGGTAATAATCAAAAGGAGATGACAAAGATTAAATTCAGAGGGAGTGGCAAATAATGATAGCAATGGAAAGAGGGTGGCAAATAAAGATACTACGGAAAAGGGGGCACAAAATAACTATAATAATCAAAAGGGGGGTGTCAAATAATGGTAATAATCAAAAGGATATGAGAAATAAAGATTATATTCAAAGGGAGACGGTGAATAATGATAACAATGAAATGGGGGTGACAAATAAAGATAATACTGAAAAGGGGTAGCAAATAACAATTATAAAAAAAGTGGTGCCAAATAATGGTAATACTCAAAAGGAGACGACGAAAACAGAATATAGTCAAAGGGGGGGTGGGTGGCAAATAATGATAGCAACAGAAAGGGAGTGGAAAATAAAGATAATACTGAAAATGGGGGTGGCAAATAACTCTAATAAACAAATAGTGTACCAAATTATGGAAACGATCAAAAGGAGGTGGCAAATAAAGATTATAGACAAAGGGGGTTGCAAATAATGATAACAATCAAACAGGGGTGGCAAATAAACATAATACTAAAAAGGGGGGGGGGGTGGCAAAAAATAATAATAAAAAAAGGTGTTGCCAAATAATGGTATTAATCAAAAGGAGTTTACAAATAAGGATTATAGTCAAAGGGGGATGGCAAATAAAAAAAAAGTGTGGCAAATAACTATAATAATCAAAGTGGGAGCCATTATAGTCAAACGGGATGGCAAATAAAAATAACAATTAAAAGGGGGGGTGGCAAATAAGATAATACTCAAAAAGGGGCTGGCAAATGAGATAATACTAAAAAGGGGGTGGCAAATAAGTACAATAAACAAAAGTGATGCCAAATAATGGTAATAATCAAAGGGAGATGACAAATAAAGATTATCGTCAAAGGGGGGTGGCAAATAATGATAACAATTAAATGGGGTGGCAAGTAAACACAATACTGAAAAAAGGGTGGGAAATGACTATAATAATCAGAATGAGTGCCAAATAATGGTAATAATCAAAAGATGAGAAATAATGATTACAGTCAAAGAGGGATGGCAAATAATGAAAACAATTAAAAGCGGGGGGTGGTAAGAAAAGGTAATACTGAAAGGGGATGGCAAATAAGTCTATTAATCAGAATGGGTGCCAAACAAATGTAATAATCAAAAGATGACAAATAAAGATGGCAAACAAAGGGGGATGGCAAATAATGAAAACAATGAAAAGGGGGGTGGCAAATAAATGTAATAATCAAAATGGGAACCATTATAGTCAAAGGGGATGGCAAATAAGAATAACAATTAAAAGGGGGGTGGCGAATAAGATAATACTGAAAAGGGGGGTGGCAAATAAGATAATACTGAAAAGGAGGTGGCAAATAAGTATACTAACCAAAAGCAGTGCCAAATAATGGTAATAATCAAAAGGAGATGATGAAAAGAGATTTTTGTCAAAGTGGGATGGCAAATAATGATAACAATGAAAAGGGGCTGGCAAGATAAGGTAATACTGAAAATGGGGGTGGCAAATAACTATAATAATCAAAGTGAGAGCCATTATAGTCAAAGGGGATGGCAAATAAGAATATCAGTTAAAAGGGGATGGAAAATAAGATAATACTCAAAAGGGTGTGGGAAATAAAATAATACTGAAAAGGGGGTGGCAAATAAGTATAATAATCAAAAGAGGGGCCAAATAATGGTAATAATCAAAAGGAGATGACAAATAATGATTATAGTCAAGGGGGGTAGCAAATAATGATAACAATTATAAGGGGTGGCAAGTAAAGACAATACAGAAAAAGGGGTGGGAAATAACTATAATAATCAGAATGGGTGTCAAATAATGGTAATAATCAAAAGAAGACAAATAAAGAGTATAGTCAAAGGGCGGGGGGGGGGGGGGGGGGGGGGGGGGTAATAATGATAACAATGAAAAGGGGATGACAAATAGAGATAATTCTGAAAAGTGGTGGTAAATAACAATACTAAACAAAAGTGGCATCAAATAATGGTAATAATCAAAAGGGGATGATGAAAAGAAATTTTTGTCAAATTGTGATGATGGCAAATAATGATAGCAATGAAAAGGGGGGTGGCAAATAAACATAATACTGAAAAGGGGTGACAAATAACAATAACAAACAAAAGTGGTGCCAAATAATGGTAATAATCAAAATGAGATGACAAATAAGGATTATAGTCAAAGGGGATGGCAAATAATGATAACAATGAAAAGAGCAGGCAAGATTAGGTAATACTGAAAAGGGGGGTGGCAAATAACTATAATAATAATCAAAACGGGAGTAATTATAGTGAAAGGGGAGTGGCAAATAAGAATAACAATTAAAAGGGGGTGAAAAATTAGATAATACTCAAAAGGGGGTGGCAAAGAAGATAATACTCAAAAGGGGGTGGCAAATAAGTATAATAATCAAAAGTGATGCCAAATAATGGTAATAATCAAAGGGGGATGACATATAACGATTATAGTGAAAAGAATTAAATGAGGTGGCAAGTAAACACAATACTGAAAAAGGGGTGGGAAATAACTATAATAATCAGAATGGGTGCCAAATAATGGTAATAATCAAAAGATGAGAAATAAAGATTATAGTCAAAGGGGGATGGCAAATAATGAAAACAATTAAAAGCAGGTGGCAAGAAAAGTTAATACTGAAAGGGTGTGGCAAATAACTCTATTAATCAGAATGGGTGCCAAACAAATGTAATAATCAAAAGATGACAAATAAAGATGGCAAACAAAGGAGGACGGCAAATAATGAAAACAATGAGAAGGGGATGGCAAATAAAGATAATGCTGAAAAGGGGTGGCAAATAACAATACTAAATGAAAGTGGTGCCAAATAATGGCAATAATCAAAAGGAGATGACAAATAAAAATTATAGTCAAGAAGGAATGCAAATAATGATAGCAATGAAAAGGGGGGTGACAAGATAAGGTAATACTGAAAAGGGGGTGGCAAATAACTATAATAATCAAAATGGGGACGATTATAGTCAAAGGGGATGGCAAATAAGAATAACAATTAAAAGGGGGGTGGCAAATAAGATAATACTGAAAAGGGGGGTGGCAAATAAGATAATACTGAAAGGGGGGGTGGCAAATAAGTATAATAATCAAAAGCGATGCCAAATAATGGTAATAATGAAAAGGAGATGATGAAAAAAGATTTTTGTCAAAGGGGGATGGCAAATAATGATAGCAATGAAAAGGGGGGTGGCAAATAAACTTAATACTGAGAAGGGGGTGACAAATAACAATAATGAACAAACATGATGCCAAATAATGGCAATAATCAAAAGGAGATGACAAATAAAGATTATAGTCAAAGGGGATGGCAAATGATGGTAGCAATGAAAAGGGAGTGGCAGGTAAACATATTACTGAGAAGGTGGTGACAAATAACAATAATAAACAAAAGTGCTGTCAAATAATGGTAATAATGAAAAGGATATGACAAATAAAGATTATAGTCAAAGGGGGGGGGGTGGCAAATAATGATAACAATGAAAAGGGGCTGGCAAAGTAAGGTAATACTGACAAAAGTGTGGCAAATAACTATAATAATCAAAGTGGGAGTCATTATAGTCAAAGGGGGTGGCAAATAAGAATATCAGTTAAAAGGGGGTGGAAAATAAGATAATACTCAAAAGGGTGTGGAAAATAAGATCATCCTGAAAAGGGGTGGAAAATAAGTATAATAATCAACAGTGGGGCCAAATCTTGGTAATAATCAAAAGGAGATGACAAATAACGATTATAGTCAAGGGGGGTGGGAAATAATGATAGCAATTATAAGTAGTGGGAAGTGAAGACAATACTGAAAAACGGGTGGGAAATAACTATAATAATCAGAATGGGTGGCAAATAATGATAATAATCAAAAGAAGACAAATAAAGATTATAGTCAAAGGGGGGTGTCAAATAATGATAACAATGAAAAATGGATGGCAAATAAAGATAATTCTGAAAGGTGGGTGGCAAATAACAGTACTAAACAAAAGTGGTGCCAAATAATGGTAATAATCAAAAGGAAATGAAGAAAAGAGATTTTTGTCAAAGGGGGGGGGGGTGGCAAATAATGATAGCAATGAAAAGGGGGTGGCAAATAAACATAATACGGAAAAGGGGGTGACAAATAACAATAATGAACAAAAGTGGTGCCAATTGATGGGAATAATCACAAGGAGGTGACAAATAAAGATTATAGTCAAAAGGGGATGGCAAATAATGATAACAATGGAAAGGAGGTTGCAAGATAAGGTAATACTAAAGACGGGGTGTCAAATAACTACAATAATCAAAATGGTAGCCATTATAGTCAAAGGGGATGGCAAATAAGAATAACAATTAAAAGAGGGTGGCAAATAAGATAATACTGAAAAGGGGGTGGCAAATAAGATAATACTGAAAAGGAGGTGGCAAATAAGTATAATAATCAAAAGAGGTGCAAAATAATGGTAATAATCAAGAGGAGATGATGAAAAGAAATTTTTGTCAAAGGGGGATGGCAAATAATGATAGCAATGAAAAGGGGGGTGGCAAATAAATATAATACTGAAAAGGGGGTGACAAATAACAATAATGAACAAACGTGGTGCCAAATAATGGTAATAATCAAAAAGAGATGACAAATATACATTATAGTCAAAGGGGAAGGAAAATAATGATAACAATGAAAAGGGGGCTGGCAAGATAAGGTAATACTGAAAAGGGGGTGGCAAATAACTATAATGATCAAAGTGGGAGCCATAATAGTCAAAGGGGATGGCAAATAAGAATATCAATTCATAGGGATTTGAAAATTAAATAATACTCAAAAAGGGATGGAAAATAAGATAATACTGAAAAAAGGGGTGGCAAAAAAGTATAATAATCAAACGTGGAGCCAAATAATGGCAATAATCAAAAGGAGATGACAAATAACGATTATAGTCAAGTGTGTGTGTGTGGGGGGGGGGCAAATAATGGTAACAATTGAGAGGGGTGGCAAGTGAAGACAATGCTGAAAAAGGGGTGGAAAATAACTGTAATAATCAGAATGGGTGCCAAATAATGGTAATAACGAAAAGAAGACAAATAAAGATTATAGTCAAAGGGGGAAGGCAAATAATGATCACATTGAAAAGGGGATGGCAAATAAACATAATACTGAAAAGGGGGTAGCAAATGACAATACTAAACAAAAGTGGTGCCAAATAATGGTAACAATCAAAAGGAGATAATGAACAGAGATTGTAGTCAAGGGGAGATGGCAAATACAGATAGCAATGAAAAGGGTGTGGCAAGATAGAGTAATACTGAAAGGGGGTGACAAATAACTATACTGATCAAAACAGGAGCCATTAGAGTCAAAGGGGATGGCAAGTAAGAAAAAGAATTAAAATGGGGTGGCAAATAAGATAATACTGAAAAGGGAATGGCAAATAGGATAATACTGAAAAGGGGGTGGCAAATAAATATAATAATCAAAAGTGGTGCCAAATAATGATAATAATCAAAAGGAGAAGAGGAAAAGAGATTTTTGTCAAAGGGGATGACAAATAATAATAGCGATGGAAAAAGGTGGAAAATAAGATAATAATGAACTGAGGTGGCAAATAACTATGATAACCAAAAGTGGTGTCAAATAATGGTAATAATCAGAAGGAGATGACGAGTACAGATTTTAGTCAAAAGGGTTGGCAAATAATGATAACAATTAAAGAGGGTGGCAAGTAAAGATAATAAAGAAAAGGGGTTGCAAGTAACTATAATACTCAAAAGTGGTGCCAAATAATGGTAATAATCAAAAAGAGATGACAAATAAAGATTATAGCCAAAGGTGGTGACAAATAATGATAGTAATAAAAAGGGGGTGGCTAATAAACATAATACTGAAAAGGGGGGTGGCAAATAATAATAATAAACAAAAGTGGTGCCAAATAATGGTAATAATAAAAAGGAGATGACAAAGACTATAGTCAAAGGGGGTGGCAAATAATGATAACAAGGAAAAGGAGGTGGCAAATGAATATACTACTGAAAGGGGTGGCACAGGACTATAATAATCAAAAGGGGAGCAAAATAATGATAATAATCAAAAGGAGGTGACAAATAAAGATTACAGTCAAAGGGGGGTGGCAAATAATTGTTTTTTGTGTTTTTTGGATTGCTTCAATAAACTGCCGATCTGTCAGCAGCAAAAGACATTTTGCATGTTACCCAAGTGTTGTGGTATTTAGTGAGTAGTCAATATCAAAAGATTCTGATAGATCGTTCTGGAGAAGAAGATTTTTAAAGAAATTCCCTCATATCTTACTAACTTAACATCTGGGCTCCCATAGGCACCCCAAATATTAACCCAGGAACTCGATTTGAAAAAAAACCCTGAAATCTGGCCCTCCTAGAGATGGTGTATCTCAAATATGAAAAGGATTCTGACTGGTGGATCTGAAGAAGATGTTTAATGAAATTTCCTCATATTGCACTAAGTTAAACTTTAGGCTCCAATAGAGAGACCAAACACTAACCCAGGGACCCGACTTGAACACAATTTAATCTGACCCCCCCCCCCCCCTTCCCCCAGAGGTGATTTATACCAAATATGAAAGCATTCTGTCTGGTGGATTTGAACAAAAAGATTTTTAAAGAAATTTTCTCATATTGCACCAAGTTGAATATGGGATCCCAAAGGGAACCCAAATATCAACCAATGATGTGCGATTTAAGCAAATGTGAGTCTGGCCCACCTAGGGATGTTGTACACTAAATATGAAAGGATTCTGACTGGTAAATCTGAAGAGGATTTTAAAAGAGATGCCTTCATACTGCACTAAGTTAAAATTCGGGCTCCTACAGGGACCCCAATTATTAACCAATGACTCAATTTGAACAAACTTGAATCTGCACCACTCCCATCCCCCCCCCCCCACCCACCCACCCAGGGATGTAATATACCAAATATCAAAAGATTCGAACTGATGGTTCTTTTTTAATTTTGAAAAACAATTTTTGGGTGCTATCAGAATATTGCCCCTTGTGGTGTTCCCTATGGGCGTGGCAAGGTTATTTGAACACATTTTAATTGGCATATCATAGGGAACACGCACGTGAAATTTGATTTAATTCGGCCCAGTAGTTTACGAGTGGAGTCGATAATGTAAAGTTCACGCCAGATGGACAACAGACAAAAACTGATCACTTAAGCTCCCATGGCTAAGTCAGGTGAGCTAAAAACATTTATTCTGGTCTGTGCCATTTCAGAAATGTGGGCGTTTGATTTTTTCCTATTTTTAGCACCTTTGGAAATCAATCAAGTACTCATAGCCTAATTATATTAGATGACAAATTTGGTTCAAACCAACCCATTGGTCCAAAATAGGCATACCCCCACAGACAGCCAAAATATTGACCTACAGACTTCCCTTGAACCCTTATAAAAATATTTTCTACCAGTGAGCTTGTGCGAGCTTGTTGCAAGCTTGCGTGAGCTTGTAATTTCGGGCAAGCTCATGGTGTAAGCTTGTGCGAGCTCGCAGCAGAAATCACAGATGCCAAATTACTGATGGTGGATTCAGGATGTCTATTGGGCAGAACACATCATGTGACTTCGTTCAACTCAAGGCTCCAGATACAACTGTTAGAATTCAAATTTGTCTGGAACATCATACATGTGTGTAAGATAAGGTTTGCATGTTTTTCAACATTTTCCTCTTGTTATTGTTGTATATAATCAGGTAATTAGTAAAGCTTTTATATGTTGATCATGCTAACAAGAGCTGGAAGCCCGGTGGCTCAGTGGTTAAGGCATTGGACTTCAAACCGAGAAGTACATGGTTCAATCCCCGTCAGGGGCATCTGCATTGTGTCCTTGGGAAAGGCCCTTAATTACAATTGCCCACTTCGCATTTGTTTGGAATGAGCTTGCACTAGGCTTTTAATGTTTTTTAGGCTTTTGGGCATTAAACCACAGCCCGAACATGGCAGAAGCTTCATTTGAACAAGTAGAAAGGGTGTACTCCAAAGATGGTCGGTGCCATATATGCTTGAATTTGGCCCAGTGGTTTTGAAAAAAATATATTTCAAAAGTTAAAGGATGACACACGACCCATGATGGTCGACAGATGCCAAGCGATGGCATTAGCTCCCACTAACTTTTAGTCAGGTGAACCAACAAGAGCTCCCATGGGGCCTGAGGCGCTCAGCTGGTAAAGTTCTTCAAATAACAGATTTCTGATCTGGGAAATATTGGCATTTCAAAATATTGATATTTTAAGTTCCTGGGGTTCCCACAGGGATATGGAAACTATAATCTTTATTTGTCACCTCCTTTTGATTATTACATTATTTGGCACCCCTTTTGATTATTATAGTCAAGAGCCACCCATTATTTGGCACCCATTCTGATTATACTAGTTATTTGCCTCCCATTTTAGTGTTATCTTTATTTGCCCACTCCAATTTCATTGCTATCATTATTTGCCATCACCCTTTGAATATAATCTTTATTTGTCACCTCCCTGTGACTATTGCCATTATTTAGGACCCCTTTTGATTATTATAGTCATGTGCCACCCCTTTTATATATTATCTTTATTTGCCACCCCTTTTCATTATTATCCTTATTTTCCACCCCTTTCCATTGCAATCTGTAATCTTTATTTGTCACCTCCTTTTGTTTATTACTATTATTTCGCACCACTTTTGTTTATTATTGTTATTTGTCACCCCCCTTTTTCAGTATTATGTTATTTGCCACCCCCCTTTTAATTGCTATCATTATTTGCCATCCCCCTTTGACTATAATCTTTATTTGTCATCTCCTTTTGATTATTATTATTTGGCACCACTTTTGTTTATTATTGTTATTTGTCACCCCCTTTTCAGAATTATGTTTATTTGCCACCCCTTTTTCATTGCTATCATTATTTGCCACCCCCCTTTGACTATAATCTTTATTTGTCAGCTCCTTTTGACTAATACCATTATTTGGCACCACTTTTGTATATTATTGTTATTTGTCACCCCCCCTTTTCACTATTATGTTTATTTGCAAACCCCTTTTGATTGCTATCATTATTTGCCATCCTTTGAATATAATCTTTATTTGTCATCTCCTTTTGATTATTACCATTATTTGGCACCACTTTTGTTTAGTATTATTATTCTCCACCCCCTTTTCAGTATAATCTTAATTTGTCATCCACTTTACATTGTTATCATTAAATGCCATCCCCCTTTGACTATAATCTTTATTTGTTATCATTTTATTATTACCATTATTTGGCACCTATTCTGATTATTATAGTTATTTGCCACCCCCCTTCAGTATTACCTATTCTTGCCACCCCCCTTTAATTGTTATCATTATTTGCCCACTCCCCTTTGACTATAATCTTTATTTGTCATCTTTTGATTATTACCATTATTTGGCACCTATTCTGATTATTATAGTTATTTACCAACCCCTTTTCAGTATTGTCTTTACTTGTCACCCCTTTTAATTGTTATCATTTTTTGCCATCCCCTTTGACTATAATCTTTATTTGTCATCTCCTTTTGAATATTTCTATTATCTGGCACCACTTTTGATTATTATAGTTATTTGCCACCCCGTTTTCAGTATTATCTTATTTGCCACCCCCTTTTCTGCATTATCTTATTTGCCACCCCCATTTTAACTATTATTATTATTTGCCATCCTCTTTGACTAAAATGGCTCCCGTTTTGATTATTATAGTTATTTGCCAACCCCTTTTCAGTATTACCTTATCTTGCCACCCCTTTTCATTGTTATCATTATTTGCCATCCCCCATTGAATATAATCTTTATTTGTCATCTCCTTTGGATTATTACCATTATTTGGCACCCACTTTTGTTTATTTTGTTATTTGTCACCCCCTTTTCACTATTATGTTTATTTGCCACCCCCCTTTTCATTGCTAGCATTATTTGCCATCCCCCTTTGACAAAAATCTCTTTTCAACATCTCCTTTTGATTATTACCATTGTTTGGCAACACTTTTGTTTAGTATTGTTGTTCGCCAAACCTTTGTCAGTATAATCTTTATTTGCCATCCCCTTTCCATTGTTATCATTATTTGGCACCCATCCTGATTATTAAAGTTATTTGCCACCTGCTTTCAGTATTACCTTTTCTTGCCACCCTCTTTTAATTGTTATCATTATTTGCTGTCCCCCATAGATTATAATCTTTATTTGTCATCTTTTGATTATTATAATTATTTGGCACCCATTCTGATTATTATAGTTATTTCCCAACCTCTTTTCAGCATTGTCTTTATTTGCCACCCCTTTTAAATGTTCTCATTATTTGCCATCGCCTTTGACTATAATCTTTCTTTTTCATCTCTTTTCGATTTTTACCATTATTTGGCACCACTTTTGATTGTTATACTTATTTGCCACCCGCTTTTCAGTATTATCTTATTTCCCAACCCCTTTTAACTGTTATTATTATTTGACATCCTGTTTGACTATAATGGCTCCCGTTTTGATTACTGTAGTTATTTACCAACCCCTTCTCAGTATTATCTTATCTTGCCAGCACGTTTTCTTTGTTATCATTATTTGCCACTCCCTTTGACTATAGTCTTTATTTGTCATTTTTTGATTATTACCATCATTTGGCACCTATTTTGATTTTTATAGTTATTTCCCAATCCCCTTTCAGTATTCTTTTACTTACCACCCCTTTTAATTGTTATTATGTGTCACCCCCCCTTTGACTATAATCTTTATTTGTCATCTCCTTTTGATTATTTCCATTATCTTGCACCATTTTTGATTATTATAGTTATTTGCCACCCTCTTTTCTGTATTATCTTATTTGCCATCCCCTTTTCTGCATTATCTTATTTGCCACACCCTTTTAACTGTTATTATTATTTGCCACCCTCTTTGACTATAATGGCTCCTGTTTTGATTATTTTAGTTATTTGCCAACTCCTTTTCAGTATTACCTTATCTTGCCACCCCCCCCTTTTCATTGTTATCATTATTCGCCATCCCCCTTTGACTACAATCTTTTTTGTCATGTCCTTTTTGATTATTACCATTATTTGGCACAACTTTTGTTTTTTATTGTTATTTGTCACCCCTTTTTCATTATTTGGAACCACTTTTGATTATTATAGTAACGGGCCACACCCTTTTCAGTATTATCTTTATTGCCACCCCCCCTGTTCATTGGTATCAGTATTTGCCATCCCCCGCTGACTACAATCTTTATTTGTCATCTCCTTTTGATCATTACCATTATTTGGCACAACTTTTGTTTATTATTGTTATTTGTCACCCTCTTTTCAGTATTTTGTTTATTTGCCACCCTCTTTTCATTGCTGTCATTATCTGCCATCCCCCTTTGATAAAAATCTCTTTTCATCATCTCCTTTAGATTATTACCATTATTTGGCACAACTTTTGTTTATTATTGTTATTTGTCACCCCTTTTAAGTATTTTGTTTATTTGCCACCACCCTTTTTCATTGCTATCATTATTTGCCATCCCCCTTTGATAAAAATCTCCTTTCATCTTCTCCTTTAGATTATTAGCATTATTTGGCACCACGTTTGTTCAGTATTGCTATTTGCCACCCCTATTTCAGTATAATCTTTATTTACCATCCCCTTTTCATCATTACCATTATTTGCCATCCCCCCTTTGAATATAATCTTTATTTGTCATCATTTGATTAATACCATTATTTGGCACCCATTCTGATTATTATACTTATTTGCCATCCCCTTTCAGTATTAACTTTTCTTGCCACCCTCTTTTAATTGTTATCATTATTTGCCACCCCCCTTTGACCTTTATCTTTATTTGTCATGTTTTGATTATTACCTTTACTATAATCTTTATTTGTCAAATAATCTCCTTTTGATTATTTCCATTTTTTATTTTTATTTGTCACCCCCTTTTCAGTATTATATTTATTTGCCACCCCTTTTCATTGCTATCATTACTTGCCATCCCCCTTTGAATATAACCTTTATTTGTCATCTCCTTTTGATTATTACCATTATTTGGCACCACTTTTGATTATTATAGTAATGGGCCACCCCTTTTCAGTACTATCTTTATTTGCCACCCCCTTTTCATTGGTATCATTATTTGCCATCCCCGTTGACTACAATCTTTATTTGTCATCTCCTTTTGATTATTACCATTATTTGGCACAACTTTTGTTTATTATTGTTATTTGTCACCCTCTTTTCAGTATTTTGTTTATTTGCCACCCCCTTTTCATTGCTGTCATTATTTGCCATCCCCCTTTGATAAAAATCTCCTTTCATCATCTCCTTTAGATTATTAGCATTATTTGGCACCACGTTTGTTTAGTATTGCTATTTGCCACCCCTATTTCAGTATAATCTTTATTTACCATCCCCTTTTCATCGTTATCATTATTTGCCATCCCCCTTTGAATATAATCTTTATTTGTCATCGTTTGATTAATGTCATTATTTGGCACCCATTCTGATTATTATACTTATTTGCCATCCCCTTTCAGTATTAACTTTTCTTGCCACCCTCTTTTAATTGTTATCATTATTTGCCATCCCCCTTTGACTACAATCTTTATTTGTCTTCTCCTTTTGATTCTTACTATTATTTGGCAAAACTTTTCTTTTTAATTGATATTTGTCACCCCCCTTTTCAGTATTATGTTTATTTGCCACCCCCTTTTCATTGCTATCATTATTTGCCATCCCCCTTTGAATATAACCTTTATTTGTCATCTCCTTTTGATTATTACCATTATTTGGCACCACTTTTGATTATTATAGTAATGGGTCACCCCCTTTTCAGTATTATCTTTATTTGCCATCCCCTTTTCATTGGTATCATTATTTGACATCCCCGTTGACTACAATCATTATTTGTCATCTCCTTTTGATTATTACCATTATTTGGCACAACTTTTGTTAATTATTGTTATTTGTCACCCTCTTTTCTGTATTTTGTTTATTTGTCACCCCTTTTCATTGCTATCATTATTTGCCATCCCCCTTTGATAGAAATCTCCTTTCATCATCTCCTTTAGATTATTAGCATTATTTGGCACCACGTTTGTTTAGTATTGCTATTTGCCACCCCTATTTCAGTATAATCTTTATTTACCATCCCCTTTTCATCGTTATCATTATTCGCCATCCCCCTTTGAATATAATCTTTATTTTTCATCGTTTGATTATTACCATTATTTGGCACCCATTCTGATTATTATACTTATTTGCCATCCCCTTTCAGTATTTACTTTTCTTGCCACCCTCTTTTAATTGTTATCATTATTTGCCACCCCCTTTGACTATAATCTTTATTTGTCATTTTTTGATTATTACCATCATTTGGCACCTATTTTACTATAAGCTTTATTTGTCAAATAATCTCCTTTTGATTATTTCCATTTTTTATTGTTATTTGTCACCCCCTTTTCAGTATAATGTTTATTATTTGCCACCCCCTTTTTCATTGTTATCATTATTTGCCATCCCCCTTTGAATATAACCTTTATTTGTCATCTCCTTTTGATTATTGGTCCTCGGTTTGAATCCCACCTGCGGCAACCGCGTTGTGTCCTTGGGCAGGACACTTTACCCCGATTGCCTACATGGGGGCACGATGACGCTGTGTACTGAGGCGTACTGCACGTCGATGGTACGCATGTCTTCAACCAATCTAACCCTGCCTGTGCTGCGGTGCAGAGTTCAGAGTTTACGATGTTGGAGAGCTGACAGCCGCTCGTCGTTGCTCGGTGGTTCTCTCCGGGTACTCCGGCTTCCTCCACCCGTAAAACTGTCACGGTCACGATTAGCCATTGTGCATAAGTATGTGACCTTAAACACCAATAAATAAATAAATATTTTGATTATTACCTTTATTTGGCACCACTTTTGATTATTATAGTAATGGGTCACCCCTTTTTCAGTATTATCTTTATTTGCCACCCCCTTTTCATTGGTATCATTATTTGCCATCCCCATTGACTACAATCTTTATTTGTCATCTCCTTTTGATTATTACCATTATTTGGCACAACTTTTGTTTATTATTGTTATTTGTCACCCTCTTTTCAGTATTTTGTTTATTTGCCACCCCCTTTTCATTGCTATCATTATTTGCCATCACCCTTTGATAAAAGTCTCCTTTCATCATCTCCTTTAGATTATTAGCATTATTTTGCACCACGTTTGTTTAGTATTGCTATTTGCCACCCCTATTTCAGTATAATCTTTATTTACCATCCCCTTTTCATCATTATCATTATTTGCCATCCCCCTTTGAATATAATCTTTATTTTTCATCGTTTGATTAATACCATTATTTGGCACCCATTCTGATTATTATACTTATTTGCCATCCCCTTTCAGTATTAACTTTTCTTGCCACCCTCTTTCAATTGTTATCATTATTTGCCACCCCCTTTGACTATAATCTTTATTTGTCATTTTTTGATTATTGCCATCATTTGGCACCTATTTTACTATAATCTTTATTTGTCAAATAATGTCCTTTTGATTATTTCCATTTTTTATTGTTATTTGTCACCCCCTTTTCAGTATTATGTTTATTTGCCACCCCCTTTTCATTGCTATCATTATTTGCCATCCCCCTTTGAATATAACCTTTATTTGTCATCTCCTTTTGATTATTACCATAATTTGGCACCACTTTTGATTATTATAGTAATGGGCCACCCCCTTTTCAGTATTATCTTTATTTTCCACCCCCTTTTCATTGGTATCATTATTTGCCACCCCCTTGTCTATAATCTTTAATTGTGATCTCCTTTTGATTATTACCATTATTTGGCACCACTTTTGATGATTATACTTATTTGCCACCCCCTTTTCAGTATTGTCTTATTTGTCATCCCCTTTTCTGCATTATCTTATTTGCAGCCCCCTTTTAACTGTTATTATTATTTGCCACCCTCTTTGACTGTAATGGCTTCCCTTTTGATTATTATAGTTATTTGCCAACCCCCCTTTCAGTATTACCTTATCTTGCAACCCCCTTTCATTGTTTTCATCATTTGCCACCCCCCTTTGACTACAATCTTTATTTGTCATCTCCTTTTGATTCTTACCATTATTTGGCACAACTTTTCTTTTTTATTGTTATTTGTCACCCCCTTTTCACTATTATGTTTATTTGCCACCCCCTTTTCATTGCTATCATTATTTGCCATTCCACTTTGAATATAACCTTTATTTGTCATCTCCTTTTGATTATTACCATTATTTGGTACCACTTTTGATTATTATAGTAATGGGCCATCCCCTTTTCAGTATTATCTTTATTTGCCACCCCTTTTCATTGGTATCATTATTTGCCATCCCCGTTGACTACAATCTTTATTTGTCATCTCCTTTTGACTATTACCATTATTTGGCACAACTTTTGTTTATTATTGTTATTTGTCACCCTCTTGTCAATATTTTGTTTATTTGCCATCCCCTTTTCATTGCTATCATTATTTGCCATCCCCTTTGATAAAAATCTCTTTTCATCATCTCCTTCAGATTATTACCTTTATTTGGCACAACTTTTGTTTATTATTGTTATTTGTCACCCCTTTTCAGTATTTTGTTTATTTGCCACCCCCTTTTCATTGCTATCATTATTTGCCCTCCCCCTTTGATAAAAATCTGCTTTCATCATCTCCTTTAGATTATTAGCATTATTTGGCACCACGTTTGTTTAGTATTGCTATTTGCCACCCCTATTTCAGTATAATCTTTATTTACCATCCCCTTTTCATCGTTATCATTATTTGCCATCCCCCTTTGAATATAATCTTTATTTGTCATCGTTTGATTAATACCACTATTTGGCACCCATTCTGATTATTATACTTATTTACCATCCCCTTTCAGTATTAACTTTTCTTGCCACCCTCTTTTAATTGTTATCATTATTTGCCACCCCCCCCCCCCCCTTTGACTATAATCTTTATTTGTCATTTTTTGATTATTACCATCATTTGGCACCTATTTTACTGTAAGCTTTATTTGTCAAATAATCTCCTTTTGATTATTTCCATTTTTTATTGTTATTTGTCACCCCCTTTTCAGTAGTATGTTTATTTGCCATCCCATTTTCATTGCTATCATTATTTGCCATCCCCCTTTGAATATAACCTTTATTTGTCATCTCCTTTTGATTATTACCATTATTTGGCACCACTTTTGATTATTATAGTAATGGGCCACCCCCTTTTCAGTATTATCTTTATTTGCCACCCCCTTTTCATTGGTATCATTATTTGCCACCCCTTGTTTATAATCTTTATTTGTGATCTTTTGATTATTACCATTATTTGGCACCACTTTTGATGATTATACTTATTTGTTATCCCCCTTTTCGGTATTGTCTTATTTGTCACTCCCTTTTCTGCATTATCTTATTTGCAACCCCGTTTTAACTATTATTATTATTTGCCACCCTCTTTGACTATAATGCCTCCCGTTTTGATTATTATAGTCATTTGCCAACCCCTTTTCAGTCTTACCTTATCTTGCAACCCCTTTTCATTGTTTTCATTATTTGCCATCCCCCTTTGACTACAATCTTTATTTGTCATCTCCTTTTGATTATTACCATTATTTGGCACAACTTTTGTTTTTTATTGTTATTTGTCACCCCCTTTTCAGAATTATGTTTATTTGCCACCCTCTTTTCATTGCTATCATTATTTGCCATCCCCCTTTGATTATAACCTTTATTTGTCATCTCCTTTTGATTATTACCATTATTTGGCACCACTTGTGATTATTATAGTAATGGGCCACCCCCTTTTCAGTATTATCTTTAGTTGCCACCCCCCTTTTCATTGGTATCATTATTTGCCACCTCCTTTGTCTATAATCTTTATTTGTCATCTCCTTTTGATTATTACCATTATTTGGCACTACTTTTGATTATTATACTTATTTGCCATCCCTTTTCAGTATTACTTTTTCTTGCCACCCACTTTTAATTGTGATCATTATTTGCCACCCCCCCCCCCCCCCTTGACTATAATCTTTATTTGTCATCTTTTGATTATTACCATTATTTGGCACCACTTTTGATTATTATTCTTATTTGCCACCCCCTTTTCAGTATTATTTTATTTGCCATCTCTTTTTCTGCATTATCTTATTTGCCATCCCCTTTTAACTGTTATTATCATTTTCCATCCCCTTCGACTATAATGGCTCCCGTTTTGATTATTATCATTATTTGCCAACCCCTTCTCAGTATTACCTTATCTTGCCAGCCCGTTTTCATTGTTATCATTATTTGCTACCCCCCTTTGACTATAATCTTTATTTGTCATTTTTGATTATTACCATCATTTGGCACCTATTTTGATTATTATAGTTATTTCCCAACCCCCTTTCAGTATTCTCTTTACTTGCCACCCCTTTTAATTGTTATCATTATTTGCCATCCCCTTTGACTATAATCTTTATTTGTCATCTCCTTTTGATTATTTCCATTATCCGGCACCACTTTTGATTATTATAGTTATTTGCCACCCTCTTTTCGGTATTATCTTATTTGCCATCCCCTTTTCTGCATGATCTTATTTGCCACCCCCCTTTTAACTGTTATTATTATTTGCCACCCTCTTTGACTATAATGGCTCCCGTTTTGATTATTTTAGTTATTTGCCAACCCCTTTTCAGTACTACCTTATCTTGGAACCCCTTTTCATTGTTTTCATTATTTGCCATCCCCCTTTGACTACAATCTTTATTTGTCATGTCCTTTTTGGTTATTACCATTATTAGGCACAACTTCTGTTTTTTAATGTAATTTGTCACCCCCCTTTTCAATGTTATGTTTATTTGCCACCCCTATTTCAGTATAATGTTTATTTACCATCCCCTTTTCATCGTTATCATTATTTGCCATCCCCCTTTGAATATAATCTTTATTTGTCATCGTTTGATTAATACCACTATTTGGCACCCATTGTGATTATTATACTTATTTACCATCCCCTTTCAGTATTAACTTTTCTTGCCACCCTCTTTTAATTGTTATCATTATTTGCCACCCCCCCCCCCTTTGACTATAATCTTTATTTGTCATTTTTTGATTATTACCATCATTTGGCACCTATTTTACTATAAGCTTTATTTGTCAAATAATCTCCTTTTGATTATTTCCATTTTTTATTGTTATTTGTCACCCCCCTTTCAGTATTATGTTTATTTGCCATCCCATTTTCATTGCTATCATTATTTGCCATCCCCCTTTGAATATAACCTTTATTTATCATCTCCTTTTGATTATTACCATTATTTGGCACCACTTTTGATTATTGTAGTAATGGGCCACCCCCTTTTCAGTATTATCTTTATTTGCCACCCCCTTTTCATTGGTATCATTATTTGCCACCCCTTGTTTATAATCTTTATTTGTGATCTTTTGATTATTACCATTATTTGGCACCACTTTTGATGATTATACTTATTTGTTATCCCCCTTTTCGGTATTGTCTTATTTGTCACTCCCTTTTCTGCATTATCTTATTTGCAACCCCCTTTTAACTGTTATTATTATTTGCCACCCTCTTTGACAATAATGGCTCCCGTTTTGATTATTATAGTCATTTGCCAACCCCCTTTTCAGTCTTGCCTTATCTTGCAACCCCTTTTCATTGTTTTCATTATTTGCCATCCCCCTTTGACTACAATCTTTATTTGTCATCTCCTTTTGATTATTACCATTATTTGGCACAACTTTTGTTTTTTACTGTTATTTGTCACCCTCTTTTCAGTATTATGTTTATTTGCCACCCTCTTTTCATTGCTATCACTATTTGCCATCCCCCTTTGATTATAACCTTTATTTGTCATCTCCTTTTGATTATTACCATTATTTGGCACCACTTGTGATTATTATAGTAATGGGCCACCCCCTTTTCAGTATTATCTTTATTTGCCACCCCCTTTTCATTGGTATCATTATTTGCCACCTCCTTTGTCTATAATCTTTATTTGTCATCTCCTTTTGATTATTACCATTATTTGGCACTACTTTTGATTATTATACTTATTTGCCATCCCTTTTCAGTATTACTTTTTCTTGCCACCCACTTTTAATTGTGATCATTATTTGCCACCCCCCCCCTTGACTATAATCTTTATTTGTCATCTTTTGATTATTACCATTATTTGGCACCACTTTTGATTATTATTCTTATTTGCCACCCCCTTTTCAGTATTATTTTATTTGCCATCTCCTTTTCTGCATTATCTTATTTGCCATCCCCTTTTAACTGTTATTATCATTTTCCATCCCCTTCGACTATAATGTCTCCCGTTTTGATTATTACCATTATTTGCCAACCCTTTCTCAGTATTACCTTATCTTGCCAGCCCGTTTTCATTGTTATCATTATTTGCCACCCCCTTTGACTATAATCTTTATTTGTCATTTTTGATTATTACCATCATTTGTCACCTATTTTGATTATTATAGTTATTTCCCAACCCCCTTTCAGTATTCTCTTTACTTGCCACCCCTTTTAATTGTTATCATTATTTGCCATCCCCTTTGACTATAATCTTTATTTGTCATCTCCTTTTGATTATTTCCATTATCCAGCACCACTTTTGATTATTATAGTTATTTGCCACCCTCTTTTCGGTATTATCTTATTTGCCATCCCCTTTTCTGCATGATCTTATTTGCCACCCCCTTTTAACTGTGATTATTATTTGCCACCCTCTTTGACTATAATGGCTCCCGTTTTGATTATTTTAGTTATTTGCCAACCCCTTTTCAGTACTACCTTATCTTGGAACCCCTTTTCATTGTTTTCATTATTTGCCATCCCCCTTTGACTACAATCTTTATTTGTCATGTCCTTTTTGATTATTACCATTATTAGGCACAACTTTTGTTTTTTAATGTAATTTGTCACCCCCTTTTCAATGTTATGTTTATTTGCCACCCCTATTTCAGTATAATGTTTATTTACCATCCCCTTTTCATCGTTATCATTATTTGCCATCCCCCTTTGAATATAATCTTTATTTGTCATCGTTTGATTAATACCACTATTTGGCACCCATTGTGATTATTATACTTATTTACCATCCCCTTTCAGTATTAACTTTTTTTGCCACCCTCTTTTAATTGTTATCATTATTTGCCACCCCCCCCCCCCCTTTGACTATAATCTTTATTTGTCATTTTTTGATTATTACCATCATTTGGCACCTATTTTACTATAAGCTTTATTTGTCAAATAATCTCCTTTTGATTATTTCCATTTTTTATTGTTATTTGTCACCCCCTTTCAGTATTATGTTTATTTGCCATCCCATTTTCATTGCTATCATTATTTGCCATCCCCCTTTGAATATAACCTTTATTTGTCATCTCCTTTTGATTATTACCATTATTTGGCACCACTTTTGATTATTGTAGTAATGGGCCACCCCCTTTTCAGTATTATCTTTATTTGCCACCCCCTTTTCATTGGTATCATTATTTGCCACCCCTTGTTTATAATCTTTATTTGTGATCTTTTGATTATTACCATTATTTGGCACCACTTTTGATGATTATACTTATTTGTTATCCCCCTTTTCGGTATTGTCTTATTTGTCACTCCCTTTTCTGCATTATCTTATTTGCAACCCCCTTTTAACTGTTATTATTATTTGCCACCCTCTTTGACTATAATGTCTCCCGTTTTGATTATTATAGTCATTTGCCAACCCCTTTTCAGTCTTACCTTATCTTGCAACCCCTTTTCATTGTTTTCATTATTTGCCATCCCCCTTTGACTACAATCTTTATTTGTCATCTCCTTTTGATTATTACCATTATTTGGCACAACTTTTGTTTTTTATTGTTATTTGTCACCCTCTTTTCAGTATTATGTTTATTTGCCACCCTCTTTTCATTGCTATCATTATTTGCCATCCCCCTTTGATTATAACCTTTATTTGTCATCTCCTTTTGATTATTACCATTATTTGGCACCACTTGTGATTATTATAGTAATGGGCCACCCCCTTTTCAGTATTATCTTTATTTGCCACCCCCTTTTCATTGGTATCATTATTTGCCACCTCCTTTGTCTATAATCTTTATTTGTCATCTCCTTTTGATTATTACCATTATTTGGCACTACTTTTGATTATTATACTTATTTGCCATCCCTTTTCAGTATTACTTTTTCTTGCCACCCACTTTTAATTGTGATCTTTATTTGCCACCCCCCCCCCCCCCTTGACTATAATCTTTATTTGTCATCTTTTGATTATTACCATTATTTGGCACCACTTTTGATTATTATTCTTATTTGCCACCCCCTTTTCAGTATTATTTTATTTGCCATCTCCTTTTCTGCATTATCTTATTTGCCATCCCCTTTTAACTGTTATTATCATTTTCCATCCCCTTCGACTATAATGGCTCCCGTTTTGATTATTATCATTATTTGCCAACCCCTTCTCAGTATTACCTTATCTTGCCAGCCCGTTTTCATTGTTATCATTATTTGCCACCCCCTTTGACTATAATCTTTATTTGTCATTTTTGATTATTACCATCATTTGGCACCTATTTTGATTATTATAGTTATTTCCCAACCCCCTTTCAGTATTCTCTTTACTTGCCACCCCTTTTAATTGTTATCATTATTTGCCATCCCCTTTGACTATAATCTTTATTTGTCATCTCCTTTTGATTATTTCCATTATCCGGCACCACTTGTGATTATTATAGTTATTTGCCACCCTCTTTTCGGTATTATCTTATTTGCCATCCCCTTTTCTGCATGATCTTATTTGCCACCCCCTTTTAACTGTTATTATTATTTGCCACCCTCTTTGACTATAATGGCTCCCGTTTTGATTATTTTAGTTATGTGCCAACCCCTTTTCAGTACTACCTTATCTTGGAACCCCTTTTCATTGTTTTCATTATTTGCCATCCCCCTTTGACTACAATCTTTATTTGTCATGTCCTTTTTGATTATTACCATTATTAGGCACAACTTTTGTTTTTTAATGTAATTTGTCACCCCCTTTTCAATGTTATGTTTATTTGCCACCCCCTTTTCATTGCTATCATTATTTACCATCCCCCTTTGAATATAACCTTTATTTGTCATCTCCTTTTGATCATTACAATTATTTGGCCCAACTTTTTATTATTATAGTAATGGGCCACCCCCTTTTCAGTATTATCTTTATTTGCCACCCCCTTTTCATTGGTATCATTATTTGCCACCTCCTTGTCTATAATCTTTATTTATGATCTTCTTTTGATTATTACCATTATTTGGCACTACTATTGATGATTATACTTATTTGTCACCCCCTTTTCATTACTGTCTTATTTGTCACCCCCTTTTCTGCATTATCTTATTTGGCGCCCCTTTTAACTATTATTATTATTTGCCATCCCCCTTTGACAATAATCTTTATTTGTCATCTCCTTTTGATTATTTCCATTATTTGGCACCACTTTTGTCCATTATTGTTATTTGTCACCCCTTTTTCAGTATTATGTTTATTTGCCACCCCTTTTCATAGCTATCTTTATTTGCCATCCCGTTTGACTATCATCTCTGTTCATCATCTTCTTTTGATTATTACCATTATTTGGCTCCACTTTTGTTTAGTACTGTTACTTGCCACCCCCTTTACAGTATTATCTTTATTTGCCATCCCCTTTTCATTGTTATCATTATTTGCCACCTATTATATATATTTGCCGCCCCCTTTTTATTTTGATCATTATTTCCCATCCCTTTTTCACATACGTGGTAGACCAAGCACATACCTTCAGTTCTCTGCACTTGGACAAATTATACAATATTTTTTAAAATCGCTATTTACCACCCTATTGATCCATCCCACCTTTTCAATTTTTTAGAGTCCAAACTAGGTGAATGTGTCCCGTAGTGTTGTCTTAACGCAACCCGAAACTAAATCTTGCCCGTTACAGAAATCGCTATTTGCCACCCGGGTGGCAAATAGCTAAAATAAAGAGGAATAGCTATTTGCCACCCAGGTGGCAAATAGACACTTTCATATCAAAACACACTATGGTATTATCGTATATGTATCTACTATAGAGACTACTTGCTGAGAATAAAACATAATAATATTTCAAAACGAAAATAAAAGTTTATTGTGTGCGTATAAGGCATGTTGGACCTACTATATATTATGTACAAATTAATAACATTTTTTTTAAACCAGCCAGGTCTACGGTGAATGGGGTTATTTATTAACAAAATTTGAAAATGAAAATAAAAGTATCTACTCTATATTATATACAAATTTTCCAAACCGCTGTATCCATGTGGAGAAGAAGCATAGCTTGTGATATTTGTGATTGTTGGTATCACTTGGAGTGTGAGAAACTGAAAGTTAAGGAGTTTTCTCATTTGTCTAAGTCTTCCGTGAGTCACATTTGTCTGAGTTGCTTGTGCAAGTCTGGTTCTTTTGACTGGGAAGATTCTCACTTGAGGCTCACGGCAGTGGCCAACACTGGGTCAGTTTTTGATGCTGCAAGGAGGGAGAAAATCTTCTTGCGCAATGAAAGCCATACAATAAAGGTTGCTGACATACATTACTACCATCCTATGAGGAGATATTACCAGGATAAATTTGCCCGCCAGCTTCTCGGTCCTCAGTGGAAAGACTCTGTTGCAATTTCGGTGACTGGGAATGGAAGCTGTCTATTTAATGCCATATCGGTTGCTTTGTTTGGAGATGAGTCTCGTTCCACGGAACTGAGAGTTCGTACCTGCGTTGAGTTGGCTTTGAATAAGTCAAGATTGGTGGACCTAATAATAAACCAGCCAAGTCAACATGTATGACTTGCAGGTCTAAAACCTGGTAAATGGTGATGGGAATTGTATGTACCAGTATAGGTGACAAAAGAATAGACAATTTTAAACCAGTCAAGTCTATGACTCAGTTGCAGGTCCAAAGGCCTGGTAAATGGTGATGGGAATTGTGTTTCTATATTTAAAAAAAAATAAATTTAAAGTCTATGTGATGGGAATTATTTATTAATTTTGTATTTACACCGAGAACAGACTACTTACCGAGAACAAATGAAACTACATGCAATCAGTGTAAATTAACAGTTACAATCTTGTTCTCGGCGAGTAGTCTCTTCTCGGTTTGGAGGCGAATACGAAATTGATAAATAATCCCCATCACCACTGACTCAGTCGGTCTAAAAGCTCTAAATTTGACTTTTCTTATTTTATATACAACATAAAGCACCTACATGCTAACAATTAATATTTATTTTTGCCGTTTTTTATTATTTTAATTGGTTCTCGGTAAGTAGTCCTACCCAAAAAATATATGTCACCATGTGTTTTCTGTGTTAAAATTTGACGATTTCCCAACTGCCATCCAGTTTCACGCTCAATTGAAAGGCATATTTTCCTCCCCCCCCCCCCCCCCCCCACACACACACACCTCATATTTCAACAACGCTCACAATTTGGAAAGGACAGCCGGTGACAATATTTTCAGTCTTTTCTAAAATAGACACTGTGGCATTTTTATTGAGGGTTTCAAAATCAATAAATATTGCCCCAATCAGCTGATCTCCTTCATTTTATGCTCTATTAAATGTTGAGGTAAAATCCGTTAGAGGGTGCTTTTGCCTCCATTTAGTGTATTGTAACCTAAAGTTGTTCCAAAATTGATAAAAATATTTGTACTTTTGGGTTCAATTTAAAGAAAAAATATTTCCTAATTGATTTGAAATATTCATTTTAAATCTCAATGGCCTTTGCCTGATCTATTAACATTACAATTAACCCACCCTCCTTGTTTGAGTTAAAAAAAATATCTGTCCATTTTACCATTTCTTTGTATATAATGACTCCTAGCAATAAATTTATTGAAAAAATATTCCCCAAACTGCCATCTTTTTGTATTAATATATTAACAGACTGGCCACATAAACTCCTGAAGGGAATAAGGTAGTCAGATGAAAATGAGCAGCAGAAACATTAACCCTTTCATTTTTCTCAAAATAAAAGTGTAAAAAGATTACTTTTGTTTCAAAAACTGTTTGAATAAAGTATTATGTATAGTAGAAGAGCGGCATATGGGAGAATAGTACCCTGCCATGAGATAACCACATGACTTCAATAAAAATAGAAAGAGCTGAACAAGCAATGATGGCTATATGAACCCCACCCCTGCCACCAAGTTTGTGAAAAAGCTTACACTTAATCTCTTTTGGTCCTTCCATTTTAGTGTCATTGACAGAAGCTCAAAGTGGTTTCAACATAAACAGTACACAGAGATAGCAAGCAACTTGAAAATTCAATATATCATACTTTCAGGTGATACAGACACTGACAAAGTGAGATAAAGTGGAAAATTTCCTTGGTTGGTTTCGTACCGAACACTGTGATTATGGACTGCTGTGCACTTCACTCAGAGAAGTGTTCTTGAATGTCATAAGGAGTTGAATTGGCACTAACCACTCAATGGCCTCTATACTTCCCACTGTTCCCCAAATTTGAAAATAAAATGATAAAGAGAGATGAGGGATGGGGTGGGGAGTGGTCACCATGATGAACTTTCACAAATGAATCCACGAATAAGTTTTGAGCCACACATTTGTATGAAATGTCACAATTCTTCCTTTAAGTAACATTCACAAGTATCAAGCCAATATAGTATTGTCAACCCTGTACCTAACTTGCCCTCTCTCCACTTGTGTCACATTTTCAACAAAAAAAAAATAATAATTTGTTGGCCCTTGCTGGAATCAGCACAGTCCCATGATTCCGAAGAGATCCATCAACTTATTTTAACTGAAATATACCCAACTGACTAGTCTTAAGAAATGTTATGTGTGCCCAGTTGCTGATTTATTACAAAAGATGGCATATCATCTATTACATGAACATGATGGTAATTCTTGTGAGAGTATTTTGTAAGAACAACAATAAATGGATGACCAAAGACATAGAGTGCAAACAGAATGCAATTTTGAGACATATTTCCATATTTTGTTGAAAGCTATTTATTATGAGGACCATACTGTCTATGGTGGAACAAGCAATGGCTATTTGACTCCAGTGGAGCTGAATCTGTGGTTGTGAAGGAGAAAAAAATGTTAACAATGGTGAATGCAGATTTATGAGGCCACTGGAAAGCCAGAAGTTACTTACAATGTAATGGTTTTTGACATCCAGAAAATGCCAAAATAGTGGTTGTTGAAATCTTGTGTGCAAATCAACTTCAAAGCAGGTAGTTTTCCTCCAACATGAAATTATAAAACTGGCCACAAGTTTTCAGTAAACAAGGGTATATAATGCAATTACAGTTCTGTTCAAAATGAAGGAAAAACAGTTATTTCTACGTAGAGAATTCAAGTAACACAACAACACAAATTGCCCTCATGGAGTAAAAACCTCCTGTACATCTCATCAACACCACATGATATTCAAATAACAGGCTTAAAAAGGATATTTCACATTATTTTCACCATCACACCTGCAAAAATAAAGAAAACTCCCTGTTTTATTCCTGTTTCTAGTATCCCAGCATGTTGACAGCCACACTTTCAGCAAATTGCTGTGGACAGGAGAGGTTAAAGTCTGACACTGGACAACAGGAGACTTGTGTTGACTAAATGTGAGGTGTGGGTTGGCTGGCAAGTGGAAATCAATGACAAATTTGATTTATTGTGCTTCAAAGTGGCAATTGGCTTCATTCAAGTGCTTGCCATAGGGGGTTAAAAGAGACTTATTTTATACAAATAACAGCATTTGACATACTTAATACTGTCATTTCATACAGGTGGAACTCTGATTGACTGGAAATATAATAAATAATGAAATACAATCTTTCCTTCCACCTGGGAGCATCTGTTTATTTTGACCACCATATTATGCATACTGGTATTCGAAATTGGGCACTGTGTGTGAATCTAGGCATCCTACACCCCCAAAATAACATTTTCTCCAAAATTTCAACCAATACACAAACCGACTCGGCTTTAGTTGTGAAATTATTCATGCCGGTAGATCGGGCATTATACACCTATCAAAAAATGTCAATCAACATAAATCAGGAAAAATATTGCTTTAGGTTGCAATACACTAAAAGATTTAGTTTAAACAGTATTTATTACAAAAAAAAAACAAACCATAACAGATACATTTCAAACATTAATGTGAATTCGTCAGTAAGCTGAAAGCTTATACAAGGCCGTTTCCACCAATACAATACCATGTGTTGCAATACACTAAAAGATTTGCATTGGCAACAGTTTTAACAATTTCCTGTCTCCTAAGCTCATCAAGGTCATTTGGGGGAAAACAGTCCTGAATCCACTTAGTGTATCATCTCATTAAAAAAATTAACAGGAAAAAAATATATGTCACCGTGTGTTTTCTGTGTTCAAATTTGACGATTTTCCAACAGCATCCAGTTTCACGCTCAATTGAAAAGGCATATTTTACTTCCCCCCCCCTCCCCACACCTTATATTTCAACTCTCACAATTTTGAAAGGACAGCCAGTGCCAATATTTTCAGTCTTTTCTAAAATAGACACCGTGAAATTTTTATTGAGGGTTTCAAAATCAATAAATATTGCCCCAATCAGCTGATCTCCTTCATTTTATCCTCTATTAAATGTTGAGGTAAAATCCGTTAGAGGGTGCTTTTGCCTCCATTTAGCGTATTGTAATCCATACTAAAATACTCCCGGCGCATTTTTGCTTGACAGAGCGGGAGAGTTCAATGTCTTATCTCCCTTGATGTGCCAATTATGAAAAGATTTTCAAAGGCAACACGGCAGAAGTTGATTGGTTGCAGATGACACTTTAAGTCTTATCGACTAAAATGTTAAAGATTATTGTCTTTTGATGGCAAGTATTTTTCCCCAAGTTTAATTTCGTTCAGAGTATGATGTAGCAACTAATTTAAATTAGGCATATGTATTTGAACATACTTGATTTAAGGTCTTCAGACCACTGTCATTTGCAATTTACTTTGAAGTTTCCTATGTTCGTGCTTTGCCGGTGCCCACACGAATATTATCTTTACAGTTTACTTGACCTAAGCGACCACAATGTTGGTTTTGAATTTGGAAGATTATAAACTTTTAGCCGTCAACTAAAAAAAAAAACCCGTGGTCTACGTGACCGCAATAGTCGACGGTTAGTCGAATCAACACGACAGCCCCATTTGTGCCAAACTGTGGATAACAGTTAACGCCGGCGTATTATACATCAAAATGAAGGTTATAACTTATGTTGTATTATAATTTATAGTTTGCACAGCACCTGCAGCACCCGAATTAATACATATCTAGAACTTAAGGGCCTATATATAAGTAAGGAAATTTTGTTTATTTTGAAAATTCTAACCTCTGATATTCCTTCAATTCAAATTAAATATACACAAAATATTCATCAAAATGAAGGTTGGGATGTATAGAATACGAAACACATGTGTAATCAACTCATAGAGTCGACTATAGGCACCACTGGTTCCTGGAAGTCTGCTGCCGTATTCGCACCAGAACTGATAATTTAATAATATTTCACA
Source organism: Pictodentalium vernedei (assembly GCA_031216915.1). Lineage (NCBI taxonomy): Eukaryota > Metazoa > Mollusca > Scaphopoda > Dentaliida > Dentaliidae > Pictodentalium > Pictodentalium vernedei. The sequence continues at coordinate 459,993,500 of CM062296.1, read as the reverse complement.
AAAACAACTTGTGGTCAAATGTGCTTTACATATCCAAGAACAAAGCTAGGGGATAAAAATTCTTCAAAACACGGCGACAGAGCTGCATTGGGGAAAATACAAGAGCCTTTGCTTTTGTTTACGTATGAGTATACTTTCGATTTCCGGTCGACATCATCGGACAGAAAAAGCATGTAAAAACAACGCCGTCTAAAATCAAATAATGAAAAAGATCGCCTTCATACAGTATACTGTTATTAGATAGAGATTGCACAGTTGCCATATTCAATGCAAGGTATCATGATACCTGTTGAAATTTCTTAGAATTACAGTTTTGTTTTTTGATGGAAATTCGTGGTAACGAGTGATTTGCGCATGTCTGTCGAGCATGCAAACCATCTTCAATAAAAATGCAGACAGTGTTGTACTTTTCCAAAATGCAGACCTATCGCTGTATTCGAAATTGTTTTGAATGCCTAGTTTTGTTCTTGGATATATGAAGCACTTTTGGCCACAAGTTGTTCTGATGAAATATTATTTCATTATCAGTTCTGGTGCGAATATGGTAGCAGACTTCCAGGAACCAGAGGTGCCTACAGTCGACTCTATGAGTTGATTACATATGTGTTTCGTGTTCTATACATCCCAACCTTCATTTTGATGTATAATTTGTGTATATTTAATCTGAATTTAAGGAATCTGAGAGGTGAGAATTTCAAAATAAACAAAATTCCATTACTTATATAGGCCCTTAACCAGTAGAACCAGAAAGGTTCCAGTGTAGTGTTTGGCTTACATTAGCTCAGCGATCCGAACGTAGTCACGTTGGCTACCCCTCTACGTTCAGATTCTTATCTTTCAATCCAATAGAAAAAGTTTCCATCAAATTTTTATGGGAACTCGAAATTAGGAATATATACAGTCAAGGTGCCAATAGCGGATCTTTTTTTTTCTTTTTCGTGTTATTTTGCTTCTGTTAATGTTATTTTTTTTAAAATTTCAAGCGTGTTCTGTGCCTGTGGTAAGAACAATTCTTCCTCCACATGACTGGCACGAACCTTTTTTAAAACTATAATGGATGGAAGACTTAATTGATTAGTCTTGTGTACCACCGTTGGGTGCCAATAGCGGATCACTTCTGCCAATAGCGGATCATGTGATTCAATTTGATTCTACCTGTTAGGATGGACACTTTCTCCCTATTATTTACTGGTTTTGAATCGCAAAACATATTTCAGATTGTTTTCAGGCAGGCTGGTAGTAAAAAAAAAATTACAGTATAGACTGGTGGCGCTAACACATGAGGGGGGGGGGGGGGGGTGCGTAGGACGATGGCGCAAAGTGTTGTGCATCGTCATGTTTGATCAGATATGTATCCTGTGCAATTTAACAATTCGAGGCGTACAACTCACTAGTCGCGAGAGCCTGAAAATCCTAAATGGAGGCACCAACAACGGGGTGTACAGGGGTCGGAGGGGGGGGGGGGTGCTCTCACCCCTGGTGCTAACGGAGATTCCCTTTCGTGTCATGAGTCCCTGTGTTAAAAATGTTTCGGTACCACCCACGGGCTGTTCTGCGAGTATTAACCGAAAATGCCAGAACTTAATGAATGTCATATCCAAAACTTTTGATTGCAACAGGATGGCGTTCTGTGACATATCATCGATCTATCAACAAATACCGGCGATGTCCATCAGAGACGTCATCTGATGAAACTGGTCATATTTTTAAACGCTGTCGGACACTTCTGATGAGGGGCTACACCACCTCATTGGTCGGACCTGGCCAGTCAGAAATGCTCGTGTTTTCCTATGGGGTCAGAGCCTTTCAATGAGGGGGTTGTAGCCCCATCCTCCCGATCACACATGGAACATCATTTACAGCAAGCCCCCAATTACTGCGCACTTACTCTCTTTGTCAAATTGTTTTCCTCATGCTGATGGTGATGGAGGTGAGGTTCTTTGTGTTTTTAGGTCAATTAGTGAGTTCAATAGCTGGTCATAGCAACAGCCTTTGGGCTACCCAACAATGTGTCACAAGTTCCAGTTTTCAGCAAATTCAGGTTTGACAAACTTGTCGAGCAGACAATGGTTTGTCTATCCATTTTATAAGAAGCAAGAACCATATGTCGCATTTATTTATTTATTTTGATCGGTGTTTAACGACACTTTAACAGCTAGGGCACATTGTGTCGGTAACAGGCTTACATACGATGGAAGCCCAGGGCTTGCCTTGAGAAAAATGGTCGGGGCCTAAAAAAAGTGCCCCACATATTGAGGTCGGGGCCTTTTCGGGGCTGATGTTCCATTTTGTCCATTATTGTTAGTGCTTTTTTGTGGAAATTGTCGGGGCTTGAAAAAAAAGCCCCCAGCAAGTGCTCCTCGGGGCTGATCTCGGGGCCTGGGCTGATCAGCCCCGACTCAAGGCAAGCCCTGAAGCCAAGACAGCCAGAGGAAACAACTGAGCAACGACAAATGCATGCAAGCTCTCCAACGTCATCACTCCAGACTCTACTAAGCACTGCACGACAGTACCATGCACTGCGGAGCACAGGCTGGGTTAGATAGGTTGGGGACACATGCACCCCAGCATGCACCCCCCCCAACACACACACATACATGGGCAATATCAGGGTAAATTGCATTGCCCAGGGACACAGGAGCAGGTTGACTAATTTCCATATGGATAAAAATTAAGTGACAGCAGCATTTTTGTAATTAAAAGTTCTACAATCTGCAAACTCCTTCAGCTTCTCTGACCATTTTTGAAGTTCTCAAGCTAATAAATTTTTACAGTATGGGTTCCAGAGGGCAGGTGCCCCCCCCCCCCCCCCAAAATTGAGCTGTGCCTCCCTAAAAGAGAGAGAGGGATGGAGAGAAAGAGGGAGAGGACGGGAGGGGAGAGAGATGAAACGTGATAATAGAAGTATATAAAATGCAGAGAGAGACCACGCTGCCGAAGCGATGTCGCATTTTCAGTAGGGCTGCCATATACCTGGTCACTGATTAGGCTAAGCGGAGCAGATCTTGCCAGCAGCTGCCCCTAAATTAAAAAGCAGCCGGCTCCGGGGGTCGGTTGGCTTCATGTAGCTTCTCACATTTTGCACCCCCCCCCCCCCCCCCCCCCCCCGGACTTGTCCAGGGTACTCCCAATGGGTGAGCCGCCATTGGTCTTTAAACTTGAAAGTCGCAACATCCTGGTTAAAAATATCAAGTTTTGCTACTGTAAAAAAGAAGACAATTTTCACTTCCAAACCTACCAGAATGCACCATTTGAGACCTAGATTGTCAGATTTTATTGGGATGAGAACCCCCAACCCCCCTCCCCCCCCCCCCCCCCCCCACCCTCAATACGCTCGGTGCTCGCACCAGATGCCTTCGGTTTGGAATGCTAACTTCTTTTAAAACACAAAATACCAAGTGGTAGGCCTAGACTTTCACTGCAAGTTGCTCAAGAATTCATATGGTCACCGAGTGAATTCGATCAGTTACATGTATTTTATTTGTTTTTTTTCTTAACTTTTTTATAGCTCGGAACACTACATTTGAAAAAAAAATTTATTAGCAAATTTCGACGAGAATGTGGAAATGATCGAGTGGTTGGCATATTTGCACTATCCGAAACAACGCATGCAAATAATTTGTTTCATATGTCATCACAGTAAACAATATTGAGTTTGCCGCGTTACCTTGTTTTTTTGCAGTGCGTGATCTGCTAATGGGTAGTTGACCGAGGCACGCGGATCGAAGTTTATTTCATCTTTTCGTGTCTGATTGGTCTGGACTTTTTTTTATAATTCGATTGCCTATATTCTAACCTTCAAAATGACACCAAACACCATAAACTTTAACTTTAACTTTTGTTCAGCTGGTGAACTTCGTGTTTGTTTTTTGTTTCCGTTTCAGTTCTTGGAAAAACTTCCCCAAATCGGAAGGGGTTTGTTCTTCGTACTTTCATTTTCAATACTAAACGGCAGACTTCACAGGTAATATTCTTCCAGTTGCTAAACATTGCCTATACCTACATGACTGTGGACTCGGTTCATAAATCAAACAATCTCTTTTAATTCAACTTGATCATTCATGGGGTTGATCCGCTATTGGCACCTTGACTGTATCAAGCTTTCTCCCTTATTACCGGCTGCAATCGATAGTACACATATTTCCTTACATTTGAGCAGAGTTTATTGATCCAAACTATGTTTTATCCTTAAATTATCATAAGTTGAATACTCGTGAGGCGTCAACAGAGATTTCGAAATTGGCCATGTTTTTGTATAAATATAAAACAGTAAAAACAATAACCCGGTACTGGCGCCAAAACGAATAGACCTTTTCATCAATGCGGAATCGGAAATTTGATCGCAATTGGGCAAAATAGGAATATACATCAAGCTTTCATCCTTATTACCGGCTGCATTCGATAGTACACATATTTCCTTACATTTGGGCAGAGTTTATTCATCCAAAATATGTTTTATCCTTTAATTATCGTTATTTGAATACTCGCGAATGTTTCGATATCGTCCATGTTTTTGTCTAAATATAAAACAGTAAAAACAATAATGCGGAATCAGAATCTCGATCGCATTCATGCTATATATATGATATATATTCCTATTTTCGAGTTTTGAGTTCCCATAAAAACTTGATGGGAAATTTTACCACAGATTTGAATGGGAAGAATCTGAACGTAGAGGGGTAGCCATTACGTTCGGATCGCTTAACTAGGTATTTAGTAGGACCCACCCGTTTTAATGTTAAAAAGTCTTTAATTGGTCAAGTGGTATATCCTCATAATAACATAATGTCGTAGCTGTTGGATGACATCAATATCTCAACTACAAATTCACACATTTTGTTTTTCTGTGAGTTTGAATAAGGCAGGTAGATATCTTCCAAGCCAGCGAGTTCATTACATTGTCTCTCTTTTAATACTAAATCATGGGAAAAATACATAATTTGTCAAAAAACCTTCAAATACACCATTTTTCATGATCTTTGGTCATTGTCGAACACCAGTGGTTGGTTCCATTGACATAATTAAATAACCTGTTATTCAGAAAATGATACTGTGGTATACCATTATACCAATTTTTTTACTGCGATGTGCCAAACAACACATCATCAAACAACAACCCAACGTTATTTCTCTTTCTGAATAGAGCTGAAATGGTTAACAGATTAATTGATTAACCAATGATCAATGACTTGATCAAGCAAAAAAGTAATTGATCATTTAACCATTATTTTTGAATTTGAACTACTGGATTATATGGGTTAACAAACAAACAAACTTGCTCCAACACAGGCAAACATTGTCACACTGACTCACATCAGTTATATGAGACAGAGTAAAGCATGCAAGTTATATGCTGACAAACTTGCATGATCATTATACTGTATCAGTAGCTTGAAATGGTAATTCTTTACCCTTTACCCAATGCGGGTAACAGACGATACTTGCAAAATAAATTCTGGAATTACTAAAAACTTTTCTCAAAGACTTAGCTTATGACCCCTCCTTAGAACGATGAATGGTCATAAGCTATGTTTTTTAGACAAAAATTGAAAACATAATAAAATTTGAATTGAGATTTTTTTGTTTATTGTGCTGGCTGGTTTTGTCTGTTGGGTAAAGGGTTAATGCTGTGAATCATCAATGGTTTGGCAGTTATTCAGCTACCTATTAGGGCAAGTGATTAATTGGTTAACCAAGGTTAATCCATGTGATTAATCGATCAAGAAAACCCTTTAACCATTTCACCTCTCATGTACTTCTGAAAGGAAACATCGGCGACCACCGATGTTGAAAGTCGACCGCCGATGGGACATTAGTGGCGTATGCCAAATGTGAATTCCGAACTTCGCTCGATCACTAAGAAACAATATTGCTCCCGAACAAAAACCAACATTGCTCCTTGTTATCATATTTTTATACTGTACCAATGACCCAGACATAGCTGGTGCTAACTCTTAAAAATATAGGGCCAAACACAAATTTTGCCCCCCAATCCCCAAAATTTGCATCTAAAACCAAAGAAAACATGTCCTGAATGGCCCTCCATACTTCACCTCTACTGCGCATGCGCAGTGTCAAGGACGTCCCAAAATTGGCGCCATTAATCATTCTTTGTTTGGCCCTTCATCAGTTAACATTTGACTGATCTTTGTGCTTGTAAATCTCAGTTTAAATGATGCCAGACACATAAATATTAGTGAAATGGTGATTCTAAGGAGGATATAGAAGGAGGAGAGGAAAAATGAGTGACAGAAAATTATCAGGGCTGTAACTTAAAATTTTTTAAGGAAATTATGTTAAGTTACCTATTTTCGAGGCAACAGCCTGTTGTGGTCATTCTTGTTATCAAGTTACACTGCTTGTTCAGTGTTTTCCTCTCTCCCTTTCCTTTAAGTCCCCTCTTGCTATTCTCCCATGCTTTTGGCATATTTTCTGTAATATTATTACTAAAATTTCTTGGGAGTTTTAGCAGGATAACAGAATGAATTCTGTTCTTTTCCCCATGTTTACGTCTTCACCTATGGGTGGTTATGCGTAGTGTTCTGCATCTACCATCTGATGTTCTGCAGTTTCTTCCCTGGAAGTCTCTGTTTTGCATCAGATAGTGTATTATTGGTAACTGATTTCGGGCCAGGGTGCCTGGAGTCTTGATCTGGTGTTTTTACACTTATTGTTTACATTTCCAACAGCCCTCTGTGTGAGGGGGGATTTCTTGAAAATAATATCTTGATGTTAATTTAAGCATAACTAGATACATTATTATTGTTCGTAAGTGTTGCATAAATTGTTTAAAATATTTTTAGAATTTTTGTCCACACTTAGGCTTGGGATCCATTGGGACTCAACGTTACTTTTCAGAAACTTGGGCTGTTCTGAAAAAATATTTTTTCAAAATTTTTTGATTTCAATTATTTTTTCTATGTTAATGGATCATGTTATTATGTATTTTGATTGTCAGGGGTTGGTGCGAGTACTAGGACTTTGTTTTCTTTTCACAATGAAAGGATATTGTTCAATTGTAATAAGAGGAAATCTTCCTCTGACTTTCATAATCATTGTATAATGTAGTCAGTGTACTCGCACTAACTCCTGTTCTGTATGTGTTAATTTCGATGACAACATGGGAAGCGTGTGTCACGGTATGTTAGTGGGGAATTGGCCATTCCGGTCCTTTCCCCGCAGGGTCACTCTACTTTATCAATCTCTATTTCAGACGATCATGATCCAGGTGATGTATCCGTGATGTCTTCCAAAAGTGTGCCTCTGTCGTCACAATTAATGAAGAGCTAGTGGAAAAGTGCTCATGTAAATACGTCAATTGCCTAAGAGGACCGTAGTAGGTTCAACGGCCTTTGACGTCCGCTAGCTTGCCCGGTGTAGCGTCCATTCATCGAATGGTTCGGCAGCCGGGTTCGTCCGTTGCGGTCTAGAAGGAGTTTTGGGTGATGCGAGCACTATAAATCAATCAAATGCACACCCAGTGATGGCGGATTAGAGGAGAGAATGGAGGAAGCCTTTTAGTCCGGTTCCTAGCTCGTCCAGGTCCATCCGGACTGCGAGCGAGAGAGGCCCCTCTCTCGTACAACATCTGGCCCCAGATGTTGTGGTACAAAGTGTTTCGCATTCGGAGCATACGTCCGCCGCTCGGGACGCTCCGATATATAGTCAGTCCGGAGAGACTGTCAATAAGGCTTCCTCATCCTCATGGTAGCGCACACGACCACTCTTGGCTACATGACCTCGGATATCCAGTCAGCTTCACCAATCAGAGAATCATTGGCGACCAGGTCACACCATCCGGTAGCCAGGGACACGAGGCCTGCAGACTCCGGACGTTCGCATAAGAAAGTGTGCAGGAGTCCACGTACACGGAGCTTCCAGCGGCAAAGCATCGTAAGACCGCTACTGCACAGGCCTCGGTGACGGACGTGCTATCCCAAATAGCACAGCTTATCCCAGCAACGACAGAATCTCTGTCGCATTATGTATTATCCGACGACGCTGGGTCGGGGCGCTCAGCGGAAGCAGGTACGCACGTCCGAGAATTTCATCCGGTCCGACGGGATACCGAAAGGGATTCGGAGGATTTCGAGCTTTCCCTTTTGAAACAACATAAGCTGCTGTGTATGTCATCTGACTTTATCTTCTAGAGGTTCTTTCGACGGACCAGAATGCTGCGATGCCGGATAAGAAACTGATAGCGTCAGTGGACACAGAAATTTTTTGGTTCGGTTCAGGGAAATCGTCCCTCAGTTCCGACACAGTCCAGTAATGTCACACAACTTTCGAATTATTGAACGGCGCTATATATATTATTATATGCTTGCTATTAACAAGCATGTCTGGTTTCTTGTTCGCAAAGTTACTGAGATGTCTTTCAAAGTGTGCCTCTGTCGTCATAGTTAATGAAGAGCTAGCGGCAATAAGTGCTCATGGAATACGTCAATCGCCTAAGAGGTCCCTAGTAGGATCGACGGAGTTGACATTCGCTAGCTCACCCGGTGTAGCGTCCATTCATCGAATGGTTCGGCAGTCGGGTTCGTGCGTTGCGGTCTTGGAAGGAGATTTGGGTGATGTGAGCACTATAATAGACTTTAGTACACACCCAGTGACGACGGATTAGAGGACAAATCGGAGGAAGCCTGTTAGTCCGGTTCCTAGCTCGTCCAGGTCCGTCCGGGCTGCGAGCGAGAGAGGTCCCTCTCTCGTACAACAACATATGGGACCGGATGTTGTGGTACAGACATTTCGCATTCGGAGCATATGTCCGTCGCTTGGGACGCTCCATTATATTGACAGTCCGAGAGACTGTCGATAATGCTTCCTCATCCTCACAGCAGTGCACATGATCGCACATTGGCTATGTGACCTCGAGTATCCGGCCAGCTTCGTCATTCAGTGATTCCACGGCAAACAGGTCACGCCATCCGGTAGCCAAGGGACACGAGGCCTATACACTCCATTCACTCGCATAATAGAAGTATACACGGGGTAACGAACACGGAGCTTCCAGCGGCAATGCATAGTAAGACCGCTTCTCCACAGGCCTCAGTGACGGACGTGCTATCCAAAATAGCACAGTTTATCAAAGCATCCCAGCAAACGACAATTCTCGGTCGGATCAGGAATAATTCGACGGCGCTGGGTCGGTGCGCTCCGCTGTTGCATCAGGTTCGGACGATCGAACACTTTATAGGGTCCGACAGGATGGCGAAAGGGATTCGGACGATTTCGAGCTTTCCCTTTCAGAACAACAGAAGCTGCCATACATTTCTTCCGGCATTATCTTCCAGAGGTTGTTCCGTCGGACTACATTGCTGCGATGCTGGATAAGAGACTAATAGCGTCATTGGACACGGAGTTTTTGATCGGTTCAGGGACATTGTCTCTGACTTACCAACACAGTCCAATAATGTCTTTAGAACATTCGAATTATTTAACGACGCTATATATAAGCTTGCTACCAAGCATGATAGTCTAGTTACTTGTCCGCAATGCTCTATTCTGCCTTTTTTCAATTCTAGGAAATAATTTATATCGGCAGAACAGGGCATACCGAGAGTTCATATGCGTCTAGATGGCGGTGCTGAAGACTGGGAATTATCTTTTTCGCCGTCTATGTCAATTCCAACCACGATGTTGGAAACGACAATGTTGTCTAATAGGCTTAACTTAGACGCTTTATCGTACGTAGACCACCTTACTGAGGCGTTATCATTACGTCTTCAAGAGAAAGAATTCCAGGATATGATCCTCTATGTGATTTCTTTCAAGGGCAGTAGTTTTTCCACGTATAACTCCACCCTTCAGTGGCAACCTGGAGTTGGTTAGACGTGACGCAGCCCTAGTTACATCCACGCGTGTGGATAGTAAGGTGAAGAACTCTCTCAGAGTCGCTTCGGTCTCGGAGAAGCTTCTCTTCGACGGCAACTTTTCAGCTATCTATGAATTGCTCGATATACACGTTCTCTTGTCTATCAAGTGTAGCAAGAGATTCAGACTAGGGCAAACATTCGGTGGTTGACTCAGAGAGTGCCACTGCAGTTGCCGGATCCGAGTTTTATGATTATGACGGATGCCAGTCAAACAGGTTGGGGTACAATATTGATCCCAACGGATTCGAAGTGCCAGGGTCTTTGGGTTCCGCAGTTTCTAGGCAAGCACTTAACTTCCAGGAAATGATGTTATTTAGGCTTGCACTATGTCATTGAATGAACATTATTCAGAAACGCATGTCCAAATCCTGTTCGTTAATACGACAGTATTTGCGTATCTCCGGAACCAGGGAGGCACTCATTCGATTCCGTTATTCAATTTAACGGAAAGAATCCTTCTGTTTGTTATAGTACACCAAGTTCTGCTTCGGTCCGTCATATTCCGGGTCATCTGATTGTATTAGCAGACTCCTTTTCACGTAAGAGTCGCTTGTTGCCGTCAGAATGGACTCTCATCAATCAAGTATTCAATCAGATTTGCTATCAATGGGAGCGCCCAATGATAATTTATTTGCAACACAACTCACTATTCAATTGCAGACGTATGTGTTTCCATGTCCGGATCCCTGAGCTTATGTTGTTAACGCTCTATTGATCTAATAGGATGGAATGATAGGATATGCATATCCCCCAGCGCTGTTGATTCAGCAAGTATTGCTAAGATAAACATCCACAATACAATTCTGTTGATAGCATCTCTGTCTTCACAGAGACCGTGGGTAAATTTACTCAGGTGTCTACTGTGGGACTTACCGCGAAAACTTCCTCCATGAGAGGATCTTCTTTCGCTGGGGAAATCGTGTCAACTCCATCACAACCCGCAAGGTCTCAACCTTCACGTATTCTGTTGTGTGGTCCTTCTTGCACGGCAAGCATTGTACAGGACAAGTTATGGACGCGATTTCTTACTGTAGGAGAACCTCTTCTTCGCTATACTATGCGGCTAAAGTGGAGGCTCTTCCATCGTTGGTGTAGGGATCATTATGTTGATATTTTTGATCCCTCCATACTAGACATTGCAACTTTCTAGTATATTTGTTTGACAAGATCAACTGCAGCCTGTTACTATTAAGGTTATAGGTCTATGTTATCTCATACCTATGCACTCTATGATAGTTTACAATTGAGTCTTATGTCTCTTTATCTAAGTCAGTTAGAAACTTTTCGATAAATAGACCTAGAATCCTTAGATTAAATTCCTATATGGAATTTAGCTTCGGTTCTTATTTAGCTAAGTAATCATTTGAGCCTCTGCAAACAGTAGTTTTCAAATTCTGACCTTTTAAGACAGTTATTCTCTTAGTCTTCTCTTCTACTGAAAGTCAGTGAGCTTCATGCACTATCGGTGGACGATTCTCACTTTCGTAGTATCGGAAACACTATTTCCTTTACTATTAATGTTGGATTTTTGGTTAAGAATCAGGCTCCTAATAAATATCTGGAACCTATTGTTATTAAGGTTCTTCCGTCTTCGTACGGGCATAGGCCTTTACTCTGTCCGGTTAGAGTTTACGTATTTATAAACAGAGATCTCAGTTTATCAGAAAGGGACGAAAACGTTTCTTTCTGTCTCTGATGCCTAATAGAAAGGACATTTCGGTCCATTCTATTGCTAGATGGATTCAATTAACTATCCGTACTGCTTATGAAAGTTTATCTTCTTCCCATCAGTTTATTAGTAAGGACGTAAGCTTCTTCTGTCTTTGATGCCTAATAGAAGGACATTACGCTCCATTCTATTGCTAATGGATTCAATTAACTATCGGTACTGCTTATGGTATATCATTAACTCAGCAGTTTGTGCTTGAGATTTCGGCTCATGAAGTAAGAGCTCTTTCTACATCTTGGGCTTACATTAATAGTGTCGCTATTATAGATTTTATGAAGGCTGCACATTGGGCTCAGCCATCCACATTCATGTATTTTTATCTCAGAAATATCGAGTCCATTTCTGGAGGCCTCCATTGTTAGGTCTATTATCTACTGCTCAGAATGTCATTCACTTAACAGTTGCTACTATAGCTAGGTAGGCTTTCTGTTTCGGCAGTGACTCTGTCCTGCTGCCCTCTTCGCTCTGAACTATTTGACCCAGGGCAAGGAGAAGGGGGGGGGGGGGAGGGTGTTCCCTTGGGTCACATGTTTTATTATGAAAACAAGGGGATACCTCCTCCGGAGTTAGTAATTCTGAGCTGTTACTGGGATGGTTTTTAAGTGATAAGTTTATGTTTTAAAAATTCATTCAAGTCATAGTTTTTAAAGTATAGCTTTTGAATATATCACGTGTCAAACGGGCGTTATTACAATCCTCAGACACTTTTAAGGAGTATAAAGAGTCTCTATTCTCTAGACTAACTTTATTTATTGGCTTACTTTAAAAATTATTAGTATAAGGATTATACTGGATATTAATAGAGTATATGGATGTTATGATGCTCAATTATGGAAGGTGTTGTGTCTTTCTAATTTATCATAAATAAGAAAGATACATGTAAGGCCTAATACTCCTTTTCCCCTCGAGGGGATGACTCTATTTTATATAATTGAGCTTATTGGAATTTCCTCTATGTCCTAGGCTCTCCAGCCTTTTTACTATTCAGCTATGTCTGGGTCATTGGTACAGTATAAAAATGTTAAAAAATTTATAGTAATTTATATATTTTTTATACTTACCAATGACCCAGATGGGGATGGCCCTCCCAGGAGTTGGGAACTCCTACCTCCCCGCTGAGTACATAGCGCTTACCAGGCACTGGTTATAAGAATGATTAATGGCGCCAATTTCGGGACGTCCTTGACACTGCGCATGCGCAGTAGAGGTGAAGTATGGAGGGCCATTCAGGACATGTTTTCTTTGGTTTTAGATGCAAATTTTGGGGATTGGGTTGCAAAATTTGTGTTTGGCCCTATATTTTTAAGAGTTAGCACCAGCTATGTCTGGGTCATTGGTAAGTATAAAAAATATATAAATTACTATAAATTTTTTAACATTTTGAGGCCACCTGTGATACCGTATTTGGATAATGAATAGACCATGTGGAAAAACATACTTATTAAATCGAAGTATAATATTGCAGAGGGATCTCAAGTGAATTTACCTTTCCTTCTGTGGACGATATTAAACCACTCCCATTTATTAATGTTGCTGGGCAACAGACACATTCAGACAAACTGTTGCCACAAAGCCCACAATGAAAGAAATCTCTCAAATTTATCAAATATTTTGACAAAATCTTTAATTTCATTGATAAAAGTAAAAAATCCCTTCAACAAAGATTCAAATGTACACTGAAGAATGCCTACTCTTACCTGCCAAATAATAGTGTCAGCACCATTATTAATTTTGGAGAGACAATCCCAATAATCATTATAACCCCACTTAAGAGAAGTGGAGATTGTATTGTCAACGTCCTGTCCATCTGTCTGTCTGGCCATCCAAACTTGTGTGCACAACTCCTCCTGCCTACATTATTGAACCGATTTTGATGAAACTTCCCAAACACTATGGCTAGCAAATGAAATGCACATATTATAAAAAATTTTCATCTGCGACAATTTTAACCAGGTTATCTCCCTCTGAACTTAGATTTATTATGGATTTTCAAATGGGATTCTTGTGTGAGCAACTCCTACATTATTGAGCCGATTTTGATGAAACTTCTCACTCAAACGTTATGACTAGCAAGTGAACGTCTACATATTGTAAAGAATTTTCATCTGCGACAATTTTAACCAGGTTTATCTCCCCTGAATTTTGATTTATTATGGATTTTCAAATGAGATTCTTGTGTGTGCAACTCATCCTACATTATTGAACCGATTTCGATGAATCTTTTCAAAGATTAGCAAGTGAGCATATGCATGTTCTAAAAATGTTCATCTTCAACAATTTTAACCAGGTTATCTCCCCTGAAGTTGATTTACCAATTTCAGTGAAACTTTTCAAACAATGTGACTAGCAAGTGAGCATGTGCATATTCTACAATTTTTCATCTGCAATAATTTTAACCAGATTATCTCCTTTGAATTTAGATTTATTTTTTTATGGATTGTCAAATGAGGTTCTTGTGTGCGCAACTCCTCCTACAGTGAAAATGCGCATATTTCCAAATTTTCCATCTGTGATGATTTTTATCAGGTTATCTCCCCTTCATCTTAAACCATTCATAAAGATTTGTATATGGGATTTTTGTGCATGCAACCACGCCTACATTTATGAACCAATTTTGATCAAACATCTCAAACATTATGACTAGTTAGTGAACATGCGCATATTCTAAAAATTTTCATATGTAACACTTTTATCCAGGTCATCTCCCCTGAAGTTAGATTTATTATGGATTTTCAAATGAGATTCTTGTGTGTGCAAATCCTACATTATTGAACCGATTTTGATGCAACTTCTTAAACATGGTGACTGATGAGTGAACATGTGCATATTTCCAAATGTCCCAGATGTGATGAAACTTCTAAAACACGGCCACTAAGGAGTGAACTTCCAAAGTTTCCATCTGTGGTGACTTTTTTATGAGGTTATTTCCCCTTCAACTTGGAAGATTTAGGTCTTCTTTCCTATTAAAGGTCATTTCCGGGGTTATTGGATATTCTCAGCCAAATGGCTATTTTGAGCTATAGTTTTAGTTTGTGGTGGTGTGGATTTAGTAAATAATTCTCATTAATGGTGATATGGCTAAAATAATCTGTTGATGGTCTTGATTCAAACTGTGTACTGTGAAGTGCATTTCAATTGGGGGTCAAGGTCACATGAGAGTGTTAGTTGACTAACCCAGACCTGGTTGGGACCTGACAATTTGCAGGTTACAAATGGGACAATTTTTGTGTAAATTTGCTTTGAGAAAGCCTTCTGAAAAAATGAATAAGAAACCCATATGTTTTTAGCTCGACTTTGACAAAGTCAGATTTGAGGTTATGTCCTGGCCCATCTGTCCATCCGTCAACAATTCAATACGGCTCGGGCTAGAGGCCGTATTTATGAACCGATCTTTACAAAACTTCTTGGGTACCTTTGCTATCACCGTGGGACGAGAACAAGTGTTTTGGGGTGCGGTCCAAAATTCAAGATGGCCGCCAGCAGCCATTTTGTACCGAAATTAGTGCAATCAGTTTTTTGTACAGAACTTCTGTATGGAAGTTCTGAGGTTTTTTTCTCGTGCTAAAATTATGCAAATTAGATGAACTTTAATTTATTCAGTGCTACTTATACACAGTAAATGCACATGTTAATAAGGCTCGGGCTAGGGGCTGTATTTATGAACTGATCTTCACAAAACTTCTTGGGTACCTTTGTTATCACCTTGGGACGAGGATGAGTGTTTTTTTTGGGGGGGGGGAGAGGGGGGAGGTGGCAGGCAGTCCAAAATTCAAGATGGCTGCCAGTGGCCATTTTGTACCGAAATTAGGTACAATTAGTTTTTTGTACAGAACTTCTATACGACTCAGGCTAGAGGCCGTATTTATAAACTGATCTTTACGAAACTTCTTTGTTACCTTTGTTATCACCCTGGGGCACGAGAACGAGTGTTTTGGGTGTGGTCTGAAATTCAAGATCGCCACCGACAGCTATTTTGTACAGAAATTAATGCAATCAGTTTTTTGTTCAGAACTTCTGTATGAAAGTTCTGATTTGAATAAATTTTTGTATGAATGTCTAGTAACATGGAGTATATCACATATAATACAGTTTTTTTTCTCATGCATGCGCATATTCTACAATTTTTCATCCGCAATAATTTTAACCAGATTATCTCCTCTGAATTTAGATTTACTTTTTTATGGATTGTCAAATGAGGTTCTTGTGTGCGCAACTCCTCCTACATTATTGAACAGATTTCAATGAAAATTCTTAAACATGGTGACTAATGAGTGAAAATGCGCATATTTCCAAATATTCCATCTGTGATGATTTTTATCAGGTTATCTCCCCTTCAACTTAAACCATTTAATAAAGATTTGTATATGGGATTTTTGTGCATGCAACCACGCCTACATTTATGAACCAATTTTGATCAAACATCTCAAACATTATGACTAGTAAGTGAACATGCGCATATTCTAAAATTTTTCATGTGTAACAGTTTTATCCAGGTCATCTCCCCTGAAGTTAGATTTATTATGGATTTTCAAATGAGATTCTTGTGTGTGCAAATCCTACATTATTGAACCGATTTTGATGCAACTTCTTAAACATGGTGACTAATGAGTGAACATGTGCATATTTCCAAATGTCCCAGATGTGATGATTTTTATCAGGTTATCTCCTCTTCAACTGAGAAGATTTAATATTGATTTGTATGAGATTTTTGTGTGTGCAATTCTTTCTTCATTTGTGAACCAATATTGATCAAACATCTCAAGCATTAATGCCATTATGACTAGCAAGTGGACATGCACATGCTCTAAAACTTTTCATCTGCGACAATTTTAACCAGGTTATCTCCCATGAACTTACAGTACGTGGAGAGTGGATTGTAACTAAATCACCGCAGAGTGGAGTTATCACCCAAACAATAACTTTCAAATTTTATACATATGGACAAAAACACAAGCAATGTTTCAGCCAATGGACCTCTGGGTTTAACCCGGAGGTCCATTGGTTGAAACTTTGCCTGTGTTTGTTATGCTTTGCAACACATTTGCAATTATTGCCTGGGTGGAATCTCCACTCTGTGGGTGATTTAGTGATAATACACTCTCCACGCACTGTAGATTTATTATGGATTTTAAAATGTGATTCTTGTGTGCACAACCCTTCCTACATTATTGAACCGATTTTGATGAAACTTCTAAAACACGGCCACTAAGGAGTGAACTTGCGTATATTTCCAAAGTTTCCATCTGTGGTGACTTTTTTATGAGGTTATTTCCCCTTCAACTTAGAAGATTTAGGTCTTCTTTCCTATTAAAGGTCATTTCCGGGGTTATTGGATATCCTCAGCCAAATGGCTATTTTGAGCTATAGTTTTAGTTTGTGGTGGTTTGGATTCAGTAAATAATTCTCATTAATGGTGATATGGCCAAAATAATCTGTTGATGGTCTTGATTCAATCTGTGTACTGTGAAGTGCATTTCAATTGGGGGTCAAGGTCACATGGGAGAGTTAGTTGACTAACCCAGACCTGGTTGGGACCTGACAATTTGCAGGTTACAAATGGGACAATTTTTGTGTAAATTTGCTTTGAGAAAGCCTTCTGAAAAAATGAATAAGAAACCCATATGTTTTTAGCTCGACTTTGACGTAGTCAAATTTGAGGTTATGTCCTGGCCCGTCTGTCCATCCGTCAACAATTCAATACGGCTTGGGCTAGAGGCCGTATTTATGAACTGATCTTTACAAAACTTCTTGGGTACCTTTGCTATCACCGTGGGACGAGAACAAGTAGCAGCCATTTTGTACCGAAATTAGTGCAATCAGTTTTTTGTACAGAACTTCTGTATGGAAGTTCTGATTTGAATAAATTTTTGTGTGAATGTTTAGTAACATGGAATACATCACATATAATACAGGTTTTTTTCTCGTGCTAAAATTATGCAAATTAGATGAACTTTAATTTATTCAGTGCTACTTATACACAGTAAATGCACATGTTAATACAGCTCGGGCTAGGGGCTGTATTTATGAACTGATCTTCACGAAACTTCTTGGGTACCTTTGTTATCACCTTGGGACGAGGATGAGTGGTTTTTTTTTTGGGGGGGGGGGGGGGGAGATGTCTGCCGGTGGCCATTTTGTACCAAAATTAGGTACAATTAGTTTTTTGTACAGAACTTCTATAGGACTCAGGCTAGAGGCTGTATTTATGAACTGATCTTTACAAAACTTCTTTGTTACCTTTGTTATCACCCTGGGGCGAGAACGAGTGTTTTGGGTGTGGTCTGAAATTCAAGATCGCCACCAACAGCTATTTTGTACAGAAATTAATGCAATCAGTTTTTTGTTCAGAACTTCTGTATGAAAGTTCTGAATTGAATAAATTTTTGTATGAATGTTTAGTAACATGGAGTACATCACATATAATACAGTTTTTTTCTCGTGCAGAAATTATGCAAATTAGATGAACTTTGATGTATTCAGTGCTATTTATACACACTGTAAGTACACATGTCAATACAGCTCGGTCTCGGGGCTGTATTTACAAACCGATCTTCACGAAACTTCTTGGATACCTTTGTTATCACCTTGGGACGAGAATGAATGTTTTTGGGTGCAGTCCGAAATTCAAGATGGCTGTCAGTGGCCATTTTGTACCAAAATTGAATACAATAATTTTTTTGTACAGAACTTCTATATGAAGGTTCTGATTTGAATAAATTTTTGAATGAATGTTTAGTAACATGGAATACATCACATATAATACAGGTTTCTTTCTTGTTCAGAAATTATGCAAATTAGATAAACTTTGATTTATTCAGCGCTACTCATACACAGTAAGTGCACATGTCAATACGGCTCGGGCTAGTGGCCGTATTTATGAACCGATCTTTACGAAACTTCTTGGCTACCTTTGTTATCACCTTGGGGTGTGAACGAGAGTTTTTGGGTGCAGTCTGAAATTCAAGATGGCTGCCGACTTCCATTTTATACCGAAATTAGGTGCAATCAGTTTTTTGTACAGAACTTCTAGGACTATGTTTGTTATCATCATGGGATGGTAACAATTGCTTTTGGGCTCTGCCCAAAATTGAAAATGCCTGTCGGCAATTATATTCACGGGAATTGTGTGTATTACATTTTTTGTACAGAACCTGTAAAGAAGATTTTTTATGTCAGTAATGTTTGCTATAAATTTATTGAGTGCCTTTGTTATCACTGTGGTATGAGAACAAATATTTTTTGGTCCAGTCAGACCCACTCGGGGACTGGAAAAGGGAGACAATTAAAAATCTTTTCCAAAAACACCAGACAAAATAATGTTTCTTGAATTCAGCATCCCTAGGATGTGTACATTCAAATGAGTTGAAGCCAAGTTCCTGTGTTAATATTTGGTGTTGTTTGGGAAGGGTAAAGATTATTAGCACAACTCAATTTTCTATTTCCAATGAGAAAAATAAATCCACCTCACCCATGGGCTAAAGATAAAAAATTCAAATACCTATATTTTAAGAAGGACTGGACAAATATTTATTAATTGGTAGGAATCAACCGTAGAAGGGTTTGAATCAAATGGGCCAAAACAGTTGCTAACGTTTGGCTTATGGTGCACCATACAAGGATCCCCATTGTAACATTCACCTCATGGAGATTTCTTTCTAGTTTAGCATCTAACTCTCACTCACCTTTACAATACTTTACCTGTACATTTGTTACAGGCTATGGTCAGTATTTATGTACAGACCTTTACAATTCTTTACATGTACCTTTGTTATCAGGTCATTACCTAGATGAGTGTCATTGCTGCAAACATCCTATACATGAACATGTCTTACACAAGTTGAGCTACAGTGTCATTGACACTTTCATTTTTTTGTCAGAATGATCATCTTATGCTGTAAAATGACCAAAATCCTCAGTGGAGGAATGAGGAATTCCTATAAGCAGGCCTGGCATTCTGAAAAATGCAGGAGGGCAAAAAATCGCTCTCCTCAATCAGCTTAGGAGAGCAATTAGCTTTACACAGCATTTTAAGTACCCAGTTGAATGAACTCATTGAAACTGAAACCAACAGACTATTACATCAGTGATTTTATCAACTTTACGAAGGTAAAGCGAAATCTCTTAGACATCTGGATGTCTCACTCAGCAACCGAACACACACTTGACAAGACCTGTGTGTGTGCCCAAGTTGGGGGGGGGGGGTGGGGTGGGGGGGGGTTGAAGGTGGTAGTGGTAGGCATATGACTTTCTTGGACAACAGGTCTGCTTGAATCTACAGTCACATCCTGGTGCACATGCTTCAAGTGACAGGATAGTAGTAATGGTAGTATATTATAGTGTCAATATTCCTTGAATAATTACCCTTCAAACTGTGATGTCAGTTGTTGAAACTGACAGAAAAAAAATATTGCTGTGACCCATTTTGCTTCAAATGATTGCAACTCAAAGTACATACCCAAACACAGTTGCAGCCATTACCTTTTACCACTAAACCACTTTCAAAATGAAATTATGTGATGTTATGTGACTTCGAAGTTAAATTACATTTTTGCTTTACAACAAAAATTTAATGTGAGCATAATACATGTAATCTTAATCATCCCAGACCAAAATATTTAGGAGGGCAATTCTTCTCTCTCCTTAATTCTTTCAGGAGGGCAGTAAGGAGAGCTAAAAAATCGCTCTCCTGAAATTGCCAAGCCTGTATAAGACAGTTTTATCACTATCGATGCTCGAAAATTGGAAATTTATCCCCAAAATGAGAAAATTTTAAGCCATTTTCTTAGCCATCAACTGTGTCATTCAGCTGAGTGTATTCGAGTGATATTGTAAGATTTTTCTTGTGTGCAGTTGTCTCCAGAAAAGGCCATATTCAGAGCTTCCAGAAACTGTATACATTGTGAGTATTGTGAATAGGGGAGGTAATTTAAATGTGAAATATCCTGTGTTAATGAGAAGCTGCACATCTCTTGAAAAGCCAACATTTTCACTTGAATAACTGTAACAAGACCTTAATATAGATTTCTAAATGAGATTTTTGTGTGTGGAACACCTCCTTCATTAATGAACCAATTTTGATCATAATTCTCAAAAATTATGACTCACAAGTGGGCATATGCATATTCCAATTTTTTCAATCTGCACGTGACAATTTTAACCAAGTTATCTCCTATGAACTTGGATTTATTATGGGTTTTCAAGCTCAACAATCAGAGGTACATTCTAATAAGCCAGAAGTGGGGGTATCATCACCTTTAGTGATAGTTCTAGTTATTATTTGACACTGAGGCATAGAGGGAAAATGCAATCACCATTATTATTTTCAATCAATTATCCTGACCATAACTATCATTCGGCCATCACTATTATTAGGTAAGTAAGAGTGCATATTTGTACATGTTTTGTTAATAACAATAATGGTAACAGAAAGAAACCTGAGAATCAGCAACAATAACTCCAACTAAAAAAAAAAACTTCCAAAAGAAAATGATGCAAAATCTTTTACACTGTATGGTTTACACAAAAATAAAACAAATACTTATAAGTTTAATAGTCCAATATAAAGTTCAATAGTCCAATATAAAGTTCAATAGAATCCAATAATCCAGGATGAAGAAACTTTCCAGCTGGTATTATAATGTCCAAGAATGTGTCTGCAGAAAGAATATCCACTCAGTTGTAATGAAATGTTCACTCCAAACTTTGGCAGTCTCCAATAAATTCCAATAAAGCACTCAGCAAGATCCAAATGGAATTAATATCCAATAAGTATTGGCTCCACAGGTAGTTTTAAAATAACCCAGTGGAATCCTGGCTTTTCACAAAAGTAAATTCTGGTTCAACTTCACAGCTTCCGGTAGTATAAATTCTCTTCAAAATTTTGGAAGGACTTTTCCAATAAACAAAGATGCACAGATCATAAACATTTTCTGTAGAATATATATAATAACCTCAGCTGCTGACTATAATAAGGCACTGGCTTCAGGGCTTTTACTTCGTCTAAATTTAAGTGAATCCATTTGGATTCTCGCGAAATTGGTCTCGAGAATCCATACCTGAGACGAGTGTCCCAGGATCCCATGAGACCACCATGGTTGAACCCCTGTTGTATACTAATAATATGTACATGTTAACCCTTTACCCAACACAGCTTTTTAATTTTTAAAACAAATTGAATTTGATAATTTCTTACAAACTGAACAATTTCTTCTCAACCAACTCACAATTGTTTACAATTGGCTGTAATGAAAGTGCAAGCCCTACTTCGGAATTAACTCAAGCTAAGAAACTTTTCCAAACAAGTTGGAAAAGTGAAAGAGTGCAAAAGCACGAAAAAGATCGAAAAAGGGTTGAGTGAGACCGGCGCTCGACATTACAGGTACTCTCTCTGCACACCTCTTACATTTACCGAGCACATGCACAACAACAGTGACGTCAATTCCTTTTATTTCCACCATTGTGACATGGTAGGAAATTTTGTGACTCGTGCTGCTTATTTGCTATTATCTTCATGAAAGACTTAATTTTGTATGTGCTTCTTGTCAATTCATGTGCAAGTGGACTGTATCCATTATGAAGCTCTAAATTGATTATTATTTTATAATATTTATGCTCATTTTTGCTTGTCTTCTCATACATATTCTTGCTTTTCCCCTGCGTGTAAACGCGACCATTGTTGTTTGGTTTTTCGTCGACGGGAAGCTTGATTTCTTTGATCATCTTGGGGATTTTTTCCCAATTGAAATTATGCCTAAAACAATTCCTTGTACCTCTTGTTTGCAGGTGAAACATGTAGACGATTCTCATGCTACTTGTGTCACTTGCAACAATTGCACACAGGCCCATTCCTGTGGTATTTGTGGGGTTTGGTCCTCTAAATTCTGGGCATCCGCGAACATGGTGGTTCTTTCCAGGGGTAGAACCCCTCGTTCTCGGGGTAAGGGTAGCCGTGCCTCTTCGGACATTTCTGGGAGTGCACATGGTGACTCTGTCGCTCAGGATGTTGATCAGTCTCTTTCTGTAGCAAGTTCCTCTGCAACTGTTGATGGTGCTGGTGCTGTGATGCCTGAAGTGGAGACTGTGGTCTCTTTGGCTTTTGATGTCACCCTTGAGGCG
Source organism: Pictodentalium vernedei (assembly GCA_031216915.1). Lineage (NCBI taxonomy): Eukaryota > Metazoa > Mollusca > Scaphopoda > Dentaliida > Dentaliidae > Pictodentalium > Pictodentalium vernedei. Next base: position 459,970,781 of record CM062296.1, on the reverse strand, counting down.
ACTGTTTTCGTCGAGAGTTTCTCCGAGGTCAGCTCGGTGACACTCTCCAATTTGCCTCCTGCGCCGTCGACAGTTGCTGGGGAAGTTGTTCCTGCTGATCCTATCTTGTATGATAGTGGCTCTTCCATTTCTTCTGGGGATGGTGTACAGTCTTGGGGGTCCGAGACTGTATCTGCTGGTGTGTCTCTCAGCCTCCTCTAGCTTCTCAGCCTCCCCTGGCTTCTCAGCGAAGCTGTGCGGGTTTGCTGTGTGCTCCGTCTCACCTGGTTAGGTTTGCTCCTGGTCGGTTGGGCCATTCGGCAGCGATTCCTCGCCCCTTGAGTGAATCGTTTGTTGTTCCGCCTTCCCCTGCTGGTGTGCCAACTAGCAGGATGGGGCTGGGGCATTGGCATCCAGGGCCTGCTGTTCGGCAGAGGTCAGTGACAGCTCCGGTTAGTTGTCACTCTTGGAACCTTCCTCCGGTGATTTCTCACTGTGTTCCAAGTCTGGCTGTTGATCGATGCTTGTCGTCGGTCTCAGAGGATGGGCAGTTGGGGCCTTCTGTCACGCAGAGGCCCATCAATGGCTGTCATTCTTGGGACAATCCTCCGGTGTCTTCTCATCGTGTCTCAGGTCCAGCTACCGATCGACGTACGTCATCGGTCTCTCTAGAGGATTTTCAGGCAGGGCTTTCTGCTCCGCAGAGGTCAGTGATTGCCCCTGGGTGTCACTCTGGGACTATCCTCTGGTGTCTTCTCACTGTCTCCCTATTCTGTCTGCTGATCGACGTTCGTCGTCGGTCCCTTCTGGGGATTTGGGTTCTTCTGCTAGAAGGGTCCATTGGGAAGACACTCCGTTGGGTGCTGCTGCTACGATGGATTCTCAGGGTGAGCTGCGACAGGCCATTTTGGCGCTCACCCGAGTGCTGTCTAGCAACCCTCAAGTTGGCTTCCCTGTGCCTCCTGAGGCACAACCTCCTTTGGTGGGTCGACGAGATTCCTTGGCTGGCCCTTTAGATACTGTTCAATATTCACAGGAGGTTCCTGCTGGTCAGCCCGAGTTGGGCTACGCATCTTCTGCTACAGAGGATGACGATTTTCTTGAAGGCGATGGGCCCCCTTCGTCAGTCTTGGGGCAGGCTTTGGATTTTGTCTTTAGCTTATTGCCAGACAGCCTTCAGACCAGCCATCAATGACCATCTGGCTGCGGTCCTCTGTGGAGCGCCGTAACCTTGTTGAGCCTTCTAACTAACCTTGCGTCCTCTACAATCAGCTCAGGTTGTTGAGTCCTTCCAGGGCTTGGATGCCAAATGCGTTCCAAGGCCCTGAAGGGTTCTTTCTTTTCCCGAGCTGATGCTTTTCTGCCTTCGTTGTGGTTTCGTGTTTACGAATCCATCTGTCCACCAGTCTTCCAAGGGATGACTACTGTGGATGAAGATTCTTCTTCCCTCGGGTTGACTAAGCCTAAGTCGGCAGTTCTCCCGATGTCGGTTGTTGAATCTATGGTGGGCCTGTCCCGAGAGATGCCTGGTATTGTAATTCTCTCGCAGACAATGTCCTCGCTGCCCTGGCCGCATATTTTCTGCCAGGGGAGTTTGATGATGCTCAGGCACCTTTGCGTGTTTTGTCGCAGGCTCTTATGAACCTGACATACGCTCACACCTGTAACACGGCTAATTTGGAGCTTGCACGCTGGGATGCGGTGTTGGATTCTTCTGCATCCCTTCCTTCTGAGCAGCGTGCTGTACTGAGGTCTGCTTCTTTAGTTGGACCTCAGCTGTTCCAGGGTTCTGTGAAAGCTGTCCGTGGTGAGGTTCTTTCGAAGGACCAGCTTTTGTTACGACAGCTGGACCAACCTGCTGCTGCGGGTGGTGGTCATTCCAGGCCTGCCCGGTGCCCCGCTGCGTCAGTGACGTCGGCCATGCCTTCGGCTCCTGCTCAAAAGAAGCGCCGACACGTCCAGACTCGCTGGCAGCCTCAGGGAGGAAAGTCTCAGGACTCTCTTGCTTCCCGAGGGGGTGGTTTCTCCTCTTGGGGGCCTCGTCAAGGCCGCAAATGAAGGTCCTCACCTTGATTCGCCTCCATCCGTGGGTAGGCTGTCACTGTTTTACGTCCGTTGGACAGAGATAATGTCGGACCCATGGGTCCTCGACGTCATCCAATCCGGTCTGCGACTGTCCTTCCGTTGGCACCCCTGTTTATCTTGGGTGCCTCTCCCGACTCAGGTCCCTTCCAATTCTCTATGTCGGGACCTTCTGGTGCAGGAGATCAACAATCTCCTCTCCAAAGGGGCGATCGAGGTGGTCAGGAAACCCTTTCACCGGGGTTTTACTCAAGACTTTTCTTGGTGCCGAAGAAAAACGGCCAGTTTTTTCCTGTCATCGATCTAAGTATCCTGAACGAGTCCATTATAGCACCTCGTTTCAGTATGGAGACTTTCCGGTCGGTTCGACGTTCAGTTCATCGGGGCGACTTAGCAGCCAGTATCGACCTGAAGGATGCCTATTTCCATGTACCCATTCATCTGGCGTCACGGAAATACCTTCGGTTCTCGTTTCGGTATCGAGTCTTTCAATTCAAAGCTCTCCCGTTCAGTTTGAACCTGGCTCCTTGGGCCTTCACCCGACTGATGTCACATGTGCTCGCTTTTAACCGTACTCAGTTGGCTGTGACTTCGTCAGCCTACCTGGACGACATCCTCCAACGGCACCACGATGCTGGAGTCCGATGTCCCGCAGTTGCTTGGCCTACTGGCGTCGCTGGGTTTCAGAGTCAATTGCGAGAAGTCAGATCTTCCTTCTCAGCAATTTCGTCATTTGGGAATGAATTTCAACACTCTTCACAATGCGGTGTCGGTTCCCAATGATCGGGCAACGATTTTTTCCGTCTTGACTCGGAACCTGCTCCAATCTTCCTCGGTCTCGGCCAGGACTTTCCTTCGGATGCTGGCCTTATGGTATGGGGACAGATCTCATTCCACTGGGTCGCTTGTTTGTCCGACCTCTCCAACACTTCCTGTTGGATCATTGGCGTCCGAATGTGGATCCGCTGGACCTGGAACTTTCTATTCCTCAGTCCCTGCTTCATCACCTCCACTCTTGGGCCGATGTTTCCTGGTTGACTCAGGGTGTTCCGTTGGATCTTCCTTCGGCCGATCGCATCCTTACTGCGGATTCCAGCGATCGGGGCTGGGGTGCGATGTTGGATCCTCTCGGTCTGTCTACTCACGGCGAGTGGGACAGCGAGCAGTTGGCCTGTCATATCAACCAGAAAGTGCTCCTTGCTCTTCTGTTGAGTTTTCGGCTTTGGATCTCTCACCTGTCTGATCACATTGTCCTACTTCTTTCGGACAATTCGACAGTGGTGGCCTACATATGGAATCAAGGAGGCACACATTCGATTCCCATGTATCAGCTATCTCGGGATCTTCAACTGTTGGTGTTGGATGTAATGCTCTGGTGACCGTTTGGCACATTCCCAGGCGTCTCAACGTCCTAGCAGACTCCCTGTCCCGACGCAACAGTGTCCTTCCCCCCGAATGGATGCTGCATCGGTCAGTGTTTCAGGTGATTTGCGAGCGGTGGGGGCGTCCTCTGGTCGACCTTTTCGCCACTCGCTGGAATCATCAGGTAGAGACGTTTGTCTCTCCTTGTTCAGATCCACTGGCATTTGCGGTAGATGATCTATCTCTGGACTGGACAGGTTGGATCGGCTATGCCTTCCCTCCTGCACTGATTCTTCCTCAAGTGTTGGCGAAGATTCGTGCTTGCAGTTGCAAGATCATTCTGATTGCACCTCTGTCTCCACAGAGGGTGTGGATCAATCTGCTGCGGCCTTTGTTGGCAGATCGGCCGATTCGTCTACCTCTACGTTGCAATCTTCTTTCCCAGGGTCATCCCAGGAAGTATCACAACAACCTGGCGAGCCTGTCCCTTCACGCCTATCTTTTATCGGGTTCTGTCTCCGACGGAGAGGTTTTTTGAGACGATCAGTGGAGTGCATTTCTGCATCACAGCGACATTCCACTGGCATGACTTATGCTGCTAAGTTAAGGTTTTCTGCCGCTGGTGTACAGCTCAAAGTGTTGTTTTACCGTAATCCGTCAATCACTCAAATTGCGGATTTTCTGGTACACCTTTTTGACTCCAAGGGCCATCAGCTTATTACGATAAAGGGCTATCGGTCTATGCTGTCTGATACTTTCTCATATGTGGGAAAGAGGTGCATCGGTCGAAATCTTTTTCTCTACAAACTAATTCGGCACTTTTCTTTGAAGAGGACTCGGGTTTTGCGTCTTACACCCAAGTGGAACTTGGCATGGGTGTTGCATTGTTTGAAGGGGGTGCCATTCGGGCCTTTATCCGAGACCGAGATGCGTTTTCTCACCTATAAGATGGCTTTCCTTCTAGCGTTTGCTTCTGCCAGACCAGTCAGTGAGCTTCATGCACTATCCATTGATTCTGCTTTCTTCAGAAATGAGGCTAACAGTGTCACCTTCACAACTGATTGCTCTTTTCTGACCAAGAATCAACTTCCTGATTCGGTACCTCCTTCCATCTGCATTCGGGCTCTCTGTGCCGTTGATGGAAGGAGGCCTCTTCTTTGTGCTGTTCGTGCGATCAAGACTTACATTAATCGCACTCAGTTCATTCGGAGGGGTCGGAAGAGATTGTTTCTGTCTCTCATTCCTAGGAGGCAGTCTATCTCTTCCATTCTATTTCCAGATGGATCTGTCTTGCAATCAAGCTGGCTAAGTCCAGATTGTCTGCTTGGGATCTTGATTCGAACCGGTTTAATGCTCATGAGGTTCGTGCCATTTCTACATCCTGGGCGTTCTCCAATTCTGTTTCGCTCTGGGATGTTATGAATGTGGTTTACTGGAGGAATGCTTCTACCTTCTCCTCCTTTTATCTCTGCCAGCTACAGCAGCAACTGAGGACCTTTTTTCTTTCGGCCCTCTTGTTGCTGCTCAGGCTGTTGTGCACCCTCGTTAAATTTGTTTTTATCGGGTTTGTGCTCTGCTCATCCTTGTTCTTTTCAGGTGCCTTCTCTCTTTCTTCGTTCCAGGTCTTTGCTATTATTCTCTGCCTTCCTTGCATTTCTTCCTGCTGCTCTTGTTGGTATTGGTCATGTGATTCACCTCCTCCTATTGTTTATTCAGCCAATTGTAAACAATTGTGAGTAGGTTGGGAAGAAATTAAAATTTTTTAGTAAATTTTGTTTCTTAACATACCTACCACAATTGTTTACCGGAGACACAGCTTCCTTGGGGATATCTTTGATATCGATGCCTCCCCGCTAAATCACAAACTTCTCGTTGGCGGAAATACGGAATTGACGTCACGGTTGTTGCGCATGTGCTCGCCTGCTCTGTAAACACAAGAGGTGTGCAGAGAGAGTACCTGTAATGTCGAGCGCCGGTCTCGCTCGACCCTTTTTCGATCTTTTTCGTGCTTTTGCACTCTTTCACTTTTCCAACTTGTTTGGAAAAGTTTCTTATCTTGAGTGAGTTCCGAAGTAGGGCTTGCACTTACGTTACAGTCAATTGTAAACAATTGTGGTAGGTATATTAAGGAACAAAATTTACTAAAAATTTTTAATATTTACCAGTAAAACCGTACAGATATGGATGTCATTGGAACTGGCTCATTGAGTCGGTTTCAAAGACAGCCATACTTGTACAATTTTATTGACAATGTGTCAGGATATTCCAGGTCATGTTAGCCTTGTACTGGTTAATTTGCTGCCGCTATGATAGTGGAGGGGTTAAATTGACTCGATTCTTTCCATGCGAGTCATAGCAGTAGTGCAGTGGGAACCTACATGGATTCTTGCTTGTTTTGTTGCGTGAATCTTTGCTTGAATTGATTCTTGGATTCTTGTGGAAATATAAGTCCTGTGTCATGTAATAATAATCTCCAATGTTCAATGAATACTGAATAATTGACACTTCTCAATGAGTTGCATGAGATGAAAATTAATATCCGAAGTCTCTTGAGTGTTGACGGGTTATTATATATAGAGCTGAAATGGTTAAACGATTAATTGATTAATCAATGATCAACATCTTGATCGATCCAAAAAGTAATTGATCGATTAACCATTACTTTTGAACTACTGTTTATATGGGTTAACAAATGAACAAACTTGCTCCAAAACAGGCAAACAATGTCATACTGACACATCAATTATATGAGACAGAGTAAAGCATGCAAGTTAATTGCTGACATACTTGTTTACTTCATGATCATTACATTGTATCAGTAACTGGAAATGGTCATTCTTAACCCTTTACCCTTTGAGGGTAGTAGACGATACTTGCAAAATAAATTCATGAATTACTAAAAATATTTTCAATTTTTGTCTCAAAAACTAGCTTATGGACCCTCGTTGGAACGAACTCAATGAGCGCGTTCCAATGAGGTGTCTTAAGTTGTTTTTGAGACGAAAATTGAAAACATAAATTTGAATGGAGTTTTTTGTATATAGGCCTAGTCGGTTTTGTTTGTTACGATGGGTAAAGATGCTGTAAATCATCAACAGATGCCAGTTATTCAGATATCTATTTGGACAAGTGATTAATCAGTTAACCAAGGTTAATCCACGTGATTAATCGATCAAGAAAACCCCTTAACCTTTTCAACTCTAATTATATAGTCTTCAAATAGAAAGTTCCAGAACGAGAAATTTCTCCAATCTTCTTTTATTCTACCAATTGCTGTTTGGTTGAATTAAATCACCTCTTTAAGTTTCTAGATGATTCTGTCTTATTTCAAGTAAACAAGTGTGACCCAAATACACAATCATTGAGCTAAAAATAAACTCAATGCCACAGTATCTGTAAACATGTTGTTAAGTACATTCAAAGATCACTCAGTCAGTCTGTGCAAATAAGCTATCAGCACAAACAATGATCTGCCTTCTTTAAAATCAAAATAATTAAAAAAAATATTATTACTTTATATTTACTAACCAAAGACATATTAATTTTGATATCATAACAGGGGCCTACAACAGTTTCCATGGAAAAAACACAGAGAGAGAGGGGGGCCTGTTTATCGCAGCCAAAGATAAAATAAGGACCTGCACATCGTCAGTTTTGAAAGTGACAAAGCAAAAAAAATCGGACTGAAAATCTGCTTTCTAACTTAAGGACTGTTTTTTTTTTTTGCTTAACTTGATGAAACCAAAGTAAGCTATTGTCATGGCATGTGCAGATGTCTGTTAGTCTGTCCACAATTTGTTCAGCATGCGGTACATGTATGTACAGCCTGCAGTGCTTTTCAGTTCACCTCCAAACTTCATATGCAAGTTCATGTTGATGCCTAAATTAGACCGTATATTATTATGATCATGACTGACTGACCATAAAAGGTGTCACAGAAAATTTTTTTGATTTCTTCATAACGGCAAGGAAAAATAATTAATTTTTTCTGGTAACATGCCCCCCAAAATTGGGGTCTTGTGGCCAAATATTTTTGGATTTAACCCAACAATGTTATTTATAGAATTTCGAAGTAATTGGACAGAAAAAAACACAATGTAGGTTTGTACAAGTAAATAACCCCACAGGGGGGGCAGTATACAGAAAAACTATAACCCCAGAATGATTTGGACAAAAAACTTGTGCAATGTAGCTATCGTCTGTACATCCATCCGTCCAAACTTTGTTTATGGTATAACTTGAACAATTGTTAACAGATTTTAATTCCTTTTGGTATATGTCTCTATAGCAATAATGTCTACGTCAAGTTCGATGACCACCGATATCTCTTGAAAATTATGGGAGTTGTTGCCCTTTGTTATAAAAATATTCTGTAAATCTTGTTTACAGCATAACTTCAACAATAGTTAACAGATTTCAATTCTATTTGGTATATATGTCTCTATAGCTACAATGTCTACGTCAAGTTCGATGAGCAGCAATATCCGGTGAAAATTATGGGAGTTATTGCCCTTTGTTTAATAAAAAATACTGTGTAATGCTTGTTTATGGTATAACTTGAACAATAGTTAACTAATTTCAATTCTTTTCAGTAAATGTCTCAGTAGCAACAATATCTACGTCAAGTTCGATGACCAGTAATATCCGATTAAAATTATTGGAGTTATTGCCCTTTGTTTAATAAAAAATAGAGTGTTATGCTTGTTTATGGCATAACTTTAACAATAAAAAACAGATTTCATTAGTTTTTGGTATTTGCCTCTACAGCAACAATGTCTACGTCAAGTTTGATGCCCAGCGATATTCAATGAAAACTATGAGAGTTATTGCCCTTTGTTAAAAAATTTTGTGTTATGCTTGGTTATGCAATAAATTAAACATTAGTAACCAAATATCAATTTTTAGCTCACCTGACTGAAAGTCAGGGTGAGCTTTTCTGATCACTCTTCGTCTGTAGTCCGTCCATTCGTTGTCCTGCGTGAAGGTGGTGTTTGAGCCTCTTTCTCCTAATCCACTGACCACATTTTAATTAAATTTCATGTAAGCAGTGGTTATATAGGGGCATTTTGATTTTTATCCAAATTAGGTTTTGGCTCATATTGAGCAGAGGGGTGGGGAAAAATTTGCCAAATTTTTTGAAAATCTTCTTCTAATGAACCACCAGTAGCAGAGACTTGATATGTGGTATACAGAATCCTTTTGAGGTTTAGAATCAAGTTTGTTCAAGAGAGGTTTGTCGGGTATTATTTACCTTCGTTATGGGAGGGGCAAAAATCTTGGCCACGCCTAAAATTTCTATTTTCAGAACAGTGAGGTCGATTTGAACCATATTTGATATGAGTTGATAATGGGTCATAAGTAGTTGATTGATGAAAAAAAAATTTCTCATTGCCCCGTGGGAACCCCAGGAGCTAAAAATAGGAAAAACCTTAAAACTGCCATATCTCCAAAACTGCACCGCACAGAGAATTCTTATTTTGTATAAAGCTTACTTTTATCCAGTAGAATAGAATGGTTAAAAAAAAAATCACTATCAGTTTGATCACAAGGTACTTTTTTCAGGACTTTTGAAAAAGTGCTGACTCAGCACTTTTTAACACTGTAGGCAATGGGAAAAACATTAAAAAATCTTCTCCAGATCCAGCAGGCAGAATCTTTTGATATTTGGTATGCAACATTGTAGGGTGGATCTGATTCAAGTTTGTTCAAATTGGCCCCCCGGGTTCATATTTGGGCTCAGTATAGGAGCCCGATTTCGAACTTAGTGCATTTCAGGCAAATTTCTTAAAAAATCTTCTTCTCCAGATCCAGCTGGCAGAATCTTTTGATATTTGGTATGCAACATTGTGGGGTGGATCTGATTCAAGTTTGTTCAAATCGGCTCCCTAGATTCATATTTGGGCTCACTGTAGAAGCTCGAATTCGAACTTAGTGCATTTCAGGCAAATTTCTTCAAAAATCTTCTTCTCCAGATTCAGCAGGCAGAATCTTTTGATATTTGTTATGACATTATGTAAAATTGATGTGCGTCAATTTTTTGGGAAAAAAAATGTCAAGATGACCAACTGGCGGCCATTTTTGTTGGAAATTGCATGTAATTAGTTTTCTGTCTATAGCCTCTAAACGACATATCCGATTTCAGTCATTTTTGGTATGGAGGTGTATCAACATACATGTAAGGTAAATAACATATCATACAGGTTTTTTTCTCATGCATAAATTGTGCAAATTAGATGAACTTAAGCGTTTTTCTGTCATATTTGTATATACACAAGTATTATGTTTGTATGTCCTGTTACCACCTGTATCTTAGAGATGCTTTGATGCTTTTGTTTGAGAATTTCAGCAATTATCAGACAGTATGTAACATTGATGCAAGTCAGTTTTTTTTAAAAAAAATTCAAGATAGCCATCTGGCAGGCATTTTTAGCTCAACTTGATAAAGTCAAGCTGAGCTATTGCCATCACTTCTTGTCCGTCGGTGTACGTACGTACGTACGTTAGTACGTATGTCCACAATTTTGTTTGGCACACCTCACAGGTCGCATTTATGATCAGATCACTTTGAAAGTTGGTATGCTTGTTTGGGGTGACCTCTAGATGGGAGCTATCGATTTTCTTCAATTTCCGTCAAAAAATGTTGCCGCGACCAACGTTCTTAGAACTTAGTTTAGTCAAACCTCAATATTTCCCTTTGGCACACCCTACAGGGCACATTTATGATTGAATTGCTTTGCAACCTGGCATGCTTGTTTGGGGTGACCTCTAGATGGGAGCTATCGATATTCTTCCATTTCTGTCAAAAAATGTTGCCGCGGCCAACGTTCATAGAACTTAGTTTAGTCAAACCTCAATATTTCCCTTTGGCACACCCTACAGGGCACATTTATGATTGGATCGCTTTGAAACTTGGTATGGTTGTTTGGGATGACCTCTAGATAGGAGCTATCGATTTTCTTCAATTTCCGTCAAAAAATGTTGCCACGGCCAACGTTCTTAGAACTTAGTTTAGTCAAACCTCAATATTTCCCTTTGGCACACCCTACAGGGCACACTTATGATTGGATTGCTTTGAAACCTGGCATGCTTGTTTGGGGTGACCTCTAGATGGGAGCTATCGATTTTCTTCCATTTCCATCAAAAAATGTTGCTGCGGCCAACATTCTTAGAACTTAGTTTAATCAAACCTCAATATTTCCCTTTGGCACACACTTTACAGGGCACATTTATGATTGGATCACTTTGAAACTTGGTATGGTTGTTTGGGGTGACCTCTAGATGGGAGCTATCGATTTTCTTCAATTTTCGTCAAAAAGTGTTGCCGCGACCAACGTTCTTAGAACTTAGTTTAGTCAAACCTCAATATTTCCCTTTGGCACACCCTACAGGGCACATTTAAGATTGGATCGCTTTGAAACTTGGTATGGTTGTTTGGGATGACCTCTAGATAGGAGGTATCGATTTTCTTCAATTTCCGTCAAAAAATGTTGCCACGGCCAACGTTCTTAGAACTTAGTTTAGTCAAACCTCAATATTTCCCTTTGGCACACCCTACAGGGCACACTTATGATTGGATTGCTTTGAAACCTGGCATGCTTGTTTGGGGTGACCTCTAGATGGGAGCTATCGATTTTCTTCCATTTTCGTCAAAAAATGTTGCTGCGGCCAACGTTCTTAGAACTTAGTTTAATCAAACCTCAATATTTCCCTTTGGCACACACTTTACAGGGCACATTTATGATTGGATCACTTTGAAACTTGGTATGGTTGTTTGGGGTGACCTCTAGATGGGAGCTATCGATTTTCTTCAATTTCCGTCAAAAAGTGTTGCCGCGACCAACGTTCTTAGAACTTAGTTTAGTCAAACCTCAATATTTCCTTTTGGCACACCCTACAGGGCACATTTATGATTGGATTGCATTAAAATTTGGTATGGTTGTTTGGGGTGACCTCTAGATGGGAGCTACCGATTCTCTTCAATTTCCATCAAAAAATGTTGCTGCGACCAACGTTCTTAGAACTTAGTTTAGTCAAACCTCAATATTTCCCTTTCGCACACCCTACAGGGCACATTTATGATTGGATCGCTTTGAAACTTTGTATGGTTGTTTGGGGTGACCTCTAGATGGGAGCTATCGATTTTCTTCCATTTCGTCAAAAAATGTTGCCGCTGCCAACGTTCTTAGAACTTAGTTTAGTCAGACCTCAATATTTCCCTTTGGAACACCCTACAGGGTGCATTTATGATCGGATTGCTTTGAAGCTTGTTTGGGGTGACCTCTAGATGGGAGCTATCGATTCTTTTCAATTTTCATCAAAAAATGTTGCCGCGACCAACGTTCTTAGAACTTAGTTTAGTCAAACCTCAATATTTCCCTTTGGAACACCCTACAGGGCACATTTATGATTGGATCGCTTTGAAACTTGGTATGGTTGTTTGTGGTGACCTCTAGATGGGAGCTATCGATTTTCTTCAATTTCCGTCAAAAAATGTTGCTGCGGCCAACGTTCTTAAAACTTAGTTTAGTCAGACCTCAATATTTCCATTCGTCACACCCTGCAGGGCACATTTATGATCGGATTGCTTTGAAACTTTGTATGCTTGTTTGGGGTGTCCTCTAGATGGGAGCTATCGATTTTCTTCCATTTCGTCAAAAAATGTTGCCGCTGCCAACGTTCTTAGAACTTAGTTTAGTCAGACCTCAATATTTCCCTTTGGAACACCCTACAGGGCGCATTTATGATCGGATTGCTTTGAAGCTTGGTATGGTTGTTTGGGGTGACCTCTAGATGGGAGCTATCGATTCTTTTCAATTTCCATCAAAAAATGTTGCCGCGACCAACGTTCTTAGAACTTAGTTTAGTCAAACCTCAATATTTCCCTTTGGAACACCCTACAGGGCACATTTATGATTGGATCGCTTTGAAACTTGGTATGGTTGTTTGTGGTGACCTCTAGATGGGAGCTATCGATTTTCTTCAATTTCCGTCAAAACATGTTGCTGCGGCCAACGTTCTTAGAACTTAGTTTAGTCAGACCTCAATATTTCCCTTCGGCACACCCTACAGGCCACATTTATGATCGGATTGCTTTGAAACTTTGTATGCTTGTTTGGGGTGTCCTCTAGATGGGAGGTATTGATTTTCTTCCATTTCGTCAAAAAATGTTGCCGCGGCCAACGTTCTTAGAACTTAGTTTAGTCAGACCTCAATATTTCCCTTTGGAACACCCTACAGGGCACATTTATGATCGGATTGCTTTGAAACCTGGCATGCTTGTTTGGGGTGACCTCTAGATGGGAGCTATTGATTTTCTTCCATTTCCACCCGTCAAAAAATGTTGCCGCTGGCAACGATCTTTGAACTTAGTTTAGACAGGTATCAGTATATTCCTTTGGCATGCCCTACAAGGCACATTTATGATCAGATCGGTTTGAAACTTTGTATGTCTGTTTGGGGTTTCCTCTAGATGGGAGCTATCGATATTCTTCGATTTCCGTCAAAAAATGTTTGCAATGACCTTCGATGAATTTAGTAAAAACTTAGTGCAGTTAAGCATCAATATTTCCCTTTGACACACCCTGCAGGGCACATTTATGATTGGATCGCTTGCAAACTTGGTGTGCTTGTGTGGGGTGACATCTATTTGGGAGCTGTCGATTTTCTTCCATTTCTGTCAAAAAATGTTGCCGCTGACCTTTGAACTTAGTTTAGTCAAGCCTCAATATTTCCCTTTAACACACCCTTCAGGGTACATTTATGATCGGATCACTTTGAAACTTGGTATGTGTGTTCGGGTGACCTCTAGATGTGAGCTATTGCTTTTTTCATTTCCATAAAAAAATTATTGTCGTTATCACCAGTCTTTGAACTTACTGCATTTGTGCATCAACTTATCGCTTTTGAACTCTCAGCAGGGTATATTTATGAATTTCCATAACCCCCCCACCCACCCCCCCAAAAAAAAAACCATTGCCACAAGCAATGACCTTCTACTTAGTGTATTTGTGCATTAACATCTTCCTTTGGCATGCGTCAGAGGGCACATTCATTATCAGGTTGTTTTGAAAGTTTGTATGCTTATGCAGGGTGACAAAGATAGGAGCTATTGATTTTCTTTTCATTTCCATCAAAAACTGTTGCTGTTAGCAACAATCTTTGAATTTATTGCATTTGTGCATCAACATTCTTTGACATGGCCTACAGGCCACATTTATCATAGGATTGTTTTTGAACTTGATGTGCTCATTAGGCAAGACCTTTAGATAAGAGCTATTGATTAGCATTCATTTCTGTGAAAAAAGTTGCCATTTACAATAACCCCTGAACATACTGCATTTGTGTATCAACATTCTTCCTTTAGCCAGTCTTACTGTTTACATTTATAAAATTGCATGGATTACTCTGACGTTGTGCACACACAATGCTGTTATGTTGAAATTTCATCAAATAACATTGGTACTAATGATCTTCAATTTTGCCATTTCATTTATAACTTACCAAGTTCAAGTTTGTCAAGTTGAGCTACAGTGTCATTGACACTTTCATTGTTGGAAATCGCCGGTAATTAGTTTTCTGCTTAGTTCCTTCTGTGTCTATATTGAGTTAAAAAATGTGCCTGGTCTGGTGATTTCAGGTTGGTCTTCCAATACTTGCTGTACATTTTCATATAATGGCAAGCCTTACGGGTGCGGAAAAAAAAAACTTGACCCCCCACATCCTTTGTTTTTTTGTACCACAGCCTGTTGCTCAGAGATATTTTGATCTTTCTAGATTCATCAGACATTAATCCATAATTTGATGCCTCCCCCCCCCCCCCCCCCCCCAACCATGGAGGACTATTGTCTTATTGCTGGCAATAAGCATTGCACTTATATTTTTCTGAAATAACTGTTGTTTAAACTAAAGAGGGTTAACTGATTTTGCTAAGTTCTTTTGCGATTGGTGATTAGGAGTTGTTGGGTTTTCGTGACATGGAGTTTGGTGTACCACATATCGAGTTTATTGAGGTTGAATTGTTGTCGACCTTGGGAAAAAAAATGGATGTCCTGGCAGAGCTCCACAGCTGTTTGAGATTATGTGAGATACCAGTATTTATCCTGTTTGGGAATCAATATTGATCACACTCCAATTGCTGATTTTCAGAATTTGGATAAGTAACCAAAAGAGAGACAGGTGTTGTAGATATCATATAACCTGCTAATGAATAGGTCAGAGCAGGGTTTGCAAATTACCATCGGTCCCTCTTTTGTCAGTACCGGTGCCATACCTGGGTTCAGAACCGAGAACCGAGTCGGTACCGTTACTGAGAGTGGCACATCTAATATTCCGATATTGCAGGTGAAAAGTCGATCGCAGTTGATTCGTGTAAACTCTAATCGGTAAAATAGAATGAACAGTGATTTTGGGGGTCAAATTCAATCAATAAATGACCTACCTGCGTTGCCACAAATTCCGATCATGGATTGTCCGAAGGGGTGGGGTGGGGGTGGGAGGGGGGGCAGGTGGGGGGGATTCACACGCAAACTACAAAACTACAAAGCTCTGAACAGTAGGTCTACTGCACGTGATTTCCAAGTTGCTAAAGTCACAGTCACATGCTGTGTCTGATTCTGTTAGTATTTACTATTTTTTGAACTGGCAAATTTTTATTATCAATTTAAATTTAAAAGCAGAAAAAATGCATTTTCAGTTCATTGTTTGCAGCAATTTTCATCAATGTCTGCATCCCCGCATGTTCGAACTTGGAATCAGTGAGCACCTTAATAGTAAGACACAGTAATAATTTGAAGTAGACTACACAGACTTCACCCATCCGACATCCTATAGTCTGTTTCAATTGGGTGGTGGGAGTCAGGACTCCGGTCAAAACAAACCATGCCCATGGCCGAACAGCCCAGACTGGTTTAGGTCAGAATGGTGCAGATTTTGAGATGGAACAGCATCAACAGCCAAATTTTCAAGACAGAATGGCCCACATTTATGTTTTCTCTTCAAGTCCAAAAGTTCATGTGTGGCTTACAGTTAAAACTAGAAGTCCTGTCCCATATTCTGCACTAATTTGAAATAATAGCGCGTTAGGTTAGCGCAGCAAATCATCAGAGAATCACATCTGATGCACGGTAGTGTATCGCGATTTCTGCAGAATTGTAACGCGCGACGGCTGACTGATATTCAGTACTTGAAACAGGCAATCAACAGTTATTAAGTCGCACGTCCTACTGACATGAGGTGGCAATTAAATATTAGAATTAGATACTAAGAGGACGAAATGATGTTCATTCATCTGCTCCCCCCCCCCCCCCCCCCCCCACAAACACACACTTCTCATTATCAATTCATTTCGCGACAATACAAGAAGTATTTAAAAACGCGTATTGACCGTGATTTTTGTTTTCGAAGATTGATGAGAAAATCATGCTGGTTGATTCAAGACTGCTAAACCTTGAGAAGGTAGAAGTAATGACGTTTTTATTTCGAGAATTTTTAGCCTAGTATGTATGAATCGCAGCCGTTCTTATGGAGGAACTATGAGAAAACAAGCGTGGTTGGAAACAAAAGAACGCTCTCCACAGCCTACCGAACTGACAGTGTATCGAAAGTGTTGCGAGCGAATTAAGAAATCGGAATGCTCAGATATTTATAAAGAAAGTTTCAATTT
Organism: Pictodentalium vernedei; assembly: GCA_031216915.1. Classification (NCBI taxonomy): domain Eukaryota; kingdom Metazoa; phylum Mollusca; class Scaphopoda; order Dentaliida; family Dentaliidae; genus Pictodentalium; species Pictodentalium vernedei. The sequence goes on along the minus strand of CM062296.1, from coordinate 459,954,697 downwards.
CAAGAGATAGTTGGTGTTCTGTAAAAAAAAAATATGCATTTGGGTGAAAGCTCAAAAAGAAATTAATTATTCGTCGAGAACTTTGAAAATCAACAGAAAGAAAAAAGATCCCCCCCCCCCCTCCCCACCCCACACACTCCCTTTCCGGGGCAGAACCCTCAAGTCCTCATGTACCCTTATCCCCACACAGAGGAAAGCATGAGCAGCAAACTGCCAATTCCTCACACACCACAACTCCTCATCCCCACGCTAGCTTCGTTTTTTTTTAATTAAACGGTAAAAAAAATTCTCAAATTTGGCTGGTGGCCAATGCCACGTGCACCTTCGATCATTGAAGGTAAAACAAGGTTAACATTATGAGTTAGATTAAAAACGTCGATGCGTAATTATTTTGTGTGAGTTCATTTGATGGGGGGGGGGGGTGATTTTATATCTGCCCCCCCCCCCCCCCCCCCCCACACACACACACCCGCTAACACAAGTTTCCACCACTGCATGGTTCGAATCGATGGGCATGCGGTGTTAACAATTTATGATTGATAAGGGCGGGCCTACCCTTCACAACACTTTTTCTGGGACCTACTTTCCTACTCTTCCATATGTGGTCAGTTAAATTTGGCCTTTTAAAATTCATAGTACGGCATTTTTAAATTTCTCTCAAATACTGGCAACCGCAATAGAATATTAAACCCTTGGGCTTGACTTGCATATATTTTATTTTTATTTTAGAAAGATATCCATGAAACATTTCAAACAATCGTTGTCAATATTTAATGGAGTGTTGAAAAAGCAAGGGCATCTGAAAAATGTCCACATGCTCATGCTAGAAATCAATTAAAATCAGGGGTTTTTTTTATTTTCTGTCCGCGGGCGGCTTTTTTGGGGTGAATTGATATTCTGACGCATTTCACTTGATAGGTTAATATGTCGTGAGAGAGCATTTCCAAATGACTGAGAGCAATCAAAAGCCTGTAACAACTATTTATTCGTGAAAAATATCTGAAAGAATGTTTTAGAAAGCTCAGTGAGCATGAACATTGTGAACAATTTTCTCGTCCACATCTTGACACGTGGTTTGAGACGTTGAAACTTCATCTCTGTTTCGTACCACAGGTGACTCGACCCATCGTTCTTGTGAATTTCTCGTACACCGTTAACGACTGTACTTCTGATTGTGGATATTCTGTGACGTGTCTGAAACCCATCCACGGTACATGGTATATGCTTTTGTACTGAAACACCAACAAAGTGGAATTTCCACGCATTCTGGATTGTGTTATGTGAAAGAAACATTCTCAACTTCAAGTGAGCTTCGAACCAATATAAAAAAACCCAATCAACAGAACCATACTGTGAGTTCCTTGTGTTTGCTTTGTTACAGAAACTGAGAATATCATTCGGGTGGATATTCCACCCCTGGAGTGATATGCAGACACCCCAATTATAAGGAGAAGAATAACTCGGGTCATCTGGCGAGTAGATGAGTACAAGTGCCAAGTGGTGTTTCCTCGAGTTGAAATTTGCAGGATTTCAGTCCGATATTCCAAACAGTGGGTGGGGGAGGGGAATTGTATAGACCCATCCCACACAAGACCCTATCATATCTCTAATATAGGCGTACAGTTCGTTTACAATGAACTGCCATTAAACCATGTGCACGGTGAAGTTTTTACTCTGCACACTTGAAAGTTGTTAGTTTTAATTTTCATAAATTGTCACCAGTTCTTTTGATTATTCAATTTTCTTGCTCCACATTTATGGAACAAATATGATTATTATTTATTGGTGCTGAAGGCTACATCAGAGGATTGCGCTATATTGTGGACTGAACAGGGAGGATTTTCTGCGGCAGTTTTTCAGGTAGCAATCAGGAATGTTGGCAATTACCATCTGTGCGTTTTTTGAACAACAGAAGATGTGAATAAGCTTTGAAAACACTCCTGTCAATATACTAAGCTCCCGTTTTATGACTTCAATTTGGAAATGGGTTACTTAATAACAATTAGGTGTCAAATTTATATTTATGTTATTTTATCATCAGTGATTAAAGAATAATGATGAAGAATGATTGAAAAGAACTGATCCGGAGAAAAATCCGTTTGGGATAAAAAATTAAAATAAAAAAACCCATTTTTTCCGGCTGTTTTATTTGTTTAAAGGGATTGAAATTCCTGTCCCAAACGCTGAAATTTTTAGAAATTAAATATTTCTAAATCAACAGGTTCGTTCACCCTGTGTTCTTACATTTAAAAAAAAATCCCTGATTTTTACAAATTTATTTTGAAAACGGAATTTTTGCAAATTTCAGCGAATTTTGTTGCTAAGCGTTCTCATCTACGGAAGCCTATTAGCTTCACATTGTTTTTAGTTATTAAATTGTAGCTACAATTTAATAAATTGTACCTACAATTTAGCTAAATTGTCTCATCCCTATTGTTTACTGATAATTTTATAAGATACACTTCACTTACGGTGAGAAGGACAAGACGGTTCGGAAAAGTTGAAGATCGGGGGTGTGGGGGGGGGGGGGGGGTGGGGGGGGGGAGTCAAGTAAGTCGTGTTGGCTTATGACCTATTTTTAACCAGTCTACACAGGAAGGGGAAGGGCGTTTTTCAGTGAACATTGAAAAATTATTGTTTATTTAGTCCTTAGACTAATATGAACAAGCGCGCCGTTTGCCAAAACAAGAACAACTACCGCCTCAAAAACCCAGCTTGTGACCACCCAGTCATTATTTCAAAATCTTGGGGGGGGGGGGGGGGTGTCGGTCTAAATATTCTGGGGACGGTTTGACTCTGGGACGGGCGGGGTGAAATCGTTCGCCAGCCTTACGACCTTGCCACTGAAAATGGGTTTGGGTCAAATAAATAGTGGAGACGGGGTTCGGATCAAAACGATGCGGATCGATTCGGCTAGGGGAGTCTCTGGGCGATTCCCATCGTACTGAATAGCAAGTCGCGGCCTCACTGTGTTTGTTATTATTTGGTGTAGCAAGTGATATGAACAAGGCCTTATATTGGAATGAGAAGGTTTTAAATGATATTGAAAATTTGTTGCGAATTACTTGTTGAAATTCAGACGGAGACTGAGCGGTATTAACGGTATTTGGATGATTTTTTATGGTGATTTTACGAACAAATTTATCCATATTTTCCATGTCGAACAGAGTCAGAGATATTAATTAATTGATAAAATGTTGTTGTCAAAACATTTTTATTAGGTTATTTCAAAACGATCACGTGCCGGGCAGTTCGTACATACACATCTCACACAAGTCTCGTCCCCGTGTTCATCAATAGCACGGAATAAAATCATTTAAAAGACGATTATATCCGATTTGGCAATGACTTTGATTTCACTGTCCGGGCTTCTTGTGAAAATTAAAACTGGTCATTTCGACATTTTTTTCTGCGTTTTTTTCATTCATTGTCACGACTAATTTACCCGCCGAACCTGATTCGAAATAATATCAACTGATGTCTGAGTCCACTTACCACACATTTCTTTTCCTAATGATATGTGTCGGAGATCGATGTTAATGACCTCGGGAATAGCGCACTACGTTCTGCGTTACATAGCGCAGAAGTTATCGCATGTTTAACGAGATTTACTTGACTGTTTTGCACTAGATAGCGCATTACCTAACGAGCGTTTTCTGCACTAGACGTGACAGGACTTCTAGTTTTAACTGTAGCTGCTTGGAAAACCTTAAAATTTTAGTGAAAATGTTTAATTCACCCCTCCCATCCTTTTGCACATGTAGCAAACTACAAAACTACAAAGCTCTGAACAGTTGGTCTACTGCACGTGATTTCCAAGTTGCCAAAGTCACAGTCACATGCTGTGTCTGATTCTGTTAGTATTTACTATTTTTTGAACTGGCAAATTTTTATTATCAATTTAAACTTAAAAGCAGAAAAAATGCATTTTCAGTTCATTGTTTGCAGCAATTTTCATCAATGTCTGCAACCCCGCATGTTCGAACTTGGAATCAGTGGGCACCCTAATAGTAAGACACAGTAATAATTTGAAGTACCGGTAGACTATACAGACTTCACCTATCTGACATCCTATAGTCTGTTTCAAATGGGTGGCGGGAGTCAGGACTCAGGTCAAAACAAACCATGCCCATGGCCGAACAGCCCAGACTGGTTTAGGTCAGAATGGTGCAGATTTTGAGATGGAACAGCATCAACAGCCAAATTTTCAAGACAGAATGGCCCACATTTATGTTTTCTCTTCAAGTCCAAAAGTTCATGTGTGGCTTAGCTGCTTGGAAAACCTTAAAATTTTAGTGAAAATGTTTAATTCACCCCTCCCATCCTTTTGCACATGTAGCATTATTACAAGTAAATATCTTACCCCAGGAGAAGATGAGCTCTTGCATTTTTTAATGATGTTTATAATATCCCTACTTTTGATGGGCTCGACCAGCTTGTGGTCTTTTCCATCTTCCACTTTCGAGTGGTAAAAGGTTTTAGAAATGTGCTGGCATTATCAGAGACAAACTGGTTGACTTAATTTTTGTGGGCATCATCAAAGAGGTCTCCTTTATGAGGGAGGTGGGTCTTCTGCTTTGTCATCAACTGGGAGAGGCCCATCGTCCTTGAGGAGTGGTTTTGAGTTTATTTTGGAGCACCTTTCGCCACTGGGGTATTTATAGGTGTTCCACAACTTTTTGATGTTCTCTGCCTCATTTAGTCGGCCTGTGGCTTTTACCATTTTTCATGATTTTCCATTTTAATGGTTTCTAGGACTTTGCAGTGAAGTTGATTATATTTTGTTTTGAGTTCCAATTTAATGAGGGAGGTCAGTTTCCAATTTGAACTTGCGGAGAGTTTAGCATTTTTGTTTTATGAGCTGGAGGTTGTGGCAGGATAAAAGTATAACGATTAGATGAGAATGTCATTTTTCTGTCATGGTTGGTTGCCTAGAATGGTCACCATTGCCAGGTAAATTTTGCCCCTCCCTATAGGGATAGAATGTGACATATGGGTCTACCTTCACTGTCACACCTTGGTGTACAAAATGAGTACAAAGGAACCAACTCATTCCTAACTATAGGACCTCTGGTGGTTACCTCATCATACCACTTCCTTCAGCTGAAGAGAAGTGTGAGGAAGTGGATAACGACGGAGGGTCCTGTATAGAATAGAATCAATTGACATCGTTTGGTCTTATACTAAATTATCAAGATAAACAGTGAAGAATATCTGAAAATCGCTGTTTCATTGTCAGTTTGTGCAGTGAATTAAATGCACTACCGGATTGGATAAAACTGAAATCTATGGCGAGATCAATTGTTAGTTAATGTCACAAAGATGAAAATGTCTTCCAATGAAAATTCCCATTGTTTGTAATATTTGGTGAGAAATTCAAACCAAAATATATGAAAGCAAGAGATATACCATTTTACAATGTGATCATCACATGACCTGTGTTTGAGATGTGTTGTCTTCCTCATGTATTAATGGGCCATTGGTGTCTTATTACAGTATTTTCAAAGTATGAAAAACATGGGAGTGGAGGTGGTTGTTGTCATGTAATAGTACATGTATGTGTCAACGCATTTACTATGGAAGTAATGGTTGTTATTCACGTATCTCAATCAACCAACTGTTGCTTTAGAAAATAAGCAAGAAATATTTATTTATTTATTGGTGTTTAAGGTCACATACTTATGCACAATGGCTAACCGTGACCATGACAGTTTTACGTGTGGAGGAAGCCAGAGTACCTAGAGAGAACCACCAAGCATCAACAAGCAACTGTCAGCTCCTCAACATTCTAACTCTGTTCAAGCTCCGCTCAAGCAGGGTTACAGCGGTTGAAGACTTGTGCACTGACATGCAGTATGCCTTAGTACAAGGCATCATGGTGCCCCATGTAGGCAACCGGGATAAAGTGCCTTGCCCAAGGACACAATGTAGGTCTTCCCGGACGGGGATCAAACTCGGGACCTCTACATGTAGCATAGAAGTCCAACAATCTACAACTTAGCCCCCATGCTCCCACGAGAAAGAAATAGAAACATGTTTTCCACAAGTTATAAAAGTTACTATAATTCAACTGAAAACATTGACTAATCGCAGGGTTTCCGTTAGACCGGCTGCGTCGATTGGACCCATTCCCCCCGCCGATCATACTATGATCAGTCAGAAAAGCTGGTGGTTAAAATGTCTAGTACAATGCTGTATCATAACGACACCCAGGATCCTTTGTTTCCACGTAATAAAGGCATAATTATGTTGTATACTATGCCTACTATTACTGGTGATAACCTGATACTTTATAACCCCCAGACGAGAGGGGGAAACAAAATTCAAATCCTAAACGTCGCCTATAAAATTTCGGACTCAAATTGTCGTGTTTGGTCTGAAATCAGTGGCTTTTATTTCGAGCAATAAATGATGTAATTGCAGGTGCATGATGACACACGTCCGCATCATGGTTCTTTTCGAATATTACCGCGAGCGGTTGTAAACAAAGCTCAGTCACTGTCAGGATTCGTGGATTTTGTGTTCTTTTGGGTTTGTATTTTTATGAAACCTGACCAGATGTAGTATTGTGTGACCCGTGGGAATTTAGAGAATTGTAGGAGGAAAAAATACATATTTTCCACTTCAATTATTAAGCATTTTAGCGATCAGAATGCCCCAGAGGGCACCTAAAAATCAAATTTTTCCCCAGACCCTCCTCTATACGCACGTGTCTACGGCACGTATGGCAGACGCCTTTGGCATCTGAGTCTGATTTTCTTTGAACTACCGGACCAACAAATTTTCCTCTACCGGAAACCTTGCTAATCGACTTATTGCTGAGATTGTCTACTCATTGTCCGTCCGTCAACACCATGTTTTGGCCTTCTCCAAAACCACTGGGCCAATTCAAGTGAAAGATTGTGTGACTGATGGTCCCGAAGTAGCATTACATTTTTGTTCCAACTGAACATGCCCAGCCCCATAGTGAGTGGGGGGGGGGGTGGGAATGCTCCAAAATCTTTTTAAAATCTTCTCATGAACCACTGGGTACTCTGCCGTGAAGTTTGTGTTTGGTATGGAGCTTCCTTTTGAGGTGAAGAATCAAGTTGGTTCAAACAAATTTCCTGAAGCAATATTTGGCCTTTATAATGGGAGGGGCAAGATTTTTGGTCCTGCCCAAAATTTCTATTTTCGGAACCAATGGTCCGATTTGAACCAAATTTGGTATGTGGTATTATTGGGTCATAAGTACTTGACTCATGCAAACAAAAAAATTTCTCCTGTCCCCATGGGAAACCTAATGTAGGAGCTGAAAATAGAAATATTTTCAAATGCTCATATTTCTCAACCCCCCGCGGAACACAGTGCTCTTATTTGGTATGAAGGATCTTTAGGACCAGTAGAATTGAATGGTAAAAAAAATTGCTGTCGGTTGTGTCAGGGTGGGTGTTCTGTAGGGGGTTATTGAAAAAATTTAGTTTGCATATTTGCAAAAAAAAATTTAAAATTTCTTCTCTAGAACCAATGGTCAGAATCTTTTGATATTTGGTAGCATCCATAGGGGAGTCGGATACATATTTGTTAAAATAAAGCCCCTTGGTTCATATTTGGGCTCAATAAAGGAGCCCAAATTTTTAACTTAGGGCAATATGGGGAATAATCTTTAAAAATCTTTTTCAGAACCTCCAGTCAGAATCTTTTAATGTTGGGTATACATCATTGTTATGAGGGGCAGATTCAATATTGTTCAAACCAAGTCCCTAGGTTAATATTTGGGCTTCCTATGGGGATAATTTTTAAAAATCTTCTTCAGATCCACCAGTCTGAATGCTTTCATATTTGGCATACAACATCTCTAGGGGGACAGATTCAAGTTTGTTCAAATCGGGTCCCTAAGTTAATATTTGGGCTTGCTATGATAGCTTGGGCCTGCTATGACAGCCTGAATTTTAATATGAGGGAATTTCGTCAAAAATCATCATCTTTAGATTTATCAGTCAGAATTCTTTCATATTTGGTTTACAACATCTCTAGGGATATCAAATTTAAGTTTGTTCAATTCGAGTCACTGCTTAATATTTAGACCCTCTGGGGGAGGGGGGGGGGGGAGATGTTAGGTTCAAGGTTGTCTACAACTGATAGAATTGGAAGCTGTCAGGAAAATCTATGATAATAATCATCAGGCATGGGCACTGGCATTATGAATAAATTCATGACTTCATTCCTCTGTAGTGTTGATTAAACATGACTAACTGAATGTGACGCTAAATACTTCTTTGAACCACTTTGTCGTATGAGTGATTAAGACCTACATGTATTGGGGCCTCTTGTTTCACCATACATTGAGATAATTGGCTGATTTTTGGTTCAGGTACATGGCTTTCTCGAGGATAACTACAAATCAAGTTCGAGTTTGGTCATGCTCGGATGATTTTTCATGGAGTTATTGATTTTGAACTTAGCTTATGATGTGAAAACTCAGAGAATCAGTTTTCCAGACTTTTTTTTTAGCTCACCTGACTGGAAGTCAGTTGGAGTTGGCTACATGTATTAGAATCACTTGGCATCCATTTTCGTCGTCAGTTAACTTTTGAAACTTGTCTTTTTCTTCAAAAACCCCTGGACCATCTTTGTAGTATACCCTTTCTACTTTGTTCAAATGAATGGGGTTAATGCCCAAGAAGACGAAAAATCTTTTAAAAAAAATCTTCTCTTAAACCACCAGTCAGTTAGAATGCTTTGATATTTGGTATGGAACTTTAGTGGTGAAGATTAAAGTTTGTTCAAGGCAAGTTTGTAGTTTAATAGTTTGGCTGTTTGTGGGAGCATGCCCATTTCAGGCTCCACCCAAAATATTTCAAGAACAGATGGCCTGATTAGAACCCTCTGGTATCCCAAATTTTAACTTTAGTGCAATATGAGGAAATTCTTTACAACATTTCTTCTTCAGATCCACCAGTCAGAATGCTTTCATATCTGGTATTCAACAACTCTAGTGGGGTGAGATTGAAGTATTGTTCATATCATGTGCCTGGGTTAATATTTGGGCTCCCCATGGGAACTCAAATTGTAACTTTTAAAAAATCCAGAACCATCAATTAGAATCTGTTTAATAGTGTTTATATTTGGTACACAACATCTCTAGGGGGGGGGGGGGGGGGGGGGGGGGTCAGATTCTAGTTGGTTCAAATCGAGTCCCTGAGTAAATATTTGGGAGCCTGAATTTTAACTTTGTGAAATATGAGGAAACTTCTTTGAAAATCTTCTTCAGATCCACGAGTCAGAAAGCTTTCATATTATATAACATCTCTTAGGGTGTCAGATTCAAGTTTGCTCAAAATCCGGTCTCTGGGTTTATATTTGGGCTCTCTATTGGAGCCTGAATTTTAACTTAGTGAAATATGAGGAAATTTCTTTAAAATCTTCTTCTTCAGATCCACCAGTCAGAATGCATTCATATTTGGTATACAACATCTTGAGGTGGGTCAGTTTCAGGTTTGTTCAAATTGGTTACCTGGGTAAATTTTTGGGCTCCCTGTGGGAGCCTGAATATCAACTTAGTGCAATATAGGGAATTTTTTTTAAAAATCCTCTTCTTTAGACTCTGTAGTCAGAATGTTTTCATATTTGGTATACAACATCTCTAGGAGGGTCCAATTCAAGTTTGTTCAAATCTGGTCTCTGGGTTGATATTTGGCTTCCTGTGGGAGCCCGAATTTTAACTTAGTGCAATATGAGGAAATTTCTTTTAAAAGTCTTCTTCTTCTTCAGATCCACCAATCAGAATCCTTTCATATTTGGTATACAACATCTCTAGGTGGGTCAGATTCAAGTTTGTTCAAATCGGGTCTCTGGGTTAATATTTTGGCTCCCTATTCGAGCCCAAAGTTTAACTTAATGCAATGTGAGGACATTTCTTTGAAAACCTTCTTGTTCAGATCCACCAGTCAGAATTCTTTCATATTTGGTATACAACATCTCTATGTGGGTCAGATTCAAGTATGTTCAAATTTGGTCCCTGGGTTGATATTTTGGCTCCCTATTTGAGCCCAAAGTTTAACTTAATGCAATGTGAGGACATTTCTTTAAAAACCTTCTTGTTCAGATCCACCAGTCAGAATTCTTTCATATTTGGTATATACATTTGTAACATCTTAAGATGGATCAGATTCAAGTTTGTTCAATTTGAGTCCCTGGCTTATTATTTGGGCTCTCTATGGGCAGGGTTTGGGGGGGGGGGATGTTAGGTTCAGGTTAGTTCAAATCCATCCCTCAGTGTTTTTCCATAAAATTTGCCTTTGCAATGTGAGAACATTTCTTTAAAAACCTTCTTCAGATCCGCCAGTCAGAATTCTTTCATATTTGGTATATGACATCTCAAGGGGGATCAGATTCAAGTTTGTTCAATTTGAGTAGTCTCTGGCTTAATATTTGGGCTCTCTATGGGGGGGGGGTGCAGGGGAGCATGTTAGTTTCAAGTTTGTTCAAATCCATTCCTTAGTGTTTTTCCGTAAAATGTGCCTCTCATGACTTAATTCCTTTGTAGTGTTGATGAACCATGTCTAACTGAATATGTGACCCCCAAATACTTCTTTGAACCACTTTGGCAGCTGAGCGATTAAGGCCTCTTGTTTTATCCAATGGATTGGAGCAGGTGCCTGTGATTGAAGTAGCATGTTTTACCATCTCATATTCTGTACCACTGACACTAAAATGTATCTATGTTAATAGGTTTTGTTTTTATGCAGTGAATTGATTTATCTCTTAATGTGTTACCTTACGAATCGGCCATATGCACCTGCATAATTTACAAATGAAACAGTTGAAAAAAACATCTTGTTAAAAAAATCTTTTGAGCTTGTTCCATTGAGGGGGGTGGTCACATGGTATGATTTTGTTGAAGTGTTTTGAAAAGTTTTAAAAGACAATAATTCAAATAATAAATTTTGATAGCCTGTGTGCTGGGAAAAGGGTTATGGTCCTGAAGATTTTTGTACTTTTTTTTGCAACACTTTGACAGTCTACATCATGTGACTTTGCGGTGGTTTCTGGGCAACTATTGTCTGTCTGTGTAGGCAGCCTGGACAGGTCCATAAACAACTGCCAAGCCATTTACAGTGTAACTTGCAAGTATTCCCAAAGACAGCATGTTGCTATTTTTGGGCACCTGTAAAAGGTTACCGGTATCAAAGTCAGAATTAGGCCTCTAAGGATTAAAACTTACAACTTTAGTTCAATTAATTTTTAACCTTCAAGGCAAATTTTAATTTTTTTGTTCACTACTACTATGCATACTTGCATTCTACGTGTATGAGGCTACGGCAGTATAAGGTGCTCAGAAGAAATGATCAGGGAAATGGGACCCCAAACGGGACTCCCAGCTTTAGACCTTTAGATTAGCTTAATTCAGTTTCAACAGCAAATACAGTTCCAAAATGTTGCATCCTGGTGAGAGAGAAAGCCTACATGTATTTTTGCCTTCTCAACATTTGTTTCATATACTCCTCAGGTTTGTTCGCTAAAAAATTACTGACTCTCAGAGTTCCCAGCCTCTCGTTAAAGGACTTTACCATTTTTATCCTCCTTGAGTCAAGCATGTACCGAGATTTCTTAGTTTTCCAGTGTCAAGCTTAAATTCTATTTAATTGTAAATTATGCATGAAGTTTGATAGGAAACACCACAAATATGAATATATTAGATCTCAAGCTTTGAGTACATGCTCATACAGAGTTCACTCAGTTCAGTGAAAAGCAATCTGTGTTGACAGTGTCATAACCACACTGTCGACTCCGATTACTTTTCATTGGTATACTCTGGTTTTGAGCTTAACCTGACAAAGTCAAGATAAGCTATTGCCAGCACATGTGTGGGAGTCTGTGAGTCTGAGTCTGGACATCTGTTCGCATTTTCTTTGACACAGGCTGCACCCTGTAGTTCTTGTCCGATCATCACAAAATTACATATGCAGGTTCAAGGACATGTCTAGATGAGAACGCCCCCTTTTGGTTGTGATTGGTCAACCGTGATGGCTGCCCAGGCCCGAAACCCGAAAACCTTTAGCATAGTCTACAAGTCGTATTTATGAAGGGATTTTATTGTAACTTGATATGATGACTCTGAGTAATGTCTAGATGAGAACGTCCTATTTTGGCCAGGTTCAGTCAACTGACGGCCACAGGGGCATGTTACCTAGATTCCTTTAGCACAGTCTACAGCTTACATTCATGAAGGGATTTCATTGCAAATTTGTAGGATGACTCAGTATAATATCTAGATAAGAACATCCTATTTTGGCCGTGATTGGTCAGCCGTGATGGCCTCAAATGCACCTGACCTAGATTTGTTTAGCACTGTCTACAGTTCATATTTATGAAGCGATTTCATTGTAACTTGGAAGGATAAGTCAGTATGATGTCTAGATGAGACTCATATGTTGTCTCCCTGCAGTATATGCTAATGTTGGCATGCTTGAGTAGTGTTCATTTACATAACTTTTTTTGTATACTTAAAACACTCTGTACTACTGTGTGTGTCATTTCTATTTGTATCGTGTATACTACAAAATAAAGAAATCAAATAGTCAATACAATTTTGGTCATGATCGATCAGCCGTTACTGCTACCTGGTCATGTGACATAGATTCATTTAGCACTGTCTACAGGTCGTTTTTATGAAGGGATTCCATTGTAACTTGGTAATATAACTTGGTATGATATCTGGATGAGACTCTCGTATTTTGGTCATGATCAGTCAACTGTGACCACCAAACCGTCATGTGACCTAGATTCCTTTAGCAAAGTCTGCAAGTTTTATTTATGAAGGAATTTCATTGTAACTTGGTATGATGACGTATTTTGGAATGATTTTACTTTAACTTGGTAACTTTGGTTGACATACATTAACTGTGAGGGCCACATTAACCCTGGCCTCAGTTCTTAAGTACTGTCTACACCTCAAATTATTCTTATTGAAAATATTGCATATAGGGAACAGAAATTAACATATTCTCAATTATCACAATTCTTGCCTTATTTCATAATCCTTTCATAAACATTGAAAGTTATCCTTTTCATCAAACACAACACACAGTCAAGTTAAGCTACAGTGTCATTGACTCTTTCATTTAAATTTATCTGTTGCATTGTTTGGGTCAACAGGTAGATCCAAAACTATATTCCATGCATTGGGAAAACTTGACCAAACTATATAGTTGGCCAAAACACTGCAATACATTTCAGAACACTTTTGAGCACCGCATAATTTGGATACCATTACATTATTTGAGTACAACCTCTGCTGTTGATATTTGGTGGGGAGGGGGAAATTAAAGGACTGCCCAGCAGAAACCCTGTTTATAAACTAAATTGCACATGTGTTGTTGATTTCTAATACATTCATAAGAATTGTTAACCAGTACTGTATTTTGATCACAATAGCAGACACAGGATTGTGGTTGGATTTCTCACTGCTGTCAAGCTGCAAATAATCAACCTGTTATAGTCATAGACAGGCACAACATACATGTTTGACAGGCACCAAGGTGCACGGTGGCGTAGTGGTTATGGCATTGGACTTCAAAACAAAAGGTCCATGCCTATTCCACGGTACAATCCACACCAGGGGTACCTGTGTTGTGTCCTTGGGCAGGGCTTACATTTTGACCAGGCCAATCGGCCCTGGCCTGGTAATCGGCCGCAAAAATAATCTGATCGGCTCTGTCATCAATCTATTGTTTTCTCAATCTAAGCGAATCAAGCGACGAGCGATTTCGTAAAACAAAATAACTTATGGCAGTGGGATTAATCGATCAGGCTATTCAAGGTTTATTCATGTATTTCTGTCGGGGATGTACTAAAAGACGATCATGAAAATCAAGGCTTCTTTGAATCCCTTATTTATTACCACATTCCAATACGATGACTGTTTGATTGCCTGGCTCAAGTTTTATACACATGGAGGGAAAAGCCATACGAATATCATTGGGGATTTATTTTGTGTGTGACTGTGTTGTCAACACAACCATGTGCATCTATTATAATAAAGAGAATAAACATAACCTCTGATTGATTGAGCTTTTATTCTGAAATGTTTACACAAGAATTTGTAATTTCTGTATCTTATGTGGATTCCCCCCTCCCCTCCCCCAAGCTGTCTTCGAAAGTAACCTGTCACAAAAAAAAGCAATTACAATTGATTTGGAGAAATATACACAAAACATGTATTGGTTCATGTGTTAATTATTCATGAGTGATTTATATTATGGGCATTTTTAGGGAATAATTGACAAGTGAGAGTACATGGTGTCAAGTTTGTTGATCTTCAGCAAAGTGAATTCATAAAAATAAAAACAACACGGTTTTTGCTTCGGAATGGATTTTAATAAAATCAAATCACTGACCTCCTTTTGACATATCAAGACAGGCAACAATCCATTTCTTGAACGTTAGTTGAAAAAGGAAATCTGCACCGTCCTCCAGGTAATGTCAACACATCGGTACTCACCTAATTTTGCTTCTACTTCAACTGCCCACCACCGACTTTTAAAGTCTTCAAAACTCATGGAGTTGTCTTGAACACGGATAAGGCACCTTGTTTTGAACATGCAGAAAGGTGGGAGAGGGGCTAAATCACGAATGTGTGCCAAGAGGCAAGGCATGGATCAGCATGGTATTAATATTGCCTGGGTTATAAGCCCATAGTAAATTGATAAAAGCCAGTTAAGTTGGAATTATTAATCTTTATTCATAACAAATCATCAAATAACACAATACATGTATATATGAAATATCAATATAATTTGCACATGCAAGTGTAAAAAAATAAATCCGCCCCAGTGAACAAAAATCAGTCTGGTCGACCACTTCACCAGGCCTATCGATCAGCATGGTTGCAATTCTAAAATGCAATCCCTGCTTGGGCAAGGCACTTAATCCCAATTGGCCACATGGGGGTGTGGTGACACAGTGTACTAAGATGTACTACATCAATGGTGCACTTGTTTTCAACCAATGCTAACCCCACTTGTGTGGAGTCAGTACATTGGGGAGTCTGACAGTTTAGCTGATCAGTTGTTCTGTATGGGTACTCTGGCTTCCCCCACCCATAAAACTGTCCGGCATGAGTTAAACCTGTCTGTCATAAGTGTCAGTGAACCCATATAAATAACTAACTAAATAAATTGACAGGCACCACTTCACTTGTACATGTATAATGACCAGTACAGTTTCTCAGAAATGAATATGAGGCTTCAAAGGAAAAGCATGTTCAACAAGCTATCAATTGAAAATAGAATATCTTTTCATTTTTGGAATTCACTGAAAAATACCTTTCCACATTGGGTGTCATAAGCTTCTCAAACACCTCTATCCACGTGAGAGGGGTGACATGGGGTTATTTAGCCTTGCCATTAAAAATATTGGAGGAGGAGCCAACAAGGATGGTTGGAATCTGGGCACGGGCCAAACTCGGCTCGCAGAGCTGAGTTGGGACCACACTATGATTTTCTTCTCTGCCAAGTGAACTCGATATATAGGTTTGTTCTTCATTGGGTGTGATTCCTAGTCACTTCAGGCTGCGGAAAGGAAACCATGATTAAAGTAATAATGATTCTTTTATTTACATTTAAAATAAACTCATTCCATATTCAACACACTTAACAATTTTATCAACACAAATCAAAGACTTATCACAGGGGTTAAATAGTTTTTCATCAATTCAGACTATCTATAGCCCTGTACTGGCAATATAGTACACTCTCAAAATGTCACTGTTGTGGGCTCGCAACAGGAGCTTAAAACACCGAGTCTTAATCTTTTGCATCTGTACGCATCTGAAGCTCTGACTGCCGAGGGATCCCAACTAGCAATATTAATTACCTTGTGGCAACATAGTTCTGATTTGGATTCGGTTTATCCACTCTGTCGGCTAGTTTAGCTAGTCTACATCATGTGTCCTTTGATAGAACTCTCCTTGAATGTTCCTGTCCTTTTGAAATACACACAGTTCATGCAGAACTCACAACTTTAAAATGTGCTTTTGAGTTTGCGTGAATTGTCACTGTCGACCTTGAGTTGATATTCATAGCACTCTGATACTAAAACCGGCTACTACTCGATCAACCTCTGCATTCGTATGGGTTAATACCACAATACAATAGCCTACACTTTGAGTCAGGTGCGAGTCGATCCTCGTTAATGACATCTAAACTTAGCCTTTACTTGGGTTCGTAATCTTTTCTCTAAATTCGGGCTTGTAGCTCTCCTACGGCCACCTAATCTGACAATAGCGGCTTACAGTACAGCAAACATGTCCACTCATGCGTTTAAAGGTAATAAAAAATCATCATCAGTAAAATTGTAATTAATGAAGCACAGGGTTGTATAAGCCAAGTTGAAACTGCTCTTAATTTGTTCTATATTTTTTGACATGGGTGGGGGGGAAGATAACCAGTCCTGGATATCTCCACCCCCCCCCCCCCCCCCACCCCACCCATGTCAAACTCCCAATAGACATTTATAGAACCTTTTGCAGCCATTGTTTGGACTTTGTTATGGTTGGCCCCACGGTGTAAAAAAACCTATTGATATTTGTGAAATAGTTGCTTCTGAGATTGCCTATTTTCTATTCACTGGTCATGTATATATTAAAGAGTTGAACCACTTTTTTGTGTTAATTTCAATGAAAATTCCATAAATAAATGTTTTCTTTATCTTTTTGTTCAGTTTTTTTATATTTTATTTTTGAGGTGGGGGGGGGGGGGGGGGGAAGATATCCAGGGTGTGGGGGGAAGATAACCTAGGATATCTTCCCCCCGGGGGGAAGATATCCATGGAGGGGGGGGGGGGAGATATCGTGGGCACACTGATGCTTCATAAATTATTTTGTTGATGATTATTCCTATAATTAGTGTTTGGAATCTACTATTATTGCGTCGGCGGAAATACTGCCCACCCGTGGAAAGTGACCAGTCCACGGTGGCCATACTGTACAACAGAGCTTCATGGATTGCCCAGCAATTTCACTCACACAAGACCCTATATGGCGTGTCCTATTCGGCCGAACCCAAGTCTCACAGAACTAGCTTGTTCTCCACACTTTATATCTGGTCTTGGGATGGTCAGATAGCAATATTTCAAGATGCCTAAACATGGCACGCAACATTTATGAAGATAAAATCAGCACGTGCCAATGCATATGCTATCAAGTATATCCCGAGAAATAATATATTTGAAAGCCGTGACGATTGAAGTCAGTCCATCACTGCTTGTCTTTGCGAGATTAATAAACATGGGGATATTCTATTCTGACTGGTAATATGCCAGAGAAGTATCCCACTTTGAATTGTCTAAGGCTAATTATCTAA
Organism: Pictodentalium vernedei; assembly: GCA_031216915.1. NCBI lineage: Eukaryota > Metazoa > Mollusca > Scaphopoda > Dentaliida > Dentaliidae > Pictodentalium > Pictodentalium vernedei. The sequence continues at coordinate 459,937,352 of CM062296.1, read as the reverse complement.
TTAAAACGTGTGTTTACCACACAGAGAGAAGAAATATATACATATTTCTGAACTTGAAAGTAGGGGGAGGGGGCCTCCTCCCTTTTAGACTGGCTTTGCCCTGACAAAACTATGTCTAAATGCTACTTGAGAAGATTACTGGCTGTTTGGGCCATTACATTGAATAAAGAGTTGCTACAGATGAGATTTACGCTAAGGCTGTATATAGTGAACAGGGTTAATTACTCAATAAATAAAAAAATGTTTCATAAGAAAGTGTGCCTAACCCTTCTGGTTATAAAAAAACATGGTAATTGCCATTTCATACACTACATGAATATGTACACAGACTGAGGCTGTGCATGCACTCAATATCTTTTAAAATTCTTGGTGGTGTAGAATGACATGATATTGGGTATGCAAGTGTATCTCATTGATGTCTTGCCTCATATGCAATGCCTCTGTTACTCAGAGTATTTTTGTCAAGAGTTATTGCCCTTTATGGACTTTTTGTGTAATTTTGTTGAATTTTTACCATCTGTCTTAGCTTAGGTGCAAACTCATCATTTCTTTTGTATACATGTCTGTTTCTAATTTCAGAACTAGAATTTGCAGAAGCTCATTAAATGTGAAGAAAATTTTGTACCTGCAAGTGTCTTAACACAATGAATTCCCAAGAAATACGACAAAGAAAATCCAAATCGAACAAATCTTCAAATGTAAATAACTCATCCAAAAATGCACCTAGAAGTACCACTAACCAAAGCAAAGGAACACAGGAACAAACTAAAAACTTGCCAAGCTACAGGGATAAAAATGTTTCTAGTCAACATTCTTCAACAAAATCCTCACAAAAGAAAGCAAAGTCAATTTCATTGCTTTCAATAGCCAACTTTGTTCTTGGCTTTATCATCATGGTAACATTTGGTGTGATTCATGCTGTGTACATGGACACTTTACATGAGAACGAGTTGTGGTTTTCACATATAAAAGTAAGTATTATGTAATATTGCACAGTTTGTTTGTTTATTGGAGCTTAACAATTTAACAATACTTTCAACAACCAGGTGCACATCATGTCGAGCAGTTTTATGGTTAGTGGAAGCCAGGGTACCCAGAGAAAACCACTGAACAACAGCAAGCAACTGTCAGATGCGCCAACTTACTAACCTGGCACAGCAGAGTTAGCAAGAGGTTGAAGGCAAGTACACCATTAACCATCAACATGCAGTATGCTTTAGAACACAGCTCTACTGCAAACAGGATTAAATGCATTGCCCAAGACCCAGCACAGATGGTGAGGTTCAGGATCGAACCATCAACCTTTTGGTTTTCGAACTGGACGGTATTGACATATCAAGTTCGGTATCAGTACTTTTAGGATAATTTATATACCTTGACTCTTGGGTACAGTATTTGGCATGATCAACATTCCAACACCAGTTCAAATTTGAACCCTATTCTCTGTGTCACTGCCCAGCTGTATGTCTCTGTTGAGTGACAGAGACTCAGAAAGCCATTATTTATACCATGATTACCTATTGTACTATATATAAAAAGCCTGTGACATGAATTTTAGCTTTACACACCAATCGTGGTAAAAATGCCAGCAGTGGGATTTCAGTAGTTAAATTTTACACCTACTGTAGAACTACAGCCAAGTTGACCTTTGGTGATATCGACCTGACTTGACTAAATTTATCGCATGCTGCCTCGCGAAGAGTGAAAGGAAAGTGGCAATTATTTATTACGTTTTTAAATGGGTTTACCTCATAACATGCATTGTCTCATGTTAATAAAGCATCCATAACTCGAAATAGTATGTTATTATGTTATTAAAATGAAGAAGGCTCAGTTTATTTTTCCATTTCATTTCGGCAATAAAATTGACAGCGGAAGTACCGCTCAGTGATGCTCATTTAAACAAAATCAGATTCACATGTATGTACATCTTCTGTTCAGTAAAATCAAGTAAAAATAATAGCGACTCTTAATAATCTGACGATCATGGTATAAATAAAAGATACCTAAAGTAGCCTGGTGTACCAAACGTTCACCATTTGTGGTGAAGTGCTTGTAAACTGCACGCCAAAGGCTCGTTAACACCACTTCCCCACTCGTGGTGAACATTTGGTACATCAAGCTACAACTCTCAGTTGCCGAATAAAAGTGCTGGGCAAATAAGAGTGCTGGGTAACAATTTACACTGAAAAGAATAATTGTGCTGGTGCACAATAAATGTGCTGGCTCGCAAACTCGACTAATTTCACATGAGTACCAAAATATGTTGCTCTCCTATGCTGTTACTGACTTGCCAGGGAATTGCCAAACACAATTTCCAGTTGGTTCGACAGCCGTGCCACGACCATTGATAAAAATATGTATTTTACACTTAATTGCTACTACAGTAGAAATCGATATAAAATGAATTTTGCTATCATTTCATTGGAAAATTTGATGAAAAAAACCCAGCCTCAATGGTCTCACTTTCTTTGCCAACACCAAAGGTGAACCGTTGTAAAATGTTAATCAGCTTATCAAACACAGTTTCAGAACTGGAACTTGCCGCTTGCTCCACATTTATAATGTCAAATATATTTATTTCTACCAGGGACCCGCCCAGGAGAGAATGTTAGGGAGATGTGACTTCTATCTCTCAGAAAAAGAGGGAAAAACAAGAGCTCTTTTGGGAGAAGTGAAATTTCTAAAAAAAATGTAGAGAAGAGAATTTAATTTTATATTTCAGTATTCAACAGACCTTTCAAACTCTGAAAATCAAGTTAGTGGGATCCAGTGGAGGAGCCATGGGATTTCCAGGGATCCCCTCCCCCCAAATCCCACTTGCTCCTCCCACCCTCAAATTTGAAAAGATTTTTTTTTTCCCCTGCCATTAGTACAAGTACAGTGTCCTCCTCTGTCCTGCCCCCCCCCCCCCCCCCCCCCCCCCCCCATTTCTCCACTCTTCACAAGCATGGTCCCCCAGGATTTTAGCAGGGAGAAGTAAAATTTCTAAAGAAAGAAAAACTGAGAAGAGAATGTAATTTAATATTTCAAAATTATTTGTCAACTGACGTAACAAACACTGAAAATCAAGTTAGTGCCCCCACTGAACCCCAGGAAGTTAGGCTTTAGGCAGTGCTTGTTTGCTGTGGTAAACGCACTATTTTACTGGTAAAATAGGACCCAGTCACTAATGCTTGGGGTGCAAGTCCTCTAAAATAGGCAACATGGGGCATAAACGATTAACAGACCTTGACTTCATCTCCATGTTGTGGTCATGATTAGCCATTGTGCAGAAGTATGTGACCTTAAACACCAATAAATAAATCAAATTAGTTGGTGGGATCCAATGGAAGAGCTGTGGGATTTATAAGGCGCCCAGCACCTACACACCCCCCCCCCCCCCCCCCACCCCCAAATCCCACTTGCTCCTCTCTCCTCCACATTTGAAAAGAATTTTTGTTTTGAATTCCTGCCATCAGTACAGGTGCAGTGCCCTTAGTACTGAGATTCCCCCCCCCCCCCCCCCACTCTTCACTAGAATCCCCCCCACCCTGGCTCCATCACTTGTGGGATTTGCCTTGTTCTGTCAGTGAAGTTTGGGGCTTTGTGAAGATACAAAATTTACAAGAAAATCTACATTTTTGGCAAAAAACAACATTTTCTTATTTATTGAGAAGTCACTGAGGTCTTACCATGATTTGGGGGTTTTCATGTGCTATTGTGGTGCTTATTTCGGTAATTTGACATTGCTTCAAAATACCTGCTTCAAAATACCTGCTTCAAATGCCAGTGAAATACAAGAAACATAACACAAATCATATCTCGGGTCGGGGAGCGCGGTGGCTCAGTTGGTAGAGGTGCAGGCTGCAAGCCATGAGGTCCTCAGTTCGAATCCCACCAGCGGCAACCGCGTTGTGTCCTTGGGCAAGACACTTCATCTCCATTGCCCGCGTGGGGGCACGATGACGCCGTGTACTAAGGTGTACTGCACGTCGATGGTATGCATGTCTTCAACCAATCTAACCCTGCCTGTGCTGCACTGCGGAGTTACGATGTTGGGGAGCTGGCAGCTGCTCATCGTTGCTCGGTGGTTCTCTCCGGGTACTCCGGCTTCCTCCACCCGTAAAACTGTCACGGTCATGATTAGCCATTGTGCATAAATATGTGACCTTAAAAATCAATACATAAATAAATAAATATCTCGGGTCATTTTGTTAACTTTTATTGAAGGTAGTCGTGATTTTCCAATCTCTTTTGTTAGTTACTTGATTCAATGTTTTCACCAGTATCTCTCCTAATTTCGAGTGTAAAGGTTCGTTTTTTACAGAATTATTTTTTCAATTTCATTTCTTTATGTTTATAATCTGTTCTTTTAAAAATAAACGTAAGTTGGAGAATCAAATAGTTTTATGTGCTTTGTTTTGTCACCTAACAGTAAACAAAAGGGTTGCGTTGAAATGTCTCAAGACAAACCACTTTTCTTACGGCAGCTTCTCAAAATCACTTGGCAACTTTGATTTTCCCCAACTTAGGAATTAGGCAAAGAATTAGGCAAAGTGAGCAGTGCCAATGCGAAGATAGTGCCCTTCTTTCCCTCTTGTGTGATCCCTGATTGCTGCACGGTTTCAAATTCACAATTGAAGTCGGATGGACATTTAGGGTTACAATGAACTAAATGAGTGACTTATACTCGATAAAATTTTTAGGGTTGGCATAATTTTTTTAGTGTCGGTCAGTTGGGTTACCCTAAAAACAGTTGTTATTTTTTTTCTTCGCCTCACTTGGGGAAAATAATAAACGTGATGGGTCACAATAACCATGATGGTTTGTATTTTTTTCACCAATTAATAAATGTGCCCGCACGTATATTCGGCACCTGAGAGTATGTGTATATTCTATATATAACTAAAGACTCACAAGGATGATAATAGATAACAGATTTAACGAGTAAATTATGTAGTAGTTGTCAATGCATTGGAAATAACACAGGCTCTCCCCACCAGTCATTTGATGTAATCAAAAGCTCAAAGAAAATATCCTATGTTTTCTCTAAGCTTTTTTATGTTGTCAAATGACTGGTGATGAATTCCAATGAAAATAAATAGTCCATGAGTTCTCCTTGTCAGCCATTTTGGATTAATGTTCTGTTGTTATAATTTTTCAGGTTATGTCTCAATATTTTTCACTACCCAAATTTCAGAATGACTATTACCATGATACCGATACCATAATTATGGTATATATGGTATACTGCCAAACTCTACTCGGTTTAAACTTTAATGCTCTGACCAATGAGCTGTCACACTCTCTAACAGTATGTAGAGAGTGGATCGTAACTGAATCACCCATGGAGTGGAGTTATCACCCAAAGCATCACTTTCAAATTCTGTACATATAGACAAAAAACACAAGCAATGTTTCATCCAATGGATCTCCAGGTTTATCCCGGAGGTCCATTGGCTGGAACTTTGCTTGTGCTTTTTATGCTTTGCATTAATTTCTTGGGTGGAATCTCCACTCCATAGCTGATTTAGTGATAATACACTCTCCATGTACTGTATTGCACAGTGCAACCTACTTATTTGCACAGTACTATGATCACAAAAGCGATCTTTATCTTGATCACATCTTGATCCAGTCACGACATACTTACATCAGTGGATTGAGATTTCTTATCAACCTACCTTACAATTGTTTACTACAGGCTTGCACTACAGTGGAAGACCCTAACTCAGAAAATATACTCTCTATTTTGATCTTTCCCAAGCGATTTGGGAAAAAAAAGTGGTGCAAAAGCACCAAGAAAAAATATGCCAAAACTGGGTCGAGTGCCACCAGTACACACGCAGTAGGGGACGCTCTTCGCTTGGTACAAATCCACAGCTTCCGGAAACCAGTGTGCAGGCAGTAACTAATGAATCATTCTTTTTTCGTCTGCACATGTGGCGAGACGTCCATATTTGCTTTAAGAATCAGTGATAATTCATCTCGTTGATAATGGTTACCTGTGACTGGAATTATGGATCTGCGGATCGTATAATAACAGGACTGTGTTTTATATATTGTCTTATTATTTTCAACCACATTTTCATTGAATTTTATATATTCTCCGTGTCCGCATGCAATTTTCGCGTACCGTGCGGTTCGGACATAAAATTTTTCGGTTGATAAATTTATGTTATCCTTTTGGATATTATTATTATTATTGGAGATGGGTGTCAATGAGGGGCTGTATGGACAGGATTTCTCCTCTCTGTTGAGGGCAGAATTTTTGTATTTTTATACTGTACCAATGACCCAGACTAAGCTGGTGCTAACTCTAAAAAATCTAGGGCCAAACACAAATTTTGCCCCCCAATCCCCAAAATTTGCATCTAAAACCAAAAGAATTCATGTCCTAAAGGACCTCCATACTTTGCCCCCACTGCGCATGCGCAGTGTCAAGGACGTTCCGAAATTGGCGCCAATCACTATTCTTTGTTTGGCCCTTCATCAGTTAACATCTCACTGATCTTTGTGCTTGTAAATCTCAGTTTAAATGATGCCAGACACATAAATATTGGAGAAATGGTGATTCTAAGGAGGATAGAGAAGGAGGAGAGGAAAAAGGAGTGACAGAAAATAATCAGGGCTGTAACTTAAAATTTTGTTATAAAATTATGTTAAGTTGCCTATTTTCGAGGCATGGGCCTGTTGTTGTCATTCTTACTTTGAAGTTGCACTGCTTATTCAGTGTTTCCTCTCTCCTTATCCTGTAAGTCCCCCCTTGCTATTCTCCCATTCTTTTGGCATATTTTTGAGTAAGATTACTCCTAAAATTTCTTGGGAGAATTAGCTTGGTTACAGAATGAATTCTGTTATTTTCCCCATGTTTACGTTTTCACCCATGGGTGTTTAGACGTTGTGTTCTGCATCTACCATCTGATGTTTTGCAGATTCTTCTCTGGAAGTCTCTGTTTTGCATCAGATAGTGTGTAATTTTGATAACTGATTTCGGGCCAGTATTGTCAGTGCCTGGAGTCATGTTTTCTGGTGTTTATACACTTCTTGTTTACATTGGCAACAGTCTCTTTTGAGGGGGACTTTTTGCCTTTGGAGTAGTTTATCTCACTACAAGATACATTATTATTATCCGTAAGTGTTGCAATAATTATTTAAAATAATTTTAAAATTTTTGACCACACTTACCCTTGGGATCCATTGGGGCTCAACGTTACTTTTCAGAAACTTGGGCTTCGCTGAAAAAATATTTTTCAAAAATTATTTTGAATTTCATTTGCTTTTTTCAATATTAATGGATCATGTTATTATGTATCTTTGTGTTTAGGGGTTTGTGCGAGTACTAGGACTTGTTGTTTTTTCACAATGAAACGATATTGTTCAAACTGTAATAGGAAGAAATCTTCCTCTGACTTTCATGATCATTGTATTAATTGTAGTCAGTGTACTCGCACTAACTCCTGTTCAATATGTCAATATTGGGATGACAAACATTGGAAACGTGTGTCACGGTATGTTGTTAGTGGAGAAGGGGCTATACCGGTCCTTTCTCCGCAGGGTCACTCTAGTCTATCAGTTTCTATTTCAGAGGAACAAGAACAGGGTGATGTTCCCATGTTATCTTCCAAGAGTGCGCTTCCGTCGTCACAATTGAATGAAGAGTTAGCGGCAAAAGTGCTCATGGAGAAACGACAGTTGCCTAAGAGGTCCCTAGTAGGATCGATGGCGCTGTCATCCGCTAGCTCGCCCGGTGTAGCATCCATTCACCGAATGGTTCGGCAGCTGGGTTCGTCCATTGCGGTCCAGGAGGAAATGTTGGGTGATGCGAGCACTATAAATATACTAGGTGCACACCCAGTGACGGCAGAGGTTAGGAGAGATTGGAGAAAGCCTTCTAGTCCGGTTCCTAGCTCGTCCAGGTCCAGCCGGGCCGCGAGCAAGAGAGGCGCCTCTCTCGTACAACAACATCAGGGACCTGATGTTGTGGTACAAAATGTGTCGCAAGCGGAGACTGCGCAGGCTTCCTCATCCTCTCACCAGTGCACACGACCGCACCTTGGCTACGTGACCGCGGAGATTCTACCAGCTTCGCCGATAAAGAATTCTTCGGCGACCAGGTCACGCCATCCGGTAGCCAGGGACACGAGGCCGGTAGACTCCGGACATTTGCATAGGAAGAGTATGCGGGAGTCAGTTGATGCGGAGCTTCCCGCGGCGAAGCAGCGAAAGACCGCCACTCCGCAGGCCTCGATGACGGACGTGCTTGCTCAGATAGCACAAATTATCGCAGCATCCCAGCAGCCGACAGAATCGGTGTCGGATCGGGAATTATCCGACGGCGCTGGGTCGGTACGCTCCGCCGAAGCATCGGGTGCGGACGACCGGGAGCATCGTGAGGTCCGACCGGATGGTGAAAGGGATACGGATGACTTGGAGCTATCCCTTTCGGAACAACATAAAGCTGCCTTGGATTTTATCTGGCACTTCCTTCCTCACGTTGTTCCGTCGGGCCAGACTGCTGCGGTTCCGGACAAGAGAATAATAGCGTCATTGGACACTGAATTCTTTGAGCGGTTCAGAGACATTGTCCCTGAGTTTCCGTCTCAGTCCAATAATGTCACAAGAACATTTGAATTATTGAACGACGCTATATTCAAGCTTGCTTCCAAAACAGGCAAAGCTGGTTTCTTGTCCTCCAATGCTCTTAACCTGCCTTTCATTAATGCAAGGAATAAATTCGATACGGCAGGTCAGGGTATTCCGAGAGTTCCTCTGCGTCTTGACGACGAGGCGGAAGACTTAGAATTGTCGTTACCGTCGTCTATGTCCGTTCCAACCGCGGTGTTGGATACGACAATCACGTGTAACAGGGCCAGTTTAGACGCTTTATCTTACGCAGACCACCTTACAAAGGCGTTATCACTGCGTCTTCAAGGGAAAGAATTCCAGGATATACAATCCTCATTAAGACTTCTTTCAAGGGCAGTGGCTTATTCCACGTATAACTCCGCCCTTTCAGTGACAAACCTGGAGTTGGTTAGACGTGACGCAGCCTTAGCTACATCCACACGCGTGGATAGTAAGGTGAAGAACTCTCTCAGAGTCGTTTCGGTCTCCGGAGAACTTCTATTCGACGGCAAGCTTTCTGCAATCTACGATAAAATTACGAAGAAAGCTTCAGATTCTCTGTTGTTTAAATCCGCTTCCAAAAAGTCGGATACGACAGAGAAGAATAAGACAGGCACTTCTGGGTCTAATGCGCCCAAGAAAGGTTCCTATAGAGGTTCCGGTGCGTCCTCTTGGTCTTATTCAAGAGACCGTCAAGGCAGCGACTCTCGTGCGGGACGTCCTTCAGGCCGGGACAATCGGTCGGACGCCCCGAGGTCGACGGGACGAGGTGCGGGTCGTGGAGGACGTGGTTTCTCCTCTCGCAGGTTCAGGTGATGGCTTCAACCTCTATCGCGTTCCGGTTGGCGGAAGGTTGTCGAGTTTTTCAGAAGAGTGGGCGTCGATTACGGACGACCCTTGGGTGAGAGGGGTGATTTCGGAAGGTCTAAGAATATCCTTCAAACGAAGCCTGCGTTAACTCGAAGTCCAAAATGGACTCAACTTCCGTCAAATCCACAGAAAAGAGAAGCTCTCTTATCGGAGGTGCAGTCTCTTTTAATGAAGAACGTGGTAGAGGTCGTAGAAGACCAGGAAACACCGGGATTCTACAGCCATCTGTTTCTGGTTCCCAAACCAGACGGCTCGTTCAGTCCAGTCATAGATTTGAGCTGGATAAACAAGCTGATCGTCGCTCCAAAATTTTATATGGAGACGATTCGGTCAGTCAGAGCGAGTATTCGGGTGAACGATTATGCTACAAGCATAGATCTCAAGGATGCGTACTTTCATGTCATGGTACATGGTACACATCCGACATTCAGAAAGTATCTACGCTTCGGAGTCCTAGGAGTTGTGTATCAATTCCGGGCGATGTGCTTCGGATTGAACCTAGCACCCTGGGCTTTCACTCGGGTAATGAACTCGGTAATGATGTATTTCCGAGCTCATTCGTCTGCGGTAACGTCGGCCTACCTGGACGAGATTCTTCAGAGCAACGAGTTAACGCTTCAGAACGATGTGCAGAATCTGCTTCTATTGCTCCGATGTCTCGGTTTTGTTATAAACGAGGAGAAGTCGGATCTGGTGCCGTCCAAGTCATTCACTCATCTGGGAATGAGCTTCGAGATGCACAACAATCTCGTTCGTCTGCCGTTAACCAGAGTGAAATTAGTCAGTTGTTACGCTCGCTATTGTCTTCATGCAGACAAGTCACAGCGAGGGAGTTTATGAGACTGATAGGTTTGTGCGGAGCCGCCGCGGATCTCATTCCGATGGGGCGGTTGCGCACTCGTCCTCTCCAAATTTTCTTAACTCAGAATTGGAGTGTGAAGATTCATTCGCTCGACATAGATGTTCTCTTGTCAGATCAAGTGAAACAAGAGATTCAGACTTGGGCAAACATTCAGTGGTTAATTCAGGGAGTTCCGCTGCAGTTGCCGGATCCGAGTTTTACCATTATGACGGATGCCAGTCAAACAGGTTGGGGTGCAACATTGATCCCAACGGATTCGAGATGCCAGGGTCCTTGGGATCCACAGTTCCTAACCAAGCACATAAACATCAAGGAAATGATGTAAATTTGGCTTGCGTTACGTCATTGGATGGTCATTATTCACAAAGCTCATGTCCAAATTCTGTCTGACAATACGACAGTAGTGGCGTATATACGGAACCAGGGAGACACTCATTCCGTTCCGTTATTCAATCTAACGGAGAGAATCCTTCTGTTTGCTCTAGAAGATCAGGTTCTACTTTCGGTCCGTCATATACCGGGTCGTCTGAATGTACTAGCAGACTCTCTTTCACGGAAGGGTCGCTTGTTGCCGTCGGAGTGGACTCCCAACAAACAAGTATTCAATCAGATTTGCTACCAGTGGGAACGGCCAATGATAGATTTATTTGCGACACATCTCAACAATCAGTTGCAGACGTATGTGTCACCGTGCCCGGATCCAAGAGCATTTGCAGTAGACGCTCTATCGATCTCATGGGACGGAATTATAGGATATGCATATCCTCCAGCGCCGTTGATTCAGCAAATATTGCTAAAGATAAAACAATCTCATTGCAAGATTCTGTTGGTAGCATCTCTGTCTTCACAGAGACCGTGGATAAATCTACTCAGGTGTCTGTTGTGGGACCTACCGCGAAAGCTTCCTCCACGGGAGGATCTTCTTTCGCAGGGGAAACCGCGTCGACTTCATCACAACCCGCAAGGTCTCAACCTTCACGTTTTTCCATTGTGCGGTCCTTCTTGCATGGCAAGCACTTTACAGGACGAGCAGTGGACGCGATTTCTAACTGTAGGAGGACCTCCTCTTCACTAAATTATGCGGCTAAGTGGAAGGTTTTTCGCCGTTGGTGTAGGGATCATTCTGTTGATATTTTTGATCCCTCCATACCAGACATTGCAAACTTTCTAGTATACTTGTTTGACGAAATCAAACTGCAGCCTGTTACTATTAAGGGTTATAGGTCTATGTTATCTGATACCTATGCACATCACGATAGTTTACAAATTGGATCTAATGTCTCTTTATCTAAGTTAGTTAGAAACTTCTCGATAAATAGACCCAGAACTCTTAGGTTAATTCCTAAGTGGAATTTAGCTTGGGTTCTTCTTAAACTTAAGGAAAAGCCATTTGAGCCTCTTGGGACAGTAGATTTCAAATTCTTGTCGTATAAGACAGCTTTTCTCTTAGCTTTCTCTTCTGCTAGAAGAGTCAGTGAGCTTCATGCACTATCGGTGGACGATTCTCACTATCGTAGTGTCGGGAACACTATCACCTTCTCTACTAATGTTGGATTTTTAGCTAAGAATCAGGCTCCTAATAAATATCCGGAACCTATTGTTATTAAGGCTCTTCCGTCTTCAGACGGGCGTAGGCCTTTACTCTGTCCTGTTAGAGCTTTACGCATTTATAAACAGAGATCTCAGTTTATCAGAAAGGGACGAAAACGTTTCTTTCTGTCTCTGATGCCTAATAGAAAGGACATTTCGGTCCATTCTATTGCTAGATGGATTCAATTAACTATCCGTACTGCTTATGAAAGTTTATCTTCTTCCCAGCAGTCTGTGCTTAAGATTTCGGCTCATGAAGTAAGAGCTCTTTCTACATCTTGGGCTTATGCTAATAGTGTGGCTATTACAGATTTAATGAAGGCTGCTTATTGGTCTCAGACATCCACATTCACGAATTTTTATCTCAGAAATATTGAGTCCATTTCTGGAGACCTGCATTGTTTAGGTCCGTTATCTGTTGCTCAGAATGTCGTCCACTAAACAGTTGCAACTATAGTTATGCAGGCTTTCTGTTCCGGCAGTGACTCCGTCCGGCTGCCCTCTTCGCTCTGGACTATTTGACCCAGGGCAAGGGGAAGGGTGGGGGAGAGGGGGGGGAGGGTGTTCCCTTAGGTCACCTGCTTTATAGTGAAAAGCAAGGGAATTCCCCCTCCGGAGTCAGTAATTCTGAGTTGTTTCCGGGATGGTTTTAAAGTGTAATATTAATGTTAAAAATTCATTCATGTCATATTTTTAAAGTGTAGCTCGGTGTGAAGCATTTGTATATGTCAAGTGTCAAACGGGCGTTAATATACAATCCTCGGACACTTTTAATGAATATAAAGAGTCTCAATTCTCTGGACTAACTTTATTTATTGGCTTACTTTAAAAATAATTAGTATAATGGGTTATACTGGATGTTAATAGAGAACATGAATGTTATTGTGCTCAATTATGAAGGGTATTGTATCTTTCTAATTTATAATAAAATAAGAAAGATACATGTAAAGCCTAATACTCCTTTTCTCCTTGAGGGGTTCACTCTATATTATATAGTTGAGCTTATTGGATTTTCCTCTATGTCCTAGGCCCTCCAGCCTTTTTACTATTCAGCTAAGTCTGGGTCATTGGTACAGTATAAAAATGTTAAAAAATTTATAGTAATTTATATATTTTTTATACTTACCAATGACCCAGACGGGGATGGCCCTCCCAGGAGTTGGGAACTCTTACCTCCCCGCTGAGTACATAGCGCTGACCAGGCACTGCCAGTAAGAATGGTGATTGGCACCAATTTCAGAACGTCCTTGACACTGCGCATGCGCAGTGGGGGCAAAGTATGGAGGTCCTTTAGGACATGATTTCTTTTGGTTTTAGATGCAAATTTTGGGGATTGGGGGGCAAAATTTGTGTTTGGCCCTAGATTTTTTAGAGTTAGCACCAGCTAAGTCTGGGTCATTGGTAAGTATAAAAAATATATAAATTACTATAAATTTTTTAACTTTTTGGTCCTTGTGGTCATCTGGGTTCAGTTGTTCCCGCCGGTCCTTTATTTTCTGCCACCTTACTCTCGTAGTTGGGGGTGTTCTTCTACTTTCTGCATCTGTTGAGTTCACCTTTTTCTTCTACTGCTCTCACCTCTGTTATGCCCATGACTGTTCCTTGAGGGCAATGCCTTTTGCCCATGCTTGTGGTGCATTCTCGTGGCCGTTCCTCCCACACCTGGGGAAAACGCTGTTGTTCAGGGCCTCCCGACACGACCGCGTCTGGTGAGAGTTATACCCCCTCCATGGGGGATGTGCAGTCTTTTCTGTGGTGGATACTGCTGGAGCTGTTGTGTTGTCTGGTGAAGAGATGCCTGGTTGGTTCCGGGACTATGGTCCCTCTCCAGTCGACATCTGAGGCTGTCAAAAGGCTTGTGACTCCTCCTTTGGAGCGGAGCTTGGTTGCTCTCTCCCCTTTTCCACCAGTTTCAGCAGCTCCCATTGTATCTGCTGCTACTGCTGTTCTGTCTGCAATGTCATCGGTCACTGTTTCAGCCGGCCTTGGCTTGTCTCTGCAGGGGTCTGCAGCAATGTCTCATAGTGTGGACGTGGGGTATCGGCCTCAGCGTTCCCTGACTTCAACTCGGCGAAGTCTGAAAGGGCTGTCACCCGAACCCTCTGCTGTGGCCTCTCAGCCATTGAGCACAGCAGTTTTATCCCTGCAGGGGTCTGCAGAGATGTCTGGTAGTGTGGACGTGGGGTATCGGCCTCAGCCTTCCCTGACTTCAACTCGGCAAGGTCAGAAGGGGCTATCGACCGAACCCTCTGCAGTGGTCTCTCAACCGTCGAGCACCGCAATTTTCTCATTGGATTCGGATGTTCATGGTGGGGCCACCATGAACTCTGTGGCATTTCCACCCACACACTCTGGTCCCATGGCCAGTTTTGTGGGACCAACGCCATTTGTGCAGCCTGGACCTTCTGACTCTCCTGAGTTCCCGCTCTGTATATCCCTGGGGTATGTCATACCCCTATACACATCTGCCTTCAGATGTTTCAGCTGCCATCCGTCGTCCCGTGTCGGGTGTATTTGAGGATCATGACCCTTCGCTGGTTAAAAGGGTCAGGAGTGAAGCCACTTTGCCGGTTTCGTTTCCACGTCGAACCGTCCGACATGGGCTATGAGCTTAGGGACCCTCTCCTTGCTCACTTAGGTTCTTTCCAAGAGCCTTCCCGTTGCTTCCAGCGAGGCTACTAGTGGTTTCCAGGCACCCCCCTGTGTCGCCGCCTCCCGGGATTGGAAGCAGGCCACTTTCTGATCCCTCAGGTGTGCCTTCACCATGGGAGGCATCGGCTGGTTTGCCCATGATGGGCTATGTGTCTTCCAACTCATAGGATGAGTCTGACATACCTGACGTCGAGAGCCAACAGTCTTCTGACTTGGGGGCAGCTCTTGACTTTGTGTTTGGGTTCCTTCCAGATCTCAAACCGTCAAAGCAGCCGACAGTGTCAGCCAGGCCGCTATCATCAGTGGCGCGTCTACAGCCTGTGGAGCAACCTGCTTCTGGGCGCCTTCGACCTTGCCAGTCGGTTGAAGCGTTTTCAGCTTTGGACTCTAAGCTGAGTTCCAAGGCTATGAGGACTTCGTTCTTCACCAGGATTGACACTTTTTTGCCCCCAGTGCGTTACTGTTCCTATGATTCCGCCAGTCCATCAGCCTGCCAGACTTTGACGGTCTTGGATCAGGACTCCACCTCCCTCGGGCTTTCCAAGCCCAAGTTGGCCGTTATTCTTATGGCAACTCTGGAGTCCCTGTTGGGCTTATCGAGAGAGATGCTGGGCATGCTTTCTCTCTCAGATCACGTCGTCTCTGCTTTAGCTGCTTATCTGCCTCCAGATAAGTTTGACGACGTAATGGCTCCTTTGTGTGTGTTTACGTACCTGTAACACGGCTAACTTGGAATTAGTTCACAGAGACGCTGTATTGGACACACGCTGTTCCCTTCCTGAGGGGCAGCGCGCTGCTCTTCGATCTGCTTCTTCGGCGGGTCTGCAACTATTCCATGGTTCTGTGGCGACGGCCCGGGATGATGTCCTATGTCATTCCATAGATCAGCTGCTGCTTCGTCAGCTTGATCAGCCTTCTGTTGGAGGCAGGGTCGTCCAAAGCCTAACAAGCGCCCTTCTGCTTCCTCCATGAAGCCAAGGGCTGATCTTCTGCCACCGCTTCTACTTACTCACAGGGTAAGGGTAAGCGTCGACAGGCTAGAGGGAGGACTCAGAATTCTTCATATAGTAGAGGAGGTGGTTTCTCCTCTAACGGGCCTCGCCAAGGCTCGAAATGAAGATCCTCACCTTGATTCGTCCCAGGTTGGAGGAATCACATCCGATCCATGGGTGTTAGATGTTGTTCGGTCTGAGCTGCGGATATCCTTCCGGAAGCATCCAACTCTGTCGAGAGTGCCTCTTCCAACACAAGTTCCTTTAGACGTTACAAGTTGGGAACTTTTGATCACGGAGATAGACAATCTCCTGTCAAAGGGGACGATCAAGGTCATCAAGAACATTCATTCAGTGGGATTTTATTCCTGCCTGTTCTTGCTGCCGAAGACAGACAGCCGACTCTGACGGGTTATCGATCTGAGTATCCTGAACCAGTCTATCATTGCTCCTAAGTTCAGCATGGAGACTTTCAGGTCAGTTTGCCGCTCCATTCACCAGTGAGTTTTCGCTTCCAGCATCGACCTGTGAGACGCTTACTTTCACGTTTCGATTCATCGGACATCATGAAAGTATCTGAAGGTCGCTTTTCTGGGGCGAGTTTACCAGGCCATGCCCTTCGGCCTCAACCTGGCTCCTTGGGCCTTCACCCGACTGATGTCGCATCTGTTAGCCTTGCATCGCACACAGTCCAGGGTGACTACTTCAGCATATCTAAACGTTTTCCTCCAGAGGCATTCCAATGTTGCCTTTCTGGAGTCAGATGTCGACACATTGTTCAGCCTGCTCAGGTCGCTAGGGTTCAGAGTCAACGAGGAGAAGTCGGACCTGGTCCCTTCTCAGTCGTTTTGTCATCTGGGGGATGGACTTTTGTACTCAGCTGAATATGGTGGCGGCTCCCCGGGCAAGGGCTGTGATTCTCTCAGCTTTTGCCCTGACTCTGTCTGTCCCAGTCCGCGCAGCTCAGAGTCTTCTCCGGCTGCTTGGTCTCTGCGGTTCGGTGACGGATCTCGTTCCTCTTTGTCGGCTACATGTCAGACCCTTTCTGCACAGTCGTTGGAGGCCGAATGTCAGTCCTCTGGATCTGGTGCTTCAGTTACCGGAGTCTCTTCATCGTCACCTTCTCTTCTGGTCAGATGTTGAGTGGATTATGCAGGAAGTTCCATTGGACTTACCACGTCCGATCGTGTTCTGACGGCAGTCGTCAGCGATCGCGGATGGGGTGCAACATTGGATCCTCTAGGTCTTTCCCTTCACGGGGCATGGGACCAGGATCAAGCAGCTCTTCACATTAACCAGAAGGAGCTTCTTGCTCTTCTTCTGAGTTTCCGACAGTGGATCCCCCACCTTTCGAATTGCCAGGTCCTTCTGTTGTCCGACAATTCGACAGTGGTTGCTTACATTCGGAAACTGGGTGGCATGCACTTGGTTCCCATGTACAAATTGGCTCGGGATCTTCTACTGCTCATTCAGGATGTCAACGGCGGAGTGGTGGTTCGTCACTTTCCGGTCGTCTGAACGTCCTAGCCGACTCCCTGTCCCGGCGGGGCAGGTCATTTCCACCGAGTGGATGCTCCACAGGGCGGTGTTCCAGTCGCTTTGCAATCTCTGGGGTCATCCCCACATCAATCTCTTTGCGACTTGTTGGAACCATCAGGTGGACACTTTCCTGTCCTGTGTCCAGATCCTCTGGCTTTCGACGTGGATGCTCACTCGATTGGAATGGTTTTGTCGGCTATGCCTTCCCGCCTGTTCCGATTCTGCCTCAGGTTCTAATCAAGATACGAACCTGCAGTTGTCGAATCATTCTGATCACTCCCCTGTTGCCTCAGAGGGTGTGGATCAATCAGCTCTGCTCTCTGTTGGCAGCGGTTCCGGAACATCTCCCTCTACATTGCGACTTTCTTTGCCAACGTCACCTGAGGAGGTTTCACATTGACCCGACTTCTTTTGTCAGGTCCTGTCTCCTCCATAGAGGTTTTTCGAGACGAGCAGTGGAGTGCATTTCTTCTTCAAGGAGGCACTTCACTGGTTTAGCCTATGTGGCTAAGTGGAAAGTCTTCCGTCGATGGTGTGCCATTCACTCTGTTGATTATGCCAATCCTTTGATTTTACAGATTGTGCAGTTTGTGGTATATCTGTTTGATTCTCGGGGGTCTCCAGTCTGTTACCATCTTGGAGACCTTTTTGTATGTGGGACAGCGTCGTATCGGCACTAATCCATACCTCTCCAAGCTTGTTCGGCACTTTTCCTTGAAAAGACCTAGAACTTTGCAGCTTACCTCAAGATGGAATCTTTCTTGGGTGCTGCTTTGCTTGGGGGGGATGGGGGGGGGGGGGGGGCGTTTGAACCTTTATCCCAGGTGGATATGCATTTTCTCACATACAAGACGGCTTTTCTGATGGTTTTTGCCTCAGCCAAACGGGTTAACGAGCTTCATGCCCTCTCAGTTGAACCGGCCTTTTTCAGGAGCTGTCACAACAGTGTTACCACTGACGGCTCCTTTCTGGCCAAGAATCAGATACCAGAAACTACTCCACCTCCTATCTATATCAGTCCTCTTCCTTCTGCTGAGGGTAACCGCCCATTGCTCTGTCCAGTTAGTGCAATTCTAATTTATCTCAATCGGATGCAGTTCATTAGGAAAGGCAGGAAACGATTTTTTCTGTCTCTTATTCCTGGTCGAAAGAAGATCTCTTCTCAATCCATTTCTCGATGGATTTGTCTTGCTATTCGCGTGGCTTACGCTCATCTAGCGACTGCCGATTGTATTACCAATTGTATTTCTGCCCACGAGGTGCATCCATTGTCTACCTCTTGGGCTTTTACTAACTCTGTTATGTTGTCGGATGTTATGCAGGCAGCCTACTGGAAAAATGCTACTTTCTCCACCTATCTGCGTCAGTCTTGGTCGAAAGAAGATCTCTTCTCAATTCATTTCTCGATGGATTTGTCTTGCTATTTGCGTGGCTTACGCTCATCTAGCGACTGATGATTGTATTACCAATCGTATTTCTGCCCACGAGGTGCATCCATTGTCTACCTCTTGGGCTTATACTAACTCTGTTATGTTGTCGGATGTTATGCAGGCAGCCTACTGGAAAAATGCTACTTTCTCCACCTATCTGCATCAGTTGCAGGAGCAGCAAGAGGACCTTTTTACTATGGGCCCTCTTTCTTCTGCTCAGACTGTTGTCTACCCAAGCCATTAGGCTTCTTACAAGGTCAGTTCCAGCTCTGTGCAGTTACTGCCCTTTCTGTCTGTGCATACGCCTCATCTCTCATTGTCTTTTACTAATGATTGTGATGCTATGGTTTAATAGGCCTAGGAACCTCTTCCTCTGTCCACGGTTCCAGTGCAATTGGGTTATGTGGGGGCTGGTTATGTGATTCCCTCCATCCTATTGTCTATTCAGCCTGTAGTAAACAATTGTAAGGTAGGTTGATAAGAAATTTAAATTTTATAGTAAATTTCCTTTCTTTTATACCTACCGCAATTGTTTACATGGAGGCCCTCCCGTCTTCTTATTCGGGTAAGAATCCTTCCTCCCCGCTGATCACATAACTCCAATGTTGGCGGATTCAAAAGAATGATTCATTATTTACTGCCTGCGCACTGGTTTCCGGAAGCTGTGGATTTGTACTAAGAGAAGAGCGTCCCATACTGGGTGTGCACTGATGGTTCTCGACCCAGTTTTGGCTTATTCTTTCTTTTGGTGCTTTTGCACCACTTTTCTTTCCCAAATTGCTTGGGAAAGATCAAAATACATGTAGAGAGTATATTTCCAAGTTAGGGTCTTCCACTGTAGTGCAAGCCTGCAGTAAACAATTGCGGTAGGTATAATGAGAAAGGAAATTTACTATAAAATTGAAATTTCCTTAACCCTTTACCCAACGTAACCATCAAAATCAGTCGGCGCTATTCACAAAACTTACCATTCAATTTTTATTAATATTTTTCATTTTTTGTCTCCAAAACATACCTTAATGGGGTCATTTCAATGAGGGGTCTATGTTTTTTAAGCAGAAAATGAAAAAAAATTAGTTATTCCAGAATTTTGTTTGCAAGTGTCATCTGCTTTTCGTGTTGAAGAGTTAATAAAATTTGCAAATTCAAGCCCAGTGGAAGACAAACAAACAAAAATACCATATGATATTCAATGTTAATGCATCTCTTTTCGATGATTGAGAGTCGATAGTGTCTTAAGGAAGAAAGCAGACTTCGAATTTTGACTGGGTCCACTTTTGTTCTGAAATTAGATTTCTCTTAATTGAATATCCTGGTTAATTGCACATGATTTACAAAATTTGACCGGTTATTTGCATAAAAAAATTTGTAATCTATTGAAGACTTACTCTGACAAACTCTGAATCCTACAGTATGTGCAGGCCTGGAAATAATTTTTTTTTGTGCATCTGTCATAATGACCGACTCCATAATGATCAGATCGGTCATACAGTAACCCGGGTTGGTCATATTTTTTGGCTTCCAAATCAAACATTAACTAGGGCAAAACCCATGTAAATTATGTTGGGCTAACATTGTAACGATATACAAAAGGTTAGGGCCCACCTGCGTTCAATTTTATTGAAATGACACTTAACTTTTATAACATTAAACTGCCTGACAGGAATGTCTTCAGTCCGCAAATCACTTTTTTTTTCTTAAAACATAACAACTGGACTCCAATGCGACAATTTCTTTGCAACCTACTCACAATTGTTTACAATTGGCTGTAACGTAAGTGCAAGCCCTACTTCGGAACTAATTCAAGCTTTTAAGAAACTTTTCCAAACAAGTTGGAAAAGTAATAGAGTGCAAAAGCACGAAAAAGATCGAAAATGGGTCGAGCGAGACCGGCGCTTGAAATTACAGGTACTCTCTCTGCACACCTCTTGTGTTTACCGAGTGCATGCGCAACAACCGTGACGTCAATTCCTTTTATTTCCGCCATTGTACTGGTCGGAAATTTTTGTGACTTGTGCTTTTTTTTTTAGCTGTTATCTTCGTGAACAACTTATTTGTATGTGCTATCTTCATCTGATTATGTGCAAGTGGATTGTATCCTTTTCAAGCTTCTAAATTATTACTATTACATGATTTTTAGCTCAACTTTGACGAAGTCAAATTTGAGCTATTGTCATGGCCCGTCGTCCGTCTGTCCGTCTGTCCGTACGTCAACAATTGGCTATGGCTCGGGCTAGAGGTCGTATTTATGAACCCATCTTTACGAAACTTCTTGTGTACCTTTGTTATGACCCTGGGACGGGAACGAGTGTTTTTAGGTGTGGTCCGAAATTCAAGATGGCTGCCAGTGGCCATTTTGTACCGATGATGCAAAAATCAGTTTTTTGTACAGAACTTCTGTATGAAAGTTCTGATTTGAATAAAGTTTTGTATAAATGTTTAGTACCATGGGATACATCACATATAATACGGGTTTTTTTCTCGTGCGTAAATTATGCAAATTAGACTGACTTTGATTTATTTAGTGTTACTTTCAGAGCTGTAAGTGCCAAGCTGCTATGGCTCGGGCTAGAGGCCGTATTTATGAACCAATCTTTACGAAACTTCTTGGGTACCTTTGTTATGACCTTGGGACGGGAACGAGTGTTTTTGGGTGTGGTCCGAAATTCAAGATGGCTGCCAGTGGCCATTTTGTACCGATGATGCAAAAATCAGTTTTTTGTACAGAACTTCTGTATGAAAGTTCTGATTTGAATAAAGTTTTGTATAAATGTATAGTACAATGGGATACATCACATATAATACGGGTTTTTTTCTCGTGCGTAAATTATGCAAATTAGACTAACTTTGATTTATTTAGTGCTACTTTCAGAGCTGTAAGTGCCAAGCTGCTATGGCTCGGGCTAGAGGCCGTATTTATGAACCAATCTTTACGAAACTTCTTGGGTACCTTTGTTATGACCGTGGGACGAGAACGAGTGTTTTTGGGTACAGTCCCAAATTCCAGATGGCTGCCAGCAGCCATTTTGTACCGACGATGCCGAAATCTGTTTTTTGTACAGAACTTCCATATGAAAGCTCTGATTTGAATAATTTTTTGTATGAATGTTTAGTACCATGGGATACATTACATATATTACAGGTTCTTTTCTTGTGCGTAAATTATGCAAATTAGGCTAACTTTGATTTATTTAGTGTTACTTTCAGCACTGTGAGTGCAAATCCCAATACGGATCGGGCTAGAGGCCGTATTTATGAACCGATCTTAACGAAACTTCTTGGGTACCTTTGTTATCACTGTGGGACGAGAAGGAGTGTTTTTGGGTCCAGTCTGAAATTCAAGATGGCAGCTAGCAGCCATTTTGTTCAAAATTAAGTGCAATCAGATTTTTGCGCAGAACTTCCAAATGAAAGATCTGATTTGAATAAATTTTTGTATGAATGTTTAGTACCATGGGATACATTACATATAATACAGAGTTTTTCTCGTGAATAAATTATGCAAATTAGAGGTCCGGGTGGGACTTAGAAAATTTTGGACCAAAATCCGGAAATTAGTTTTTTGTGTTTTGATGCATTTTGGTTAATTTTAAGAAGAAGAAGAAAAAATTTTAGTCTGAAAATATTTTGTTTGGGACTGAAAATTTCCACACAAAAATAATAATCTACAATGATTGGTCTTAATCTGTAGTCCATTACAGTCACCTTGTAATTCTTTTATTATTGTTGACTGGGCCAAAACAAATACTAATTCCTGTCACATTCATTATTCAGTTGTCTTGGTCACAGCAAGTACTAATTCCTGTCATATCCAAGTTGAGCTACAGAGTCATTGACTCTTTCATTTTGATAATTTTTGCTTGCTTTTTCACACAGTCTTGTTTTTCCCCCACGTGTGAACACAACCATTGTTCTGTTTTCCATTGACGGGAAGCTTGATTTCATATATCATTTTCATATTATGCCTAAGACTATTCCTTGTTCCTCTTGCTTGCAGGTGAAACATGTGAATGACTCTCATTCCAATGTGTTGGGACATTGGCATCCAGGGCCTGCTGTTCAGCAGAGGTCAGTGACAGTCCCGGTTAGCTGTCACTCTCAGAACCTTCCTCCGGTGATTCCTCACAGAGGCCAATGGCAGGATCCTGTTGTTCTTGGGACAATCCTCCTGTGTCTTCTCACCGTGTCCCAGGTCCAGCTACCGATCGACGTACGCCGTCTGTCTCTTTAGAGGATTTGCAGGCAGGGCCTTCTGTTCCGCAGAGGTCAGTGATTGCCCCTGGGCGACACAATCGGAACTATCCTCCGGTGTCTTCTCACCGTCTCCCTATTCTGTCTGCCGATCGACATTCGTCGTCGGTCCTTTCTGAGGATTTGGGTTCTTCTACCAGAAGGGTCCATTGGGAGGACACTCCGTTGGGCGATGCTGCTGGGACGGATGCTCAGGGTGACCTGCGTCAGGCCATTTTGGTGCTCACCCGGTTGGTTTCTAGCAACCCTCAAGTTGGCCTCCCTGTGCCTCCTGAGGCCCAACCTCCTTTGGTCGGTCGCCGAGATGTCTCGCCTGGCCCCTTGGATACTGCACAGTATTCACAGCAGGTTTCTGCTGGTCAGCCCGAGTTGAGCTACGTCTCTTCTGCAACAGAGGATGACGATTTTCTTGAAGTTGATGGGCCCCCCCTCGTCAGTCTTGGGGCAGGCTTTGGATTTTGTCTTTGGCTTATTGCCAGACATTCAACCTTCAGACCAGCCATCTGTGACCGTCCAGCCACTGCCCTCTGTGAGCTCCGTAACCCTGTTGAGCCTTTTAGCTCTGGGGCTTTGCGTCCTCTGCAATCGGCTCAGGTTGTAGAGTCCTTCCAGGGCTTGGACGCCAAAATGCGTTCTAAAGCCCTCAAGGCTTCTTTCTTTTCTAGAGCTGATGCCTTTCTGCCTCCATTGCGGTTTTGTGTTTACGATTCCGTCTGTCCACCAGTCTTCCAAGGGATGACAACTGTGGATGAGGATACTTCTTCCCTCGGGTTAACTAAGCCTAAGTCGGCAGTTCTCCCGATGTCGGTAGTTGAGTCTATGGTGGGCCTGTCCCGAGAGATGCTGGGTATGTTATCTCTCGCGGACCATGTCGTCGCTGCCCTGGCTGAATATTTTCCACCAGGGGAGTTTGATGATGCTCAGGCACCTTTTCGCGTTTTGTCACAGGCTCTCATGAACTTGACACACACTCACGCCTGTAACACGGCGAATTTGGAGCTGGCACTCCGGGATGCGGTGTTGGATTCTTCTCCATCCCTTCCTTCTGAGCAGCGTGCTGTTCTGAGGTCTACCTCTTTTGTTGGACCTCAGTTGTTCCATGGTTCCGTGGAAGCTGTCCGTGGCGAGGTTCTTCGTCATTCGAAGGACCAGCTTTTGCCAGGACAGCTGGACCAACCTGCTGCTGCGGGTGGTGGTAATTCCAGGCCTGCCAAGCGTCCTGCTGCATCTGCCTCGTCGGCTACGCCTTCTGCTACGCCTTCTGCTCTCTGCTCAGAAGAAGTGCCAATGCGGCCAGGCTCGCTGGCAGCCTCAGGCAGGAAAGTCTCAGGACTCTGTCGCTTCCCGAGGTGGTGGTTTCTCCTCTCGGGGGCCTCATCGAGGCCGCAAGTGAAAGTCCTCACCTCGATTCGCCTCCAGTCGGGCGAAGGCTGTCACTGTTTTATGACCGTTGTACAGAGATAACGTTGGACACTTGGGTCCTCGACGTCATACAATCCGGTCTGCGCCCCAGTTTATCTCGGGTGCCCCTCCCAACTCAGGTCCCTTCCGATTCTCTACGTCGGGACCGTCTCAGGCAGGAGATCGACAATCTCCTCTCCAAAGGGGCGATCGAGGTGGCGAGGTGGTCAGGAACACCCTTTCACCGGGTTTTACTCGAGACTTTTCTTGGTGCCGAAGAAAAACGGCCAATTTCATCCTGTCATCGATCTGAGTATCCTGAATGAGTACATTATAGCACCTCGTTTCAGTATGGAGACTTTCCGGTTGGTTTGACATTCTGTTCATCAGGGCGACTTTGCTGCCAGTATCGACCTGAAGGATGCCTACTTCCATGTACCCATTCATCTGGCGTCACAGAAATACCTTCGGTTCTCGTTTCGGTATCAAGTCTATCAATTCAGAGCTCTCCCGTTCGGTTTGAACCTGTCTCCTTGGGCCTTCACCCGACTAATGTCACATGTGCTTGCTTTCCACCGTACTCAGTCGGCTGTGACTTCGTCAGCCTACCTGGACGACATCCTCCAACGGCACCACGATGCTGCTGTTCTGGAGTCAGATGTCTGGCAGTTTCTTTGCCTACTAGCGTCGCTGGGTTTCAGAGTCAATCGCGGGAAGTTGGATCTCCTTCCTTTTCAGCAATTTCGTCATTTGGGAATGGATTTCGACAATCTTCACAATGTGGTGTCGGTCCCCAAAGCTTGGGCGACGATTCTTTCATCCTTGACTTGGAACCTGCTTCAATTTTCCTCGGTCTCGATCAGGACTTTCCTTCAGATGATGGGCCTTTGCGGTTCGGTGACAGATCTCATTCTGCTTGGTCGCTTGTTTGTCCGACCTCTCCAACACTTTCTGTTGGATCATTGGCGTCCAAATGTAGATCCGCTGGACCTGGAACTTCCTATTCCTCGGTCCCTGCTTTGTCACCTCCACCCTTGGGCCGATGTTCCCTGGCTGACACATGGTGTTCCGTTGGATCTTCTTTTGGCTGATCTCATCCTTACTGCAGATGTCAGCGATCGGGGCAGGGGTGCGACGTTGGATCCTCTCGGTCTATCCACTCACGGCGAGTGGGACAGCAAGCAGGTGGGCCTTCATATCAACCAGAATGAGCTCCTTGCTCTTCTGTTGAGTTTTCGGTTTTGGATCCCTCTCCTGTTGGACCATATTGTCCTACTTCTTTCAGACAATTCGACAGTAGTGGCCTACATATGGAATCAAGGAGGCACACATTCGATTCCCATATATCGGCTATCTCGGGATCTTCTTCTGTTGGCACGGGATGTAAACACTTGGGTGTCCATTCGACACATTCCCGGGCATCTCACCATCCCAGCAGACTCCCTGTCCCGACGCGACATTGTCCTTCCAACCAAATGGATGCTACATCGGTTGGTGTTTCAGGCGATTTGCGACTGGTGGGGATGTCCTCTGGTCGACCTTTTCGCCACTCGCTGGAATCATCAGGTAGAGACCTTTGTCCTGATCTTCTGGCATTTGCGGTAGATGCTCTGTCTCTGGTCTGGACAGGTTGGATCGGCTATGCCTTCCCTCCTGCACTGATTCTTCCTCAAGTATTAGCGAAGATTCGTGCTTGCAGTTGCAGGATCATTCTGATCGCACCTCTGTCTCCACAGAGGGTGTGGATCAATCTGCTGTTGGCAGATCAGCCGATTCGTCTACCTCTACGTCGCGATCTTCTTTCCCAGGGTCATCCCAGGAAGTATCACAACAACCTGGCGAGCCTGTCCCTTCATGCCCGTCTATTATCAGGTCCTGTCTCCGACGTAGAGGTTTTTCAAGACGAACAGTGGAGTGCATTTCTGCATTGCAGCGACATTCCACTGGCATGACTTATGCTGCAAAGTGGAAGGTTTTCTGCCGCTGGTGTACAGATCACAATGTGGATCACCGTGATCCATCAATCGCTCAAATTGCAGATTTTCTGGTATACCTTTTTGACTCCAAGGACCTTCAGCCTATTACGATTAAGGGCTATCGGTCCATGCTGTCTGATACTTTCTCTTACGTGAGAAAGCGTCGGTCATAATCTTTTTCTCTCCCATCTCATTCGGCACTTTTCTTTGAAGAGGCCTCGAGTTTTGCATCTTACGCCCAAGTGGAGCTTGGCATGGGTGTTGCACTGTTTGGAGGGGGCACCATTCGAGCCTTTATCTGAGACTGATATGCATTTACTCACCTATAAGACGGCTTTCCTTCTGGCGTTTGCTTCTGCTCAATGAATCAGTGAGCTTCATGCGCTATCTGTTGATTCTGCTTTCTTCTGAAATGAGGCTAACATTGTCACCTTCACTACTGATTGCTCTTTTCTGGCTAAGAATCAACTTCCTGATTCGGTACCTCCTCCCATCTGCATTTGGGCTCTCCCTGCTGTCGATGGTCGGAGACCTCTTCTTTGTCCTGTTCGTGCGACTTACATTAATCGCACTCAGTTCATTAGGAGGGGTCGGAAGAGATTCTTTCTGTCTCTCATTTCTTCGAGGCAGTCTATCTCTTCCCATTCTATTTCCAGGTGGATCTGTCTTGCAATCAAGCTGGCATATTCCCGCTTGTCTGCTGCGGATCTTGTTTCGAACCGGTTTCATGCTCATGAGGTTCGTGCCATTTCTACATTCTGGGCATTCGCCAATTCTTTTTCGCTCCGGGATGATATGAATTCGGCTTACTGGAGGAATTCTTCTACCTTCTCTTCCTTTTATCTACGCCACCTACAGTAGCAATCTGATGACCTTTATTCTTTAGGCCCTCACGTTGCTGCTCAGGCTGTTGTGCACCCTTGTTAAATTTGTTTTTATCAGGTTTGTGCTTTCGCTCAGCCTTGTTCTTTTCAGGTGCCTTCTCTCTATCTTCATTACAGGTTTTCGCTATTGTTCTCTGCCCTTCTTGCTTTTCTTTCTGCTGCTCTTGTTGGTATTGGTTATGTGATTCACCTCCTCCTATTGTTTATTCAGTTGATTGTAAACAATTGTGAGTAGGCTGCAAAGAAATTAAAATTTTTTAGTAAATTTTGTTTCTTAACATACCTACCACAATTGTTTACCGGAGGCCCACCCTCCTTGGGGATATCTTTGATATCGATGCCTCCCCGCTAAATCACAAACTTCTCATTGGCGGAAATACGGAATTGACGTCACGGTTGTTGCGTATGCACTCGGTGAACACAAGAGGTGTGCAGAGAGAGTACCTGTAATTTTGAGCGCCGGTCTCGCTCGACCCTTTTTTCGATCTTTTTCGTGCTTTTACACTCTATTACTTTTCCAACTTGTTTGGAAAAGTTTCTTAAAAGCTTGAGTTAGTTCCGAAGTAGGGCTTGCTCTTACATTACAGCCAATTGTAAACAATTGTGGTAGGTATGTTAAGAAACAAAATTTACTAAAAAATTTTAATTTCTTTGAAATTGAATGCTGAATATCTCCGCACCTGGAGCCTGGACGTCTCACCACTGGGAAATCTGGCACCTGGTCAAAGCCAACCCCATCATTTTCGGCACCAGGTAACCTTGGCACCAAATAAAATCAGCACTTGCACCTCTGTCACCTGAGTTAAAACTGGTTATATTTTTCTGGAAGTATTACTGAATTACTGTAAAGCTATCCGGAAATTATGACAAATTCTGCTCACAGTCTTCAAAGAAAGTATATTACACAAAGGAAAGGAAAGCAGAGGGGATCATCTGGTTCGATTAGCGAAGAACATACACGGAAAAAATAGAGTACAAATGAGTTTCAGTTTCATTTGCGAAAGGAGCGTCTCTCATTTATAAATTTGTCTTGTGTTTTGCGATTTTGTATTTGTATTTATTTTAGAGAATATATTCGAATGTGGAAATTATTCACCATCAACAGCCATAATTAATGATTCAGAACACAGGGTCTCATGTGAAAAATTAATATACTTGGGAGAAAAATGCGCCGGCCATTCATGACCGGTTGGATAGTACCGGTCACATCGATGTTTTGAGGCGGTCACTGTCCGTGACCGACCACTTATTTCCAGGCCTGCAGTATGTGGAGAGTGGATTGTAACTGAATCACCCTTGGAGTGAAGTTAAACCCAAAGTATAACTTTCAATTTCTGAACATATGGACACAAAACACAGGCAATGTTTCAACCAATGGACCTCCAGGTTTAACCTGGAGGTCATTTGGCTGGAAATTTGCTTGTGCTTATTATGCTTTGCAACAAATTTGCAATTATTGCTTGGCCCCAAGATCAGACCCAAAAATGTGTTTTCTGGACCTATTATTAGTCCCAAGAAAATAACATTTTAGCATTAAATTTTATGAAATAGGCCCTATTGACACAAAAATAAGCTTCGGAAGTCCATTTTAGTGGGGCCTATTTGTTGTTATTTCAAAATACATAGCGTGATTACATATTAACTCTTTTATTTGACAAATTTGCCAAATGCTATGAAATTAGTGGTAGGGATATCACAAAAATAAAAATGTAATATTTCAACTCTAAATACGGATTGTCTCTTAAAATAATTTGAAGTAATCAAACCAGGATTTTGTAAATATTGAGATAAATCTGCAAAAAAAAAACCTATAGTACATGTACATTGGAGCCCACTTAATTGTTTATCTGTTAATTAATAACCCTGTTAATTGTACATGTATATAACTTAAAAACACCACACCATTTACCATACATTCAGTAAAAATTTGACCTGTTGATTACAAGTAGGTTATACATGTAGGGTAAACTCCTGTTGATTGAATCAAAAATCTTGAAATCTTGTTGAAGAATTCAAATGACATCCACTAAATTCCCCACATTTATAGACATTTGGGCCTCAATATATCCAATATAGGCATTTAGTCTATTATATCCTTTTCGACAGAGCTCAGTGCAGGCCTGTCGATTTGAGGCAAATGGCCATTTGGGTCACGTGGAGGTTACCTCGAAAAACATGCAAACGTAAAATCGGACGCGCCAAATTATCGCCGGTTCATTCAAGATTTTCGCCAGGTTGAATGATCTAGTACGAATGAAGGTGGAATAATAATGAGCATCAACCAATCATCAGCTGCATAGGTGTTTGCATCTGCAGGCCTCAACAATTCAGGTGAATGATTGTTCCGTTCCCCTAGAGGTTACGCAAACAAAAATTGATGTAAACGGACTATCGGTTAACCAAAAGGATCCTTCGGTTAACCAACTTTTTTACGATCGGCATATTAGATGCCTGAACAGAAAGTAGTACACATACAAATATTAAATTTGTGCTTATTATTTAGCTGTAAGCATAGTTCAAACATGGCCTGAAAGTCTGTAATATAATTTTTTGGTTTGGTACATCCTTGAAAGGACGTACCAAACCAAAACATTATATTACAGACTTTCAGGCCATGTTTGGACTACTGTAATCATAATTAGAAACCTTTATTACAGTTTATGGAAACTGAAATGCACTGCAGCCTGATGTATGATGTGGCCACAGCCAAATCAATTCTGGACCTATTCACTGCTATATTCAATGCTGCCAATAGAAGATGCTCAACTCTTGTTTGCAATGCTGCCAACAGAAGAGGCACAACTCTATATTTCTAGTGATTATGTATTTCAGATTTGTTGATATTTTTATCGTCTGAAGTCATCACATGTTGCCAACAGAAGGGGCATAACTCTACATTTCCCTCCCAAACCTTCCCACCAGTGCAGGCCTTTGGCTTTCGGGATATGCCTGTGGCATATCGTGTTTGGATTTTTGGTTAACCAACAGGTTAATGAAACAAATTTACTTAACGTTCAGAATAGGTTAATGAACAACTAAATGGGTAACCTGTTAATGGGTTAATCAAAATATGGAATTGTCAAGGCCTGCATCTGTCTGAAGTATAACTGCTCTGTTGGCCATTTATTGGCCAACAGAGCAGCTACACATGCATACTTCAGGGAGACGCAAACACCTATGCTGATGATAGGTTGATGCTCAATGTCATTTAAAAAATTTTCTGTCTGCAACCCCACAACCAGGGGTTGATTTAATTTTTAAAAATTGAATAGCACTAGCAGTTTACTAACTTGGAAAAATTTTGATTAGCATTTCCTATTATTTATATGTTTTTATCATGTGAAATTGATGAGCTGTAGTTGAAAATTGATTCAAAAATTGCTATGCGAATCCAGTCAAATCAAGCCCTGCCCACAACACTTTAAAATCTTACCAGTTGCAGGGATGGATCCAGAGCTGATTTGATACCTGTTACAGGTATGGTGCCCAAAACCTGGAGCCCAAATGTCCCCCAAATTCCTGCAGGAAAATACCATTAAGCTTTGAAATCTACTAGTTTGAAGCAATTATTTCCAATATTTAGTAGAAATCAATACTCAGGCAGTTGATAAAATACACAACTCAAGAGACATGCAGTGGTCTAAAAATCTGTATTAAGATATCTCAATTTATTTGGGGACATGCTCAATTGAAAAACAGATGTCCCCAAAAAATTCCTGGATCCGTCCCTGCGTTGGAAATAGTTTACACCAGTGAGTCATTTTATAAATAAAATATTGCAAAATTAAGACTTATTCAAGAAAAAATAAAATGAAAATAGTATCTTAGATTCAATTTTCTCGCATTTCTTTTTCAACAGGTGACATTCTATGGGATTGTTTGGAGGAAAGCAGACAAAGAATTTTAACCAGCTTGCAACTTGGGGTGTGATCTGGTCCAAAATCTGTGTTCATTTTTAGCTCAACTTTGGCAAAGCCAAATTTGAGCTTTTGTCATGGTCTGTCGTCCGTCTGTCCATCTGTCCGTCTGTCCGTATGTCAGCAATTGGATACGGCTCGGGCTAGAGGCCGTATTTATGAACCGATCTTTACGAAACTTCTTGGTACCTTTGTTATGACCGTGGGACGAGAACGAGTGTTTTTGGGTGCGGTCCGAAATTCAAGATGGCTGCCAGCCACCATTTTGTACCGATGATGCAGAAATCTGTTTTTTGTACAGAACTTCCATATGAAAGCTCTGATTTGAATAATTTTTTGTACGAATGTTTAGTACCATGGGATACATCACATATAATACGGGTTTTTTTTCTCATGCGTAAATTGTGCAAATTAGACTAATTTTGATGTTTTTTGGTGTTACTTTCAGCACCGTAAGTGCAAATGCCAATACGGCTCGGGCTAGAGGCCGTATTTATGAACCGATCTTTACGAAACTTCTTGGGTACCTTTGGTATCACCGTGGGACGAGAACGAGTGTTTTTGGGTCCGGTCCGAAATTCAAGATGGCCGATGGCAGCCATTTTGTACAAAATTAGGTGCAATCAGATTTTTGCACAGAACTTCCATATGAAAGCGCTGATTTGAATAATTTTTTGTGTGAATGTTTAGTACCATGGGATACATCACATATAATACGGGTTTTTTTCTCGTGCAAAAATTATGCAAATTAGATGAACTTTGATTTTTTCAGTGCGACTTACACACAGTAAGTACACATGTCAATACGGCTCAGACTAGAGTCTGTATTTATGAACTCATCTTCACGAAATGTCTTGGGTACCTTTGTTATCACCTTGGGACGAGAACGAGTGTTTCTGGTTGCGGTCTAAAATTCAAAATGGCTGCCAGTGGCCATTTTGTACCGAAATTAGGTCTAATCAGTTTTTTGTACACAACTTCTGTACAGCTCAGACTAGAGGCCATATTTATGAACCAATCTTTACGAAACTTCTTGGGTACCTTTGTTATCACCGTGGGATGAGAGCGAGTGTTTTTGGGTGTGGTCCGAAATTCAAGATGGCCACCAGCAGCCATTTTGTACCAAAATTAGTGCAATCAGTCTTTTGTACAGAACTTCTGTATGAAAGTTCTGATTTGAATAAATTTCTGTATGAATGTTTAGTAACATGGAATACATCACATATTGTAAGGGTTTTTTTTTTCGTGCAGAAATTATGCAAATTAGATGAACTTTGATTTATTCAGTGCTAATTACACAATGTGAGCACACATGTCAATACTGCTCAGGGTAGAGGCTGTATTTATGAACCGATCTTCACAAAACTTCTTGGGTACCTTTATTACCACCTTGGGACGAGAATGAGTGTTTCTGGGTACTGTCCAAAATTCAAGATGGCTGTCAGTGGCCATTTTGTACCTAAATTAGGTCCAATCAGTTTTTTGTCACAAGTTCTATACAGCTCGTATTTATGAATTGATCTTCACAAAACTTCTTGGGTACCTTTGTTTTCACCTTGGGACAGGAACGAGTGTGTTTTGGGATGCCTTTGTTATCACTGTGCTATGAGAACAAATATTTTGGGGTTCAGTCAGACCCACTCTGGGACTCAAAGTTTTCTTTTCTAGTTTAGCATCTGACTGTCACCCACCTTTACAATACTTTACCTATACATTTGTTACAGGCAACGGTCAGTATTTATGTACAGACCGTTACAATACTTTATATGTACCTTTGTTATCAGGTCATTACCTAGATGTTTGTCATTGCTGTGTCACATACTACACATGTGCATGTCTTTGTCTTGACAAGTTGAGCTACAGTGTCATTGACACTTTCATTGTATTCATAGTACTGTATCTGCCTTCAAGCTTCTGCTGTCACTCACCATTTTCAGAATCCACCATTGTTGCTAATGGTAATGAATTGGATTTGGACTGTAGCTGGTAAAGCATAACACTTCCCAGCCTATCAGAGCGTTCATTTTTAGACACCCGTTTGAAAAAATGGGTCATATTATGTGAATGGTCTCGCTGTCCGTCCATCCATCCATGGATACATTTAATTTTAGTTGTAATGGTTTGAGCTGAGCTAAATTTGGCATGTGGATTTAGTATAACAAAATACAGGATGGGTTCGATTTCCGTTTCTAGTTATAGTTTTCAACATGGCGCTACTACTTGTTGTCACAAATTAGTGTTCAACTGATGATCGGAAACGGCCACCCCAGTTGGCTGATTGTGGGCAATCGGATGGCAAAAGCAACGGCTCCTGGAACATCGTTTCAACCGATTGTTGCCAAGTATCTTTAGCTCACCCGACTGAAAGTCAGTGTGAGCTTTTGCCATCACTTGGCGTCCGTCGTCCATCGTCCGTTAACTTTCGCGACTCGGTCTTCTTCAAAACCACTAGCCCAAACCCAAACAAATTTGACATACAATATTTTGGGGGTATCCTCTTTCCAGTTTGTTAAAATGAACTCGGTGCCCCCACTGGGGTGGGGGTGATGCCCCAAAAGCATCAATTTCTCCTGAGTCTTCTTCTTTTGAACCACCAGTCAGAATGCTGTGATATTTGGTATGTAAGCTCCTTTGGTACTCAAGATTCAAGTTTGTTCAAAGAAATTTTCGTGGTCAATATTTGGTCTCGCTACGGGAGGATCTCCATTTTGTGCCCCGCCTAAAATTTCTATTTTCCGAAATGAGAGGCCGATTTGAACCAAATTTGCTATGAGGTATTATTGGGTCCTAAGTACTTAATTCATGCCAAAAAAAAAATTTCCTGCTGCCCCGTGGGAACCTCAGGAGCTAAAAATAGAAAAAAATTCAAACGCCCATATCTCCAAAACTGCACGGCACTGAAACTTTTTATTTGGTGTGAAGCTTCCTTAGGACCAATAGAAAGAAATGGTGAAAAAAAATCGCTATCGGTTTTGTCCTAAGGTACAGTTTCGGGACTTTGAAAAAAAGCTGAGTCAGCATTATTTAACACTGAAGGTAATGGGAAAAATAGAAGTCAATCTTTTTCTCCCCAACCACTGCTCCAAAAGCTTTCATATTTCACATATAACATCTATGGAAGACTGATTCTCATGGTTGTTGAAATTTAACCCCTGGGTCCATATTTGGGCACTCTACAGGAGCCCAAATGTTCCAATTAGTGCAATAAGAGGGCTATTCTTAAAAAAATCTTCTCCAGATCCAACAGTCAGAATCTTTGGATATTTGGTATACAGCATCCTTAGGGAAGGGAGATTCAGGTTTGTTCAAGCCAAGTCCCTGGGTTCATATTTGGGCTCTCTATGGGAACCCAAATTGTAACTTTGTTCATTATGAGGAATATTCTTTAAAAATCTCTTTGTTCAGATCCAGCAGTCAGAATCTTTTGATATTTGGTGTATATCATCCTTAGGGAGGTGTGACTCAAGTTTGTTCAGGGGGCATTTTTTGAGCCCAGTGGGAACCCCAGGAGCAAAAAATAGAGACAAATTCAATACCCATAGCCTTCCCATTCCCCATTTATTCTCAAATTACAGAACACTAAAAAATTATATTTAGTATCCAAAATTATTAGGGTTAACATACACTTTTATTCCCCGTGGGAACTCTGGGAAGTGCAGCACTGCTTGTTTATTGTGGTAAACAAGTTCCGTAACACTGGTAAAATAGGACCCAATCACCAATACTTGGGATGGAAGTCCTCTAAAATGGGCAACATGGGTATAAACAATTTACAAAACTTGGGGGGGGGGGGGAGTGGGGGGGGGGGGGGTTGTGGGGGTTGTGTGGGCTAGAGAGAACCACAGTATTTGTTGAAAACAAAACAAAAATTTTGTTCGTTTGTTGTTTTTTAATACTCCACAGAACAGAGCTTGCTGGGAAGCTTTCCTAGGACCAGCAGAAATGGATGGCCAAAAAAGTTGCCTTTGGTTGTGTCATAGCAAATCAAAAAATTGCTCTTGCTGCTGATTACTTACTGATACACTCATCTCTTTTGACAATTTGAGCCAGGTGAGCGTTTTAGGCTCATTTGAGCCTCTAGTTTTGATGATTCATTAATGTTTTATTATCTTCTCTGCAATTGTTCAATTGTTAATGTAAATGATGTCAATGATACCATTCAATAAAATTGGGAAACAACCACACTGTGCATTCTTAATTTCTCTAGATGCCCCTTTATGGGATATACAAGTTAAATGGCACGAAAAGCTTATAATTGAGCGTACTTGAGGCAGTCGCCAGTTCATCCCAGAAAAAGTGAAAGTTGTACTCCATTGACTCAGGTCGAAGTAAAATGACCAGTCGCATGCACCTGGGTGGTACACGTGGCCCTTAGAGCCCTGTATACCGGCCAAGTGTGCACATCTGGTCATTTTACTGAGACCTTAGTCAATGACAGGCCTGCACAAATTGGGTGAACTGTCGTTTCGTTTGCCTAAAGGTTGCCCTCATTTTTTTATGGCGAGCTGTTTCCCGTTCGCCCAAATTTTCAGCTGTGTTTCTTATGTATCCGACTGAATACAAAACTTGAAAGCCGGTCCCCTTTTTCTTATTGTTTATACCGGTACATGGAGACCAGTCGACGCTAATTGAATTCATTACTTGCGAAAGTAACAACTTGTGCAATGTGTGTGGAAATCCCCAGCAAATGTGTGAGATCATGTGTGTGACGTATTTACTATTGACAGAGCTAACCACTTGTACAATAAATAACTGTGGAGACTGCACATTCATAATTGAATGTTTTATTTTTGTCGCAACATACTTGACCTTCTTGTTCTCCATATGATCGCGCATGATGTCGATGATTCTTCCCAAGCAGTGGGCTAAACTAATTGATAACATTGTCAAAATAAAACGTTGCAACTGATGGTTTTCGGTTGTTGAAACCATGTTGTAAATACATTTATTTAGAGGAATAATTACTTCCAGCTGAATAGAATAAAATTTTCATGCTGAACTCCATCACAGTCCTTGAATTTTATAGTTATCAACTGGTATAGTATCAGTCATGAGGAAATCGTCTTGTGGTGGCGCTTCAGGGCTGTAAACAAACTGAACAGCAAAACAGCTGAGTTAGCACGTGTTACGATCTATACCGACGCGATCTTATAATATAATTCAACCTCTTTCTTTTTAAAATTGAATCGTTAACTAAGGCTGTCACGATTATGAATTTTCATAATCGATTATTTTTTCATAAAAATTGGTTATTCGATTATTTATGGTTAATATTTCTGTCTCGTTTCCTAGAACTTCGTCTATGAAATAACTTGGGAGGCGTTAAAAATTAAAATATCCTAATCGTAAATGAAGCAAACGAACACCAAACCTTGAAAAATTTGACAAAACAGAATCTACATCGCATAGAATTCAAACTTCAGATCATAGAAAAATGCATACTAAACTCACTAATGGCCCCATCCGTGCTCAATAAGTAATGATTATGAATTCAGCCCCAGGGAATGTCAAGTCAACAAAGCTTTAGCCTTTACACGTGGAAATGAAACTTCCGGTTGTGGTACGTCTGAGAACAAAATAAATCATCGTACCTTAAAAATAAGTAACATGGCATTTCGAAGTTTTTCCCTCTTTACTTTCCGTATGTTAAAATTGCTTATCAAGTATCAAATTGATAAAAACAAAAACAACTAAACACTCGACGATGTCTTATTGGCAAGGAACACAATGTAGCCATTGACTGTAAGGCATCATCGAGTGTTGTTATTTTTGTTGACAGAATATTTTTCAGGCACGTTTTACTTCGACTTTTATAAATTTTATGTATCGGGTTGGAAATTGAATAATTTGAGGTCAAAAGGAGAGGAAAGATCAAAGACATGCAATTGACAGCATACTTTTGATACTCGGCAGAAGAATACAACCTTGTAACAATGTTGATATTTTTTGGCAGGTCACATGACTCACATCAAAGGAATGAGAAGTATTGGGAACTGAGTGATCACGCATATGATGATGACTGGGTTTCGGCTAACTTAACTCACGTGGTGCAGCAACTTCAAGCTATATATTGGTTTTATGTTTTAACCCCGTTCACACACACATTTGTTGTCGAAATAGGTCCTTTATGTGAAACAATAGCTTGTGAATCAATATTTCCCCTTTGTTTAACAAAAAGGTATGGCAGCACATGTCCAGTCAAATAATCGATCATTGGAAAAAATCGTCAATTATGACCTCAATCGACGGTTGATCGATTTTTCGATCATTCGTGACAGCCTTATCGTTAACACATACTTTACCCATCATAGAGATTTGTTTAATTGTGGTGTGCTGTAGACACAGGGAACAGTTGAGTGCTGTTTCAGCTCAATTAATTTAAACTGAAAGTGGAAATTTGCATGGATTCTGTTTAGAGCAATCAGGAGCATGTCTAAGGAGATATTATTTTAGTGGCACACGATTAACATACTGAATTGTTTCCGTTCAACGTTATTACAGTGCAATGCTGAAATGGGTTACCTTAATTCAAAGGGTTACCTTAAAATAATTAGGGGAACCCATAAACAGGGTGCCCTAATTTTCAATTTGTGCAGGCCTGAACAACGTTTAACACCGTGAAATATGTTCAATTTAATGCAGTTCTTTCAAGCCTCGACTCGTCTAGTAGTGCACAGTATTACAATTGGAATCAGCCAAGTGTGAGCTCAAATAATCAGTAGAGATGAGCCGATTAGTAAAATGCCCCATCAGACGAATGCCGATTATTTTAGACAACAATCGGCCGATACCAAATGCCGATGTCAGATGGTTTCTTTATTATTTGAGCTTACTGCAGAAGCTGACTGATTTACAGTAATCAGAATTTAGTTTACGTGTCATTAATCCCCATCAACCCAGAAGATAACACACTTTTAATACT
This sequence comes from Pictodentalium vernedei, assembly GCA_031216915.1. Classification (NCBI taxonomy): domain Eukaryota; kingdom Metazoa; phylum Mollusca; class Scaphopoda; order Dentaliida; family Dentaliidae; genus Pictodentalium; species Pictodentalium vernedei. The sequence continues at coordinate 459,899,456 of CM062296.1, read as the reverse complement.
CACTTGAATAAGTTAAATAACAGACATCAAAGGGTTAATTTTATGTCAATGAAGCACCATCAGTGCAGTATATTTTTGATTTAAAATAAACAGCTAACTACTGAGTCGAGAACTCATCACGTGCATCATCACGGTAAATTGTGTTCTGAACTTTTGATGCGGTTTACATCAACACTGGCAACAATTCATTTCAAAGTCGGGTCTTTGCCGAATCGCCCCTACACGGGTTTTGAAGTCAACTATCAGTTATTTGGAAGAAAATGTTTTGTGAAAATCAAAAGCCGTCATTGGAACCGCACGTTTTAAAGTGGGAGTTTCTTTTCGGTAAACCCATATATGGGATTGTGTCACACGAGTCATGACGTTGCACTGCATTATCTATTTTTATCATGAGCTCCACACATTTCAACATGAGAAAAATTCAGTGGCTTTGTGTTGATAAATCCCACCCCGAATGGCCCGATATTAAACCTATTGCACCCAAACCTCTCACAGTTAACACGGATTACTAATATGGAGGAATTATCAGTCCAATATGGGAATAAAGAATGCCATTATATATTTAATGAGATGATGAGCGTGGTTGAAAGAAATATTGCGACATTTTGCAGAATGCAGTACAGTTTGGGCAGTGAAGAGCATCTGTATTCACACGATGGATAAAAAACAACTCAGTACACAGTTACACAATCAAAATCTTTAATATAATATTCTGCCTTTTCTTTCACGAACCATAACTTACCTGACATCAGTAACAGATGAGTGACATACTGATCACTTGCCGCTGGTTGTCCCACGAAGGGAAAGAAAGTTCATTACAGATCATCCATAACACTTTCACTGAGTTTCAGACAATCGGCGAGGGCCAATGTTGAACCATTGAGTGCTGATGGTGAACCAATTGGCGCTTATTGGCCGAATGCCGTTGTTACACCGATTGGCCTGGGTATCTCATTCAAATAATACCATATTTTAAAAAAAAAAAAAAACTGGAAGTCAGGATGAACCCTTGCCACCACTTGGAAGTCCGTCATCCTGCGTCCGTCTTTACCTAATTTAACGACACAAACCATCCAGTTTTATTCACAGAAATCTGTATTTAGTTTTTAGCTTAAATTGACAAAGTCAAGATAAGCTATTGCCATCATGGGTGCAGAAGTCTGTTAGTCTGTGAATCTGTGAGTCTGTTCACATTTTCCTTTAGCATAGGCTACACCCTGTAGTTCTTGTCTGATCATCACGAAATTTCATATGCAGGTTCGGGGTCATGTCTAGATGAGAAGGTCCCCTTTTGGTCACGATTGGTCAACTAGTATGGCTGCCCGAGCCCAAAACCCGAAAACCATTAGCACAGTCTACATGTCGTATTTATGAAGGGATTTCATTGTAACTTGGTAGGATGCCTCTGTATAATGCCTAGATGAGAACATCTCCTTTTGGTCATGATCTGTCAACCATGATGGCTGCCCAAGTCCGAAACCCAAACACTTTTAGCACAGTCTGCAGGTCATATTTAATATGGAGGGATTTCATTGTAATTTGGTAGGATGACTCTGTATGATGTCTAGATGAGAACGTCCCCTTTTGGTCGCGATCATTCAGCCTTTATGGCTGCCCGAGCCCAAAAACCTTTCGCATAGTCTATAGGTCATATTTATGGAAGAATTTCATTATAACTTGTTAGGTTGACTCCATATAATGCCTAGATGATGACATCCCATTTGGTCGTGATTGGTCAACTGTGACGGCTACAGGGGCCCGAAGCCCGAAAACCTGGAGCACAGTCTACAGGTCATATTTCTAAAGGGATTTCACTGTAACTTCATAGGATCACTCAGGATGATGCCCAGCTGAGAAGGTCCCCTTTTGGTTGCGACCTTTCAACCATGATGGCTGCTTGAAGCCCGAAAACCTTTAGCACAGTCTACAGGCCATATTTATGAAGGGATTTCGTTGTAACCTGGTAGGTTCATTTCATATAATGTCCAGATAAGGACATCCCTTTTGGTCACAGGTCGTATTTATGAAAGGATTTCATGGTAACTTGGTAGGATGACTCTGTATAATATCTAGATGAGAATGTCCCCTTTTGGACTTGATTGGGCAACTGTGACGGCTACAGGGGCCCAAAGCCCAAAAACCTTTAGCGCAGTCTACAGGTCATATTTATGAAGGGATTTCATTGTAACTTGGTAGGATGATTCCAAATAATGACTAGATGAGAACGTCCCCTTTTGGTCGCGGTCATTCAGCTTTGATGGCTGCCCGAGCCCAAAACCTTTAGCATAGTCTATAGGTCGTATTTATGAAAGGATTTCATTGTAACACGTTAGGTTGACTCCATATAATGCCTAGATGATGACATCCCCTTTTGGTCATGATTGGTCAGCTGTGATGGCTACAGGTGCCCGAAGCCCGAAAACCTTGAGCACAGTCTACAGGTCATATTTATGAACGGATTTCATTGTAACTTCGTAGGATCACTCCAGATGATGCCCAGATGAGAATTTCCCTTTTGGTTGCGATCATTCAACCATGATGGCTGCCCGAGCCCGAAAGCCTTTAGCACAGTCTACAGATCGTATTTATGGAGGGATTTCATTGTAACTTGATAGGTTGATTCCATATAATGTCTAGATGAGAATGTCCCCTTTTGGTCACGATTGGTCAACTGTGATGGCTACATGGGCCCGAAGCCCGAAAACCTTTAGCACAGTCTACAGGTCATATTTATGAAGGGATTTCATTGTAGCTTGGTAGGATGACTCCAAATAATGTCTAGATGAGAACGTTCCCTTTTGGTTGCAATCATTCAGCCTTGATGGCTGCCTGCGCCCAAAAACCTTTGGCACAGACTACAGATCAAATTTATGAAGGGATTTCATTGTAACTTGGTAGGATGACTCAGTATAATGTCTAGATGAGGACATCCCCTTTTGATTGTGATCGGTCAACTGTGATGGCTACACAGGCCCGAAGCCCCAAAACCCTGAGCACAGTCTGCAGGCTGTATTTATGAAGGGATTTCATTGTAACTTGATAGGATGACTCGTTTTGGAATAATTTCACTCTAAATTGGTAACTTTCATTGATATACATTAACTTTGCAGGCCACATACATTAACTGTGAGGGCCACATTAACCCACCCCTCATTTCTTTAGTACAGTCTACACCTCATATTATTTTTATTGAATACATAGCAAACAGGGAACAGAAATTAACATATTCCTAATTATCACAAACATTGAACATTATCCTTTTCATCAAACATAACACACAGACAAGTTAAGCTACAGTGTCGTTGACACTTTCATTGTTCGTGGGGGGGGGGTCCATTATTCATGGATTTTCATAGTTAGATAAGGCCCAAAATTAAGATTCCAGTGAAATATTTACTTCAATAACCATCGATAAACCCTGCACATTATTGAAGTTGATTCAACGAAGTCAAGTTGTATCGTTGATAGCTTATTTAGTATTTGGATTCCTGATATATTATCGGTAATAAACATAGATAATATAAAGGATATCCAAATAATAAATAAAGTGTGGTCTAAGTTTAATTCTTTGAAACAATAATGTGGTAACCCCAATAACATTATAACGATCACAATTTTGTCAGCAAAATTTAACCACCGTATCTTTCAAGTTTGTGTTTAGCTTATTTCGTCAATATTGCCTCAGCTGCACCTAACACCACGCGGTTGTTTATCACGCCACTTTTCATTTGGATATCCCATATCCAGTCCTGCACATCTTTGTCGAGTTCTTACATCAAAGGGTTGCTTCGTGGTGACGTGGGCATTTCCTTGGGTTCCGAGTCTGGCTCATTTTCGCAACCGACTAACTGAGAGCTATAACCGGATAATATCTGGTTAACAGTAGCCATTATTTCACCGAATCTGGGATCAAAACTATCGGAATTGGAAAGCAGTATTCTCAGAAACTATTCCATAGTGTGTATACAAACGAACATTGTCGTGTACTCGACAACGTTCGTTTGTATACATACTACAGAATAGTTTCTGCGGTTACTCGGTACTCACGGAAATTGCCAATCATTAACGAAGTCTTGAATGCCAAAGTTGATTATTTCTCAATATATACAGTGCTGCTTCAAGGTGTAATCTATCCCAAAGGAGAAGCGGCAGATTTACTGCATTTTAACCGTGGAATGATGATAACTATCAATATTTTGGATAACCGGTTGACGTTTTTTAGCTCAACTTGACAAAGTCAAGCTGAGCTATTGCCATCACTTCTTGTCCGTCGGCGTACGTACGTACGTTAGTACGTACGTCCACAATTTCCTTTGGCACACCCCACAGGTCGCATTTATGATCAGATCACTTTGAAACTTGGTATGCTTGTTTGAGGTGACCTCTAGATGGGAGCTATCGATTTTCTTCAATTTCCATTAAAAAATGTTGCCGCGGCCAACATTCTTAGAACTTAGTTTAGTCAGACCACAATATTTCCCTTTGGCACACCCTACAAGACACATTTATGATTGGATTGTTTTGCAACCCGATTTGCTTGTTTAGGGTGACCTCTAGATGGGAGCTATCGATTTTCTTCAATTTCCGTCAAAAAATGTTGCCACGGCCAACGTTCTTAGAGCTTAGTATAGTCAGACCTCAATATTTCCCCTTGGCACATCCTACAGGGCACATTTATGATCGAATTGCTTTGAAACCTGATATGCTTGTTTAGGGTGACCTCTAGATGGGAGCTATCGATTTTCTTCAATTTCCGTCAAAAAATGTTGCCACGCCCAACGTTCTTAGAACTTAGTTTAGTCAGAAGACCTCAATATTTCCCTTTGGCACACTCTACAGGGCACATTTATGATCGGATTGCTTTGAAACCTGGCATGCTTGTTTGGGGTGACCTCTAGATGGGAGCTATCGATTTTTTTCAATTTCCATCAAAAAATGTTGCCGCGGCCAACGTTCTTAGAACTTAGTTTAGGCAGACCACAATATTTCCCTTTGGCACACCCTGCAAGGCACATTTATGATTGGATTGCTTTGAAACCTGGTATGCTTGTCTAGGGTGACCTCTAGATGGGAGCTATCAATTTTCTTCCATTTCCGTCAAAAAATGTTGCCAAGGCCAACATTCTTAAAAATTAGTTTAGTCAGACCTCAATATTTCCCTTTGGCACACCCTACAGGGCACACTTATGATTGAATTGCTTTGAAACCTGGCATGCTTGTTTGGGGTGACCTCTAGATGGGAGCTATTGATTTTCTTCAATTTCCGTCAAAAAAAGTTGCCGCGGCCAACATTTTTAGAACTTAGTTTAGTCAGACCTCAGTATTTCTCTTTGGCACACCCTACAGGGCACATTTATGATTGGATTGGTTTGCAACCTAGTATGCTTGTTTGGGGTGACCTTTAGATGGGAGCTATTGATTTTCTTCCATTTCCGTCCAAAAATGTTGCCACGGCCAACATTCTTAGAACTTAGTTTAGTCAGACCTCAATATTTCCCTTTGACACACCCCACAGGGCACATTTATGATCGGATTGCTTTGAAACCTGGCATACTTGTTTGGGGTAACCTCTAGATGGGAGCTATCGATTTTCTTCCATTTCCGTCAAAAAAATGTTGCCACTGCCAACGTTCTTGGAACTTAGTTTAGTCAGACCTCAATATTTCCCTTTGGCACACCCAACAGGGCACATTTAAGATTGGATTGCTTTGAAACCTGGCATGCTTGTTTGGGGAGACCTACAAATGTGAGCTATCAATTTTCTTCCATTTCCATCAAAAAATGTTGCCGCGGCCAACATTCTTAAACAGTCTTACAGTTTACATTTAAAAATGCATGGATTACTCTGACGTTGTGCACACACAATGCTGTTATGTTGAAATTTCATCAAATAACATTGGTACCAATGATCTTCAATTTTGCCGTTTCATTTATAACTTACCAAGTTCAAGTTTGTCAAGTTGAGCTACAGTGTCATTGACACTTTCATTTTAATCAGTTAGGTAGGTAACCAGTTTCAAACCGGTTATCCAGTTAACCATTTCAGTACTACAGTTGTCTCACTAACATTGTGGTCAAGTTCAGCGCTGAATTTTCTAGCTGCACATGCAACTCCATCCTCAATTGAAAATTGAGCTATCTTTGCACTTGTGTCTCCATCATACTCTGCACATATTTTTCTGCGTTTTCATTTTCGTGAAGGTTATGGAGATTTGATGTGAATTAAAGTTTCGAGAGCATCATTGGCAGTTTGTGTTATAAGTGCACTTTGCTGATCTTCTTTATCATTTGGATTTGGAAGGCCAGGTGTTTTTGACGACTGCAATTCTTACTTGCCAGCAGTTTTTAACCAAGACCTCAGTGACATATTTGAGGTGTCTGATGGTGTATATCCCCTGAACTAGTATATAGATGGGTGGCATAATAATACATTGAGTAAGCATATTTTAGGCTTAAGTAAAGTAAGATGGATTCATCACACATTCATTGCATAATTCTACGGATGCTTATTCAAAGGCTTCCCATGGCTGTATATACAGCAGATAATTAAACTATTGATACGCTTACTAGTTGTACCTACGGTTATACAATACCCACATGTGCATGACAGACATTGAATTATAAAGCGATGACAGCTTATACTTTGTGATCATGTGTAAAACATTGATTGGTAGAGGCTCATGAATTTGTGGGCCAAGTTGATCCACAAATTTAACTCCCGACAAAATGATAATTTTGCGTCTGACCACAAAAATTGAGACCAATGAAATTAAAACCATTTACACTACCTCTTTCTGTTTAGGTCTGAGACCTTGATTGAGATGGAGGTTCACAGAAGATAAATTTAGTAATGCTACCCTGCTGTGCAGGGTAGCATCACCAAATTCACACGCTGGGGACCTCACTCTGATGACAGTCTGCTTATCTCCAGACATGCATAGATTATTGCTAATTAATACATCTCCAGTATGGATGTGGCTTTAATGGCTAGAGGACCATAAATGGTGGTGCACCATTAAAATACCTTCATATCATTTATATTCCCCATCCCATTTCCTTGGTATAGGTATAACTCTGTTGAAACATCCTTTGGTGTGAAAATATCCATGGAGTAGAATTTTCACCCAGTCACAGTTTGTTTGATTTCTATGGTATTCTGAACACAAGCATGGTTCAGCTGATGGGGGTTTGGATTAGTTTTGGAGGCCTCTTAGCTGAAACTTTGTTTTCTTTTTAATACAATTTCATTTTGGCCCTATTATGGTAGAATTCAAAATCCGGTTTGATTTCAGATACTTTGCTTGATTCATTTTGACCTGGAAATTTATCGATTCATGGGGCCCTACTACACAGTTGGGAAATTTTTATAGAGGGCTTGAACTGGGATCCCGTCAACCTGCATCCTGAACTGAAGAAGTTGTCACTCAAATTTTTTACTTCTTTTTATCCAAAAAGTAGCTCATAACTCTCATTGCAGTGCACAGCTTCGGCAATTCAGAGATGATTTCATATATAATCTTCCATACATGTATTTTCTAAATTTACTCAAATTCATTAAAAAAACTTGTACATGTAGTTGCAGCTGATGGCCCTCCAGTTTACAGGCCTCATTTTTCGACGGGAATATGGGAATCAAATTCTCGTAATATTCCTATGAAATGAAACTGCAGGAATCCAAGTGAAATCTCATTGTTCAAATATAAACTGTCAATAAAGTATTATAAAGAATTATTTTATGTGCATGTGACTAACTTTAAACGTGAATTATTAATACAAAACCGATGATTGGGTTAACATTCTTATAATATCAGGGTATCGATGTTTGCGAATCGATATCCACGGAAGGTGTAGTGCAAACTATAGTCACGCTGCTAAGTTGTTATGTTACAAAGAAAATTGATTGGTAACTTGGGCCTGTTGAGTTAAGTTTACAAAGTCTCCAAAACTGATCCAAATTTCCTTTTATAAAGTTTGTTGCAAAAGGAATTTTTGTGAAATAAATATTTGAAACTTTGTATTTAACTGAGGACATTTCAGTGCTTCAGTGTTTTGGCTCCAAGACATTTCAAAATTTCACCTTGTAAATATTTCATTGATAAATTTGATTGGCTGTAGTATTGGCGTTCTTTTGTTCAAGAATGAAAATGCTTGTCATGATCAGGATCCTTGATAATAGAGAGAGTACTTAGGATTGGAATCCTGATGGGTAGCAAGATTCTTCAGTTTGTTTTAGATACAGTACAGTCGCCGTGGACTTGTTGTAATCCACGCGTGGGTAGTGATGTACCCGGTGCTTCATTAATTAAATTTTTGACGTTTAGCTCTATAATTAATGATTTGAATCTAAGATTATTGTGTCTGTTGAGTCCATGGCAGCCATACTTTAATACTTATTGCACAGCATGTCGATATCATTGACTGTGCCAAAATAAAGGTTGTTGAAGAATAGTTCACACATCTGTGGCATGTACATGTAGACATGCAATAATTATAATATATTAAACAGAATTGAGAGATACAGTACAGTCGACGTGGACTGATTATCATCAGCAACATTTTAGTTAATGAATCACCAGGTTGTACCCGGGGTTTCATTAGTTAAATGTTTGATGATTATTCCTATATCTCGTGTTTGGAGTCTAAAATTATAATTGCGTCCACGGAAATATTGCCCATCCGTGGATAGTGACCAGTCCACGACGGCCATACTGTATCTTGGTAGAATTTCTATCTAGTTCTCTACCTCAGATTCACAAGGTGAAGGGTTAACATTAGAAATTACTCTTGCATTCCTGTTTTTTTTTTTTTTGGTGTTCACTTATTTAAAAATAGACTTTGCTATACATTATTTCAAATTACATACATGACAGGTAGTGGGTTAACATTTTGAATATGCAATGCATCCCTGAAGTCCAGCAGTTTGTGAACAAGGTTAATCTAACCAGTTTGTTTATGCTCCCTTGACCCTATTGTTCAGTTATATCATATTTTGATAAAGGCCATTATATTATGTAATTTCTTCATATCAGTTTATCTGTTACTGAGCAATTTGTTGATAAACACCCCAACAGCAACTGGGGATGATTTTGTCTGTTATTTCATGTGAGAGTATATTGTACTTGCTGATAAACTTTCTCACCCTGGAGGCACCTGACGTTATATTGAGAAGACACAATATCAAACACAAAAGTTCTGTGTGTGATGATTTTGTTTTTTGTTACCTGTGGCATACATTTACATAACTGAATTTTAGTTTCGCTAAAAAAAAATGTGGAGAGTTTGTGCCAATGTACCATAGGGAATATGCTATAGGATTACCACAAAGAAATTTCTCTCGTATTTTATCTTCATGTCTTATGCTAACCTCTGACATTAATTCCTGTAAGTCATGGTGTAAATGGATGTCTACCCATTGGGGTGTCAAGTTCCAAATTACATGTGCATGTACCATCTGTGCTCTTCGTAACTGATTGAATTCACAGAAAAAAGCTGAGTTATAGGAGATCATTAGTGAAAAGATCAAACCCAGTTTGCCCAAATTACATTTTCTGCAATTTGTGCCCTGTAAAAAAAAAGTGCAGCTACTATCCAAAATGAAATCCCCTGGCAGAAAAAGGCAAATTGTTAAAAATGGTTTGCAACATAAAGAAACTGGAGAAACTGCAAGGCAGTCAAAAAATGTGAATGATTGTGTGATGAATTTGAAAAATTGTTTCAATGGAATGATTTGGACCTCTTTAGGAATTTTCTTCTGCATTTACATTGGTTACAAACACTCGGCATTTATGAACCAGATTCATGAGAATAATTTATGGTTCTCCAATATCAAGGTAAGTAATTTTATGTGGCAGCTTGAACATGGGTTTTCCCTAAAATTACTCTATCAAGCTACACATTGAGAACTATTTATCACCACAGGGATTCTTTTGGGTATCTATAGGGGCCAAATATTGTACACTTTCCCAGTGGCATCTGGGTGTGTTTTTCCCAATGCCCAACTCAAAAGTTCTCCATCTCATTCCCTGCCTAAACAGAAATGGAATTCACAGTTGGTGTCCTGAACTTGGCTGTCATGAGCCCTCAGAAAACCAATAATTTCTAACCTAAGGCCAATGAAGCATAGAAAGTGCTGGAGTACAAGGACACCTGACAGGTTCTTTGTTTGTGTAAAAATGGTTTAACTCTTAACCTACTGAGTATTTTCAAGATATTTTCATCAAATCTTGTCATGGCTGCTTTGAAGCAGCCATGATAAGATTTGATAAAAAATTCATTTAAATTTAACACAAGATCATTAGGAAAAAAATCCATTAACTTTACAGAGAGAAAATTTGATTAAATATGCCCAAATGATACTTATTTCAGTGGCACGCAAAATCCTGTTCTAGTAGGAATATACACCAGCAGCATGCAAAGGAGTTAACACACAGTACACTGATGTCAAAATTAGGTGTCCAATGTTGGGTACGAAATGATGTTGTTTCTGGAAATGACAGTTCGACTGCTAATTAGCTCTTCCAGTTTTCCTTTTCTTCCTCACATGACAATGTAAGTCCTCACATGTCAGAATTAACTTGTGTCAGTTCTCCCATATCAACCTCACCTCCAAAATATGATCACTGTTCATTATCACGTGAATGAAATGAGGAGGTAAAATGTTTCATTACATTCATTCTGATGAATCAATTCAAATTACGAAAATCTGGGTATTATTTTTTAAAATGGACCTTTGTATATCGTATATTTTAACATAAAAGTTTGGGGAAGCTCGTCATGTTGCATTTTTGCTTGGTTTTCTCAACTGTATACTAGTGTACCATAATACTGTTTTTAATACCGTCACCGGTACTAAGTCACTAGCAGCCGTTATCAAAATATACAAGTTTTTGTTTGCTATAGCTCAATGAGCACTGTCAAACAAGATAGAATTGGTTACATTCTAGTTGCATCATGGAAAATTTGCTTCTTGACATTTTGGTACAGTCATGCATTTTGACATCAATATACAGAGGGTTAATGCCTTTAGAGACTAGAGAGACCAGAGAGAACATGATATCATGTTACTGTTCATTTAAAACCTCACTTCTTGTAGCATACATGTAGTTGCTTCTGTATTTATGTCCTTTGTTGTAGTATATTTCTTTTCCAAAATAACTTATAGTGTTCAACCAATGATCAGAACCGGCCACCACAATCAGCCGATTGTGGGCAATCAGATGACAATGGCATCGGCTCCTGGAACATCGGTTCAACCAATTGTTACCAAGCATTTTGTGATGATTCATAAACCACGTTTCATTATCTTCTGCAATTGTTAATGTAAAATGATGTCAATGATACCATTCAATAAAGTTGAAAAACCACCACAATGTGTATTCTTAATCTCTCTAGATGCCCCTTTATGGGATGTACAAGTTAAACGACATGTAAAGCTTACAATTGAACGTACTTGCAGCAATCGCCAGTTCATACCAGAAAAGTGAAGGTTGCATTCTATTGACTGAGGTCGCAGTAAAAATTACCAGTTGCGTGCATTTGGGTGGTAAACATGGCTCAGACAGCCACGTTTACCACCCAAGGGTGCGCGAATCTTAATTTTACTGGACAAGAGTCAATTTAATGTAGTTCTTTTGAGTCTTGACTTATCTAGTAATGAACGGACTGTAAACACTGTAAAATATGTTCAAATTAATGTAGTTCTTTGCGAGCCTCGACTTGTCTAGTAGTGCACGGTATTACAATCGGAATTGGCTGATCGTGAGCTCACATAGCCAGTAATCGTTCAGCAGCCATTTTTTGTAATCGGTTGAACACTAATAAATTTCCAACTGGAGCCCTCACAAAGCAAATTTTCTCCTTGGCATGGGCCTTGAACGCTTTCCCAGAAATGGCAGAAGAATCCATGGACTATAATATGATATGATAAGCATGTGTATATCGGACATAATGCATAAACATAGATTAGGCCCTGAACATACTATTATTGTCATTGGAGTGACCATGATCTGCCAGTGTCAGTGTGGTCGAGGCGCGGGCAAAAAAGTCGAACGGAGAGGTTTTTTTTATCAAATAAAGAAGGCGTAGTATGATGATTTGATTATTAATGTATGATAAACATGAAGTTAAATTTCTTGTGGATAGCTGTACAAGAAAACTGTGTTGATGAATCTTTGTTCAATGAACGAATCCACAAATGAACTGGGAAAGGGGTATCGGTCAGGGCAAAAAAGCTTTCATTACTTGTCTATTATTATATAGACTACTGTATGTGTAACACGGGGTCAGGACTGACGTGCTGCTTTCATTGTCATCAGTGAAAAAAGTGGTTGTATCCACAACTTCCAGTAACTGTGGTTAGTTTCTCCAAAGGATATCCAAAATTTTCTAGGATAACCTTTTCTCGCTCCTCTAAAATAAGCCAGTTCAAAAGTTCAAATTAAAGTTTCACTCTGTTTTTAACCCTTTCTTAATGTTAATTTTCTCTTTCTGTTTTTTTTTTTTTTTGGATGGGGAGAAGGTGTTCAATGTTTGTTGCTTGTCAGTAATTGGGGATTACTCGGAATTGAGGGGATTATACTTTCACTTTGAAAACCAAAGTTATTCATCTGACCATTTATATACCTTACCATCACAATATACTCAAGGGAGGGAGATCAACTGAACACATCTAAAGATAGACATTTTATTTTGTGTTCATTAACTGGTAGAGTGCTTGAAATCCTTATTTGGTCTTTATTTTGAAGTGCAGGTGCCACACTTGAAAGTTTCATATTCTGTGGACGTGCTTCATATTATCTTTGAAGTGAACTTAATGTCTTTGGGGATTTGCTTTGTCACAATTTATGGGAGAGTGGCTAGACAAGTCTAAGCCAACTGTAACAAGTCTAAGTCAAGAGAGCAAATTATCGTGACCAAACATAATTGAGCACCATGCAGTTAAAAAATTCTGACAAAAGAAATCTCAATGGGATTGGGGTTATCCCTCAAAAGGGTTACACAAATAATTTTTGCATAACCTTTGATGGGGTTATCTTAAATTTTCAGTTTGTGTATCCCTGTTTACAGAGTGAATTTTAAATGGATTCTCAATGAAAACCAGTGATTCTGAACAAACCAGAGTTTCTTTCTCCATATATATGATTTTATACCATGATTACCTATTCTACTATATAAAAAAAGCCTATGACATAAATTTTAGCTTTACACAACAACTGTGGTGGACATGCCAGCAATGGGATTTCAGTAGTTAAAATTTACACCTACAGTGGAACTTCATCCAAGTTAACCTTTGGTGATCTCGACCTGAATGCAAATTTGTCTAAATTTATCGCTCGTCACCTCATGAAGAGTGAAATGAAAGACACAAATTATTTATTACGTTTTTAAATGAGTTTACCTTATAAGATACCAAAAATTAACAAACATGCGTTGTCTCATGTTAATAAAACATCTATAACTCAAAATCCTATGTTATTAAAATGGAAAAGGCCCAGTGATTTGCACGTTTCTTTTTCCATTTTGTTTCGGCAATAAAATTGACAGTAGAAGTACTGCCCACCGGTGCTCAAGTAGACAAGAACCGATTCACATTGTTTAGAATTGAATATTGTATTATTTAACATTTAAACTCTTAATAATCTGACGATCATGTTATAAATAAAATATACCAAAAGTAGCTTGGTGTACCAAATGTTCATCACTCGTGGTGAACATTTGGTACACCAAACTTCTGTGGGTATATTCTATTTACCACACACCTATTAATGTAAAACACAGGATTTCCACAGTTCTGCCTGTACGATAAAAATAAAGTTGTATCGCACATGTGATGATACAAAACACATTCGATTTTGTTTCCAGTGTAAACAGAGAAGGAACCCATCTAAATAAATCACATCATCATTGGTCGACTGCACTGGAGTCGAGATCGCTTGGAAATTCCAAGTTCCTCATTTAGATTTGTTTACCCGGGATATTTAAGCAATCAAATTCGAGTAAAAAAAAATTTCAAAATAACAATAACATTCTGACTGTTTGTTCCCTGACAAATACTTTCCACAACTGGTTATATAATGATGGAAGTGTGCTAAACTTGCTGTAGTAGCTTTTTTAAAAAATTTTGTTGTGTTATTCCCCACAGTTTAGTCAGTATTTAAGTTCGATCATCGTGACCATGACACTGGTCGCTGTCAGTTGGTTTCGACCAATTGAATGCCGTAAAAATTAAAAAGCAAATTAGGGTTGGTACCCTGCCCATTAACAGTGATGTCTTCTTGGCAATGAAGGAAAAGCAGTAATTATAAACTTAGGAAGTGCTTTTAGTTCAATTTTCGTGAAGACTGATTGTTACATGGGAGGTGTGTGATAAATACAGAACCACACATATGTTTGAATGATTTTATAATTACCGCACTCGATTGCTTTGGCCCAGGATATCACAAGAGCCTTCAGTTCTCGTGATATCCTGGGCCAAAGCAATCTCACGTGATAATGCTTATCACACTTGATTGCTTTGGCCCAGGATATCACGAGAGCCTTCAGCAATCTTGTGTGATAATTCTTAACCCATTCAAACATTTGTGTTGTTCTGTATATATATATCAACTACCCTGTGGTTTTAAGTTTCTAGCACTGAATTTTCCTTTATGTTTCAGGAAGTGGAAAGAGAAATATCATTCAGAACAGAATCAGGATTATATTATTCATATTATAAACAAGTTGCTCTGGCAGATTCCATATCCGATGGTAAGTCTCGGCATGCATATATATTATCACCACTATGTTTATGGACAAAAAGTATCAGTCTCCCGATTGTTTCTAAGGCTATATAACTTGACTCATGTTTACATTTTCCTTTATTACAGGCTACGTGTCCGATCATCACAAAATTTCAACTGCAGGTTTGAGGTCATGTCTAGATGAGAACATCCCCTTTTGGTCACGATCGGTCAACCGTGATGGCTACTCGAGCCCAAAACCCGAAAACCCTTAACACAGTCTACAGGTCGTAGTTATGAAGGGAGTTCATGGTAACTTGGTAGGATGGCTCTGTATAGTATCTAGATGAGAACGTCCCCTTTTGGTCATGATCTGTCAACTGTGACGGCTGCCCAAGCCCGAAACCCAAAAACTTTTAGCACAAAATCATATTTAATATGGAGGGATTTCATTGTAACTTGGTAGGATGACTCCGTATGATGTCTAGATGAGAACTTCCCCATTTGGTCATGATCTGTCAGCCATGACGACTGCCCGAGCACAAAACCCGAAAACCCTTAGCACAGTCTACAGGTCGTATTTATGGAGGGATTTCATTGTAACTAGGTAGGATCACTCCATATAATGTCTAGGTTAAAACGTACCCTTTTGGTTGCGATTGGTCAACTCTGATGGCTAATGGGGCCTGAAGACCAAAAACCTTTAGCACAGTCTATAGGTCATATTTATAAAGGGATTTCATCATAATTTAGTAGGATGACTCCAGATAAAGTCTAAATGAGAATGTCCCCTATTGGTTGCGATCATTCAGCCATCAAAACCTTTAGCACAGACTATAGGTCACATTTATGAAGGGATTTCATTGTAACTTGGTAGGATGTCTCAGTATAATGTCTAGATGTGGACATCCCCTTTTGGTCACGATCAGTCAGCCATGATGGCTGCCTGAGCCCAAAACCCAAAAACCTTTAGCACAGTCTACAGGTTGTATTTATGAAAGGATTTCATGGTAACTTGGTAGGATGACTCTGTATAATATCCAGATGAGAATGTCCCCTTTTGGTCATGATCTGTCAACCGTGGTGGCAGCCCAAGCCCAAAACCCAAAAACTTTTAGCACAATCAACAGGTCATATTTAATATGAGGGATTTTTAGCTCACCTGACTGAAAGTCAGGGTGAGCTATTCTGATCACTTTTCGTCCGGCGTCCGTCGTGAAGGTGGTGTTTGGGCCTTTTTCTCCCAAACCACTGGCCACATATTAATGAAATTTCATGTGAGTAGGGGTTATATAAGGGCATTTTTATTTTTTGTCAAATTAGGTTTCGGCTCACATTGAGCAGAGGGATGGGGCAAAAATGCTCCAACTCTTAAAAAATCTTCTCAAGAACCAGCAATAGCAGAGACTTGATATTTGGTATGCAGCTTCCTTTTGAGGTGTAGACTCAAATTTGTTCAAGAGAAGTTCGAGGGGCTATATTTGACGATGTTAAAGGAGGGGCAAAACAAAAATTTTGGCCCCGCCCCAAATTTCTATTTTCCAAACCGCGAGGCCGATTTGAACCAAATTTTACGTGAGTGCTTATTGGGTCATAAGTACCTAATTTATGCAGAATTTTTTTTCCCCATAGCCCCGTGAGAACCACAGGAGCTAAAAATAGAAAAAAATGAAAACGCCCATATCTCCAAAACTACACGGCACTGAGAATTCTTATTTGTTGTGAAGCTTCCTTAGGACCAACAGAATGGAATGGTAAAAAAAAATTGCTATCGGTTTTATCATGGGGTACTTTTTGGGGACTTTGAAAAAGTGCTGAGTCAGCATCTTTCAACACTGTGGGTAATGGGAAAAACATAAGACTACTTTTCTCCGAAACCACTGCTCCAAAAGCTTTCAAATTTCACATATAACATCTTTGGAAGATTGTTTCACATGTTTATTGAAATCAATTGCCTGGGTCGATATTTGGGCTCTCTATGGGAGCCCAAATGTTTAAATTAGTGCAGTATGAGGAGTATTTTTAAAAAATCTTCTTCTTCAGATCTCCCAATAAGAATCTTTTGATATTTGGTATGCAGCATCCTCATGGGGGTGAGATTCAAGTTTGTTGAAGCCAAATCCCTACGTTCATATTTAGGCTGAAAATTTGGGGTCCCGTTGCGGACTTCGAAATTTTGGATCAAAATCCGAAAATTTTTTTGTTTGTTTTTTCTGCGTTTCGGTCAATTTTAAGACAAAAAAAAAAAAAAAATTTCCCCTGAAAATTTGGGGTCCGGGTGGGAAAATTTTGGACCAAAATCCGAAAAAAAATTTTTTTTGGGGGGGGGGGTTTCTGTGTTTCGGTCAATTTTAAGACAAAAAAAAATTTTTTTTCCCCCTGAAAATTTGGGGTCCGGGTGGGACTTTGAAAATTATGGACCAAAATCCGAAAAAAAATTTGGGGGTTTTTTTATGCGTTTCCGTCAATTTTAAGACAAAAAAAAAATTTTTTTTTTTCCCCTGAAAATTTGGGGTCCGAGTAGGACTTGGAAAATTTTGGACCAAAATCCGGAAATTTTTTTTGTGTGTGTTTTTTATGCGTTTCTGTCAATTTTAAGAAAAAAAAAATTTTTTTTTTTACACCGAAAATTTGGGGTCCGGGTGGGACCTGAAATTTTGGATCAAAATCCGTAATTTTTTTTTTTTCTGTTTTTTTATGCGTTTCTGTCAATTTTAAGACAAAAAAAATCTTTTTTTTTTACACCCAAGATTTGGGGTCCGGTTGGGACTTCAAAAATTTTTGACCAAAATCCGTAATTTTTTTTTTTTTTGTTTTTTATGCGTTTCTGTCAATTTTAAGACAAAAAAAAAATTTTTTTTTACACCAAAAATTTGGGGTCCGGGTGGGACTTCGAAAATTTTGGACCAAAATCCGGAAATTTAGTTTTATCGTTTTTTATGCGTTTTAAGAAGAAGAAAAAAATTTAGGCTGAATGTATTTTGTGTGGGAAAAAAATCTGTTTTTTATGCGTTTATCTCAATTTTGAGACGTAAAAGTGCAGGAACTGAAAATAGAAGGAAAATCCTGTGTATTGTGTGGCCACAATCACTTCATCTAGTTGGTATATGCTTTTCTTGGGAGGGGGTGTATGCAGCTTATTCAAGTCAACTCCCTGGTTTGATATTTAGACTACCATGTCAGGTGAGCGCCCTCAGGCCCCCTGGGGCATCTTGTATTGTAACTTGGTAGGATGACTGTATGAAGTCAAGATGAGGACTTCCTAATTTTGGTTGCGATCGGTCAACTGTGATCGCTACACAGGCCCAAAGCCCGAAAACGTTTAGCACAGTCTACAGGCCGTATTTATGAAGGGATTTAATTGTAACTTGCTAGGATGACTCATTTTAGAATAATTTCGCTGTAACGTGTGGTCCAAAATTCAAGATGGCCACCAACAGCCATTTTGTACTTTTAGTTAGTGTAATCAGTTTTTTGTACAGAACTTCTGTATGAAAGTTCTGATTTGAATAAATTTTTGTATGAATGTTTAGTAACATGGAATACATCACATATAATATGGGTTTTTTTTTCTCGTGCAAAAATTATGCAAATTAGATGAACTTTGATTTATTCAGTGCTACTTATACACAGTAAGTGCGCATGTCAATACGGCTCAGGCTAGAGTCTGTATTTATAAACCGATCTTCACGAAACTTCTTGGGTACCTTTGTTATCACCTTGGGACGAGAACGAGTGTTTCTGGGTACGGTACAAACTTCGAGATGGCTGCCAGTGGCCATTTTGTACCGAAATTAGGTCCAAACTTCTTGGGTACCTTTGTTATCCCTGTGGGACGAGAATGAGTGTTTTTGTGTGCAGTCCAAAATTCAAGATGGCCGCCAGCAGCTGTTTTGTACCAAAATTAGTGCAATCAGTTTTTTGTACAGAACTTCTGTATGAAAGCTCTGATTTGAATAAATTTGTGTATGAATGTTTAGTAACATGGAATACATCACATATAATACTGCTTTTTTTCTCGTGCAGAAATTATGCAAATTAGATGAACTTTGATTTATTCAGTACTACTTATACACTGTAAGTGCACATGTCAATACAGCTAGGGCTGGAGGCTGTATTTATGAACCGATCTTCATGAAACTTCTTGGGTACCTTTGTTATCACCTTGTGACGAGAACAAGTATTTTTGAGTGCGATCCGAAATTCAAGATGGCTTCTGGCGGCCATTTTGTACCAAAAGTAGTGCAGTCATTTTTTGTACAGAACTTCTGTATCAAAGTTCTGTTTTGAATCAATTTTTGTATGAATGTTTAGTAACATGGAATACATCACATATAATACGGGTTCTTTTCTTGTGCAAAAATTATGCAAATTAGATGAACTTTGATTTATTCAGTGCTACTTATACACAGTAAGTGAACATGTCAATACGGCTCCGGCTAGAGTCTGTATTTATGAACCGATCTTCACAAACTTTTTGGGTACCTTTGTTATCACCTTGGGACGAGAACAAGTGTTTCTGGGTGAGGTCCAAAATTTGAGATGGCTGCCAGTGGCCATTTTGTTCCAAAATTAGGTGCAATCAGTTTTTTGTACAGAACTTCTATACAGCTCAGGCTAGAGGCTGTATTTATGAACCGATCTTTACGAAACTTCTTTGGTACCTTTGTTATCACCGTGGGACGAGTGTTTTTTGGGCAACCATTTTGTACCAAAATTAGTGCAATCAGTTTTTTGTACAGAACTTCTGTATGAAAGTTCTGATTTGAATAAATTTTTGAAGGAATGTTTACTAACATGAATACATGACATATAATACGGGTTTGTTTCTTGTGCAGAAATTTTGCCAATTAGATGAACTTTGATTTGTTCAGTAATACTTATACACAGTAAGTGCACATTTCAATACGGCTCAGGCTAGAGTCTGCATTTATGAACCGATCTTCATGACACTTCTTGGGGTACCTTTGTTATCACCTTGTGACAGTAATGAGTGTATTTGGGTGCCTTTGTTATCACTATGCTATGAGAACAAATATCTTTGTGTTCAGTCAGACCCACTCTGGGACTCAAAGATTTCTTTTCTAGTTTAGCTTCTAACTGTCCCCCACCTTTACAATACTTTACCTATATATTTGTTACAGGCTACGGTCAGCATTTATGTACAGACTTACAATACTTTACATGTACCTTTGTTATCAGGTCATTACCTAGATGTTTGTCATTGCTGTGTCACATACTATACATGTACATGTCTTAAACAAGTTGAGCTACAGTGTCATTGACACTTTCATTACTAAGAAAAATTGAATTCCACTTTTCAGTCACCCACACTAGGCGGTATGTCATGGTGGGGGTATAGTGGGCGACAGACCCTCTCTAGTTTTCTGTGGTAAAATATGGGAATAAACCATTTAATTTTTATTTTTAGTCGAGTTGTGACGAAGTCAAACTCGACTTATAGTTTGGTGAATGGCAGGCGGGCGGGCGGGCGGGCGTAAACAATTGGTTTCCGGATGATAACTTGATAGTGGTTCAACTCACATTCATTAAACTTCATACATAGGTTGGTCTTGGTGGGAGGAAGAACCCTATTGATTTTGGACATGCTACGTCGAAGGTCAAGGTCACAGTGACCTTGAACATAGTAAATCTTAAACAATTGGTTTCCGGATGATAACTTGATAATGGTTCAACTCACATTCATGAAACTTCATAGGTAGATTGGCATTGGTGAGGGGAAGAACCCTATTGATTTTGGACTCGCTACGTCAAAGGTCAAGGTCACAGTGACCTTTAACATAGTATATCGCAACAATTGGTTTCCGGATGATAACTTGATAGTGGTTCAACCTAGAGTCATGAAACTTCATAGGTGTGTTGGCCTTGGTGCGAGGAAGAACCCTATTGATCTTGGACTCACCAGGTCAAAGGTCAAGGTCACAGTGACCTTGAACATAGTATATCGCAACAATTGGTTTCCGGATGATAACTTGATAGTGGTTCAACCTAGAGTCATGAAACTTTATAGGTGTGTTGGCCTTGGTGCGAGGAAGAACCCTATTGATCTTGGACTCACCAGGTCAAAGGTCAAGGTCACAGTGACCTTGAACATAGTATATCGCAACAATTGGTTTCCGGATGATAACTTGATAGTGGTTCAACCTAGAGTCATGAAACTTCATAGGTATGTTGGCCTTGGTGCGAGGAAGAACCCTATTGATCTTGGACTCACCAGGTCAAAGGTCAAGGTCACAGTGACCTTGAATATAGTATATCGCAACAATTGGTTTCCGGATGATAACTTGATAGTGGTTCAACCTAGAGCCATGAAACTTTACAGGCGTGTTGGCCTTGGTGCGAGGAAGAACCCTATTGATGTTGGACTCACCAGGTCAAAGGTCAAGGTCACAGTGACCTTGAACATAGCATATCGCAACAATTGGTTTCCGGATGAGAACTTGATAGTGGTTCAACCTAGAGTCATGAAACTTCATAGGTGTGTTGGCCTTGGTGCGAGGAAGAACCCTATTGACCTTGGACTTGCCAGGTCAAAGGTCAAGGTCACAACTCGACATTGGATCTGTGATCCTGAGCGGCATTTTTTCAAGTTTGCATTGGTTATAAAAAGAGAGCATGCAGCAGCTAAAATGACCATGCAGGAGGGCCCCAGAAAGAGATTTTTAACATTTTTAGGCCTAAACGGACAATAAGCAGTGAATTTGAAAAAAATATGTTGACCATTTGACAAAACCACAATGTTTGTTATGCAGAAGTACCCTTATGTTTCATCTATCATTCATATGAACAGGTTTGTATGCATTAAATAAATTTACTTGAAGGCAAGAATTTACTGGCTTTATCAAAAAACTATGCCTTAGTTTTTCATTCTGATCTTGTTACCCATCACTCACAGAAATTTCTGGCACAGTACAATTTTACATATTTGTTGAAATTGTGTCTCACAGGAAGACAAATGTGAAGTTGTTTCTATTTATAGTGTGTGCATCCATGAAAACTATCTCAGTTTACCATTGATTCGACTTGTTCTGTGGGTTTTATTGGAATCATAACTGCCCCACACTTGAAATAATAGTTAGTTTTTTAATGTGATAATGACCATTTAGTGCTAAAATAATGCCCAGTTGTTCACGGTGATCAAATATACAGGATGCAGCTTACAGTACAGCCACTGTGGACTTGTCATAATCCACATGTGGGCAGTGATGTCCAGGTATGAATTTACTAGGTAATAAAAATCATCATTAGCAAAACTTTAATTAATGAAGCACCCGATGCTTCATTTCATTAATTAAATTTTTGATGATTATTCCTATAATTAGTGTATGGAATCTAATATAATTGCGTCCGTGGAAATATTGCCCACTCATGGAAAGTGATCAGTCCACGGTGTCTGTACTGTAGTTATTGAATTATTAGTCCCCTACGGGAACCGTAAGGGGACTATAGGATTGCACTCCGTCCGTCTGTCCATCCGTCCGCCCGTCCGTCCGTCTGGCTGTCCATCCATCCATCCGTCTGTCCATCCGTCTGTCTGTCTGTCTGTCTGTCTGTCTCTGTCTGTCTGTCTGTCTGTCTGTCTGTCTGTCTGTCTGTCTGTCTGTCTGTCTGTCTGTCTGTTTTTTATGTTACCACCTCTCCCTCCAACATGGTTCAAGCTACACCTTTCATATTTGGTACATGGATAAATGGTTCTGAGGGGATGATGCACACTCAAATTTTTTTTTTCAAAATTCAAGATGGCGGAATGGCAGCCTTTTTTGTTGTGTTTTTTAAGCTTTTTTTCTCTATTTTCATGTTACCACCCCTCCCACCAACATGGTTCAAGCTACACCTTTCATATTTGGTACATGGATAAATGGTTCTGAGGGGATGATGCACGCTCAAAATTTTTTTTTCAAAATCCAAGATGGCAGAATGGCGGCCATTTTTGTTGTGTTTTTTAAGCTTTTTTTCTCTATTTTCATGTTACCACCCCTCCCACCAACATGGTTCAAGCTACACCTTTCATATTTGGTACATGGATAAATGGTTCTGAGGGGATGACGCACGCTCAAAATTTTTTTTTCAAAATCCAAGATGGTGGAATGGCGGCCATTTTTGTTGTGTTTTTTAAGCTTTTTTTCTCTATTTTCATGTTACCACCCCTCCCACCAACATGGTTCAAGCTACACCTTTCATATTTGGTACATGGATAAATGGTTCTGAGGGGATGATGCACGCTAAAAATTTTTTTTTCAAAATCCAAGATGGCGGAATGGCAGCCATTTTTGTTGTATTTTTTAAGCTTTTTTTCTCTATTTTCATGTTACCACCCCTCCCACCAACATGGTTCAAGCTACACCTTTCATATTTGGTACATGGATAAATGGTTCTGAGGGGATGATGCACGCTCAAATTTTTTTTTTTTAAATCCAAGATGGCGGCATGGCGGCCATTTTTGTTGTGCTTTTTTAAGCTTTTTTCTCTATTTTATGTTACCACCCCTCACTCCAACATGGTTCAAGCTACACTTTTTATATCTGGCACATGGATAGAGGGTTGTAATGGGATGTTGCACGTTCAGTATTTGTTTTCCAAAATTCAAGATGGCGCCATGGCAACCATTTCTGTTGTGTTTTTTAAGCTTTTTTCTCTATTTTATGTTACCACCCCTCACTCCAACATGGTTCAAGCAGCACTTTTTATATCTGGCACATAGATAGAGGGTTGTAAAGGGATGTTGCACAGTCAATATTTGTTTTCCAAAATTCAAGATGGCGCCATGGCAACCATTTCTGTTGTGTTTTTTTTTAGCTTTTTTCTCTATTTTTTGTTACCACTGCTCCCTCCAACATGGTTCAAGCTGCACTTTTCATATATGGTACATGGTTAAAGGGGTTGTGAGGGGATTATGCACGCTCAATATTTTTTTTTCAAAATCTAACATCTGTCTGTCTGTCTGTCCGTCCGTCTGTCTGTCTGTCTGTTTTTATGTTACAACCTCTGCTTCAAGCTACACCTTTCATATTTGGTACATGGATAAATGGTTCTGAGGGGATGATGCACAGTCAATATTTATTTTTCAAAATCCAAGATGGCAGAATGGCGGCCACTATTGTTGTGTTTTTTACCTGCGTCGCCAGCGGCAGAGCAGGTCTAGTAACCGCTTGACTCCGTCCGTCAGTCCGTCCGTCCATCCATCCATCCATCAGTCCATCCATCAGTCCGTCCGTCAGTCTGTCCGAAACACCTTTTCCGTCAAAGTTTTCTTGGCTTCTATGAAAGGGAATGATTTTATATTTGGTCTGCTGCTTCATAATGATGAGTTGTATCGTGTATGCAATTTTCAGATCTGCCATGCAGCCACTTCCTGTTTGCCGATACTTTGAAATTTTACTGTACCCACTGAACATTGAAATTTTCCGTCAAGGTTTTCTTGGCTTCTATGCAAAGGATTGATTTTATATTTGGTCTGCTGCTTCATAATGATGAGTTGTATCGTGTAAGTAATTTTTAGATCTGCCGTGCAGCCACTTCCTGTTTGCCGATACTTTGAAATTTTACTGTACCCACTGAACATTGAAATTTTTCGTCAAACTTTTCTCGGCTTCTATGCAAGGGATTGATTTTATATTTCACCTGTAGCCTGATAATGATCAGTTGTATCGTGTATGCAATTTTCAGATCTGATGTGCAGCCACTTCCTGTTTGCCGATTCAATTGCATGCAGCGACACAGGTCCAGACCCGGTATTGGTCTTGTTAAGCTTTTATCTCTGTTTTATGTTACCACCCCTCCCTCCAACAAGCTACGCCTTTCATATATGGTACATGGATAAAGGGTTGTGAGGGGATTATGCACGCTCAAAATTTTTTTTTCAAAATCCAATCTTGATGCTTATATACTTTGTCTTCTGTGACAAAAACACCTTATGTCACAAAAGCACCATAGGGGACTAATACCACCTCGGTGGTCAAACACTTGTTTCCATGTTCATCAGAAATTATAACCCACGGTTTTCTGTTTACATCCAATCACTTTGTCCAAATTCATTTATATCTTTGCAGTGTGTCGTATCGTCTGCAATTTTGTCTGCAGGAAAGTTTTTTAATCACAGACTTAAGTAATTTATTGTTGCTTCTGACACCCAACACTTTGTACACATTGGTTTTTTGACATGCTCTTTCGCATACAAGCAAAATCTGTGAGTCGGAAATTTTTCAAAATGGCAACTTATTGTCTCTTTAACTGACTTCATACTTGTGTTGTGGTCACGATGTGGTCTTTGGTAATAAAGATTTTTGATTTGAAGACTCATATATTTTTCACTAATTTTCAGGAATATATGGACTTGTGTATGATAACAAAACAGAATTTCCTAGCACCATGAATGTTCTGGCTAGAATGAATATATATCAAGAAGTTATTCTTGCTGCTATATATAGAGTTTTACCAACGGTAATTACCTGTAGAGTTTTAGTTTTCCAATCATTATTATCTCATTGTTATAATATCTCAATTTCAATTCGCTTAAATTTGCTTGGCTCTTGAAACCATGGAAAATATGGTACTTGGTAAAAGTTATGTTTTCCTGTCAAGAAAGCTAATCTTTTAAGTTTTTAGTTTATAATTTTTTTTGAAGATATACTTACATATCAGGTTAAAATTTTTGTTTTGCAGGACAATAGAACTCTGCTAATTGAATACCAGTTTTGCCTGTAAATAACAGAAAAGACTGGGCTAAAGTTTGCAATATATATGTAATTTGTGTGAAAAAGCTTAAGAAACAACAGAAGTCTCTCAGGTCACGGGCTACCAGGTTTCAACTGGTGGTCCATGAATCAAAATATTGCTAATGTATCCTATACCTTTTCAGAAATTATAAAAATATGGCCTCTAAAAATCAACACATCAGTCTTTGAGTAGTATACCCTGTATAGGTCGCCAAGACTTGCCACGAAACAGTTGTAAAGCCACATGATGTTGAGTGTGTAGAGTGTATTAACTGGTTGAGTGCTGGAAACCACCAACTATCAGGGTTTTCAAAAAAATGTTGGTATCAGAGCAAAAGCCAATATTTTCCTTAATCATGTTTCATATTCAGTCAAACTGAAATAATATTTATTTCATATAAATTTGTTGATTACAACTTATACAGACACTCTCCAATAATTTGTAATAAAAGAAATTTTGAATATCAAATTCAGACCACAAAAAGTAATCTAGCCCTCAACCAGTTAAAAATCTCCAATCCTTTAAAGATTAATTTTAATGATGACAATTTTGACTACTTTGGTCAATAAAGTTAACCAGTGTATAGTTTATTTGACAGAGCCCAATGACCTCTGTCAAACAAAATATAATTGGTTGCATTTGTATTGCATTATGGGAGAATTTTGTTGCTCATCTTTATCATACTTACTATAAACCAGTGTGCAGATTGGTAATCTTTTAACTTTTTTAACTTTCTGAAGACAAGTAAACTTAACAAAAATCTATGTCATTATCAATATCACATTATTTAATAAATATCATGCCAATACCAATTCGAAAACAAGAAAAATAAAATTCTTCATCCATAGAATATTGCCTTGGTAACTGAGATGTTGTATCTTACAGAACACTTGAATTATCGTTGCCTTGATAATATATAACTTGAATACTTGTGAAAGTAATACATTATTTTTTAATTTTATCTTTTCAGAACTTGATAGAGCCTATATATTTTTATATATATTCCGTTTTCACACTACATGCTATGTTAGTTGCCTGTTTATACAGTATGGCATGGATGTTGACAGGGTCATGGTTGGCTGGTGTACTTACTGCCTGTTTTTATATTTTCAACAAGTAAGTATTGTATCCTTCCATCCAGTATAAGGAAGAGTACCGTCCATTTAATTGGGTTTTGGCTAATAGAATATTCCTGTTAGCTGCATAAATGTTTGTGGCTGTGTTTCATTTCTGTTAATGCATGGTTCATAAAAAATAGTGCACCTAAATTAATAGAGATGGGCTACTAGGGGAGCTAAAATTATCACTCGATGCTCAAGGGACGTGATTTTGAAAGTTTTCATGTGAGTGTATGTTAACTCATGGCATGCTGCTGGTGGATATTCCTGCCCAGGACAGGAATTTTCTTGCAGCTGAAATAAGTATAATTTGGGCATATTTGATCAAATTTCACCCTTGTAAATTGTAAAGTTTTTTACCAATGATTCTTGGAGTTAAATTTAGATAAATTTTTCATTAAATCTAGTCATGGCTGCTTCAGAGCAACCATGAATAGATTTGCTGAAAAATATTTAGAAAATACAAAGCAGGTTAAGAGTTTAACAGGTATTATTAAGTAGTTTATTAATTAGTTCATCTGTTAGTAGCCTTTATAACCCAACACACAGTGATGGAAATAACTTGTATTATAATACCTGGAAAACATTATGCCAAACCCAAAGCCTGCATCCATTCTGAGTGCAGAAAGACATGACCTGGAAGTTTAAATTAATTTAAAGGACTGGAAGAAAATTTTGCATTAAAGTTCAAGGCAACAATATGTGCCTATTATACTACTGGCATGAGAGATTTCCTACTGTTGTAGGAATTCCAACTTTTTGAAGGTGAAAATTTATCTTTTTAAGTAATTATTTTTGCTTTAAAATTTTCCTTGACAGTTTTCTTGCTTTTCAAAGACAAAATGGTCTGACTTGGTCCACATTCTGTATGATTATATGCATTGGGAGGCATACTGATAAGAAAAATGTCCAACTTTTCTGGCTTTCTTCTTTTTATGCACCCCGACTTAAGTCGGGTGGCATATAGTGATTGAAGTGTGCATGTGTCAGTTCGTCCGTGTGTGTGTGTCCGAGCCAATAACTCCAAAACTGTTAGGGCCACAGTCATCAAACTTCACACAATTATAAAGGACCATGGGAGGATGTGTCACACACCATAGCCGGGTTCGTACCTTCAAGGTCAAGGTCACATTTCAAGGTCACACTAAAAATCGGTCAATATTCGTGTCTCAGCCATAACTCAGAAACGAATCATAGTATAATTGTTAAATTTTTACAAATGTTAAGGACAGTCAGAAGGTGTGCTGTGTATAATAGTTTCTGCCACATCTGCAAGGTCAAGGTCACAAATGGGGGGGGGGGGGGGGTGGGGCATGTGTTACCTTAGTAACATTCTTCTTGTTTCTCTTTATGAACTCTCCTGCCTATGTACTAGTAACTAGTAAAGGTGTGCGGTGGCTCTGTGATAGACTGTTGGTCTTCTATACTGGAGGTCTCGTCTCGTGTTTGGTCCCCGCCAGGGGCGACCCATGTTGTGTCCTTGGGCAAGGCACTTTATCCCGGTTACCTACATGGGGGGCTCGATGACACCGTGTACTAAGGTGTACTGTGCGTCGTTGGTGCACATGTCTTCAACTGCTGTAACCCTGCTTGAGCAGAGCTTGAATAGAGAATGTTGAAGAGCTGACAGTTGCTCTTCGATGCCCGGTGGTTCTCTCATGGTACACTGGCTTCCCCACCTGTAAAACTGTCATGGTCATGATTAGCCATTGTGCATAAGTATGTGACCTTAAACACCAATAAAAAAATAAATAAATGTACTAGTAATCTCAATAATAATATGCCTAACCTGAGGCGTACCTGCTCTCGAGCCCATAGGTTATGAACACCATAATATATCTCAAAATGACTCTTTCATACCTAAGGCCTATATGGACTTAGAGACCAGGTAGGCTTGACATGTTGGGTAGAAATTATGAGATATATTTCAGTATATTTTAAGGGTATGAGAAAAGGTGAACCACAGTTGCAAATAAGGTCAGTCAGGTGTGCGACATGATGGCACACCTGTATTTCTTAGCAACTCACTCAAACAAGCTCAGGTTTCTATCCCTACATCCTAATTCCTCCTGGAAATATGAAATTTCTGATGTTCTCCAAGAGAAAAGTCCCTTGGAGAACTTAAAAAGTCAAAACTAACAAAAAATCACCAAACTGGACCAACCAGGAGCCAAATGTGCATTGTGCACATAACCTGGTGTCCGAGATACAAATAATGACAGTCACCCATTGCCAATTTCACGCTAGATATGCTCAATCAATTTCCTCATTTCCAGCCATCTTGAGTGTCTGTTTTCTAAAAGTCCTCCTATATTTTCACCAATATATGATGCAGTTTCAGGGGAAATCAATGGCTCTTCACCATAAAGTCTAGGATTGTCTTCTTTGAACCCAGGATGAAAATTAAAATTGTTGTTCTTTGTCAGTTCAATGAAACCATTGTTTTTCATTCTGATAATATGTATATTATATCCAGTTTCACACTCAAAGATTACCAGGTTGTTACTGTATATTATATCCTGTTTGTTTCACTGTCAAAGGTTACTGCGCTGTGACAGTATGTTACTGCCTCTAATACAGCTCAGCTGTCTAGCAGTGTTGCTAGAAGGAACAACTTCCTCGTAATTATATAATATTATATTGTTATTCATTTTGGATTGACTTGTAACTTGTTCCTTCCCCCCCCCCCCCCTGTCCATGTTCAGAAGGGCTGTTGGTAAGGCATACATACCTCACAAAACTTGCCATATTATACATATATTTATATTATTAGGATGAATTGTTTATTATTGATTGAATTTTTTTCAAAGACTCTATCCATAGTTTGATGAAGTTGGTGCACGGTTGGGTTGGTATGAATTTTTTGTTAGCACGATAACTTGGACAAATATCAATGGATTTGGTCAATATTTGGAATGTGAGACTTTCTTAACAATGTTTTGAATTGGTTCGAAAACTTAAATGGTTTGGCCATACTTAGTGGAGTTATGGTCCTTAATTACATTAATTATAACCCCACTTTTTAGAAAAAACAATATTTTTATACTGTACCAATGACCCAGACTTAGCTGGTGCTAATCTCCTTAATTCAGGGCCAAACACAAATTTTGCCCCCCCAATCCCCAAAATTTGCATCAGAAACCGAAAAATACATGTCCTATATGGCCCTCCATACATCGACTCCTCTGCGCATGCGCAGTGTCGAGGAGGTCCCGAAATTGGCGCCAATTATTATTCTTAGTTTGGCCCTCAAAACAGTCACACTTCTCTGTTATTTGTGCTTTCAAATCTCAGTTTTCATGATGCCAGACACATATTCATGAGTGAAATGGTGGAAATAAAGAGGATACATTAGGAGGAGAGGAAAATATTTAGTGCAAGAAAATGTTCAGGGCTGTAACTTAAAATTATTTTATGAAATTATTTCTAGTTGCCTTTTTTCAAGGCATAGCCCTGATGTTGTCATTCTTGCTATGAAGTACCATTGTTTGATCAGTGTTTCCTCTCTACCTTCCTTATTCCCCCCTAGCTATTCTCCCATGTTTTGGCTTAATTTTGTGTAATGTTTATTACTAAAATTTCTTGGGAGTTTTGGCTTCGTAACAGATTTATTTCTGTTTTTTCCCCATGTTTACGTCCTCACCCTAGGGGTGTTTAGGCGTTTTGGTCTGCATCTACCATCTGATGTTCTACAGTTTCTTCTCTGGAAGCCTCTGTTTTGCATCAGATAGCGTTTTAGTTGGTGACTGATTTCGGGCCATGTTGTTTCAGTGCCTGGAGTCATGTTTCCGGTTTGTTGACACTTTTGCTTAGGTTGACAACAGTTACTGCTGATAGTGATTTTTTGTCTTCTGCATCTCTTATTCATAGTAAGATACATTATTATTGTCCGTAAGTGTCTCATTAATTTTTTCAAAATGAATTTAAATTTTTGTCCACACTTAGGCTTTTTTGGGATCCATTGGGCTCAGGGTTCCCTTTGGGAACTTGGGCTCTTCTGAAAAATTTTTTTTTAAAAAAAAAAAAAAAAAAAAAAATTTTTTTCTTTTCAAATCATTATTTATTAATGAATATAATGGATTGTTGTATTATGTATCTTTATTTTCAAGGATTAGTGCGAGTTCTTTGATTGTTTACATTTCACTATGAATGATTATTGTTCAAATTGTAATAGGAGGAAGTCTTCCTATGATTCTCATGATCTCTGTATTAATTGTTCTCTCTGTACTCGCACTGATCTTTGTTCTGTGTGTTTCAAATGGGATGAAAAACGTTGGAAATGTGTGTCACGGTATGTTGTTCCTGGCGAAAGATCCATTCCGGTTCTTTCTCCTCAGAGTCACTCTAGTGTTTCACTCTCTTTTTCAGAGGAACAAGAACAGGGTGATGTTTCCGTGATGTCGTCCAGAAGTGTGCCTCCGTCGTCACATACAAGTGAAGAGCTAGCGGCAAAAGTGCTCATGGAGATTCGTCAATTCCCTGAAAGGAACCCGAAGGGGTTGACGTCCGCTAGCTCGACCGGGGTTGCGTCCATTCACCGAATGGGGCAGCACTCGGGTTCATCCGTTGCGGTCCAGCAGAGAGAGTCGGGTGTTGCGAGCACTATAAAACATCCACGTGCACACCCAGTGACGACGGAAAGGAGGATGGATCGGAGGAAGCCTGACAGTCCAGTGTTTAGCCTGTCCAGTTCGACACGGGCTGCAAGCGAGAGAGGTCCCTCTCTCAGACAACAGCATCTGGGACCAGATGTTGTAGTCCATAGTGTTACGCAGTCGGAGCATACGTCCGCCGCTCGGGATGCTCCGGTATATAGGCAGTCCGCCGAGGCTACCTATAAGGCTTCCATATCCTCTCAGCAGCACACTCGACCGCACCTTGGCTATGTGACCAGTGAATTACAGTCAGCTTCGCCAACCAGGGATTCCTCGGCGATCAGGTCACGCCATCCCGTAGCCAGGGATTCGAGGCCTTCTTCATCCGGACGTTCGCATAAAAGATGTATGCACGATGCAACGTCCAGGGAGCTTCCGGCGGCTAAATCCAGTAAGACCGCCGCTCCCCAGGCCTCTGTAACAGATGTGCTATCACAGATAGCAAAGTCAATCGTAGCATCCCAGCAACCGTCAGAGCCTCTGTCGGAACATGAAATGTCAGAAGATGCTGGGTCGGTAGGTTCCGCCGCTGGATCCGGTGCGGACGACCGAGATTTACATGATCTACATGAGGTCCGGCAGGATGGCGAAAGGGATTCTGATGAATTAGATATTTTCCTTTCGGAACAACATAAAATAGCTGTAGAATTCATCCGGTATTACCTTCCAGAAGTTGTTCCGCCAGACCAAAATGCTGCGCAGCCGGATAGGAGGGTGATAGCGCCACTGGACACCGAGTTTTTTAATCGGTTTAGGGACATTGTCCCAGAATTTCCGTCACAATCCAAGAATGTTTCTCGGATTTTTGAGTTATTGAATGACGCTATTGATAAACTTGCCAACAAGACGGGCAGGTCAGCCTTCCTACTGGCATCTGCTCTACAGCTGCCGTTTATTAATCAAAGGAACAAGTTTGATACGGCAGGTCAGGGCATCCAGAGAGTTCCTCTGCGTTTAGACGACCAGGCTGAAGACCTTGATATATCCATGCCGTCGTCTATGTCACTTCCGTCGTCTACGATGGAAACGACGATATCGTCTAACAGAGCTAGTTTAGACGCTCTTTCCTACGCAGATCACCTTACTAGAGCATTGTCATTACGCTTTGAAGGACCTGAATTTCAAGACGTACAAACGTCTTTAAGAGTTCTGTCCAGGGCCATAGCGTTTTCCACTTATAACTCCGCCCTTTCAGTGGCAAATCTGGAGTTAGCTCGACGTGACGCGGCCTTGGCTACTTCCACACGCGTGGACAGTAAGGTGAAAAACTCTCTTAGAGTCGCTCCGGTCTCTGGAGAGTTTCTCTTCAGTGGCAAGCTTTCTGATATATATGATAAATTAACAAAGAAAGCTTCGGACTCTCTGTTGTTTAAGTCTGCTTCCAAGAAATCGGAACCAGCAGACAGGAGTAGGCCAGGCACTTCCAGGACGAGCTCGTCCAGGGGAAGTTCCTATAGAGGTTCCTATGCGTCCTCTAGGTCTTACTCTAGAGACCGGCTGAGTAGCGACTCGACTATGCTGGCCGAAATAACCGGTCAGACGCCCCTAGGCCGACGGGGCGAGGTGCGGGTCGCGGAGGACGTGGTTTCTCCTACCGCAAGCCTCGCGGATCCAGGAAGTGATGGTCTAGACCTCGGTCGTGTTCCGGTGGGCGGAAGACTGTCGATTACGGAGGACCCTTGGGTTCTAGGGGTTATTTCAGAAGGACTAAAACTGTCCTTCAAAGGCAAGCCTCCATTAACTCGAAGTCCAAGATGGACTCAGCTTCCCTCAAATTGTCAGAAAAGAACGGCACTTCTATCAGAAGTCCAGTCTCTTTTAACGAAGAACGCGATAGACGTCGTAGAAAACCAGGAATCTCCAGGTTTCTACAGCCATCTTTTTCTGGTTCCGAAGCCAGACGGCTCGTTCCGTCCAGTGATCGACTTAAGCTGGATAAACAAGCTGATCGTGGCTCCAAAGTTTTATATGGAGACCATTCGATCGGTCAGAGCGAGCATTCGAGTGAACGACTATGCTGCGAGCATAGACCTCAAGGATGCATACTTTCACGTCATGGTACATCCGGCGTTCAGAAAGTATCTTCACTTCTCTGTCCTAGGTGTTGTTTATCAGTTCCGAGCGATGTGCTTTGGTCTGAATCTAGCGCCCTGGGCATTCACTCGAGTAATGAACTCGGTAATGACTCATTTCCGAGCTCATTCGTCTGCGGTAACGTCGGCTTACCTGGACGATATTCTTCAGAGATACGGCAATGAGTTAACGCTTCAGAACGACATGCACAATCTGCTTCTATTGCTCCGACGTCTCGGTTTCATAGTAAACGAAGAGAAGTCGGATCTGGTGCCGTCCAAGTCATTTACCCACCTGGGAATGAGCTTCGAGACGCACAACAATCTCGTTCGTCTGCCGTTAACCAGAGCGAAATTAGTCAGTTGTTATGCTCGCTATTGTCTTCACTCAGACAAAGTGTCAGCGAGGGAATTCATGAGACTAATAGGTCTGTGCGGAGCTGCCTCGGATCTCATTCCGATGGGGCGGCTACGCACTCGTCCTCTCCAGGTCTATCTGAATCAGAATTGGAGAGTGAAGATTCATTCGCTCGAAACGGACATACTCTTGTCAAGCCAAGTGAAACAAGAGATTCAGACTTGGGCAGACATACAGTGGTTAACTCGGGGAGTTCCACTGCAGTTGCCAGATCCGAGCTTTACGATTATGACGGATGCCAGTCAAACAGGCTGGGGCGCGACACTGAGCCCATCGGATTTGAAGTGCCAGGGTCTTTGGGATCCGCAGTTTCTAAGCAAGCACATCAACATCAAAGAGATGATGTCGATTTGGCTTGCTCTACGTCATTGGATAGACGTTATTCAGAATGCACATGTGCAAATTATGTCCGACAATACGACAGTAGTTGCGTATATTCGGAACCAAGGTGGCACTCATTCCATTCCGTTGCTCAATCTAACGGAAAGAATTCTTCTGTTTGTACTAGAACATCAGATTCTTCTCTCCGTCCGTCATATTCCGGGTCGTCTGAACGTCTTAGCAGACTCCCTTTCACGGAGGGGTCGCCTGTTGCCGTCAGAATGGACTCTCAACAAGCAAGTATTCAATCAGATTTGCTACCAATGGGAACGGCCAATGATAGATTTATTTGCGACACATCTCAACAATCAGTTGCAGACGTATGTGTCACCTTGTCCGGATCCTCGAGCGTTTGCAGTAGACGCTCTCTCGATCTCTTGGGACGGAATGATAGGATATGCGTATCCTCCAGTGCTGTTGATTCAGCAGATATTGCTCAAGATAAAACAATCGCAATGCAAGATTCTGTTGGTAGCATCTCTGTCTCCACAGAGACCGTGGATAAATCTACTCAGGTGTCTGTTGTGGGACATGCCGAGGAAGCTTCCTCAAGGGGAAGATCTTCTTTCGCAAGGGAAATCGTGCATCCTCCATCACAATCCGCAAGGTCTAAACCTTCACGTATTTCCATTGTGCGGTCCTTCTTGCACGGAAAACATTTTACAGGACGAGCAGTGGACGCGATTTCTAACTGCAGGAGGACCTCCTCTTCGCTAAACTATGCTGCTAAGTGGAGGGTCTTTTGTCAGTGGTGTGAGGATCATTCAGTAGATATTTATGATCCCTCCATTCCAGACATAGCAAACTTTCTAGTATACTTGTTTGATGAGATTAATCTGCAGCCTATCACCATTAAGGGTTATAGGTCTATGCTATCTGATACCTATGCACATCATGATAGCTTGAGGATTGGAACTAATGTCTCTTTATCTAAGTTAGTTAGAAATTTTTCGACAAATAGACCTAGAACCCTTAGATTAATTCCGAAGTGGAATTTGGCCTGGGTTCTTCTTAAGCTAAAAGAAGCGCCTTTTGAGCCTCTTGACACAGTTGACTTCAAATTCTTAACATATAAGACAGCTTTTCTCTTAACTTTCTCTTCTGCTAGAAGAGTTAGTGAGCTTCATGCACTATCTGTGAAGGATTCTCACTACCGTAGTGTTGGTAATACTATTACCTTTACCACTAATGTTGGATTTTTGGCTAAGAATCAGGCTCCTAATAAGTATCCTGAACCTATTATTATTAAGGCCCTTCCATCATCTGATGGGCGTAGGCCTCTACTGTGTCCTGTTAGAGCAATACGTATTTACAGACGTAGGTCTGAGTTCATCAGAAAGGGACGTAAGCGTTTCTTTCTGTCTTTGATGCCTAATAGAAAGGATATTATGGTCCATTCTATTGCTAGATGGATTCAATTAACTATTCGAACTGCTTATGAAAAATTATCTTCTTCTCAGCAGTCGGCACTCAAGATCTCAGCTCATGAAGTAAGAGCTCTTTCTACTTCTTGGGCCTATGCTAATTGTATTGCTATTACTGATCTAATGAAGGCTGCATATTGGTCTCAACCTTCCACATTCACTAATTTTTATCTCAGAAATATTGAGTCCATTTCTGGAAACCTCCATTGTTGAGGTCCGTTATCAGTTGCTCAGAATATCGTCCACTAAACAGTTGCAACTATAGTTATGTAGGCTTTCTGTTCCGGCAGTGACTCTGTCCTGCTGCCCTCTTCGCTCTGGGGTATTTGACCAAGGGGAAGGGGGGGGGGGGGGGCGGGGCGGGGCGGGTGTTCCCTTAGGTCACCTGCTTTATAGTGAAAAGCAAGGGAATACCTCCCCCAGAGTCAGTAATTCCGAGTCGGTACCGGGATGGTTTTAAAGTGTAAAGATAATGTTTAATCATCCATGTAATATTTTTAAAGTGTAGCTCGGTGTGAAGCATTTGTATATGTCATGTGTCAAACGAGCGTTAATATACAATCCTCGGACACTTTTAATGAATATAAAGAGTCTCATTTCTCTGGACTTCCTTTATTTATTGGCTTACCTTTAAAAATATTAGTATAAAGGGTTATACTGGATGTTAATAGAGATCATTGATTATTATGCTCAATTACTGATCGGTGTTGTGTCTTTCTTCTTTATTATAAATAGGAAAGATACATGTAAAGCCTATCTCTTCTTTTCTCCTGGAAAGGATATTCTATTATACATAATTGAGCTTATTGGATTTTCCTTTATGTCCTAGGCCCTCCAGCCTATTTACTATTCAGCTAAGTCTGGGTCATTGGTACAGTATAAAAATGTTAAAAAATTTATAGTAATTTATATATTTTTTATACTTACCAATGACCCAGACGGGGATGGCCCTCCCAGGAGTTGGGAACTCATACCTCCCCGCTGAGTACATAACGCTTACCAGACACTGGTTGTAAGAATGATAATTGGCGCCAATTTCGGGACTTCCTCGACACTGCGCATGCACAGAGGAGTCAATGTATGGAGGGCCATATAGGACATGTATTTTTCGGTTTCTGATGCAAATTTTGGGGATTGGGGGGGCAAAATTTGTGTTTGGCCCTGAATTAAGGAGATTAGCACCAGCTAAGTCTGGGTCATTGGTAAGTATAAAAAATATATAAATTACTATAAATTTTTTAACTTTTTCCAAGGCTCCAAAAAAAAAAATTTTCTTCAGGTTTTTTAATCGTGTTTTTGGCAGGAAAAAACAGGAAAGTATGTAATTTTGACATCCAGACTATCTTCAGACAGTCAATAGTTGTCTGTTGAAATGACTGTCAGACTGTCATTCTTGGTCATAGTCATTTGCATATATCTCTTATAAATGTATAATGCACTTTTTTCTATGATTGTAAAGCAAGATTTCAGTCTCTTCTCATCCACTAGTTTGAGGAATGTCAGGTAAACTATAATACCTAAAAACAAAGCAAAATAAAAGTTCATTTTGGACCATTCCTGAGAAAGGTTTTCAGAAAATTACACCTTACATAGCTATGCCCAGTGCACTGCCTGCCGAAACCAGTGTTTCAGAAAACAGTAAATGTTATATTAAGGCATTAATCAGTTTGTTTAAAACACCAAGAGTTTCTCAAAGTATAATCATTGTATATATTCCTTCAATTGGATGAGAGTGTGCAGTAATGAATTTACTGCAGTTCCCATGCTGGCATCTTTTCAGTAAAGATGTCCCAGGTTGGGCTCAGAAACGCCACCACCCTTTTACACTTCAAAGCTTCAGCCACCTTGATTTAAACAAGCTGTTAATTTTATAGGTGTCATATTGTATCTTATTGCCATGTGTTGCGCTGCCATAGTTGACAAGTGATACAAAATGGATAGCTCCAAAATTGCCCTTGATAAATGTCAGTCCTCAGCTTCAGCACCTAATATAATGGGAGTGATGATCGTTTCCCAACCATTATTATATTATACTGGAAATGCTGTAGTGATATTTCCTGTTATGCTGTCAAGAGGATGGAAAAATGTTATGAACAAAAATAACACTTGCCATAATTTGGAGAGCAGCACAGAAATTAACATTAATTTTGTTGTCTTTTGCTGATGTCAAAACCTGCTGAAGACAGACATGTATAGTTTGAGACCATTTGTGTTATCGATCTTAACTAGATGGAAATGCACTTACATGGGTGTTCATTTCATAAATTGTTGCCTCAGATACTAGGGGGAGGGGTGGATGTCAAAAATGGTTGGAAAAAAACTTGCTAAAATGGAAAAAAATTACTGCAAATGGGTTGGTGGGTCTCAAAAGTTCTCAAATACAAAAAAGTATCATATGTGCCTGACAATTTTTCCAACACCCACCCCCACCCCCTTGATGGTACAAGGTTTTCTATTGTAGTGAAAAGAATAGCTGAATTATGGTGGCAGTCACCCTCCTGAACCTTATTACAGAAGGGGGAAATTCCACCCTCCCAATTCCAATTGTCATTTTCTAGCTATTAGCCTGAAATGAAACATTCAGGAGGATCATTGATAGAGCTGCATGATTTGTTTATTACTGAACTTCTCCACAATAGTAAAATAATTCACCCAGTAGCTTAAGATGGTACTTTATAAGAAGATTTTGTTTTATCTCTTAAAAGTTTTCTATTCTAGATGGCTGATGTTTTAAATTAGAATATTTTTTTTGTTTTTTTTAGTCGAGTTGTGAAGAAGTCAAACTCAGCTTATAGTTTGATGAATGGCGGGTGGGCAGACTTGCTTGGTCAAAGGTCAAGGTCACAGTGACCTTGAGCATAGTAAATTGTAAACAATTGGTTTCTGGATGATAACTTGACTACGGTTCAACCCACATTCATGAAGCTTCATATGTAGGTTGCCCTTCGTGAGAGGAAGAACCCTATTTATTTTGGACTCACTAGGTCAAAGGTCAAGGTCACAGTGACTCTGAACATAGTAAATCAAAACAATTGGTTTCCGGATGATAACTTGATATTGGTTCGACCCACGTTCATGAAACTTCATAGGTTGGCATCAATGAGAGGAAGAACCCTATTTATTTTGGACTCGCTAGGTGAAAGGTCAAGGTCACAGTGACCTTCAACATAGTAAATCGTAAACAATTGGTTTCCGGATGATAACTTGATAATGTTTTGACCCACGTTCATGAAACTTCATAGGTAGGTTGGCATCAGTGAGTGGAAGAAACGTATTTATTTTGGACTTGCTAGGTGAAAGGTCAAGGTCACAGTGACCTTCAACATACTAAATCGTAACCAATTGGTTTCCGGATGATAACTTGATAATGGTTTGACCCACATTCATGAAACTTCATAGGTAGGTTGGCATAGGTGAGTGGAAGACCCCTATTTATTTTAGTCTCACTAGGCCAAAGGCCAAGGTCACAGTGACCTTGAACATAATAAATCATAAACAATTGGTTTCCAGATGATAATTTGCCAATGGTTCCACCTACATTCATGAAACTTCATAGGTAGGTTGGCATTGGTGCAAGAAAGAGCTCTATTTATTTTGGAATCACTGGGTCAAAGGTCAAGGTCATAGTGACCCTTCACATAGTAAATTGTAAACAGTTGGTTTTGGGACGATAAGTTGATAATGATTAAACCCACTTTTGTGCTGTCACAACTCGACATTGGATCGGTGATCCTATCAGCATTTTTTTTTTTTTTTGTAGGGCTGACACAACTAGAGTTGAATATGTGATACCCTTGAGGGAAAGTTTCTCACTGCCATTTCTGTGGTTACAGATTGCCGCAATAACTTTTTATTTTAGACCAAATCATAGTTTCTTGAAAGAGGTAAGAATTAATTTGATAAATTATGTTTACTTAATTTGGAGATGTGCTGTTGGATAATAACTGAGATAACCTTTATCTGATTTTAATGCTGTGATTTGTTCTATATTGTAATCAATTTCTTTTTATATTGGTTGATGAAATGGTATTACATGATATACCATTTGAAAGGACTCACAGAACCTTTTCCAAAGTATATCACAAAACAGCACATCTTTAGCTTAAAAGGACAATAAGCCACTAATTTTAAAAAATGCTGACTCTCAGAAAGTGCATGTAAAAAAACACTATATACAAAGTGTAAGATGTGACTTTGCGAAGATATATACAAAGTTACACAGAAGTCATCAGAATTAAACAAATTCCCGTTACATCATTTCTGGATGTACTCTTGTTTCTAATTTTAACCTTGCTGCTGTTCGAATAAATGGCCACCACGTCCAACTGCTGGGCATTATTTTAGCAATAGTTGGATGTAATTAGATAAACAACTTTGCATTATTAGCTCACCTGACTGAAAGTCAGGGTGAGCTTTTCTGATCACTTTTTGTCCATCGTCTGTCATCCATCGTGAAGGTGGTGTTTGGGTCATTTTCTCCCAAGCCACTGGATGCAGTTCAATGAAAATTCACATGAGTAGCGGTTATATAGGGGCATTTAGGTTTTTCTTCAAATTGGGTTTCTGCTCGCATTGAGGAGGGGATGAGGCCAAAATGCACAAAAATTTTTAAAATCTTCTCAAAAACCAGCCGTAGCAGAGACTTGATTTTTGGTATGCAGCTTCCATTTGAGATGTAGACTCAAGTTTGTTCAAGAGAAGTTTGACGGGCAATATTTGCCTTTGTTCTGGAGGGGTAAGAATTTTCGCCAAGCCCCAAATTTCTATTTTCCAAACAGAGAGGCAGATTTGAACCAAATTTGATATGAGGGCTTATTGGGTCATAAGTACTTAATTTATGACAACATTTTTTTTCCCATCGCCCCATGGGAGCCGCAGGAGCTAAAAATAGAAAAAAGTTAAAACGCCCATATCTCCAAAACTACACGGCACCGAGAATTCTTATTCGGTGTGAAGCTTCTTTAGGACCAACAGAATGGAAAGGTAAAAAAAAAATTGCTATCAGTTTTATCATGGGGTACTTATTTGGGACTTTTGAAAAAGTGCTGAGTCAGCATTTTTTTTACACTGTGGGTAATGGGAAAAACATTTTAAGACTACTTTTCTCCCAAACCACTGCTCCAAAAGCTTTCATATTTCACATATAACATCTTTGGAAGATTGTTTCACATGTTTATTGAAATCAATTCCCTGGGTCCATATTTGGGCTCTCTATGGGAGCCCAAATGTTTAAATTAGTGCAGTATGAGGAATATTCTTTAAAAACCTTCTTCTTCAGATCTTCCAATAGGAATCTTTTGATATTTGGTATGCAGCATGCTTAGGGAGGTGAGATTCAAGTTTGTTCAAGCCAAATCCCTGTGTTCATATTTAGACTGAAAATTTGGGGTCCCAGTCCGGACTTAGAAATTTTGGACCAAAATCCGGAAATTAGTTTTTTTGTTTTTATGTATTTTGGTCAATTTTAAGAAGAAAAAAAAATTTTAGTCTGAAAATATTTTGTTTGGGACTTTGAAAATTTCCAAACAAGAATAAAAAAAAATCTGTTTTTTATGCGGTTATCTCAATTTTAGGACGTACAAATGCAGGAACTGAAAACAGACGGAAAATCATGTGCATTGTGTGGGCACAATCGCTTCATCTAGTTGGTATATGCTTTTCTTAGGAGGGGCATATGCAGCTTATTCAAGTCAAGTCCCTGGTTTGATATTTAGACTACCATGTCAGGTGAGCGCCCTAAGGCCCCCTGGAGCCTCTTGTTTCAAATAAATTGCATATGCATGAACATAAAACCTCATTTTTGTTCTTCTGGAAAGCTAATTTCGATGATTATGGAAAATGATATTGCACAGTTCTTTCCATGAGCAATCAGCCAACCAGTTAGGATTGAAAACTACTGGCAGCATTTTTCAAATATCCAATAACTTCTCGCCTTGAAGTTAATTCATTTCATCGGATCTGATATATCAAACATTAGGGTACTTTTGCAGAAGTCCCCAGAAAGTACATGTTTTGTTTCTCAGGCCATCTTTTGTAAAATTGCATATGGGTTGGCAGTTTTTTGGTCGAGTTTTGTTAACAACCAAGACCTATGGTTTGGTGAGTTGGTGTGCGCTCAGTCGGGCTGGCTAAATCTGGGCATCCTCGTACTTTTAGCTCAATAACTTGAACGAACATACTCCAATTTGACTAATATTTGCCGTACAGGTCTTTTGCAATAATATCTTCATACAAAGAAAAACGATACATTGGATAGAAGATGCAAGACAAAACAACCCAACACCCTACGGTGAGAATGTAACCATGGGGATAAACAGAATAAACATTCTGTAATACACGTTAAACTCCCAAGAAATTTAATAAAAATTTCAATAAAAATTGCCAAAAAGCTTAGGAGTTTAACAGGAGGGCTTCAAGGAGTGATAGGGAAGGAACACTTAACAAACAGTGGATAAATCATTAGCAAGAATGATGACATCAGGCGTATGTCCCAAAATTGGGAAACATGAAATAATTTTTATAATTATTATAAAGTTACACCCCTGAACGTTTCCAACCACCATTGTTTCCTTCCATCATCCATTTACAGCCTTGGATCCACCAATTTTACCTTTGATTTTGTCTGGCATCCTCAAAAAAGGAGATTTAAAAGCACAGATGTCAGTTCATTGTTGCTGACTTTAGGGCCAAACAAAGCATGATGATTGTCACCAATTTCAATACCTTCCTGAATACTGCGCATGCGCAGATCTCAAAAGTATGGAAGACCATCTGGGACTTAATTTTTTCAGTTTTACAAGCAAATTTTGGGGATTGGGGGGGAAAAATTTGTGTTTTGCCCTGGATTAATTTGAGTTAACACCAGCTAGTCTGGGCCATTGGTAAGTATAAAAAATATACAAGTTACTCATATTCTTTATATATTTTTCTTCATTTCAGAAACTCTCACTTGCTGTGATATACATTGCCACATTCTTTTTTGCCCTGTTTTGGCAGTTCAATCAATTCATACTGATGTTGCAAGCATTTTCTGTATTTGGTGCCTGGGTGTTGGAAATAATACCAACCCACAAGGTGAGTTTTTGATTACAGAGCTGACCTATCAAGTATATTGATCCAACAATCGATTCAAGATATTTACAGTGGAACCCTGTTAATTGAATAGCCACATTACTCAATGATTTGAAGATAATTCAATTAACAGGGATTTGGTCACTTAGTTGTATTCTATAGATAAACTGAGCATTTAATGTATTATATCTTTTTTTGACAGTGCTCATAGCGATCCTTTTCTTTTTCTTATTGAGGTTTAATGACACTTTTGACAGCCAGGGTCACCTCGTGTCAGAGTTTTATGGGTGGAGGAAGCTGGAGTGCCTAGAGAGAACCACCAAGCATTGGAAAGCAACTGTCAGATTCCCCAAGGTTTTAACTCCACGCAAGCAGGGTTTGCATTGGTTGAAGACAAGTGCACCATCGACGTGCAGTATGCCTTAGTACACAGTTCAGTTGTGCCCTCCATAGGGGCAATCAGGATTAAGTGCCTTGCCCAAGGACACAATGCAGTTACTCCAGGTGGGGATCGAAGCATGAGCATTGTTTTGCCGTCGCATATTGATAAAGCACCGGAAAATTTTGCCTTACGACGGCATTTTTTCATCCTTCAATTTCACCAATAGCTTGAATCAATAGTAGTTAAAGACTGTAGAACCGACATGACACTAATTTATTTTACGTAACCATTCAGTAAGTTTGTTCCAACATGCTGCTAAAAGTAAAATAATTTGCTTCCAATAATGTACTTTTGACACAATTAAATCATCAGTCAGCCCAAGATACATTCACAGATCATTTTAGGTCGATTCAGTATCACCAGACACAAGACAGTCAGTTGAAATTTCCTGGTGTCAAATCAAAGTGATATGCGAGGTGATGAATGTCATTTTGAACAGACAGATTGACTTTTCATAAAACCTCCAATCAGGTCTCAAGAATGAAAGATCACCCAATTCTTTCCAATCAGACTCCACCCAATGACTGTCAATTTCCAGTCAGATCTCTAGAATGAAGGCTCGGCCAATTCTTCCAAATCACACTTTATTTTGACAATACTGTACACATCACACTCCAAGCTTGTTGATTTCACAAGTATCAATTGCTACAGTGTAGTCCATGCCATCAATTGTCTAGACAATGTCAATTTTACAAGGCTTGCAGAGACTCATGAGTTGTTGAATTCTAGTGTGATAGTCTGTCATAGTGAGTGTTTTGCATATCCTGTTACTTATAATGCAGTGAGAAGGGAGGACTTTGCAAAAAAAAACTATGACGGCAAATATATGCTGTCGCATTCTGCACATACGGTGGCAATTGCGGCGGCACTGCCGAATGCCGTTGTAAATTCCAAAGACTGTTGGAAGTCCAATGCCATTACCGCTGAGCTGCCAGACTCCCTCATAGTGATCTGTCAAACATTATATAATAGATTAAATGCCTGCAGTGGTTGTACTGGGGGCAAATAGGTCGAAAAACAAGGGCAATTCAGTGATTACCAGGGTAATATCTTTATATTTGACAAGTTTTTTAGAGTTTACTCTATCACCTACATGCAATAAGCAGGTCAAATTTCTACTGAACATATGGTAAATGGTTTTGTGTTTGGAGGTAATATTCAATTAACAGGGTTATTCAGTTAAGAGACACAATTAATTGGGCTCAACCATATGAATTTTTTTTTTCTACTTCAAAAAACATGGTTCATGATCTCGTTTTGATTGAAACTGTTAGGCCTGTTGCATTGAGTGGGGGAGATGCTTTTTTTCTGAATTTTTTTTAGAATTATTGTAGATTAATTGATGTAACTTAGCTCTCTCTACACCTATAAATAGGGAGTGTTTTTT
The DNA here is from genome assembly GCA_031216915.1 of Pictodentalium vernedei. NCBI lineage: Eukaryota > Metazoa > Mollusca > Scaphopoda > Dentaliida > Dentaliidae > Pictodentalium > Pictodentalium vernedei. Next base: position 459,855,034 of record CM062296.1, on the reverse strand, counting down.
ATCAGTGAATACAAAATGAAAGAAAAATATTTAATTGTTAGGCTAAAAAAATGTATTGATTCTCAGGCACCGCCACCTTGAAATTCTGTCCATCCACAGTTCCTTTAGTTCACCCTACAGGCCACAGCTCTCACCCGATCAGTTCCAAATTTCATATGTCCCTTTGGAGCAGTGTCTAGATTTAGTTGAAAAACATGGCTGCCAATGGCCATCTTGGATTTGGATATAAATTGTCCAACAATTCCTTTAGCATACCCTACAGGTCGCAGCTCTCACACGATCTGTCCCAAATTTCATATGTAGCTTTGGGGCATTGTCTAGATGGGAGCTATTGAACTTTTCCGAATTTTGTTAAAAAACATGGCCACCAGCAGCCATTTTAGGTTTGACATATAAATTGTCAACAATTCCACTAGCACACCCTACAGGCCGGATCTCTCACCCAATCCTTTTCCAATTTCATATGTAGCTTTGGTGTGATGTCTAGATGGGAGCTATTGAATTTTTCTGAATTTTGTTGAAAAACATGGCTGCCAGCAGCCATCTTGGTTTTTTATATACATTGTCCAACAATTCCTTTAGTACACCCTACAGGCCATGGCTCTCACCTGATCAGTCCCAAATTTCATATGTGGCTTTGGGACAATGTCTAGATGGGAGCTGCCATTTTTTTTTTAATTTGTTGAAAAACATGGCCAACAATTCCTTTAGCACACCCTACAGGTCTCCGCTCTCGCCCGATCAGTCTCAAATTTCATCTGTAGATGGAAGCTATTGAATTTTTACAAATTTCATTAAAAAACATGGCCGCCAGTGGTCATCTTAGATTTGGCAGATCAGTTGTCAACAATTCCATTAGCACATCCTACAGTCCGCATCTCTCACCCAATCTTTTTTTCAAATTTCATATGTAGCTTTGGTGTGATGTCTAGATGGGAGCTATTGAATTTTTCTGAATTTCATCGAAAAACATAGCTGCCAGCAGCCATCTTGGATTTGAATATTAATTGTCCAACAATTCCTATAGCACATTATACAAGCCGCATCTCTCACCTGATCGGTCCCAAATTTCATATGTGGCTTTGGTGAAATGTCTAGATGGGAGCTATCAAGTTTTCATAATTTCATTGAAAAACATGCCCACCAGTGGCCACCTTAGATTTGGCATATAAATTGTCAACAATTCTATACCCTACAGGCTGCATCTTACCCGACCTTTTTCAAATTTCATGTGTAGCTTTGGTTTGATGTATAGGTAGGAGCTATTGAATATTTTTGAATTTCGTTGAAAAACATGGCCAATAGTGGCCATCTTCGATTCGGATATAAATTGTCAACAATTAATTCCATTAGCACCCCTACGGGTCACATCTCTCACCTGATCTTTTCTGAATTTCATATATAGCTTTGGTGTGATGTGGGCACTATCAAATTTTTCTGAATTTTGTTGAAAAACATGGCAGTGGCCATCTTGGATTTGACATATAAATTGTCAACAATTCCATTAGCAGATCCTACAGGCTGCACCTCTCACCAGATCTTTTTCAAATTTTATATGTAACTTTGGTATGATGTCCAGATTGTTCTGCATTCCATTGAAAAAGATAGCCATCATCATGGATTTGACATATAAATTGTAAACAGTTCCATTATTACATCCAACAGGCCACATCCCTCACCCATTTTTTTAAGATTTCATTTGTAGCTTTGGTGTGATGTATTTTCTGTAGAAACTTGAGTGAGTGACATGGCAATGCCAGATCTTTCTATTTAGTTAAGTCCCTTCTTGGGCAAGTTGAGCTGCAGTGTCATTGACACTTTCATTATTGGTGTGACCGTCGTAGAACGAAAATAGGAAATTACAAAAACACAAAGTGAGCATTGTTTTAAAGACTGAAAGTGAACTGACCCTAGGCTATTACCATGTATGTGAAGGTGACACAAAGTTTGGTGAGCTTTCTTTCTCAGGGATGCCCCACTGACATCAAACAGTTTGTTTACCAGGTCACAGTAAGTAAGAAATTTGGTGCAGAAACATCAAAGAAAACCCACAGGAACACTTAATATATGGGAAAAATTGGGGCGGGGGGGGGGGGGGGGAGAGAAAGAGAATTCTGTTTTAGACTGTGGATATGATTGTTAAATGTGACGTTGAAATAATTATTATTAAGGACAATTTCCCTCAACATCCAGATTTACATATTCATTCATGTGGCTCCTGGAAGGCAGAAGCCTTGTATTTGCCCTTGAACATCCTTGAAATTTCTGAATTTCTTATCTTCAGCTTCTTGTTGATCCTTTAAACTACACAGTAAAGGTCCTGGAAATTGCCTGAATTGTAGGGCTGCACAATATTTTGATATACCGTTAATACCGGTATTGAAATCTTCACTGGTTGAAAATCGTCCATTCTATGGGAATACCGGTATATCATCTCTAACAATATTTGCTTTTAGCATGCAATATAAAATATAGTAGTCTTCATCTAAAAAAAAAAATGATTCATTCTAACAGCTGATAGGAGAAACAGGAATTTTTTTTTTACTTTTTAGACAAACGATGAACAGTGAGATATTACCTGACTTTGGCTTCTGACCTTTGAACTATGCCATGACACATTTTTTTTAAGTCTCGTGGGGGATATTTGTTTGTTTTTATCAATGAACTTCATAACCTGCTTTCATTGTACAGAATATCTGAAACACGGCAAATCCCCATTGTCCATTAACCTGCTGTAAAAAAACTCTCTTGGTTGATGTGGGTAACTTAGTACTCACTGAGCCAAATTATTGCTGTAATAACTATTTATAATTTGCTTGTGTGCAGCTAATTGAGAAACAAGGATATAAGACAATAATACTCCTGTCTGCTATAATCTTGTCATAATAGTGTGATGCCCACTCAAGAAATTTTAGAGTTCCACTGTTCAAATAAATATGCACTGAAGAGTATATATCGCCCAATTTTATCCATAAATCATATCACACCCCACCACAAATTCCTAGGACCATTTTTACTCACATGCCTGACTATAAATTTATTTAAGCCAAATGGTACATTTACTGCATTGTAGCTGTCAACAGTCAACTGCGTGTAAATGAAACAGCTAATTTAAATAATTTAGCCGGTTTATTGATGTTCCATGATAATTGTTGTTTCAGTAACTCAAGCGGCATAGTTTTCCCCCTTAGGCATACTTGGATCAATACAATTGTAAGCCATTCCAGTCAGACCTGTTAACCTCTGGAGATGATCATCATTGAGATTTTGATGAGCTCTCAGTGAGATTTGGATGCTTGTCAGTGAGATTTTTGCGCGCAGACAGCACATCAATAATTTCCATGTTACCTCCCCCCCCCCCACAAGACACTCCACCCTAATGTGTTTTATTTGAACAGTTTGTCTTTTCAAAAGCCAAAACATAGAAATATAGAGCAAAACAGAAATATGGGTATGGCCATGTGCCAGTATCTGAGCTTGTTCCAATGACATTCATATTTCACTGGTTTTGTACTTGTCGGTTGTTTGTGGTAATTCGACCTTCCAAAGCTCAGCGCCCCCCACCCCCACCCCCCCCACGAAACGTCTTAGGGATTTGTTGTTGTTGTCCATTTATCACTACCAATTCGCGGATAAAAAAACCTCCAAGTGCCGAAAATTACCAACTTTTTAGATATTTTTTTCGCCAAAAACAGAATTTCTTTGACAGCCTGCCCAAGAAAATCTCGACTCGGAATTTTTTTCCAACATACTGAAAATTACCGCAACTCATTTGAATGAGCCGTTCGTCTACAAAATATAATTATCTTAAATCCGAAATGCACAATAAATTTGTTCATATTTTTGCCCAATTTCGAGTGTACATAATTAATAGTATGGGATTTATTTTTTGATGTGACTGCTACTCTTATATCAAGCAAAGGTGTGTGTTTAATATATAATCAATTTCAGCAATTATCCTGCATCTCAAATTCATTTATTTCGACTGTGAAACGTGTTGCAATAGTCACAGAACACAATAGCCGGCCATTGATAAAAATCAGAATTGGTTATCAGTTCTGTCGTAAATGGTGACGTTTCACACAAACTTAATGACCTTGCAAATGATAGTAGAGCACATGCGTTTGTATTTGTAAACAAAAGCTGGTGGATTCAGTGATGCCGTGATGGATTACCGTTATGAATAACTAAGTTTGAAAAGTATCAAAGCGGGAGAAAATGGGATGTTGCCGTGAGTGCAGGAGATTGGGTACCAAACCGGGAGTCTCCCAGCGAAAGCGGGAGAGTTAACAGGTCTGATTCCAATTGCATGAAATGTTTCGAATGGTCTTTCCATCTTATAACAATAGCTACCCGTTATTTACAGAACTCTTTCAACAAATATAATTTAAGCATGTAACCCTCTATTATAATAAAATAGAAAAAAGACAGTTTTCTATAGAATCATATCAGTGGTGATATCTGATTACCTTCTCAACTTTGAACAAATTTTCAATGATATACCGGTATATTGCAATATTATATGCTCAACTTTGCCGTAAGTCAAATTTGAGGTTATGCCATGGCCTGTCTGTCTGTCCGTCCATCCATCCGTTTGTCCACCAACAATTCAATATGGCTCGGGCTAGAGGCCGTATATATATGAACCGATCTGTACGAAACTTCTTGTGTACCTTTGTTATCACATGGGATGAGAACGAGTGTTTTTGGGTGCGGCCCGGAATTTAAGATGGCCACCAGCAGCCATTTTGTACTGAAATTAGTGCAATCAGTTTTCTGCACAGAACTTCTGTATGAAAGTTCTGATTTGAATAAATTTTTTATATGAATGTTTAGTAGCATGGAGTACATCACATATAATACAGGTTTTTTTCTCGTGCAGAAATTATGCAGATTAGATGATCTTTGATTTATTCAGTGCTACTTATACACAGCAAGTACATATGTCAATAATACGGCTCAGGCTAGGGGCTGTATTTATGAACCAATCTTCACGAAACTTCTTGGGTACCTTTGTTATCACCTTGGGACGAGAACGAGTGTTTCTGGGTGCACTCCAAAATTCAAGATGGCTGCCCGAGGCCATTTTGTACAGAAATTAGGTACAATCAGTTTTTAGCGCCACCCGACAAAGTTAGCAGAGCTTTTCTGATATCGAGTTGTCCGTCGTCCGTTATCAACATTTTGTTTGTCCGAGCCATAATTTCTTTACCACTGGATATTTTTTAACAAAATTTTATAACAGTATGTATTGTCAATAGGCAGTGTGCCATCAATCACAATAAGGTCTGTATCCATCAAGGTCAAGGTCACAGGCGACATGGTAAAAGTAACACTCGTGAAAACGTCAACATTTTGTTTGTCCGAGCCATAATTTCTTTACCATAATTATGTATTGTCACTAGGCAGTGTGCCATCAATCATAATAAGGTCTGTATCATCTGTCCGCCCATCCGTCCGTCTAGACATCCGTCATCCGACGTCAACATTTTTTTTCTCCGAGCCATAATTTCTTTACCACTGGATATTTTTTAACGAAAATTTATAACAGTATGTATTGTCAATAGACAGTGTGCCATCAAACATAATAAGGTCTGTATCCATCAACGTTAAGGTCACAGACTACAGAGGTCAAAGTAACACCAATGTATTTGCCAAATTTTATTATGTTTTCAATTTTTGTCTAATGTTAAGGTCACAGTCTACCTGGTCAAAGTAACACCAATGTATTTGCCAAATTTTATTATATTTTCAATTTTTGTCTAATAAGCAAAGCTAATGAGCCTTCATTGAACAAGCTCAACAAACTTGTTCCAATGAGGTTCCATAAGCTATGTTTTTAAGACAAAAAATGATGATGTTGTCTTCTATCCATGTTGGGTAAAGGGTTATCAGAATCAGATATTGGGGATAAAATGTTACCCTGATATATGGCTGCCCCTGAAAGTAGTTGCCCTGGGCAGAGCTATCTTGGCCGAGAGGCCTCTTGTTTGTACAGAACTTCTATACAGCTTGGGCTAGAGGCCATATTTATGAACCGATCTTGACGAAACTTCTTGGGTACCTTTGTTATCACTGTGGGACAAGAACAAGTGTTTTGGGGATGCGGTCCGAAATTCAAGATGGCTGCAGCCAACCATTTTGTACCCAAATTAGTGCAATCAGTTTTTTGTACAGAACTTCTGTATGAAAGTTCTGATTCGAATAAATTGTTGTCTGAATGTTTAGTAACATGGAATACATCACATATAATACAGGCTTTTTTCTCATGCAGAAATTATGCAAATTAGATGAACTTTGATTTTTTTCTGTGCAACTTATACGCAGTAAGTACACATGTCAATACGGCTTGGGCTAGGGGCTGTATTTATGAACCAACCTTCACGAAACTTCTTGGGTACCTTTGTTATCACCTTGGGATGAGAACGAGTGTTTCTGTGAGCGGTCCAAAATTCAAGATGGCTGCCAGTGGCCATTTTGTACCGAAATTATGTCCAATCAGTTTTTTGTACACAACTTTTATACGGCTCAGGCTAGAGGCCGTATTTTGAACCAATCTTTACGAAACTTCTTGGGTACCTGTGCCACCAGCTGCCATTTTGTACCGAAATTAGTGCAATCAGTTTTTTGTACAGAACTTCTGTATGAAAGTTCTGATTTGAATAAATTTTTGTATGAATGTTTAGTAACAACGAATACACCACATATTATACGTGTTTTTTTCTCGTGCAGACATTATGCAAATTAGATTGACTTTGATTTATTCAGTGCTACTTATACACAGTAAGTACACATGTCAATATGTCTCAGGCTAGGGGCTGCATTTATGAACCAATCTTCACAAAACTTCTTGGGTATCTTTGTTATCACCTTGGGACAGGAACGAGTGTTTTTGGGTGCCTTTGTTATCACAGTGCTATCAGAACAAATATTTTTGGGTTCAGTCAGACCCACTTGGGGACTCAAAGATTTCTTTTCTAGTTTAGCATCTAACTGTCGCCCACCTTTACAATACTTTACCTATACATTTGTTACAGGCTACGGTCAGCATTTATGTACAGACCGTTACAATACTTTATATGTACCTTTGTTATCGGGTCATTACCCAGATGTGTGTCATTGCTGTGTATGTACTGTATATGAACATGTCTTACACATTTTGAGCTACAGTGTCATTGACACTTTCATTTGTCCAATCATGCGTGTGGAAGTCTGTGAATCTTTTCTCATTTTCCTTTAGCACAGGCTACACCCCGTAGTTCTTGTTTGATCGTCAGGAAATTTCATATGCAAGTTTGGAGTCATGTCTAGATGAGAACGTCCCCTTTTTGCCCGAAGCCCGAAAACCTTTAGCACAGTCTACAGGTCATATTTATGAAGGGATTTCATTGTAACTTGGTAGGATGACTCCAAATAATGTCTAAATGAGAACGTCCCCTTTTGGTCCCCTTTTGGTCGCGATCATTCAGCCGTGATGGCTGCCCGAGCCCAAAACCTGATAACCTTTAGAATAGTCTATAGGTCGTATTTATGGAAAATTTCTCTTGTAACTTGTTAGGTTGACTCCATATAATGCCTAGATGATGACATTCCTTTTTGGTTGTGATTGGTCAACTGTGAGGCTACAGGGGCCTGAAGCCCCAAACCCTTTAGCACAGTCTACAGGTCATATTTATGAAGGAATTTCATTGTAACTTCGTAGGAGCACTCCAGATAATTCCCAGATGAGAACGTCCCCTTTTGGTCACAATCATTCAACCATGATGGCTGCCCAAGCCCAAAACCCGAAAGTACAGACTACAAGTCGTATTTGTGAAAGGATTTCATTGTAACTTGGTAGAATGACTAAGTATAATGTCGAGATGATGATGTCCTCTTTTAGTTGCAATCAGTCAACCATGATGGCAACACAGGCCTGAAGCCCAGAAACCTTTAGCACACAGGATGACTCGTTTTGGAATAATTTCACTGTAACTTGGTAACTTTTGTTGACATACGTTAAGTGTGAGGGCCACATACATTAACTGTGAAGGCCACACATTAACCCACCCCTCAGTTCTTTAGTCAGTCTACACCTCATATTATTTTTTATTAAAAACACAGCATACAGGGAACAGAAATTAACATATTCCCAATTATCACAATTCTTGTCTTATTTCATAAGCCTTTCATAAACATTGAACATTATCCTTTTCATCAAACACATCACACAGACAAGTTAAGCTACAGTGTCATTGACACTTTCATTGATATCGTCACCGGTATTCAAATTTGAATATCATGCAGCCCTACTGAATTGACTTCTTTTTCAAGTGCAAGGACCATGTAATGAGTTAATACTTGACCTACATTACTGGGAGAAAGGATACCTTACTACATAATACACACCCAGATGCAGCTTTACCTCTTGAATTATTATCCATAGTTGGAGGATTTTTGAAGATTTTCAGTTTGTTGTCGTAATAATTTTAACAATTCTGAATGGATTCTGACCATTTTTAGCTCAACCTGACAAAGTCAAGATGAGCTATTGCCGTCACTTCTCGTCCATTGGCATAGTACATACATATACATCTGTACATATGCATGTCACCAATTTCCTCTGGCATACCATACACATTTATGGTTGGATTGCTTTGAAACCTGGTATGCTTTTTTGGGGTTACCTCTAGATGGGTGCTATCGATTTTCTTCCATTTCTGTCAGAAAATGTTGCTGTTGGCAATGTCCTTTGAACTTAGTTTAGTTAGACATCAATATTTCCCTTAGGCACACCCTACATGGCATATTTATGATAGGATCATTTTGAAACCTGGTATGCTTGTTTGGGGTGACCTCTGTATGGGAGCTATCCATTTTCTTCCATTTCTGTCAGAAAACTTTGCCATTGGCAATAGTCTTTGACTTCAGTTTAGTCAGGCATTAATAAATTCCTATTTCCTACTGGGCACATTTATGAAAGGATCTCTTTGAAACTTGGTATGCTTGTTTGAGGTGACCTGTATCTATTTACATTTTCATCAAAAAAAGTTGCCATTGGCAATGACCTTTAATGAACTTAGTGCAGCTATGCATCAATATTTCCCTTTGGCACACCCTGCAGGGCATATTTAGGACCAGATCGCCTTGAAAGTTGGTAGGCTTGTTTGGGGGTGACCTCTGGATAGGAGCTATCGATTTCCTACCATTTCTGTCCAAAAATGTTGCTGTTGGCAACGACTTTGGAACTTAGTCTATTCAGGCATCAATATATTCCTTTGGCATGCCCTACAGGGCACATTTATGATAGGATCACTTTGAAACTTGGTATGCTTGTTTGAGGTGACCTCTAGATAGGGGCTATCGATTTTCTTCCATTTTCTTCAAAACGTTGCCGTTGGCGAAGAACTTTGATGAATGTAGTGCAGTTATGCATCAGTATGCATCAGTATTTACTTTTGGCACATCCTGCAGGTCACATTTATGATTGGATTGCTTTCAAACCTGGTATGCTGGTTTGGAGTGACCTCTAGATGGAAGCTAGTAATTTTCTTCTATTCTCCATCAGAAAACATTGCTTTGGCAACGGCTTTTGAACTTAGTTTAGTTAGGCATCAATATTTCCCTTTTGCACACACTACAGGGCACATGTATGATCGGATCACTTTGAAACCTGGTATGCTTGTTTGGGGTGATCTCTAGATGGGAGCTATCGATTTTCTTCCATTTCCATCAAAAACGTTGCCTACAGGGTGCATTTATCATAGGATTGTTTTTGAACTTGGTGTGCTCATTAAGCAAGACCTCTAGATAAGAGCTATTGATAGCATTCATTTCTGTGAAAAAAATCTTTAAACTTACTGCACTTGTGTATCAACATTCTTCCTTTGGCCAGCCATACAGTTTACATTTAGAAACGCATGGATTGCTCTGACGTTGTCCACACACAATGCTATTGTGTTGAAGTTTCATCAAATAACACTGGAACCAATGATATTCAATTTTGCCATTTCATTTATAACTTACCAAGTTTAAGTTTGTCAATTTGAGCTACAGTGTCATTGACACATTCACTGTTTCTTGTTACAACAAAAGGTTATGGCACTTAGTTTCAAACTTCTCCACTTTCTGCTCATCAACATGATAACTTTAAGAAGTTTTAATGGATTTGAACAATGGTTTGTGTAAGAGTTCTTTGCAATACTGTCTTAAGTTTGAAAACCCTTGCCTTCTACCATTGCTAACCCTGCATGTGCAGAGATAGTACTTTGGGGAAACTGAAAGTTGCTCGTCACTGCTCTGTGGTTCTCTCCTGGTACTCCGACTCTCTCCACCCACAAAACTATCCTAAGTGTCATTAACCTAGAATAAATAACAATAAATAACAATATGACTTTGAAAACCAGCTCGTTCCGATGTTCCTCACCAGAGTTAAAGTGCTTAGTTTGATATTTTTTTTTCAATGTTTGCTTCTTATTATTAGGTCAATAAATTTACCAAATCTGAATAGGTTCTTGCTATTTTGAGAATGCTTGTTTGTTGCAATAATACCTTTATTGAGATCAAAACGAGCTACCTCTGATTTTTTACTCTCAAGTTATAGCCTCTAATTTGAGAATTTTTAGCTCGCCTGTTTTTCAGTCAGGTGAGCTATAATGATCACTCATCATCTGTCGCCCATGAACAGGGTGTTTGCATCTGCTGCTCCAAAACAGCTGAACCAATTTAATTGAAATTTGAGATAATAGTTTGTTATGACATCACATTTTGATTTTGTTCAAATCAAGTTGCCTCGCCCCTCGGTAGGGCCACGTCCAAAAAGTGTGCGTAAATCTTAAAAAATCTTCTTCTCATGAACCAGCAATAGCAGAGACTTGAAACTTGGTGTGCAGCTTCCTTTTGAGGTGTAGACTCAGATTTGTTCAAGAGAAGTTCGAGGAGCTAAATTTGCTTTCGTTATGGGAGGGGCAAGAATTTCTATTTTCAAACCGAGAGGCTGATTTGAATCAAATTTGATATGAGAGCTTCTTGGGTCATAAGTACTTAATTTATACAAAAAAAGATTTTCTCGTCGCCCCATGGGAACTGCAGGAGTTGAAAATAGAAACAAATTTAAAATGCCCATATCTCCAAAACGACACGGTACTGAGAATTCTTATTTGGTGTAAAGCTTCCTTACGAGCAACAGAATGGAATGGTCCAAAAAATTGCCATCGGTTATATCATGGGGTACTTTTTGGGGACTTTTGAAAAATTGCTGAGTCAGCACTTTTTTTTAACACTGTGGGTAATGGGAAAAGCATTTAAGACTACTTTTCTCCCAAACCACTGCTCCAAAAGCTTTCAAATTTCACATATGACATCTTTGGAAGATTGTTTCACATGTTTATTGAAATCAAATCCCTTGGTCCATATTTGGGCTCTCTGTGGGAGCCCAAATGTTTAAATTAGTGCAGTTTGAGGAATATTCTTTAAAAATCTTCTTCTTCAGATCTACCAATCAGAAGCTTTTAATATTTGTTATGCAGCATCCTTAGGGGGGTGAAATTCAAGTTTTTTAGAGCCAAGTCCATAGGTTCATATTTGGGCTCACTGTGGGAGCTCGAATTGTAACTTAGTTCAAAATGAGGAATTTTCTTTAAAAATCTTCTTCTTCAGATCCAGCAGTAGGAATGTTTTGATATTTGGCATGCACGGTATAACACGGTACATTGAACAAAGTCTGGCCAGTTTTTCATTTGCTAGTTTTATGAATAATGTCTTGAACAAGTTCAGTAACCAGCTCCATCTGATGTTTCGTACCAGAGTTATGGTTCTTAGGTTGATGGTTTTTCAAGATTTTCTGCCTATGAGTGTGATAACAAATTTTATGAATATGAAGTATTGTTGCACCTGAATTTTTTGCGAAGTATCTGTGAATCCATTTCTTCAAAACTTGATCAGATGACTTGGTATTAGAATTTGATGAGATCCACATCCCATTCCTTTTTCAAATATGGCCACCATGTTGGCATCAAGGCAGTTTTTATATTTCCATCAAAACTCATTTCCAGAATCTGTAATGCACACATCTTGTAATAATTTAATGATTATATTTCATAAGCAATAATTTTGTCTGAACCTCAAAGAACATTGGACTACTTGCATTCTTCATTCAGAAAACATGCACTCACAAAGTGATATCTGTGGAAGCTGCTTTTCAGCATACTGAGTCCATGTGCTCACTTAGTCTTCAGAGAAGGGAATCTTAACCCTTTGCTTAATATGAATAGTAAACAAAACTTGCAAGAAATTTTCATTTTGTGCCTCCAAAACATGGCTTATAACCCTCATTTCAAACAAGTTCATTTCAGTGAATGGTTGTAGCTATGTTTTTGCAGTAAAAAGTGAAAAAGTTTAATAAATAAAATGTGCCAAATTAGCAAGTTGCTGTGGAAACTTAGAAACAATAGCAATAAGGTATCGCAGAACTAAATGTTTAAATTAGAGTTAACTACCTTAAAATGTTGCACTCGTAAATGATGCAATCTCTAAAAATAAACAGCCTTGGTAAAATATATTGTTTCAATAAATGTTTGAAACATTCTATTGACATCTTGCATTATTGTTGAATATTCCTGATAAAAAAGAGAGTGATTTGATGACTTTTGGACCTAAAAAATACAATTTACTTTTTGTATGTTTTTGTAGGGAATTCCCTGAAAAATATGTGCATGTGACCGTACTTCCCTTTGTGTCAGTTTTTCTCTCTTATTTGTTGCATGTCCCCCTGTTTTCTGATCAGAAAAAGGTGTATGAAGGGCTATACTTTACAGAGATATTTGAATGTCAGAATTAAAGTGATGCGATCATATTTTCTTCCGCCTGAACATTATAATGGTTGCCTATGGGAAAATATTTAGTTCCGTGATACCATAAAGCCCCATGGAAACAAGCAATAAAGCACCATGGGGAAGCAACTCTTCCACATATTTTCAGTGCATGAATGATTAAACAAATCTTATTTACAGTACACTCTGAGCCACTCAAAAGAACTTTGAAATTCTGAATCTTAAATTAACAGGCCTGCAAACCCTCTCTAAAATTGGCAACATGGCTTATTAACACTCGCCCTTGGTCTTGAGTTGATACTCATGTTGTGGTCATGATTAGCCATTGTGCAAAAATATGTGACCTTAAACGCCAATAAATAAATAAATATTATTGTTTCCAAGAATGCTCCAGCTGAACATGCGATACCAGTAAAAATGCTTTGCAAGATAACTGTGAGAAAATGTCATTTCTGAATTGACTAATAACGCAGTGGATTTTAGCTATTTGAAAATGCAGATTATTAGTAAAAAATTATTCAGATAAGTAATATTGCTAAATTACATTTTATTTTTCAGGTGATACATATTTACCTTTCTCAATTACTTTCCTTGTGTTTGGTTTGTGTGTTACAGTTTTTCAACACAATGATCATTGGTTCACTTGTTGTCAGTTTCATTTTTGCCTCATTTCTCATCATGTATTTAAAGGTAAGTAGTTCTTATCCAGACTGTAAATGTTTTCATTCAAATGTATCAGTCAGTTTTGGCCAGTTCCATATAAAAAAATTGTCATTTATGTTTTTTTCAGTTGTCACTTTTTGTTTCAAAAATGTAGCTCATGACCACTTACAGAACTATGATCACAAAAGGGATATCTTTCTCAATCCAGCAATGATCCAATCTCAAAACAGTTACCTCAGTGGGTTGAGAGTTCATTTATAAAATATTACGAATTCAAGCATAAAAGAAGCAGGGTTTGCATTTTGAAAAATGGTCGGGCCTGAAATAAGTCCATGAGATTTGAAGGACAAGGCCAACTTGGGGCTGATTTTTAAAGGTGCCTTAATAGTTTAGTTTTGTTTTAAATTTTTGTCGGGGCTGGAAAAGCAGCAACAGATAATCAATGTTGTTGCATTTCTGTTTTGACTCGTTTGATTTTAGAGTGTGGTAGGGAGGAAAGCAGACAAGAATTTTGACCAGGTTGATCAAATGTCCATTCGACTAAGTGTCAATTCAACCAAATGGTCACTTGACCAGATGTTCATTCAATGGAATGTCCATTTGACCAATTGTGTTAGACTCAACATTTTTAGCCGAGTTGTGTTAACAATGGAGACCTATGGTTTGACGACGGTCAGTGTGCGTCTGGGCAGGCGAGCGGGTATCCTCATACCTTTAGTGCAGTAAATTGAACAAACATTCTCTGATTTGACTAATATATGTCACACAGGTCTTTTGCAATAATATCTCAAGCAAGTTCAAAAACTGGCCTGGTCCAATTTGTTGTTACAGAGTTATGGGCCCTAATTTACCAATTTATTAAAAACTTGAGCAAACATTCTCCTATTTGACAAATATTTGCCATACAGGTCTTTTACAATAATATCTCAAGCAAGTTCGAAAACTGGCTTGGCCCAATTTTTTGTTACAGAGTTACAGGCCTTAATTAGTCTGTTTTTACAAATTTTGAGCTTGTTAGTGCAATATCATGATCAAATATTCTCTGATTTGTCTAATATTTGCCAAAAATGTCTTTTGCAATAATATGCCAAGTGAGTTTGAAAACTGGCCCGGCCTGACGTGATTTTTCAGGACAGAGTTATGGGCCTTAATTAGTCAATTTTTATGAATTTTGAGCTCGTTTGCACAATAATCTGAACAAACGTTCTCTAATTTGACAAATAATTACCATACAAGTCTTTTGCAATAATATCTCAAGCAGGTTCGAAAACTGGCCTGGTTCAATATTTTTACAGAGTAATGGGCTCTAACAAGTCCATATTTTTATACTGTACCAATGACCCAGACTAAGCTGGTGCTAACTCCTTAAATTCTAGGGCCAAACACAAATTTTGCCCCCCAATCCCCCAAATTTGCATCAAAATCCGAAATTTCAATGTCCTATGTGGTCCTCCATACCTTTTATCTACTGCGCATGCCCAGTGTCAAGGAGGTCTCGAAATTGGCACCAATTGTTATTCTTTGTTTGGCCCTAAATTCAGTAACACCTCACTGATATTTGTGCTTGTAAATCTCAGTTTAAATGATGCCAGACACATAATTATGAAAGAAATGATGGATCTAAGGAGGAAATAGAAGGATGAGAGGATGAAACAGTGGCAGGATATGTTCAGGGTTATAACTTATAATTTTTTTACGAAATTATTTCATGTTCCCTAATTTCGGGGCATGGTCCTGATGGTGTCATTCTTGCTATGAATTTACCATTGTTTGTTCAGTGTTTCCTCTCTCCCTTTCCTTTATTCCCCCCTTGCTATTCTCCCATGCTTTTGGCATAATTTTTGTAATTTTTTTTTTACTGAAATTTCTTGGGAGTTTTGGCTTGGTAACAGAATAATTATTCTGTTTTTCCCCATGCTTACGTCCTCACCCTTGGGTGGTTAGGCGTTGTGGTCTGCATCTACCATCCGATGTACTGCAGTTTCTTCTCTGGAAGTCTCTGTTTTGCATCGGATAGTGTTTAAATTGGTAACTGATTTGAGGCCATGTTTACAGTGCCTGGAGTCATGTTTCCAGTTTTTGTACACTTTTGTTTACGTTGACAACGGTTACTTCTGATAGTGATTACTTGTCTTCTGTTTAGTTCTGCTCATAGCCAGATACATTAATATTGTCCATAAGTGTTACATTAATTTTTAAAAATGTTTTAAAATTTTTGTCCACACTTAGGCTTTTTTTGGATCCATTTGGGCTCATTGTTCCGATTGGGAACTTGGTCTCTTCTGAAAATTTTTCCAAAAATTTTTTTTCTTGCAATTATTTTTTCGAAATGTTATAATGGATTATATTATATTATGTATCTTTGTTTGTGTTCATTGTGTTTCTTGTAGTCAATGTACTCGCACTAATTCTTGCTCAGTGTGTGCCAATTGGAATGACAAATGCTGGAGACGTGTGTCATGGTATATTGTTAGCGGTGAGGGGTCCATGCCAGTTCTCTCTCCGCAGGGTCACTCTAGTTTATCAGTCTCTTTTTCAGAGGAACAAGAACAGGGTGATGTTTCCATGATGTCTTCAACAAGTGCGCCTCCGTCATTGCAGTCTAACGAAGAGCTAGCGGCAAAAGTGCTCATGGAAATACAACAATTGCCTAAGAGGTCCCTAGTAGGATCGACGGCGTTGTTGTCCGCTAGCTCGCCCGGTGTAGCAACCATTCATCGAATGGCTCGGCAGCCGGGTTCGTCCATTGCAGTCCAGGGAAGCAGTTTGGGTGATGCGAGCACTATAAACATTGAACATGCACACCCAGCGACGACGGATCCGAGGATAGTACGGAGAAAGCCTGTCAGTCCGGTAGCTAGCTCGTCCAGGTCCACCTGGACCGCGAGCGAGAGAGGCCGCTCTCTCTTGTACGTGACGCTAGTCAGTCGGAGCATACGTCCACTCCATCTGCTCGGGACGCTCCGTTGCAGAGACTAGCATCTATCGGCTTCCTCATCCTCATGGCAGCACACACGACCGCACCTTGGCTACGTGACCGCTGATATCCAGCCAGCTTCGCAGACCAGGGATTCCACGTTGACCAGGTCATGCCATCCTGTAGCAGGGATACAAGGCCTTTACGTTCGCATAAAAGAAGTATGTGGGATTCAACGTCCCAGGAGCTTCCAGCGGCTAAATCATGTAAGACCGCGGCTCCACAGGCCTCCATAACGGACTTGCTATCGCAGATAGCTCATCTTATCGCAGCATCCCAGCAGCCATCAGAAACCTTTTCCGATCAGGAATTGTCTGAGGAAGCTGGGTCGGTTCGTTCCGCTGCAGAGTCAGCAAGGGACGACCGAGATTATCAAGTGGTCCAGCCGGATGGCAAAAGGGATTCAGAGGAGTTGGAATTTTCCCTTTACGGAGCAACATAAGGTAGCCGTAGATTTCATCTGGCAATACCTTCCTGATGTTGTTCTTCCGGACCAAAATGCTGCGTTGCCGGATAAGAGACTGATAGTGTCACTGGACACAGACTTTTTTGGCCAGATTAGGGACACCGTCCCTAAGTTTCCACCCCAGTCCAGAAATGTCTCGTGGACATTTGAACTTTTGAATGACGCTATATTCAAACTTGCCTCCAAGACAGGCAAGTCCGGTTTCTTATCGGCCAATGCTCTACAGCTGCCTTTCATCAATTCAAGTAATAAATTTGAAACGGCAGGTCAGGGCATTCCGAGAGTTCCTCTGTGTCTGGACGACCAGGCTGAAGACCTAGAATTGTCTTTGCCGTCGTCTATGTCTATTCCAGCCACTACGTTGGAAACGACAATCTCATCTAACAGGATCAGCTTAGATGCATTATTGTACGCAGATCACCTTACCAGAGCGTTATCATTACATCTCGAAGGAAAAGAATTCCAGGATGTTCAGACTTCCTTAAGAGTTCTTTTGAGGGCCATAGCATACTCTACGAATAACTCCGCCCTTTCAGTGACAAATCTGGATTTAGTTAAACGTGATGCTGCCCTGGCAGCATCCACTCGCGTGGATCATAAGGTGAAAAACTCTCTTCGAGTCGCTCCGGTCTCCGGAGAGCTTCTCTTCGACGGCAAGCTTTCCTTAATCTATGATCAGATTACTAAGAAAGCTTCAGACTCTGCTGTTCAAGTCCGCTTCTAAAAAGTCGGATTCAGCGGAGAAGAGTAAGACAGGCACTTCTGGGACGAGTACGTCCAAGGGAAGTTCCTATAGAGGTTCTTATAAGTCCTCTAAGTCTTACTCCAGAGACCGTCAAGGTAGAGACTCAGATAGGGGCCGTAATACTGGCCGAGACAACTAGTCAGATGCCCCTAGGTCAACGGGGCGAGGTGGAGGACGTGGTTTCTCCTCCCGCAAACCTCGCAGGTCCAGGCAGTGATGGTGCAAACCTCTATCGTGTTCCAGTGGGCGGAAGGTTATCGAGTTGCTTAACCAATTGGTTGTCGATTACGGACGACCCTTGGGTTCGAGGGGTGATTTGAGAAGGGCTAAAACTGCCCTTCAAAAGAAAACCTCCATTAACTCGAAGTCCAAGATGGACTCAGCTTTCGTCAAATCCTCAGAAGAGAAGTTCGCTTCTATTAGAAGTCTGATCTCTTCTGGAGAAGAACGTCATAGAGGTCGTGGAAAACCAGGAATCTCTATGTTTCTACAGCCATCTGTTTCTGGTTCCGAAACCAGATGGCTCGTTTCGTCCAGTCATAGATCTGAGCTGGATAAACAAGCTGATCGTAGCTCCAAAATTTTATATGGAGACCATCCGATCGGTCAGAGCGAGCATTCGAGTGAATGACTATGCTGCGAGCATAGATCTCAAGGATGCATACTTTCACGTCATGGTTCATCCGGCGTTCAGAAAGTATCTCCGCTTCACTGACCTAGGAGTCGTTTATCAGTTCCGAGCAATGTGCTTCGGTCTGAATCTTGCGCCCTGGGCTTTCACTCGAATAATGAACTCGGTAATGACTCATTTCCGAGCTCATTCATCTGTGATAACGTCGGCCTACCTGGACGACATTCTTCAGAGGTATGGCAATGAGTTAACGCTTCAGAACGATGTTCAGAATCTGCTTCAACTGCTCCTCCGTCTCGGTTTTATAGTAAATGAGAAGAAGTCGGATCTGGTGCCGTCCAAGTCATTCACCCACCTAGGAATGAGCTTCGAGACGCACAACAATCTCGTTCGTCTGCCGTTAATCAGAGCGAAATTAATCAGTTGTTATGCTCACTTTTGTCTTCACTCTGACATAGTTACAGCGAGAGAATTCATGCGACTGATAGGTTTGTGCGGAGCCGCCGCGGATCTTATTCCGATGGGGCAGCTACGTACTCGGTCACTCCAAATCTTTCTGACTCAGAATTGGAGTGTCAAGATTCATTCACTTGATACGAACATCGTCTTGTCGAATCAAGTCAAACAAGAGATTCAGACTTGGGCAGATATTCAGTGGTTAACTCAGGGAGTTCCACTGCAATCGCCGGATCCGAGTTTTACGATTATGACGGATGCCAATCAAACAGGTTGGGGCGCAACTTTGAGCCCAACAGATTCGAAGTGCCAGGGCTTTGGGATCCGCAGTTCCTAAACAAGCACAATTCGACGGTTGTAGCGTATATTCGGAACCAGGGAGGCACTCATTCCATTCCGGTATTCAACTTAATGGAAAGAATCCTTCTGTTTGTCCTAGAGCATCAAGTTCTCCTATCGGTCCGTCATATTCCGGGTCGTCTGAAGTTTTGGCAGACTCCCTTTCTCAGAGGTGTCGCATGTTGCCGTCAGAATGGACTCTCAACAAATGAGTATTCAATCAGATTTGCAACCAATGGGAGCGTCCGATGATAGACTTATTTGCGACGCATCTCAACAATCAGTTGCAGATTTATGTGTCGCCGTGTCCAGATCCTCGAGCGTTTGCAGTATACGCTCTCTCAATCTCTTGGGACGGAATGATAGGATACACGTATCCTCCAGCACCATTGATTCAGCAGATATTGCTCAAGATAAAGCAATCTCACTGCAAAATTCTGTTGGTTGCATCTCTGTCACCCCAGAGACCATGGATAAATCTACTCAGGTGTCTGTTGGGGACATGCCGCGGAAGCTTCCTCCACGGGAGGATCTTCTTTCACAGCTTCACGTATTTCTGTTGTGCGGTCCTTCTTGCATGGCCAGCAATTTACCGGACGAGCAGTGGACGCAATTTCTAACTGTAGGAGGACCTCCTCTTCGCTAATTTATGCTGCTAAGTGGAAGGTTTTCTCTCGGTGGTGTAGGGATCATTCTATTGATATTTATGATCCCTCCATTCCAGACATTGCTAATTTTCTGGTCTACTTGTTTGACGAGATCAAACTGCAGCCAATAACTATTAAGGGTTATAGGTCTATGCTATCTGATACAATGCACATCATGATAGTTTACAGATTGGATCTAATGTCTCTTTATCTAAGTTAGTGAAAAACTTTTCGATAAATAGACCTAGAACCCTTAGGTTAATTCCTAAGTGGAATTTAGCTTGGGTTCTTCTTATGCTAAAAGAAGTGCCATTTCAGCCTCTTGACACGGTGGACTTCAAATTCTTATCTCATAAGACAGCTTTTCTCTTAGCCTTCTCTTCGGCTAGAAGAGTTAGTGAGCTTCATGCACTATCTGTTGATGATTCTCACTATCGTAGTGTAGGTAATGCTATTACCTTGACTACTAATGTTGGATTTTTGGCTAAGAATCAGGCTCCTAATAAGTATCCGGAACCTATTGTTATTAAGGCTCTTCCATCTTCAGACGGGCATAGGCCTTTACTCTGTCCTGTTAGAGCTATGCATATTTACAAACGTAGATCTGAGTTTATCAGAAAGGGACGTAAACGTTTCTTTCCGTCTCTGCTGCCTAATAGAAGGGACATTATGGTCCATTCTATTGCAAGGTGGATTCAATTAACTATCCGTACAGCTTATAAAAAATTATCTTCAGCTCAGCAGTCTGTGCTTAAGATTTTGGCGCATGAAGTAAGAGCGCTGTCTACATCTTGGGCTTATGCTAATAGTGTTGCTATTACCGATTTGATGAAGGTTGCATATTGGTCTCAGCCTTCGACATTCACGAGTTTTTATCTTAGAAATATTGAGTCCATTTCTGGCGACCTGTGTTGTTTAGGTCCGTTATCTGTTGCTCAGAATGTCGTCCACTAAACAGTTGCAACTATAGTTATGCAGGCTTTCTGTTCTGGCAGCGACTCTGTCCTGCTGCCCTCTTCACTCTGGGGTATTTGACTCAGGGCAAGGGGAAGGGGGGGGGGGGGGGATGGTGTTCCCTTAGGTCACCTGCTTTATAGTGAAAAGCAAGGGAATACCTCCTCTGGAGTCAGTAAGTCGGTACCGGGATGATTTTAAAGTGTAAAGCTAATGTTTAACTCATTCATGTAATATTTTTAAAGTGTAGCTCGGTGTGAAGCATTTGTATATGTCACGTGTCATACGAGCGTTAATATACAATCCTCGGACACTTTTAATGAGTATAAAGAGTCTCATTCTCTGGACTTCCTTTATTTATTGGCTTTCCTTTTAAAAAATTAGTATAATGTGTTGTACTGGATGTTAATAGAGATCATTGATGTTGTTGTGCTCAATTACAGAATGGTATTGTGTCTTTCTTTTTTGATACAAACAAGAAAGATACATGTAAAACCTGTTCTCCTCTTCTCCTTGAGGGGATAATTCTGTTTACATGTAATTGAGCCTATTGGATTTTCCTTTATGTCCTAGGCCCTCCAGCCTTTTTTCTATTCAGCTAAGTCTGGGTCATTGGTACAGTATAAAAATGTTAAAAAATTTATAGTAATTTATATATTTTTTATACTTACCAATGACCCAGACGGGGATGGCCCTCCCATGAGTTGGGAACTCATACCTCCCCTCTGATTACATAATGCTTACCAGGCACTGGTTGTAAGAATGACAGTTGACGCCAATTTCGAGACCTCCTTGACACTGCGCATGCGCAGTGGATAAAAGGTATGGAGGACCACATAGGACATTGAAATTTCAGATTTTGATGCAAATTTTGGGGATTGGGGGGCAAAATTTGTGTTTGGCCCTAGAATTTAAGGAGTTAGCACCAGCTAAGTCTGGGTCATTGGTAAGTATAAAAATATATAAATTACTATAAATTGTTTAACTTTTATGAATTTTGAGCATGTTAGCATCAATTTTTAATAATTTTGAGCTCAGCGCGTTGACTTCTTATCAACCTACCTCAATTGTTTACTACAGGTTTGCACTACAGTGGAAGAACCTAACTCGGATAAAATACTCTCTATTTTAATCTTTCCCAAGATTTGGGAAAGAAAAGTGGTGTAAAAACACCACGAAAAAATAAGCCAAAACTGGGTCGAGCGCCATCGGCGCACACCAGTATGGGACGCTGTTCTATAGTACAAATCCATGACTACCGTAAAACAGTGCGCAAAGCGTCAATTCGTCATTCTTTTGATTATCCGCACACGTGGTGGATGTGAGCCATCATTGCTCAGTAACAGTGATATTTTAACTCGTCGATAATGGTTTTCCTGTGACTGGATTTATGGATCTGAAGATCGTATAATAACAGGACTGTGTTTTATATATTCTCATTTATATTTTCATCCACATTCTCATTGTATATTATTTACTATTCCGTTTTCGCGAATGTTTTGTTTTCGACATCACGCGATTCGACAATGAATTTTTCGGTTGATGAATTATTGTTTTTGGAGTTAGGTGTCAATCGGGGACTGTCTGGACAGGATTTCTTCACTCTGTTGAGGGCAGAATTTCTGTTTTTTTGGTCCCTGTCGACCGTCTGGGTTCTGTCATGTACCCACCGTTTTTTTCTGCCACCTTCTCTCGTAGTTGAGGGTGTTCTTCTACTTTCTGTTTCTGTTGAGTTCACCTTTTTCTTCTACTGCTCTCACCTCTGTTATTTCCAGTTCGGTTCCTTTAGGGCAATTCCTTTTACCCTCGCCTTGGTGCATTCTCGTGGCCGTTTCTTCCGCATCCGCGGGTGGTGTGGAACGCTGTTGTTTTGGGAGCCTCCCGACTCGACCACATCTGGTGTGAGTTTGACCCCCTCTGTGGGGGATGTGCAGCTCCTCCCGCTCCTGCGGGGGGTGGGGAATGCTATCGTTTCGGGGTCGCCCGATTCTACCACATCTGGTGATAATTGCTCCCCCTCCGTGGGGGATATTCAGCTCCTCCTGCACCAGCGGGGGGTGGGGAACGCTGTCGTTTCAGGGCTTCCCGACTCGACCATTTCTGACGGTGAGAGTTATTCCCCTTCCGTGGGGAATGTGCAGTTTTTTACCGTGGTGAAGAGATGCCTGCTTCCGGGACTATGCGCCCTCTCCAGTTGACATCTGAGGCTGTCATTAGGGTTGTGACTCCTCCTTTGGAGGCCGATCTTGGTGGCTCTCTCCGCTTTTCCGCCAGTTCCAACAGCTCCCGTCGTATTTGCTGCTACTGCTGTTCCGTCTACAACGTCATTGGGCACCGTTTTTAGCCGGCCTCGGCTTATCCCTGCAAGGGTATGCAGGGATGTCCGTTGTGGTTGTGGGGTATCGGCCTCAGCCTTCCCCGACTTCCACTCGGCGAAGTCGGATGGGGCTGCCGACTGAACCCCCTACTGTGTCCTCTCAGCCGTTGAACACAGTAGATTTATACCTGCAGTGGTCTGCTGCAGTGTCTGGTTATGTAGACGTGGGGGTATCGGCCTCAGCCTTCCCTGACTTCTACTCGGCGAAGTTGGAAGTGGCTGCCGGCCGGACCCTCTACTGTGGTCTCTGCACCGTCGAGCACCACAGTTGTCATTGGATTCGGATGTTCTTAGTGGGACACTATGAACTCCGTGGCATTTCCGTCCACTCATTCTGGCCACACGACCAGTTTTGGGGGACCAACGTCTTTTGTGCAGTCTGGACTTTCTGCCCTGCAGAGGTCCGTGGTGACTCTCATGAGTTCCCGCTATGTTGATCCTCGGGGTGTGTCACACCCCTATACACGTCTGCCTTCAGACATTTCGGCTGCCGCCCGTCGTGTCACATCGGGTGTTTTGGAGGATCGTGACCCTTCGCTGGTTAAGAAGGTTAGAGGTGAAGCCACTTTGCCGGTTCGTTCCCCTGTCGAACCGGCCAGTATGAGCAGTGAGCTTAGGGAGGCCCTCTCCTTACTCACTCAGGTTCTGTCAAAGAGCCTTCTCATTGCTTCCAGCAAGGCAGCGAGTGGTTTCCAGGCGCCCACTATGGCGCCGCCTCCCGGGATTGGAAACAGGCCGCTTTCTGATCCCCCTGGTGTTCCGACACCATGGGAGGCGTCAGCTGGTTTGCCCACGATGGGCTATGTGTCTTCCGACTCAGGGGAAGAGTCAGGCATGCTTGATGTCGAGAGCCAGCAGTCTTCGGACTTGGGGGCAGCTCTTGATTTTGTGTTTAGGTTCCTTCCGGATCTCAAACCATCTAACCAGTCGACAGTGTCAGTCGGGCCACGATCATCGGTCACGCGCCAACAGCCTATGGAGCAACCTGCTTCTGGGTGTCTTCGACCGTGCCAGTCGGTACAGTTGGTTGAAGCATTTTCAGATTTGGACTCTAAGCTTAGTTCCAAGGCTATGAAGGCTCCGTTCTTCACCATGGTTGACACCTTTTTGCCTCCGGCACGTTATCGTTCCTACGATTCCGCCAATCCGTCGGTCTACCAGACTTTGCCGGTTTTGGATCAGGACTCCAATTCCCTCGGGCTTTCCAAGTCCAAGTCTGCCGTCATTCCGATGACGTCTCTGGTGTCCACATTGGGTTTATCGAGAGAGATGCCTGGTATGCTTTCTCTCTCCGATCACGTCGTCTCAGCTTTAGCTGCTTATCTGCCTCCAGATAAGTTTGACGAGGTACAGGCTCCTTTGCAGGTGCTGTCGAAGGGGCTCATGCATCTTACTCACACGCATGCCTGTAACACGGCTAATCTGGAATTAGTTCGAAGGGACTCTGTGCTGGACACAGGCTGATCCCTTCCTGAGGAGCAGTGCGCTACTCTTCGATCTGCTTCTTTGGCAGGTTCGCAACTTTTCCATGGTTCTGTGTTGACGGTCCGGGATGACGTCCTACGTCATTCCAAAGATCAGCTGCTGTTTCTTCTGCTTGATCAGCCTTCTAGGGTAGGCAGGGGCCATTCCAAGCCTAACAAGTACCCTCTGCTTTCTCTGCGAAGCAAAGGGGCTGATCCTTCTGCCACCGCTTCTACTTCTTACTCAAGGGGTAAGGGTAAGTGTCGGCAGTCTTGAGGGAAGTCCCAGGATTCTTCATTCAGTAGAGGAGGTGTTTTCTCCTCTCGCGAGCCTCGTCAGGGTTCGAAATGAAGGTCCTGACCTCGACTCGTCCCAGGTTGGAGGAAGGATAGCAGAGTTCGCAGACCGTTGGGTCACCATCACATACGATCCTTGGGTGTTAGATGTTGTTCGGTCCGGGCTGCGAATATCCTTCCGAAGGCACCCCACTTTGTCCAGGGTGCCTCTTCCAACCACAGTTCCTTCAGACATTTTACGTCGGGAACTTTTGTCCACGGAGATAGACAATCTCCTGACAAAGGGGGCGATTGAGGTCATCAAGAACATTAGGTCAGTGGGTTTCTATTCCCGCCTGTTCTTGGTGCCGAAGAAGGAAGGCCGACTCCGACCGGTTATCGATCTGAGTTTCCTGAAACAGTCTATCATTGCTCCCAAGTTCAGCATGGAGACTTTCAGGTCGGTCCTCCGTTCAATTCACCAGGGAGATTTCACTTCCATCTTCGACCTGCGAGACGCTTACTTTCACGTTCCGATTCATTGGGCGTTACGAAAGTATCTCAGGTTCGTTTTTCTGGGGCGAGTTTACCAGTTCAAGGCCATGCCTTTCGGCCTCAACCTGGCTCCTTGGGCCTTCACCAGATTGATGTCGCATGTGATAGCTTTCCATCGCACACAGTCCAGGGTGACTACTTCGGCATATCTGGACGATATCCTCCAGGGGCATTCCAATGCTGCCTTACTGGAGTCGGATGTCGCCACTCTGTTGAGCTTGCTCACGTCGCTAGGTTTCAGGGTCAACGAGGAGAAGTCGGACCTGGTCCCTTCTCAGTTGTTTTATCATCTGGGGATGGCTTTCCGCACACAACTCAATTTGGTGGCAGTTCCCCAGGCCAAGGCTGTGATTCTCTCAGCTTTTGCTCTGACTCTGTCCCAGTCCACATCCGAGATGGCTCAAGAGTATTCTCCGGCTAATCGGTCTCTGCTGTTCGGTGACGGATCTCATTCCTCTAGGTCGGCTGCGTGTCAGACCTCTCCAACACTTTCTGCTCAGTCGTTGGAGGCCGAATGTAGATTTTCTGGATCTGGTGCTTCAGTTTCCAGAATATCTTTATCCTCACCTTCTCCTCCGGGGGGATGTCCAGTGGCTTTCGCAGGGTGTTCCGTTGGACTTACCCACGTCCGATCGCGTTCTGACGGCAGATGCCAGCGATCTCGGATGGGGGTGCGACATTGGATCCTCTAGGTCTTTCCATTCATGCCTTCCTACCGGTTCTGATTCCGCCTCAGGTTCTCGCCCAGATATGAACCTGCAGTCGTCGAATCCTTTCGATCACACCCGTCGCCTCGGTGGATGTGGATCAATCTGCTCCGCTCTCTGTTAGTGGCGGTTCCGGCATGTCTCCCTCTACCTCGCGACTTTCTTTGCCAAAGTCGCCCGAGGAGGTTTCACGTTGACCCGACTTCATTGTGCCTTCGCACATGTCTTTTATCGGGTCCTGTCTCCTCCGTAGTGGTTTTTCGAGACACGCAGTGGAGTTGCTTTTCTTCTTCAAGGAGGCACTCACTCCACTGGTTTAGCCTCTATGGCTAAGTGGAAGGTTCTTCTGTCGATGGTGTGCGATCACTCTGTTGCTTCTGTCACTCCTTCGATCACACCGCTTGCGGAGTTTCTGGTATATGTTTGTTTCTGGGGGTCTCCAGCAATGGGTACATGTCCATGCTTCGGAGACATTTTTTCATATGTGATACCGCATTGTTTCGACACTCATCCCTGCCTCTCCAAGCTTGTTCAGCTCTTTTCCTTGAAAAGGCCTAGGACTTTGTAGTTTACTCCAAGATGGTCACTTTCTTGGGCGCAGCTCTGCTTGGGGGTGGGGAGCGTTCGCGCCTTTATCCTGGATGAATATGCATTTTTTCACATGCCAGATCTCTCCTGCATCCATTTCTTGATGGATTTGTCTTGCTATTCATGCAGCTTCCGCTAGTCTAGCTACTGGTGATTGTATTACCAATTGTTTTTTCTGCCACGAGGTGCGTGCATTGTCTTCCTCTTTTAATAACTCTGTCATGTTGTCGGATGACGGATGTTATACTGGCAGCCTTCTGGAGAAATGCTACATTCTCCTTTTATCTCCGACAGTTGCAGGAGCCGACAGAGAACCTTAGGGCCCTCTTTCTTCGGCTCAGGCTGTTGTCTATCCCAGCCTTTCAGCTTTTTTCAGGGTCAGTTCCAGCTTTGTGCTGTTACTGCCCTTTCTGTCTGTGCATCGCACTTCACCATACGCCTCATCTTTCATTGTCTTTTCTAATGTTTGTGATGCTATGGTTTGATAGGCCTAGGGATCTCTTCCTCTGTCCACGGTCCCAGTGCTATTGAGGTATGTGTGGGTTGGTTATGTGATTCCCTCCAGCC
This sequence comes from Pictodentalium vernedei, assembly GCA_031216915.1. Lineage (NCBI taxonomy): Eukaryota > Metazoa > Mollusca > Scaphopoda > Dentaliida > Dentaliidae > Pictodentalium > Pictodentalium vernedei. The sequence goes on along the minus strand of CM062296.1, from coordinate 459,827,814 downwards.
TTTTGTCTATTCAGCCTGTAGTAAACAATTGAGGTAGGTTGATAAGAAATATAAGTTTTATAGTAAATTTTCTTTCTTATTATACCTACAGAAATTGTTTACATGGAGGCCCGACCCATCTTCTTATTCGGGTAAGAATCCTTCCTCCCCGCTGATCACATAACTCCTGTGTTGTTCGGAATCAAAAGAAAGATGAATTGACGCTTTGCGCACTGTTTTACGGTAGTCGTGGATTTGTACTATGGAAGAGCGTCCCATACTGGGTGTGCGCCGATGGCACTCGACCCAGTTTGGGCTTATTTTTTCGTGGTATTTTTACACCACTTTTCTTTCCCAAATCTTGGGAAAGATTAAAATAGAGAGTATTTTATCCGAGTTAGGTTCTTCCACTGTAGTGCAAGCCTGTAGTAAACAATTTCGGTAGGTATAATAAGAAAGGAAATTTACTATAAAATTTATACTTTTCTGATTTTCAATAGAGAGTGCATGAAGAAAGTAGCCTCAACTCTATGCCTGCATCTCTGGTGCACACCTCTTGTCTTTCATTTCTTGCAACTTAGTCGCGATCTGATTGAAATTCTAACTTCATGCTTGTAATCATATTACTGTATTGGATCTTGTTCATTAAGCTCATTCCAGTGGGTGGTCATAAACTATGTTTTGGGAATTTTTTTTGATATTTGAAGGAAAAGATTTCTTGAAGGACTATGATTCTTCAATTTCTGCCTCCAAAGCATAACTTATGATCCTCATTGGAACAAGCTTCCAATGTGCTGTCATAAAACACGATTTAAAGGTAAAAATTGGAAAGATAATAAAATTTTATTATATGCTAACCTGCGAAATATCGCAAATTATCTAAAAAATATTTCTCAATATCCATCGACTCGATGGATATAGAGAAATATTCTTCAGTAGCTTCCTAAATGACATCCCGCTTTGGCTCATGATGTCACCTTGAACATCACCTTGAAGGAACGATCAGCTGATCTTTGTTATTGTCTTTAAACTGTTTGCAGTTGAATTGGGCTGAAGTATTGCATAGTAAAATGTCACATAGCATATAATAAAAAGAAAATCTACTATGGTAAATATTCACTAAAACAGCGTCGATATCCTCTATTTAATTACGGTTTTGCGGAATAGCTCTGCCTGGATATAACCATTTATGTGAAGAATTAATCCTTTACCTAACGAATTGGCTGCATCCACCCATATAATTTACAAATTAAGCAGTTGAAAAAATAATATATTTTTTAACAAATTTTAACAAAATCATATTATGTGACCCCCTCATTGTCAAAGCTCATTCCAATGAGGGGTTACTTGATATGGTTTTATTGAAATTTCTTGAACAGTTTGAAAAAACAAAATTAAAATAATAAATTTTGATATTGTCTGCATTGGGTATAGGGTTAAAGAAATATTTACAACCAAACAAGTGCATCATGCAAGAAATGAAATTTGTGGTTAATGCTGAAGAATAGGGGACTGTTATTTATGTAAAAAAAATACCTGGTCTGATGATTATTTTTTTCATTTCGCTCTACTTTCTAGGATGTTTTCAAAGAATTGGTGGAAAAAATTTGGATTTAACTATTTTGTATTATATTATTAAAAAAAGTAGGGGATATTTGATAAAAGTGAGATATATGAAGAAATGGATTTATATTTTAATCGAAAAGATTGTTGAGACATTGCACTGTGATATCTGGTGAATGATTTCAGCTATAGTTGGGTGTCTGACAAGCACACATTCCACGCACTGATCTGTAGAAGACACAGACGGTCAGTCAGACATTTTACCACATTCAGTCCAAGACCTCAATACCTTGTAAATCCTCTTTTGGTTCTCAAGATGTGGCATACTCCTCACCAAACGTCCAATATCAGCTTGACTGATGTTATTCCATTCTTCCTGCAGTGCAGCAGCGAGTTCCTGGACATCGGTAGGGGGCTGTTGTTATTGTTGTAGGCGTCTGCCAAGCATTTCTCACACGTGCTCGATTGGTGAATGGTCTGGACTTAGTGCAGACCAAGGCAGTGTAGTGATGTTCTGCTCCTGGAGGAACCCTGTAGCGACATGGGCCCTGTGTTCTTTTGCATTGTCATCTTGGAAATTGAATCGACTGCCATGACTTCGCACAAATGGCACCTCCTGAGCTGCTAACATGTCACAGTAGTACTGCCTTGTGACATGCCTTTGGATCACATGTAATGCAGTTCTGCTTGTCATGGTTATGCCTCCCCACACCATAACCGATCCACCACCAAAACGATTGTGCTGCCTAATGGTTACGCCATGGTATCGTTCGTTCTGCCGCCTCCACACTCTGTTTCGCCTGTCGTGGAAAGTCGAGAGTGAACCTCAATTCATTGGAAAATATGACATTGCTCCAGCCAATGATTGTGCCAGTGCTGGCGTGCTCCACACCAATTACGCCTTGCTGCGATGTGACGTTCAGTCAAACGTGGCATTATTTGAGGTTATCGAGCGTGCAAATTCCTACTGTGTAGGCAATTTCGGGTATTCTGACCACTGACTCGCACATCTGTCTCTTGTTGTAGCTGCTGCCCACTTTCTGAGGTACTTTGATGGCGGTTACATAATGCTGTGGTTTGGATAAAATAATCCTGGTTAGCAGTTGTCGCCCTTGGACGTCCTGATCAACATCTGTCATCAACATTGCCTGTCTGACGGTAACGTGACCACAACCTGCTAATCACCAATTGAGTAACATTGAGAATTTGAGCCACAGCAGTCTGTCTGTTGCCAGCTTCCAACATGCCAACGGCACATAAATGTTCGTCATGTGTCAGTCTTCGCATACCTCAAATATTACATTTCGACTAGAAACTATTCGTGAACAAGTTTGTACCAAGAAAAGAATGATGAGACCTGTAAAAAAGCCCATGCAGTACAAATGAAAATTTCAAAACGTATACCACAGACATTAATGCGGCGCTCGTGCGAAAAACCTGTACCTGGTAACATATTGATGTGTCCATTCATGTGTATCCAATACCATTTTCAAAAATAATTTGAATGTCCTCTACTTCTTAGACCCCTACCAGTATCGCCGGAGGGGACTATAGGTTTACACTCTGTCCATCTGTCAGTCTCTCCGTCTGTCAGTCCGTCAGTCTGTCAGTCACACTTTAGTTTTTTTGGAAACGCTTCAAAGGAATGATTTCATTTTTGTTAAACTACTATAGAACAATGACTTACAGATCAAGTTTGAGTTTCATGCTGATTGCATTATTCTTGTGTGAGTTACGGGCTTTGGAAAATATGGAAAAGCACCAAAATATCAGTTTTCCGGAATTTTTTGGAAACGCCTCAACGGAATTCATGCTGATCACATCTAGGTTATAACATTTGTATAATTATTAATGCTCATTAGTCCGGTAGGGGACATTGTATTGCTTCAGCGATACATGTGCTCTTGTTTTGAATAGTATATTAACTATCTGTACGCCCATTTTAGGAATGTATGATAACTGTACACACTTTCCTCCAGTCAGTGACCTGCGTGCATTATAAAGCACCACCTGTTGGTGTATGAAAGAAGAAAATGATAATACTTAGGGGAAATCATCATTTATTTATTTATTTATTTATTGGTGTTTAAGGTCCCATATTTCAGCACAATGGCTAATCATGACCATGACAGTTTTGTGGGTGGAAGAAGCCGGAGTTAACCACCAAGCAGCTGTCAGCTCCCCAACATGTGTCATTTCTTTAAACTCTGCATTCGATCTACTGTCTTTCAACAAAGTGTTGTGCTACTATATGATAAGTTTACAGAATGAAAAGGGTTAAAATAACTACTAAATATGATATTATTAGACCCAAAATTGTTATTATTTGGTGGAGATATGAAAATAAACAGAAAAATTGAGACCTGGCATTTTTAATATAAAGTGCATAGTCCCCTTCGGCTTTACCATTTTGAGTTCACCTGAACTGATAATTATGAAACTCATCCAAGCAAAAGTAAAAAGTCTTGGACACATTGCATAAGTATCATTCGGTATAAATACTCATTTCATATTCTCTCTGTATAAATTTGTAGTTGATTGATGTCTTACATCATTTCATATTTACTGTGGAAACCCTGGGATGTGCATCAGCAGTTGTTTAAGTGTGATTCTGTTTGCCAGAGAAATATGGCCCAGTAAACAGTGCTTGTTGTGAAAGTCCTCTAAAGAGGACAGCAGAAGTATAAACAATTGGTTATACTTGAATTTATACTTCTGTTGTGATCGTGATATTACCATAGCTGCTGAAAGCGACCTTAACCCTTCGAGTCCTATTTCCAACAACCTCGAAAAAGGTACTCTTAACATGCCATCATGAGGAAGTTCTGCTGACAATAGACAAATTTACAAGACGGTGGTTTCTAGTTATTGTCTTGGCTGCCTGTTAAGGCAGCCAAGACTTGACTAGAAATCACTGCTTAGCCACTGGACATTTTCAGGCTGTAGGCTGGCGGGAATTCAGGATATTTTGTCCAGGTTCACAAGGGTTAAAGAACAAATAATGAATTAATATTTTCTACCTTCAGTTTTTAATTACAAAGTTTTTTTATTTCAGGAAAAGATACAGTCAAAACATACTGTTCTATATATGCATTTACTGAAAGTGGTTTTATTTTCTACCATTGCACTAGCATTAATGGTTGTGTTTAGTACCATTATCAAGGTAAAGTAAACCATAAATTAAATACAGTGTGTCCTATTTTATCTCATTTTGGCTGATGGAATAACCCTGTTAATTTCATATGATTTGTCCTGCACCAAAGTGTTTACCGTGCATACTTGTGGGACAGATTTGATCTGTTAATTGTCTTTGGGTTTTAATGCCCTTCTCTGTTAACCCTTTACCCAAAGTAGCCAATATAAAAATTTATTATTTGAAATATCATTTTTTCAAATTTTTCAAAGCATTTCAACAAACCCATATCATGTGGCCCCTCATTGGAACGAGCTTGACAATTGCGTTCCAATGAGGGGTCATATAGTTTGTTAAAATTTGGTGAAAAATAAAATTTTGCCAACTATTGAATCTTTTCCCTGAAGACTAGCATATTAGTTCTCAGTGGAACAAGCTTATTGAGCTTTTTCCAGTGAGGGGTTTTGAGCTTTGTTTTTGTATCCATTGGAGTAGTAGAACCAATTTGGCTAAGAAAGGATGGCTATTGGTTGTCTCTTTTTTAACACTGATGGTAATGAGACAAACACTGAGCAATGTTCTTCTCGCAAAATAGAGGCTTCAGTGATTTGTTGTTTGTTGTGCAACCTCTTTCAACAAAGTATTGTGATACTTTATTTATTTATTTATTTATTTATTTATTTATTTATTTATTTATTTATTTATTTATTTATTTATTTATTTATTGGTGTTTTAAGGTCATATACTTATACACAATGGCTAATCATGACCGTGACAGTTTTACAGGTGGAGGGAGCCGGAGTACCTGGAGAGAACCACTGAGCAACGACGAGCAGCTGCCATGTCCCCAACATCATAACTCCACACTACAGCACAGGCAGGGATAGTTTGCAGTACACCTTAGTACACGGCGGCATCGTGCCCCCAATCGGGGTTAAGTGCCTTGCCCAAGAACACAGCACAGAAGTCCATGTTGATTGCTCAGATGGTCACCCATTCGATGATTAACCGGGTTCGACGTTGCTTAACTTTGGTGATCTGACGAGAACCAGTTACCGCAACACCACTGCACCCCCTTGTGATACTGGTGTAGATTTAAGTTTGGTCAGAGAAAACTTTCCGGGCAATTTTTGGCTACATCATGATCTGTAGCATTTATCAGGCATCACAACTATAAAGGAGTCATTAAACCAGATTTATACTTGTGTTGTGATGGCAATATAGCCATACATACTTAAAACCTTAAACCCGACTAAAAAATAAATAAATAAAAAAGTAATAATATATGGCAGATTGTCTTTTGTATTATTAAATATCATGGTCATCATATTCTTGTCTTTTTTCCTTCAGAAAGTTGAGGTTCATGGGATGATCTTATTTTAATTATGGTGACCAACTTATGATGGGTCAATACTGGACATGAATTCTTATTTTGACCTCTGCTGCACACCATTCTAAGAACATAAGTATCTGCAGCTAATCAGATTTTGATTATTAAATTTCATAGATGGTGAAGTGACCTTAAACTGTAATAGATATATAAGTATGAAGTAAGTGCTCAAGAAGGCCAATACACACTCTTCAATGGAATGTAACAAAACAAATGGATACTGTATTTTGTGTAAAGCCACTGAGGTAGTTTTCAGAATACATTAACCCTTTACTCAAAATATGGACAAAACTGAGCAGTGTTGTATGGGAAAATCATGATAAGGCCTAATAAAGTTAAAGTTAAAAATCTGTTCCTCAGGCCTTCAGCATGGTCATGTTGGTGCAGTATGATCTCTTTTTATAATCAAAGTAAACTTAAAAAGAAATTAACTGGTTTATGTCTGATAAATTACCCAGGTTAATAAAATGGATAAAAATCTGCCCTCATTACAGATTGTGCCTTGTTGCACTCAAGGGACAACATACACCACTACCCAATTTGTAATTTTGTAGATTATGAAGCCTATAACGTAAAACAAAGTATATGAACATTTGATGGCAAAGAAATAATAAATTACAAAAATAAAAAATAAAAAAAGAGGCCTGGGAAACAGATTAAATTTTTATACTGTACCAATGACCCAGACTTAGCTGGTGCTAACTCTTAAATTCTAGGGCCAAACACAAATTTTGCCCCCCCAATCCCCAAAATTTGCATCAAAATCCCAAAAATAGATGTCCTATGTGGTCCTCCATACTTTTATCCACTGCGCATGCACAGTGTCAAGGAAGTACCAAAATTGGCGCAAAATCCTCATTCTTTGTTTGGCCCTGAAATCAGTAACATCTCACCGATTATCTGTGCTTATAATCTCAGTTAAAATGATGCCAGACACAAAATCATGTAGGAAATGTTGGATCTAAGGATGAAATAAAAGGATGAGAGGAAGGAACAGTGGAAGGATATGTTCAGGGCTGTAACTTAATTATTTCATGTTCCCTAATTTCGGGGCATGGGCCTGATGTTTTCATTCTTGCTATGAAATTTTCATTTTTTGTTCAGTGTTTCCTCTCTCCCTTTCCTTGATACCCCCCTAGCTAATCTCCCATGCTTTTGGCATAATTTTTGTAATTTTTTTACTAAAATTTCTTGGGAGTTTTGGCTTGGTAACAGAATGTTTATTCTGTTTTTCCCTATGGTTACGTCCTCACCCTAGGGTGGTTATGCGTTTTGTTCATGCATCTACCATCCGATGTACTGCAGTTTCTTCTCTGGAAGCCTCTGTTTTACATCGGATAGTGTTTAAATTGGTGACTGATTTCGGGCCATGTTTTCAGTGCCAAGAGTCTTGTTTCCGGTTTTTATACACTTTTGGTTACGTTGACAGTGGTTACTTCTGATAGTGATTCTTTGTCTTCTTTTTAGTTCTACTCATAGCCAGATACATTAATATTGTCCGTAAGTGTAACATTAATTTTTAAATATGTTTTAAAATTTTTATCCACACTTAGGCTTTTTTGGGATCCATTTGGGCTCATCATTCCCATTGGGAACTTGGGCTCATTTTGAAAATTTTTCGAAAAATTTTTTCTTTTGAATTATTTTTTTTTAAATGTTTGTAATGGATTGTATTATTATCATGTATCTTTGTTTCAAGGGTTAGTGCAAGTACTATGACTGTTTATATTTTTTCAATATGAAAGAATATTGTTCAAATTGTAATTCGAGGAAGTCTTCCTCAGATTCTCATGTTCATTGTGTTTCATGTAGTCAGTGTACTCGCACTAATTCTTGCTCAGTGTGTGCCAATTGGGATGACAAACGTTGGAGACGTGTGTCACGGTATATTATTAGTGGTGAGAGGTCCATGCCGGTCCTCTCGCCACAGGGTGTCTCTAGTTTATCAGTCTTTTTTTCAGAGGAACAAGAACAGGGTTATGTTTCCGTGATGTCTTCAAGAAGTGTGCCTCCGTCGTCGCAGTCAAATGAAGAGCTAGCGGCCAAAGTGCTCAATGAAACTCGGCAAATGCCTAAGAGGTCTCTAGTAGGATCGACGGCATTGTCGCCCGCTAGCCCGCCCTGTGAAGCAATCATTCACAAAATGGTTGTGATGCCAGGTTCATCCGTTGCAGTCCAGGAAAGGAGACCGGATGTTGCGAGCACTATAAACACAGGTCGTGCACACCTGGCAACAACGGATCAACGACGGATCGGAGGATGGATTGGAGGAAGCCAGTCAGTCCGGTAGCTAGCTCGTCCAGGTCTACCCTGACCGCGAGCGAGAGAGGCCCCTCTCTCTTACAACATCTGGGCCCAGATGTTGTTGTACGTAACGTTCGTCAGTCGGAGCATACGTCCACTCCTCCTGCTCGGGACGCTCCGTCGCATAGACAGTCTTGCACGGCTAGTCTATTGGCTTCTTCATCCTCACGGCAGCACATTGGCTACGTGACCGCTGATCTCCAGCCTGCTTCGCTGACCAGGGATTCCACGTCGACCAGGTCATGCCATCCGGTAGCCAGGGAAGACTTGGAGTTGTCTTTGCCGTCGTCTATGTCGATTCAATCCAGTATGCTGGAGACGATAATCTTATCTAACAGAATCAATTTAGATGTCTTATCGTACGCAGATCACCTTTCCAGAGCGTTATCATTACGTCTCGAAGGGAAAGAATTCCAGGATGTTCAAACTTCCTTGTGAGTTCTTTCAAGGGCCATAGCATACGCTACGTATAACTCCGCCCTTTCAGTGGCAAATCTGGAGTTAGTTAGACGTGATGCTGCCATGGCTGCATCCACAAGAGTGGATAGTAAGGTGAAAAACTCTCTTCGAGTCGCTCCGGTCTCCTGAAAGCTTCTCTTCGACAGTAAGCTTTCTATAATCTATGATCAGATTACTAAGAAAGCTTCGGATTCTCTGCTTTTTAAATCCGCTTCAAGAAAGTCGGACTCACCAGAGAGGAGTAAGGCAGGCACTTCTGGGGCGAGTACGTCCAGGGGAAGTTCCTGTAGAGGTTCTAAGAAAGCCTCTAGGTCTTACTTCAGAGACTGTCAGGGTAGCGACTCAGGTAGGGGTCGTAATGCTGGCCGAGACAACCGGTCAGATGCCCCTAGGTCGACTGGGCGAAGTGCGGGTCGTGGAGGACGTGGTTTCTCCTCCTGCAAGCCTCGCAGATCCAGGAGGTGATGGTCTAAAGCTCTATTGCATTCCTGTGGATGGAAGGCTATCGAGATTCTTAACCAATTGGTTGTCAATTACGGACGACCCATGGGTACAGGGGGTTACTTCCGAAGGTCTGAAACTGTCCTTCACGGAAAAACCTCCGTTAACTCGAAGTCCACGATTGACTCAGCTTTCGCCAAATCTTCAGAAGAGAGATTCACATCTGTCAGAAGTCCAATCTCTTCTGGAGAAGAACGCGATAGAGGTCGTAGAAAACCAGGAATCTCCAGGTTTCTACAGTCATCTGTTCCTGGTTCCAAAACCAGACGGCTCATTTCGTCCAGTTATAGATCTGAGCTGGATAAACAAGCTGATCGTGGCTCCAAAATTTTATATGGAGACCATCCGATCGGTCAGAGCGAGCATTCGAGTGAACGATTATGCTGCGAGCATAGATCTCAAGGATGCGTACTTTCACTTCATGGTACATCCGTGCGTTCAGAAAGTATCTTCGCTTCGCTGTCCTAGGAGTCATTTGTCAGTTCCAAGCAATGTGCTTCGGCCTGAATCTAGCGCCCTGGGCTTTCACTCGAATAATGAACTCGGTAATGACTCATTTCCGATCTTATTCGTCTGCGGTAATGTCGGCCCACCTGGACGACATTCTTCAGAGATACGGCAACGAGTTAATGCTTCAGAACGATGTTCCGAGTCTGCTTCAACTGCTCCGACATCTTGGTTTCATAGTAAACGAAAAGAAGTTGGATCTAGTGCCGTCCAAGTCATTCACCCAAACGAGTATTCAATTAGATTTGCTATCCTATGATAGACTTATTTGCGACGCATCTCAACAATCAGTTGCAGACATATGTGTCGCCATGCCCAGATCCTCGAGCATTTGCAGTAGTCGCCCTCTCGATCTCTTGGGACGGAATGATAGGATACGATCCGTTGATTCAACAGATATTGCTAAAAATCAAGCAATCTCACTGCAAGATTCTGTTGGTAGCATCTCTGTCACCCCAGAGACCATGGATAAATCTACTCAGGTGTCTGGTGTGGGACATTCCGCGGAAGCTTCCTCCATGGGTGGATCTCCTTTCACAGGGGAAATCACGCACACTGCATCACATTCCGCAAGGTCTCAACCTTCACATATTTCCATTGTGCGGTCCTTCTTGCACGGCAAGCATTTTACAGGACGAGCAGTGGATGCAATTTCTAACTGTAGGAGGACCTCCTCTTCGCTAATTTATGCTGCTAAGTGGAAGGTTTTCTCTCGGTGGTGTAGGGATCATTCTATTGATATTTATGATCCCTCCATTCCAGACATTGCTAATTTTCTGGTCTACTTGTTTGACGAGATCAAACTGCAGCCAATAACTGTTAAGGGTTATAGGTCTATGCTATCGGATACCTATGCTCATCATGATAGCTTACAAATTGGATCTAATGTCTCTTTATCTAAGTTAGTGAAAAACTTTTCGATAAATAGACCTAGAACCCTTAGGTTAATTCCTAAGTGGAATTTAGCTTGGGTTCTTCTGAAGCTAAAAGAAGCGCCATTTGAGCCTCTTGATACAGTGGACTTCAAATTCTTATCTTATAAGACAACTTTTCTCTTAGCCTTCTCTTCTGCCAGAAGAGTTAGTGAGCTTCATGCACTTCGGTTGATGATTCTCACTATCGTAGTGTTGGTAATACTATTACTTTGACTACTAATGTTGGATTTTTGGCTAAGAATCAGGCTCCTAATAAGTACCATGAACCTATTGTTAATAAGGCTCTTCAGTCTTCAGACGGTCATAGGCCTTTTCTCTGTCCAGTTAGAGCTATGCGTATTTACAAACGTAGATCTGAGTTTATCAGAAAGGGACGTAAGCGTTTCTTTCTGTCTCTGCTGCCTAATAGAAAGGACATTACTGTCCATTCTATTGCAAGGTGGATTCAATTAACTATCCATACTGCTTATGAAAAATTATCTTCGACATTGCATTGGTATTTAGCTCACTCATTTGCATCTATATCAATGTTTTAACGCTTTTCTGTTAATGGTTGGGCTCCAGATATGATTTTTTACCTGCGTCGCCAGCGGCAGAGCAGGTCTAGTAACCACTCGACTCCGTCCGTCACATCCATCAGTCTGTCAGTCCATCCAAAACACTTTTTCCGTCAAGCTTTTCTTGGCTTCTATGAAAAGGAATGATTTTATATTTGGTCTGCTGCTTCATAATGATGAGTTGTATCGTGTAAGCAATTTTCAGATCCGCCATGCAGCCACTTCCTGTTTGCCGATACTTTGAAATTTTCCTGTACCCACTGAACATTGAAATTTTTCGTCAAACTTTTCTCGGCTTCTATGCAAGGGATTGATTTTATATTTCATCTGGAGCCCGATAATGATCAGTTGTATCGTGTATGCAATTTTCAGATTTGCCGTGCAGCTACTTCCTGTTTGCCGATTCAATTGCATGCAGCGACGCAGGTCCAGACCCGGTATTGGTCTTGGCTTGTTCATATCCAGTTTCACCTTCAAGGGTCACTGGGCTGTGGCTGTATGTGAATAGCCTATAATGCAGCCTTACTACCCTTGTTGGTGTTACTAGAAGGCTAAGCTCACACATTCTTTTTATAATATTTGGGGGTTTTTTGTTGACATAACTTGCACTGCTCCTTCCTTCATCCGAAGGGCTCTTATTAAGGCTGTTAGTAACCCATTACAACTTACAATTATATATCATTTGATACTATTAATTGTGTGGGATTGCCTGTAGCTCAATTAGTATGGTGGCAGAGTATTTATGGCTAGCCGATTGGATGCCACAGACCTGGAATTGTCTCCCATCAGTGCCAACTTCCAAAAAACTTTACAGTTTTCAGTTCACTGGCTCATTTCTTGCCCAAATCCTGGTGGAATTCCTGCTTGACTTCGGCAATATTGATGCTATTCATATATTAATCTATACTTTAGGATACTGGATCACCATTTCCCAAAATTTTTGTGATTTTGTGACCAATTACAGCTGATTAAGTTTTCAGAAGAAAAGATATAGGTCTTCCAAACAAGAGGTTTGACTGTCTAGGAGATCACATTTGTCTGATTTTCCAAAGACAATTTCCATTCTGGCTTTTAATTTGGAAACTGTCATATCCCTTTCAAATGAGACTATTCAGATTTTGTCTCTTTCTAATCATTTAATTGCAGCTTTGGCTGCTACGCTTTCTAAATGTTATGATCATGATGACACTGCATCCTCATTCAGATTCCTCTCTCGTTCCGAGTTCAGTGCAGTCAGTACTCAAGTCCTAGCAGTAGCGAATCTGGAAATTTTCAGAAGAGATGGGATATTAAGATACTAATTCCTCTCTTCCAGATGCTCAGCACAAACAGCCTCCCTTTCAGGTCAATCTTTATTTGATGGCTAAATCCAGGTTGCTCAGGAAGACATCCCACAGTTTTCACACAAACATGTGACATTTAGATTTGGATAACCACAATGCTTCATGTAGGGGCAGTATGTGACCTTAAAAACCAATAAATAAATCTTCATGTAGGGGCTCAAAGCTCTCGTTGTGGCATCTTTGGCAGAGCCATTACATCTAGTAGGTGTCAAGCACCTCCTGGTAGAAACCAGAAATCTTATATACGAAGAGGTAAAGCTGGACATGGAGGTAGGTGTTTCCCCTCTGTCAGGCCTCTGCAGGCCTGGAAGTGCAGTTGGTCACCTTGCATTAGGGGACAGATTGCTCTTGTTTCTCCCATTCTTGGCTGCTTACACACAATCCAATCCCAAATACTATTCCTGCTGATCTAGATCGAGCATCTCTACTAGATCACAGATAGTGGCACTACTAGACTTAAGAAGCGATTGAGATAACTCACATTACAGAGTCACCAAGGTTTGACAATCAACTCTTTCTTGTGAGCTTGTCAGCTCAGACCAATCATCGATCTGCAATATGTACTCAAGTTTAGCATGGAAACTTTCAGTTAATTTCGGAGCTGTATTCACAAGAACCTTTTTTCTACAAACATTGTTCTCTGGGATGCATGCTTCGGTCTTCTGATTCATCCACATTCATAGAAGTATCTCCGGTTCTCATACTGATGCATCATCTATCAGTTCTAAGTAGAGATGTGCGGTTAACTGCAAATTCGGTTTGCTTTCGGTTTAGTTATCAAAAACTGAAACCGAAACAATTACAGAAAACTTGTCACATTTTCCAACTTCAATGTTGAAAACCTCTAATCAGGTCCTTAATTCTCATAATAAAGCTAATTGGTATTAAGTTCGAGCATGGCATTTACGGTGAAAATAAGTGACCAAATTACTTCCTACGTTACATGTTTTCCACATTCATCTGTTTATCAATGTGGTTTCCTTTGCAGAACTGGAACTTGCCACTTGTTCCATGTTTATAATGTCAAGTATATTTATTTCTACACGTAATTTTGAAAGCTTGAACTCTAAAACCGGCTTCAAAATCTCAAGGTAAAAATCATTTTTCTCAAACTTGAAACTCTTGAGATAATTTATGCATATACATTGTGCTCAGGAAATCAGTGTATTGGTATATTACACAGGTGCAATACCCTGGAAAGAGAATCCCTGTCGACACTAATTGGTGCATAAATTAACACCTCATAAGATTTCCTCATAAGATTAAAATATATTTAATTTTTTTCATAAAAGCACCAGAAGCACTTTTACCTCATGGACCACTGGATTGTACCCAGTGACCCAGCAAATGCCAGTTTGCAAATACATCTTGTGTTTTGTTCTGAGAAGATTTGAATAATTGCTGGTGGAAAATGTATCCGGCAGCAATTTAGTAATTCACCATCCAGTATCCAGCTACTTTAGTTCCGCCAGTTGAATAAACTACAGTTTCAAGCAATTCGAGACAGAGAGTGCTGCTATAAAAGATTGAATTTGACTTGGATATTTCAATAAAGTTTCATAGTGTGTTTTATTTTATAAATGGGTGGATTTGAAGTTATTTGATTGATGCAAATGCATATACTGCCAAAGACATCTTTCTTCTATGTGCAAATGCAATGTATGCATTGTTATGTTTGTACAATGAAAAGTAAAACCGAAAACTGAACTCCTTGAATGAAACCGGAAACAACATGAAATTTGAAAACTGCTCATCTCAAGTTCTGAGTGATGCTTTTTGAGCTAAATCTAGCTGCTTGGGCATTCTTCTGGCTGATGAATTAACTGATAGCTTATCACTGGGCACATTCATCAGTAGCATCTTTGGTGTATCTAGACGACATCCTCCAGAGACATGCAGACTCAACTCTTTGGGAGAACAAAGTCACTCTACATCTGTAACTATTACAATTGTGATGTCTTCTCTTTGACCCAGTGTGAACCCACTTAAGTTTCTGGGAAGCACAGATTTTACCCTTTACTTTTGGAACAGGATTCTAGAGTACAACAAAAGTATCAACAGACTTTTGAGAGTATCTCTGATGTGTAGCTCTCTCTGCAATCAGTAGATAAATGGAAGTTTTACAGTGAACTCTTTCTGATGCTGAATAAGGACTGTCAACTAAGATGTAATTCAATCTAAGTCATCTGAATCTTTCCATCTAAGCATCCAAGTTCAACATGGAATTTTCAGGTCAATCAGAGCTCTTTTCATGAGAACCATTTTTTATGTGTACCCATACTATGTATGGTACACATAATGCCGGCATCCGGGGTGGCCATCCATCGTTCGTCCATCCATCGTTCGTCCATCCTTTGTCCGTCCGTCTGTCCGTCCATCTGTCCACACACAGAAATGACTACTTATGTGGCTACGAGTTAGTAAAACAGGATACTTATGTGGTTAAAGTCTGTTACGTGGCTAGCCATGTAACAGAATCTTTTATTGTGGAGGGGGGGGGGGGGGGGAGGGGGGTGGATAAATGTAGAGTAGGGTTAGGGCATTCCAGGGTGGGGTTTAGGAGTGAGGTGAGGTGGGGTGGGGGTCAGTGAAGGGGTGATAGAGTTATGTGGCTAGGGTTATGGTTAGGGTTAGCTTAGGGTTTGGGGTAAGGTTAGGGTAGGGTTAGCTGACCCCCCAAAAATTTTCTCCCAAAAAACTTGTTTTATTATGTTGGACATGTGTTTTAGGTTAGCCACCTAATATGTCCATAAAATAGCCACGTAAGTAGTCATTTGTTAGAACATCCGTCCCTCCATCCATCTGTCCGGCGTCCGTATCTATTTCTTTGGCATTCGATAACTTGAAAAATATTGCTTGGATTGTCAAGTTACTTTATATTTGTGTTCAGGTTACTGATGTGCCGAGCTGTATAGTTTTTGGTGTAAATCTGATAATTTGATCTTGAGATATTAACCCTTTATCCTTCAAATTGAAAATTCCTCCAATCCCTTTGGCATGAGATAACTCCAAAAATATCAATCCGTTTGTCATGTTACTTCATATATGTATTCAGGTTACTGATGTGCCGAGCTGTATAGTTTTTTGGTGTAAATCTGATAATTTGATCCTGTGATATTAACCCTTTATCCTTCAAATTGAGAACTCCTCCAACCCATTTCTTCGGCATGCGATAACTCCATAAATATTAATCCTATTATCAGGTTACTTTATTAATGTATTCAGGTTACTGATGTGCTGTGCTGTGTAGTTTTTTATGTAAATCTAATAATTTGATCCGGAGATATTAACCCTTTATCCATCAAATTAGGCACTCCTCCAATCCATTTCTATATGTACCCATACCATGTATGGTGTACATAATGTCGGAATCCAGGGTGGCCCTCCGTCATAACAGCTGTCTACTAGTTGCGCGTATGGGTACACATCTGACGATTTCATCGGCCCATTTTTGCTACTAGCACAAACCTCAAGGATAAATACTTATTCTGATTCATTCAGCTTCACGGAAGTATCTTGAGGCATTGTTTTTTAAGTTCAAAGTGATACTGTTGGGTGTAAATCTTGTTCTCCTGATTGATGATTCAAGTGTTAACTTATCACCGAGCACATTCAGCGGTACACTTTTTGCATATCTAGACAATGTCCTCCAGATGCATGCGGATCATCCATTGTCAGTTCTTTTTATGAACCACTTCAGTCTCTGGGAGAATTCTATTTGATTCCTTACTTGCAAGTCATTGGCCTTGGTGTGGAACTCATTACACATTCGATCTCAGTTCAAGTCCTTGCTGAAGGATAGTATTCTCAGTTCTTCCAGCTTCTCAATTTACACCAAGTTAGCGATCCCTCTCCATTGGAAAATTTTCGAGATCTCTTACTATTTTTATTTTCCAGGGCAACTCAACCAAAGCAGGCTGGCCATCCATACTTATTTTCACTGGAGCTTCTGATTTTTTCCTTATTATTGCTTCTTTTCTGTATGGAAAATTGGCAGATCTGCTTAGAACTACTCAAGTTGATCCATTTGTTCTTCCATACTTAGCACATCAGTCTTTAAGTTTTGACCTAATTGCAAATGGATTTTTTTTTTAATGGGGAGGGGTGGGGGGGGGGGGGGGGGTGAGGTTTGTGGACACATAGACTATTCATTTTGGAGTTTTGCCTCTTTTAGGCGATTTTGGATGCCATCTGCCATGATAATGTTCGTTTAATGTCACATGGTACTTTCATTAGCTTTTACATCTGTTTTGACAGGATTTGTCAGTTACATATCACAATTTTTTGAGCTTTATTGGCCATTCTGTTATAGAATTGTGTCTGTTGCTCAGTTTATATAGCTGGTTTCTACTCTATTTTCACTGATTATATACTAACCTTTCAGTTAGCTGAAACAGGGCTGCTTCCAGCCAGCAAGAGCCAAGTTTTGCTTTTCTGCTCTCTACTAATTTGATATCTTCCTGATAGCCTCTTCATTATTTTTCATATAGGCTTTTTCGTCAATATGTACACTTCATATTGACTTCTCATTCTCTATTATTAGCTCACCTGAGCGAAGCTCAAGGTGAGCTTTACTAATCGCTTTCCGTCCGTCGTCCATCCATCGTCGTCCTCAAGGTGAGCTTTACTAATCGCTTTCCGTCCGTCGTCCGTCCATCGTCGTCCGGCGTAAACTTTACAAAACCAACTTCTCCGAAGAAACCACTGGCCCAATATTTTTCAAATGTTGGGTAAATGTTTATTACCTAATGTCAATTCATATTTGTTCAAATGAAGTTGCCCCTCCTCCTTGGTGGGGCCACGCCCCCAAGTGGGGGCCAAAATCTTTGAAAATCTTCTACTCATGAACTAGCAGTAGCAGAGACTTGATATTTGGTATGCAGCTTCCTTTTGAGGTGTAGAATCAAGTTTGTTCAAGAGAAGTTTGTCGGGCATTATTTGCCTTCGTTATGGGAGGGGCAAAAATTTTGGCCACGTCTAAAATTTCTATTTTTTGAACCATGAGGTCGATTTGAACCAAATTTGATATGAGATGATAATGGGTCATAAGTAGTTGATTGATGCAAAAAAAAATTTTCTCATTGCCTCTCGGGAGCTAAAAATAGGAAAAACCTTAAAACTGCCATATCTCCAAAACTACATGGCACAGAGAATTCTTATTTTGTATAAAGCTTACTTTTATCCAGTAGAATAGAATGGTTAAAAAAAAAATCCCTATCGGTTTGATCACAAGGTACTTTTTTCAGGACTTTGAAAAAGTGCTGAGTCAGCACTTTTTAACACTGTAGGCAATGGGAAAAACATTAAAAAATCTTCTTCTCCAGATCCAGTAGGCAGAATCTTTTGATATTTGGTATGCAAAATTGTAGGGTGGATCTGATTCAAGTTTGTTCAAATCGGCCCCCTGGGTTCATATTTGGGCTCAGTATAGGAGCCCGATTTCGAACTTAGTGCATTTCAGGCAAATTTCTTAAAAAATCTTCTCCAGATCCAGTAGGCAGAATCTTTTGATATTTGGTATGCAAAATTGTAGGGTGGATCTGATTCAAGTTTGTTCAAATCGGCCCCCTGGGTTCATATTTGGGCTCAGTATAGGAGCCCGATTTCGAACTTAGTGCATTTCAGGCAAATTTCTTTAAAAATCTTCTTCTCCAGATCGAGAAGGCAGAATCTTTGATATTTGGTATGCAACATTGTGGGGTGGATCTCATTCAAGTTTGTTCAAATCGTCTCCCTAAATTCATATTTGTGCTCACTATAGAAGCTCGAATTCGAACTTGGTGCATTTACAAATTTCTTCAAAAATCTTCTTCTCCAGATCCAGCAGGCAGAATCTTTTCATATTTGGTATGCAACATTGTGGGGTGGATCTGATTCAAGTTTGTTCAAGTCGGCTCCCTAGATTCATATTTGGGCTCACTATAGAAGCTCGAATTCGAACTTAGTGCATTTCAGGCAAATTTCTTTGAAAATCTTCTTCTCAAGATTCAGAAGGCAGAATCTTTTGATATTGGGTATGCACCATGCTTAGGGGGTTGAGATTCAGGTTTGTTCAATCCAAGTCCCTGCGTTCATATTTGGGCTCACTGTGGTAGCCCGAATTATAACTTAGTTCAAAATGAGGAATTTTCTTTAAAAATCTTCTTCAGAATGTTTCGATATTTGGTATGCAGCATCCTTAGGGTGTGAGATTCAAGTTTGTTCAAGCCATGTCCCTAGGTCCATATTTGGACTCACTGTGGGAGCTCGAATTGTAACTTCAAAATGATGAATTTTCTTTAAAAAATCTTCTTCTTCAGATCCAGCAGTCGGAATGTTTTGATATTTGGTGTGCAGCATCCTTAGGGGCGTGAGATTCAAGTTTGTTAAAGCCAAGTCCCTGAGTTCATATATGGGTTCCCTGTGGGAGCCTGAATTATAACTTAGTTCAATATGAGGAATATTCTTTAAAAATCTTTTTTTTTTAGATCCACTGGTTAGAATCTTTGGATATTTGGTATAAGCTTTTCTTAGGAGGAGCAGTTGCAACTTGTTGAAATCAATTCTCTGGGTTGATATTTAGGCTACCATGTCAGGTGAGCGCCCTCAGGCCCCTTGGGGCCTCTTGTATTAGTGTATTGTCCAATGTGTCTCCCTCATGGTCTTTCCTAGTTCAGACTGCCTGTTTTTACTTTTGGAAGAGTTACGGATGGGGTGGGTGCATGAATGCATTAAGTTTCATTCCTCTGCATTGTTTCACATCCTCCAGTTTGAAAGGTTGAAAGACTTTCTTTCAAGGACAGTCTTGCAACCTTTTTTTCAGCTGTACCTCTAGTCACTAATAGAAATCTCTGTTCTCAGTTCTTGTTGTGTTTCCTCGCCTTCAATCTGTAAGACAAGGTTTTTCTCACTCACTACTGGTGTGGAGTCAGGTGTGTGGCATTTAACATAGGAGGGATGGTGGTGGCTCTCACATCTCAACCATGTTGCTAAGATAAAGTATCCTTGGTTTTAGCGCTTTATTAAAATGCCTTGTCTATGTAGCTACTCCTCGCTTTAATCATATATACTACACATTCTCACATTTTTGCTAAGGATCACCCCATATTCATCGGCATAATTTGTACCTAAAAGGAAAATGTGTACATAATTTGATTGTTATATATTGGGGAGCAATGACACTTTTAACAGCCTAGGTCATATCAAGTTGTACAAATTTACAAGTAGAGGAAGCAAGAGAACCCATAGAGAAACACTCAGCAATGATGAGTAACTATCACACTCTCTAATTTATCATTCTGGCACAAGCAGGGTTAGCATTGTTTCAAAACAAGTGAACCATGGGCATACGCCACATCGACCACAGATGTACAACATGTCAACATAATACTTACCTTCAACAGTGCTAACTGTTTCGTCAGGCTGGTAAATTAAAGAGCCCAAAAGTTTCTCTCCATTGCTTGGTGCTTCTCTTTGGGTACTCCGATACCTCCACCCGTAGAATTGTCTGACATGATATGAACCAAGCTATTAAAAATGTTAAATCCTGAGGAACAAAATAAACTTAAAACTATATACATTTGACCTTTTATGTATCAAATATGTGGATGGGTAGGAGTGATCCTTAGCAAAATGTGAGTAGTATATATCACTGCCCACACGGCAATAAATTAAATAATTTATGTTCCTCCTCCCCACTTCATATATGTGCATACATGCATATGTTTTAATATTCAGAAATTTATTACGCATGTCTGGCAGGTAATGGACAATGGGTGACCATTGTAGACAGTACTTTGGTCACCAGATTGTGTTTGCCATGCCTTTTTAGCTCACTTGGCCCAAAGGGTCATGTGAGCTATTGCCATCACTTGGCATCTGTCGTCGTCATCCCTCATCCGTAAACTTTTCACATTTTCATCTTCTTCTCTGGAATGGCTGAGCTGATGTGAACCAAAATTGGCAGGAACGTTCTATTGGAGGTCCTCTTCAAACGATCCTCATTTTGTTCCAGTCAGATGGTTCTTTGATTTTGATAGGTGGATTTTCAAAAATCTTCTCCTCTGAAACTATAAGACAAATTGTTTTGAAACTTCACATGATTGATGACTGGGACATCCTCTACCAACCATTTTCATTTCATGTTGTTCAGGTTGCAAACATGGCTGCACTTGTGGTTTATAATTACCATGGAAACCCTATAGGAAATCACATTTCCATCTTCTTCTCCAGAACTACTGAGCCAGTGTGAATCAAACTTTGCAGGAATGGTCTATGGGGTGTCCTCCACAAACGATCCTCATTTTGTTCCTGTAGGATGGAAAACATGGCCAACAGAGGCATTCTTTGTTTCTGATTGGTGGATTTTCAAAAATCTTCTCCCCTGAAACTAGAAGGCAAAATGTTTTGAAACTTCACATGGTTGATGACTGGGACACCCTCTACCAACAATCCTCATTTATTGTTGATCGGGTTGCAAACATGGCCACAATTATGGCTTATAGTTACTATAGAAACCCTATGAGAAATCACATTTTGATCATCTTCTCTGGAACTAATAAGCCGATGTGATCCAAAAGTGGCAGGAATGGTCTATTGGAGGTACTCTACAAATGATCCTCATTTTGTTCCCGTCGGATGGAACAGGGGCATTCTGGGCATCAGAGGCATTCTTTGATCCTGATTGGTGGATTTTCACAAATATTCTCCTCTGAAACCACAAGGCCAAATATATTGAAACTTCACATGATTATTGACGGGGATACCCTCTACCACTGATCCTCATTTAATGTTGATCGGGTAGCAAACATGGCTGCAATTGCAGCTTATAGTTACCATAGAAACCCTTTCGGAAATCACATTTTCATCTTCTTCTCTGGAACTAATAAGCCGATGTAAACCAAACGTGGCAGGAATGGTTTATGGGAGGTACTCTACAAACGATACTCATTTTGTTTCCGTCAGATGGAAAACATGGCCCACAGAGACATTTTTGGATTCTGATTGGTGGATTTTGAAAAATCTTCTCCTCTGAAAGCACAAGAAAAAATGTTTCAAACCTTAACATGCTTGATGCCTGGGACACCCTCTACCAACGATCCTCATTTTATGTTGATCAGGATACAAACATGGCTGCAATTGCAGCTTATAATTACTATAGAAACCCTATGGGAAATCACATTTTCATCTTCTTTTCTGGAACTACTGAGCCAGTGTGAATCAAACTTGGCAGGGATGGTCTATGAGAGGTTCTCTACAACTGTTCCTCATTTTGTTCCTGTTGGATGAAAAATGGCTGCCAGTGGCATTCTATGATTCTGATTGGTTGATTATGAAAAATCTTCTCCTCTGAAACTACAAGGCCAAATGTTTTGAAACTTCACATGGTTGATGACTGCGACACTTTATACCAATGATCCTCATGTAATGGTGATTGTGTTGCAAACATGGCCGCAAATGCATCTCATAGTTACCATGGAAACTCTATGGGAAATCATATATTTATCTTCTTATCTGAAACTACTTGGCCAGTGTGAACCAAATAATGTTTGGAAAGTCCTCTGAAAACAATCATTCTTTTTCGCACAGATGAAGTAGCATGGTAGCCAGCTGTATTCTTTGATTTTGATTAGAATAACTGAGGGTTATGTAGTTCTGCCAGGTGAGTGATTACAGGCTCTTGAGAGCCTCTTGTTTCACCCCTGGTTGTTGTGGTTTGCCTAAAAATTGTCATTTTTTTACTTCTTAAGTTCTCCAAAGGTTTTTTTCTTGGAGAACATTAAAAATTGCTCATTTTCAGTGGAGAATTAATTGTGAGGATAGGCACTTGGCTCTTTTGTTATCTTGGTAAGTGTACAAAGAAACAAAATTTGGTATAAAATTTTAATTTCCCAGTACTTTGATGAATAAAAATGTTACTCGTTTTAGATTAATTCTATTATATTTGTTTCTGCTTCAGAAAATATTGAATGTTGATGCTGATGAACATATTTTTAAGTTTATACAATCTAAATTCAAAGTCAGTCACACCAGGTTAGTTGCTGTTTAATTCAAATTTTCTGTATCTTCTATTTTTTTCATTAATCTCTCTCAGTACCATAGCTCAATTTTGCAGAATAGCACCTCGTTAGGCTTTATTTTTATCAGGAATAAAAATGACTCAATAAATTGGTACTGTGTACCAGTTACCTGTTTTCACCCGCAACATTAACCCTTAAGTCCCCATACAGCCACGCTGTGCATTTTATATTGCTCAGTAAATGTTGTCCAAGGTGTATCTGTTCTTTGAGAACTCTACTGCATATTTCTCCCATCAGTAAGGTACTGAGACATATAAAGTCATGTGAGACAGCTGGGAGAGAAATGCCTGTCTCACTTCACCCATGTGACAGTTATCTCACCCCACCCACTTGACCAACCTACTTGCATATTTAATTAGCATTGGAACTATTTAATCATCGAACATCACGTCTGCACATTTATAAACAAACAAAATGGAAGGCTGTTTTGCTTCCATAAATATGAATGACTTTATAAACGAAAATCAGAACCCTAAGAAAAACTTCAGTACAACTCAAATTGCTCTATCAGTTTATCAGAGAGAAATATACATCTGCTATCATTAAGCACTGTCAAACTGAAGTACATGTCTGAAAATGACGTGTGCAGACATGTCGATTTCATTTGAGGTCACTTCAGTGCATTAACCCTCAATGTACAGTGTTAGACAGCATGTTTTGAAGTATATACCCGTTGGTATATACCATACTTCTTGACAAGCTTTCCGAATATCTTATTGGTTTTCTCCTAGAATGAACGCACTGAGAATTATTTTATCTTGCCCCTCGGGTGAGATTTCCACATCCCACTCAGATACTGATCGAGGATAATAATAATCTTAACAGTGTTTTTGCATTATTGTTGGCTGCCTGTACAGGTAGCCAAAAATAATGTAGAAACACTGTTATGTCATCTGCAGCTATTATGTAAATGTATATGCAGTAATTATTAACAAAAAATTAATCTGAGGATTTTAGGGTTAAGGTTGCATGTTAAAAATATTAACTCATCATTTCCCCCAAATTAACTGTGCACTGTTTGTTTGTCGTTGTTTATTGGGATTTAAAAGTACAAGTACTTCCAAGAGCCAGAGTCACATAATGTCAGTCAGTTTTACAGGTGGAAGAAGCTGGAGTACCCAGAGAGAACCACTGAGCAGCGGTGAGCAACTTAGACTCTCCAACTTACTAACTCTGCACAAGCACAGTTAGCAGTGGTTGAGTGCAAGCACAGCTTTGATTTGCACCATGCCTTGGTACACAGAGTCATGGTGCCCCCCACTTTGGCAATCAGGATTAACTGTCTTGCCCAAGGACTCAGTGCAGTTAACTCTGGTCAGGATCACAACATTGACTTTTCGGTGTAAAATTCAGAGCCCAAATGACTAATCAACCACGCTACCCTCTGCACACTGATGCCAAAATAAGAAAATTTCAAGTGGCAATTTTTAGCTCACCTGACTGAAAGTCAGGGTGAGCTTTTCTTATCACTCTTCGTCCGTCGTCCGTCCATCGTCCTGCATGAAGATGGTGTTTGAGCCTCTTTCTCCTAAACCACTGGCCACATTTCAGTTAAATTTCATGTAAGTAGTGGTTATATAGGGGCATTTGGGTTTTTCTTCAAATTGGATTTCTGCTCATATTGTGAAGTGGGGTGGGGCCAAAATGCACAAAATTTAAAAAATCTTCTTCTCATGAACCAGCCATAACAGAGACTTGATATTTGGTATGCAGCTTCCATTTGAGGTGTAGACTCAAGTTTGTTCAAGAGAAGTTTGACGGGCAATATTTACCTTTGTTCTGAGAGGGACAAGAATTTTTGCCCTGCCCAAAATTTGTATTTTCTGAACCCAGAGGCCCGATTTGAACCAAATTTAATATGAGGTATTATTGGGTTAT
Organism: Pictodentalium vernedei; assembly: GCA_031216915.1. Lineage (NCBI taxonomy): Eukaryota > Metazoa > Mollusca > Scaphopoda > Dentaliida > Dentaliidae > Pictodentalium > Pictodentalium vernedei. The sequence continues at coordinate 459,803,207 of CM062296.1, read as the reverse complement.
AAGTACTCGATTTATGCCAAAACATTTTTCCTGCAGCCCCATGGGAACCGCAAGAGCTAAAAATAGAAAAAAATTAAAATGCCCATATCTCCAAAACTGCATGGCACCAAGAATTTTTATTTGGTGTGAAGCTTCCTGAGGACCAACAGAAAGGATTGGTAAAAAAAATTGCCATCGGTTTTACCATAGGGTACAGTTTCAGGACTTAGAAAAAGTGCTGAGTCAGCACTTTTTAACACTGAAGGCAATGGGAAGAACATTAAAAAATCATCTTCTCCAGATCCAGCAGGCAGAATCTTTTGATATTTGGTATGCAACATTGTAGGATGGATCTGATTCAAGTTTGTTCAAATTGGCCCCCTGGGTTCTTATTTGGGCTCAGTATAGGAGCCCGATTTCGAACTTAGTGCATTTCAGGCAAATTTCTTAAAAAATCATCTTCTCCAGATCGAGCAGGCAGAATCTTTTGATATTTGGTATGCAACATTGTGGGGTGGATCTCATTCAAGTTTGTTCAAATCGGCCCCCTGGATTCATATTTCTGCTCACTATAGAAGCTCGAATTGGAACTTACTGCATTTCAGGCAAATTTCTTTAAAAGTCTTCTTCTCCAGATCCAGCTGGCAGAATCCTTTGATATTTGGTATGCAACATTGTGGGGTGGATCTCATTCAAGTTTGTTCAAATCGGCCCCCTGGATTCATATTTGGGCTCACTATAGAAGCCCGAATTCAAACTTAGTGCATTTCAGGCAAATTTCTTAAAAAATCTTCTTCTCCAGATCAAGCAGGCAGAATCTTTTGATATGTAGTATGCAACATTATGGGGTGGATCTAATTCAAGTTTGTTCAAATCGGCCCCCTGGGTTTATATTTCCTCTCAGTATTGGAGCCCAAATTTGAACTTGGTGCATTTCAGGCAAATTTCTTTAAAATCTTCTTCTCAAGATCCAGAAGGCAGAATCTTTTGATATTGGGTATGCACCATGTTTAGGGGGGTGAGATTCAATTTTGTTCAAGCCAAGTCCCTGTGTTCATATTTGGGCTCACTGTGGGAGCCTGAATTATAACTTAGTTCAAAATGAGGAATTTTCTTTAAAAATCTGCTTCTTCAGATCCAGCAGTCGGAATGTTTTGATATTTGGTATGCAGCATCCTTAGGGGGATGAGATTCAAGTTTGTTCAAGCCATGTCCCTAGGTCCATATTTGGGCTCACTGTGGGAGCCAGAATGATAACTTAGTTCAAAATGAGGAATTTTCTTTAAAAATCTGCTTCTTCAGATCAAGCAGTCGGAATGTTTTGATATTTGGTATGCAGCATCCTTAGTGGGGTGAGATTCAAGTTTGTTCAAGCCATGTCCCTAGGTCCATATTTGGGCTCATTGTGGGAGCTTGAATTGTAACTTAGTTCGAAATGAGGAATTTTCTTAAAAAATCTTCTTCAGACCCAGCAGTCAGAATGTTTTGATGTGTGGTGTGTAGCATTCTTAGGGGGGTGAGATTCAAGTTTGTTAAAGCCAAGTCCCTGGGTCCATATTTGGGCTCCCTGTGGGAGCCTGAATTATAACTTAGTCAATATGAGGAATTTTTCTTTAAAAATCTTCTTCTCCAGATTCAGCAGTCGGAATGTTTTGATATTTGGCATGCAGCAACCTTAGGGGGCTAAGATTCAAGTTTGTTCAAGTCCCTTGGTTCATATTTGGACTCACTATGGTAGCCTGAATGACAACTTAGTTCAAAATGAGGAATTTTCTTTAAAAATCTTCTTCAGATCCAGCAGATGAATGCTTTTGATATTTTTTATGCAGCATCCTTGGGGGGGGGTGGGGGGGGGGGGGGGAAGATTCAAGTTTGTTCAAGCCATGTCCCTAGGTCCATATTTGGGCTCATTGTGGGAGCTCGAATTGTAACGTAGTTCAAAATGAGGAATTTTCTTTAAAGATCTTCTTCTTCAGATCCAGCAGTCGGAATGTTTTGATATTCGGTATGCAGCATCCTTAGAGGGGGGGGGGGGGGGGGGGGGGGGTGGTGAGATTCAAGTTTGTTAAAGCCAAGTCCCTGGGTTCATATATGGGCCCGAATTATAACTTAGTTCAATATGAGGAATATTTTTCAAAAATCATTTTTTTTTTTAGATCCACTGGTCAGAATCTTTGGATATTTGGTATAAGCTTTTCTTAGGAGGAGCAGATGCAACTTGTTGAAATCAATTCTCTGGGTTGATATTTAGGCTACCATGTCAGGTGAGTGCCCCCAGTCCCCTAGGGCTGGGCGGTTTTGAAATTTGCATTTCAGTTCGGTTTCGGTTTCGATTTTGTACAAAAAGTCGGTTTTCGGTTCGGTTTTCGGTTTTTCAAACTATATTGTAGAAATCCACATTTTAGAGGGTAATGTACACATAAAATGTGTCTGTATTTGTCATCCAAGGTATGAGGCTCATATAGCGTGTTGAATCATTCAGGTTACTCAGTGTTCACCACTCTTCTCAGCTAATGGACATATTGTGTTGGGCTACTGTAGTGGGCAACAGTGGTGGAGCCCTGAGGTATCTAGGGAGACCAGCTCCCCCCCACCTCCCACTCAAAATCCCACTTGCTTCTCCCATCCCCAAATTTGAAAAGATTCTTTTTGATTTCCTGCCCTCAGTACAAGTACAGTACAGTTGTCCTGAGATTCCCCCTCCCCCCCCCCCCCCCCCCCCCCAAAAAAAAAAAAACAAAATAAAAACGCTTCACCAGCATGGTCCACAGGATTTCAAACCATGGCTCCACCACTGGTGGGATCTGCCTTGTTCTGTCAGTGAGATTTGGGGCCTTGTCATGACAAGATGCAGAAATTCACAAGAAAAGCTACATTTTAGTAAAAATCAGCATTTCCTTATTTTTTATGGAGTCGCTCAGCTCTCACCCTGGTTTTGGTGGATAATATGCAATTGTTGTGCTTATTTCGGTAATTATCACATCGCTTGAAAATAGACGTGCCCCATGTTTCTTGTTGGTTCCTGCTTTAAATGACAGTGGAATAAGAGGAACACAAATCATATTTCTTCTGATTTTGATAACTATTATTGAAGTAAGTCGTGATATACGAATCACTTTTATTGGTAACTCACTCCAATGCTTTCACAATATCTCTCCTAATTTCGACTGTAGAGGTTCGTTTTTTACTTTGATTTTGCCCAAACATAGAAATTGGGCAAAATGAGCAGTGCCAAGGCGAAGATATTACCAACTTTACTTTGCCCTCTTGGCTGATCCCTGCATTGATTTCATCTCGATCAAGACAGGCGATTGATGTTTTTGAAGGGAGACGGCTGCATAATGGGATTTGAAAGAAAGTTTGCAATATTGCATCTTGGGATTTGCTTTGTTTACAAAATACACATGGTCATGGGAAAACACGTGTTGATTATAACATCTTTGTATTGGAATGCAGCGTGTGTACCTGACAGACCTGCAGTACTGCGCGATTCCTTAAAGTAAGTTCAAATAGTATACAAACAATTCCCAATAAGTTTAAAAAAAACTTTCAATAGTTACCTGCCATCCATTTAATAGGATGTGTTCTATTTTAATTTAACCATTTTATTGTTGACAAAAAACATAACTGCTAATGCACAGCGTTATCTCTGAGCATGTGACTTCAGAGAACGTGCCAGTAGTCGGTTAATTAACATAATTTACTCGTCATTTTTCCCATGTGAACTTTGAGGTTTTAAAACTCAATAAATTTTATGTTTACCTCCAATCTAATTTACAACGCGCCGTACGCAGATGATTTTGGGTCAAAGGTAATTTATAATACTTTTACAACATATATTGTCAAGTAACTTGCAATACCTCTTTGATCGAATATGCCCGGTTCATTAAATTTACTTAACAATTCTTGAATTGCATGTGTGGATTTTTACGTAAGACTTTTTAATTGTTCATGTTCCATCTGCTAGTGGTTCTGTAGATATTGTTTAAGATACAAGAAATTTGCTACCACTGTTTGGGGGGGGGGGGGGGGGGGGGGCAGATTTGTTGTCAGTCCTCTCGAAGTAAGCATAAATGGCACAGCATTTACCTTTGCCCAACATTTAAGCCTTTGGCGTGCAGAAAGCAAGTGATTGAGTGGTCATAATCTTAACCAATTCTGGGAAGTTTGTTGAAACCGAAAGTCTCATTTTTTTGTTAAGGCTGCAGTTCGGTTTCAGTTTAAAAAAAAAACCGAACCAAACCAATAACTGATAAACCACCCAGCCCTACTGGGGCCTCTTGTTTTCCATAATGCTATTATGAATTTAACTAATTCAATCTCGTTTGACAGAGTTCATTGAGGCCCACACCCCCTGATTGGAAAAGGGTCGGAGTCCCTTCAAATTGGAAATTTTCTTGGCATGAGGACCAAAATTGAGAATTTTTTTTTATGTACTTTCTGGTTGAGTTGTGTTAACAGCAGAGACGTATGGTTTGATGATGGTCAGTGTGCATCCAGGCAGGTGGGCATCCTTGCACTATTAGCGCAATAACTTGAACAAATGTTCTCCGATTTGACTAATATTTGCCATGCAGGTCTTTTGCAATGATATCTCAAACAAGTTCGAAAACAGGCCCGGACTGATTTTTCATTACAGAGTTATGGACCTTAATTAGTCAATTTTTATGAATTTTGAGGTTGTTAGCACAATAACTTGAACAAACATTCTCCAATTTGGCTAATATTTGCCATACAGGTCGCTTGCACTAATATCTCAAGCAAGTTTGAAAACTGGCCCAGGCCAAATTTTCATGACAGAGTTATGGGCCTTAATTCATCAATTTTTACAAATTTTGAGCTTGTAAGTACAATAACTTAAACAAACATTCTCTGATTTGACTAATATTTGTCTTTTGTAATTAATATATCAAGTGAGTTCGAAAACTGGCCCGGTCTGAATTTTTACGAATTTTGAGTTCAAGGTGATGACATTTCTGATTTTCAGTAGAGAGTGCACGAAGAAAGTAGACACAACTCGACGACTGCATCTCCGATGCGCACTTCTTGTATGAAGAGTTTTCTTGAAAAAGTACAAAGCCTCTTGTAATAGTTTACTTAACATGTTTAATCTGTTGACAGAACTAATCCACTACTACAATTCTTTTTTTTTTTCTTTTTTCAGAGATTTTGATGCTCGGGTATATTTATGTATTGATGCCTTTGACTTTTTACCATATAACACGTATGAGAGATTAACCAAATATTTAGTGTTTCCACCTTATGTTTTGTCTCATTTTGGACTGCTGATTGTTCTAGCTATTGATGTTTTTAAAAACTGGAGGTAAGTTAGTTGCTCGATGTAATCCATCAGGCTATACATTTTAAATGGAGATACAGAGGCTTGATGATTGAATAGCTGCCTTTCCAGTGAAAATATGCAGTTGATAGGCAAATAAAATTTACAATAATTGTGGGAATATCCCACAATATAGTCTGATGATGATGTTTATTTTTCAGATTTTTAGCTTCAAAATACGACTTATGACACCTCATTGGAATAAGGGGTCATGAACTATGCTTTTCAAACAAAAAATGAAATACCATGGAACCTTGTTAATTGAATAGCCACTTCTTTAGTGAGAATTATTCAATTAACATGAGTATTCAATTCGATTATATCATCTTGAGAAGCTCTGTCAAACAAGTTATAATAACATAAATGCCTGTATTGGACATACGGAGGCAAAATAGATCTATAAACATGAGAGAGATTTGGTGCTTTTCAGGGTAATTTCTTCATTTATTACAAGATACAAGATATTTTATTCAATTAACAGGAATTTATTCTACAACCTCTATGCAAATAGCAGTTCGAATTTGTACTGAAGGTTGGGTGAACGGTTTTGTGTTTGAAGGTTATATTCAATTAACAGGGTTATTCAGTTATCCAAATAATTGGGCTCCACTGTACATCTTGTTTTTGTTGAATTATAAATGTAACTTCGATGACATTAATGCTTGGATGATAATTTAAATACTGAATTTTTATGTGTACCCATACCATGTATGGTAGACATAATGCCGGCATCTGGGTGGCCACCCTTCGTTCGTCCATCTTTTGTCTGTCCGTCTATCCGTCCGTCCATCCGGTGTCCGTATCCATTTCTTTGGCATTCGATAACTTGAAAAATATTGCTTGGATTGTCAAGTTAATTTATATTTGTGTTCAGGTTACTGATGTGCCGAGCTGTATAGTTTTTGGTGTAAATCTGATAATTTGATCCTGATATATTAACTCTTTATCCTTCAAATTGAGAATTCTACAATCCCTTTGGCATGAGATAACTCAAAAAATATCAATCCAATTGTCATGTTACTTTATATATATCTTCAGGTTACTGATGTGCCAAGCTATATAGTTTTTGGTGTAAATCTGATAATTTGGTCCTGAGATATTAACCCTTTATCCTTCAAATTGGAAATTTCTCCAATCCCTTTGGCATTCAATAAGTTGAAAAATATTGCTTGGATTGTCAAGTTACTTTATATTTCTGTTCAGGTTACTGATGTGCCGAGCTGTATAGTTTTTGGTGTAAATCTGATAATTTGATCCTGAGATATTAACCCATTATCCTTCAAATTGAAAATTCCTCCAATCTCTTTGGCATTTGATAAGTTGAAAAATATTGCTTGGATTATGAAGTTACTTTATATTTGTGTTCACGTTACTGATGTGCCGAGCTGTATAGTTTTTGGAGTAAATCTGTTATTTTGATCCTGAGATATTAACCCTTTATCCTTCAAATTGAAAATTCCTCCAATCCCTTTGGCATTCGATAACTTGAAAAATATTGCTTGGATTGTCAAGTTACTTTATATTTGTGTTTGGGTGACTGATGTGCCAAGCTGTATAGTTTTTGGTGTAAATCTGATAATTTGATCCTGAGATATTAACCCTTTATCCTTCAAATTGAAAATTCCTACAATCCCTTTGGCATGAGATAACTCCGATTGTCATGTTACTTCAGATATGTGTTCAGGTTACTGATGTGCCGAGCTGTATAGTTTTTGGTGTAAATCTGATAATTTGATCCTGTGATATTAACCCTTTATCCTTCAAATTGAGAACTCCTCCAATCCATTTCTTCGGCATGTGATAACTCAAAAAATATTAATCCGATTATCTGGTTACTTTATATATGTATTCAGGTTACTGATGTGCTATGCTGTGTAGTTTTTTATGTAAATCTAATAATTTGAGCTGGAGATATTAACCCTGTATCCATCAAATTAGGCACGCCTCCAATCCATTTCATGGATGGTGTACATAATGTCGGCATCCAGGGTGGCCCTCCATCATACAACTTTCTACCAGTTGCACGTATGGGTACACATCTGACGATTTAATCGGCCTATTTTTTGAATAACTATTTTCATTTTTTGCTCTTAATTTTTACAATTTTAATGCTCTTAGATTCTAAGTGATTTAACTGGTTGAGTGCTATAAGCCACCATCAGGGCTTTCAGAGAAATGAGGGTACCAGAACAAAAGCCAACATTAACCTTGCTCATGTTTCATAAAGCAAATTTTGAATAACAAATTCAGACCACCAATAATAATCTCACCCTCCACCAGTTAATAATTGAAAAGTGATTCTAGCAATTGGAGTTTGTGAGAATCAGTGCCAGTTCTCGTGAATCAGGACAAACTTTAAGGCATAGAAGGATTGGTCAAGCTTCAGCATTCAAAAACTTAGTTTTCTGATGGATTATTATACGTCCGTTTTGAAAAAAACGGTCGTATTATGGTATACCCCTGTCCATCCGTCTGTCTGTCCACATGTTGTACAATAACTGAAAAATGCTTTAAGCAATTTTTGTGATTTTTTGATGGAAAGTATATGTTGATGGAAGGAAGCTCCCTTTCAATTTGTGTCGCTGTCCGATTTGTCATTCCAGAGTTATGGGACTTTATTCGTCAAAATATAGGCAATATTTTTATACTGTACCAATGACCCAGACATAGCTGGTGCTAACTCTTAAAATATAGGGCCAAACACAAATTTTGCCCCCCAATCCCCAAAATTTGCATCTAAAACCAAAGAAAACATGTCCTGAAAGGCCCTCCACCCTTCACCTCTACTGCGCATGCGCAGTGTCAAGGACGTTCCGAAATTGGCGCCATTAATCATTCTAAGTTTGGCCCTTCATCAGTTAACATCTGACTGATCTTTGTGCTTGTAAATCTCAGTTTAAATGATGCCAGACACATAAATATTAGTGAAATGGTGATTCTAAGGAGGATAGAGAAGGAGGAGAGGAAAAATGTGTGACAGAATATTATCAGGGCTGTAACTTAAAATTTTTTAATGAAATTATGTTAAGTTACCTATTTTCGAGGCAGCAGCCATTTTGTTGTCATTCTGATTATGTAGTTACACTGATTTTTCAGTGTTTTCCTCTCTCCCTGTCCTTTAAGTCCCCCCTTGCTATTCTCCCATGCTTTTGGCATAGTTTTTGTAATTATTATTACTAAATTTTCTTGGGAGTTTTAGCTGAACAACAGAATGAATTCTGTTCTTTTCCCCATGTTTACGTCTTCAACTACGGGTGGTTAGGCGTTGTGTTCTGCATCTACCATCTGATGTTCTGTAGTTTCTTCCCTGGAAGTCTCTGTTTTGCATCAGATAGTGTATTTTTGGTAACTGATTCCGGGCCTGGGTGCCTGGAGTCTTATTTTAGTGTTTTTACATTCATTGTTTACATTTACAACAGCCCTCTGTGTGAGGGGGGGATTTCTGGAAAATAATATCTTGATGTTATTTTAATCATAACTAGATACATTATTATTGTTCGTAAGTGTTGAATAAATTGTTTAAAATATTTTTAAAATTTTTGTCCACACTTAGGCTTGGGATCCATTGGGGCTCAACGTTACTTTTCAGAAACTTGGGCTATTCTGAAAAAATATTTTTTCAAAATATTTTGATTTCAATTATTTTTTCTATATTAATGGATCATATTATTATTATGTATTTTGATTACCAGGGGTTAGTGCGAGTACCAGGACTTGTTTTCTTTTCACATTGAAAGGATATTGATCAATTGTAATAAGAGGAAGTCTTCCTCTGACTTTTATAATCATTCTATATGTGGTCAGTGTACTCGCATTAACTCCTGTTCAGTATCGTATGATTTCGATGACAATATGGGAAGCGTATGTCACGGTATGTTATTGGGGAATTGGACACTCCGGTCCTATCCCCGCAGGGTCACTCTACTTTATCAATTTCTATTTCAGACGATCAAGATTAGGGTGATGTATCTGTGATGTCTTCCAACAGTGTGCCTCCGTCGTCACAATTAATGAAGGGCTAGCGGAAAAGTGCTCATGTAAATACGCCAATTGCCTAAGAGGACCCTAGTAGGTTCGATGGCCTTTGACGTCCGCTAGCTCGCCCGGTGTAGCGTCCATTCACCGAATGGTTCGGCAGCCGGGTTCGTCCGTTGCGATCTAGAAGGAATCTTGGGGTGATGCGAGCACTATAAATCAACCAAATGCACACCTAGTGACGGCGGATCGGAGGGAGAACGGAGGAAGCCTTTTAGTCCGGTTCATAGCTCGTTCTGGTCCATCCGGACGGCGAGCGAGAGAGGCCCCTCTCTCGTACAACAACATCTGGCCCCAGATGTTGTGGTACAAAATGTTTCGCATTCGGAGCATACGTCCATCGCTCGGGACGCTCCGACATATAGTCAGTCCGGAGTAGACGGTCAATAAGGCTTCCTCATTCTCATGGTAGCGCACACGACCGCTCTTGGCTACGTGACCACGGATATCCAGTCAGCTTCGCCAGTCAGAGAATCATCGGCGACCAGGTCACACCATCCGGTAGCCAGGGACACGAGGCCTGCAGACTCCGGACGTTCACATAGGAAGTATGCGGGAGTCAACGTACACGGAGCTTCCGGCGGCAATGCATCGTAAGACCGCTACTGCACAGGCCTCGGGAACGGACGTGCTTTCCTAAATAGCACAGTTTATCGCAGCATCCCAGCATCAACTGAATCTGTCGCATATTTTTTATCCGACGATGCTGGGTCGGGACGCTCCGCGGAAGCGGGTACGGACGTCCGAAAATTTCATCCGGTCCAACGGGATACCGAAAGGGATTTGGAGGTTTTCGAGCTTTCCCTTTCGGAACAACATATGCTGTTGTGTATGTCATCTGACTTGGTCTTCTACAGCTTCTTTCGTCGGACCAGATTGCTGCGATGCCGGATAAGAAACTGATAGCGTCGGTGGACTTAGAAATTTTTGGTTCGGTTCAGGGACATCGTCCCTCAGTTCCGACATAGTCCAATAATGTCACACAAACTTTCGAATTATTGAACGACGCTATATATATTATTATTATATGCTTGCTATAACCAAGCATTTCTGGTTTCTTGTTCGCAAAGTTACGGAGATGTCTTTCAAAAGTGTGCCTCTGTCATCATAGTTAATGAAGAGCTAGCGGCAATAAGTGCTCATGGAATATGTCTATCGCCTACGGAGCGACATTCGCTAGCTCACCCGGTGTAGCGTGCATTCATCGAATGGTTCGGTTGCCGGGTTCGTCCGTTGCGGTCTAGGAAGGAGATTTGGGTGATGCGAGCACTTTAATTACTTTAGTACTCACCCAGTGACGGCAGATTGAGGACAGATCGGAGGAAGCCTGTTAGTCCGGTTCCTGGCTTGTCCAGGTCCGTCCGGGCTGTGAGCGAGAGAGGTCCCTCTCTCGTCCAACAACATAGGGGACCGCATGTTGTGGTTCTGATATTTTACATTCGGAGCATATGTCTGTCGGTCGGGACGCTCCGTTATTTTGACAGTCCAAGAGACTGTCGATAATGCTTCCTCATCCTCACAGCAGGGCACACGACCGCACATTGGCTACGTGACCTCGAATATCCGATCAGTTTCGTCATTCAGTGATTCCACGGCGAATAGGTCGCGCCATCCGGTAGCCAAGGGACACGAGGCCTATACACTCCGTTCGCTCGTATATTGGTAGTATGCACGGGGTAACGATCACGGAGCTTCCAGCGGCAATGCATTGTAGGACCGCTTCTCCTCAGGCCTCATTGACGGACGTGCTATCCGAGTTAGCACAGTTGTTTCGCAGCATCCCAGCAATTGACAGTTTCTTGGTCGAATCAGAAATTATCCGACGGCGCTGGGTCGGTGCGGTCCGCAGTTGCATCAGGTACGGACGACCGAACGCTTTATAGGGTCCGACAGGATGGTGAAAGGGATTCGAAAGATTTCGAGTTTTCCCTTTCGTAGTATCGGAAGCTGCCATTCATATCTTCTGGCATTATCTTCCAGTGATTGTTATTTCGGACTACATTGCTGCGATGTTGGATAAGAGACTTATAGTGTCATTGGACTCGGAATTTTCGATCGGTTCGGGGACATTGTCCCTGACTTACCGACGCAGTCCAATAATTTCATTACAACAGGTGTTTTATTTTTCGACGCTATATATGCATACAAGCCTGCTACCAAGCATGATAGTTTAGTTTCTTGTCCGCATTGCTCTTTTCTGCCGTTTTATCATTTATACGAATAGTTTATTTTGGCAGTGCAGGGCATACCGAGAGTTCATATGCGTCTAGACGGTGTGGTTAAAGACTGGAAATATTATTCTTTTCGCCGTCTATGTCTTTTCCAACTTCAATGTTGGAAACGACAATGATGTCTAGTAGACTTAATTTAGACGCTTTATCATACGTGAGGCGTTATCATTACGTCTTCAAGAAAAGATTTACGGGATATTATTCTCAATGTAATTTCTTTTGAGGGCAGTAGTTTGTTCATGTATAACTCTGCCCTTCAGTGGCTGATTGGAGTTGGTTAGACGTGACGCAGCCCTAGCTACATCCACGCGCGTGGATAGTAAGGTTAAGAACTCTCTTAGAGTCGCTTCGTTCTCGGAGAAGCTTCTCTTCGACGGCAACTTTTCAGCAATCCATGAATTGCTCGATTTACACGTTCTCTTGTCTATCTAGTGTTACAAGAGATTCAGACTGGGGCAAACATTCGGTGGTTGACTCAGAGAGTGCCACTGCAGTTGCCGGACCCGAGTGTTGCTGTTATGACGGTTGCCAGTCAAACAGATTGGGATATAATACTGATCCCAACGGATTCGTAGTGCCAGGGTCTTTGGGTTCCGCAGTCTCTTAGCAACCAATTATCTTCCGCGGAATAATGTTTTTAGGCTTGCTTTATGTCATTGCATGAACATTATTCAGAAACGCATGCCCAAATCCTGTCCGTTAATTCGACAGTAGTGGCGTATCTCCGGAACCAGGGAGGCACTCTTTCGTTTCAGTTATTCAATTTAATGAAAAGAATCCGTCTGTTGGTTATAGTACACCAAGTTCTGTTTTGGTCCGTCATATTCCGGGTCGTCTGATTGTTTTACCGGACTCCCGTTCACTTAGGGGTCGCTTGTTGCTGTCAGAATGGACTCTCAACAAACAAGTATTCAATCAGATTTGCTATCTATGGGAGCGCCCAATGATGATTTATTTACGACACAGCTTGCTAATCAATTGCAGACTTATGTGTTGACTTGTCCAGATCTCTGAGCTGATGTCGTTAACGCTCTAGTGATCTATAGGACGGAATGTTAGGATACGCGTATCCTCCGGCGCTGTTGTTTCAGCAGGTATTGCTACGATAAACAACCACAATACATTTCTGTTGATAGCATCTCTATCTTCACAGAGACCATGGGTAATTTACTCTGTTGTCTACTGTGGGACTTAACGTGAAATCTTCCTCAATGTGAGGATCTTTTTTCACTGGGTAAATCGTGTCATCCTTATCACAACTCGCAAGGTCGCAAACTTCATGTATTCCGTTGTGTGGTCCGTATTGCATTGTAAGCATTGTACTGGACGAGCTTTGGACGCGATTTCTTACTATAGGAGATCCTCTTCTTCGCTATTCTATGCGGCTAAAGTGGAGGCTCTTCCGTCGTTGGTGTAGGGATCATTATGTTCATATTGTTGATCCCTCCATACTACTCATTGCAATTTTTTTAGTATACTTGTTTGACAAGATCTACTGCAGCCTGTTATTATTAAGGTTATAGGTTTATGTTACCTCATACCTATGCACTCTAGGATAGTTTACAATTGAGTCTTATGTCTCTTTATCAAAGTCAGTTAGTAACTTTTTGATAAATAGACTTAGAATCTTTAGATTAAATTCCTATATGGAATTTAACTTCGGTTCTTATTTAGCTAAGTAATCATTTGAGCCTCTGGAAACAGTAGGTTTCAAATTCTGACCTTTTAGACAGTAATTCTGTTGGTTTCTCTTTTACTGAAGAGTCAGTGAGTTTCATGCACTATCAATGGATGATTTTCACTTTCATAGTTTCGGAATCACTACTTCCTTTACTATTTAGGTTGGATTTTTGCATAAGAGTTAGGCTCCTAATATCCAGAACCTATTGTTATTAAGGTCCTTCCGTCTTCGTACGGGCATAGGCCTTTACTCTTTCCGGTTAGAGTTAATGTATTTATAAACAGATATCTGTTTATTACTACGGGCTTAAGCTTCTTCTGTCTTTGATGCCTAGTAGAAGGACGTTACGCTCCATTCTATTGTTAATGGATTCTATTAACTATCGGTACTGCTTATGGTTTATCATTGACTCAGCAGTTGTGCTTAAGATTTCGGCTCATGAAGTAAGAGTTCTTCTACATCTTGGGCTTACATTAATAGTGTCGCTATTATAGATTTTTGAATGCTGCTCATTGCGCTCAGCCATCCACATTCATGAATTTGTATCTCAGAAATATCGAGTCCATTTCTGGAGGCCTCTATTGTTAGGTCTATTATCTACTGCTCAGAATGTCATTCACTTAACAGTTGCTACTATAGCTAGGTAGGCTGTCTGTTTCGGCAGTGTCTCCGTTCTGCTGCCCTCTTCGCTCTGGGCTATTTGACCCAGGGCAAGAAAAAGGGGGGGGGGGGGGAGGGTGTTCCCTTGGGTCACCTGTTTTACTATGAAAACAAGGGAATACCTCCTCCGGAGTTAGTAATTCTGAGCTGTTATTGGGATGGTTGTTTAGTGAGAAGTTTATGTTTTAAAAATTCATTCAAGTCTTAGTTTTTAAAGTATAGCTTTTGAATATTGCATATGTCAACAGACATGATTATGCAATCCTCAGACACTTTTTAGGAGTATAAGAGTCTCTATTCTCTAGACTTACTTTATTTATTGGCTTACTTTAAAAATTATTAGTATCAGAATTATATTGGATATTAATAGAGTACATGGATGTATGAAGCTCAATTTTGGAAGGTGTTGTATCTTTCTAATTTATCATAAATAAGAAAGATACATGTAAGGCCTATTACTTCATTTTCCCTACAGGGGATGACTCTATTTTATATTATTGAGCGTATTCCATCTTGCTCTATGTCCTTGGCCCTCCAGCCTTTTTACTATTCAGCTATGTCTGGGTCATTGGTACAGTATAAAAATGTTAAAAAATTTATAGTAATTTCTATATTTTTTATACTTACCAATGACCCAGACGGGGATGGCCCTCCCAGGAGTTGGGAACTCTTGCCTCCCTGCTGAGTACATAGCGCTTACCAGGCACTGGTTATTAGAATGATTAATGGCGCCAATTTCGGAACGTCCTTGACACTGCGCATGCGCAGTAGAGGTGAAGTGTGGAGGGCCTTTCAGGACATGTTTTCTTTGGTTTTAGATGCAAATTTTGGGGATTGGGGGGCAAAATTTGTGTTTGGCCCTATATTTTAAGAGTTAGCACCAGCTATGTCTGGGTCATTGGTAAGTATAAAAAATATAGAAATTACTATAAATTTTTTAACTTTTCTCGTCAGACAATAACTTGAAAATGCTTTGAGCAATTTTCATGATTTTTGGGTGGCAAGTATATGTTGATGGACGGAATCTCCCTTTCTTTTTGTGTCGCCGTCCGATATGTCATTCCAGAGTTATGGGACTTTATTCGTCAAAATATAAGCAATTTTCCACATGTCGAACAATAACTTGAAAATGCTTAAGAGCAATTTTCATGATTTTTTGGTTGCAAGTATATGTTGATAGAAGGAATCTCCCTTTCGATTTGTGTTGCTGTCTGATTTGTCATTCCAGAGTTATGGGACTTTATTAGTCAAAATATAGACAATTTTCCACATGTCGGACTTTGAGCAATTTTCATAAACCTGACAAGTACACATGTATACTCATATTGTGTGCTTCCCTCTTGTAATTAATAATGGGCGTATCATGCACTCATGGCGCAGCTGTTTATTTTTTTTTAAATTGGGGTGGAATGGAGGATTTTATTTATTTTTTATTATTTTTATGGAATGAATTTGTATGCCGAAATGTAGGTATTAACTGGTGGGGTGCTAAATTGTTGTTGGTGGTCAAAATGTGTCTAAATAACTACATATCAAAGATAATATGCAGCACATGGATAGAATATGAATCCTTCAAGTTGCATTACCCACACTCCAGAATAAAACCCAAATATGGGCCTCCAGAACCCAGGCAAACAAAGTTTGTGTTCTAATGAAGTAGTTGCGGTAATATATAGTAATTAATGAGTGTAATTATTCATTTAGCTGCCATTTATGCAGAATGATTCGCAGGTGATGGTTAACTCATACCCAAATCGATTTAACTACTGGGCTTCTTGCATGCATGATGCAATAAAAACTTTTGGTTTGAGCCTAAATATAGGGGTGGGAGCTGAAGATAATCTTCAGTATTCACTTTTGATGGCCTTAGACCACAAAGCTCAATAAGGCCCCCACAAGTTAGATCTTCTGTTTCTCAGGCCATTTTTGTAAAATTGCATGTGGGCAGGCAGTTTTTTATTTTTTATTTTTGTAATGATTTCTTTGCTATCAAAAGTTCATGTTCTTGGTTTGTTTTATGTTTTTGGCCTCATAATCTACAGAATAGCATGGGTGGTGGTATATTTCATCCCTTGAGTGCAAGAAGACTTTGCAATGCTAATGCTTTGCTAAGCCTTGTTGCATTCATGGGAAAAATTTATCAATTTCATTAACTTGCGTAAGATATCAGACATAAACCATTTAATTTTATTTTTTTTCCAAGTTTGCATTGGTTATAAAAAAGAGAACATGCAGCAGCCAAAAGGACCATGCGTGGGAGGGTCTGAGAAACAGATTTTAAACTTTTTTAGGCCTACAACAGAGTAATTTTTGATTATCTGTGTAAATATTGGGTAAATCTCAATATCTTTTAAATAATTAAGAATTTCCTTTTATTTATAATCCATATGCTATCAACAGTATTAGAAGCATTGGAGCCCTGAAATGTTTTAACTCTTAAAAGCATTGAAATTTGTATAAACTTTTGCTATGATTGGACAAGCTACATCCTGTGACATTAGTGTTGTTTCTAGGCAAGTCCTGGCTGCCTACATAGGTAACTAAGGCTTCTCAAGTAACAACTGCCAGGGTACTTGGAATGTAATTTGCAAGTTTAACTAAAGAGTGCATATTGGGACAGCTGTTTTGATGAAGTAAAAAGTGATGTCTTAACTAATAGAGTGCTGGAAGCCCATATTTGGGCTTCACAGTGAAGTACAGATGCTGCAATTTTAAAGTTTCATAGTCAGTGCTTGTGCATCATATTATCTTTGAAATGCAATAATTTAATCTGTATGGATTTGCCTTGTTACTATTTACGGGAGAGTGCCTATTGGCACTCTCCCATAAATTGTAATGAGGCAAAAAAAAGTGAACAAATTTTGATGGCCTAAAATAATGTAGCACTCTACCAGTTAATTAGTAGGCCTTGTGTGGGCTGAACATTTTTTGAAAGGATAACTTTTGTTATATATAATTTTATTTTTTTTTGCAGCCACAACCCACAGAAAAAGGACTCGAAAGATCATCCTGTTGTGAAAAAGCTGTTTTTGTTGAACCATAAACCTGAACTGTTATTCAATGCAAGTGAGTCATTACTTCATACTAGTCAAAGCTTCCAACATTTTGTCTGTCAAACAAGATTGGATTGGATGAATTCCTATTTGCATTATGGAAAAAGTTTGCAGCTTGAAATTTTGAATTTCCAACACCAGTGTGCAGAGGGTTAAAGCATCCAAATGCAATCCTGGAAATAACATGTGAACGATTGTTTAAGTTACATGCGGGTTAAAATATATGAACAAACTTCAGGTTACAACAAAGTAATGCAACATAACTTTTTGAAATTACTAATCTCGCATGTTTTACCAGAAAGACTTGACAGTCTTTTAGAACTATCTCAACTCCAAGGTTGAGTATTGCATGTGCATATGAATAGAATGGTATATTGTTTCCATCTAAAAAGAATTTATGCCAAAATAAATAGCAACAAAGAATGTGCGATCTTGCTTTGACAAGATCGCACCTTAGTTGTTGATATTTATTCAGGTGGAAATCCTGTTAAGACTTAAAACAGCACAACCAGGCAAACGAAAGACAGAGAAGGCAGAGAAACATCACAACACCCTTTTTCCTGTGGGTTACCACCATGCTATATTGCGTAAGCCCTTTATTTCCAGGCCTGCAAATAACTTTGTGGAGTAGATAACTAAACCTTTAACTAATGTAAGAATCATATACGATCAGCTGTATTACAAAATGATTGCTGTTCAAACTTTAATATTTTTTCAGTTTTTGCTTCCGAAACCGCTTATAGCTTCTCATTGAAACATGCTTTTTCCAGTAAGATGACATTGTCAAGGCAAAAAGGTTGTAAATATTCAGTTATTAAAGGAAATTAGTGAGCCAGTGTTTTCCTCTTGTTGTCTTATTTAAAAGGTTAATGTTTTAAACTTTTTCTTCATGAGGACTTTTCCAATACATATCATTGAATTGACCTTGTTCCGTTATATCAGGGGGAAAAAAGATTATAATGTCCTTGAAAAGCCTAGAATTTTTGCTGGAAATAGCTGTTAGGTACTCAAATTTAAGTTGAGCTGCATGGAAAACTTTGTAGCTACTTGAATTTCATTTCCAAAATTATGCCAGAATCAGCTAGAAGAGTTCTGGTAATTGTTTGTAATGCTAAGACATTTAATATGGATTGTAAATCTTGAGTTAGTCAGAATTGTGAAAATAGTCGTAGGTTGTGGCACTTCACTTTCTGTCTTCCAGGTCCTTGAAAGTGCTTTGATTTTAACTCCTTACATACTGCTGGCTGATATTCCTGGCAAGGACAGAAAATCTTTTGCCACTAAAATAAGTATAATTTGGGAACTTGTTACCAAATCTTCCTGTGTAAATTGTAGCAACTTTTTTGTACATTGATTTCTTAAGTTAAATTGTTATGAAGTTTTCATCAAATCTAGTCATGGCTGCTTCACAGCAGCCAAGTCTGGATTTAATGAGAAATAGTTTTAAAATACTCAATGGGTTAAAGGTTAAAATTGAATCTCAAGACCCTTGAAATTGCTTGGACAATTGGACTTTCTCGGAGAAAATCATGTAAAGAATTTGAGAAATATATTTTGGTAATTAATTGCTGATTTGGAGGAGAGTTAGACAGAACATAATGAGGATGGAGTATCGTTGACAGGAATCACTGAACTGAGTTGGCATATTTTTATACTGTACCAATGACCCAGACATAGCTGGTGCTAACTCTTAAAATATAGGGCCAAACACAAATTTTGCCCCCCAATCCCCCAAATTTGCATCTAAAACCAAAGAAAACATGTCCTGAATGGCCCTCCACACTTCACCTCTACTGCGCATGCGCAGTGTCAAGGACGTTCCGAAATTGGCGCCATTAATCATTCTAAGTTTGGCCCTTCATCAGTTAACATCTGACTGATCTTTGTGCTTGTAAATCTCAGTTTAAATGATGCCAGACACATAAATATTAGTGAAATGGTGATTCTAAGGAGGATAGAGAAGGAGGAGAGGAAAAATGTGTGACAGAATGTTATCAGGGCTGTAACTTAAAATTTTTTAATGAAATTATGTTAAGTTACCTATTTTCGAGGCAGCAACCATTTTGTTGTCATTCTGGTTATTTAGTTACACTGATTTTTCAGTGTTTTCCTCTCTCCCTTTCCTTTAAGTCCCCTCTTGCTATTCTCCCATGCTTTTGGCATAGTTTCTGTAATTATTATTACTAAAATTTCTTGGGAGTTTTAGCTGAATAACAGAATGAATTCTGTTCTTTCCCCATGTTTACGTCTTCACCTACGGGTGGTTAGGCGTTGTGTTCTGCATCTACCATCTGATGTTCTGCAGTTTCTTCCCTGGAAGTCTCTGTTTTGCATCAGATAGTGTATTTTTGGTAACTGATTCCGGGCCTGGGTGCCTGGAGTCTTATTTTAGTGTTTTTACACTCATTGTTTACATTTACAACAGCCCTCTGTGTGAGGGGGGGATTTCTTGAAAATAATATCTTGATGTTATTTTAATCATAACTAGATACATTATTATTGTTCGTAAGTGTTGAATAAATTGTTTAAAATATTTTTAAAATTTTTGTACACACTTAGGCTTGGGATCCATTGGGGCTCAACGTTACTTTTCAGAAACTTGGGCTGTTCTGAAAAAATATTTTTTCAAAATATTTTGATTTCAATTATTTTTTCTATATTAATGGATCATATTATTATTATGTATTTTGATTGCCAGGGATTGGTGCGAGTACCAGGACTTTGTTTTCTTTTCACATTGAAAGGATTTTGATCAATTGTAATAAGAGGAAGTCTTCCTCTGACTTTTATAATCATTCTATATGTAGTCAGTGTACTCGCATTAACTCCTGTTCTGTATCGTATGTTTTCGATGACAACATGGGAAGCGTATGTCATGGTATGTTAGTGGGGAATTGGACACTCCGGTCCTTTCCCCGCAGGGTCACTCTACTTTATCAATTTCTATTTCAGACGATCAAGATTAGGGTGATGTATCTGTGATGTCTTCCAACAGTGTGCCTCCGTCGTCACAATTAATGAAGGGCTAGCGGAAAAGTGCTCATGTAAATACGCCATTTGCCTAAGAGGACCCTAGTAGGTTCGACGGCCTTTGACGTCCGCTAGCTCGCCCGGTGTAGCGTCCATTCATCGAATGGTTCGGCAGCCGGGTTCATCCGTTGCGGTCTAGAAGGAGTTTTGGGGTGATGCGAGCACTATAAATCAACCAAATGCACACCCAGTGACGGCGGATTAGAGGGAGAATGGAGGAAGCCTTTTAGTCCGGTTCATAACTCGTTCTGGTCCATCCGGACGGCGAGCGAGAGAGGCCCCTCTCTCGTACAACAACATCTGGCCCCAGATGTTGTGGTACAAAATGTTTCGCATTCGGAGCATACGTCCGTCGCTCGGGACGCTCCGACATATAGGCAGTCTGGAGTAGACTGTCAATAAGGCTTCCTCATTCTCATGGTAGCGCACACGACCGCTCTTGGCTACGTGACCTCGGATATCCAGTCAGCTTTGCCAGTCAGAGAATCATCGGTGACCAGGTCACACCATCCGGTAGCCAGGGACACGAGGCCTGCAGACTCCGGACGTTCGCATAGGAAAGTGTGCGGGAGTCAACGTACACGGAGCTTCCGGCGGCAATGCATCATAAGACCGCTACTGCACAGGCCTCGGGAACGGACGTGCTTTCCTAAATAGCACAGCTTATCGCAGCATCCCAGCATCAACTGAATCTGTCGCATATTTTTTATCCGACAATGCTGGGTCGGGACGCTCCGCGGAAGCGGGTACGGACGTCCGAAAATTTCATCTGGTCCGACGGGATACTGAAAGGGATTCGGAGGATTTCGAGCTTTCCCTTTTGGAACAACATATGCTGTTGTGTATGTCATCTGACTTGATCTTCTACAGCTTCTTTCGTCGGACCAGAATGCTGCGATGCCGGATAAGAAACTGATAGCGTCGGTGGACTTAGAAATTTTTGGTTCGGTTCAGGGACATCCTCCCTCAGTTCCGACATAGTCCAATAATGTCACACAAACTTTCGAATTATTGAACGACGCTATATATATTATTATTATATGCTTGCTATTACCAAGCATTTCTGGTTTCTTGTTCGCAAAGTTACGGAGATGTCTTTCAAAAGTGTGCCTCTGTCGTCATAGTTAATGAAGAGCTAGCGGCAATAAGTGCTCATGGAATATGTCTATCGCCTAAGAGGTCCCTTGTAGGATCGACGGAGTGACATTCGCTAGTTCACCCGGTGTAGCGTACATTCATCGAATGGTTCGGCTGCCGGGTTCGTCCGTTGCGGTCTAGGAAAGAGATTTGGGTGATGCGAGCACTATAATTACTTTAGTACTCACCCAGTGACGGCGGATTGAGGACAGATTGGAGGAAGCCTGTTAGTCCGGTTCCTGGCTTGTCCAGGTCCGTCCGGGCTGTGAGCGAGAGAGGTCCTTCTCTCGTCCAACAACATAGGGGACCACATGTTGTGGTTCAGATATTTTACATTCGGAGCATATGTCTGTCGGTCGGGACGCTCCGTTATATTGACAGTCCGAGAGACTGTCGATAATGCTTCCTCATCCTCACAGCAGGGCACACGACCGCACATTGGCTACGTGACCTCGAGTATCCGATCAGTTTCGTCATTCAGTGATTCCACGGCGAATAGGTCACACCATCCGGTAGCCAAGGGACGCGAGGCCTATACACTCCGTTCGCTCGCTTATTAGTAGTATGCACGGGGTAACGATCACGGAGCTTCTAGCGGCAATGCATTGTAGGACCGCTTCTCCACAGGCCTCAGTGACGGACGTGCTATCCGAGTTAGCACAGTTTTTTCGCAGCATCCCAGCAATCGACAGTTTCTTAGTCGAATCAGGAATTATCTGACGGCGCTGGGTCGGTGCGGTCCGCGGTTGCATCAGGTACGGACGACCGAACGCTTTATAGGGTCCGACAGGATGGCGAAAAGGATTCGAAAGATTTCAAGTTTTCCCTTTCGTAGCATCGGAAGCTGCCATTCATATCTTCTGGCATTATCTTACAGTGATTGTTATTTCGGACTACATTGCTGTGATGTTGGATAAGAGACTTATAGCGTCATTGGACACGGAATTTTGGATTGGTTCAGGGACATTGTCCCTGACTTACCGACACAGTCCAATATTGTCATTAGAACATGTGTATTATTTATCGACGCTATATATGCATATAAGCCTGCTACCAAGCATTATAGTTTAGTTTCTTGTCCGCAATGCTCATTTCTGCCTTTTTATCATTTATACGAGTAATTTATTTTGGCAGAGCAGGGCATACCGAGAGTTCATATGCGTCAAGACGGCGTGGTTAAAGACTGGAAATATTCTTTTTCGCCGTCTATGTCTTTTCCAACCACAATGTTGGAAACGACAATGATGTCTAGTAGACTTAACTTAGACGCTTTATCATACGTAATCCACCTTACTGAGGCGTTATCATTACGTCTTCAAGAAAAGAATTACAGGATATTATCCTCAATGTGATTTCTTTTGAGGGCAGTAGTTTGTTCACGTATAACTCCGCCCTTCAGTGGCTGATTGGAGTTGGTTAGACGTGACGCAGCCCTAGCTACATCCACGCGCGTGGATAGTAAGGTGAAGAACTCTCTCAGAGTCGCTTCGTTCTCAGAGAAGCTTCTCTTCGACGGCAACTTTTCAGCAATCCATGAATTGCTCGATTTACACGTTCTCTTGTCTATCTAGTGTTGCAAGAGATTCAGACTGGGGCAAACATTCGGTGGTTGACTCAGAGAGTGCCACTGCAGTTGCCGGATCCGAGTGTTATAATTATGACGGTGGCCAGTCAAACAGGTTGGGATATAATATTGATCCCAACGGATTCGAAGTGCCAGGGTCTTTGGGTTCCGCAGTCTCTAAGCAAGCACTTATCTTCCGCGGAATAATGTTTTTTAGGCTTGCTTTATGTCATTGGATGAACATTATTCAGAAACGCATGTCCAAATCCTGTCCGTTAATTCGACAGTAGTGGCGTATCTCCGGAACCAGGGAGGCACTCATTCGTTTCCGTTATTCAATTTAATGGAAAGAATCCTTCTGTTTGTTATAGTACACCAAGTTCTGTTTCGGTCCGTCATATTCCGGGTCGTCTGATTGTTTTACCGGACTCCCGTTCACTTATGAGTCGCTTGTTGCCGTCAGAATGGACTCTCAACAAACAAGTATTCAATCAGATTTGCTATCAATGGGAGCGCCCAATGATAATTTATTTACGACACAGCTTGCTAATCAATTGCAGACGTATGTGTTTGCCTGTCCGGATCTCTGAGCTAATGTTGTTAACGCTCTATTGATCTAATAGGACGGAATGATAGGATATGCGTATCCTCCGGCGCTGTTGTTTCAGCAGGTATTGCTAAGATAAACAACCACAATACATTTCTGTTGATAGCATCTCTGTCTTCACAGAGACCGTGGGTAAATTTACTCTGATGTCTACTGTGGGACTTAACGCGAAATCTTCCTTAATGAGAGGATCTTTTTTCGCTGGGTAAAATCGTGTCATCTTTATCACAACCCGCAAGGTCGCAACCTTCACGTATTCCGTTGTGTGGTCCGTATTGCATTGTAAGCATTGTACTGGACGAGCTTTGGACGCAATTTCTTACTATAGGAGATCCTCTTCTTCGCTATTCTATGCGGCTAAAGTGGAGGCTCTTCCGTCGTTGGTGTAGGGATCACTATGTTCATATTGTTGATCCCTCCATACTACTCATTGCAACTTTTTAGTATACTTGTTTGACAAGATCTACTGCAGCCTGTTATTATTAAGGTTATAGGTTTATGTTACCTCATACCTCTGCACTCTATGATAGTTTACAATTGAGTCTTATGTCTCTTTATCTAAGTCAGTTAGTAATTTTTTGATAAATAGACTTAGAATCATTAGATTAAATTCCTATATGGAATTTAACTTCGGTTTCTTATTTAGCTAAGTAATCATTTGAGCCTCTGGAAACAGTAGTTTTCAAATTCTGACCTTTTAGACAGTAATTCTGTTGGCTTCTCTTTTACTGAAGAGTCAGTGAGTTTCATGCACTATCGGTGGATGATTTTCACTTTCGTAGTTTCGGAATCACTACTTCCTTTACTATTTAGGTTGGATTTTTGCATAAGAGTTAGGCTCCTAATATCCGGGACCTATTGTTATTTAGGTCCTTCCGTCTTCGTACGGGCATAGGCCTTTACTCTGTCCGGTTAGAGTTTATGTATTTATAAACAGATATCTGTTTATTACTACGGGCGTAAACTTCTTCTGTCTTTGATGCCTATTAGAAGGTCGTTACGCTCCATTCTATTGCTAATGGATTCAATTAACTATCGATACTGCTTATGGTATATCTTTGACTCAGCAGTTGTGTTTGAGATTTCGGCTCATGAAGTAAGAGTTCTTCTACATCTTGTGCTTACATTAATAGTGTCGCTATTATAGATTTTTGAAGGCTGCTCATTGCACTCAGCCATCCACATTCATGAATTTTTTATCTCAGAAATATTGAGTCCATTTCTGGAGGCCTCTATTGTTAGGTCTATTATCTACTGCTCAGAATGTCATTCACTTAACAGTTGCTACTATAGCTAGGTAGGCTGTCTGTTTCGGCAGTGACTCCATTCTGCTGCCCTCTTCGCTCTGGGCTATTTTAACCCAGGGCAAGAAAAGGGGGGGGGGGGGGGGAGGGTGTTCCCTTGGGTCACCTGTTTTTCTATGAAAACAAGGGGATACCTCCTCCGGAGTTAGTAATTCTGAGCTGTTATTGGGATGGTTGTTTAGTGAGAAGTTTATGTTTTAAAAATTCATTCAAGTCTTAGTTTTTAAAGTATAGCTTTTGAATATAGCACGTGTCAACGGGCATGATTATGCAATCCTCAGACACTTTTATAAAGAGTCTCTATTCTCTAGACTTACTTTATTTATTGGCTTACTTTAAAAATTATTAGTATAAGGATTATACTAGATATTAATAGAGTACATGGATGTATGATGCTCAATTTTGGAAGGTGTTGTATCTTTCTAATTTATCATAAATAAGAAACATACATGTAAGGCCTATTACTTCTTTTTCCCTACAGGGGATGACTCTATTTTATATTATTGAGCGTATTCCATCTTGCTCTTTGTCCTTGGCCCTCCAGCCTTTTTACTATTCAGCTATGTCTGGGTCATTGGTACAGTATAAAAATGTTAAAAAATTTATAGTAATTTATATATTTTTTATACTTACCAATGACCCAGACGGGGATGGCCCTCCCAGGAGTTGGGAACTCTTACCTCCCCGCTGAGTACATAGCGCTTACCAGGCACTGGTTATTAGAATGATTAATGGCGCCAATTTCGGAACATCCTTGACACTGCGCATGCGCAGTAGAGGTGAAGTGTGGAGGGCCATTCAGGACATGTTTTCTTTGGTTTTAGATGCAAATTTTGGGGATTGGGGGCAAAATTTGTGTTTGGCCCTATATTTTAAGAGTTAGCACCAGCTATGTCTGGGTCATTGGTAAGTATAAAAAATATATAAATTACTATAAATTTTTTAACTTTTCATAGGTGAAAATGAAATCTAAGAAAAAACTCCAACAACAAGGTTGTTGATTCCTGTCTCCCATGCAACAGAATTGTGTTCTGTATTTATACCACGATTAAACTAAATTAAGTGAATGAAGCTTAGATTTTCAAAGAAAAATGTCTCCTTTGGAGGTCTGTTTACTTTGTTGCATAACACTGTTGGTTTGTGTCAAAACATTTCATTTATGTCATTACATTGCTCAGAAGATGCATATTGACCAATCAGATATGTTCTTACATGTAACCAAATCCCACACACTTTTCAATGCCTGTAATGTATTGGGTTACATTATATGCATACAGCAACAGAGACGGTGGAAGCAAAAATAATGTTAGTAAGGGGGGACAAACTTCTGGATGACATTGGATTATTATAATCCTTGATGGGTGTGGGATGGGAAAATCTCACCCGAGGGCAAGATATTTGGGCCAGACACGAGGCTTGCTGGTGGCAGCTTGAGGGTTGAAGAGTTTTAGAGCATCAAACTTTGATCACACTGCATTCCGATGACGTCAGTATGAATGAGTTGGTAGCAAGAAACTGATACGATATGCATAACGTCATAATAATGTTATAAATGTATAACGTCACGTGGGTGGGGTGGGATACATCTGTCTCTCCCTGCTATCTCACCCAGGACACACATATGCTACACATGCAGTGGGGGGAGAAATATTACTCTAGCTTCATATCCTGAAGGCAATATATATATATATATATGTATGTTGACACTTTTCTTTCTTCGGGTTAAAAATGTTCTATCAGGTGATGGATGCTTCCATGTTTATCATTTTCCTACCATGGTGAAGGTTGGTTGGTTATTACTAAAAATTCCACCTATGGACGGACAGAGGCATCCACTATGTTTCTTCCAGGAGAAAATAAATGGGGCAACCAAGGTTCAGCCTGTGTTAGGAAAAAGTCTGAAACCCCCCATTTCCTTGCATTTGAGTGAATATTTTGAGGTTTTTTTACAAAGATATATTTGTAAGATTTCACTTTGAGAGACAGTAATTGTGGTTGAATAAGTGAATATGGCTTTTCTTGCACTGAAAAAATATGGAAAAAACTATTTCTGACACTGGTCATTGGGAAGCTCTCTTTCCTGGAGAGAGATTCCCAAGGATCAGTGTCAGATGCATGTATTATTGGTTCAGAATACATGTACAAGAATTGTTACTTGGTATTTACACAAACATCAGAGCGGATTAAAATAATTTTAGACTAAGATTCTGAAAAGTTAAAATTCTGTTGTGTCTATGAACCCTCTATTAGTAGGTCCCACTGACTTACAATATTGAAAAAGGTCATGCTGTCTTGTAAACGACACACAGATACTTCAATGTCAATCACTTGTTTACTTTCAGTTCAGTGCGTATTTTTTGGTGCGCTAGCCATGTCAACATTAAGAATGAAGTATTTATGGACTCCCTACATGTGTGTATTGGCTACTGTACCTGTGGCAGATTATGACTTGTGGAGGAAAATTCTTGCAAAATTTAATGCTACAGAAACAGTTGTTGTAAGTATACATTGAACTTTGTTATTAATGACTAAATGATTTTAAAACAAATAGAGATGGGCAGTATACTGAATATGCAGTGCATTATCATTACCATGCCAATACTGATTCACTGCCCTAAGGGAATATCAAAATTCTTAAATTTCTTTTTTGAAAAATATTCCTACCATATGTTGAAACAACTTTGGACAACAGAACAATAACTGAAAATGACTGACAAGAAGCACTACTTACTTACATGGTCACTAATCATTCGGCATTTGCTGAAAAAAAATCAGTGAGAAAATACTTTTTTTCTTTCAGCATTTTTATTATTAGCTCAACTTTGGCGAAGCCAAATTTGAGCTTTTGCCATGGCCAGTCGTCCGTCTGGCCGTCTGTCTGTCCATCTGTCCATCAACAATTCAATACGGCTCGGGCTAGAGGCCGTATTTATGAACCGATCTTTACGAAACTTCTTGGGTACCTTTGTTATGACCGTGGGACGAGAACGAGTGTTTTGGGGTCCGATCCGAAATTCAGGTTGGCCGCTGGCGGCCATTTTGTACAGACTTAGGTGAAATCAGATTTTTGCGCAGAACATCCATATGAAAGCGCTGATTTGAATAATTTTTTGTATGACTGTTTAGTACCATGGGATACATCACATATAATATAGGTTTTTTTCTCGTATGTAAATTATGCAAATTAGACTAACTTTGATGTATTTAGTGTTAATTTCAGCACTGTAAGTGCAAATGCCAATACGGCTCGGGCTAGAGGCCGTATTTATGAACCAGTCTTTATGAAACTTCTTGGGTACCTTTGGTATCACCGTGGGACGAGGATGAGTGTTTTGGGGTCCGGTCCGAAATTCAAAATGGCCGATGGCAGCCATTTTGTTCAAAATTAGGTGCAATCAGATTTTTGCACAGAACTTCCATATGAAAGCGCTGATTTGAAAAAAATTTTTGTGTGAATGTTTAGTACCATGGGATACATATAATACGGGTTTTTTTCTTGTGCAGAAATTATACAAATTAGATGAACTTTGATTTTTTCAGTGCTACTTACACACAGTAAGTACACATGTCAATATGGCTCAGGCTAGAGGCTGTATTTATCAACTGATCTTCACGAAACTTCTTGGGTACCTCTGTTATCACATTGGGACGAGAACGAGTGTTTCTGAGTGCGGTCCAAAATTCAAGATGGCTGCCAGTAGCCATTTTGTACCGAAATTTGGTCTAATCAGTTTTTTGTACACAACTTCTATACGGCTCAGGCTAGAGGCCGTATTTATGAACCGATCTTTACAAAACTTCTTGGGTACCTTTGTTATCACCGTGGGATGAGAACGAGTGTTTTGGAATGTGGTCCGAAATTCAAGATGGCCGCCACAGCCATTTTGTACCAAAATTAGTGGAGTCAGTCTTTTGTACAGAACTTCTGTATGAAAGTTCTGATTTGAATAAATTTTTGTATGAATGTTTAATAAAATGGAATACATCACATACAGTACAGGTTTTTTTCTCATGCAGAAATTATGCAAATTATATGAATTTTGATTTATTTAGTGCTACTTATACAATGTAAGTGCACATGTCAATACGGCTCGGGCTAGAGGCTGTATTTATCAACCGATCTTCACGAAACTTCTTGGGTACCTTTGTTATCACCTTGGGACGAGAACGAGTGTTTCTGAGTGCGGTCCAAAATTCAAGATGGCTGCCAGTGGCCGAAATAAGGTCCAATCAGTTTTTTGTCACAACTTCTATACAGCTCGTATTTATGAACTGATCTTCATGAAACTTCTTGGGTACCTTTGTTTTCACCTTGGGACAGGAATGAGTGTGTTTTGGGGTGCCTTTGTTAGCACTGTGTTATGAGAACAAATATTTTGGGGTTCAGTCAGACCCACTCTGGGACTCAAAGATTTCTTTTCTAGTTTAGCATCTGGCTGTCACCCACCTTCACAATACTTTACCTATACATTTGTTATAGGCTATGGTCAGTATTTATGTACAGACCGTTACAATACTTTATATGTACCTTTGTTATGAGGTCATTACCTAGATCTTTGTCATTGCTGTGTCATATACTATACATGTACATGTCTTGACAAGTTGACCTACAGTGTCATTGACACTTTCATAATAAACATCTGTGTAGAGTTCTTGTGTTATTTCCAATGTTTTGGCAAATAATACATTCATTATTCTGTGTACATTGATTATTGCCATGTTTTATCATCATGAGTTGATAGTTGGATGTGAACATTCTGGGCCTCTGACTACAGTAGAACTTTAACCTACAGCTGGGTAGTGCAGTGTAACCCTGGTAATTGATTAGTCAATTTCCCAGTGAAAATTATTTAATTAATAGGAGCATGAAATCAACAGGGAATTGGCCACATTTCTGTCTTCTAGAGAGAAACGGAGCATTTGTTTCACGATATCTTGTTTGACAGAGCCTATAAAGCTCTGTTGATCAAGATACAATGAATTAAATGCTTGTGTTTGATGCATTGAGGGCAAATAGGTGAATAACAAAGAAAATTCGTAGATTATCAGGGTAATTTCTGAATATATTATCAGATTTTTTATTCACTCAACAGAAATTTACTCTATAACCTACACCCAATTAATAGGGTTATACCATTCAGTATTGTTATTAAAATATCTCAGAAATTTGCAATTGCCATGTTTTATCATCATGAGTTGACAGCAGAATGTGAACAACTTGAGTCTTGACAACTATAGAATGAAGACCTCGAGCTGGTCAGTATACCGAAAATACTATTCAGTATTGGTATCGGAATGTCTCAGAAATTTGAAATGTTTACTCTTTTGAAAATCATTAGTCATTCAACACCTTTTTTTAAATTGGGAGTCTCCAGCATGTTTATTACACATCAATGTTTGAATAGATTCAGCTTTACTTTTGTGTAGATTTTGACGTGTTAAAAACAAAAATGGGTAAAAGAAAATTTTGGCACAATTTTGATTATGAGGGAGGTTTTTTGAAGAATTTTAATTATGAGGGAGGTGCCTGAGAAACAAGTTTTTTTTTTAATGGCCTTACCACCGATTTGTTCGATCCTGCCCACATAAGACCGCCAAAGTTTTTGAATCCTCAACAATCTATCTCCTATGCATGGATTTGTTATCCCCCAAAAAAAATTTTGCAGGAATATAGCCCTGGCACTCTCTGTCGACCGACTGCTACTCTGTCTATTTGTAAATGGAGTTGGTTTCCATCTCTAACTGAAGTCTTGCTTGACTGATCAAAACCAAACTTGACATGTTGTTTGGGTTTGATGAGAGGTAGAACCCTTTTTATTTTGGGGTCGTTCCAAAGGTCAAGGTGACAGTGACCTTGAACTTGAAAATTTTTTTAGAAGTTTATTTCCACTCTTTAATTAAAATTCTGCTGGGCCGATTGAAACCAGACTTGCCATGTGGGCAGTGGATGGTGCTAGGAAGAACTCTATGTATTTTGCCCAAGGTCACAGGGACTGTTAACCTACAAATTTACCTGCTTTCCACTCTTTAATTAAAATTCTAACTGGACAGAATTACATGATGGAATTACAGATTTCCCATATATAATAGATTTTTCATCTTGTGATCAGTACTGGAAATAAAACCTTCAGTGTGATAACACGGTATGTTATTACTGTCAAACCAAAGCAAGTTAAAAATAGTGTGCCTAAGTTTTCTGATTGCTCTTAGGAGTGCTCAAATTGTCACCGCAAATGTTAAAGGCAAGTGATTTGGGAAACTGGTATATTTTTATACGACAACCAATGGCCTAGACTAGCTGGTGCAAACTCGATATTATCAAGGGCCAACACAAATTTTGATACAAAACCAAAAATTAAAAGTCCTATCTGTCCCTCCATACTTTTACTCTCTGCGCATGTGCAGTGGTCCGGAAGAGAAAACATCATTCTTTGTTTGGCCCTAAAGTCAGTAACAGTGAGCTGATATCTTTGCTTTAAAATCTCCTTTTCTGAGGATGCCAGACACAAAACAAAGCAAGAATTGGTGGATCCAAGGCTGTTAATGGTGATGGAAGTGAACTACGGTGGTTTCAGACAATCAGGGCTATAACTTTATAATAATTATAAAAATTATTTCATGTTTCCCATTTTCGGGACATACACCTGACGTCATCATTCTTGCTAATGATTAATCCACTGTTTGTTAAGTATTCCTTCCCTATCCTTCCATGAACCCTTCCTGTTAAACTCCTAAGCTTTTTGGCTATTTTTTATTGAAATTTTTTATTAAATTTCTTGGGAGTTTAACGTGTATTGCAGAATATTTATTCTGTTTATCCCCATGGTTAACATCCTCACCCTAGGGGTGTTAGGTCATTTTAATCTTGCATCTTCTATCTGATGTATCGTTTTCTCTTCATATGAAGATCTAGCTTTGCATCTGGTAGCATTTAAATTGGTTTCTGAGTTTGGGTCTTTTTGTGCCTGATGTCTTGTTTCCGGTTTTTTCCTTGACGTTTATATTGGCAACGTCCTCAAATATATGTAGTATTTCATATTATGTTACTGTAGAATTACTTTAGGATACATTGATTTATTCCGGTAGTGTAGCTCATAATATTTGGATTTTGTCCACACTCGGGCTCTATCGGGATGCCCTTGGGCTCATTATGTTCCCTTTGGGAACTTTGGCATTTTTTCAAAATTTTTTCGATAATTTTTTTTTTATGGATTTTGGATTTTAATTTTGATTGCGATTATTCATGTATCTTTATCATATATTTTGTTGTGGAGTTTGTAGGAGTGCTATCGACTTTGTCTTTTGATTGTAATTATGAAAGCTTACTGCTCAAAATGCAAGGCGAGGAAGTCTTCCTCAGATTTACATGCTCGTTGCCGTGCCTGTAGTCGTTGCACTCATGCAGATTCTTGTCCTACTGTGTACATTGGCATGACAGACGTTGGAGATGGGTGTCACAATGCGTTGTTGGCGGTGAAGTTCCTATGCCGGAACTCTCACCATAATATAATTCAAGTTTTTCAGTTTCTATTTCAGAGGAACATGAACATGGTGATGGTATTGTGACACCCATCCAAAGTGGGCTACCATCGTCATGCTCTGTTTAGCAAATAGAGCTAGCTGCAATGTGCTCATGAATTTAAGCAAGGGTTTAGGCCTCTAGTTAGAGGAGTTCTTAATCCCTTGCAAGTAGCCAGCTCAACCGGTGAAGTGGTTACTCCATCCGTGGGAGCCATGACATCAGGTAAGTCCGTTGCAGTCAAAGGAAGTGTGTAGATTTGGGTAGAGTGAGCACCTCAAAATCAAAAGCTCACCCAGTGACGACGGAAATAGGGACAAAGTCAGCAAATTTCTTTTAGGGAGGCTTGGTGAGGTCTAATAAGACCGCAAGCGGGAGAGGCCCATCTCTAACCCAGCAACATTTGGGGCTAAATGTTGTTTTGAGAAACTTGCACAAGCCGGAACCAAGTTTTCTTTTCGGGAGGCTCGGCGAGGTCTGATAAGACCACAAGTGGGAGAGGTCCCTCTCTAACCCAACAACATTTGGGGCCAAATGTTGTTTTGAGAAACTTGCACGAGTCAGAGCATACATCCACCCGCCGCTCGGAACACTCCGTCTAGATGGCAGCCGGGGTCGGCTTCAGTCACGGCTTCCTTTGCTACATTATAAAAGCACACATGACCGCATGCTAGCTACCCAACTTTGGATATCCAGCCAGTTGCACAAAGTCAGAGCCAGTCTTTGCCCGTGAAGTCGGACCATCCGGTAGCTAGCGATCCAAGGCTTTGTTCATCGGGATGTTAGGAGAAGAGATTCATCTCCGGATCTTAGTCCCAGGAGTAGCAAGCAGCGGAAAAACAGAAGACTGCTACTCCTCAAGCCCTGGTAATGGACTTGTTGTCGCAGATTGCGCAGCTGATTGCAGCAAGTGCAAGAGCAGCCTTCCACAGACTCCGGTTGTGGGTTGTCGGACGGTGCTGGGTCGGTCCAGTCATCTGTACATGCAGATGCAAATGACTGAATGTCACAGCTGAATCAGTCGGATGGTGAAAGGGACAAGGAAGAGTATTACCCTTCCCTTTCGGAACAGCATATGGTAGCGATGAATTTTATTTATCAATACTATACTGACTTGGTTCCACATGATCAGCAAGCTGTGACTACAAAAGAGAAACCGCTGTTGTCTCTGAAGCAGATTTTGTGTGGAGAAAAGAGCATGTTCTTTCCTTCCCGAAACAGTCTTGACAAGTGTCGGAGGCCTTTGGCCATGTTATCGATGTCATGTTCACCTCTAGTGCTAAGAGAAAGGCGGTTTCTTATTGACATCTTCAATAAATATATTTTTTCTTGGACTACGTTCATTTAAAACGGTTGGAGAAGATTCCAGAGAGCTCTTCTGTGTTTAGATGAGCAGGCTGGAAATGGAAATAGGTCCCTACCTGCATCATTCAATATACGCTCGGAAGTGATGGAATGTGCTATTTCATCTAATAGAGCAAATCTGGGCATGATGTCCCATGCAGATCACCTCACCAGAGCTATGGCGTAACGTCTTAATGGGAAGGAATTTGAGGACATTTGTTCCTCGCTTAGAGTTCCTTCCAGGGCAGTCATGTATGCCACGTACAACTCCGCCCGGTCAGTGGCAAATTGGGAGTTGATCAGACGTGATTCTGCTCTTGCGACGTCATCACTTATAGATGACAAGGTGAAAAGCTCTCTCCAAGTCACTCCAGTCTCCAGATATACCCTATTTGACGAGGAGCTTTCGTTAGGCTATGAACAGGCTTCAAGAAAGCTTCCAGTGCACTGCTACTGAAGTCTGCACCTCAACACGCTTCAGCAGACCGGGGTAAGCGAGGCCGTTCCACTTAATCAGCGGAGGGAACTCCTCGCGAGGGTACAATAAACCCTCTTATACTTACTCTGGAGGTCGTCAGTACATCAACTCCGAAAAGGGGGCGCAGGTCTGATCCAGACTATAGGTCAGATGCCCCTAAGCCGACGGGACGAGGTTCTTTGTAGGGAGCATATAGTTTCTCCTTCCGTAAGCCTTGTTAGTCGTACAGGTGATGAATAAGACCTATATTGCTTACCAGTTGACGGAAGGTTATCATCTTCGCGAGAAACTGGATTTATGTCACAGAAGATTAGTGGGTAAAAGTATTGTCTCTGAAGGCCTACGGCTATGATTCCGAACATAACCCCCACTTGCAAGATGTCCGTGTTGGACAAATCTTCCGGCAGATCCTTTCAAAAGGGAATCGCTCCTAGTGGAGGTACAGGCTCTCTTATTGAAGGAATCAATAGAGGTCGGCAAGAATAGACATCTGTTGCTTTCCACTGGCGGAAAGTTATCAACCTCACAAAAATGTGGATGAAAATTGCGGAAGATCAGTGGATGAGAATGTAGTCTCGGCAGGCCTGCGGCTATCAGTCCGAGCAAAGCTCCACTTACTACAAGTATGTGTTGGTCAATTCTTCCGGCGAATTCTTCCAAGAGAGTCTCTCCTTGTGGAGGTATAGGCTCTCCTATTGAAGAAAAGCAATAGAGGTCATCGAAATATTCTCCAGATTTTTTCAAATCACCTGTTTTTCATCCTGAAGTCGGACGAATAGAGCATAGATAGGCTGTGACAGCTGACTTGTTTGGAATAGAGCTGTTAGAGGGAATAGGTACGTCTTTTACCTCTCGGTGTTCTTTTCCTTGGTGTCATGAAATTTATTGTCATAGTGGACGTCATAGTCTCCTTATGTACTGTTACAGCGGTCTTTTCTTGAGGCTAGTGTTGTAAGTCTCCATTTAGTTAGCTTTCAAGGCCGCAAGTTACACAGATATGTCTTCAAGTAGACAAAAACACATAACTGCGTAGCTGCTTTCAGATTACTGTCTTTTGGGGAATTACAGCTGTTAGAATAGCAGCTTGTCATTCCCTACCTTGCACGATGATGGTTGTAAATCTCCGTTTAGTGAGCTTTCAAGTCGCTAGTTACACCAAGATATCTGTCTTCACCTAGAGGAAGACTTCTAGCTACGTTAGTCAGGCTCTGACCGCTGTCTTTTGGGGATCAAACTGATAAGGTACAGTGCTTTTCGGTTTGTTTTTATAGGTGTCATAGACATGAGTCTTATTGTTTACTCCATAGTAGCCTAGCTAGAATCATAAGCGAAATTGTTTCAGTAATTATGCAGTGACATAACTGAATTTATTTTCTCTTGGGACTGCTGTCTCTTTGGGAATTTAGAGCTGTTAAATAGCGGCTCTTCATTCTCTACCTTGCGCGACGATAGTTGTAAGTCTCTGTTCAGTGAGCCTTCAAGGTCGCAACTTACACCGATATATCTGTCTTCATGGAGATGAAGACTTATAAGCTACGGCTAGCATTGTAAGTCTCCTTAGTAAGCTTCTAAGGCTGCAGTTATCAGCCTTTTATTGTCTTCACATATAGGAAGACCTTTAGCTGCATCAGCTGGGCTGAGTTCGTTGTCCTATTGGGCATGATACCATACGTTAGAGGAGGTTATTCTCTTCCTACCGGTATGGTTTGGTGTTAGTTATATGAGTCGATAAGCTCTATTAATGATGCCATATTCACCGATTGTGATTATGTCAATATGGTGTATTTGTTCATCACATCCCTCTCCGTCCTTAGTGGCATTATGGAGTCAGTCAGATGTGAGGGAGCCCTGCGGTTCCTATTCTATTTATACCCCCCCTGCAAACAAAGTTTGGGGGGGGGGGTATATAGGAATCACCCTGTCTGTCCGTCCGTCCGTCTGTCCATCCTTATAAGCGCAACTCCTCCTAAACCATTTGAAGAATTTTCATGAAACTTTACACAGTGGAAGAACTCCATATGAAGATGTGCATGAAGCAATATAATTCCGTTCTGACAGGCACGGGGGGTATCACTTTGTGAGCTTGTCACAGTACCTCTAGTTGATGACTAACACAAGAGCGATTCAAGTAATGCGGGTGAAGGGGGTTCGATATGTATTTTTCGTCGAACCCCCCCCCCCCCCCTCAATGTGTTAAGAGGCGATTACAGGGCAGGACATAGTTTTCTTCCCGTAAACCTCATATGCATTTAGTATATACATGCCTTTCATGGCTTCTTGATTGGCAGCTGGGTCGTGTTCTAATGACGACCTCATGGGCACATCCACCTTTTAGTTGGTTTGTTTCCTGTGGTTGTTCCTTTTTTAGTCATATACGAGCATATGATTCTTTATCAATAAAATTGTTAGCCTTGGTGTACCTGTATGGTTGACATGTCGGTTATTTGGGCGACATTCTCCAATGTGGCAATTAGTCCACTCTGAAAAGTTTTGCTTAGTGCGGTCTGGCCTTTCTTACGACGTATGAGTTTATTATTCAGTTAACTGCATATTAACGTTGTATTATTCATTCAGTTTCCTGGTTACACTTGTATCACTCGGTCATACCGTGGTTACAGGCTGTATTCAGATGAGTACATGCGGGATTTCATTGCTCGCGTGCATTATATGTGTATTATTAAGCAGATGCATTGTTGACAGACTATATAAATTCTTGGTCTGCTTACAGAGCTCATGAGAATTTTGGGGCTATTTGGATCAATTATGGAACTGCCAATAGGCCGTCAATGAATATGTTCTCATTTTTTGGCATCATTATTTGGAGTAATATATTCTTCTCTGAACACTCATTGGTTGTTACGGACCTAGGAAACAATGAATTATTTCGGGGACGGTCCTTGACGGGTCTGTTAATCACAGCTCGTTCCGTGTTCTAAATCCAGGTTTCTGTGAAGATGCAGTACACATTCTCGTATATTCGAACAGTTTATTGGAGTGTTTTTGTTGGAATCAATTGTACATACGAACGGGGTCGCCTGCAGGTTGCCTTAGAAGTGTGTTTGCTCTTCAGATACTCTTAATTGGTATTAAATTGGACAAGTGTATGGTCGTACACTATATCACCGGTTTTCATCCTATCTACGTATTCCGAATCTGATATACCTTAGAAGCGTGCTCTGTTAATTACCGGGAATGCCACAGTAGCCTTAGCTTCTGAAGTGGCGTTAAGCACCAATAATTAATAATAATTAATAACAGGGTGCTTATTGGACAAATATATTTGGTTTATTTAGTATCGCTTTGCACTGATTCCAGAGCTCCCCCCCCCCCCCCCCCCTTTGTTTTGAAGAATAGTCCTACAGCTTGTTTATTCTTTATATATGGCGTATGTTTGTAGGGGTTAGTCTCTCACTCTCAAATTATTATTATTTTTTTTTATTGGTGTTTAAGGTCACATACTTATTCACAATGGCCAATCATGACCGTGACAGTGTTACGGGTGGAGGAAGCCGGAGTACCTGAAGAGAACCACAGAGCAACGACGAGCAGCTGCCAGCTCCCCAACATCGTAACTCTGCACTGCAGCATAGGCAGGGTTAGATTGGTTGAAGACATGCGCACCATCGCTTTTCAGTATGCCTTAGTACGCTGCATCATCGTGCCCCCATGTGGACAATCGGGGGTTAAGTGCCTTGCCCAAGGACACAACATGGGAGTCTGAATCGATCGCTCAGACGGTCACCCATCCGAGGATTAACCGGGCTCGACGTTGCTTAACTTTGGTGTTTTGACAGGAACCTGTTACCGCGATGCCACCGCGCCCCCTCACTCTCAAATATGTCATCCTAATTTATGGGGCTTAGTCATGACTAGCCTTAAAATTGGGGGCTCATTACACCCATCAGCATAATCATTCATGCTAAGAATATGGAATTACTTGGATATGGCTCCTTATTTATGATATGTCTTCTCTATTATTGTTTTGAGAGACATACATGTGATTCCTTTTAAATTTATTTTCCTTTCACCTTGGAATGCAGGCTTAGGAGCTATATTTGGTCTGCTAATTTTTAAGTCCTAGGCCCTCCGCCTTTTTACGATTCAGCTAGTCTGGGCCATCGGTTGTCATAAAAAAATATGATAAATTTTAAGTAATTTGTATATCTTTTATACATACCAATGGCCCAGACGGGGATGGCCCTCCCATCAGTGGGCACTCATAACTCCCCGCTGAGTTATTATTAGTATGCTCATCTACAAAGAATGATGTTGCCGCCAATTCCGGTCTCTTCCTGACCACTGCGCATGCAGAGAGAGTGAAAGTATGGAGGGCCAGATAGGACTTTTAATTTTTGGTTTTGTATGCAAATTTGGGTGATTGTGGGGTTGAAATTTGTGTTTGGCTCTTGATAATATTGAGTTTGCACCAGCTAGTCTGGGCAATTGGTAAGTATAAAAAATATACAAATTACTTAAAATTTATCATTTTCTCCATATGAGTGTATTTTATGTCTAATTTCAAGAAATTACTGATAAGCTTCTGTACAAGAGACTGTTGTAAGATGATGTACAGTGATGAAAATAACTATGGTAGTCATTTATGTTGCATCCCAGGCCTGGAGCATTCTGGGGTATAGGCAAGGAAGTTGAAGAAACGAATTGTTCATCCAGCTCAAGACAACATCTTTGTTGCATCAAGTTTACTCTGCAGTGTTGTGCCTCATCCCTGGCCTACCTGTTCTTGTGTTCCTAAAATAGCGGAAGGATATATCTAATAATTTTCATCCCACACATCAGGCCTACCTTGGTTCTAGGACCAGGTAGGCCTGGATGTGTCTCAGAATGTTTTATGTATATACTGGGAGTAAGAAAAAAAGTGTGCCTGAGTTGCAAATAAGGTACATTATTGGTCCGCGAGCATGATACTGTACCTCAGAAACGAAGCACTGGTAACGCTGAAAACTATAGAACAATATTTTTATACTGTATACCAATGGCCCAGACCAGCTGGTGCTAGCTCAAAAATATCTAGGGCCAAACACAAATTTTGCCCTCAATCCCCAAAATTTGTATGCAAAACCGAAAATTTGAAGTCCTGTCTGGCCCTCCATACGTTTACTCTCCGCAGATACCACGAAGTCACCGAAACTGGCGCCAACATCATTCTTTGTTTGGCCCTTCAGTCAGGTAACAACAAACTGACATCTGTGCTTTTAAATCTCAGTTTTAATGATGCCAGACACAAATTAATGGTTATTTTGGTGGATCCAAGGACTCAACTGGATGATGGAAGGAAGAAACGGTAGTTTGAAGTGTTCAGGACTGTAATTTTATAATAATTATAAAAATTAGTTCATGTTCCCTAATTTCGGGACATGGGCTTGACGTCATCATTGATTGATAATGATCTGTCCACTATTTGTTTAGTATTCCTTCCCTACCTTCCCTTGATCCCCCCAGTTAAGCTC
Organism: Pictodentalium vernedei; assembly: GCA_031216915.1. Lineage (NCBI taxonomy): Eukaryota > Metazoa > Mollusca > Scaphopoda > Dentaliida > Dentaliidae > Pictodentalium > Pictodentalium vernedei. The sequence continues at coordinate 459,763,779 of CM062296.1, read as the reverse complement.
CCAAGCTTTTTGTCTTGTTATATTGAAAATTTTTTTTTTATAAAATTTCTTGGGAGTTTAATGTATTATACTGAAGATTATTATGTACATCCCCATGGTTACGTCTTTACCCTTTGGGTGTTCAGGCATTTTGGTCATGCATCATGCGTCCGATGTATCGTTTTTTCTTCTGATGAAGATCTTGCTTTACATCGGATAGTCTTGTTTCTGTTACTGACTTCGGGCCATGTTGCCTGGGGTCTTGTTTTTGGTTTGAAGTTGCTTACTTTGACAATGCTCTGGGTAGTTTCCTATTATTGAAGGAACGACGGTTGTAAGTAACATTAAATATTCTGATAGTGTGGTAGTTAATTTTAAGGCATATTATTATAATTTTGTCCACACTTAGGCTCTTTTGGGCTCATCTTTCTCTTTGGAAACTTGGGCTCTTATACAAGAAAATTTTTTTTTTTTATTTTTTGAAGGAATTTTTCTTTTGAATGTATTTATTTCATCGATCATATTTTAATTAGGGCCCCGCTGAGAGGCGGACGCCCTACAGCGATCGCTCTGTCCGTGCATCCGTCCGTGCATCCGTCCGTCCGTAATCTTTCTCTTTTAGTAGATAAGGTTTTGATATTTGACATTTGGGTATATTATCTCAAGACGATGTGTCGCGTACCACGGTTGCCATGCTTTGACCTTGAACATTGACCTCAAGGTCAAATTATGCCAAATTCAGGGTTCTTTTCTGACAAGTTCGTGTCCGGGCTGTAACTTTTTTCCCTTAATAGATAGGGTTTTGATATTTGGTATTTGGATAGATTATCTCAAGACGACGTGTCGCGTACCAAAGTTGCCATGCTTTGACCTTGAAGTTTGACCTCAAGGTCAAATTATTCCGAATTCGGGGTTCTTTTCTGACAATTTCGTGTCCGGGCTGTAACTTTTTTCCCTTAATAGATAGGGTTTTGATATTTGGTATGTGGGTAGATTATCTCAAGACGATGTGTCACGTACCACGGTTGCCATGCTTTGACCTTGAACTTTGACCTCAAGATCAAATTATTCTGAATTCGGGGTTCTTTTCTGACAAGTTTGTGTCCGGGCTGTAACTTTTTTCTCTTAATAGATAGGGTTTTTATATTTAGTATGTGGATAGATTATCTCAAGACAACATGTCGCATACCAAGGTTGCCATGCTTTGACCTTGAACTTTGACCTCAAGATCAAATTATTCAGATTTTTTTTTTTCTGACAAGCTCGTGTCCGGGCTGTAACTTTTTTCCCTTAATAGATAGGGTTTCGATATTTGGTATGTGGGTAGATTATCTCAAGACGATGTGTCGCGTACCATGGTTGCCATGCTTTGACCATGAACTTGGACCTCAAGGTCAAATTATTCTGAATTCGGGGTTCTTTTCTGACAAGTTCGTGTCTGGGCTGTAACTTTTTTCCCTTAATAGATAGGGTTTTGATATTTGGTATGTGGATAGATTATCTCAAGACGATGTGTCGCGTACCAAGGTTGCATGCTTTGACCTTGAAGTTTGACCTCAAGGTCAAATTATTCAGATTTTTTTTTTTTTTTTCTGACAAGTTCGTGTCCGGGCTGTAACTTTTTTCCCTTAACAGATAGGGTTTTGATATTTGGTATGTGGGTAGATTATCTCAAGACGACGTGTCACGTACCAAGGTTGCCATGCTTTGACCTTGAAGTTTGACCTCAAGGTCAAATTATTCAGAATTTGGGGGGGGGTTTTGACAAGTTCGTGTCCGGGAAGGGATTTTAATCAGATTTTACCTATTGCTTGAAATATTTTAGTATTACGGTTCACATCAGTTTATACCTAACATCGGTTAGTTGCTGCGGGGCCCGCAGAGATGGATTCCATCTCCGTGATATCTAGTGTTATCTTATATTTATGTGGATTTGGTGGTGGTTCTATTGACCTATGTAGATTTTAGGTAATAATATTTCTCTAATAGCAGGGCAAATAAGAGGAAGCCTTTCCTCTATTTACATGGTCGTGTCTTGCTTTAATCGATGTACTACCACTAATTCTTGCACCATGTGTCAGATTTTGACAATGTTGATGACTGGTGTCATGGTTGATTGTTAGGCAAGTGGACACTACCGGTCCTCTCGCGGCGAGGGGACACTGCCAGTCCTCTCGTCAAAATGTCACTATAGTTTTTAGCTCACCTACTTCTGTTAGAAGTGGTGAGCTTATATGATGACCACGGGTGTCAGTGTCGTCGTCCGGCGTGTCCAATATTGTAAGATTTAATGTTAAGGTTAATTTCTCAAAGATCAGTGGGCTCAGGCCTTTGATATTGCATATGTAGGTTGTAGGGGACTATCAGAACAGTATTTAACCCTGATACTACGACTTTTTTCCAAATTTCACCTAAAATTGTCTGCCAAAACTTGTAAGAATTTGCGTTCAGGTGTGGTAAGAATTTGCGTTAAAGTCAGCTTTTGTGCAGATTGTGCTGCTTTAACATCTCATTACTGTTGATTTTCATATTTCAATAACAACTGTAGGTATTAACCCTACTGTATGCAGAAATTTAATGGAAATTTTCTTTTTTTTTCAGTCAAAATGTTCATGTTTTTCTTGGACTTAGTAAATTTTAAGTTGTAAAACTTTGTAAAGTTTGTGTTCAGGTGAGTTGTGTTTCTATGTGTCTTTCCAGGCGATTAATATTCTACACTTGGGTTATTGAACTCCATTTCAGTAATATTTAACCCTTTTACATGCATATTTGAGGAATTTGAGGCTGATTTTCTGCCAAAACTTGTTGTAAGAATTAGCGTTTAGGTGTTGTAAGAATTTGCGTTAAAGTCAGCTTTTCTGCAGATTGTGGTGCCTTCACCTCTCATTACTGTTTATTTTCTCATTTCAATAACTACTTTAGGTATTAACCCTACTGTATGCAGAAATTTAACTGATTTCTTTTCTTTTTTTCAGTCACAATGTTCACGTTTTTCTCTGACTTACTCAATTTTAAGTTCTAAAAGTTTGTGTTAAGGTGAGTTCTGTTTCTATGTGTCTTTCCAGGCAATTGATATTGTACACATGGGTTACTGAACTACATTGCGGTAACGTTGCGCCTTCATTACATGCATATTTGAGGAATTTGAGGGGGATTTTTGGGACTTATATTCACTTTCTTTAAAAAAAACCTTTTTTTTTTTATTTTAGTTGTTGATGTGATGTATTTTTGTTGGGACTTATAGTCACTTTCTTGAACGAATGTTTTTCTGCAACTCCTCTTTAACCAATGAATGTACTTCAATTACAATTTCAGTGATTTATGAAAGCCTTTCGTACCGGTAATTCTTATTTATGATTTAATATCTGGCCTCACGATTCATATTCTTAATCATAAACATTTCTAAAAGAAAAAAAATGCTTTCATATCCAATGATTCTATGTTGAATTGATATATAATAAATGCAGAAATATAGACTTTCAAAGCCATCACATACACCACATTAATCATTTGATGCCAAGTTAATGATTTATATTAACTAAATATTAGGCATGTTACATTGGAACGACATTATCAAGTGTGAATGTAGCATTGGGATGTAACATCCCTCTTGTTTAGTTTCTATTTGCAGAGGAACAAGAACATGGTGTGTTTCGTGACGCTGTCTGAGAGTGTGCTTCCGTCATCGTATTATACTATTAGAGCTAGCGGAAAAGTGCTCAATGATATAAGACAAGGGCCTAGGCCTTCGAATATAGGGTTTACATCCTTGTCTCCAGCTAGCTCAATGGGCAGATCTATCACGCAGAATATGGGTGGTGTGACACCGGGTATGTGCATAGCGGTCGAGAAGAGGAACAAGGGTGTACCGAGCACTATAAAAATCCTAACATGCTCACCCTGCGACAACGGAAAGGAGGAAGCAGACAAGTTCTGAGGTATGCTCATCCAGGTCTACCATGATTGCGAGCAAGAGAGAGGCCCCTCTCTCTTATAGCAACATCTGGGGTCAGAGGTTGTTGGTAGAAACTTGCGTCAGTTGGAGCTTACGTCCATGCCTTCCTGTCCAGGACGCTCCTTCTAATAGGCTGCCGGGGTCGGCTAGTCTTATAGCTTCTTCTACGTTCGAAAAGCACACACGATCGCACAAAGTCTGTTGTCACATTTAGACGGGGCTAAAAACCATGGCGCATGGTTAGCTTAACTTGACAAAGTCAAGATAAGCTATTGCCATCACGCATGCGGAAGTCTGTTAGTCTGTGAGTCTGTGACGTCCCCGCAGTTCTTGTCTGATCGTCACAAAATTTCATATGCAGGTTTGGGGTCATGTCTAGATGAGAACGTCCCCTTTTGGTCGCGATCGGGCAACCGGTATGGCTGCCCGAGCCCAAAACCCAAAAACCATTAGCACAGTCTACAGGTTGTATTTATGTAGGGTTTTTATTGTAACTTGGTAGGATGCCTCTGTATAATGCCTAGATGAGAACGTCCCCTTTTGGGCATGATCTATCAACCGTGATGGCTGCCCAAGCCCGAAACCCAAAAACTTTTAGCACAGTCTGCAGGTCATGTTTAATGTGGAGGGATTTCATTGTAACTTGGTAGGATGACTCCTTATGATGTCTAGATGAGAATTTCCCCATTTATGCATGATCTGCCAACCGTGATGACTGCCCGAGCCCAAAACCCGAAAACCTTTAGCACAGTCTACAGGTCATATTTATTGAGGAATTTCATTGTAACTTGGTGGGTTGACTTCGTACAATGTCTAGATGAGAAAGTCCCCTTTTGGACGTGATTGGGCAACTGTGACGGCTACAGGAGCCCAAAGCCCGAAAACCTTTAGCACAGTCTAGAGGTCATATTTATGAAGGGATTTCATTGTAACTTGGCAGGATGACTCCAAATAATGTCTAGATGAGAACGTCCCATTTTGATCGCGATCATACAGCCTTGATGGGTTCCCGAGCCCAAAAACCTTTAGCATAGGCAAAAGGTCATATTTATGGAAGGATTTCATTGTAACCTGTTAGGTTGACTCCATATAATGCCTAGATGATGACATCCCCTTTCGGTCGTGATTGGTCAGTTGTGATGGCTACAAGTGCCCGAAGCCCGAAAACCTTGAGCACAGTCTACAGGTCATATTTATGAAGGGATTTCATTGTAACTTCTTAGGATCACTCCAGATGATGCTCAGATGAGATTTCCCCTATGGTTGCGATCATTCACCCATGATGGCTGCCCGAGCCCGAAGCCCGAAAACCTTTAGAGTCTACAGGTCATATTTATTAAGGGATTTCATTGTAACTTGGTAGGTTAACTTCATATAATGTCCAGATGAGAACAGCCCCTTTTGGACACCATTAGGCAACTGTATTGGATACAGGGGCCCAAAGCCCGAAAATCTTTAGCACAGTCTACAGGTGATATTTATGAAGGGATTTCATTGTACCTTGGTAGGATGACTCTAAATAATGTCTAGATGAGAACGTCCCCTTTTGATCGCGATCATTCAGCCTTTATGGGTGCCCGAACCCAAAACCCCAAAACCTTTAGCATAGTCTATTGGTCATATTTATGGAAGGACTTCATTGTAACACGTAAGTTTGACTCCATATAATGCCTAGATGATGACATCCCCTTTTGGTCGTGATTGGTCAACTGTGACGGCTTCAGGGGCCTGAAGCCCAAAAACCTTGAGCACAGTCTACAGGTCATATTTATGAAGGGATTTCATTGTAACTTTGGAGGATCACTCCAGATGATGCCCAGATGAGAATGTCCCCTTTTGGTTGTGATTATTCAACCATGATGGCTGCCAGAGCCCAAAGCCCCAAAACCTTTAGCACAGTCTACAGGTCATATTTATTAATGGATTTCATTGTAACTTGGTAGGTTGACTTCATATAATGTCTAGATGAGAACGTCCCCTTTGGACGCAATAGGGAAACTGACAGTTACAGGGGCCCAAAGCCCGAAAACTTTTAGCACAAAAACCTTTATAATGCCTAGATGATGACAATCCCTTTTGGTCGTGATTGGTCAACTGTGACGGCTTCAGGGGCCCGAAGCCCAAAAACCTTGAGCACAGTCTACAGTTCATATTTATGAAGGGATTTTAATGTAATTTGATAGGATGACTCATTTTGGAATAATTTCACTGTAACTTGGTAACTTTTGTTGATATACGTTAACTGTGAGGGCCACATATATTAACTGTGAGGTCATATTAACCCACCCCTCAGATCTTTAGTACAGTGTACACCTCATATTATTTTTATCATAAACATAGCATACAGGGAACAGAAATGAACATATTCCCAATTATCACAATTCTTGTCTTATTTCATAATCCTTTCATAAACATTGAACATTATCCTTTTCATCAAACACAACACTCAAGTTTAGCTACAGTGTCATTGACACTTTCATTTTAGTTCCCTGTCGCCAGCTAGCTCGACCGAGGAAGCGGTTACTCAGGCCTCTGAGAACTGTGACGCCGGGTGTGTCCACTACGGGCTAGGAGATGATATAGGGTGGAGCGAGCACTATAAAATACTAACATGCTCACCCAGCGACGACGGAAGGAGGAAGCCGGCAAGTTCTGAGGTACACTCGTCCAGGTCAGCCAGGACCACGAGCAAGAGAGAGATCTGTCTCACAACGTCATCTGGGGACAGATGTTGTTTGTAGGAACATGCATCAGTCGGAGTTTACGTCCATGCCTTCTGTCCGGGACGTCCCGTCGGTTGGCTAGTCTTACGGCTTCCTGTACATAACGGCTAAAGTGCGCTTAATATTGCACAGGGCTATAAACCGCGGTGAGTAGTTTCAGTTCCCTGTCGCCGGTGAAGCGGTTAATATTGAATATGAGGACCGTGACACTGGATGTGTCACATGGTCATTGTAATGATTGTATTTAGAGCTAGCTGCATAAGTGCTCAATGATATAAGACAAGTTCCTAGACCTTAGAATATAGGGTTTACGACCTTGTCTCCAGCTAGCTCAACCGGCGTAGCGTTACTCAGAATATGGGCAGTGTGACGCCGGGTATGTCCGTAGCAGTCGAGAGAGAAACAAGGGTGTAGCAAGCACTATAAAACCCAATCATGCTCACCCTGCGTCGATGGAAGGAAGAAGCTGACAAGTTCTGAGGTATGCTCGGCTAGGTCTCCCAGGACTGCGAGCAAGAGGGAGACCCCTCTCTCTCTTTTAACAACATCTGGGGCCAAGTGTTGTTGGTAGGAACTTGCGTCAATCGGAGCTTACGTACATACCCATTGTCCAGTACGCTCAGTTCAATTCTTAGCCTGGGACGGCTACAGTTTGGCTTCTTCAGCGTCTACCAAGCATTCCCGACTGCACCTTGGTTAAGTGACTCAGGATATCTAGTCTGCATCGTCAAGAGGTCCACTTTTTGTGAAGAAAGTCGCACCATCTAGTAGCCAAAGAAATGAGACTTCATTCATCGGGACATCCGCTGTAAAGAGCCATCTCTCTCACACACTGTCCCAGGAGCAGCTGGTGGACAAGCCGCAAACATGACTGCTGCTCCTCAGGTCTCCATAACGGACTTGCTGTCGCAAATTGCGCAGCTCATCGCAGTATTCCTGCTAAGGCAGAAGCACTCAATGTCAATCTCAAAACTTGAGCTGTTGATTGATGCTTGATCGGTCCAGTCGTCTGCCTGTTCAGATGGCGGGGACCGTGATTCTAAACTGATTTAGATGAATGATGAAAGGGATACGGATGAGAATAACCTTCCCTTTCGGATCAACTCATGGATGATATGGATACTATACATTATCGTTTCCTTGAACTTGTTCCAGTGAATCACAATGCTGCGAGTAATTGTGAAAAACCACTAGCGTTGTTAGACGCTGACTTCATCCGGACAAAGAGCAGGATAATAAGATCTCTTTCCGGTTAAGTCTACACGGGTGTCACAGGTCTTCGATTATATAGACGATGTCATATTTAACTTCCTGTGGGAAGAAGTAATACGGTTTCTTATCATCATCTTCTGTATTTTTAACCATTTTTTGATCACGTACATTTAAAAAACGACAGGGGAAGATGTGTTGAGAGTTTCTCTGTATTGAATGAGCAGGCTAAGATCTTAGTTGTAGCCTTACCTTCATCATTTTGCTGTTCGCTCGGACACAATTGAGAAGATAATTTCTTAGAGCAAATTTAGACTCACGGTCTTATGTACTTCAATTTTAAGTACTGTGACGGAACGTTTATATGGAAAGGAATTTTGTGGACATTTGTTCTTTTTAAACAAATTCTTTCCAGGCCTATTTATCATATATATCTCTGTATTAACAGATGTTAAGTGGGAGCTATTCTGATGTGACGAAGCCTTGCGTCATCATCTTTAACATTTGACTAGGTGGAGAACTTGCTACAGGTCGCTTTAGTTTTCCAGACACTAAGTCTTTGATGGTAAGCTTTCATTAATGTAGGATTAAGCTACAAGAAAGAATCAATACTCGGCTCTTTAAGTTGGGGTCTAATCGACCAACACCAGCAGAAAGAGTAGAAGAGGTTGTCCTAGACTCAGATCGTCTACAAGGACTCATAGCGAAGTTATAGGTATCCATCCTATATATTACTTTAGGGATTGACTATACAGCCACTTGGATAGGGGGTTTAGGTCTGTTTGAGTTTACTGATCAGAGACCCCTGAGCCGGTGGCTCTAGGCTTTTATAGAGCTCGGTCCGACCGATTTTGATTGGAACTGGATAATTAGGTTATTTATAATAATCTTTCAGTCGAAAAGCGAGCGTTCAGCAATGCTGTGGGTATAGTTCTTCAGATCACTTGAATAATGAACTAGATAATGTTTCATGAGATGAATGATAGGATAAACGTATCCTACAATTCATTTTCAACAGGCTGGTTCATCTGTTGTTTCACAGAGCGAATTAGCCAGTTGTTTGGCTCGCTTTTATCTTTTATCTGACGCATTAACAGCGGAAAATTTTATGCATCGGATGGGGTTGTGCGGAGCAGCTATGAATGTTATTTCGTTGGGTTGCTTACACACGTCCCCTCCAGTTATTCTTAACTGGAGTGGTAGACATTTTTCGCTCTAGACCTGTTTTGTTTTTGCGAATCTTTTAACATAAGGTCAAGTTTGGGCATATATTTAACGGTTTTCTCAATTATGACCAACGTGAGTTCATATATTGAGTTACAATCCTGAGTCTGATGGTCTCTCCTTGCAGGGATCTTGGGACCCTCGGTTCTTGGAGACTACATATTCAGAAATGATGTCTTATTGTTTACGCTACATCATTGAATTTATATTATTAGCGATCATGTATTTATAGACGCAGATCAGAGTTTATCAGAAGAAAAGAAACACTTCTTTTGTCATTAATTTCCAATAGATGGGACATTTCGGTTCATTCTATTGCTAGATGGATTCAATTAGCTATTCGTACTAACATTCTATTGCTAGATGGATTCAATTAGCTATTCGTACTACTTAGGAAAATTTATCTTCCAATCAGCTGTCAGTGCTTAAGATTTCAGCGCATGAAGTAAAAGCGCTGGCAGCATCTTGGGCTTATTCTAACTGTATGGCTATTACATGATCTTATGTAGGATTGCTTCAGGATAGTTAAGTTTGCGGCGCCCAGGAATAATAGTTTCCATCATTTGTGTCGCCAGTATTAGGCATTTGAGCGCATACAATTGATGCTCAGCCGTATTCATGGGAATGAATGATAGGATATGTATATCCTTCAATTCATTTGTTTCTATTGATTACATTGAGGTTAAAGTGTCTGTTATTGAACATTCGCCAGAAGCTTCCCCCACAAGAGGGTTTTCTTCTTCAAGGGAAGTTTTGTTCTTCACGTCATTCTCTGCTCTCAGTGGCAAAACGGAGTATGTCAGATGTGAGGGAGCTTTGCGGTTACTATATTTTTGCTGTCTGGACCAGCAATGATTAAGTAATGTAGGTGAGAAGGTTTCGACATGAATTTGAATTCCCCCTCCCCCCCCCCCCCCCCCCACACACACACACACACACACACTCACACACTGTCGCGTATATATATCTTAATACATACATACTATGTGTTTGGGTCGTGTTGCATGGCGCCCTCATAGGCATATCTGCAGTTTTGTTGCATTAGTTTCCAGTGTTTATTTTCTGATTTCTAATATACAAGCACTTATTAAATCATCATAATTGCTGCTATTTGAGTTCATAGGTGACTGCATAACCACTTGGTGTTTTTTTAGATGATTACAGGCTGGATTTTAATGCACTCGTGCAATATTTATTACACTATCGCTTTGGTGGACCTTGAAATTATTGTATATTTCGGGGGCGGTCTGTGTTGGAGCCAGTTAATCATACCTACCTCCATTTCAAGATCCTGGTCTCTATTTTGTCGGTTCTCAAATCGCATATTCTCACGTGTTTATAGTTGTAGATACCAAATAGTACACGTTGGAGAGTGTTCTTACCGGATTTAATTGTACAGAGGCCGCCTGTGAATGGTCTTTGAAGTGTGTTTTCTCTGCAGAAATTGTTCATCGTATCTCGCTTTAATATGTGTATGTTATATTATTATTTCACTGATTTCGTCGTACCTGTATACGCTGTCTGCAGTGCATATTTTGTAGCGGATAAGGTTATTTACCAAAATTGTCACTTTAGCCTTGGCTTGTGAAGTGGCATTAAGCACCGTTTATTATTCATGAATTAATTCCTGAGTGCCTGATCGATATTTATTTATATTGTTTCCTGGTACCTCTTATTGATTCCACAGCTCTCCCCTCATTCTTTTGAAGATATGTTCTAAAAAGGGTGGGGGGTCATTTTCTCCACTTCTCTGGCTTATTGGGTATGTAACTATAAAGGAAGCTGTTTTGTCCATACCATATTCGGCGATCAGCTGTAGTATTATTGTATGGTGTAGGTTTATGGGCAATTTTCTCTCATTCTCAGATATGCCATCCTAATTTTTAGGGCTTAGTCCAGACTAGCCTTAAAAATTGTTAACTCGGTACATCCTAATTAGCATGATTTCATGCTCAGATTTAGGATTTACATAATTGGGATCCATATTAGGATATGTCTCTTCTATTATGGTATAAAGAGACATACATGTAAATTCTAATTATTCTAATTTTCTTCATCTTGGATTGCAGGATTTGATCTATGTTGATCTACTATTTCGGAAGTTCTAGGCCCTCCACCTTTTTACGATTCAGCTAGTCTGGGCCATTGGTATACAGTATAAAAATATGAAAAAATTTAAAGTCTGCGCATGCGCGGAGAGTAAATGTATGGAGGGCCAGATAGGACTTAAAATTTTCGGTTTTGCATGCAAATTTGGGGGATTGGGGGGCAAAATTTGTGTTTGGCCAAAGATATTTTTGAGTTAGCACCAGCTAGTCTGGGCCATTGGTAAGTATAAAAAATCTATAAATTACTTTAAACTTTTTCATTTTCCAAACAAGTATAATTTTCTTTCATGATTCAGTTTGCTAACATGTTGTCGGTCAATTTTTTTTTCATATCTCAATTATTTACATATTTATTGGTGTTTAAGATCACATATTTCTGCACAATGCCTAATCGTGACTAGGGGCGTAGTTAGGATTTCCTATTGAGAGGGGGCCATAATGTTTTGGGGGTTCCAGGTCAATATATACCACAGGCATATCCGAAGGCTGTAGGCCTGAGGTGGTGGTGGGTATAGCCCACCCATTGATGGGGGTTGGTGGGGGGGGGGGGGGGGGGGGGGGCTCCACCAAATCCCCACCAATGGGAAGGCCACACCCACCCCTACCTCAGGCCTATGGTACCCCTGCCATTGGTGAGGTTTTCTGGGGGGGTCCCCTGAGAAAATTTCGAACATTCATTGCCCTTAGAGTGGATCTGGGGCCTTTTGGTACCTTAATTTTCCCATTTTGAGGGGGGGGGAACACTGTAATTTTTAGGGGCCATGGCCACCCTAGGCCCCCTCCTCCTTGGCCATGCCACTGATCATGACCATCATATCTCAATAAATAGTTTTTCTTTCGTATAAATTTGTTTGCTTTTGTCAAATAAAATATCGTGAGCATGTGTTCAACTGTGTAATTAAACTGTAACTGCTGTAGGTGGGCAGTTTAATATTCACATGAGTTGTCCACACTAGTTTTCTCTTGAGTATTTTGAAAATAATGAAATTATCGTGTGCACAAAAGTAGTTGATGTGACAGCAATGATATAAATGGCAGAAACTTCGACCCCCCCCCCCCCCCCCCCACCAAGGGTTCATTGTAATGGAATTAAACACTTTAAATTCAATTGTAATAACTGAAATGAATTATCTGTCACTTCAGAGTATGAATGTGGGATGGGCATGCTAAGTTTTGTATGAAGTGCTATGCACTCCATACAACTTAACACACCCATCCCACATTCATACTCCCCATTAAGTGACAGATCATTCATTTCAATTCTTATATGAACCCTGATATAGGCTGCATACACATGTGCAGTTGCCAGTTTTTTTATTTTAATGTGAGGTGTCTCTTGTGCACCATCACGCCAGCAAGGTTTACTTTTAGCGAGTAGACAACAGCACGCCTTGGTTCCAACTAGCAAGTGATTAAACCTTGTAACAAACCAGTTGTATCCACCACGTAATATACGATTTGTACAATAGAAAAAAAATTCAGCAAAATCAGATCATTTGACCTCCCTCATTGGAACGAGTCTGATGCCGTAACTCAACAATAACACTCTTCACTTCAAATGGTAGCGAGGTATATACAGCGTGCCTCCCACTTTCAAAATCGAAAGACTGAGTTACACTGGGCTTTCACCTAGTGGTTGTTCTGTGCTCAGTACTACCTGCAAACAATTAGGGACTGATTCATTACTTAAGGAGTTTACTCCTTTTTACCTGCGTCGCCAGCGGCAGAGCAGGTTTAGTAACCGCTCGACTCTGTCCGTCCGTCAGTCCATCCGAAACACTTCTTCCGTCAAAGTTTTCTTGGCTTCTATGAAAGGGAATGATTTTATATTTGGTCTGCTGCTTCATAATGATGAGTTGTATCGTGTATCTAATTTTCAGATCTGCCGTACAGCCACTTCCTGTTTGCCGATACTTTAAAGTCTGTTCATCTCTGTAATCAATTGCATGCAGTGACGCAGGTCCAGACCCGGTATTGGTCTTGGCTAGTTTTAAAAATTTAATACCCTTTTGTCTATCTTTGTAATTCCAGTTTATTATTATTTGAATATTTTTACACAACAACCAATGGCCCAGACTTAGCTGGTGCTAACTCCAAAATATCGAGGGCCAAACATAAATTTTGCCCCCCAATCCCCAAAATTTGCATGCAAAACCGAAAATTAGAAGTCCTATCTGGTCCTCCATACATTTACTCTCTGCATATGCGCAGACGCCAGGAAGTGACCGGAATTGGCGCAAACATCATTCTTTGTTTGGCCCTCAGTCAGATAACAACAAACTGACTTCTGTGCTTTTAAATCTCAGTTTATAATGATGCCAGACACAAATCAGTGGTTAATTTAGTGGATCCAAGGACACAACTGGATGAAGGAAGGAAGAAACGGTGGTTTGAAACGTTCAGGGCTGTAATTTTATAATATTTATAAAAATTAGTTCATGTTCCCTAATTTCCAGACATAGGCCTGACGTCATCATTGTTGATAATGCTATTTCCATTGTTAAGTATTCCTTCCCTACCCTCCCTTGATCCCCCCCCCCCCCTCCCCCAGTTAAACTCCCAAGCTTTTTGGCTTGTTTTATTGAAATTTTTTTTTTATAAAATTGCTTGGGAGTTTAACGTGTTACACAGAATGTTTATTCTGTATATCCCCAGGGTTACGTCCTTACCCTTGAGGTGTTTAGGCATTTTGGTCATGCATCATACTTCCAATGTTTTTTCTTCTGATGAAGATCTTGCCTTACATAGGATAGTTCAAAATCTGTTACTGACTTCGGGCCGTGTTGCCTGGGGTCTCATTTCCGGTTTTCATTTTGACATTGTTTACATTAACAATGCTCTTTTTATATTCGTAGTTTCCTATTTATTATACAGTAGGTCTGTTGTAAGATACATTAAATTTTCTGGTAGTGTAGCAGTTAATTTTTGGATAGAAAAATAATTTTTGTCCACACTTGGGCTCCATCGGGATACATTTGGGCACTTCGTTCCCTTTGGGAACTTGGGCACTCAGATTTTTTTAAGAGAATTTTGTGGGGCTATATTTGCCGTCGTTATGGGAGGGGCAAGAATTTTTGCCCCTCCCAAAATTTCTATTTTCCAAACCGAGAGGCAGATTTGAACCAAATTTGATATGAGGGCTTATTGGGTCATAAGTACTTAATTTATGCCAACATTTTTTTCCTGTCGCCCCATGGGAACCGTAGGAGCTAAAAATAGAAAAAAATTAAAACGCCCGTATCTCCAAAACCACACGGCACTGAGAATTCTTATTTGGTGTGAAGCTTCCTTGGAACCAACAGAATGGAATGGTCAAAAGAAAATTGCTATCGGTTTTATCATGAGGTACTTTTTTGGGACTTTGAAAAAGTGCCAAGTCAGCATTTTTTAACACTGTGGGTAATGGGAAAAACATTTAAGACTACTTTTCTCCCAAACCACTGCTCCAAAAGCTTTCAAATTTCACATATAACATCTTTGGAAGATTGTTTCACATGTTTATTGAAATCAATTCCCTGGGTCCATATTTGGGCTCTCTATGGGAGCCCAAATGTTTAAATTAGTGCAGTATGAGGAATATTCTTTAAAAACCTTCTTCTTCAGATCTTCCAATAAGAATCTTTTGATATTTGGTATGCACCATCCTTAAGGGGGGTGAGATTCAAGTTTGTTCAAGCCAAGTCCCTAGGTTCATATTTAGGCTGAAAATTTGGGTCCTGGTCCGGACTGGTAATGTCTCACAACAATCTGGTTTGTCTGCTGTTATCCAGAGCGAAATTATTCAGTTGTTATGCTTGCTTTTGTCTACTCTCAGACATATTAACAGCGAGAACTTTATGCGACTGATGGGGTTGTGTGGAGCGGCTACGCATCTTATTCAGATGGGTCGCTTATGCACACGTCCCCTCCAGTTATTCTTTAACCAGAACTGGTGTGTGAAGATGCATTCGCTCAAGACCAGTATTGTTTTAACGTATCTAGTAACAAAGGGTCCATATTGGGGCAGATATTCAGTGGTTAACTCAAGAGTTCCGCTGCAACTGCCAGATCCGTCTTTCACGATTATGATGGGTGTGAGTAAGACTAGAAATGCAGGGGTCTTGGGACCCTCGGTTCCTGGAGAAACACATAAACATCAAGAATGATGTCAATATTGTTAGTGCTACATCAATAGATTAAATTGTTGGACAACTCGATAGTAGTAGCATACATCAGGAACCAGGGCGGCACCCATTCATTCCGTTATGATAACTAATGGAGAAGATTTTTCTATTTCATGTTCATATCTCTATCCGTCATATACCGGGTCGTCTGAACGTACTAGCAGACTTTCTCATTGGAAAGGTCGCCTGTTTCATTTGCATTGGATGTTCTACGCGAGAAAATTTGGACAGTTTTGCTACCAGTGGGATCGCCCCATGATAGTTTAGTTTGTGACGCACCGGAACAATTAGTTACCGTCATTTGTGTTGCCATGCCCAAACCATTGAGCGCATGGAGTAGACGCTCTGCAGAATTCATGCTAGGATACACGTATCCTCCAATTCATTTGATTCAATAAATTACGTTTAAGATTAAACAGTTTCGTTGTGAATCCTACTATACTCTCCCAAAAAAAAAAGTGTGCATGCTAAAAAATAACACTAAAAAAAGATATGTATCATTTTCATTCATGGACATTTTATTCAATCACAGATGAATCAATTTGTGATCAACACGAGAAATTTCATTACGCTACGACGAATACTAACTCTTGGTGCCATGAAGAGTCAAAGACACTAAGGGTCAAACACAAAAGTCACACACTCAATATCTGGTATGACCTCCGTCTGCATCGACTACTGCTGTGCATCTACACCTCATGGAAGCAACAAGTTAGCATGGAAGTGTTGTGGGATGTTGTTCCATATTCTGATAAGCTGTCTTTGGAGTTCCACAAGCGTTGACGGTGCATGAGGAAGCCGGCGTAGCTGACGTTTCATTTCGTCCCATACACGCTCAATGGGTGAGATATCCGGCGAATTTGCAGGCCAGGGAAGAACATCCACTTGTTGTTGCTGCAGATACTGTTGAACAACACGAGCTGCGTGGGGTCGGGCGTTGTCCTGCTGTAGAATGACGCCGGGGCCGTGACGTTGCAGAAATGGGACAACAACAGGTGTAAGCACTTCATTACGATATCTGGCAGCATTGAGATTGCCATCAATAATGACCAGCTCAGTTCTGTTACGGACAGTGATGCCACCCCACACTATGAGAGACCCTCCCCCATAATGGTTTCGCTCCACGACACCTGGATCTGTTTCGACGTCTGTACACTCTCTGGCGGCCATTTGATGATGAAAGATGGAAACGACATTCATCTGTGAATAAAACACGTCGCCACCAGTGTAAGGGATGCCTGAGATGTTGTCTACACCACTGCATCGAGCATGACAGTGACGTAACGTCAAAATCGGACGAATTGCAGGTCTTCGAGGACGTAAGCCGTATTCTCTCAGCCGGTTGATTACTGTTTGAGGATGTATCCATCTCAGGTTAGGGATGTTCCTGGCTGTCGTCGTTGTCGTTTGTTGCCGGTTCCGGAGATGGATGACATGGATATACCGATCTTGTGCAGGGGTGGTAACTCGGGGGTCTCCCAGAGTGGGGTCGGTCTCGAACGTCATCATGTTGTGGATGTCGATGGGCTAGCCTGTCTACAGTGTTACGGTGGCAGTTCAAATGCTGGGCAACCTCTCTGTGTGTTCTGCCAGCTCTAATCATATCCAGGACAAGGAGACGTTGATTCATTGTCAATCTTGGCATGCTAATGTGGAGTCGTTTTAACAGCATCGCAAGTTTGAATGTGAACAATAGGAAGGCCTTACTTTAGTGTTTAAATACCCAAGGATTCACACTGCTGCATGAATTTTCTGACTCTCCACGTGCAAAACATACCTTTTCACAAACGTGCAGCACGTCATTTAACATTAATGCAATTTTAACGGGGAAAGCTGTTTTTGTGTTCAATATAACTTATTCATGAACAGGTTAACACTCTTTACACCTACGAAATTATTTTTTTGGAGTTTGATCAATTTCTGCAATGCACACTTTCTTTTTTGGGCGAGTATAGTAGCACCTCTGTTGTTACAGAAACCTTGGATCAGTATTCTCAAGTGTCTGTTATTGGGTGCTCTCCAGAAGCTTCCTCCATGAGAGGGCCTTCTTTCAGGGGAAGTTTTATTCTTCACATCCTTCTCTACCAATAGTGGCATAATGGTGTGGGTTAGACGTGAGGGAACCATCGCGGTTCTTATGTTATTTGATAACTGGCACATGAACGATTAAATAATGCGGGTGAGGAGATTTTGATATGACTTTGAATTCCCCACACTCACACACACTGCCTAGGAAGTGTGTTTTCTCTTCAGGGATCGTTCAGTGTGGCTTGATTGGACATGTGTATGTTATATTTTATATCACCAGTTTTCGATGTATCTGTGTACGCCATCTGCAGTGTACATTTATATAGCGGGCAATATTAATTACCAGGATCACTTACCGGTCACTTCCTGGCATCTGCACATGTGCAGAGAGTAAATGTTTGGAGGACCAGATAGGACTTCTAATTTTCGGTTTTGCACAGTGTTTTGCATTCAAACTTTTGGTATTGGAGGTGGGGGGGGGGGGGGGGGGGGCAATATTTGTGTTTGCCCCTCAATATTTTGGAGTTAGTACCAGCTAAGTCTGGGCCATTGGTAAGTATAAAAATGTACAAATTACTATAAATTTATCATATTTTTCAGGTTCAAATATTTAGACATTTGGCAACTTTGATATTCATTGGATTTCTGATTGTGTTGGTAAGTTTTACCTGAGCATATTTCATTGATGCAAATTTTAGTGCACTGGAACCACTTTGCCAGAGAAGAATTTGTAATTAACAGGAGTATACAATTAATAGGAATTGGGTAATTTTCCTGCATTCTTCTTCTAAACCGAGCATTTATTCTACTATATCTTGTTTGACAGAGCTCATTGAGCTCTGTCAAACAAAATATAATAGATTAAATGCCTATATTGGATGTATTGGGGGCCAAAAAATAAATGAGAGGAATTCAGTGGATGTTGAAGTATTCAACAGAGTAGAGGATTATTATTCAATTAGTAGGGGGAGTTTACTCTATAACCTATATGCAATTAACAGATCAAATTTATACTGTAGATACAGTAAATGGTTTGGTGTTTGTAAGTTTATACAATTAGCAGAGTTATTCAATTAAAAGATATACAATTTAGTTGGTTCCACTGTATTTTTATTTCATTATGTTATTTTTAACATGTGTCCTGACATTGTTTGTCTATCTGTGTATAGTTTAAATATGGGTATCTATTTATACACCTCCATTGATTAAAAGGTGTTTTTCTTTTGTCGTCAGCTTATTCAACCTCTCTGTAGGAGAAGCTTAGAAATCCGTAATGGGAAGTGGATCAGTACATGATTACTGTGATAAAAAAAGTTATGTTTTGTGCCATAGAACCAAATAATTGCCATCTGTGGTTGGAGTTTTCTAAAATGGACAGTTCTGTATACACAATTGACTACACTTTACCTTATAAAGTGGAACCCTGTTAATTGAATAGCCTCTTTGTCAGAGAAAAATATTCCGTTGATAGAAGTATACAATTAATAGACATTTGGTCATTATCCCCTGCCAAAACAAATTTTGCGGGGTATATAGAAATAGAAAAGTGTTCTGTCCATCCATCCGTCTGTCAGTCCATAGCAATTTTGGACCTTCAAATCTCAGTTAATGGATGTTAAATGATCTTTGGTATGCTGATAGACCATCATGGGGGAAAGGATATTCACTAGTAACGGGTCTTGGCCAATTATTTTTTCTAGAGTTATGGGCCTTTTTTTACTTCTCGGTGGCATTGCACCTTGTTTTCCTAACTTCTGGTTCTAACCTGAACATTTATTCTATTATATCTTGTTTGTCAGAGCACCCAGGCACACAAGTACAGGAATTCACTGTGATTATCCTGAAAATGTCTGGTTGTTTATGTAAATGCTAGGGGGCATTTAAGTGTTACCTTTTGCCATCCGTCCATCTATACGTCCATCCAAACATGTACGTCCATCTTTTCGATTTCCTGATGATAAATGGTTTATGCATTCAAAATTTTTTTTTAAACTTACACATATTTTGTTGAATGATAAAATAGAGGTCAAGTTCACATTTGGCCATATTCCCATACTCTGTTCTTTTGTTATTCCCCCAGAGTTTATAGTGAAAAATAAAATATTTTGTGTTTTCCAGATGATAAATTGAGTTCACCATTGCCAATTATTTTGTAAATTTTGCTTGCTTCACAAAATACAGCTCAAGTATGTATTCTGGCATATTCACATTTTCTGTTCCAGAATTATTCTTGATTTTGAGAGAACTAGCTCATTTTACAGTTTCAGGACAATAACTCAAGTTTGACTTTAATGATTTTGCTTTTATACCACCACTGGTTGGTGAGGAACAAGAGGTGTTACCACTGTCCATCTGTACGCCCATGCATATGTCCATCCTTGCTTTCATACAACTGTTTGGGTTCAAAATGATCAAATGAATATGCATTCAGAAACATTTTTAAACTTTCACTTACATCTATTGTTTAGAGTTACAAAATACAGATCAATTTCTCATTTTGCTGTGTTTGCATTCTCTGTTCTCAGGTTATTCCCCTTGAATTAGTCAAAAATAATATATCTTAATGGTTTCGGGACAATAGGTTGAGGTTTTTTTCTTAACTCTTAACCCGCTGATTATTTTTAAGATATTTTTCATCAAATCAAGGCATGGCTGCTGTGAAGGAGCCATGACTAGATTTGATGAAAAGTTCATCTAAATTTAACTCAAGAAATCATTGGTGAAAAAAATCCATTCAATTTACAGGGTGGAGATTGGATTAAATATGCCCAAATTATACATATTTCAATATCAAGAGAAATACTGTCCTAGGCAGGAATATCTGCCAGCTGCATGCAAGGAGTTAAACTTTATAATTTTGTTTGCCATTTTAAAATGCCGCTCAAGTTCACATTCTGTGGTACCGGTATTCACAGTTTCTGTTCCAGAGTTATTCCCCTTCACCACAGTGAAAAATAGTATACTTTATGCTTTTTGGACAATAAATCAAGTTCAACTTCTCCAGTTTTGTTTTTTTTAGCTCATCTTGACAAAGTCAAGCTTAGCTTATCTCATCGCTCTCCGTCTGTTGTCCGTCTGTCCATCCATCCATCGTCTGTCAGCACCATATTTTGGTCTTCTCCTCCAAAGCCACTGGGCCAATTCAAGTGAAAGTTTGTGTGAGTGATGGTCCCATAGGGGCATTGCATTTTTGTTCAACTCAACATGTCCAGCCCATAGGGAAGGAGTGGGGAAAAATGCTCCAAAATATTTTTAAAATCTTCTCATAAACCAGTGGGTACAATGACTTGATATTTGCTATGGAGCTTCCTTTTGAGGTGTAGAATCAAGTTTGTTCAAACGAAGCTCGTGAAGCAATATTTGGCTTTGTAATGGAAGGGGTAAGATTTTTAGCCCCGCCCAAAATTTTTATTTTCTGAACCGATGGTCCGGTTTGAACCAAATTTGGTATGTAGTATTATTGGGTCATAAGTACTTGACTCAGGCAAAAAAAAAATACCTGCATCCCAATGGGAATCCAGGGAGCTAAAAATAGAAATATTTTCAAACGCCCATATTTCCCAAACCACACGGAACAGAGGGCTGTTATTTGGTATGAAGTAACCTTAGGACTAGTAGAATTGAATGGTAAAAAAAAATGCCATCGTTTATGTTAGGGTGTTCTGTAATGGGCATCGAAAAAATGCTAGCTGTTATTTGGTATGAAGTAACCTTAGGACTAGTAGAATTGAATGGTAAAAAAAAATGCCATCGTTTATGTTAGGGTGTTCTGTAATGGGCATCGAAAAAATGCTAGCTGTTATTTGGTATGAAGTAACCTTAGGACTAGTAGAATTGAATGGTAAAAAAAAATGCCATCGTTTATGTTAGGGTGTTCTGTAATGGGCATCGAAAAAATGCTGAGTCAGCATATTTGCAAAAATTTTTAAAAAAATTTTGATATTCAGTATACAGCATTCATAGGGGGTCTGATACAAGTTTGTTAAAATAAAGCCCATTGATTCATATATGGGCTCAATACAGGAAACCGAATTTTTAACGTAGGGTAGTATGGGGAATATTCTTTAAAAATCTTCTTCTTCAGAACTACCAGTCAGAATCTTTTAATGTTTGGTATACATCATTGTTATGAGAGTCAGATTCAAGATTGTTCAAACCAAGTCCATAGGTTAATATTTGAGCTTCCTACGGAAGCCCAAATTTTAACTTTGTTCAATACAGGGGATAATTTTAAAAAATCTTCTTCTTCAGATACACCAGTCAGAATGCTTTCATATTTGGTATGCAACATCTCTAGGGCCGTCAGATTCAAGTTTGTTCAAATCAGATCCTTAGGTATATATTTGGGCTCGCTATGGAAGCCCAAATTTTTACTTGGTGCAATATGAGGAAATTTCTTTAAAAATCTTCTTCAGATCCACCTGTCAGAATACTTTCATATTTGGTATACAACATCAATAGGAGGGGGGGGGGGGGGGGGGGGGGGGGGGGGGTCTGGTGGGGGGGGGGGGGGGGTCAGATTCAAGTTTGTTCAATTTGAGTGCCTGGGTTAATATTTGGGCTCCATATTGGAACCTGAAATTTAACTTAATACAGTATGAGGGAATTTCTTCAAAAATCTTCTTCTTCAGATCCACTAGTCAGAATGCTTTCATATTTGGTATACAACATCTTGGGGGGGGGGGGGGGGGGAGGGAGGGAGGGGTCAGATTCACGGATCCATAGGTTAATATTTGGGCTTGCTTCATATTTGGTACACCACATCTCTAGGGGAGTCAGATTCAACTGTGTTCAAATCGTGAGCCTGGGTTAATATTTAGGCTCCCTATGTGGATTAATCTTAGTTACACACCTCTAGAGGGTACTGAATAAACAAAATTTTATTCAGTACCCTCCAGAGATGTGTAACTAAGATTAATCCACATAGTTTGTATCAAGGGGCTTTATAGGAGAGCATTTTACATTATGATCAACTGAAGAAAAGGCATGATGCCCGGATTATTTTTGTCACTCCTGAGGGACTCAGGGATTGACAGTGTATCCTATGGAGATGGATTTCTTAATGTAGACTCATTCTTGGACTCTATTTATATTGTGTTCTGTTCAAGATGAGCGCTTCAGGCCCCATGGGGCCTCTTCTTTATTTAAAATTTTGCTTGCGATTTACCTTTGTCTGTATGTCAATTTCTAGTCTGTCTCTATATTCATCATCAGTCTCTCAATCTATCCGACTTTGGGGTTTCTGGATAACTTTGTCAGAAGGTTTTTGAAAACTTTCACATATTCAGGCCTCAATATTTCAAAAATCATGGGAAACCATATTTCGTTTCTGTCATTTTGCATCATGAGAAATGACCGATAACGGTTTTCCCGTTCCGTCAACAGGGGTGTAAAAATACAGCAAAAGGCACTTGCCCTGCAGGACTAGTAGACTTTAAAATGCACTCGCCCACCCTTATTTCTTTTCAACCTACTCACAATTGTTTACAATTGGCTGTAACGTAAGTGCAAGCCCTACTTCGGAACTAACTCAAGCTTTTAAGAAACTTTTCCAAACAAGTTGGAAAAGTAATAGAGTGCAAAAGCACGAAAAAGATCGAAAAAAGGTCGAGCGAGACCGGCGCTCGAAATTACAGGTACTCTCTGCACACCTCTTGCGTTTACTGAGCGCATGCGCAACAACCGAGACGTCAATTCCTTTTATTTCCGCTAATGTACTGGTCGGAAATTTTGTGACTCGTGCTATTATTTAGCTGTTATCTTCGTGAACAACTTATTTGTATGTGCTATCTTCTCTGATGTGCAAGTGGATTGTATCCTTTTCAAGCTTCTAAATTATTCACTATTTGACGATATTTTTGATAATTTTTGCTTGCTTTTTCACACATAGTCTTGTTTTTCCCCCGCGTGTGAACACAACCATTGTTGTTCTGTTTTCGGGAAGCTTGATTTCATTTATCATATTATGCCTAAGAGTATTCCTTGTTCCTCTTGCTTGCAAGTGAAACATGTGGACGACTCTCATTCCACATGTGTCACTTGCAACAATTGTACTCAGGCCCAATCATGTGGTATTTGTGGGGTTTGGTCCTCAAAATTCTGGGCATCTGTAAACAAGGTGGTTCTGTCTAGAGCTAGAACCCCTCGTTCTCAGGGTAAGAGTAGCCGTGCATTATCAGACATTTCTGTGAGTGCACGTGGTGACTCTATCACACAGGATTCTGATCTGTCTTTTTTCTGTGGCGAGTTCCTCTGCAACTGTTGACGGTGCTAGTGCGGTGATGCCTGAAGTGGAGACCGTGGTCTCTTTGTCTTCTGATGTCACTCTTGAGGCGTCTGTTTTCGTTGAGAGCTTCTCCGAGGTCAGCTCGGTGACACTCCCCGATTTGCCTCCTACGCCGTCAACATTTGCTGAGGAAGTTGTTACTAAAGATCCTATTCTGTATGATGGTGGCTCTTCCATCTCTTCTGGGGATGGTATACAGTCTGGGGGGTCCAAGACTGTATCTGCTGGTGTGTCTATGATCTCTCAGCCTCCCCTGGCTTCACGGCGAAGCTGTGAGGGTTTGCTGTCTACTCCGTCTCATCTGGCTAGGTTTGCTCCTAGTCAGTTGAGCCGTTCGGTCGCTTCGGCAGCAATTCCTCACCGCTCGAGTGAATCGTTTATTGTTCCTGCTTTCCCTGCTAGTATGCCGACTAGCAGGATGGGGCTGGGACATTGGCATCTAGGGCCTCCTGTTTGGCAGAGGTCAGTGACAGCCCTGGTTAGCTGTCACTCTTGGAACCTTCCTCCGGTGATTCCTCACTGTGTTCCAAGTCTGGCTGTCGATCGATGCTTGCGGTTGGTCTCAGAGGATGGGCAGTTGGTTCCAATGGCAGGTTCCTGTCACTCTTGTGACAATCCTCCAGTGTCTTCTCATCGTGTCCCAGGTCCAGCTACCAGTTGACATATGCTGTCGGTCTCTTTAGAGGATTTGCAGGCAGGGCCTTCGGTTCTGCAGAGGTCAGTGATTGCCCCTGGGCGTCACAATCGGGACTATCCTCCGGTGTCTTCTCACTGTCTCCCTATTCTGTCTGCCAATCGACGTTCGTCGTCGGTCCCTTCTGAGGATTTGGGTTCTTCTACCAGAAGGGTCCATTGGGAAGACACTCCGTCGGGCGATGCTGATGCGACAGATTCTCAGGGTGACCTGCGTCAGGCCGTTTTGGCGCTCACCTGGTTGCTTTCTAGCAACCCTCAAGTTGGCTTCCCTGTGCCTCCTGAGGCACAACCTCCTTTGGTTGGTCGCCGAGATGTCTTGCCTGGACCTTTAGATACTGCACAGTATTCACAGGAGGTTTCTGCTGGTCAGCCCGAGTTGGGCTATACGTCTGTTCTGCAACAGAGGATGACGATTTTCTTGAAGGTGATGGGGCCCCCCTTGTCAGTCTTGGGGCAGGCTTTGGATTTTGTCTTTGGCTTATTGCCGAACATTCAACCTACAGACCAGCCGTCTGTGACCGTCCGGCCATGGGCCTCTGTGGCACGCCGTAACCCTGTTGAGCCTTCTAGCTCTGGGGCTTTGCATCCTCTGCAATCGGCTCAGGTTGTTGAGTCCTTCCAGGGCTTGGATGCCAAAATGCGTTCTAAGGCCCTCAGGGGTTCTTTCTTTTCTAGAGCTGATGCCTTTCTGTCTCCATCGCGGTTTCGTGTTTATGATTCTGTCTGTCCACCAGTCTTCCAAGGGATGACTACTGTGGATGAGGATTCTTCTTCCCTCGGGTTGACTAAACCTAAATCGGCAGTTCTCCCAATGTCGGTAGTTGAGTCTATAGTGGGCCTGTCCCGAGAGATGCTGGGTATGTTATCTCTCGCGGACCATGTCGTCGCTGCCCTGGGACCGTTTGATGATGCTCAGGCACCTTTTCGCGTTTTGTCACAGGCTCGTATGAACTTAACACACGCTCACACCTGTAACACGGCTAATTTGGAGCTGACACGCCGGGATGCGGTGTTGGATTCTTCTCCATCCCTTCCTTCTGAGCAGCATGCTGTTCTGAGGTCTGCCTCTTTGGTTAAACCTCAGTTGTTCCATGGTTCCGTGGAAGCTGTCCGTCGCGAAGGACCAGCTTTTGCTACGACAGCTGGACCAACCTGCTGCTGCGGGTGGTCGTCGTTCCAGGCCCTCCGAGCGTCCTGCTGCATCTGCCTCGTCGACTACGCCTTCTGCTCCTTCTACTCAGAAGAAGCGCCGACGTGGCCAGGCTCGCTGGCGGCTTCAGGCAGGAAAGTCTCAGGACTCTGTCGCTTCCCGAGGGGGTGGTTTCTCCTCTCGAGGGCCTCATCGAGGCCGCAAGTGAAGGTCCTCACCTCGATTCGCCTCCAGTCGGGGGAAGGCTGTCGCTGTTTTATGACCGTTGGACAGAGATAACGTTGGACACTTGGGTCCTCGATGTCATCCAATCCGTTCTGCGACTGTCCTTCCATCGACACCCCAGTTTATCTCGGGTACCCCTCCCGACTTTTGTCCCTTCCGATTCTCGACGTTGGGACCTTCTGGTGCAGGAGATCGACATTCTCCTTTCCAAAGGGGCGATCAAGGTGGTCAGGAACACTCTTTCACCTGGGTTTTACTCCAGACTTTTCTTGGTGCCGAAGAAAAATGGCCAGTTTCGTCCTGTCATCAATCTGAGTATCCTGAACGAGTACATTATAGCACCTCGTTTCAGTATGGAGACTTTCCAGTCAGTTCGACGTTCAGTTCATCAGGGCGACTTTGCTGCCAGTATTGACCTGAAGGATGCCTACTTCCATGTACCCATTCATCTGGCGTCATGGAAATACCTTCGAGTCTATCAATACAGAGCTCTCCCGTTTGGATTGAACCTGGCGCCTTGGGCCTTCACCCAACTGATGTCACATGTGCTTGCTTTTCACCGTACTCAGTCGGCTGTGACTTCGTCAGCCTACCTGGACGACATCCTCCAACGGCACCACGATGCTGCTGTTCTGGAGTCAGATGTCCATCAGTTTCTTTGCCTACTAGCATCGCTGGGTTTCATAGTCAATCACGAGAAGTCGGATCTCCTTCCTTCTCAGCAATTTCGTCATTTGGGAATGGATTTCGACACTCTTCACAATGTGGTGTCGGTCCCCAATGCTCGGGCGACGATTCTTTCCGCCTTGACTCGGTACCAGCTTCAATCTTCTTCGGTCTCGGCCAGGACTTTCCTTCGGATACTGAGCCTTTGCGGTTCGGTGACAGATCTCATTCCGCTTGGTCGCTTGTTTGTCCGACCTCTCCAACATTTCCTGTTGGATCATTGGCGTCCGAATGTAAATCCGCTGGACCTGGAACTTCCTATTCCTCAGTCCCTGCTTTGTCACCTGTACCCTTGGGCCGATGTTCCCTGGCTGACACAGGGTGTTCTGTTGGATCTTCCTTTGGCCGATCGCATCCTTACTGCGGATGCCAGCAATCGGGACTGGGGTGCAACGTTGGTTCCTCTTGGTCTGTCCACTCAAAGCGAGTGGGACAGCGAGCAGGTGAGGTGAGCTTTCATATCAACCAGAAGGAGCTCTTTGCTCTTCTGTTGAGTTTTCGGCTTTGGATCCCTCACCTGTCGGACCTTATTGTCCTACTCCTTTCGGACAATTCAACAGTAGTGGCCTACATACGGAATCAAGGAGGCACACATTCGATTCCCATGTATCAGCTATCTCGGGATCTTCTTCTGTTGGCGTGGGATGTAAACGCTCGGGTGTCCATTCAGCACATTCCCAGGCGTCTCAACGTCCTAGCAGACTCCCTGTCCTGACGCGACAGTGTCCTTCCAACCGAATGGATGCTACATCGGCCGGTGTTCAGGCATTTTGCGAGCGGTGGGGACGTCCTCTCGTCAACCTTTTCGCCACTCGCTGGAATCATCAGGTAGAGACCTTTGTCTCTCCTTGTCCAGATCCTCTGGCATTTGCGGAAGATGCTCTGTCTCTGGACTGGACAGGTTGGATCGGCTATGCCTTCCCTCCCGCACCGATTCATCCTCAAGTATTGGTGAAGATTCGTGCTTGCAGTTGCAGGATTATTCTGATCGCACCTCTGTCTCCACAGAGGGTGTGGATCAATCTGCTGCGGCCTCTATTGGCAGATCGACCGATTCGATCTTCTTTCCCAGGGTCATCCCAGGAAATATCACAACAACCTGGTGAGCCTGTCCCTTCACGCCTGCCTTTTATCAGGTCCTGTCTCTGACGTAGAGGTTTTTCGAGACGAACAGTGGAGTGCATTTCTGCATCGCGGCGACATTCCACTGGCATGACTTATGCTGCGAAGTGGAAGGTTTTCTGCCGCTGGTGTACAGATCACAATGTGGATTACCGTGATCCATCAGTCGTGCAAATTGCAGATTTTCTGGTATACCTTTTTGACTCAAAGGGCTTCCAGCCTATTATGATTAAGGGCTATCAGTCTGTGCTGTCTGATACTTTCTCTTATGTGGGAAAGCGGTGCATCGGTCATAATCTTTTTCTCTGCAAACTCATTTGGCACTTTTCTTTGAAGAGGCCTCGAGTTTTGCGTCTTACACCCAAGTGGAACTTGGCATGGGTGCTGCACTGTTTGGAGGGGGCGTCATTCAAGCCTTTATCTGATACCGATATGCGTTTTCTCACCTATAAGACGGCTTTCCATCTAGCGTTTGCTTCTGCTCGATGCGTCAGTGAGCTTCATGTGCTATCTGTTGATTCTGCTTTCTTCAGAAATGAGGCTAACAGTGTCACCTTCACTACTGATTGCTCTTTTCTGGCTAAGAATCAACTAACTGATTTGGTACCTCCTCCTCCTCCCATCTGCATTCAGGCTCTCCCTGCTGTCAATGGCTGGAGGCCTCTTCTTTGACCTGTTTGTGTGATCAAGACTTACATTAATCACACTCAGTTCATTAGGAGGAGTCGGAAGAGATTCTTTCTGTCTCTCATTCCTAAGAGGCAGTCTGTCTCTTCACATTCTATTTCCAGGTGGATCTGTCTTGCAATCAAGCTGGCATATTCCCGCTAGTCTGCTTCGGATCTTGTTTCGAACTGGTTTAATGCTCATGAGGTTCATGCCATTTCTACATCCTGGGCGTTCGCCAATTCTGTTTCGCTTCGGGATGTTATGAATGCAGTTTACTGGAGGAATGCTTCCACCTTCTCCTCCTTTTATCTCCGCCACCTACAGCAGCAATCTGAGGACCTTTATTCTTTAGGCCCTCTTGTTGCTGCTCAGGCTGTTGTGCACCCTCGTTAAATTTGTTTTTATCGGGTTTGTGCTTCACTCAGCCTTGTTCTTTTCAAGTGCCTTCTCTCTATCTTCATTACAGGTTTAGCTATTGTTCTCTGCCCTCCTTGCTTTTCTTTCTGCTGCTCTTGTTGGTATTGGTTACGTGATTCACCTCCTCCTGTTGTTTATTCAGCCACTTGTAAACAATTTTGAGTAGGTTGAAAAGAAATTAGTAAATTTTGTTTCTTAACATACCTACCACAATTGTTTACCGGAGGCCCACCCTCCTTGGGGATATCTTTGATATCGATGCCTCCCAGCTAAATCACAAACTTCTCGGCGGAAATATGGAATTGACGTCACGGTTGTTGCGCATGTGCTCGGTAAACGCAAGAGATGTGCAGAGAGAGTACCTGTAATTTTCGAGCGCTGGTCTCGCTTGACCCTTTTTCGTTCTTTTTCGTGCTTTGCACTCTATTACTTTTCCAACTTGTTTGGAAAAGTTTCTTAAAAGCTTGAGTTAGTTCCGAAGTAGGACTTGCACTTATGTTACAGCCAGTTGTAAACAATTGTGGCAGGTATGTTAAGAAACAAAATTTACTAAAACATTTTAATTTTCTACTCGACCCACTTTTTGTCACTCACTCGCGATTTCAACTCTATTTCTTTCGTCTGAAAAAAAGAATAAATTAAGACACAGTTAAGTGACTGCGTGGGGGACGTTTTAAGGCTGGAACCCTAAACCAGCAATCTGCCAGAGAGACTGCACTACTGGCGTCTTAAACTTCGCTTGAAGTGAAAAGGTTTGTTCTGTTGTTGTGACTTGTCAGATTAACAACGCTGCAATGGTGACCAGCATGACCTTAAAGGCTTTAATGACCAAAACTCAATAAAAATTGAAAAGGTTTGTGATATCAAAGTCTGAGATCACTTATGTTATTTAAAATCATTCATGGAACGAAGCAAATTAAATTTGGTGAGAGATATGGGGCGTCACGTATGGCAAAAGCCCTGTCAGCAATTTCGAAAATAGCTGAGTTCTTTGATAGCTAATTTGATTACCTCCCTTACTAGACTTGAATTACCTTTCTATATTACAGACATTTTTATGCTTCTGGTGAGTTCATTCACACAGTCGTTACATCCCAATACCGGTTCAGAGTTGGTTGAGTGGCGGAAGAAGGACTTTACGAAAAACTGTGGGGGGGAGGCACACCTAGGCTCAAGTTTACCAGCGTGTACTGTCAACCAAATTTTGAAATTTAATCTGAAAAGATGCGATCACCCCGCACCCGATGCAGATATCCACAATGCACAACCCATCTCTGGGAAAAACTAGTGGCAGAGGGGGGAGCACAACAAGAGCGCCGATGCTTGGATTTGCCCTCGTGGTAAAAAAATATTTTAACAGCGCATAGCTTTTCAAGTTTAATATGAAACTCAAGCCAAAAATAGCACTTGTCGCCTGGGACAAGCAATTCTATTTTTTGGTTGTCGCTGGTAGAAATTACTTGTTGGTGACAAGTAGACAAGCATTATTTCGACCCCTGCAGGGGTGGGGGGAGGCTCATCTTGAGAGACACGGATTCGTTCTTTCGTTTCTTCGCTGTCGACATCATGGTTGTAATACGGGGTGATGACAGACAACAGTACGGTTTTGAACTGGACACCATATTCCTATAAAATTATGAACGCGTCATGGAGTCCGAGTGTTCATAAAATACATGGGAAACGAAAAATCGTTTCCGTGTTTTTGCTGTGACGGTGACGACACAGAAACGGAACGATCGTTACCATGAAATATCCAGGCCTGATATTGTATAGAATGACATAATGCAGATCAAGTTCTCATTGACAGTAGACATAATACTTTCAGTGCTCTAAGTCAAGAAGTGTTTCACTGAGGGAGATAAAATCTCTAGACACTCTAAGTCTGGAAGTATTTTTCCAGGGAAGTTGAAATTACATGTCCATTCCATATAGTATAAGAATAACCTGTATTGATATTGGAGGGCAATGCTTTCTGTGTTCTAAATAAAGAAGTGTTTTAAGATGAAATTACTCATGTACATTCCTTATGGTACAAGGATTATCACTGTTTATTTTGACTGTCTGGGGAGCGTGGTGGCTCAGTGGTAGACTGTTGGACTTCTGTGCTAGAGTCCTGAGTTCGATCCCCGTCTGGGGCGACCCACATTGTGTCCTTGGGCAAGGCACTTTATCCCGGTTGCATACATGGTGGCACGATGATGCCGTTGACTAAGGCGTACTGCACGTTGATGGTGCACATGTCCTCAACCGCAGTAGCCCTGCTTGAGCAGAGTTTGAATGTTGAGGAGCTGATAGTTGCTCATCGATGCTCGGTTCTCTCTGAGTACTCTAGCTTCCTCCACCCATAAAAATGTCACGGTCACGATTAGCCATTGTGCATAAGTATGTGACCTTGAGCACCAATAAATAAATTTTGACTGTCCAGGTTCAAGGTCATTATCTGTGCATCTGTAGATGCAACACTTTCTGCATTCTAATTCAAGAAGTGTTTCACTTTGGAAGATGATAGTAAATATGTACATTCCTTATGGCATAAGGATAACCTTTTTTTTGATTTTGAAGGTCAAAGGTTATCTATTGCTTACTTGGCAACCCTGGAAAGTAGAGCAGTGCCTGTTGACTGTGGAAAACAAGTTCTGCTTTGGTGGTGAAGTATGCCCTGGTACCCAGTGTCTGTCATGAAAGTCCTCTAAAGTGTGCAGCATAGGTGCAAACAATTGATTAAACTTGACTTCATGCCTCTGTTGCAGTCATGATATAGTCATATATGCTGAAAGTATCCTTAAGCACCTTTAAATATTATTGTCCATATGTCTGTTGGCAAAATGCTTTCAGAGCAACATGTCAAGAAGTCTTTCACCAAGGAAGAAGAAATGGCATGATGATATTGGTAATAAAAATTCTCCATAGCTGCCTATAGTCTCAAAATATGTTCATTTGCATTTGTGGGGGTGTGATTTGTCCTGTCCTGAATGCTCTAGTTTGTTCTTACTTTGTCTTTTAGTCACTACCTGGAATATTCAAAGAATTGGAAGACTTGAAAGAGTTCTGGGATCCAGACACTGTTGCTTTAATGCATTGGATACGGTATGCATAACAAATATCAAAATTAACAGTTACACACATTAAATTTGGGTTCTTTAAAATGGGTGCTAAACTGCCAGTAATTGCTGTTCATCTGTCATGCGTCGTAACTTCATACCACCTCTCAAAAAATATTGGACGAATTTTCACCAAACTTAATATGCATGTTCATTTTGATAACTGATGCATGTTTGTTCATTTTCAATTACACGGCCCATTTCCTGCACAACAAGGGTCAAAATTATGTAAAAACATGTAAATTATCAATGAAAATTCTCCTAAGAAATTTGTGTTTGGCCCTTGATAACTTTGAGTTTGCACCAGCTAGTCTGGGCCATTGGTAAGTATAAAAAATATGCAAATTACTTTAAATTTATAATTTTCAAGAAGAGAGGGTAATAAGGAGCGAGGCATATTGTGTTGGTATGGTAAGTATAGTAAGAAATAACATTTGGAAGAAACTTTTAATTTCCAGAACCAATCAAGATTCATTTGCTGTTTACTATGCAGCATGCTTTGGGGCATAAGATTCAAAGTTGATCAAATAAGTACTTGGGTTCACATTTGACCTCCCTGTGAGAGTCCCAATTTCTTAAAAAAAGGAGATTTTCTTGAATAATTTTCATCTTCAGACTCGTTGTGTAAACATATTGATTAGTGTCAAAATCTAACTTTGAATGCTTAATGTTTACTGTTGCCAAGCAATATCCCTGGCTCTCTATGTATTAAACGCCAAAATGGAAGGAAATGAAATCTGAGTATCCCTCAAATTTTTTTGACAAAAATACAAGCACAAAGGTTAGTTGCATACCTCCAAATGCATTGGAAGCATCAAAAAAGAAATCCATTTTCATATTATAGTAATGGTTAGAACAAATTTAAAAAGTTTTTCAACAGAGAATAAACACATCTTTCTTTGCATTTTTTTTTTTTTTTTTTTTGCCCAATGAGTTGATTGTGAACTTCAGAAAGCTTCATTGTTAAAGCACATTTTTCAAAGATCATTTCCAGGTTTATTGATACTATTGGTGTATTGATAATAAAATCATTACCCCTTCTTTGTGCTTTAACTCATGTTTGAAACCTCTCTGAGAGAGTCAAATTCTCTCTGGGCACCTGGGAAATGGATCAGTGGCTGTTTACTGTGGTAAACAAGCTCTGTTTACTGGTAAAATAGGACCCGGTACAGAATGGCTGGGATGGAAGTCCTCTAAAATGGATAACATGGGTATAAAGGATTGGCTGGACATGACTTTATATCCATGTTGCAGTCACAATTAGCCATTGTACTGAAATGTGTGACTTTAAACACCAATAAATAAATATATGAGTGAGCCAAACCCAATCCAGCCTCTTGGATTCAAGGGAACCATAACCTTTATGTAGTTAGAATTCTATACTACAGGAACAAACAATGGATAAATGGAAGTGTATTCAGAATAATTAAATTCTTTTTGATATATTTTTCAGTGCCAGTACTCCCTTAACAGCCTCATTTGCAGGCAGTATGCAGTTATTAGCTGGTGTAAAACTGTGTACCAATAGAGCAATAACAAATCACCCTCATTATGAAGACAAACAGTTACGTATTAAAACCAGACATGTAAGTTGACTTAAAAAAGTAAATTAAATGGTTTTTATATTTACTCAAGTATGCAGTGTCACACTGCTTTATTATCACTTTCATACTTATCCCTTTACCCAATGCAGACGATAACAAAATTTATTATTTTAGGTATAATTTTTCCAAATTTTTCAAAAAGTTGCATGAAAAACACATCATGTGACCCCCTTATTGATCAACAGATCTTATTCATATTTAGTACAATTATTGCTCATGACCCAAAAGTGTGTTGTGACGTTGATCCAAGGTCATATCATCAAGGTCATGGTCACAGATTGCAAAAATTTGATATTGTTAAAAAGACCTTGTCTGGTCCATTTTACTTAGTATGATTGACAGATCTTATTCATAGACTGTAAAATTATTGCCCATAACCCAAAGGTGTTTGTGACTTTGATCCAAGGTCATATCTTCAAAATGAAGGCCACAGACAGCAAAACTTTTCTATTGTTATACAGCCCTTGTCTGGTCCATACAACTTGGTATGATTAACAGAAGCATCAAATCCAAGGTTATATAATCAAGGTTAACAGCCCTCGCAATTGGCTTCGGCAATCGGCAATGCCGAAGCGATTTGCTGAAGCAAACGGTGCTGACTACGGCACACGGTTGCCGTAGCAGAAATAATCTGCAGTGTGTAAGACTTGTCCAGACTTGGATCGAAAGTCCGGAATGTTTTGGGGGGTTTGGTACGTCGTGTTCCACAAGACGTATCAAACCCCAAAAATACATTACGGACTTCGGGACCAGGTATGATCGATTGTGTGACATGCAGTTTCATTTGAGTACACAGAAATATCAAGCCGAGGGAAATGTTATATGCTTGAGTCAACAAGTGCACATTTCAATGTCATGTAATGATGTGTGTGTTGCGTCATCGTATCACACCAGTGTTGTTTTGATTGTAAATAATAATAAGTTTAAATAACTAATAAAGCAATTAGCACGAAAGGAGAAAGTTTACCATGGGTGTGAAGAAAAAAAACGTTGATGGTTGGGGAATCGCAAGTGTGGGCTATGATTTGGACGACGATGGAAAAACTGTAAAACTAGTTTACTGCACACTCTGTCGTGATGTGTATGGAGGACCATGTGGCCAACAAAAAATGGTGGTTCAACAGCGAGGGAAGGTCAAAGAAGATAAAATAGACAAATGGATTTCAGGTACCACAACGATAAAAAAAATGTAATGCCATCAATCATGTAGCGAAATCGAACCTTCACCGAGTAGCTATTTTGAAAAAGAGATCTGAAAACTATAACACGGGGCAATCTACGGAGGATCAGTCAGACTGTCAGAAAACAGATTCTGCTTCGAATTCTACCTCTTCGTCCGCTGCAAAACAGCTGACATTGAAAGAATCTGTCAGAAAAATAACGACTTACCAGCTCAAACAACTGGTAATGAAGTTTCAAATTGCACATTATGTGGCAAGAAACCATAAATCTTTTAAGGACTATGAAAACATAGCCAAATTTGAGAGAGACATCCACAGAGTGGACTTAGGGACTGCCTACGTAAGGGACACTGCATGTAGGGAGATGGTTTCTGACCTCGCCGACACTATTCAGTTCAATAAAATCACACAACCCCTCAACGAAGGCGTCTGTAGATATTTCACTGTGATCTACGACGAGTCGAGCAGCGCTAAAACGTATGATGAGAAAGAATTATATCTCATAAAGCTATGTAAGAATGGAAAGCCGGAATACCATGTCATGTCCTTAGAGGAACCAGATAATGCTAGTGCCTCAGGTCTGAAAGGCACCTTGGATAAAAGTGTCCAAAAGCAGAATTTTGAATTTAATGTTTCCCATCGCCTGGTTGGCGTCGGAAGTGATGGGGCAGCCACCAATCACGCGCTGTATAGACTAATACGCGACGATGTCGGCGATCACTTCTTAATGGGGTGGTGTGCCAACCACAAGGGTGAACTTGGCCTGCATGATAGTGTAAAAGGGTCACAACTTAATGCGGCCTGTGATGAGGACATTTTAAATACTTACCAAATTTTCAAGCGCGCAAATTTAAGATGGAGGCTAATGAAGAAACAGGCCAATTTCATGGGGAAGAGACTCTACAAGTACAAGAGAACAAGTGGAACACGATGGGTTGTTCATCAGGTACAGTCATCGGAAAACTACATAAAAAATTTGCCAATATTCTTAGGATTTTGTAATCACCAAATTTCCTCACCATTCAACAAATCTATGAAAGATTTCGCTCCCAGACTAACAGGTTATCTAAAAAACTCCATGAAATTAGATCATCTCTTATTCATTGCTGCCCGCAAGGACATTTTAGCCCATTTGATACCATTTTCTCTTTGTTTAGAGAAGCAGTCATTGTTGATGACGGAAGCTATCTCCACTATAAAATCAGCCGTATCCACACTCCAGAGACTTCTGAGTATTTGCCGTGAGAAAGAATCGGCTGTCTTCTACATGGACAATTATTTTCCAACGCTATGTAAACTTTGCTGGCCTTTCATCGAGGATGACCATGGAAAGAAATACGAATCCAGATCAACGCGATCGGACGAAGATGCCGTGTTGAATGAACTGGCAGACAAGTTTGTAACTTTCCACAACTACTCAATGTCGACCCCTCTTGACAAGGCTCTTAGTATTGTTAATACCGAAATACAGGTTGTTCTGGAAAAGATGATAGCCAACCTCACTGACAGATTCTCCGATTTCATAGAAAATCCACTGTTTTCAAGCGTCGCAGAACTTCTTGACACCAAGACTTGGAGGTTCCAATGTTAAAAATTGTTGAGTACTTTAAATGTTTACTTGAAAAAAACGAATGTGATCTCCAGCGACTGAGCACAGAATTAGCAATGGCTCACACACACGTACTGACTTTTCTAAAAACGGATTCGCCAGAAAAGGCATGGCTTTCATTGTTCCTTTCAGGAAATGATCTGTGCATTCAAAATTTCCTTCAGATCATTGAGATCTGTATTGTTTTACCTATCTCAAGTGCCGAGGCGGAGAGAGTATTCAGTTCATTCACCCAAATCCTTGGCAAAGAACGCCAATCTCTCAATCACTCAACAATCGAGGATTTACTTATTGTCAGAGGTGAACCTGTGTCGGATGAACATACCCTTTACAACATGGCGATCGAGCGTTTTTTGTCGCGTGATTCGTGTCCCAAAGGCAGTGGTCGCAGAGTTTGCGGGTACAGAATCAAACGTAAACGTTCTTACAAGAATAAAGACGGTCCGAGAAACAAAAGATGCCTATTCCTGCCAGCAGATGATAGAGAACAAACCCCGACCAACCCAAACACCGAGTCTGATGTTCACCAAGGGGATTCAGATTATGACTCAGATGCAGACAGTGAATTCGCAGTGGACGATTTTGACTTGGATGAATTCTCGTCCACTTCATGCACAGACTCAGAATCTCCTGATTCAGAGTAAAGAAACTCCATACTGTTGCTATCAATGTTGCGTTTTTAATAATAAAAAAAAAATTACCCCGATGTATCAGAAATTACTGAGGGTGGCACTTGGTGCCCAGCAGCCCACTGCGTGAGATGGAATTGAAAATGAAAAAAAAATTAAAATCACCAGGAAACTGAAATGTAGAAGACGTTACTGACCAGTAAAATTAAATATAACCCTTTCCCCCACCCCGAGGGGGTGGGTATATTTGATTGTATTGGTTAGTGACGCAACCTTCATTTCAGCTTCTTTGTTATTTTTTTCTGTGCTGAGCCTGATTAATCCCACCTCATATCATCATTTGTTGGTAAACTCTTCTCTCGAGATATGATGTAAAGTGGAGGAAGAAATTCCCAACCCATATCCCACACTGCGGTTACCCCCAAAATTGTGCCCCCCCCCCCCCCTCCCCCACCTTCTGGAGCTTTGGACCTTCCTGCAACGAAACGATAGGCCTAACATGTCCCCCCCCCCCCCACATTGGCACGACCTCGATGGGCACATTCCAATGAAGGCGGTGACATGATATGGTTTCGTTTGACTTTATTGAATAATTTACCCAGCCCACTGCGTGAGATGGAATTGAAAATGAAAAAAAAAATTAAAATCACCAGGAAACTGAAATGTAGAAGACGTTACTGACCAGTAAAATTAAATATAACCCCATCCCCCACCCCGAGGGGGGGGGGGGGGGGGGGTATATTTGATTGTATTGGTTAGTGACGCAACCTTCATTTCAGCTTCTTTGTTATTTTTTTCTGTGCTGATTGCAGTGGCGGCGCTACAGGGGGGCATGGGGGGGGCATTTGCCCCCCCCAAATGTGGGCTCTGCCCCCCCACTTGCCCCCACCACACACACATCCATCCAAACACACACACTCTCTCTCCCTCCCTCCCTACCTCTCTCTGCCCCTCCCTCTCTATCTCTCCTCTCTCTATCCCCCTCCATCTCTCTCTCTCTCCCTTCTCTCTCTCTCTCTCTCTACCCCTCCATCTTTCTCTCTCTCTCCTCTCTCTCCCTCCCTCTCTCCCTCCCTCCCTCTCTCTATCCCTCTCTCTGTCTCTCTCTCTATCTCTGCCTTCTCTCTCTCCAGACGCGGATCCAGGATTTTTTGAAAGGAGGAGCGCTAATTACCATTACATTTAGTCGAAACTTGGACCCAAAGTCCGTAATATCATTTTTTGGTTTGGTACATCCACAGGACGTACCAAACCAAAAAATTATATTACGGACTTTGTGTCCAAGTTTCGACTACCTCATAATAAAGTAATGATATGATCCTTTACGTATTTGCCCCCCTTCATGGGGAGTCTGCCCCCCTACTTGCCCCCCCCATGAAAAAATTTCTGGCGCCGCCACTGGCTGATTGATCCCACCTCATATCATCATTTGAGAGATATGATGCAAAGTGGAGGAAGAAATTCCCAACCCATATCCCACACTGCGGTTACCCCCAAAATTGTGCCCCCCCCCCCCCCACCTTCTGGAGCTTTGGACCTTCCTGCAATGAAACGATAGGCCTAAGATGTCCCCCCCACCCCACCCCCCCACCCCCCCCACCCCCATTGGCACGACCTCGATGGGCACATTCCAATGAAGGCGGTGACACAATATGGTTTCGTTTGACTTTATTGAATAATTTACAAAAAAGAAACATAAATAAAGTATTAACTCTTTTTGTCACTCGCTTTCTATGAAGGGTATTTAAAAAGCATAGGGTTATATTCAATGCAGAGAGCTTGGTTTTTTCATGTGTTCTGAGAAAAAACCGTGACATATGCGCCGGTAGCTAAAAACGGAAACCCGCAGCCAACGTTACACAGACTTAAACTTTCTGTGATTGGTTTGTTTATTGTAATACCCCTCTCGGAAACAATTGAATTCGCGCCATACACATGCGCATCGTTCCCGTAATATAAAAATATTTGTGGGGGTTTCTCAGGCTGTGTTCCACATTTTCAAAAAATGGGTCAACTTTCATTCTGTACTCCGGGGATATGCATAAATCGAGGTAAACAAACAGCATGTTTTTTTAAAGAAGTAACTTCAAAATGCTCTTTATTCAATTCAGGTCAGGAGAAATTCATTCATTCAGTATTGTAGTCCAGCAAATTTTGATCGCAAACTGCAGAGCAAATCCAGACAAATCGACCGAACACATCACCGTCACATTTTTAGGAGCGGATTCATGTAAAAAAATCTGATTTTGTTATCCAAAATATAACGTGGATTCCTAGCCTAAAAGCCACCAGAAGGCTCCATTTAATAGCAGACTTCAAAATTTTCCTGGGGGGAAAACCCCCCCAGGCCCCCTAGAGTGCTCGTGCCTTCAGCACTCGCTGCAGATGCCTTCGGCATCTGCATTTCTGACTTGCAAAAAATGCCATAGTAACTGCCGAAGCACACAAAATTCGCTACGGCAAAGGGCTGCCGAAGCAGAAATTTCTGAATTGCGAGGGCTGAGGTCAACGTCACAGACCAAACTCAGATTTTGTTTTACAACCCTTGTCTGTTTCATATAATTTTGTATGATTGAGAGGTCTTATTCATTATCAGTACAGTTATTGCTCATGTTGCAAAAGTGTCTCGTGACTTTGATCCAAGGTCATATCATCAAGGTCAAGATCACAGACAGCAAAACTTTGATATTGTTATACATCCCTTGTCCAGTCCATAAAACTTGGTATAATTGACAGATCTTATTCATACTTGGCACAATTATTGCTCAACGCTCAAAGGTGTGTCGTGACTTTGATCCAAGGCCATCTCATCAAGGTTAAGATCACAGACAGCAAAACTTTGATATTGTTATACAGCCCTTGTCTGGTCCATATAACTTGGTATGATTGACAGATCTTATTCATACTGGGTAAAGTTATTGCTCATGACCCAAAGGTGTGTCACGACTGATCCAATGTCATATCATCAAGGTCAGTGTCACACAACAAAACTTTGATATTGTTATATAGCCACAATTGCTTAAGGTGACCTTAAACACCTGTAAACAAACATATCTTGCTTTCACCTTTCAGTGCTTCTGTTTCTCCATTCTTGGAAATGTTATCTTAAAATCATTAAAAAAATGTTCAGTAACATAAGTTTTTGCAATTGATGATATCATTGTCGCTAAATATTACTATGCCGGGAGCAGAAAAGTGAAGAATATCCATTGCAAACAATGTTTAAATTGTAGTGAACTAAATGGTCATAAGTTTGACATTTATTGGGGATAATTTTGAATGCCGTTGTCGCTATCACTATGAAGACTTCAGTAATATACTTTCATGTCCAATTTATGCACCGGAATGCCATGTGATGTTTGACAAACTGGAAAACGATGACAAAACTATTGAGATTCTACTCCATGGAAAGCCATATAAATCTGACTCGCACTACAGTTTTGTGTTCAATACTGCTCAAGAATACATTATCAAAAACTTATAGGAAAGTGGTATTTGCTCGGCAGTCATGAGACTTACCCTAGTGTCGACTCGAAGTGATCCACATTTCAAATTCTACTTTTATAGCTGAGTCTTCGTCGTCATGGCACGTACACACCTATCTTAATTCGTCTGATCATTCTCCAGTTATTAAAATAGATTATATAATCATTATGCACCAACTTGTGATAGCTTGACAGATTAACCGATTCACTAAAAAAATCTGTGAGGCCAACAAAAAATATTTTTTTCTAAGTAGGGTTTTTGTTATGCTACGCTGTTGTGGAACTCACTACTGGAAAATTGCTCAGTGTTCAGACAAAAATAAAAAGAAATGGGTTGGATAACAATAAACTGAAAATTAATTTACCTTGGTCTAAAACAGCCAATTAATTTAATAGTCTTAGCATACTCATAAAGTTATGCTTAGAAATGGGTTACCACAGGTTACAACCATTAACTAGCACAATCAAAAAACAGGTTATGAAAGAATCCTTATTTCGAACCTGGCGATGCATAATCCTTATTCATTAAATCTAGTCATTGCTGATTCACAGCAGCTATGACAAAATTTGAAGGAAAATTTTTCAAAAAATACTCAGTGGGTTCAGCTGGTGGGTTAAGAGTTAATTATTTAACCCTTTAACTGATGAAAGGGATACATTCACCTGTGTTATTTACAAATTAAGCCATTGAAAAAAACTGTATTTTTAAACTACAACCAATGGCCCAGACTAGCTGCTGCTAACTCAAATTAATCCAGGGCCAAACACAAAATTTGTATACAAAACTGAAAAAATTAAGTCCTATATGGTCCTCCATACTTTTAAGATCTGTGCATGCGCAGTATCCAGGAAGGTACCAGAATTGGCGCAAACCATCATTCTTTGTTTGGCCCTAAAGTCAGCAACAATGAACTAACATCTGTGCTTTTAAATCTCCTTTTTTGAGGATGTCAGACACAAATCAGTGGTAAAATTGGTGAATCCAAGGCTGGAAATGGATGATGGAAGTGAACAACAGTGGTTAGAAACGTTCAGGGCTGTAACTTTATAATAATTATAAAAATTATTTCATGTTTCCCAATTTCGGGACATACACCTGACGTCATCATTCTTGCTAATGATTTATCCACTGTTTGTTAAGTGTTCCTTCCCAATCCCTCCTTGAAGCCCTCCTGTTAAACTCCTAAGCTTTTTGGTTATTTTTTTTTTGTTGAAATTTTCTATTAAATTTCTTAGGAGTTTAACGTGTATTACAGAATGTTTATTCTGTTTATCCACATGGTTATGTCCTCACCCTAGGGGTGTTTGGTCACTTTGGTCTTGCATCTTCAATCCAATGTATCGTTTTTTCTTCATTTGAAGATCTTGCTTTACATCTGGTAGCTTTAAAATCTCATACTGACTTTGGGCCTTTTTTCTGTGTCTGAGGTCTTGTTTCCGTTTTTTATTCCTCCCCAAAAAATTCGGGGGAATCTAGCCGTGACGTTGTCCGTCTGTCTGTCCGTCCGTCTGTCCGTCCGGGCGTAGACGGAATTCGTGTCCGCTCCATAACTTCTTACAGCCTTCAAGGATATTAATGATACTTGGTATTATTATTGCCCACAACCAGAGGGTGTGTCACGAATAAGGTTGGAATGGCTATCAAGGCTTTTTTCGGGGGAATCAGCCACCCTTTGGTGGCCATCCTCTAGTTTCCTTTGACCTTGTTTACATTGGCAACGTCTTAATATATGTAGTATTTAGATATTATATTACTGAGGGTTGTTGTAAAATACATTGATTATGTTTCCGGTAGTGTAGCTCAAAAAATTTGGGTTTTGTCCACACTTAGGCTCTATCGGGATGCCCTTGGGCTCTCCATCTTCCCTTTGGGAACTTAAGTTTTTTCAAAAAGTTTTTGGAAAATGTTTTGAATTTAATTTTTCGATTTTGATTTTGATTGCAATTATTTATGTATCTTTATCATATATTTATGGTGGAGTTTGTAGGAGTACTATCGACTTATTTTGATTGAATCATGAAAGCTTACTGCTCTAAATGCAAGGTGAGGAAGTCTTCCTCAAATTTACATGCTTGTTGCCTTGCCTGTAGTCGATGTACTCCTACAGATTCTTGTCCTATATGTGTGAATTGGGATGACAGACAGTGGAAACGTGCGTCACGGTATGTTGTGGGCAGTGAGATGCCTATGCCAGTACTCTCACCGCAAGATAATTCAAGTTTTTCAGTTTCTTTTTCAGAGGAACAAGAACATGGTGATGGTATCGTGATACCCGCCAAAAGTATGCTACAGTCATCGTGCTCTGATGAGTAAACAGTGCTAGCTGCTAAAGTGCTCATGAATATTAAGTAAGGGATAAGGCCTCCAGTTAGTGTTCTTAATCCCTTGCAAGCAGCTAGCAGCTAGCTCGATCGGTGAAGCAGTTACTCCGTCCGTGGGAGCCGTAACACCAGGTATGTTCGTTGTGGCCGAAGGAACTGTAGATTTGGGTAGAGCGAGCACCTTAAAAACAAAAGCTCACCCAGCGACGGCAGAAATAGGGAGGAAGTCAACAAGTTTCTTGTCAGGAGTCTCAGCGAGGTCGGAAAAAGGCATGAGCAGGAGAGGTCCCTCTCTAACCCAACAACATCTGGGGCCAGATGTTGTTATGAGAAACTTGCACGGGCCGAGCATACGCCCACACCTGCTGCTCGGGATGCTCCGTCTGGACTGCTGCCGGCCTCGGCTACAGTCACGCTTCCTCCGCTATGATTTATAGGCACACGCGACCGCATCCTAGCTACCCAACTTCGGATATCCAGTCAGCTGCGTGAAGAAGGAGCCACTCTTCACCCGTGAAGTCGAACCATCCGGTAGCTAGGGAACTGAGGCTTAGATCATTGGGACGTTAGGAGAAGAGACCTATCTCCAGAACGCCATCCCAGGAGCAGTAAGCAGCTAAAAAACAGAAAAC
The DNA here is from genome assembly GCA_031216915.1 of Pictodentalium vernedei. Classification (NCBI taxonomy): domain Eukaryota; kingdom Metazoa; phylum Mollusca; class Scaphopoda; order Dentaliida; family Dentaliidae; genus Pictodentalium; species Pictodentalium vernedei. The sequence goes on along the minus strand of CM062296.1, from coordinate 459,720,536 downwards.
CGCTGCTCCTCAAGCCTCGGTGACAGACTTGCTGTCGCAGATTGTGCAGCTCATTGCAGCATCCCAGCAATTGCATGAACAGCCTCCCGCAGACTCCGAAAGTGAGCTGTCGGATGGTGCTGGGTTAGTCCAGTCATCTGTTCATGTAGATGAAATGGACCGAGATTCACAGCTGATTACCCTTCTCTTTCGGAACAACATATGGTTGCGATGGAATTTATCCATCAATACTATCCTGAATTTGTTCCACCAAATCAGCAAGCTGCGACAACAAGGGAGAAACCACTGGCATCTTTAGACACAGACTTTATACGGAGGAAGGAAGAAGTTCTTTCTTTTCCAGTACAGTCTAAACAGGTGTCGCAGGCCTTCGGCCATGTTGATAATGCCATATTTAACCTCTCCAGTGTGAGGAAGAAAAGCGGTTTCTTATCAACATCTTTCATAAACATACCGTTCCTTGGACCACGTTCATTTAAAACGGTTGGAGAAGATGTTCAGAGAGCTCCTCTGCGTTTAGATTAGCAGGCCAGGGATTTAGATATAGCCTTACCTGCTTCATTCAATATTCGCTCGGATGTGATGGAATGTGCTATTTCATCGAATAGAGCGAATTTGGGTGTGATGTCCTACGCAGATCACCTTACCAGAGCTATGGCACAACGGCTCAATGGGAAGGAATTTGAGGACATGTGTACCTCGCATAGAGTTCTTTCCAGGGCAGTAATGTATGCCACTTATAACTCTGCCCTGACAGTGGCAAATCTGGAGTTAATTAGACGTGATACTGCCCTTGAGTCGTCATCACTTATAGATGACAAGGTGAAAAGCTTTCTCTGGATCGCTCCCGTCTCCGGACACGCTCTGTTTGACAACAAGCTTTTGTTAGTCTATGAACAGGCTACTAAGAAAGCTTCCAGTGCTCTGCTTTTGAAGTCAGCGTCTCAACAACATGCTTCAGCAGACCGGGGTAAGCGAGGACATTCTAAATCAAAATCATCAGAAGGGAACTCCTCTCGAGGGTTCAAGAAACCTTCATATAATTACTCTGGAGATCGTCAATTCAGCGTCTCGTGAAAGGGGCGTAAGTCTGATCAGGATCTTCGCGGGGAGGACGTAGTTTCTCCTCCCGTAAGCCTCGCAAGTCCTACAGGTGATGGTCAAGACCCCTATTGCTTGCCAGCTGCCAGAAGGTTATCAAACTTCACGAGAAACTGGATAGCAGTCACGGAAGATCGGTGGGTGGGAAGTGTAGTCTTGGAAGGCCTACGGCTGTCATCCAAGCGTAACTCCCTCTAACAAGATGTCCGCGTTGGACAAATCTTCCGGCAGATCCTTTCAAAAGAGAGTCTCTCCTAGCAGAGGTACAGGTCCTCTTATTAAAGGAAGCAATAGAGGTCGTCGAGAATCAAAATTCTCAAGGTTTTTACAGTCATCTGTTCCTTGTACCGAAGCCAGACTGTTCGTTCTGACCGGTAATAGACTTGAGCTGGATAAACAAGTTAATTGTGGTTCCAAAGTTCTGTATGGAAACCATTCGGTCGGTAAGAGCTAGCATTCGAGTGAACGACTATGCGGCAAGCAAAGATCTGAAGGACGCTTTCATGTCATGGTATATCCGGCATTCAGAAAGGACCTACGATTCGCCATACAGTGGAAGGTTTATCAGTTCAGAGCAATTTGCTTTGGTCTGAACCCGGCTACTTGGGCTTTCACTCGAATAATGAACTCAGTAATGTCTTACGTTGAGCTCATTCATTTGTGGTAACAGCTTACTTGGATGACATTCTTCAGAGATACGGCAACAGAATTCAGAGTTTGCTTCAATTGCTCTGACGTCTCAGTTTCATAGTAAACGAGAAAAAGTTGGATCTAGCTCTGTCCATGTCATTCACTCACTTGGGAATGAGCTTCCAGACTCACAACAATCTGCTTCGTCTGCCGTTACCCAGAGCAAAATTAGTCAGTTGTTATGCTCACTTTTGTCTAAATTTAGACGCAATAACAGCGAGGGAGTTTATGCGACTGATGGGACTGTATGGAGTGGCTGCAGATCTTATTCCGATGGGCTGTCTGCGCACGTGTCTCCTCCAGGTATTCTTTACCCAGAACTGGAGTGTGAAGATGCATTCGCTTGAAACCAGTATTGTTTTAACGGACCTAGTAAAACAAAAGGTTTAGATTTGGGCAGATCTTCAGCGGTTAACTCAAGGAGTTCCGCTTCAACTGCTGAACGTTTTAGCAGACTCGCTCTCTCGGAAAGGTCGCCTGTTGCCAATGGAGTGGACTCTCAACAAACGAATATTCAGACAGATTTGCTACCAGTGGGATCGTCCTATGATAGATCTTTTTGCGACTCACCTAAACAATCAGTTACCAATGTTTGTGTCTCCATGTCCAGGTCATCGAGCGTACACAGTAGACACTCTGTCGATCTCATGGGACGGGATGATAAGATATGCATATCCTCCAATTCCGTTGATTCAGCAGATTCTGTTAAAGATCAAACAGTCTCACTACAAAATGTTGCTAGTAGCACCTCTGTCATCACAGAAACCATGTATCAATCTTCTCAGGTGTCTGTTATGGGACATTCCCCGGAAGCTTCCTCCATGAGAGGACCTTCTATATCAGGGGAAGTCCCGCTCACTACACCACAACCCAGAAGGTCTCAACCTTCATGTATTTCCATTGTGCAGTCCTTCTTGCATGGAAAACATTGTACAGGACGAGCAGTGGTCGCAATTTCTTACTGCAGGAGGACCTCCTCTTCATTAAATTATGCAGCAAAGTAGAGGGTATTCTTCCGTTGGTGTACGGATCAGTCGGTTGACATATATGATCTGTCCATTCCACATATTGCCAACTTCTTGGTCTACCTGTTTGACGAACTCAAACTGCAGCCTGTCACTATTAAGGGCTATAGGTCTATGTTATCAGACACATATGCTCATCATGATAACTTGGCTATTGGATCTGATATTTCTTTATCCAAGCTTGTTAGAAACTTTTCTATTAATAGACCTAGAACCCTCAGATTAATTCCTAAGTGGAATTTGGCTTGTGTACTGTTGAAGCTTCGAGAAGCTCCTTTGAGCCGTTAGACGTTGTAGAGTTCAAATTCTTGTCCTATAAAATGGCAGTTCTCTTAGCCTTTGCATCTGCTAGAAGAGTCAGTGAACTTCATGCATTATCTGTTGATGAATCTCATTACCGTAGTGTGGATAATACCATTACCCTCACTACGGAAGTGGGGTTTTTGGCTAAGAATCAGATTCCGGATAAGCAGCCGGAGCCTGTTGTCATTAAGGCTTTACTGTCCTCGGATAACCGTAGACCTTTGCTGTATCCAGTCAGAGAAATGCGCATTTATAAACGTTGATCAAATTTTATTTGAAAGGGAAGAAAACGATATGGATTCACTTGGCAATACAGATACAGATTGCCTACGAAAATCTATCATCGGATCAACATTCTGTCAACAAGATTTCAGCGCATGAAGTTAGAGCACTGTCCACTTCTTAGGCTTATTCTAACAGTATAGCCATTACTGATCTTATGAAGGCTGCTTACTGGACACAGCCCTCTACATTTACCAAGTTTTACCTGAGAAATTTAGAGTCCATCTCCGGTGACCTTAGATCTTTGGGTCCTCTTTCTGTTGCTCAGAATGTTGTCCATTAATGTTATCTCTATAAGGTTTTTAGGCAGTCTGCTCCCGCTCTGAAGCTGTCCGCTGCCCTCTTCGTTCTGTGGAATTTTACCTCAGAATAAGAAGAGGGGTGGGGGGGGGGGGGGCCTTTTGATTATCTGGTTTTATAGTGAAAAGCAAGAGAATACCTCCTCCGGTGTCAGTAGTCCCGCATCGGTGGTGGGGTGGTTTTAATGTGTAGCTCAGTGTGAAGCAATAACTATGTCTTATTTATGTACTGTTTTTAAAGTGTAGCTCACTGTGAAGCATTTGTATATGTGACATCTCAAACGAGCGTTAATATACAATCCTCGGACACTTTTAAATAAGTATAAAGAGTCTCATTCTCTGGTCTGTCTTTATATATTGGCTTTCCTTCACCGAATTAGCATAAAGGGTTATGCTGGCATTAAATGGAGAATTATATATTATGTAATACTCAATTACATTGTTGGTGTTATGTTTTTCCCTTTTCTCGTAAAAGAGAAAGACATATATAATTCCTATCTTCTCCTATTCTCCTGTAGGAGGTATCCTTCACTGAAGTACTTGAGAGATTGGATTTTCCTTTAAGTCCTAGGCCCTCCAACCTTTTTACAATTCAGCTTGTCTGGGCCATTGGGTGTAGTATAAAAATATGAAAAAGTTTAAGTAATTTTATAGTGGAAACCTGTTATTTGAATAGCCACTTTGTGCTAGATTCAGCACAGTATGAGTCATGTTCTGTAAATTGTCAATTGTTTCAACCAATTTTTTGAAAATGAAAATTTTTAAGTAATTTGTATATTTTTGGGCTCACCAATGATAGTTGTGTGAGCCTATGGCATAGCCCTCATGTTGGCGTCCAGATTCATTCATTTTGAACTTTTGTGTGCAGGTTTTGATTTTTTTTTTTTTTATTGCTTTTCTTTTTATGTCAGCATGCTTTTCAGGGAGAGTAATATTTTATTCAACCCTTTCCATTCTTAGTTACTTGAATTTTGGACTTTTGTGTACAGATTTTTGACTTTTCTGTGCAGGTTTTTTACTTTTACCATGGTGGTTACCTTAACATTTCAGGGTATTTTTCTCAATTTTAACCCTTTGAAACAAATGTGATACTTTTTTTACTTTTATGTGCAGGTTTTGAGGTTTGTCTTTCTTTTCTTCCAAGTGGATATTTTTCAAGTAGAGTTTCACCTTACTGGCATATTGCCATTGTGGTTACTGTGACATTTGCAGGGTATTTTTCTCAATTTTAACCCTTTGAAACAAATGTTATACTTTTTTTTTACTTTTATGTGCAGGTGTTAAGGTTTGTCTTTCTTTTCTTCCATGTGGCGACTTACCTTGTAGCATATTGCCATGGTTCCTATTTTATGTTAGGATGCTTCTTGGGGCTAGTATTATATTATTTAACCCTTTAGCTGCTTATTTACCTTAATTTTGGACTTTTGTGTGCAGGTTTTTGACTTTTGTGTACAGGTTTTGATATTTTTTTTAAGTGGAGTTTTACCTCACTGGCATATTGCCATGGTGTAACATTTTCAGGATATTTTTCTAAATTTTAACCCTTTGAAACAAATGTGATACTTTTTGGACTTTTATGTGCAGGTTTTGAGGTTTTTCTTTCTTTTCTTCCAAGTGGATATTTTTCAGGTAGAGTTTCACCTTACTGGCATATTGCCATGGTGGTTACTGTGACATTATCAGGGTATTTTTCTCAATTTTAACCCCTGAAAACAAATGTGATACTTTTTTTTTACTTTTATGTGCAGGTTTTGAGGTTTGTCTTTCTTTTCTTCAAACTGGAGACTTACCTTGGAGCATATTGCCATGGTTCCTATTTTATGTTAGCATGCTTCTTCCCCCGTGGGAACCCCGGGAAGTGCAGCAGTGCTTGTTTACTGTGGTAAACAAGCTCTGTTTCACTGGTAAAATAGGACCCAGTCACTAATGCTTGGGGTGCAAGTCCTCTAAAATAGGCAACATGGGGTATAAACGATTGACTGACATTGACTTTATCTCCATGTTGTGGTCATGATTAGCCATTGTGCAGAAGTATGTGACCTTAAACAACGATAAATAAATAAATAAATAAATAAATAAATAAATAAATAAATAAGCATGCTTCTTGGGGCTATTATTATATTATTTATCCCTTTAGCTCATTATTTTATTCATTAATTTTTAACTTTTGTGTGCAGGTTTTGATTTTTAGCACAACTTTGGCGAAGAGATGAGAACGAGTGTTTTGGGGTCCAGTCCAAAATTCAAGATGGCCGCTGGCAGCCATTTTGTACAAAATTAGGTGCAATCAGATTTTTTGCGCAGAACTTCCATATGAAAGCTCTGATTTGAATAATTTTTTGTATAATACTGGTTTTTTTCTCGTGCAGAAATTATGCAAATTAAATGAACTTTGATTTATGCAGTACTACTAATACACTGTAAGTGCACATGTCAATATGGCTAGGGCTGGAGGCTGTATTTATGAACCGATCTTCATGAAACTTCTTGGGTACCTTTGTTATCACCTTGGGACGAGAACGAGTGTTTTTGGGTGTGGTCCAAAATTCAAGATGGCTGCCAGTGGCCATTTTGTACCAAAATTAGTGCAATCAGTTTTTTGTACAGAACTTCTGTATGAAAGTTCTGATTTGAATAAATTTCTGTATGACTGTTTAGTAACATGGAATACATCAAAGATAGTACAGTTTTTTTTCTCGAGCAGAAATTATGCAAATTAGATGAACTTTATTTATTCAGTGCTACTTACACACAGTAAGTACATGTGTCAATACAGCTCGGGCTAGAGGCTGTATTTATGAACCGATCTTCACAAAACTTCTGGAGTACCTTTGTTATCACCTTGGGATGAGAACGAGTGTTTCTGGGTGCGGTCCAAAATTCAAGATGGCTGCCAATGGCCATTTTGTACCAAAATTAGGTCCAATCAGTTTTTAGCTCAACTTGACAAAGTCAAGCTGAGCTATTGCCATCACTTCTCGTCTGTCGGCGTATGTACCTTAGTACGTACGTCCACAGTTTCCTTTGGCACACCTCACAGGTTGCATTTATGATCAGATCGCTTTGAAACTTGGTATGCTTGTTTGGGGTGACCTCTAGATGGGAACTATCGATTTTCTTCCATTTCCGTCAAAAAATGTTGCTGTGGCCAATGTTCTTAGAACATAGTTCAGTCTGACTTCAATATTTCCCTTTGGCACACCATACAGGGCACATTTATGATTGGATTGCTTGAAAACCTGGCGTGCTTGTTTAGGGTGACCTCTAGATGGGAGCTATCGATTTTCTTCAATTTCCGTCAAAAGAATGTTGCCGCGGCCAATGTTCTTAGAACTTAGTTTAGTCAGACCACAATATTTCCCTTTGGCACACCCTACAAGGCACATTTATGACTGGATTGCTTTGAAACCTGGTATAGTTGTTTGGGGTGACCTCTAGATGGGAGCTATCAATTTTTTTCCATTTCCGTCAAAAAATTGCCGCGGCCAACGTTCTTAGAACTTAGTTTAGTCAGAAGACCTCAATATTTCCCTTCAGCACACCCTACAGGGCACATTTATGATCGGATTGCTTTGAAACCTGGCATGCTTGTTTGGGGTGACATCTAGATGGGAGCTATCGATTTTCTTCCATTTGCGTCAAAAAATGTTGCCACAGCCAACGTTCTTAGAACTTAGTTTAGTCAGACCTCAATATTTCCCTTTGGCACACCCTACAGGGCACATTTATGATAGGATTGTTTTGAAACCTGGCATGCTTGTTTAGGGTGACCTCTACATGGGAGCTATCGATTTTCTTCAATTTCCGTCAAAAAATGTTGCTGTGGCCAATGTTCTTAAAACTTAGTTTAGTCAGACCACAATATTTCCCTTTGGCACACCCTACAGGGCACATTTATGATTGGATTGCTTTAAAACCTGGTATGCTTGTTTGGGGTGACCTCTAGATGGGAGCTATCTATTTTTTTCCATTTCCGTCAAAAAATGTTGCCGCGGCCAACGTTCTTAGAACTTAGTTTAGTCAGAAGACCTCAATATTTCCCTTTGGCACACCCTACATGGCACATTTATGATCGGATTGCTTTGAAACCTGGCATGCTTGTTTGGGGTGACCTCTAGATGGGAGTTATCGATTTCCTTCCATTTCCATCGAAAAATGTTGCCACAGCAAACGTTCTTAGAACTTAGTTTAGTCAGACCTCAATATTTTCCTTTGGCACACCCTCCAGGGCACATTTATGATCAGATTGTTTTGAAACTTGGTAGCATATTGCCATGGTTCCTATTTTATGTTAGGATGCTTCTTGGGGCTAGTATTATATTATTTAACCCTTTAGCTGCTTATTTACCTTAATTTTGGACTTTTGTGTGCAGGTTTTTGACTTTTGTGTACAGGTTTTGATATTTTTTTTAAGTGGAGTATTACCTCACTGGCATATTGCCATGGTGGTTACTGTAACATTTTCAGGGTATTTTTCTAAATTTTAACCATTTGAAACAAATGTGATACTTTTTGGACTTCTATATGCAGGTTTTGAGGTTTTTCTTTCCTTTCTTCCAAGTGCATATTTTTCAGGTAGAGTTTTACCTTACTGGCATATTGCCATGGTGGTTACTGTGACATTATCAGGGTATTTTTCTCAATTTTAACCCATTGAAACAAATGTGATACTTTCTTTTTTTTTTACTTTTATGTGCAGGTTTTGAGGTTTGGCTTTCTTTTTTTCAAACTGGAGACTTGCCTTGTAGCATATTGCCATGGTTCCTATTTTATGTTAGCATGTTTCTTGGGGTTATTATTATTTTATTTAATCCTTTAGCTCATTATTGTATTCATTCATTTTGTGTGCAGGTTTGATTTTTTTTCATGTCAGCATGCTTTTCAGGGATAGTAATATTTTATTCAATCCTTTCCATGCTTAGTTACTTGAATTTTGGACTTTTGTGTACAGTTTTTTGACTTTTCTGTGCAGGTTTTTTACTTTTGTGTACAGGTTTTGAAATTTTGTCTTCAAGTGGAGTTTTACCTTACTGGCATATTGCCATGGTGGTTACCTTAACATTTCAGGGTAATTTTCTCAATTTTAACCCTTTGAAACAAATGTGATACTTTTTTTACTTTTATGTGCAGGTTTTGAGGTTTGTCTTTCTTTTCTTCCAAGTGGATATTTTTCAAGTAGAGTTTCACCGTACTGGTATATTGCCATTGTGGTTATTGTGACATTTGCAGGGTATTTTTCTCAATTTTAACCCTTTGAAAGAAATGTGATACTTTTTTTGACTTTTATGTTCTGGTTTTGAGGTTTGTCTTTCTTTTCTTCCAACTGGCAACTTACCTTATAGCATATTGCCATGGTTCCTATTTTGATTGTCATGTTACTTTATATATTTATTCAGGTTACTGATGTGCTGTGCTGTATAGTTTTTTTTTATGTAAATCTGATAATTTGCTCCTGACATATTAACCCTTTATCCATCAAATTAGACACTCCTCCAATCCATTTCTATATGTACCCATACCTTGTATGGTGTGCATAATGTCGGCATCCGTGGTGGCCCTCCGTCATACAGCTTTCTACTAGTTGCACGTATGGGTACACATCTGACGATTTCATCGGCCTATTTTTAGCTCAACTTTGGCGAAGCCAAATTTGAGCTTATGCCATGGCCCGTCGTCAGTCTGTCCGTCTGTCCATCTGTCCGTCTGTCCATCAACAATTGGATACGGCTCGGGCTAGAGGCCGTATTTATGAACCGATCTTTACGAAACTTCTTGGGTACCTTTGTTATGACCGTGGGACGAGAACGAGTGTTTTTGAGTGCGGTCCAAAATTCAAGATGGCTGCCAGCCACCATTTTGTACCGACGATGCAGAAATCTGTTTTTTGTACAGAACTTCCATATGAAAGCTCTGATTTGAATAATTTTTTGTATGAATGTTTAGTACCATGGGATACATCACATATAATATGGGTTTTTTTCTCGTGTGTAAATTATGCAAATTGGACTAACTTTGATGTTTTTTGGTGTTACTTTCAGCACTGTAAGTGCAAATGCCAATACGGCTCGGGCTAGAGGCCGTATTTATGAACCGATCTTTACAAAACTCCTTGGGTACCTTTGTTATCACCGTGGGACGAGAACGAGTGTTTTTGGGTCCAGTCCGAAATTCAAGATGGCCGATGGCAGCAATTTTGTACAAAATTTGGTGCAATCAGATTTTTGCACAGAACTTCCATATGAAAGCGCTGATTTGAATAATTTTTTGTGTGAATGTTTAGTACCTGGGATACATCACATATAATACGGCTTTTTTTCTCGTGTAGAAATTATGCAAATTAGATGAACTTTGATTTTTTCAGTGCTACTTACACACAGTAAGTACACATGTCAATGCGGCTCGGGCTAGAGTCTGTATTTATGAACCAATCTTCACGAAACGTCTTAGGTACCTTTGTTATCACCTTGGGATGAGAACGAGTGTTTCTGGGTGCGGTCCAAAATTCAAGATGGCTGCCAATGGCCATTTTGTACCGAAATTAGGTCTAATCAGTTTTTTGTACACAACTTCTATACGGCTCAGGCTAGAGGCCGTATTTATGAACCGATCTTTACGAAACTTCTTGGGTACCTTTGTTATCACCGTGGGATGAGAACGAGTGTTTTTGGGTGTGGTCCGAAATTCAACATGGCCACCAGCAGCCATTTTGTACCAAAATTAGTGCAATCAGTCTTTTGTACAGAACTTCTGTATGAAAGTTCTGATTTGAATAAATTTTTTGTATGAATGTTTAGTAACATGGAATACATCACATATAGTACAGGTTTTTTTCTCGAGCAGAAATTATGCAAATTAGATGAACTTTGATTTATTCAGTGCTACTTATACACTGTAAGTGCACATGTCAATACGGCTCGGGCTAGAGGCTGTATTTATGAACCGATCTTCACAAAACTTCTTGGGTGCCTTTGTTATCACCTTGGGACGAGAACGAGTGTTTCTGGGTGCGGTCCAAAATTCAAGATGGCTGCCAGTGGCCATTTTGTACCGAAATTAGGTCCAATCAGTTTTTTGTCACAACTTCTACACAGCTCATATTTGTGAACTGATCTTCACGAAACTTCTTGAGTACCTTTGTTTTCACCTTGGGACAGGAATGAGTGTGTTTTGGGGTGCCTTTGTTATCACTGTGCTATGAGAACAAATATTTTGGGGTTCAGTCAGACCCACTCTGGGACTCAAAGATTTTTTTCTAGTTTAGCATCTGACTGTCACCCACCTTTACAATACTTTACCTGTACATTTGTTACAGGCAATGGTCAGTATTTATGTACAGACCGTTACAATACTTTATATGTACCTTTGTTATCAGGTCATTACCTAGATGTTTGTCATTGCTGTGTCACATACTATACATGTACATGTCTTTGTCTTGACAAGTTGAGCTACAGTGTCATTGACACTTTCATTTATGTAAATCTAATAATTTGATCTGGAGATATTAACCCTTTATCCATTAAATTAGGAACTCCTCCAATCCATTTCTATATGTACCCATACCATGTATGGTGTACATAATGTCGGCATCCAGGGTGGCCCTCAGTCATACAGCTTTGTACTAGTTGCACGTAAGGGTACACATCTGACGATTTAATCGGCCTATTTTTTACTTTTGTGTACAGGTTTTGATATTTTTTAGCTCACCGAAGGGAGCTTAACTTATCACTTGCCATCTGTCGTCATGAACATTTTTCAAACGACTTCTCCTCTGAAACCACTGGTCCGATTTTCACAAAACTTCATGTGGATGTTCATTACTATATGGCAATTCATGTTTGTTCAAATGAAATGGCCACGTCCCTTGGGGGCTCTGTATGGGGCATAACTCTGACAGCACTGTATGAATTATAGAAAAATTATTAAAAAATCTTCTTCTCCAGAACCAGTGGGCAGAATCTTTTGATACTTGGTATGCAGCATCTTGGTATGGGTCTGATTCAAGTTTGTTCAAATCAGCCCCCTGGATTCATATTTGGGCTCAAGCCTGAATTCGATCTTAGTGCATTTCAGGCAAATTTCTTAAAAAATCTTCTTCTCCATATCCAGCAGGCAGAATCTTTTGATATTTAGTATGCAATATTGTGGGGTGGATCTGATTCAAGTTTGTTCAAATCGGCCCCCTGGATTCATATTTGGGCTCAGTATAGAAGCCCGAATTCGAACTTAGTGCATTTGAACTTAGTGCATTTCAGGCAAATTTCTTAAAAAATCTTCTCCAGATCCAGCAGGCAGAATCTTTTGATATTTGGTATTTGGTATGCAACATTATGGGGTGGATCTGATTCAAGTTTGTTCAAATTGGCCCCCCTGGGTTCATATATGGGCTCAGTATAGGAGCCCAATTTGAACTTAGTGCATTTCAGGCAAATTTCTTTAAAAATCTGCTTCTCAAGATCCAGCAGGCAGAATCTTTTGATAATGGGTATGCAGCAAGCTTAGGTGGAGGGGGGGGGGGGGGGGGGGGGGGGGGGGGGGGGACATTCAAGTTTGTTCAAGCCATGTCCCTAGGTTCATATTTGGGCTCACTGTGGGAGCCCGAATGATAATTTAGTTCAAAATGAGGAATTTTCTTTAAAAATCGTCTTCTTCAGATCCAGCAGTCGGAATGTTTTGATATTTGGTATGCAGCATCCTTAGGGGGGTGAGATTCAGATTTGTTCAAGCCATGTCCCTAGGTCCATATTTGGGCTCACTGTGGGAGCTTGAATTGTAACTTAGTTCGAAATGAGGAATTTTCTTTAAAAATCTTCTTCTTCAGATCCAGCAGTCGGAATGTTTTGATATTTGGTATGCAGCATCCTTACGGGGGTGAGATTCAAGTTTGTTCAAGCCATGTCCCTAGGTCCATATTTGGGTTCACTGTGGGAGCCCGAATGATAACTTAGTTCAAAATGAGGAATTTTCTTTAAAAATCTTCTTCTTCAGATCCAGCAGTCGGAATGTTTTGATATTTGGTATGCAGCATCCTTAGGGGGGTGAGATTCAAGTTTGTTAAAGCCAAGTCCCTGGGTCCATATTTCGGCTCCCTGTGGGAGCTCGAATTATAATTTAGTCAATATGAGGAATTTTCAGCTAACCAAAGGAAGCTCAACTTATCACCTGCCGTCAGTCGTCGTCCGTCGTCGTGAACATTTTTCAAACGACTTCTCCTCTGAAACCAATGGTCCGATTTCCACGAAACTTCATGTGGATGTTCTTGACTATATGGCAATTCATGTTTGTTCAAATGAAATGGCCACGTCCCTTGGGGGCTCTGTATGGGGCATAACTCTTGATAGCACCATATGAATTATAGAAAAATTTTTTAAAAATCTTCTTCTCCAGAACCAATGGGTAGAATCTTATGATATTTGGTATGCAGCATCTTGGTATGGGTCTGATTCAAGTTTGTTCAAATTGAGTCCCTTGATCAATATTGGGGCTCCCTATAGGGGCATGAATTTTTCCTTAGTGCAATTTAAGAGAAAATCTTCTTCTCCAGAACCAGTGGGCAGAATCTTTTGATATTTGGTATACAGCATCTTGGTATGGGTCTGATTCAAGTTTGTTCAAATTGAGTCCCTTGATCAATATTGGGGCTCCCTATAGGGGCATGAATTTTTCCTTAGTGCAATTTAAGAGAAAATCTTCTTCTCCAGAACCAGTGGGCAGAATCTTTTGATATTTGGTATACAGCATCTTGGTATGGGTCTGATTCAAGTTTGTTCAAATGGAGTCCCTTGATCAATTTTGGGGCTCACTATGGGGACCTGAATTTTTACTTAGTGCAATTTAAGAAAAAAAAATTAAAAATCTTCTTCTCTAGAACCAATGGGCAGGATCTTTTGATATTTGGTATACAGCATCTTGGTATGGGTCTGATTCAAGTTTGTTCAAATTGAGTCCCTCGATCAATATTGGGGCTCACTAAAGGGGTGTGAATTTTTACTTAGTGCAATTTAAGAAAATTTCTTGTGCTTGTAAATCTCAGTTTAAATGATGTCAGACACATAATTATGAAAGAAATGGTGGATCTAAGGAGGAAATATAAGGATGAGAGGAAGAAACAGTGGCAGGATGTGTTCAGGGCTGTAAATTATAATTTTTTTACGAAATTATTTCATGTTCCCTAATTTTGGGACATGGGCCTGATGTTTACATTCTTGTTACAGTCCTTCGTGTGAGTAAATTTTACGGGTGCAAAAAAGTGCACTCGCAAATTGTGTTGCGAGTGCGATCGCACTCGCAAAATTCCCCAAAGTTTCACAACTGTGCATGTTTGAGACAGATGTGTTTAAACACAGCTACTGTACTCACCCGTGTCGAAGCCCATATTCGTGATTAGGCCCACCCTCGCTTTTTCAGATTTATGGACCAGAGTGCCCCCACTCCTCCCCCTAAGTTTCAAATTGGACGAAAGTTGTTTGAGACGTCAAATTTAATACAGGCATCAAATGGAAAAACAGGTGACTTGTTGCAACACTGTACTTACCCCGGTATCAAATAGAACTGTAATACTGTATTATGTATATTTTTGGGAGTTGGGTTTTTTTGTGTTGTTAAATTCGTCCTTTGTGTAATACATTATGTCTGTGTTCAGTGAAATAAGTCTTTATTAAAAAATTATATATCCCAAGCAAAATTGACTTGTTTATTTTTTGTCGACCTCGTTTTGGAAGCTGTGACTTCTTTCAAATAAGTGTGCAGACTGCTGTCAATAGTTGTCTGAAACACGCCCATAACATATAGTTTTCACAGTGGTCGAACATCATCACACAGATACTGATTGAACACTGCCACTTTCGAGCGGTGCACCACTCATTGTGTCATTGTGAAAGAACACTGCCACTTTCGAGCGTGCACAACTCACTGTGAAAACGGGTGTTCAGAAATTAATGAGAAAGTGGTAATTAAAAATAAAAAATAATTACAACTCTGGTATTTGAGAATTATATAACAATTTAACCAGCGATATGATGTATGACTTATTGGTTTAATAAAACATGCTCATTTATCATTCCATCATGCTCTGCAACATGTGAAATTATGACTTTCAGTGTAAAATCAATTTTTTGAATTTTGCCAAGGGAGGCAACTATTTTGTTATTCATATTCCGCTGTGTAAATTTTATCTGGTCTTCATATTATGATTTTTTTTTTATTGATTTTGTGTGAAGCTATATTTTGTTTATTCGTAATAAATGTACATATTTAAAAAAAATATTTTTTTTTTTAAACAGACTGTGTTTGTCTGTTTTCAAGGGGGTGGTTTGCAGTGTTGATTGACATACTTAACTTACGTCCATTTCTAGCTTTGAGAGTTACCTGTACAAAAAATGAAAACAACACCGCATGGTTTTCTGTTTGTTTTATTCATTAAATTGAGAATTAAAACCCGAAATCTGAAAATGAAACGTATGTACAAGATAATTATGAGAATTTTTAAAGCAAATTCTGATTAAATTAGCGCTGTACTTTCGGTTTCGTTTACTGGATGAATGGGGATGTATAATGACATGCGCAGTGAACAAAGGAAACTGGAAATGTTTCAGTTTTCACTGACAATATCGATTCCGACCTCTTGCGGAGCGGATGGTGATATGAAGGTGAAGGGATGGGGGGGGGGGGGGGGGGCATATAACAGCAGTTTTAATTTTGTTTTTGTTTTACCATTAACCAATGGACAATAACAAAATAGATGTCCATTGTGACTTGAAGCGTGGCAATGCTTGTGAGTTGAGTGCAATTTAAGTGAAGTTGAACTGTTCGATGACGGGTGCGATTTTTTTTAAATTACGGGTGCTTGCGAGCGTGAGCGCAATAGCGCCCGTCTCACGCGAAGGACTGTTGTTATGAAATTTACACAGTTTGTTCAGTGTTTCCTCTCTCCCTTTCCTTAATACCCCCCTTGCTATTCTCCCATGCTTTTGGCATAATTTTTGTAATTTTTTTTACTAAAATTTCTTGGGAGTTTTGGCTTGGTAACAGAATAATTATTCTGTTTTTTCCCCATGCTTACGTCCTCACCCTTGGGTGGTTAGGCGTTTTGGTCTGCATCTACCATCTGATGTACTGCAGTTTCTTCTCTGGAAGTCTCTGTTTTACATCGGATAGTGTTTAAATTGGTAACTGATTTTGGGCCATGTTTACAGTTCCTGGAGTCATGTTTCCGGTTTTTGTACACTTTTGTTTGCATTGACAACGGTCACTTCTGATAGTGATTACTTGTCTTCTGTTTAGTTCTGCTCATAGCCAGATACATTAATATTGTCCGTAAGTGTTACATTAATTTTTAAATATGTTTTAAAATTTTTGTCCACACTTAGGCTTTTTTGAGATCCATTTTGGGCTCATTGTTCCCATTGGGAACTTGGGCTCTTCTGAATTTTTTTCGAAAAATTTTTTTTCTTTTGAATTATTTTTTCGAAATGTTATAATGAATTATATTATATTATGTATCTTTGTTTTCAAGGGTTAGTGCGAGTACTATGACTGTTTATATTTTTTCATGATGAAAGAATATTGTTCAAATTGTAATGCGATGAAGTCTTCCTCTGATTCTCATGTTCATTGTGTTTCTTGTAGTCAATGTACTCGCACTAATTCGACGTCAACCAGGTCATGCCATCCGCTAGCCAAGGACATGAGACCTTTCCAGTTGGGACGTTCGCATATGAGAAGTATGCAGGAATTAACGTCCCAGGAGCTTCCAGCAGCTAAATTACGTAAGACCGTGGCTCCACAGGCGTCTGTGACGGACTTGCTATCATAGATAGCTCAATTCATCGCAGCATCCCAGCAGCTATCAGAAACTTTTTCAGTAAAGAAACTATCTGAGCAAGCTGGGTCGGTTCACTCCCCTGCAGAGTCAGTAAGTGACGACCGAGATTATTATGTGGTCCAGGCAGATGGTAAAAGGGAATCAGCACAGCTGAAATTTTCCCTTCCCGAACAACTTAAGGTGGTCGTAGATTTCATCCGGCATCACCTTTTAGAAGTTGTTTCTCTGGACAGAAATGCTGCATTACCTGATAAGAAACTGAAAGCGTCACTGGACACAGACTTTTTCGGCCAGATTAGGGACACTGTCCCTGAGTTTCCGACCCAGTCCAGAAATGTCACGGGCATTTGAACTTTTGAATGACGCTATATTCAAGCTAGCCTCTAAGACTGGCAAATCTGGTTTCTTATCCCCTAACACTATACAGCTGCCTTTCATCAATGCTAGACATAAATTTGAAACGGCAGGACAAGGCGTGCCGAGAGTTCCTCAGCGTTTGGACGACCAGGCTAAAGACCTGGAATTGTTATTGCCGGCGTCCATGTCTATTTACTCCAGTATACTGTAGACGACAATCTCGTCTAATAGAATTAATTTAGATGCATTATCTCACGCAGATCACCTTACCAGAGTGTTATCACTACGTCTCGAAGGGAAAGAATTCCAGGATGTTCAAACTTCCTTAAGAGTTCTTTCGAGGGCTCTAGCATATTCTACGTATAACTCTGCCCTTTCAGTGGCAATGTGGAGTTAGTCAGACATGATGCTGCCTTGGCTGCATCCACAAGAGTGGATAGTAAGGTGAAAAAACTCACTTCCAGTCGCTCCGCTCTCAGGAGAGCTTCTCTTCGACGTTAAGCTTTCTACAATCTATAATCAGATTATTGAGAAAGCTCCGGATTCTCTGCTTTTATTCAGCTTTGAAAAAGTCGGACTCAGCAGGGAGGAGTAAGGCAGGTTCTTTGGGGGCGAATACGTCCAAAGGAAGTTCCTATAGAGGAGCTAAGAAAGCCTCTACGTCTTACTCCGGAGACCGTCAGAGTAGCGACTCACATAGGGGTCGTAATGCTGGCCGGGATATCGGGTCAGACGCCCCTAGGTCGACTGGGCGTGGTGCAGGTCGTGGAGGACGTGGTTTCTCCTTCCGCATTCCTCTCAGGGCCAGGAGGTGATGGTCTAAATCTCTATTGCGTTCCAGTGGGCGGAAGGCTGTCGAGATTCTTAACCAATTGGTTGTCAATTACGGACGACCCATGGGTGCAAGGGGGTATTTCCGAAGGTCTAACTGTCCTTCAAGGAAAAACCTCCGTTAACTCGAAGTCCACGCTGGTCTCAGCTTCCGTTAAACGTTCAGAAGAGAGATTTGCTTCTATCAGAAGTTCAATCTCTTCTGGACAAGAACGCTATAGACATCGTAGAAAACCAGGAATCTCCAGTTTTCTACAGTCACCTGTTCCTGGTTCCAAGATCAGATGGCTCGTTTTGTCCAGTTATAGATCTGAGATGGATAAACAAGCTGATCGTGGCTCTAGATTTTTATATGGAGACCATCCGATCGGTCAGAGCAAGCACTCGAGTGAACGATTATGCTGTGAGCATAGATCTCAAGGATACGTACTTTTACGTCATGGTACATCCTGCATTTAGAAAGCACCTTCGCTTCGCTGTCCCAGGAGTTGTTTTCAGTTCCGAGCAATGATGCTCTGGTCTGAACCTAGTGCCCTGGGCCTTCACTCGAATAATGATCTTGGTAATGACTCATTTCCGAGCTCATTCGTCTGTGCTAATGTCGGCCTACTTGGACGACATTCTTCAGGGTTACGGCAGCAAGTTAACGCTTCAGAACGATGTTCAGAGTCTGCTTCAATTGCTCCGTCTCGCTTTCATAGTAAATGAAAAGAAGTCGGATCTAGTTCCCGTTCTAATCATTCACCCACGTAGGAATGAACTTAGAGACACACAACAATCTCGTTCATCTGCCATTAACCAGAGCGATATTAGTCAGTTGTTACGCTCGCTTTTGTCTTCACTCAGATGTAGTAATAGCGAGAGAATTCATGAGACTGACAGGTTTGTGCGGACCTGCTGCGGATCTTATTCCGATGGAGTGGCTATGCATTCATTCACCCCACATATATTTTATCTCAGAATTGGAGTGTGAAGACTCATTCGATCGAATCGAACATTGTCTTGTCGAATCAAGTGAAACAAGAGATTCAGACTTGGGTAGATATTCAGTGGTTAACTCAGGGAGTACCACTGCAACTGCCGGATCCGAGTTTTACGATAAATACGGATGCGAGGTTGGGGCGCAACTCTTGAGCCCAACGGATTCGAGGTGCCAGGGTCTTTGGGATCCGCAGTTCCTAACAAGTACATAAACATCAAGAGATGATGTCAATATGGCTTGCGCTATGTCAGTGAATGAACAATTCTTCAGAATTCGCATGTTCAAATTCTGTCCGACAATTCGACAGTAGTAGCGTACATTCGGAACCAGGGAGGCACTCATTCCATTCTGTTATTCAGTTTAACGGAAAGGATCCTTCTGTTTGTCCTAGAGCATCAAGTTCGTCTATCGGTCTGACATATACCGGGTAATCTGAACGTTCTAGCAGACTTCCTTTCTCGGAAAGGTTGCATGTTGCCGTCAGAATGGACTCTCAACAAACGAGTATTCACTCAGATTTGCTACCAATGGGATCGCCCAATGATAGACTTATTTGCGACGCATCTCAACAATCAGTTGCAGACATATGTGTCGCCATGCCCATATCCTCGAGCGTTTGCAGTAGACGCTCTCTCGATCTCTTGGGACGGAATGATAGGATACGCGTATCCTCCAGCTCCGTTTATTCAGAAAATATTGCTAAAAATCAAGCAATCTCACTGCAAGATTCTTTTGGTAGCATCTCTGTCACCCCAAAGACCATGGATAAATCTACTCAGGTGTCTGTTCTGGGACATTCCGCGGAAGCTTCCTCCACGGGAGGACCTTCTTTCGCAGGGGAAATCACGCACACTGCATCACAACCCGCAAGGTCTCAACCTTTACGTATTTCCATTGTGCGGTCCTTCTTGCACGGCAAGCATTTACAGGACGGGCAGTGGATGCAATTTCTAACTATAGGAGGACCTCCTCTTCGCTAAATTATGCTGCTAAGTGGAAGGTTTTCTCACGGTGGTGTAGGGATCATTCTGTTGATATTTATGATCCCTCCATTCCAGACATTGCTAATTTTTATGTGTACCCATACTATGTATGGTACACATAATGCCGGCATCCGGGGTGACCATCCGTCATTCGTCCATCCTTTGTCCATCCGTTTGTCTGTCCATCCATCCGTCTGTCCGTCCGGCGTCCGTATCCATTTCTTTGGCATTCGATAACTTGAAAAATATTGCTTGGATTGTCAAGTTACTTTATATTTGTGTTCAGGTTACTGATGTGCCGAGCTGTATAGTTTTTGGTGTAAATCGGATAATTTGATCCCAAGATATTAACCCTTTATCCTTCAAATTGAAAATTCCTCCAATCCCTTTGGCATTCCATAACTTGAAAAATATTACTTGGATTGTCAAGTTACTTTACATTTGTGTTCAGGTTACTGATGTACCGAGCTGTATAGTTTTTGGTGTAAATCTGATAATTTAATCCTGAGATATTAACCCTTTATCCTTCAAATTGAAAATTCCTCCAATCCCTTTGGCATGAGACAACTTGAAAAATGTTGCTTGGATTGTCAAGTTACTTTATATTTGTGTTCAGGTAACTGATGTGCCATGCTGTATAGTTTTTGGTGTAAATCTGTAATTTAATCCTGAGATATTAACCCTTTATCCTTCAAATTGAAAATTCCTCCAATCCCTTTGGCATTCGATAACTTGAAAAATATTACTTGGATTGTCAAGTTACTTTATATTTGTGTTCAGGTTACTGATGTGCCGAGCTGTATAGTTTTTGGTGTAAATCTGATGATTTGATACCGAGATATTAACCCTTTATCCTTCAAATTGAAAATTCCTCCAATCCCTTTGGCATTGGATAACTTGAAAAATTTTGCTTGGATTGTCAAGTTACTTTATATTTGTGTTCAGGTTACTGATGTGCCGAGCTGTATAGTTTTTGGTGTAAATCTGATAATTTAATCCTGAGATATTAACCCTTTATCCTTCAAATTGAAAATTCCTCCAAGCCCTTTGGCATTCGATAACTTGAAAAATATTGCTTGGATTGTCAAGTTACTTTATATTTGTGTTCAGGTTACTAATGTGCCAAGCTGTATAGTTTTTGGTGTAAATCTGTTATTTTAATCCTGAGATATTAACCCTTTATCCTTCAAATTGAAAATTCCTCCAATCCCTTTGGCATTTGATAACTTGAAAAATATTGCTTGGATTGTCAAGTTACTTTATAATTGTGTTCAGGTTACTGATGTGCTGAGCTGTATAGTTTTTGGTGTTAATCTGATGATCCGGAGATATTAACCCTTTATCCTTCAAATTGAAAATTCCTCCAATCCCTTTGGCATGAGATAACTCAAAAAATATCAATCCGATTGTCATGTTACTTTATATATTTATTCAGGTTACTGATGTGCTGTGCTGTAGAGTTTTTTTATGTAAATCTGATAATTTGATCCGGAGATATTAACCCTTTATCCATCAAATTAGACACTCCTCCAATCCATTTCTATATGTACCCATACCTTGTATGGTGTACATAATGTCAGCATCCGTGGTGGCCCTCCGTCATACAGCTTTCGACTAGTTGCACGTATGGGTACACATCTGACGATTTCATCGGCCTATTTTCTAGTCTACCTGTTTGATGAGATCAAACTGCAGCCTGTTACCATTAAGGGTTATAGGTTTATTCTATCTGATACCTATGCACATCATGATAGTTTACAGATTGGATCTAATGTCTCTTTATCTAAGTTAGTGAAAAACTTCGATAAATAGACCTAGAACCCTTAGATTAATTCCTAAGTGGAATTTAGCTTGGGTTCTTCTTAAGCTAAAAGAAGCTCCATTTGAACCTCTTGATACAGTGGACTTCTAATTCTTATCTCATAAGACAGCTTTTTTCTTAGCCTTCTCTTCTGCTAGAAGAGTTAGTAAGCTCCATGCACTATCTGTTGATGATTCTCACTATCGTAGTGTAGGTAATACTATTACCTTGACTACTAATGTTGGATTTTTGGCTAAGAATCAGGCTCCTAACAAGTATCCAGAACCTATTGTAATTAAGGCTCTTCCATCTTCAGACGGGCATAGGCCTTTACTCTGTCCTGTTAGAGCTATACGTATTTACAAAAGTGGATCTGAGTTTATCAGAAAGGGATGTAAACATTTCTTTCTGTCTCTGCTGCCAAATAGAAGGGACATTGTGGTCCATTCTATTGCTAGGTGGATTCAGTTAACTATCCGTACTGCTTATGAAAAATTATCTTCAACTCAGCAGTCTGTGCTTAAGATTTCGGCGCATGAAGTAAGAGCTCTATCTACATCTTGGGCTTATGCTAATAGTGTTGCTATTACAGATTTGATGAAGGCTGCATATTGGTCTCAGCCTTCCACATTCACGAATTTTTATCTTAGAAATATTGAGTCCATTTCTGGAGACCTGCATTGTTTAGGTCCATTATCTGTTGCTCAGAATGTCGTCCACCAAACAGTTACAACTATAGTTATGCAGGCTTTCTGTTCCGGCAGTGACTCTGTCCTGCTGCCCTCTTTGCTCTGGGGTATTTGACCCAGGGCAAGGGAAGGGGGGGGGGGGGGGGGGGGGATGGTGTTCCCTTAGGTCACCTGCTTTATAGTGAAAAGCAAGGGAATACCTCCTCTGGAGTCAGTAATTCTGAGTCGGTGCCGGGATGGTTTTGAAGTGTAAAGCTAATTCAGGTAATATTTTTAAAGTGTAGCTCGGTGTGAAGCACTTGTATATGTCACGTGTCATACGAGCGTTAATATACAATCCTCAGACACTTTTAATGAGTATAAAGAGTCTCATTCTCTGGACTTTCTTTATTTTTTGGCTTTCCTTTAAAAAATTCGTATAATGGGTTATACTGGATGTTAATAGAGATCATTGATGTTATTGTGCTCAATTACAGAATGGTATTATGTCTTTCTTTTTTGATACAAATAAGAAAGATACATGTAAAGCCTGTTTCTCCTTGAGGGGATAATTCTGTTTACATGTAATTGAGTCTATTGGATTTTCCTTTATGTCCTAGGCCCTCCAGCCTTTTTTCTATTCAGCTAAGTCTGGGTCATTGGTACAGTATAAAAATGTTAAAAAATTTATAGTAATTTATATATTTTTTATACTTACCAATGACCCAGACGGGGATGGCCCTCCCATGAGTTGGGAACTCATACCTCCCGGCTGATTACATAACGCTTACCAGGCACTGGTTGTAAGAATGATATTTGCGCGAGTTTCGAGACCTCCTTGACACTGTGCATGCGTAGTGGATAGAAAGTATGGAGGAGCACATAGGACATTGAAATTTCGGATTTTGATGCAAATTTTGGGGATTAGGGGGCAAAATTTGTGTTTGGCCCTAGAATTTAAGGAGTTAGCACCAGCTAAGTCTGGGTCATTGGTCAGTATAAAAAATATATAAATTACTATAAATTTTTTAACTTTCCGGAACCGATGGGCAGAATTTTTTGATATTTGGTATACAGCATCTTGGTATGGGTCTGATTCAAGTTTGTTCAAATTGAATCCCCCATTCAATATTGGGGATCACTATGGGGGTGTGAATTTTTACTTAGTGCAATTTAAGAAAAAATCTTTAACAATCTTCTTCACCAGAACCAGTGGGCAGAATCTTTAGATATTTGGTATGCAGCATCTTGGTATGAGTTGGATTCACGTTTGTTCAAATTGAGTCTTTTGATCAATATTGGGGCTCACTATGGGGGCATGAATGTTTACCTTGTGCAGTTCAAGGAAAATTCTTTAAAAATCTTCTTCAGAACCGTCATGCAGAATCTTTTGATATTTGATCAGCAGCATTGTCCCATTCAGTCCTGTTGATGTTTTAGCTCCACAGAGAGTATAGAATTACTCTGTAGAACCTTAAGAATAGCTTTTAATAAAATTTGTGTCTTAACAGTATGGAACATTCGGTGAGCGCCTAAGGCCCCCTGGGGCCTCTTGTTTATTAAAGTGGAGTTTTACCTCACTGGCATATTGCCATGGTGGTTACTATAACATTTTCAGGGTATTTTTCTAAATTTTAACCCATTGAAACAAATGTGATACGTTTTGGACTTTTATGTGCAGGTTTTGAGGTTTTTCTTTCTTTTCTTCCAAGTTGATATTTTTCAGGTAGAGTTTCACCTTACTGGCATATTGCCATGGTGGTTAGTGTGAGATTATCAGGGTATTTTTCTCAATTTTAACGCATTGAAACAAATGTGATACTTTTTTTTTTTACTTTTATGTGCAGGTTTTGAGGTTTGTCTTTCTTTTCTTCAAAGTGGAGACTTACCTTATAGCAAGTCCTATTTTATGTTAGCATGCTTCTTGGGGTTATTATTATATTATTTAGCCCTTTAGCTGCTTATTTACTTTAATTTAACTTTTGTGTGCATATTTTGGACCTTTTTCGTCGTCGTCCGCGAACATGGTGTTTGCATCTTCTCCTCCCAAACCGCTGAACCAATTTAATTGATATTTGAGATAATAGTTTGTTAAGACATCGAATTTTATTTTGTTCAAATCAAGTTGCCTCGCCCCTTGGTAGGGCCATGCCCAAAAAGTTTGCTTAAATCTTAAAAAATCTTCTTCTCATGAACCAGCAGTAGCAGAGACTTGCTATTTGGTGTGCAGCTTCCATTTGAGGTGTAGACTCAGATTTGTTCAAGAGACGTTTTTGTGGGGCTATATTTGGAGTCATTATGGAAGGGGCAAGAATTTTTGCCCCTCCCAAAATTTCTATTTTCCAAACCGAGAGGCAGATTTGAACCAAATTTGATATGAGGGCTTATTGGGTCATAAGTACTTAATTTATGCCCAAATTTTTTTCCTGTCGCCCCATGGGAACCGCAGCAGCTAAAAATAGAAAAAAATTAAAACGCCCATATCTCCAAAACTACACGGCACTGAGAATTCTTATTTGGTGTGAAGCTTCCTTAGGACCAGCAAAATAATTGCTGTCGGTTTTATCATGGGGTACTTTTCTGGGATGAAAAAGTGCTGAGTTAGCATTTTTTAACACTGGGGGTAATGGGAAAAACATTTAAAACTACTTTTCCCCCAGATCTCTGTCCCAAAAGCTTTCAAATTTCACATATAAGCCCAAATGTTTAAATTAGTGCAGTATGAGGAATATTCTTTAAAAATCTTCTTCAGATCTACCAATAAGAATCTTTTGATATTTGGTATGCAGCATCCTTATGGGGTGAGATTCAAGTTTGTTCGAGCCAAGTCACTGGGTCCAGACTTAGAAATTTTGGACCAAAATCTGGAAATGAGTTTTTTGTTTTTTATGCATTTCGGTCAATTTTTAGACAAAAATTTAAATTTTTATACTGTACCAATGGCCCAGACATAGCTGGTGCTAACTCTTAAAAATCTAGGGCCAAACACCAATTTTGCCCCCCAATCCCCAAAATTTGCATCTAAAACCAAAGAAATCATGTCCTGAATGGCCCTCCATACTTCGCCTCTACTGCGCATGCGCAGTGTCAAGGAGGTCCCGAAATTGGTGCCATTTATCATTCTTTGTTTGGCCCTTCATCAGTTCACATCTGACTGATCTTTGTGCTTGTAAATCTCAGTTTAAATGATGCCAGACACATAAATATTAGAGAAATGGTGGATCTAAGGAGGAAATAGAAGGAGGAGAGGAAAAATGAGTGACAGAAAATAATCAGGGCTGTAACTTAAAATTTTTTAATGAAATTATGTTAAGTTACCTATTTTCGAGGCATGGGCCTGTTGTGGTCATTCTTGCTATAAAGTTACACTGTTGGTTCAGTGTTTTCCTCTCTCCCTTTCCTTTAAGTCCCCCCTTGCTATTCTCCCATGCTTTTGGCATATTTTCTGTAATATTATTACTAAAATATCTTGGGAGTTTTAGCTGGGTAACAGAATGAATTCTGTTCTTTTCCCCATGTTTACGTCCTCACCCATGGGTGTTTAGGCGTAGTGTTCTGCATCTACCATCTGATTTTCTGCAGTTTCTTCCCTGGAAGTCTCTGTTTTGCATCAGATAGTGTATTATTGGTAACTGATTTCGGGCCATGGTTATCAGTGCCTGGAGTCATGTTTCTGGTGTTTTTACACTTCTTGTTTACATTGACAACAGTCTCTGTGGAGGGGGATTTCTTGTCTTTGTGTTAGTTTAATCATAACAAGATACATTATTATTATTCGTAAGTGTTGCATTAATTTTTTAAAATATTTTTAAAATTTTTGTCCACACTTAGGCTTGGGATCCATTGGGGCTCAACGTTACTTTTCAGAAACTTGGGCTTTTCTGAAAAAATATTTATTTTCAAAAAAATTTTTTTGGATTTCAATTATTTTTTCTATGTTAATGGATCATGTTATTATGTATCTTTGTTTTCAGGGGTTGGTGCGAGTACTAGGACTTTTTGTATTCTTTTCACAATGAAAGGATATTGTTCAATTGTAATAAGAGGAAATCTTCCTCTGACTTTCATTATCATTGTATTAATTGTAGTCAGTGTACTCGCACTAACTCCTGTTCAGTATATAAAAAAAAAAATATGGTTCAACTACAATCCACCACTGAGGGCCCATGAGCACTAAACAGTAAATTGTAATAGAACAATTCAAGATGAAATAAATGATATTTACTTGTAGCTTTAGGCATCACATGCATCAAAAGTTTGTCATAATTACCGCGCTGAAAGTTATACGTGAAAGTGAAATAAGATTTTCAATTGGACTTCGTTATTCGGTAACTAAATAAGAGCCATCTATACGAATTTCGGCTAGCACTTATTCATTCAACACCAGGGAACCTACATACCTACAGGTGTTGGGAATGATGTTCATTACAAATATTCGAGTAAAGCCCACTATGGAGCATCCATGATAGTTATCCAGTAAATTGTAATAGAACAATTCCAAGAAATGCAAATAATATTTCCCTTTTGCCGAGGACAAAACAAGTGTGCAAAATATGTCATCATTAGTATGATGTCAGAATTACATAGAGAATTGAAATAAAATTTCAACTGTTCATAAAAATTTTTTCAAATACATCTCACTGCAGGGTGCCCATGAGCACAGTCCAGTGAATTGCATTGGAACAATTCCATATGAAACAAATAATGTTTCATTAACCACGTAGTCAAACTAAGTGTTGAGAATTTGTCATCAATGTCACGGCGCCGATAGTACACAAGGAATTAAATTAAAATTTTCAACTGGAATTCCTCCTTCAGTAGATATTAAGACTCTGTTGTTTGATTTTCTACTGGCAAATGTTTTTTCGACAACAAAGATTATTTAAGTCTACGCATGTTTGGATGGTGTTAATAAAAGATTATTCAATTACAATCCACCACAGAGGGCCCATGAGCACTAAACAGTAGATTGTAATGGGACAATTCAAGACGAAACAAGTAATAATTACATGTGACTTTAGGCAACACATGTGTGAAAAGTTTGTATCATTACCATGCTGCCAGTATTACGTGAAGGTGAAGTAAAATATTCAATTGGACTTCATTCTTCGGTGAATATACATGTCTCATCCATACGATTTTCTGCTAGCATTTATTCGTTCAACATTAGGGGTCCTATTTATCTACAGGTGTTAGGAATGATGTTCATTACAAATATTCAAGTAAAGTCCACTGCGGGGCACCCATTACTTAGCAAGAACAAGTGTGAAGTATTTGTCATCATTTTCACGATGCCAGTAATATACATTGACAGTTCTTCAGAGAAACCGATTATTTGGACCAGAATTCGTAAGCCGTGAGCCCAAGGGCACCCTCGTTGGGCTACAATAATTTTGTGTGTAGAACAATACAAATCAATACTTTTTTACTACAAATTATTGGAGAATGCTTAAGGGCATTGACTGGCTATGGGTCATGCACATCGAATATAATGGAATATAAGGGATTTTTAGATAAAATTAAATGTGATATACCCTACCTTAATGAATCCATATTTGTGACAGAAATATAGATGTTTATATTTCAACAAATTGTGGGTAAAAACAGTATGAATTAGAATCCATGTAAAGCTAACTTAGAAAAAACTGTCACCGAATACTTCCTTCTGTGCAGTTTGGTTTGAATTGGTAATTCCTTCAAGTTCCAGTTCGGTCCGGAATTTGTGCACAGTTCCACTCTTTAACTTCACATAAAGTTTTCCATCACTTGACCACGAGTTAGTGACATTGTCGTGTTTGTAGGCTTTTTGCAACAGAAAGTTATTCAGTTTCGTTAAGTCTTCTACGATGGTTATCCCCGATCCTTTGAGAAGTTTTCTATTTTTGATCACATCTATTTTACACATTGTTCCAAAAACTTAACTGGTTGAGGGCTAGATTATTTTTGGTGGTAAATTTGTTATACAAAATTTGTTTTATTACAAGTCACTCTCCAATAATTTGTAATAGAACAAACTTGTATAAATAAAACATTATTTGCATTTAACTGAATTGGAAACATGAGCAAGGAAAATGTTGGCTTTTGCTCTGGTACCCTCATTTTTTATCTCACCAAAGGGAGCTCAACTTATCACTTTCTGTCCGTCGTCTGCTGTCCGTCCATCGCCGTGAACTTTTTTCAAACGACTTCTCCTCTGAAACCGTTAGGTCGATTTGTTCGAAACTTGGTATGGATGTTCATTACCATATGTCAGTTCAAGTTTGTTCAAATGAAATGGTCATGCCCACCTGGGGCTCCATAGGGGGCATAACTCCGATAGTACCCTTTGTATATTAGAGAAATTACTAAAAAAATCTTCTCCAGTACAAGTGGGCAGAATCATTTGATATTTGGTGTACAGCATTATGGGGTGGATCTGATTCAAGTTTGTTCAAATTGGCCCCCTGGATTCATATTTGGGCTCACTATAGAAGCCTGAATTCGAACTTTTCTTAAAAAATCTTCTCCAGATTCAGCAGGCAGAATCTTTTGATATTTGGTACGCAACATTGTGGGGTGGATCTGATTCAAGTTTGTTAAAATCGGCCCCCTGCATTCATATTTAGGCTCTCTATTAGAGCCCGAATTTGAACTTAGTGCATTTCAAGGAAATTTCTTTAAAAATCTTCTTCGCCAGATCCAGCAAACAGAATATTTTGATATTCGGTATGCAACATTGTGGAGTGGATCTGATTCAAGTTTGTTCAAATCGACCTCCTGGGTTCATACTTGGGCTCACTGTTGGAGCCTGAGTTTGAACTTAGTGCATTTCAGGCAAATTGCTTTAAAAATTTTCCTCTCCAGTCCAGCAGGTAGAATATTTATTATATTTTGTATGCAGTATTGTGGGGTAGATCTGATTCAAGTTTGTTCAAATCAGCCCCCTGTGCCGTCCGTCGTTGTGAACTTTTTTTCAAATGACTTCTCCTCTGAAACCGCTATGTCGATTTGCTCGAAACTTGGTATGGATGTTCATTACCATATGTCAATTCAAGTCTGTTCAAATGAAATAAATATGCCCACTTGGGGCTCCATAGGGGGCATAACTCAGATAGCATCCTATGTAAATTACTAAAAAATCTTCTTCTCCAGCACAAGTGGGCAGAATCATTTGATATTTGGTGTACAGCATTATGGAGTGGATCTGATTCAAGTTTGTTCAAATTGGCCCCCTGGTTTCATATTTGGGCTCACTATAGAAGCCTGAATTCGAACTTAGTGCATTTCAGGTAAATTTCTTAAAAAATCTTCTTCTCCAGATCCAGCAGGCAGAATCTTTTGATATTTGGTACGCAACATAGGGGGTGGATCTGATTCAAGTTTGTTAAAATCGGCCCCCTGCATTCATATTTAGGCTCTCTATTAGAGCCCGAATTTGAACTTAGTGCATTTCGAGGAAATTTCTTTAAAAATCTTCTTCTCCAGAACATTGTGGAGTGGATCTGATTCAAGTTTGTTCAAATCGACCCCCTGGGTTCATACTTGGGCTCACTATTGGAGCCTGAGTTTGAACTTAGTGCATTTCAGGCAAATTGCTTTAAAAATTTTCCTCTCCAGACTAGCAGGTAGAATATTTATTATATTTTGTATGCAGCATTGTGGGGTAGATCTGATTCAAGTTTGTTCAAATCAGCCCCCTGTGCCGTCCGTCGTTGTGAACTTTTTTCAAATGACTTCTCCTCTGAAACCGCTAGGTCGATTTGCTCGAAACTTGGTATGGATGTTCATTACCATATGTCAATTCAAGTCTGTTCAAATGAAATAAATATGCCCACTTGGGGCTCCATAGGGGGCATAACTCTGATAGCATCCTATGTATATTAGAGAAATTACTAAAAAAATCTTCTTCTCCAGCACAAGTGGGCAGAATCATTTGATATTTGGTATACGGCATTGTGGGGTGGATCTGATTCAAGTTTTTTTTAAATCAGCCCCCTGGATTCATATTTGGGCTCAAGCCTGAATTCGATCTTAGTGCATTTCAGGCAAATTTCTTTAAAAATCTTCTTCTCCAGATCCAGCAGGCAGAATCTTTTGATATTTGCTATGCAACATTGTGGGGTGGATCTGATTCAAGTTTGTTCAAATCGGCCCCCTGGGTTCATATTTGGGCTCAGTAAAGGAGCCTGAATTTGAACTTAGTGCATTTCAGGCAAATTTCTTTAAAAATCTTCTTCTCAATATGCAGCAGGCAGAATCTTCTGATATTTGGTATGCAGCATTGTAGGGTGTATCTGATTGAAGTTGTTCAAATCGGTCCCCTGCATTCATATTTGGGCTCACTATTGGAGCCCGAATTTGAACCTAGGGCATTTCAAGGAAGTTTCTTTAAAAAGTTTCTTCTCCAGATCCAGCAAACAGAATATTTTGATATTCGGTATGCATCATTGTGGAGTGGATCTGATTCAAGTTTGTTCAAATCGACCCCCTGGGTTCATATTTGGGCTCACTATTCGAGCCTGAATTTGAACTTTAGTGCATTTCAGGCAAATTGCTTTAAAATTTGTCCTCTCCAGACCAGCAGGTAGAATATTTTTTATACTTTGTATGTAGCATTGTGGGGTAGATCTGATTCAAGTTTGTTCAAATCAGCCCCCTGTGTTCATATTTGAGCTCACTATATTAGCCCGAATTTGAACTTAGTGCATTTCAAGGAAATTTCTTTTAAAATCTTCTTCTCCAGATCCAACAGGCAGAATCTTTTGATATTTGGTATGTAGCATTGTGGGGTGTATCTGATTCAAGTTTGTTCAAATAGGCCCACTGGGTTTATATTTGGGCACACCATAGAAGCCCAAATATGAACTTAGTGCATTTCAAGGAAATTTCTTTAAAAATCTTCTTCTCCACATCCAGTGAGCAGAATCGTTTGATATTTGGTATGCAGCATTGTGGGTGGATGTGACTCACTGTAGGAGCCTGAATTTGAACATTGTGCATTCAAGGAAATTTCTTTAAAGATTTTCTTCTCCAGATCTGGCAGGCAGAATATTTTGATACTTGGTATGCAGTATTGTAGGGTGTATCTGATTCAAGTTTGATCAAATTGGTCCCCTGGGTTCATATTTGAGCTCACGAAGGGAGCTCAACTTATCACTTGCTGTCTGTCGTCCGTCCGGTGGGGGTGGGGCAGGGGATAAAAATAGTAACAAAATTCAACATCTAATATTTTCAGAACAGCTCGGCAGAAATATTTTTGAATTGAGTCTCCACATTCATATTCTGGTTTACTGTTTGTCTTCATTCTTTGAAAATCTTCAGATACCTCAGCGATTGCTATAAAATATCCTTTGGAAGATGGGTCATGGAATTCAAGTTTGTTCAAATAATATCTTGTGGTTAATATTTGGGCTGGAGCCTGAAGGGCAGCTTTGTGTTATCTGATTCAAGTTTGTTCTAATCCTTCAACAATATTGAGCATTCGGTGAGTGCCTAAGACCCACTTGGGCCTCTTGTTTTTGAAAGCCCTGATAGTGGCTTCTTGTACTCAACCAGTAAAAAAGATTATTTCTATGGAAAATGTTACAATGGTACCATGAGCATAACCTTTTATCTGAGACATTTTGAAGAGAAGTATTACTTTTTTAATGCTTTGCCCAACACACAGGATATCAAAATTTATTATTTTAATTTATAGTTTTTTTTTTCAGAAAATGTTTTTACTCCCGAAAAACCATCATTTATATTTGAAAATCAGACCCAAATATGAACACCATTAATTAAAATTATGCACAATCGCAACCTTTTGTGTTATCTGTCATAGCTTTTGACGAGAAACAATTTGATCATTACGTTATCTTCTTGAATGAATGACATCATGTGATGACATTTTGTATTTGCTACTTCATTAACTTGATGCATAAATGATGTGTAAATACACATGTAATAGAATTACACAACATGTTCAGGAATTCATTTATGTGTATTTCTTTTATTTTTCATATGTTTTACCTGCTTGTAGAGGTATTTAGTAAAAAGGTTATTATGACAGTAACTGATTTGGTGTTTGGTATTCAACTGCATTGATGAGTGCAGATCAACCACATCCAATTTGTGCCTTTCAGTCGTGGGGTACACTATATGTTCTCATCAACTGAACAGAATCCAGAGCACCAGTCAATTATTGTCATAATAAACTGTATTTATATATGTGGGCCAGTGTAATATGTTATTTTCCATCCTTTAATCTCCCCCCAACAACTTGTGGGAAGATAAACTAGAGGGGGGGGGTCATAAACTGATTCATCTCCCACCCCCACCCCTCCCCCCTATACATAAGTTGTGAAAAATTTCTGCTGGGAAGATACCGTGACCTGGTTGACGTTATTGTGTTCTGTCAACCAAGATATAATACAACTAGAGGGCTGACCCGTCCCAGGATGGAAAGCCCCGCCCTTGCAACAGAAAATTTCTTAGGAGACTGAATGGATTAGGACTGAACCACCCATTTATATAATAGATAAATGCTCAGTTTATCACTAGAAGATAGGAAAATGTCCCATTTCCTGTTAATTGTATACTCCAATTAACCCTTTACCTGATGAACCAGATGCATCTGCCCATGTGATATACAAATTCAGAAGTAAATAAAAAAAAAATTGTAACAAAACCATATCATGTGTCCCTTCATTGGAACGAGCTTGTTTAGCTCATTCTAATGAGGTATCACATGATATGGTTTTGTTGAAATTTTTTGAAAAATCATATTTAAAATAATGAATTTTAATATCATCTGCATTGGGTAAAGGGTTAAATGAGTAATTTTCACTGGCTTAGTGACAAATCAATTAGCAGGGTTCTACTGTACTGGTAAACATATCAGTATTACTTTGTCATTCTCTTGAAAAAAAATCTGCAAAATAATAACCTGAAAAATGTGTTGCCTGAAAATATTTAGACTATTACAGCCACTTTAATTTATGATTTGTACAGTCCAGACCAAGTTGTCCATTACATGGCTCATGTCAAGCTGGGCTTGAGAGAAATTGCCAAATATGTTAGCTTGTTAGAGGTGATACCTCATACAGGGTCCCTAGTCTGTTTGCAAAGTGAAACAATTTCATTACAGCAGTGTCCTCCCTACTTTGACATATTGGGCTCAAATGCTCCTACATATAGGGATGATGCATTTCTTATTGTGATATTTTTTAATTGGTGAGTCTTAACTTTTTTCAGCTGTATCAGTTCTATGGAAGAAGAACTCCAGAGGATGTATATGATATTATGAAACAATATAACACAAGTTATATTATAATGGAGGACAGTATCTGTCTTGCACCTTCAAAAAATGGTTGTCGACTACCAGATCTTTTAGATGTAGATTTTGGAGTGGTAAGATTTTACAAAATACCTCATTTTTTCCCTTTACCTAAAATGACTAAGCAATGACATATTTTAAAAATTTATTGAGGACTGAAAGAATTTCAAGTTCATTCCAATGCGGGGTGGGGTTAGGGATCATAACCTATATTTCGGTGGCAAAATTGGGAAAATACTAATAGTTGAATGGCAATTTTTAGCTCAACTTTGGCGAAGCCAAATTTGAGCTTATGCCATGGCCAGTCGTCTGTCTGTCACAAATTCAATACGGCTCGGGCTAGAGGTCGTATTTATGAACCGATCTTTACGAAACTTCTTGGGTACCTTTTGTATCACCGTGGGACGAGAACGAGTGTTTTTGGGTCCAGTCCGAAATTCAAGATGGCCGATGGCAGCCATTTTATACAAAATTAGATTTTTGCACAGAACTTCCATATGAAAGCGCTGATTTGAATAATCTTTTGTGTGAATGTTTAGTACCATGGGGTACATCACATATAATACAGGTTTTTTTTCTCGTGCAGAAATTATGCAAATTAGATGAACTTTGATTTTTTCAGTGCTACTTACACACAGTAAGTGCACATGTCAATACGGCTCAGGCTAGAGTCTGTCTGTATTTATGAACCGATCTTCACGAAACATCTTGGGTACCTTTGTTATCACCTTGGGATGAGAACGAGTGTTTCTGGGTGCGGTCTAAAATTCAAGATGGCTGCCAGTGGCCATTTTGTACCAAAATTAGGTCTGATCAGTTTTTTTGTACACAATTTCTATACGGCTCAGACTAGTGGCCATATTTATGAACCGATCTTTACGAAACTTTTTGGGTACCTTTGTTATCACCAGGGGATGAGAACGAGTGTTTTGGGGTGTGGTCCGAACTTCAAGATGGCCACCACCAGCCATTTTGTACCAAAATTAGTGCAATCAGTCTTTTGTACAGAACTTCTGTATGAAAGTTCTGATTTGAATAAATTTTTGTATGAATGTTTAGTAACATGGAATACATCACATATAGTACGGGGTTTTTTTCTCGTGCAGAAATTATGCAAATTAGATGAACTTTGATTTATTCAGTGTTACTTATACACTGTAAGTGCACATGTCAATACGGCTTGGGCTAGAGGCTGTATTTATGAACTGATCTTCACAAAACTTCTTGGGTACCTTTGTTATCACCTTGGGACGAGAACAAGTGTTTCTGGGTGCGGTCCAAAATTCAAGATGGCTACCAGTGGCCATTTTGTACCGAAATTAGGTCCAATCTGTTTTTTGTCGCAACTTCTATACTCCTCGTATTTATGAAATGATCTTCGCGAAAAACTTCTTGGGTCCCTTTGTTTTCACCTTGGGACAGGAACGAGTGTATTTTTATACTGTACCAATGACCCAGACTTAGCTGGTGCTAACCCTTAAATTCTAGGGCCAAACACAAATTTTGCCCCCCCAATCCCCAAAATCCCAAAAATATATGTCCTATGTGGTCCTCCATACTTTTATCCACTGAGCATGCTCAATGTCAAGGAAGTCTTAAATTGGAGCCAAATCCTCATCCTTTGTTTGGCCCTTCAACCAGTAACATCTCACTGATATCTGTGCTTATAATCTCAGTTAAAATGATGCCAGACACAAAATCATGAAAGAAATGGTGGATCTAAGGATGAAATAAGAGGATGAGAGGAAGAAACAGTGGAAGGATGTGTTCAGGGCTGTAACTTATAATTTTTATGCAAAATTATTTCATGTTCCCTAATTTCGGGGCATAGGCCTGATGTTTACATTCTTGTTATGAAATTTCCACAGTTTGTTCAGAGTTTCTTCTCTCCCCCTGCTATTCTCCCATGCTTTTGGCATAATTTTTGTAATTTTTTTACTGAAATTTCTTGGGAGTTTTGGCTTGGTAACAGAATGTTTATTCTGTTTTTCCCCATGGTTACACCCTCACCCTAGGGTGGTTAGGCGTTTCAGTCATGCATCTACCATCCGATGTACTGCAGTTTCTTCTCAGGAAGCCTCTGTTTTACATCGGATAGTGTTAAAATTGGTTACTGATTTTGGGCCATATTTTCAGTGCCTGGTGTCTTGTTTCCAGTTTTTATTCACTTTTGTTTATGTTGACAACGGTTACTTCTGACAGTGATTCCTTGTCTTCTATTAGTTCTACTCAGCCAGATACATTAATATTGTCCGTAAGTGTAACATTAATTTTTAGTCCCCTATGGGAACTGTAAGGGGACTATAGGATTGCACTCTGTCTGTCTGTCCGTCCGTCTGTCCATCTGTCTGTCTGTCTGTCTGTTTTTTATGTTACCACCTCTCCCTCCAACATGCTTTAAGCTCCACCTTTCATATTTGGTACGTGGATAAATGGTTCTGAGGGGATGATGCACGCTCAAAATTTTTTTTTCAAAATCCAAGATGGCAGAATGGCGGCCATTTTTGTTGTGTTTTTTAAAGCTTTTTTTCTCTATTTTCATGTTACCACCCCTCCCACCAACATGGTTCGAGCTACACCTTTCATATTTGGTTCATGGATAAATGGTTCTGAGGGGATGATGCACGCTCAAAATTTATTTTTCGAAATCCAAGATGGCGGAATAGCGGCCATTTTTGTTGTGTTTTTTAAGCTTTTTTTTCTCTATTTTCATGTTACCACACCTCCCACCAACATGGTTCAAGCTACACTTTGCATATTTGGCACATGGATAGAGGGTTGGGAGGGGATGATGCATGTTCAATATTTTTTCTTCAAAATCCAAGATGGCGGCATGGCGGCCATTTTTGTTGTGTTTTTTAAGCTTTTTTCTCTATTTTATGTTACCACCCCTCACTCCAACATGGTTCAAGCTGCACTTTTCATATATGGTACATGGATAAAGGGGTTGTGAGGGGATTATGCACGCTCAATATTTTTTTTTCAAAATCTAACATCTGTCCATCTGTCTGTCTTTCTGTCTGTTTTTATGTTACCACCTCTCCTTCTAATATGCTTCAAGCTACACCTTTCATATTTGGTACATGGATAAATGGTTCTGAGGGGATGATGCACAGTCAATATTTATTTTTCAAAATCCAAGATGGCAGAATGGTGGCCATTTTTGTTGTGTTTTTTAAGCTTTTTTCTCTATTTTATGTTACCACCCCTCCCTCCAACATGGTTCAAACTACGCCTTTCATATATGGTACATGGATAAAGGGTTGTGAGGGGATTATGCACGCTCAATATTTTTTTTTCAAAATCCAAGATGCTTATATACTCTAGTGTCTTCTGTGACAAAAACACATTATGTCACAAAAGTGCCGTAGGGGACTAATACCACCTCGGTGGTCAGACACTTGTTAAACATGTTTTAAAAATTTTTGTCCACACTTAGGCTTTTTTTGGGATCCATTTGGGCTCAACGTTCCCATTGGGAACTTGGGCTCATCTTGAAATTTTTTGCGAAAAAATTTTTTTCTTTTGAATTAATTTTCGAAATGTTTGTAATGGATTATTATTATTATGTATCTTTGTTTTCAAGGGTTGGTGGGAGTATGATGACTGTTTAATATTTTTTCAAAATGAAAGAATATTGTTCAATTGTAAATCGAGGAAGTCTTCCTCTGATTCTCATGTTCATTGTGTTTGTTGTATTCTGTGTACTCGCACTAATTCTTGCTCAGTGTGTGCCAGTTCAGATGACAAACATTGGAGACGTGTGTCATGGTATATTGTCATTCCGATCCTCTCTCCACAGGGTCACTCTAGTTTTTTCAGTCTCTTTTTTCAGAGGAACAAGAACAGGGTGATGTTTCCGTGATGTCTTAAGAAGTGTGCTTCCGTCGTCGCAATAATGAGCTAGCGGCAAAATGCTGAAAGGAATGCGGCAAGTGCCTAAGAGGTCCCACGTAGGATCGGCGGTCACTTGTCGCCCGCTGGCTCCCCCGGTGAAGCAATCATTCACGAAATGGTTGTGACGCCGGGTTCGTCCATTGCGGTCCATGAGAGGAGAAGGGGTGTTGCGAGCACTAGAATCTCGGATCACGCACACCTGGCGATGACGGATTGGAGGATGGAACAGAGGAAGCCAGTCAGTCTGGTAGCTAGCTCGTCCAGGTCTGCCCGGACCACAAGCGAGAGAGGCCCCCTCTATCTTACAACAACATCTGGGCCCAGATGTTGTTGTATGTACGTTCGTTAGTCGGAGCATACGTCCACTCCTCCTGCTCGGAACGCTCTGCCACATAGACAGTCCGACGCAGCTTGTCTATTGGCTTCCTCATCCTCACGTCAGCACACACGACCGCACCTTGGCTATGTGACCACAGATATCCAGCCTGCTTCGCCGACCAGGGAGTCCACGTCGACCAGGTCACGCCATCCACTAGCAAAGGACACGAGGCCTTTCCAGTCGGGACGTTCGCATATGAGAAGTATGCAGGAATTAACGTCCCAGGAGCTTCCAGCGGCTAAATTACATAAGATCGCGGCTCCACAGGCCTCCATGACTTGCTATCACAGATAGCTCAATTCATCGCAGCATCCCAGCAGCCATCAGAAACTTTTTCAGTAAAGAAACTGTCTGAGGAAGCTGGGTCGGTTTGCTCCCCTGCAGAGTCAGAAAGGGATGACCAAGATTCTTATGTGGTCCAGGCGGATGGTAAAAGGGAATCAGCGCAGCTGAAATTTTCCCTTTCCGAACAACTTAAGGTGGCTGTAGATTTCATCCGGCAACACCTTTTAGAAGTTGTTTCTCCGGACCAACTGCTGCGTTACCTGATAAGAAACTGAAAGCATCACTGGACACAGATTTATTCGGCTGGAATAGGGACATTGAGCCTGACTTTCCGACCCAGTCCAGAAATGTCACGGACATTTATACTTCTTAATGATGCTATATTCAAGCTAGCCTTTAAGACTGGCAAATCAGGTTTCTTATCGTCTCATGCTCTACAGCTGCCTTTCATCATTCCTAGAAATAGATTTGAAATGGCAGGATAGGGCATGCCGAGAGTTCCTCTGCGTTTAGACGACCAGGCAGACGACTTGGAATTGTAATTGCCGGTGTCTATGTCGATTTATCCAGTACGCTGGTGATGACTATCTTGTCTAACAGAAAAATCAGTTTAGATGCAGATCACCTTACCAGAGCGTTATCATTACGTCTCGAAGGAAAGAATTCCAGGATGTTCAAAACTTCCTTGAGAGTTCTTTCGAGGGCCATAGCATTTTCTACGTATAACTCTGCTCTTTCAGTGGCAATATGGAGTCAGTCAGACTCTCTTCCAGTCGCTCCGGTCTCAGGAAAGCTTCTCTTCGACGGTAAGCTTTCTACAATCTATAATCAGATTACTAAGAAAGCTTCGGATTCTCTGCTTTTAAATCCACTTTGAAAAAGTTGGATTCAGCAGGGAGGAGTAAGGCAGGCACTTCGGGGGCGAATACGTCCAAAGGAAGTTCCTATAGAGGATCTAAGAAAGCCTACGGAGACCGTCAGAGTAGCGACTCACATAGGGGTTGTAATGCTGGCCGAGATATCAGGTCAGACGCCCCTAGGTTGACTGGGCGAGGTGTGGGTCGTGGAGGACGTGGTTTCTCCTTCCGCAATCCTCACAGGGCCAGGAGGTGATGGTCTAAACCTCTATTGCATTCCAGTGGGCGGAAGGCTGTCAAGATTCTTAACCAATTGGTTGTCAATTACGGACGATCCATGGGTGCAAGGGGGTATTTCCGAAGGTCTAACTGCCCTTCACGGACAAACCTCCATTAACTCGAAGTCCACACTGGTCTCAGCTTCCATTAAACGTTCAGAAGAGAGATTTGCATCCTGGACAAGAACGCTATAGATGTAGAAAACCAGGAATCTCCAGTTTTCTGCAGTCACCTGTTCCTGGTTCCAAGACCAGACGGCTTATTTCGTCCAGTTATAGATCTGAGCTGGATAAACAAGCTGATCGTGGCACCAAAATTTTATATGGAGACCATCCGATCGGTCAGAGCGAGCATTCGAGTGAACGATTATGCTGCGAGCATAGATCTCAAAGATGTGTACTTTCACGTCATGGTACATCCGGCGTTTAGAAAGTACCTTCGCTTCGCTGTCCCAGGAGTTGTTTTCAGTTCCGAGCAATGATGCTCTGGTCTGAATCTATCGCCCTGGGCCTTCACTCGAATAATGATCTCGGTAATGACTCATTTCCGAGCTCATTCGTCTGTGGTAACGTCGGCCTACTTGGACGACATTCTTCAGAGTTACGGCAGCAAGTTAACACTTCAGAATGAAGTTCAGAGTTTGCTTCAATTGCTCCGACGTCTCGGTTTCATGGTAAATGAAAAGAAGTCGGATCTAGTGCCGTCCAAGTCATTCACCCACGTGGGAATGAGCTTAGAGACGCACAACATTCTCGTTCGTCTGCCGTTAACCAGCGCGATATTAGTCAGTAGTTGTTACGCTTGCTTTTGTCTTCACTCAGATGTAGTAACAGCGAGAGAATTCATGAGACTGACAGGTTTGTGCAGAGCCGCTGCAGATCTTATTCCGATGGGGCGGCTACGCACTCGTCCACTCCAGATATTTTTCACTCAGAATTGGAGTGTGAAGACTC
The DNA here is from genome assembly GCA_031216915.1 of Pictodentalium vernedei. Classification (NCBI taxonomy): domain Eukaryota; kingdom Metazoa; phylum Mollusca; class Scaphopoda; order Dentaliida; family Dentaliidae; genus Pictodentalium; species Pictodentalium vernedei. The sequence goes on along the minus strand of CM062296.1, from coordinate 459,680,448 downwards.
ATTCGCTCGAAACCGACATCGTCTTGTCAAATCATGTGAAACATGAGATTCAGACTTGGGCAGATATTCAGTGGTTAACTCAGGGAGTACCACTGCAACTGCCAGATCTGATTTTTATGATACTGACGGATGCGAGTCAAACAGGTTGGGGCACAACTTTGAGCCCATCAGATTCGAGGTGCCCGGGTCTTTGGGATCTGCAGTTCCTAAACAAGCACATAAACATCAAAAGATGATGTCAATTGGCTTGCGCTACGTCAGTGGATGAACATCATTCAGAATTCACATGTTCAATTTCTGTCCGACAATTCGACAGTAGTAGCGTATATTCGGAACCAGGGAGGCACTCATTCCATTCCATTGTTCAATCTAACGTAAAGAATCCTTCTGTTTGTCCTAGAGCATCAAGTTCTTCTATCGGTCCGTCATATTCCGGGTTGTCTGAACGTTCTAGCAGACTCCCTTTCTCGGAAAGGTTGTATGTTGCCGTCAGAATGGACTCTCAACAAATGAGTATTCAGTCAGATTTGCTACCTATGGGATCGTCCTATGATAGACTTATTTGCGACGCATCTCAACAATCAGTTGCAGACGTATGTGTTGTCATGCCCAGATCGTCGAGCGTTTGCAGTAGACAACCTCTCGATCTCTTGGGATGGAATGATAGGATATGCATATCCTCCAGCTCCGTTGATTCAGCTGATATTGCTAAAATCAAGCAATCTCACTGCAAGATCCTATTGGTAGCATCTCTGTCACCCCAGAGACCATGGATAAATCTACTCAGGTGTCAGTTGTGGGACATTCTGCGGAAGCTTCCTCCACCGGAGGACCTTCTTTCGCAGGGAAAATCGCGCACACTGCATTACAACCCGCAAGGTCTCAACCTTCACGTATTTCCGTTGTGGGGTCCTTCTTGCATGGCAAGCATTTTACAGGACGAGCAGTGGACGCAATTTCTAACTGTAGGAGGACCTCCTCTAAGCTAAATTATGCTGCTAAGTGGAAGTTTTCTCTCGATGGTGTAGGGACCATTCTATTGAGTTTTCTCTCGATGGTGTAGGGACCATTCTATTGATTTTATGATCCCTCCATTCCAGACATTGCTAATTTTTTGGTCTACTTGTTTGACGAGATCAAACTGCAGCCAAATACTATTTAGGTTTATAAGTCTATGCTATCGGATACCTATCCTCATTATGATAGCTTACAGATTGGATCTAATGTCTCTTTATCTAAGTTAGCGTAAAACTTTCCGATAAATAGACCTAGAACCCTTAGGTTAATTCCTAAGTGGAATTTAGCTTGGGTTTTTCTGAAGCTAAAAGAAGCGCCAATTGAACCTCTTGATACAATGGATTTCAAATACTTATCTTATAAGACAGCTTTTCTCTTAGCCTTCTCTTCTGCTAGAACAGTTAGTGAGCTTCATGCACTATCTGTTGATGATTCTCACTATCGTAGTTTTGGTAATACTATTACATTGACTACTAATATTGGATTTTTGGCTAACAATCAGGCTCCTATAAGTACCCTGAACCTATTGTTAGGCTCTTCCGCCTCCAGACGGTCATAGGCCTTTGCTTTGTCCAGTCAGAGCTATACATATTTACATCGTAGATCTGAGTTTATCAGAAAGGAACGTAAGCATTTCTTTCTGTCTTTGCGGCCTAATAGAAGGGACATTACTGTCCATTCTATGGCAAGGTGGATTCATTTAACTATCCGTACTGCTTATGAAAAATTATCTTCGACTCAGCAGTCTGTGCTTAAGATTTAGGTGCATGAAGTAATAGCACTGTCAACATCTTGGGCTTATGCTAATAGTGTTGCTATTACCGATTTGATGAAGGCTGCATATTGGTCTCAGCCTTCCACAATCACAAATTTTTATCTTAGAAATATTGAGTCCATTTCTGGCGACCTGTGTTGTTTAGGTCTATCTGTTACTCAGAATGTCGTCCACTGAACAGTTGCAACTATAGTTATGCAGGCTTTCTGTTCCGGTAGTGACTCTGTCCTGCTGCCCTCTTCACTCTGGGGTATTTGACCCAGGGCAAAGGGAAGGGGGGGGGGGGGGGGGTGTGTTCCCTTAGGTCACCTGCTTTATAGTGAAAAGCAAGGGAATACCTCCTCTGGAGTCAGTATTTCCGAGTTGGTGCCAGGATAGTTTTAAAGTGTAAAGCTAAGGCTATAAAAAAAAGAACCTCTGTTTCTCAGGCCCGCACGCATGGTCATTTTTGGTGCGCATGCAACCTTTTTATGACACCAAAAAATCTTCAAAAAAATTTGAGATCTTGTGCTCATTTCGGTAAATCGATATCGATGCATTCATAAATTTTAAATTAACACACTTCAAGCTTTTTCTACATCATACCTTAATAAAGTGGGTGGGTTTTAGCAATATTCACGACAGAAAGTGTTTTATTCTGCAAAAGGTAAGTCATAATGACAACAAGAAGGAAGGTGTCTTTCAGTCTGACAACAAACAGTCACGAAGGGGAATGGTCGATTCGCACCATGTTTGATTCGCACCAACTCTCAGAAAGTCTGCAAAGTCAGGTGCTATGTTGAATGGAACACAGTCTCCTGGCATTTATTTTTAGTAACATTTGTATTGTAAATGGCCGTCATTGGAAATTTATGTGCTGTTATTCGAAACCGTTACGAGTTTCCCAGTTAATTTAAATAAATGCATTTGAGATGCAGGATAATTGGATAACTAATAGTAACCATTGCTTGATATAAAAGTAACAGTCATAGTTGAAAATAAATTGCATATAGGCAGGTATGTGCGGTCGAATTGGTTAATAAAAACACGCAAACATTCGTTTTGTATTTCATTTTCAGATTTAAAAAAATATGACTTATGGATGAACTGCCCGTTCAAATGGGTTGTGATAATTTTGAATATAATGGGGAAAAATTGCAATTCACGATTTTATTAGGCAAGTTGTGAAAGGATTTTTTTGGGGGGGTAAAATAAATCTCTGAAAGTTGGCACTTCGACATTTGATTTGTCCCAGAGACGTTTCAACCCGAGACGTTTCACCCACGAGGCGTTTCGTGACTTTCGTCCTGTATTTTAATTTTCACGTTTCACTGAAAAAACAAACATTCAAACCCCACTTCATTTACGACTCAACACCCCTGTGGTGAATAACCAATATATTTGCGAAATTTTGCGTGGTCCACCAGGCGTTTCGGTGGGGGTCAAATTACCACAAACAACCTCTCGGGGAGAAAAGAAAAAGAAAAAAAAACCCCGCCCACCCGCATGCTTTTTTGGAAAAAATGGCCTGAGAAACAGACAATCAACTTTGTATGGCCTAATGTCCATCTCATTTATATAATATTTTTAAAGTGTAGCTCGGTGTGAAGCATTTGTATATGCATATATACAATCCTCGGTCACTTTTTTTTAAAAGAGTATAAAGAGTCTCATTCTCTGGACTATCTTTATTATTGGCTTTCCTTTAAAAAGATTAGTATAATGGATTATACTGGAGGTTAATAGAGTTCATTGATGTTATTGTGCTCAATTATGGAATGGTATTGTGTCTCTCTTTTTTGGTATAAACAGATACATATAAAGCCTGTTCTCCTTTTCTCCCTGAGGGGATAATTCTGTTTACATGCAATTGAGTCTATTGGATTATCCTTTATGTCCTAGGCCCTCCAGCCTTTTTTTCTATTCAGCTAAGTCTGGGTCATTGGTACAGTATAAAAATGTTAAGAAATTTAAGTAATTTATATATTTTTATGTGTACCCATACTATGTATCGTCTCGCTCTTCAACAGTGATACCTTTTGTCTCGATGTTAACGATGTTTCCTGTTCTGATATGTGATTCATAGCCGTTTCTTCACTATCCAAACATACACAGCTGTGTTTTTATATATTCTCTTGATTATTCACTGTATTTTTCGTGATAAATCTCTGTACCGATTTCGCGTGCGATTTTCGTGTACCGTGCCGTTTCGGTCTTTTGTTCATTAATGCTAACCCTTTGAGTTCTGCTTTTAACTGATTTAGGTGTAAGCTGGGGGCAGGTGTGGCAGCTTTTCTCCCCTTCCCCCCCCCCCCCCCCCCCCCCTGTTGAAGGTAGAATTTCTGCCAGTTCCCTTTTGGCTGTTGGGGTACTTTCTGTTCCGATCGGGCCTTTGTTTTCTGCCACCTTACTCTGGTAGCTGGGGGTGTCCTGATTTATTTTCTCTTTGGGTTCACCTTCCCATCTACATTGCTCTCGCCAGATATGCCTAGGACAATACTTTGCAGGCCATTTTTGTTGTCTTAGCATGTTGAAGTTTCCCATTATGCATGCTCCACTTTATATGGGTTTTCTATTGAAAGACCCTGTGGGCTGGGTGGGCTTCCATCTATTGTGTAGTTCGGGCACCTGACATTTTCCTCCCGCACCCATGGGAAGGGGAATGCAGTCATTCGGGGTCTCCCGATTCGACTCTGTCTGGAGAGAGTTATACCCCCTCCTGAATCTGAAGTGATCTGAAGTGCGGGAACTCGGGAGAGTCGCCACGGACCTCTGAGGGACAGACGGTCTTGGAACAGGACTCCAAGCCAAGTCAGCCGTTATTCCTATGGCGACTTTGGAGTCTATGTTGGGCTTATCCAGAAAGATGCTAGGCATGGTTTTCTCTCTTGGATCACGTCGTCTCTGCCTTGGATGCTTATCTGCCTCCAGATAAGTTTTGATGACATACAAGCTCCTTTGCATGTGATGTCGGGTGCTCATGCATCTTACTCACACGCATGCCTGTAACACAGCTAATTTGGATTAAGTTCGCCGGGACGCTGTGTTGGACACAAGCCGTTCCCTTCCTGAAGGGCAGGGCACTGCTCTTCGATCCGCATCTTTGGTGGGTCCACGACTGTTCCATGATTCTGTGGTGACTTCCGGAATGTCGTCCTGCATCATTCCAAAAGATCAACTGCTGCTTCGCCAGTTTGATCTGCCTTTTGTTGGAGGCCTGGCCCGTTCCAAGCCTAACAAACGCCCTTCTGCTTCCTCTGTGAAGTGTAGGGCTGATCTTCATGCCGCCGCTTCTTCCTCTTATGTGGTAAGGGTAAGCGTCAGCAGTCCAGAGGGAGGTCTCAGGATCCTTCTTCTAGCAGAGGAGGTGGTTTCTCCTCTCAGGGGCCTTGAAATGAACATCCTCACCTCGATTCGCCCCAGGTTGGAGGAGGGATATCCGAGTTTGCAGACCATTGGGCCACGATCACATCCGAACCTTGAGTGTTAGATGTTCTGTCCAGTCTGCGGATATCTTTTCTGAGGCACCCCACTCTGTCGAGTGTGCCTCTTCCAACCCAAGTTCCAACAGACGTTTCACATCGGGAACTTTTGATCAGGGAGATACACATTCTACTGTCATCAAAGGGGGCGATTGAGGTCGTCAAGAACATTCCTTCAGTGGGATTTTATGCCTGCCGGTTCTTGGTGCTGAAGGAGGACGGCCGACTCTGACCGGTTATTGATCCGAGTATCCTGAACCAGTCTCCCATTGCTCCCAAGTTCAGCATGGAGGCTTTCAGGTCGGTTCGCCACTCCATTCACCAGGGAGATTTTGCTTCCAGCATTGACCTGCAAGATGCTTACTTTCACATTCCGATTCATCGGACATCACACAAAAGTATCTCGGATTTGCTTTTCTGGGGCGAATTTACCAGTTCAAGGCCATACCTTTTGGCCTCAACCTGGCTCCTTGGGCATCCATCTGACCGATGTCGCATGTGATAGCTTCAATCGGAGGACCTTCTTTCGCAGGGTCCACGACTATTCCATGATAGTCCAGGGTGACTACTTCGGCATATCTGGACGATATCCCCCAGAGCCATTCCAATGCTGCTGTTCTGGAGTCAGATGTCGACACACTTGAGCCTGCTCATGTCGCTAGGGTTCAGAGTCAACAAAGAGAAGTCGGACCTGGTTCCTTCTCAGTCGTTTTGTCATCTGGGGATGGACTTCCGTACTCAACTGAATACAGTGGTAGTTCACCAGGCAAGGGCTGTGATTCTCTTGGCTTTTGCCCGGACTCTGACCCAGTCCATGACAGCTCGGAGTATTCACAGGCTGCTTGGTCTCTGCGGTTCGGTGACAGATCTCATTCCTCTTGGTCGGCTGCATGTCAGACCTCTCCAACACTTTCTTAGTTGTCGGAGGCCAAATGTCAATCCTCTGGATCTGGTGCTTCAGTTACCAGCATCTCTTTATTGTCACCTTCTTCCCTGGACAAATGTTCATTGGATTATGCAGGGAGTTCTGTTGGGCTTTCTCATGTCCGATCATGTTCTGACTGCTGATGCCAGCGGTCTCGGATTGTGTGCGACATTGGATCCTCTGGTCTTTCCCTTGATGGTGTATGGGACCAGGATCATGCAGCTCTTCACATCAACCAGAAGGAGCTTCTTGCTCTTCTTCTGCATTTCCGGCAATGGATCTCCCACCTTTCGAATCGTCAGGTCCTTCTGTTGTCCGACAGTTCGACAGTGGTTGCTTACATTTAGAACCAGGGTGGCACGCACTCGGTTCCCATATACAAATTGGCTCAGGATCTTCTACTGCTCGCTCAGGATGTCAACGCCAGGTGGTGATTCGTCACATTCCTGATCGTCTGAACGTCCTAGCCGACTCCCTGTCCTGGCGGGGCAGGTTCTTTTCCACCAAGTGGATGCTTCACAGGGCAGTGTTTGAACCTTTATCCTAGGTGAATATGCTCACATACAAGATGGCTTTTTCTGATGGCTTTGCCTCAGCCAGAAGGGTTAGTGAGCTTCACGCCCTCTCTGTTGATCCGGCCTTTTTCAGGAGCTCCACCGACAGTGTTACTTTACCACTGATTGCTCCTTTCTGGCCAAGAATCCGATTCCAGAAACTTCTCAACCTTCAATCTGTATCAGGGCTCTTCCTTCTGCTGAGGGTAATTGCCCTTTGCTCTGTTCGGTTTGTGCAATTCGCATTTACCTCAACCAGGCACATTTCATTAGGAAAGACAGGAAACGATATTTTTCTGTCTCTTATCCCTGGTCGACAGAAGATCTCTCCTCAGTCCAGTTCTAGATGGATTTGTCTTGCTATTCACGCATCATACACTCGTCTAGCGACTGACGATTGTATTACCAATCGTTTTTCTGGCCACGAGGTGTGTGCATTGTCTACCTCCTGGGCTTATGCTGTCTCCCTCAGTTGTCAGATGTTATGCAGGCAGCCTACTGGAGAAATGCTTCTACTTTCTCCACCTATCTGCCTCTATCTGCGTCAGTTGCCAGAACAGTCTGAGGACCTTTTTTTTCTTCAGGCCCTCTTTTCTTCTGCTCTGGCTGTCACCAACCCTAGCCATTAGTGTTCCTGCAAGGTCAGTTCCAGTCTTTTCTGTCTGTGTGTCCCACAGGGCCAAATGCCTCATCTCCCATTGTCTTTTACTAATGGTGGTGATGCTATGGTTTTATAGGCCTAGAGAACTCTTCTGTCCATGGTTCCAGTGCAGTTGGGTTATGTGGGGATTGGTTATGTGATTCCCTCCTCCTGCTGTCTTTTCAGCCTGTTGTAAACAATTTTAAGGTAGGTTGATAAGAATTTTAAATTTTATCGTAAATTTCCTTTCTTATTATACCTACCGCAATTGTTTACGTGGAGAAGAGTATTTTTCTGAGTTAGGGACTTCCACTGTAATGCTAGCCTGCTGTAAACAATTGCGGTAGGTAAAATAAGAAAGGAAAGTTACTATAAAATTTAAATATTTATAAATACTTAAAAATAAAAAAATTTAAACTTAATTTAAACTCACCCCCCCCCCCCCCCTATTCCCTTTTGGGTTGAGCTTTTCTTGGAATTTTTTATTCAACTCCTTAAACTATTCTGTGAAAAAAGCAGTGTTTTTAGCAGTGAAAATTTCCCAAACATCAGCTGCAAATTTAACTACCAGTATCTTGTTTGACAGAGCTCTGTCAAACAAGATATAGTTGGTTACATTTTTAGTCCTGCACAATAGTATCTGAAGATTTTTCCATGTGAAAAAATGAGTGATGAGACAGATTTGAATGACGAGTGAGGGGCCTGAGAAACAAGTATTTGGGGGGGGGGGGGGGGGGGAGGGAGGAGGGGGGGGGGGGCTTATGGCCAGTTTTTTAATTTGTGAAATACTGCATATCAGGTGATGTTTCTTGGACAGGACCCGACTTAATACACTAGAACCCTGTTAAGTGAATAGCCACTTTGCCAGTGAAATAGATTCACTTAGCAGCAGTTACCGGTTAACAGGAATGAGGTCACTTTCCTGTGTGCTAGTGATAAATTGAGCATTTATTCTATTTTATCTTGCTTGACACAGAACATGGAGCTCTGTCAAACAATATATAATAGATTAAATGCTTATATTGGATGTACTGAGGCCAAATAGGTCTCTAAATATAGGGAATTCAGTGGTTGTCAGAGTAAATCTTTGATAGATCAGAAGATTTTTATTCAATTATCTGAAAATTACTCAATACCATATATGCAATTAACAGGTCCAATCTGTACAGAAAGTATGGTAAATGGTTTGGTGTTTGGAAGTTTTATTCTATTTAATAGACTTTATCAGCATTCCCCATGTTTGGTCACATGGGAGTGGGCGCATGTGACATTTGATTCCAAAACAATAAACACACATGGAGCGAAATAGGGAGCCAGCAATGGCAGTTACGATTAGTCATTTTATATATCACTCATTTATTATTATATGCAAATACATATGGCACAGATATTGACTTTAATTTATTTATATCAATGTATTTTGAATGTTGAACTTCAAAATGATAGCTCATATTCGCATTGCAAAGTAACAAATATACGCAACTCGATTCAGACTGTACGCAGTCCTATTTCAATGTGTTCATTTAAAGTTTTGTTTTTAACCTCGATTTACCATATTATTAATAATATTACAATTGATGCTAATTATACCCCCAGCGGGGAAATATAGGAATTGCCTTGTCCATCCATCCATCTGTCTGTCCATCCATACCAAAATTCAATCATGAATAACTTGTAAAGTACTTGGTTGAGTGACTTGATATTTGGTATGCAAGTGTATCCTATTGCTGTATATCCATAGTGAAATGCAGGTGTCGTTTGAGATATTATTGCCAGAGTCATTGCCCTTTATGAACTTAGAATTTGTCTGCCATGAAATTAATTCATGAATAACTTGTAGAGTACTCAATGGAATGTCTTCATATTCGATGTGCAACTCTATCTTATTGATGTCTACCCACAGTACAAGGTCTGTCCGTCCATCAGTCTGCCTGCCCATCCGTCCTTCCATCCCGAAATTCAGTCATGAATAACTTGTAAAGTACTTGGTTGAGTGACTTGATATTTGGTATGCAAGCGTATCCTATTGCTATTTAGTGAAATGCAGGTGTCGTTCGAGAGTTTATTGCCAGAGTCATTGCCTGTCCATCCATCTGTCCGTCCTTCCATCCCGAAATCCAATCATGAATAACTTGTAAAGTACTTTGTTGAGTGACTTGATATTTGGTATACAAGTGTATCCTATTGCTGTATACCCATAGTGAAATGCAGGTGTCGTTTGAATTTTTATTGCCAGAGTCATTTCCCTTTATGGACTTAGAATTTGTACAGACCCAAAAACTGTGTCACCTATAGTCAGGCTTGTTTTAACACAAATGATCAAGCGTGTAATATAGCAATATCTATTTATTTGCTGCGGAGTTGAGTTCACATCCATCATTTTCTGATCAGGATTGTGCATGTTAATTAATCCATGTGTGATTTGTTTTGGAAACAAAGGTGATATGTGAACCACCAACCACCCTCCCACCCCCATGTAACCTAGCATGGCAAATGCTGATCTCCCTTATTGACAGGGTTATTAACCCTTTACTAACGTAATGACCAAAACCGGCCAGCACTATTCACAAAATTCACCCTTCAATTTTCATTACTTTTTCATTTTTTGTCACAAAAACATAGCTTATGACCCCTCATTGGAACAAGCTCATTAAGTTTGTTCCAGTGAGGGGTCATAAGCTGTTTCTGATGCAAAAAATGAAAAAAAATTATTCAAGAATTTTGTTTGCAAGTGTCTTCTGCTTTTCGAGTTAGGTAAAGGGTTAAATTATCCCTTGATTGAATATGGCAAATGCAAATGTAAGAAGACATTTGTCTGAAGCAGAAATGTGGCAGGCTGTAGGGATGGTGGAGCAAGGGGCTACCCATCGTAAGGTTGGTGAAGCCCTTGATGTGCACCATAGGCCTGGGCAAGATTTCAGCAGTGTGGCACACCAGTAAGATGGCATGGTGGTGGCAGAGACAGGGCAACATCTGCAGCTGAAGACCGGTTTTTGATCATTCAGGAACTGCTTTGCCACAGCAACCCAGCTTTGCGGTGACCTTCAGAATCCATCCGTGGTAAATGTTTCGATGCAGACTATCCGGGCAAAGTTGCACGAAGGTGGTCTCCGATCGAGAAGACCATGTATTTGCATTTCGCTGTCCCAGAACCACCGCCAGACACAATATGAATGGGCCATGGATCACGTTGGATGGACCAGAGAAGATTGGCGACCTGTCCTTTTTACAGATGAGTACAGGTACTGCCTAGACCACACAGATAGGCGTTCTAGGATATGGAGAAGACCAGGAAGTGATTCCATGCAGCCAACATTGTTGAGCCTGACCGCTATGGTGGAGGGTCAATCATGGTCTGGGGCGGCATCAGCTCTGATGGACGTACAGAGCTCTGCACATCTGTATATTGATGAGATCCTGGATGTCCACGTCAGATTGTATGCAGGTGCAGTGGGTGATAGATTCATTCTGATGGACGATAATGCCCGTCCTCATGTTGCCCTTGCTGTCTGGGAGTACCGACACAGAGGGGGGAGATTGAGCATATGGGCTGGCCAGCAAGATCCCCTGACCTCAATCCAATCGAACATGTATGAAATGAGTTGCAGCTTGCAATTTCAGCCCGTCCAGTCCAGCCAAGAAGTGTCCAGGAGCTTGGTGCCATGCTGGTCCAAGAATGGAACAACATCCCACAAAGGACCACCAAGAACCTGATTGGGAGCTCGAGAACGCGTTGTCAAGCTGTAATTAACAGTAATGGGTCTCATACTCGATATTGAACCTATACTAGTTCGCTCCGTCAACTTTTTGGCAAATTGAAAAATTTCCTCTTTTACCAATAATATCCATTTTCCATGGTTATCGTATTCAAAAGCTAAAATATAATGTCAAACACAAATAAAATCTTAATTTCTGTACTTAAATCATTAAAGATATAATTAAATAAAACATATATACACTTTTAATTACAATATTTCAACTAAAACGTAAAACAGGTAGTTGGATGTACTTGGTGCTTAGCAAACTTTGAGTAGTATAGTTTGAGAGCCTCTTTTGAGAGGGTGGGATATGGGTTTTGAAAACCATACTCTTGTTTTCCACCAGATCATGTTGTAGGGCTCCAATTTTGTGTTATGGATATAATAAAACAATGAACGTTGAAGGTATACTTGTCAGATCACAATTTTTTATTTTGTTTTACCATTCAGGACTATCATTAATAACTCTTTTTCTTACATCATTTGTTTTCAGATACCAGACAGTGGAGTAGAGGAGCCAGGATTAGTGAATAGTGATATACCACGGTTTTGTAATGAAGTTAGATATCGGAAAGAGCCATATTCAAATTATTTTAAAGAAGTATTCAAGAACCGAACTTTCAGAGTGTATAAAGTGTTGTTTTGAATCTTTATCTAATAGATCTGCCAGTTATTTAGCTTACCTACTTCAAAGAAGTGGTGAGCTTATGTGGTGTCTCTGTAAACGTCCGTGTCAGATGTATGTGTCCTAGTGTTTAGGCATTTTCTCAAAGTCCAGTAGGCCTGGGGCTTTTCTGTTGCATATGTAGATTGTAGAGGCTGTCACAATACTATCCAACCCAAATACTGTGACTTTTTTTCCAATTTCACCAAAAGGTTTCAGCCCAAAATTAGTCAATTTCTGGTTATGAGAATTAGAATTCACATCAGCTTTTGTGCAGATTGAGGGGCCTAAACTTCTCATTGCTGGTTTTTTGGGCTCTTTTAATAACATTTCAAGGTATTACCCCTATTTTATGTGACAATTTTTTTTTTCAGTCAAAATTTTCATGTTTTTCTCAGACTTTGCAATTTCAAGTTGTGAAAGTTGTGTTAAGTTGAGTTTCTTTTTTTATGTGTCTTTTCATATGATTGATACATGTATTGTAGACTTGGGTTAGTGAAGCCATTGCAGTAATATTTAACTCTCATATTAATATATTTCCAGATATTCCAGGAATTTTATGAGGATTTTAGGCCAAAACTTCTTTATTTTTTGGTTGCAAGAATTAGCGTTTAGGTCAGATTTTATACACATTGTGGTGCCTTAACTCATTACTGTATATTTTCTATTCCAAGGACAAATTTAGATATTAACAGTATTGCATGCACCAATTTGATTGAAATATTTTTTTCAGTCAAAATATTTATATTTTTCTGGACATTGACAATTTTAGGTTGTAAAAGTTGTGTCTGTATAATGTCTAGATGAGAATGTCCTATTTTGGTCGGGTGCAGTCAACCGTGACAGCCGCAGGGGCACGTTACCTAGATTCCTTTTAACACAGTCTTCAGCTTGCATTTATGAAGGGATTTCATTGCAAATTTGTAGGATGACTGAGTGTAATGTCTAGAGATGAGAATGTCATATTTTGGCCGTCAGCGGTCAATCGTTATGGCTGCCCAGGCACGTGACCTAGATTTGTTTAGCATAGTCTACAGATCATATTTATGTAGTGATTGTATTGTAACTTGGAAGGATAACTCAGTGTGATGCAGACATGTTAACTCTCCCAGAATGCCCGGGAAAATCCCGAAATTTCAGTGTAGTTCCCGGCCTCCTAGACGGGAATCAGTTTTGGACAAAAATCCCGGAAAACAACAGTTGAATATTTTTTTCCCATTGTGACTTATGAAAAACATTCGGAGTCAAATCACAGGCATTTCAAACTCTGGTAAAAACTCACGAAGCAGTAAAATATGGATTTAAGTTAAATTTATTTAAGAAAGGGGTATTTTATGATATATATTTCAACTGTGTTCATGTTTATTTCTGTTTTTATGCCCCCCAACTTAAGTCGGGTGGCATATAGTGATTGAAGTGTGCGTGTGTCCATCTGTCCGTGTGTGTGTGTCCGAGCCAATAACTCGAAAACGGTTAGGGCCACAGTCATCAAACTTCACACAATTATAAAGGACCATGGGAGGATGTGTCATACACCATAGCTGGGTTCGTACCTTGAAGGTCAAGGTTGCATTTCAAGGTCACACTAAAAATCGGTCAATATTCGTGTCTCACCCATAACACAGAAACAAATCATAGTACAATTGTTAAATTTTTTACAAATGTTAAGGACAGTCAGAAGGGGTGTCGTGTATAATAGTTTCTGCCGCATCTACAAGGTGAAGGTCATGGGGGGAGGTGGGGGAGGGGCATGTGTTACCTTAGTAACATTTTTCTTGTCTAACTACATTTATTCCATTGTGCTGACTACAGAACTGTTAACTGTTGGCCATCTGTACACAGAAAATTTCGAATGGAATTAAAAAAAAGAAAAAAAGTATGCTTCAGTGCTGAAAAGAAAAGTTTTGTGTGCGGCATGAGCGTCCACACATGCAAGATGGATTTTGATTGAGATACTTTCCAAGTTCTGATCTTCCTGCAGTAACTGAGCATTAGGACATCTTTTCCTGTTGACATTTCCAGATTTGGGAAATTATTAGCTTAGTAGACTTTGATAAGGTGGTGGTGCTCTGAGTGTGTGTGTGGGGGGGGGGGGGGGGGGGTGATGAAGAAGAGGACGGCTTTGTCAAATCAACAATTATTTTATGATTTTTAATATGGTATAAATGCATCAGCATAATTGACAACTAGATCTGGATATAACCTGGTGTTAATGGTGGTCCACGAGCTGAAAATTCGCAAGTTTTTTCTTTTGTTTTGTCCCTGCACAAACTTTTCACTGAACTCCATCCCATTTCCCTGAAAATCACCCTCAGGTTCCCTAAAAAATTATTCTGGAGGTTAACATGTCTGGTATGATGTCAAGATGAGACTATCCTATTTTGGTCATGATTGGTCAGCCATTACAGCTGCCTGGTCATGTGACCTACATTCTGTTAGCACTGTCTACAGGTTGTTTTTATGAAGGGATGTCATCGTAACTTGGTAGGATAACTTGGTATGATATCCAGATGAGACTCTCCTATTTTAGTCATGATTGGTCAACCGTAACTGCCGAACCGTCACATGGCCTAGATTCTTCTACCAAAGTCTACGAGTTATATTTATGAAGGGATTTCATTGTAACTTGGTAGGATAACTTGTTTTGGAGTGATTTCACTGTAACTTAGTAACTTTGGTTGACATACATTAACCCAGGCCTCAGTTCTTTAGTGCAGTCTATACATCAAATTATTCTTATTGAAAACATAGCATATAGGGAACAGAAATTAACATATTCACAATTATCACAATTGTTGTCTTATTTCATAATCCTTTCATAATCATTGAACATTATTCTTTTCATCAAACACTACACACAGTGAGGTTGATCTGCAGTGTCATTGACACTTTCATGTAAGAATTAGTGTTTAGGTCATTTTCTCAAAATCCAGTGTTTACTACCAAAGCATAAGAAGTAGATCTTTTAGTGACTGGGTTATTTGAGCTGTAAACAGAGATCTAATGTTTTATAAGAAAACTTTATATTTTATTTTTTTCTCCTGATGTATTGGCCAAATTCTCCAAGCAGTACATACAAACACCAATTTCCAGTTTTGTTATATTTTTATACTGTACCAATGACCCAGACATAGCTGGTGCTAACTCTTAAAATATAGGGCCAAATTTTGCCCCCCAATCCCCCAAATTTGCATCTAAAACCAAAGAAAACATGTCCTGAATGGCCCTCCACACTTTACCTCTACTGCGCATGCGCAGTGTCAAGGACGTTCCGAAATTGGCGCCATTAATCATTCTTAGTTTGGCCCTTCATCATTTAACATCTGACTGATCTTTGTGCTTGTAAATCTCAGTTTAAATGATGCCAGACACATAAATATTAGTGAAATGGTGATTCTAAGGAGGATATAGAAGGAGGAGAGGAAAAATGTGTGACAGAAAATTATCAGGGCTGTAACTTAAAATATTTTTATACTGTACCAATGACCCAGACTTAGCTGCTGGTGCTAACTCCACAAAAACCAGGGCCAAACACAAATTTTGCCCCCCAATCCCCAAAATTTGCATCCAAAACAAAAAGAAATCATGTCCTAAAGGACCTCCATAGTACGACTCTACTGCGCATGCGCAGTGACGCAGTCGTCCCGAAATTGGCGCCAAATATCATTCTCTGTTTGGCCCTTCATCAGTCAACATCTCACTGATCTTTGTGCTTGTAAATCTCAGTTTAAAGGATGCCAGACACGTAATTCTTGGAGAAAATGTGATTCTAAGGAGGATAGAAGGAGGAGAGGAAAAAAGAAGTGGCAAAAAATAATCAGGGCTGTCCTTAAAATTTTTTGTTGAAATTATGTTAAGTTGCCTATTTTCGAGGCAAACGCCTCTTGTTGTCATTCTTGCTAATTGTTGCACTGCTTATTCAGTGTTTCCTCTCCCCTAACCTTCTAAAGTCCCCCCTTGCAATTCTCCCATGCTTTTGGCATATTTTTGAGAAGTTTCATTTCTAAAAATTCCCTGGGAGAGTTGCTTGGTTACAGAATGTTTTCTGTTATTTTCCCCATAGTTACGTTTTCACCCATGGGTGTATAACGTTTGTGTTCTGCATCTTCCATCTGATGTTCTGCAGATTCTCCCCTGGGAGTCTCTGTTTTGCATCAGATAGAGTGTAATTGATGACTGATTCCGGGCCAGTTTTTTCAGTGCCTGGAGTCATGTTTTCTACTGTGTTTACACTGTTTGTTTTCATTGGCAACAGCCTTTTTTGAGGGGGGCTGTTTGCCTTTGTGGTAGTTTATCTCATTATAAGATACATTTATATTATCCGAAAGTGTCTCATTAATTATTTTATATAATTTTAAAATTTTTGACCACACTTTGCCATCGGATCCATCGGGGCTCAACGTTACTTTTCAGCAACTTGGGCTTCTCTGAAAAAATATTTTTTCAAAATTATTTTGTTTTGCAATTGTTTTTTCATTTATTAATGGATCATGTTATTATGTATCTTTGTGTCAGGGGTTTTTGCAAGTAACTAGGACTTATTGTTGTTCTTTCACAATGAAGGGAACTTGTTCAAATTGTAATAGGAAGAAATCTTCCTCTGACTTTCATGATTATTGCATTAATTGTAGTCAGTGTTCTCGCATTAATCCCTGTCCTGTATGTGAACATTGGGATGAGAAACATTGGAAACGTGTGTCACGATATGTTGTTTCTGGAGAAAGAGCGATGCCGGCTCTTTCTCCACAAGGTCACTCTACTCTCTCAGTTTCTATTTCAGAGGAACCAGAACAGGGTGATGTTTCCATGTTATCTTCTTCAAGTGTGCGTCCGTCGTCACAAATAAATACAGAGCTAGCGGCAAAAGTGCTCATGGAGATTAGACAAATGTCGTCCGCTAGCTCGCCCGGTGTAGCGTCCATTCACCGAATGGTTCGGCAGCCGGGTTCGTCCGATGCGGTCCAAGAGGAAATTTTGGGTGATGCGAGCACTATAAAAATAATAGATGCACACCCAGTGACGGCGGATAGTGAACGAGAACGGAGGAAGCCTTTTAGTCCGGTTCCTAGCTCGTCCAGGTCCAGCCGGGCCGCGAGCGAGAGAGGCCCCTCTCTCGTACAACAACATCTGGGACCAGATGTTGTGGTACAAAATGTGTCTTTAGCGGAGCATACGTCCGTCGCTCGGGACGCTCCGTTGTATAAGCAGTCCGCAGAGACTGTTAAGGCTTCCTCTTCTCGTCGGCGCACACGACCGCACCTTGGCTGCGTGACCTCCGATATTTTGCCAGCTTCGCCGATGAAGGATTCTTCGGCGACCAGGTCACACCATCCGGCAGCCAGGGATTCGAGACCGATGGACTCTGGACGTTCGCATAGGAAAAGTATGCGGGAGCCATCTGATGCGGAGCTGCCCTCGGCGAAGCAGCGAAAGACCGCTCCTCCGCAGGTCTCGACGTCGGACATTCTAGTGCAGATAGCACAGCTTATCGCAGCATCCCAGCAGCCGACAGAAACGGTGTCGGATCGAGAATTATCCGACGGCGCTGGGTCGGTACGCTCCGCCGAAGCATCGGGGGCGGACGACCGGGAACATCGGGAGGTCCGACCGGATGGTGAAAGGGATACGGATGAATTGGAGCTATCCCTTTCGGAACAACACAAAGCTGCCGTGGACTTCATCCGGCACTTTCTTCCTCAAGTTGTTCCGTCGGGCCAGACTGCTGCGCTTCCGGACAGGAGAATTATAGCGTCATTGGACTCTGATTTTTTCGAGCGGTTCAGGGACATCGCTCCCGAGTTTCCGTCGCAGTCCAATAATGTTGCAAGAACATTTGAATTATTGAACGACGCTATTTTTAAACTTGCTTCCAGGACGGGGAAAGCAGGCTTCTTGTCCGCAAATACTCTCAACCTGCCTTTCATTAATGCAAGGAATAAATTCGACACGGCAGGTCAGGGTATACCGAGAGTTCCTCTGCGTATGGACGACGAGGCGGAAGACTTAGAGCTATCATTACCGTCGTCAGCTTCTATTCCAACCGCAGTGTTGGAAACAGCTATTGCGTCTAACAGAGCCAATTTAGATGCCTTATCTTACGCAGATCACCTTACTAAGGCGTTATCACTGCGTCTTCAAGGGGAAGAGTTTCAGGATATACAATCCTCCTTAAGACTTCTTTCAAGGGCAGTAGCTTATTCCACGTGTAACTCCGCCCTTTCAGTGGCAAATCTGGAGTTGGTTAGACGTGACGCAGCCCTGTCTACATCCACACTAGTGGATTCTAAGGTGAAGAACTCTCTTAGAGTCGCTTCGGTCTCAGGAGATCTTCTCTTTGACGGCAAGCTTTCCGCTATTTATGATAATATTAAAAAGAAAGCTAGTGATTCTCTGTTGTTTAGATCCGCTCCTAAAAGGTCGGATACAGCAGACACGAATAAGGCGGGCACTTCTGGGTCTTATCCGCCCAAGAGAGGTTCCTATAGAGGTTCCGGTGCGTCCTCTAGCTCTTATTCGAGAGACCGTCAGGATAGTGACTCTCGTTCGGGACGTCCTTCAGGCCGGGACAATCGGTCGGACGCCCCGAGGTCGACGAGGCGAGGTGCGGGTCGTGGAAGACGTGGTTTCTCCTACCGCAGGCCTCGCAGATCCAGGAGGTGATGGCTTAAACCTCTATCGCGTTCCGGTTGGCGGAAGGTTGTCGAGTTTTTCTCAAGAGTGGGCGTCGATTACGGACGACCCGTGGGTGAGAGGAGTGACTTCGGAAGGTCTAAAGATATCCTTCAAACGAAAGCCTCCATTAACTCGAAGTCCAAAGTGGACTCATCTTCCGTCAAACCCTCAGAAAAGAGACGCTCTGCTATCAGAGGTGCAGTCTCTTTTAATGAAGAACGCGGTAGAGGTCGTAGAAAACCAGGAATCGCTGGGATTCTACAGCCATCTGTTTCTGGTTCCGAAACCAGACGGCTCGTTCCGTCCAGTCATAGATTTGAGCTGGATAAACAAGCTGATCGTCGCTCCGTAGTTTTATATGGAGACGATTCGATCGGTCAGAGCGAGTATTCGGGTGAACGATTATGCAACGAGCATAGATCCCAAAGATGCGTACTTTCACGTCATGGTACATCCGACATTCCGAAAGTATCTACGCTTCGCAGTCCTAGGAGTGGTGTATCAGTTCCGGGCCATGTGCTTCGGATTGAATCTAGCACCCTGGGCTTTCACTCGGGTAATGAACTCGGTAATGATCTACTTCCGAGCTCATTCGTCTGCGGTAACGTCGGCCTACCTGGACGACATTCTTCAGAGGTACGGCAACGAGTTAACGCTTCAGAACGATGTTCAGAATCTTCTTCTATTGCTCCGACGTCTCGGTTTCATAGTAAACGAGGAGAAGTCGGATCTGGTGCCGTCCAAGTCATTCACTCATCTGGGAATGAGCTTCGAGACGCACAACAATCTCGTTCGTCTGCCGTTAACCAGAGCGAAATTAGTCAGTTGTTACGCTCGCTATTGTCTGAATACAGACAAAGTCACGGCGAGAGAATTTATGAGACTGATAGGTCTGTGCGGAGCCACCGCGGATCTCATTCCGATGGGACGGCTACGCACACGGCCTCTTCAAATTTTCCTGACTCAGAATTGGAGTGTGAAAATTCATTCGCTCGATGTAGACGTTCTCTTGTCAGATCAAGTGAAACGAGATTCAGACTTGGGCAAACATTCAGTGGTTAACTCAAGGAGTTCCGCTGCAGTTGCCGGATCCGAGTTTTACCATTATGACGGATGCCAGTCAAACAGGTTGGGGTGCATCATTAATCCCAACGGATTCGAGATGCCAGGGTCTTTGGGATCCGCAATTCCTGTGCAAGCACATAAACATCAAGGAAATGATGTCAATTTGGCTTGCGTTACGTCACTGGATGGACATTATTCACGATGCTCATGTCCAAATCCTATCCGACAATACGACAGTAGTGGCGTATATACGGAATCAGGGAGGCACTCATTCAGTTCCGTTGTTCAATCTAACGGAAAGAATCCTTCTGTTTGCGTTGGAACATCACGTTCTTCTTTCGGTCCGTCACATACCGGGTCGTCTGAATGTGCTAGCAGACTCCCTTTCACGAAAGGGTCGCTTGTTGCCGTCGGAGTGGACTCTCAACAAACAAGTATTCAATCAGATTTGCTACCAATGGGAACGGCCAATGATAGACTTATTTGCGACACATCTCAATAATCAGTTGCAAACGTATGTGTCCCTGTGTCCGGATCCAAGAGCATTTGCAGTAGACGCTCTATCGATCCCTTGGGACGGAATGATAGGATATGCGTATCCTCCAGCGCCGTTAATTCAACAAGTATTGCTAAAGATAAAACAATCTCAATGCAAGATTCTGTTGGTAGCATCTCTGTCGCCACAGAGACCGTGGATAAATCTACTCAGGTGTCTGTTGTGGGACCTACCGCGGAAGCTCCCTCCACGAGAGGATCTTCTTTGGCAGGGGAAATCGCGCCAACTACATCACAACCCGCAAGGTCTCAACCTTCACGTTTTTCCGTTGTGCGGTCCTTCTTGCATGGCAAGCACTTTACAGGACGAGCAGTGGACGCGATTTCTAACTGTAGGAGGACCTCCTCTTCGCTAAACTATGCGGCTAAGTGGAAGGTTTTCCGTCGTTGGTGTAGGGATCATTCTGTTGATATATTTGATCCCTCTATACCAGACATTGCTAACTTTCTAGTATACTTGTTTGACGAAATCAAACTGCAACCTGTTACTATAAAGGGTTATAGATCTATGTTATCTGATACCTATGCACATCATGATAGTTTACAAATTGGATCTAATGTCTCTTTATCGAAATTGGTTAGAAACTTTTCGATAAATAGACCCAGAACTCTTAGATTAATTCCTAAGTGGAATTTAGCTTGGGTTCTCCTTAAATTGAAGGAAAAGCCATTTGAACCTCTTGGGACAGTAGATTTCAAATTCTTATCTTATAAGACAGCTTTTCTCTTAGCTTTCTCTTCTGCCAGAAGAGTCAGTGAGCTTCATGCACTATCGGTGGATGATTCTCATTATCGTAGTGTTGGGAACACTATCACCTTCACTACTAATGTCGGTTTTTTAGCTAAGAATCAGGCTCCTAATAAATATCCGGAACCTATTGTTATTAAGGCTCTTCCGTCTTCAGACGGGCGTAGGCCTTTACTCTGTCCTGTTAGAGCACTACGTATCTATAAACAGAGATCTCAGTTCATCAGAAAGGGACGGAAACGTTTCTTTCTGTCTTTGATGCCTAATAGAAAGGACATTTCAGTCCATTCTATTGCTAGATGGATTCAGTTAACTATCCGTACTGCGTATGAAGATTTATCTTCTTCTCAGCAGTCTGTGCTTAAGATTTCTGCTCATGAAGTAAGAGCTCTTTCTACTTCCTGGGCTTATGCTAATAGTGTTGCTATTACAGATTTAATGAAGGCTGCTTATTGGTCTCAGCCATCCACATTTACTAATTTTTATCTCAGAAATATTGAGTCCATTTCTGGAGACCTGCATTGTTTAGGTCCGTTATCTGTTGCTCAGAATGTCGTCCACTAAACAGTTGCAACTATAGTTATGCAGGCTTTCTGTTCCGGCAGTGACTCCGTCCGACTGCCCTCTTCGCTCTGGGCTATTTGACCCAGGGCAAGGGGAAGGGGGGGGGGGGGGGGGGGGGGGGGCGGGTGTTCCCTTAGGTCACCTGCTTTATAGTGAAAAGCAAGGGAATGCCTCCTCCAAGACAGTATTTCTGAGTCGCTTCCGGGATGGTTTTAAAGTGTAATATTAATGTTTAATTTCATTCATGTCTTATTTTTAAAGTGTAGCTCGGTGTGAAACATTTGTATATGTCAAGTGTCAAACGGGCTTTAATATACAATACTCGGACACTTTTAAATGATTATAAAGAGTCTCAATTCTCTGGACTACTTTATTTATTGGCTTGCTTTAAAAATAATTAGTATAAGGGTTATACTGGATGTTAATAGAGAACATGAATGTTATTGTGCTCAATTATTAAGGGTAGTGTATCTTTCTAATTTAAATATTAAATAAGAAAGATACATGTAAAGCCTAATACTCCTTTTCTCCTTAAGGGGTTACCTCTTTATTTTATAATTGAGCTTATTGGATTTTCCTCTATGTCCTAGGCCCTCCAGCCTGTTTACTATTCAGCTAAGTCTGGGTCATTGGTACAGTATAAAAATGTTAAAAAATTTATAGTAATTTATATATTTTTTATACTTACCAATGACCCAGACGGGGATGGCCCTCCCTGAGTTGGGAACTCTTGCCTCCCCGCTGAGTACATAGCGCTGACCAGGCACTGCCAGTAAGAATGATATTTGGCGCCAATTTCGGGACGACTGCGTCACTGCGCATGCGCAGTAGAGTCGTACTATGGAGGTCCTTTAGGACATGATTTCTTTTTGTTTTGGATGCAAATTTTGGGGATTGGGGGGCAAAATTTGTGTTTGGCCCTGGTTTTTGTGGAGTTAGCACCAGCAGCTAAGTCTGGGTCATTGGTAAGTATAAAAAATATATAAATTACTATAAATTTTTTAACTTTTTAATGAAATTATGTTAAGTTTCCTATTTTCGAGGCAGCAGCCATTTTGTTGTCATTCTTGTTATCAAGTTACACTGATTGTTCAGTGTTTTCCTTTCTCCCTTTCCTTTAAGTCCCCTCTTGCTATTCTCCCATGCTTTTGGCATATTTTCTGTAATTTTATTACTAAAATTTCTTGGGAGTTTTAGCTGAATAACAGAATGAATTCTGTTCTTTTCCCCATGTTTACGTCTTCACCTATGGGTGGTTAGGCGTTGTGTTCTGCATATACCATCTGATGTTCTGCAGTTTCTTCCCTGGAAGTCTCTGTTTTGCATCAGATAGTGTATTATTGGTAACTGATTTCGGGCCTGGATGCCTGGAGTCTTATTTTAGTGTTTTTACACTTATTGTTTACATTTCCAACAGCCCTCTGTGTGAGGGGGGATTTCTTGAAAATAATATCTTGATGTTAATTTAATCATAACTAGATACATTATTATTGTTCGTAAGTGTTGCATAAATTGTTTAAAATATTTTTAAAATTTTTGTCCACACTTAGGCTTGGGATCCATTGGGGCTCAACGTTACTTTTCAGAAACTTGGGCTGTTCTGAAAAAATATTTTTTCAAAATATTTTGATTTCAATTATTTTTTCTATGTTAATGGATCATATTATTATGTATTTTGATTGTCAGGGGTTGGTGCGAGTACTAGGACTTTGTTTTCTTTTCACATTGAAAGGATTTTGGTCAATTGTAATAGGAGGAAATCTTCCTCTGACTTTTATAATCATTCTATATGTAGTCAGTGTACTCGCACTAACTCCTGTTCTGTATGTGATGATTTCGATGACAACATGGGAAGCGTGTGTCACGGTATGTTAGTGGGGAATTGGACATTCCGGTCCTTTCCCCGCAGGGTCACTCTACTTTATCAAATTCTATTTCAGACGATCAAGATTAGGGTGATGTATCCATGATGTCTGCCAACAGTGTGCCTCCGTCGTCACAATTAATGAAGGGCTAGCGGAAAAGTGCTCATGTAAATACGCCAATTGCCTAAGAGGACCCTAGTAGGTTCGACGGCCTTTGACGTCCGCTAGCTCGCCCGGTGTAGCGTCCATTCATCGAATGGTTCGGCAGCCGGGTTCGTCCGTTGCGGTCTAGAAGGAGTATTGGGGTGATGCGAGCACTATAAATCAACCAAATGCACACCCAGTGACGGCGGATTAGAGGGAGAACGGAGGAAGCCTTTTAGTCCGGTTCCTAGCTCGCTCAGGTCCATCCGGACGGCGAGCGAGAGGCCCCTCTATCGTACAACAACATCTGACCCCAGATGTTGTGGTACAAAATGTTTCGCATTCGGAGCATACGTCCGCCGCTCGGGACGCTCCGACATATAGTCAGTCCGGAGAGACTGTCAATAAGGCTTCCTCATTCTCATGGTAGCGCACACGACCGCTCTTGGCTACGTGACCTCGGATATCCAGTCAGCTTCGCCAATCAGAGAATCATCGGCGACCAGGTCACACCATCCGGTAGCCATGGACACGAGGCCTGCAGACTCCGGACGTTCGCATAAGAAAGTGTGCGGGAGTCAACGTACACGGAGCTTCCGGCGGCAATGCATCGTAAGACCGCTACTGCACAGGCCTCGGGGACGGACGTGCTATCCCAAATAGCACAGCTTATCGCAGCATCCCAGCAACAACTGAATCTGTCGCATAATGTATTATCCGACGATGCTGGGTCGGGATGCTCCGCGGAAGCAGGTACGGACGTCCAAAAATTTCATCTGGTCCGACGGGATACCGAAAGGGATTCGGAGGATTTCGAGCTTTCCCTTTCGGAACAACATATGCTGTTGTGTATGTCATCTGACTTGATCTTCTACAGGTTCTTTCATCGGACCAGAATGCTGCGATGCCGGATAAGAAACTGATAGCGTCGGTGGATTTTTGGTTCGGTTCAGGGACATCGTCCCTCAGTTCCGACATAGTCCAATAATGTCACACAAATTTTCGAATTATTGAACGATGCTATATATATTATTATATGCTTGCTATTACCAAGCATTTCTGGTTTCTTGTTCGCAAAGTTACGGAGATGTCTTTCAAAGTGTGCCTCTGTCGTCATAGTTAATGAAGAGCTAGCGGCAATAAGTGCTCATGGAATATGTCTATCGCCTAAGAGGTCCCTTGTAGGATCGACGGAGTGACATTTGCTAGCTCACCCGGTGTAGCGTACATTCATCGAATGGTTCGGCTGCCGGGTTCGTCTGTTGTGGTCTAGGAAGGAGATTTGGGTGATGCGAGCACTATAATAACTTTAGTTAGTTTAGTACTCATCCAGTGACGACGGATTGAGGACAGATCGGAGGAAGCCTGTTAGTCCAGTTCCTGGCTCGTCCAGGTCCATCCGGGCTGTGAGCGAGAGAGGTCCCTCTCTCGTCCAACAACATAGGGGACCGCATGTTGTGGTTCAGATATTTTGCATTCGGAGCATATGTCCACCGCTCGGGACGCTCCGTTATATTGACAGTCCGAGAGACTGTCGATAATGCTTCCTCATCCTCACAGCAGTGCACACGACCGCACATTGGCTACGTGACCTCGATTATCCGACCAGTTTCGTCATTCAGTGATTCCACGGCGAACAGGTCACGCCATCCAGTAGCCAAGGGACATGAGGCCTATACACTCTGTTCGCTCGCATAATAGTAGTATGCACGGGGTAACGATCACGGAGCTTCCAGCGGCAATGCATCGTAAGACCGCTTCTCCACAGGCCTCAGTGACGGATGTGCTATCCAAGTTAGCACAGTTTTTCGCAGCATCCCAGCAATCAACAGTTTCTCGGTCGGATCAGGAATTATCCGACGGCGCTGGGTCGGTGCGGTCCGCAGTTGCATCAGGTTCGGACGACCGAACGCTTTATAGGGTCCGACAGGATGGCGAAAGGGATTCGGACGATTTCGAGTTTTCCCTTTCGGAACATCGGAAGCTGCCATACATTTCTTCCGGCATTATCTTCCAGTGGTTGTTCCTTCGGACTACATTGCTGCGATGTTGGATAAGAGACTTATAGCGTCATTGGACACGGAATTTTGGATCGGTTCAGGGACATTGTCCCTGACTTACCGACACAGTCCAATAATGTCATTAGAACATGTGTATTATTTATCGACGCTATATATATATATAAGCCTGCTACCAAGCATGATAGTTTAGTTTCTTGTCCGCAATGCTCAATTCTGCCTTTTATCATTGATAGGAATAATTTATTTTGGCAGAACAGGGCATACCGAGAGTTCATATGCGTCTAGACGGCATGGTTAAAGACTGGAAATTATCTTTTTCGCCGTCTATCTCTTTTCCAACCACAATGTTGGAAACGACAATGATGTCTAATAGACTTTACTTAGACGCTTTATCATACGTAATCCACCTTACTGAGGCATTATCATTACGTCTTCAAGAGAAAGAATTCCGGGATATGATCCTCAATGTGATTTCTTTTGAGGGCAGTAGTTTGTTCACGTATAACTCCGCCCTTCAGTGGCTACCTGGAGTTGGTTAGACGTGACGCAGCCCTAGCTACATCCACGCGCGTGGATAGTAAGGTGAAGAACTCTCTCAGAGTCGCTTCGGTCTCGGAGAAGCTTCTCTTTGACGGCAACTTTTCAGCAATCCATGAATTGCTCGATTTACACGTTCTCTTGTCTATCTAGTGTAGCAAGAGATTCAGACTGGTGCAAACATTTGGTGGTTGACTCAGAGAGTGCCACTGCAGTTGCCGGATCCGAGTTTTATAATTATGACGGTTGCCAGTCAAACAGGTTGGGATACAATATTGATCCCAACGGATTCGAAGTGCCAGGGTCTTTGGGTTCCGCAGTCTCTAGGCAAGCACTTATCTTCCACGGAATAATGTTTTTTAGGCTTGCTTTGTGTCATTGGATGAACATTATTCAGAAACGCATGTCCAAATCCTGTCCGATAATACGACAGTAGTGGCGTATCTCCGGAACCAGGGAGGCACTCATTCGTTTCCGTTATTCAATTTAATGGAAAGAATCCTTCTGTTTGTTATAGTACACCAAGTTCTGCTTCGGTCTGTCATATTCCAGGTCGTCTGATTGTATTACCGGACTCCCTTTCACTTATGGGTCGCTTGTTGCCGTCAGAATGGACTCTCAACAAACAAGTATTCAATCAGATTTGCTATCAATGGGAGCGCCCAATGATAATTTATTTACGACACAACTTGCTAATCAATTGCAGACGTATGTGTTTACATGTCCGGATCTCTGAGCTTATGTTGTTAATGCTCTATTGATCTAATAGGACGGAATGATAGGATATGCATATCCTCCTGCGCTGTTGTTTCAGCAAGTATTGCTAAGATAAACAACCACAATACATTTCTGTTGATAGCATCTCTGTCTTCACAGAGACCGTGGGTAAATTTACTCTGATGTCTACTGTGGGACTTAACGTGAAAACTTCCTCCATGAGAGGATCTTTTTTCGCTGGGAAAAATCGTGTCATCTTCATCACAACCCGCAAGGTCTCAACCTTCACGTATTCCGTTGTGTGGTCCTTATTGCATTGTAAGCATTGTACTGGACGAGCTTTGGACGCGATTTCTTACTGTAGGAGAACCTCTTCTTCGCTATACTATGCGGCTAAAGTGGAGGCTCTTCCGTCGTTGGTGTAGGGATCACTATGTTGATATTGTTGATCCCTCCATACTAGTCATTGCAACTTTCTAGTATACTTGTTTGACAAGATCTACTGCAGCCTGTTACTATTAAGGTTATAGGTTTATGTTATCTCATACCTATGCACTCTATGATAGTTTACAATTGAGTCTTATGTCTCTTTATCTAAGTCAGTTAGTAACTTTTCGATAAATAGACTTAGAATCATTAGATTAAATTTCTATACGGAATTTAACTTCGGTTCTTATTTAGCTAAGTAATCATTTGAGCCTCTGGAAACAGTAGTTTTCAAATTCTGACCTTTTAGACAGTAATTCTGTTGGCTTCTCTTTTACTGAAGAGTCAGTGAGCTTCATGCACTATCGGTGGATGATTCTCACTTTCGTAGTTTCGGAATCACTACTTCCTTTACTATTTAGGTTGGATTTTTGCATAAGAGTCAGGCTCCTAATAAATATCCGGAACCTATTGTTATTAAGGTCCTTCCGTCTTCGTACGTGGCATAGGCCTTTACTCTGTCCGGTTAGAGTTTACATATTTATAAACAGATATCTGTTTATTACTACGGGCGTAAGCTTCTTCTGTCTTTGATGCCTAATAGAAGGACGTTACGCTCCATTCTATTGCTAATGGATTCAATTAACTATCGATACTGCTTATGGTATATCATTGACTCAGCAGTTGTGCTTGAGATTTCGGCTCATGAAGTAAGAGTTCTTCTACATCTTGGGCTTACATTAATAGTGTCGCTATTATAGATTTTTGAAGGCTGCTCATTGCGCTCAGCCATCCACATTCATGAATTTTTATCTCAGAAATATCGAGTCCATTTCTGGAGGCCTCTATTGTTAGGTCTATTATCTACTGCTCAGAATGTCATTCACTTAACAGTTGCTACTATAGCTAGGTAGGCTGTCTGTTTCGGCAGTGACTCCGTTCTGCTGCCCTCTTCGCTCTGGGCTGTTTGACCCAGGGCAAGAAAAAAGGGGGGGGGGGGGGAGGGTGTTCCCTTGGGTCACCTGTTTTATTATGAAAACAAGGGGATACCTCCTCCGGAGTTAGTAATTCTGAGCTGTTATTGGGATGGTTTTTTAGTGAGAAGTTTATGTTTTAAAAATTCATTCAGGTCTTAGTTTTTAAAGTATAGCTTTTGAATATAGCACGTGTCAACAGACGTTTTTATACAATCCTCAGACACTTTTAAGGAGTATAAAGAGTCTCTATTCTCTAGACTTACTTTATTTATTGGCTTACTTTAAAAATTATTAGTATAAGGATTATACTAGATATTAATAGAGTACATGGATGTATGATGCTCAATTTTGGAAGGTGTTGTATCTTTCTAATTTATCATAAATAAGAAAGATACATGTAAGGCCTAATATTTCTTTTTCCCTAGAGGAGATGACTCTATTTTATATAATTGAGCGTATTCCAACTTGCTCTATGTCCTTGGCCCTCCAGCCTTTTTACTATTCAGCTATGTCTGGGTCATTGGTACAGTATAAAAATGTTAAAAAATTTATAGTAATTTATATATTTTTTATACTTACCAATGACCCAGACGGGGATGGCCCTCCCAGGAGTTGGGAACTCATACCTCCCCGCTGAGTACATAGCGCTTACCAGGCACTGGTTATAAGAATGATTAATGGCGGCAATTTTGGAACGTCCTTGACACTGCGCATGCTGCAGTAGAGGTGAAGTGTGGAGGGCCATTCAGGACATGTTTTCTTTGGTTTTAGATGCAAATTTTGGGGATTGGGGGGCAAAATTTGTGTTTGGCCCTATATTTTAAGAGTTAGCACCAGCTATGTCTGGGTCATTGGTAAGTATAAAAAATATATAAATTACTATAAATTTTTTAACATTTTCACTTTTAGAATATAGCCCTGACCCCTCATGGAAACAAGCTCATTGAGCTTGTTCCAATAAGGGCTCAAAAGCTATGTTTCAGGGGTCAGAAATAAAAATTAGCAGATTTTTAGAAAAATCTCTTGTAGGTGTTGTCTTCAGTTTGTGTTAGAGGGGTCAAAACAATTGGCCAAATATTATTGACAATCTATTGTATACTGGCAACATGTCCCTAATCAGGGCTAACTTGACATATTGCACGGTGTAGCATATATTCATACTGAGTGCATGCTCGAGGGCGCTGGAAGCATCCAAAGGGGGAGGGGGGCAGGGGTATAAAAAAAGTGCACTTGTCTCAGGGTATGAGTTAAGACTGGGTGTTTACAACATATCGTAAATTGTAATGTGAAACTCAATGTGTGAAACTCAATAGTAATGACATTAAATATATATTGACCTTTGAGAGAAAAAAGGTTCCATCTGCAATGCACCTTGTTCCACTCAAGTGATGATATAAAGCTAAATCATTGATTGTACAGCTTCTTTTTTGTTGATTATCAACCAGACTCCGTAATTATACCTGATACACCCTTTTCCCATACACATAAAATGCGTTAGAAACAAATACTCGAGAGTTTCTCAGTAACAGTTCTTGATAAGTAAAGTTTTTTCCACTAGTGCACATTTGTCGAAAAAAGGCGGTGCCCACCTAGCCTCAGGGGAGGGGGGACAACTGCTTCTGACAGCCCTGTGTACAATAATACTTTGTGGCAACAAAAGAACCCTGTTAATTGAATATCGTTATCTGGACAAAAGATCCCCAGACTGGAGATCCCCTGACAGAAGATCCCCTGAAAATAACTGGGGTGGACAAAAGATCCCCAGATAAACGTTCCCCTGGCTGAAAATCCCCATGGAGATGAAACTGCTCCCTTTATAACAAAAAATAAGAAAAAAGAAATGTGAAGTATAGAAGATCGGGCCATTAAATATTTTTTTATGGGCAGACGAAGTTAGATGGACAGACAAAGTGGTTTCTGTATATATGCTCCCTGGAAAATATTCAGGAGCATAAAAAGCACAATGTTCAGATGGCTCATGCCAAAATGTTCCTTATGAAAACACTTCAGAGATGTGCTTTGAAGATTTTGAAGATCCAGAGTTGTGCTTAATGAAGAAATAATCAGAGATACTTTTCCATAGACACAGCTACACTGGAAATGGGAGAGGGGGAGGTTAACTCGAGGGATGCCACTTAAAGATAGCACAGACATGGGAAACTTATCGAAGAAGTTTCCATAACTAAGACACAATGTTATTTTCAGGGGTTTGGAGGAACTTTGTCCTACATTCTTGGATATTAATTTTGCC
The DNA here is from genome assembly GCA_031216915.1 of Pictodentalium vernedei. Classification (NCBI taxonomy): domain Eukaryota; kingdom Metazoa; phylum Mollusca; class Scaphopoda; order Dentaliida; family Dentaliidae; genus Pictodentalium; species Pictodentalium vernedei. Next base: position 459,650,112 of record CM062296.1, on the reverse strand, counting down.
AGTGAAAAATGTCATCAATTATATTCAATTAACCAAAGTTTCCTCGAACACTACTGACAAATTGAGTATTTAACCCATTTTGTAACAAATTGGCCGCATTCACTCCATAATATACAAATTCAACAGTTAAAAAAAAAATAATGTTTCCAAAAATGTCATTAAAATCATATCATGTGACCCCCTCAATGACCCTGAACATAGTAAATCAAAACAATTGGTTTCTGGATGATAACTTGCTAATGGTTTGACCCACATTGATGAACCTTCATAGGTAGGTAGGCATCGGCGAAAGGAAGAACCCTATTTATTTTGGAATCTTCAGGTGAAAGGTCAAGGTCACAGTGACCTTCAACATAGTAAATCATAAACAATTGGTTTCCGGATGGTAACTTGACCACATTCATGAACCTTCATCTGTAGGTTGACCTAGGTGAGTGGAAGACCCCTATTTATTTTGGGCTCACTAGGTCAAAGGTCAAGTTCACAGTGACCGTGAACATAATAAATCGTAAACAATTGGTTTCCAGATGATAATTTGGCAATGGTTCCACCCACATTCATGAAACATCATAGGTAGGTTATCATTGGTGCCAGTAAGAGATATATTTATTTGGAATCCCTAGATCAAAAGTCAAGGTCACAGTGTTTGCATAGTAAATTGTAAACAATTGGTGTCCGGACGATAAGTTTATAATGATTAAACCCACTTTTGTGCTGTCACAACTCGACTTTGGATCGGCGATCCTATCGGCATTTTTTATTTAATCATTTATTTCTTTACTTATTAATTATAGTTTTTATTATCGATATTTTTATCATTTATTTGATCATTTATTTATTTATTAGTTTTTATTATCAATATTTTTATCATTTGTGGGTTTTTTGGCAACTAAAATACTTAAACGAGCCAGGTAATACTAAATTACAGTATCATACTTTGAGTGCAACAAGGCACAATGCTTAACCCTTTCACTGCCACACCCACTTTAGCCATATATGGAGAACCTCTATGTACGTCTTTATGCGAGGAAGTTTAATAAAAATTATGACATACTTGAAACTCTTATCATCTGATTAATTGTTGGAAAGGGCTTTCTGAACCCTTTCCAACTATTAGTCAGATGGTAGGTTTGACCTGTGCATACCAGAACATTCAGATAACCATCTTAAAATGGGTGACAGTAGTCGCTTTCGGCAGCGAAAGTGTTAAGCATTGCAGATGGTGCCTTGTTGCACTCAAAGGATGATACATGGTTAATTTGTTCTCATTTACAGTCAGATTCCATTGGTCAATCCTGGTGCACATCTTTGCTGAATTGAATCATGCAGAATGCAGTTGAGTAAAAGTTGTCTTGAGTTAACATCTTTTTTAACTGGAACATACATCATCCTTATTGGATTGAGCTTCTTTTCCTGAAAGATTATGCAAAATTTTAATAAATTATCTGAAATATGAGAGAAAGTGTACCTTGCTTCTCATGTAGAACTGGGTGTTAGTTATCACGGTACTATGAATACATGTATTATCTTGCCCTTTTTCTACTTACGTTTTATGTTTTCACCATATACTGAATTTGTATTTTGTTTAATCGGTAAGAGAAATGAGAAGAGAGATTTTTCAGTGTTATGATTTATTTTATTCATTTTCTTCAGTTCATGAAAGTTTGTTTACTTTATTTTAAAATCAAGTCATTTGTAAATGTTTAACAGGGCTCTGCAAAACATGAAGATTTCGAATCTTAAGTTACTATTTGATCCAGTTCAAAATCAGCTGCCCGATTAAGTATTTCCCTATAATCGGACGGCGATATTTCATCATTGGACATTTCCCAATGCAGTCATTTCCCTATAGGGTTAATGACTGATGACCAACCCTTTTCAAGTTTAATATTTTATCAATATATTTCCAAGCATATAGAAAGTATCTAGACAACAAAGAAACTTTCAGAATAGCACATGGTATATTTTATAGTGCATTGTTAGCACATGAAATTATTTTTATACCCCCGCTTCGAAGAAGTGGGGGCTATATAGGAATTGCCCTGTACGTCCGTCCGTATGTCCATCCGAACGTACGTCTTTACGTCCGAACAAATTCTTGTGTGCGCAACTCCTCCTACATTAAAGAACCGATTTTGAAGAAACCTTTCTACAATTTGGACAAAACTTTTCAGACATCATCACTACTAAGTGAACATGCGCATATTCCAAGATTTTTGATCTGCGACAATTTTAACCAGGTTATCTCCCTTTGACTTAGATTTATTATGTCTTTCTGTCTGAACAAATTCTTGTGTGCGCAACTCCTCCTACATTAATGAACCGGTTTTGATGAAACCTTTCAAATATCATCTCTACTAAGTGAACATGTGCATATTCCAAACTTTTTGATCTGCGACAATTTTAACCAGGTTATCTCTCTTGAACTTTGATTTAATGTGGGTTTCTGCATGAAATTCTTGCGTGCGCAACTCCTCCTACATTTATCAATCAATTTGGACGAAAGTTTACAGACATCATCACTACTAAGTGAACATGCGCATATTCCAAAATTTTGGATCTGTGGCAATTTTAACTAGCACATTGTAAATGTGTTTTTCCAAATGTAAACCATATATGTGTGGCCTCTTTAAGTATTCAGTGCTGTTCTGTGGAAGGCCACATGCAAATACAAATTTCAACAACAAAAAATGATCTTTATGTATACATTTCCTTATGGCCTTCGCCAACATGATCAGAAGTGCATTCCTCTAAAAACCCAAAGCAGGGGTATTAATCAACTTCAGTGATAGTTCTAGTTATTTATTACACTCACTATTTGTTATGCTTGTCTAAGTGGACTCTTCCCAACCCCCTCCCCCTGACAATTTGTGCTATATTTTAGTCTGTTGATGCCAGTAATGGGATTCATCAGCAAACTTATAAATTAGAAAAAAATTGTCAAGTGGGAGGGGTACAATGGCAGTTTGTGGAATATGGCATCTTATGTTTCTTCTGATGACTATGAACAAATATAAGACACTCAGTTAATATGACATTCAGTGACGATGACCAATGGTTTTACATGCCAAAGGTGTGCAGAGATGCTGTGGGGCAAGCCCCTTTTGACCCTCAATAACCGTAGATTAGTTTTTCTTTTTCTTTATGACTGGGCACATTAAAGGAGAAAAGTGTCAAGGTACTTAATGGCGTCTGTGCTTCTTTTTGTGCTTTTCAGGTGGAGGAAGCTGAGATAGTGAGGTCTTTGTCGGGGTTGTTAGAGGAGGATCTGAGGACCGAGCTTGTTGGTATGGCCTGGCCCTTGCAGCTGCTGTAGATGTGATGTCTACCTCTGATGGGTGTAAGTCTAGGTAGACTGAGCTCAGTAACCATGCATTTGACTTTAGCCATTCCAAGTCTGTTTCATAACCTGTCATGTAAGGTACTTTGTTCATCAGGAACTTTTGGTGTCCGTCATCCCTGAACTTCTCTTCCAGGAGAGCTTTCATGGAAGGTGCAATGTCCGACTCATCTTCCTGCTCCACAAACAGACCTCTCTCCTCCATCTCCTCTTTCGATCAAGAGTGTGATGGACTGGAGATTGGGCTATAACCTGGCGAACCACCAGAGTGGAGGGTGCCAGGCTGGAAGTGAAACAGTCAGTGGTAACAGGTATTGAGCTTTCAGAGCCCTTACTAGTCTCCCTCTGTTCCTTTTCCCTTTTCTTCTTTTCCATGAACTCTGTCAGGCGGTAGGCATCGCATCGTCTGGCAGAAGGTCCCTTCTTTCTCCTTCTTTTTCTGTGGATTCTCTGTGCAGCTTCAGTGGTTAGACAAATCGTCATCCATATAAGCACGTCTGGATCGCTTGGAGGGTGACCAGTGTGACCTGAAATCCCCCACAAAAGGTGCTACAAGGACAGTGGGTCTGGTGTTCTGTCAAAATCCACTGCTAGGTGAATTTTGTTGCCCTTGCACACTTGGATAGTCCAAGTGGTAGCTTGGGCCACCTTCAATCATAACACCTTGGGAGTCCAAGGTCTAAATGGCATTCAATGAGTGCATGTTAATCGTTTATACAGCAACCAACCACAAGATGGTCGAGAAAACGATATTTTTATACTGTACCAATGACCCAGACATAGCTGGTGCTAACTCTTAAAATATAGGGCCAAACACAAATTTTGCCCCCCAATCCCCAAAATTTGCATCTAAAACTAAAGAAAACATGTCCTGAGAGGCCCTCCACACTTCGCCCCTACTGCGCATGCGCAGTGTCAAGGACGTTCCGAAATTGGCGCCATTTATCATTCTAAGTTTGGCCCTTCATCAGTTAACATCTGACTGATCTTTGTGCTTTTAAATCTCAGTTTAAATGATGCCAGACACATAAATATTAGTGAAATGGTGATTCTAAGGAGGATAGAAAAGGAGGAGAGGAAAAGAATGTGTGACAGAATATTATCAGGGCTGTAACTTAAAATTTTTTAATGAAATTATGTTAAGTTACCTATTTTCAAGGCAGCAGCCATTTTGTTGTCATTCTGATTATTTAGTTACACTGTTTTTTCAAGTGTTTTTCCTCTCTCCCTGTCCTTTAAGTTCCCCCTTGCTATTCTCCCATGCTTTGGCATAATTTCTGTAATTATTATTACTAAAATGTCTTGGGAGTTTTAGCTGAATAACAGAATGAATTCTGTTCTTTCCCCATGTTTACGTCTTCACCTACGGGTGGTTAGGCGTTGTGTTCTGCATCTACCATCTGATGTTCTGCAGTTTCTTCCCTGGAAGTCTCTGTTTTGCATCAGATGGTGTATTTTTGGTAACTGATTTCGGGCCTGGGTGCCTGGAGTCTTATTTTAGTGTTTTTACACTCATTGTTTACATTTACAACAGCCCTCTGTGTGAGGGGGGGATTTCTAAATAATAATATCTTTATGTTATTTTAATCATAACTAGATACATTATTATTGTTCGTAAGTGTTGAATAAATTGTTTAAAATATTTTTAAAATTTTTGTCCACACTTAGGCTTGGGATCCATTGGGGCTCAACGTTACTTTTCAGAAACTTGGGCTGTTCTGAAAAAATATTTTTTCAAAATATTTTGATTTCAATTATTTTTTCTATATTAATGGATCATATTATTATTATGTATTTTGATTGCCAGGGGTTAGTGCGAGTACCAGGACTTGTTTTCTTTTCACATTGAAAGGATATTGATCAATTGTTTTAAGAGGAAGTCTTCCTCTGACCTTATTATCATTCTATATGTGGTCAGTGTACTCGCATTAACTCCTGTTCTGTATCGTATGATTTCGATGACAATATGGGAAGCGTATGTCACGGTATGTTGTTGGGGATTTGGACACTCCGGTCCTTTCCCCGCAGGGTCACTCTACTTTATCAATTTCTATTTCAGACGATCAAGATTAGGGTGATGTATCTGTGATGTCTTCCAACAGTGTGCCTCCGTCGTCACAATTAATGAAGGGCTAGCGGAAAAGTGCTCATGTAATACGTCAATTGCCTAAGAGGACCCTAGTAGGTTCGACGGCCTTTGACGTCCGCTAGCTCGCCCGGTGTAGCGTCCATTCACCGAATGGTTCGGCAGCCGGGTTCGTCCGTTGCGGTCTAGAAGGAATTTTGGGGTGATGCGAGCACTATAAAATTAACTTAATGCACACCCAGTGACGGCGGATCGGAGGGAGAACGGAGGAAGCCTTTTAGTCCGGTTCATAGCTCGTTCCGGTCCATCCGGACGGCAAGCGAGAGAGGCCCCTCTCTCGTTCAACAACATCTGGCCCCAGATGTTGTGGTACAAATGTGTCGTTAGCGGAGCATACGTCCGTCGCTCGGGACGCTCCGTTGTATAGGCAGTCCGCTGTGACTGCTAAGGCTTCCTCTTCTCGTCAGCGCACACGACCGCACCTTGGCTGCGTGACCGCCGATATATTACCAGCTTCGCCGATCAAGGATTCTTCGGCGACCAGGTCACACCATCCGGCAGCCAGGGATTCGAGACCGATGGACTCCGGACGTTCGCATAGGAAAAGTATGCGGGAGCCATCTGATGCGGAGCTGCCCTCGGCGAAGCAGCGATAGACTGCGCCTCCGCAGGTCTCGACGCCGGACATTCTTGTGCACATAGCACAGCTTATCGCAGCATCCCAGCAGCCGACAGAAACGGTGTCGGATCGAGAATTATCCGACAGCGCTGGGTCGGTAGCCGGGGACTCGAGGCCTGCAGACTCCGGACGTTCGCATAGGAAGTGTGCGGGCGTCAACGTACACGGAGCTTCCAGCGGCAATGCATCGTAAGTCCGCTACTGCACAGGCCTCGGGAACGGACGTGCTTTCCTTAATAGCTCAGTTTATCGCAGCATCCCAGCATCAACTGAATCTGTCGCATATATTTTATCCGACGATGCTGGGTCGGGACGCTCCGCGGAAGCGGGTACGGACGTCCGAAAGTTTCATCCGGTCCGACGGGATACCGAAAGGGATTCGGTGGATTTCAAGCTTTTCCTTTCGGAACAACATATGCTGCGATGCCGGATAAGAAACTGATAGCGTCGGTGGACTTAGAAATTTTTGGTTCGGTTCAGGGACATCGTCCCTCAGTTCCGACATAGTCCAATAATGTCACACAAACTTTTGAATTATTGAACGACGCTATATATATTATTATTTTATGCTTGCTATCCAAGCATTTCTGGTTTCTTGTTCGAAGAGTTATGGAGATGTCTTTCAAAAGTGTGCCTCTGTCGTCATAGTTAATGAAGAGTTAGCGGCAATAAGTGCTCATGGAATATGTCTATCGCTTACGGAGTGACATTCGCTAGCTCACCCGGTGTAGCGTACATTCATCGAATGGTTCGGCTGCCGGGTTCGTCCGTTGCGGTCTAGGAAGGAGATTTGGGTGATGCGAGCACTTTAATTACTTTAGTACTCACCCAGTGACGGCAGATTGAGGACAGATCGGAGGAAGCCAACAACATAGGGGACCGCATGTTGTGGTTCAGATATTTTACATTCGGAGCATATGTCCGTTGCTCGGGACGCTCCGTTATATTGACAGTCCGAGAGACTGTCTTTAATGCTTCCTCATCCTCACAGCAGGGCACACGACCGCACATTGGCTACGTGACCTCGAGTATCCGATCAGTTTCGGCATTCAGTGATTCCACAGCGAATAGGTCGCGCCATCCGGTAGCCAAGGGACACGAGGCCTATACACTCCGTTCGCTCGCATATTGGAAGTATGCACGGGGTAACGATCTCGGAGCTTCCTGCGGCAATGCATCGTAAGACCGCTGCTCCTCAGGCCTCAGTGACGGACGTGCTATCCGAGTTAGCACAGTTGTTTCGCAGCATCCCAGCAATTGACGGTTTCTCGGTTGAATCAGGAATTATCCGACGGCGCTGGGTCGGTGCGGTCCGCGGTTGCATCAAGCTACGGACGACCGAACGCTTTATAGGGTCCGACAGGATGGCGAAAGGGATTCGAAAGATTTCGAGTTTTCCCTTTAGTTGTATCGGAAGATGCCTTTCATATCTTCTGGCATTTCTTCCAGTGATTATTTTTCGGACTTCATTGCTGCGATCTTGGATAAGAGACTTATAGCGTCATTGGACTCGGAATTTTCGATCGGTACAGGGACTTTGTCCCTGACTTACCGACGCAGTCCAATATTGTCATTACAACATGTGTTTTAATTTTCGACGCTATATATTTATTTATATACAAGCCTGCTACTAAGCATGATAGTTTAGTTTCTTGTCCGCGTGGCTCATTTCTGCCATTTTATCTTTTTTACATATAGTTTATTTTGGCAGAGCAGGGCATACCGAGAGTTCATATGCGTCTAGACGGTGTTATTAAAGACTGCATATATTCTTTTTCGCCGTTTATGTCTTTTCCAATTTCAATGTTGGGAACGACATTATGTATAGTAGACTTAACTTAGACGCTTTATTATACGTAATCCGCCTTACTGAGGCGTTATCATTACGTCTTCAAGAAAAGATTTACGGGATATTATTCTCAATGTAATTTCTTTTGAGGGCAGTAGTTTGTTCACGTATAACTCCGCCCTTCAGTGGCTGATTGGAGTTGGTTAGATGTGATGCAGCCTAGCTACATCCACGCGTGGATAGTAGGTTAAGAACTCTCTCAGAGTCGCTTCGTTCTCGGAGGAGCTTCTTTTCGACGGCAACTTTCCGGCAATCCATGAATTGCTTGATTTATACATTCTCTTGTCTATCTAGTGTTACAAGAGATTCAGACTGGGGCAAACATTCGGTGGTTGACTCAGAGAGTGCCCCCGCAGTTGCCGGACCCGAGTGTGGCTGTTATGACGGTTGCCAGTCAAACAGATTGGGATATATACTGATCCCTACGGATTCGAAGTGCCAGGGTCTTTGGGTTCCGCAGTCTTTTAGCTATCAGTTTAACTTCCGCGGAATAATGTTTTTTAGGCTTGCTTTATGTCATTGCATGAACATTATTCAGAAACACATGCCCAAATTCCTGTCCTTTAATTCGACAGTAGTGGCGTATCTCCGGAACCAGGGAGGCACTCTTTCGTTTCCGTTATTCAATTTAATGGAAAGAATCCGTCTGTTGGTTATAGTACACCAAGTTCAGTTTTGGTCCGTCATATTCCGGGTCGTCTGATTGTTTTATCGGACTCCCGTTTTCTTACGGGTCGCTTGTTGCTCTCAGAATGGACTCTCAACAAACAAGTATTCAATCAGATTTGCTATCTATGGGAGCGCCCAATGATGTTTTATTTATGACACAGCTTGCTAATCAATTGCAGACGTATGTGTTGGCTTGTCCAGATCTCTGAGCTAATACTGTTAACGCTCTATTGATCTATAGGACGGAATGATAGGATACGCGTATCCTCCGGCGCTGTTGTTTTAGCAGGTATTGCTAAGATAAACAACCACAATACATTTCTGTTGATAGCATCTCTATCTTCACAGAGATCATGAGTAATTTACTCTCTTGTCTACTGTGGATCTTAACGTGAAATCTTCCTCTATGTGAGGATCTTTTTTCACTGGGTAAATCGTGTCATCTTTATCACAACCAGCAAGGTCGCAACCTTCATGTATTCCGTTGTGTGGTCCGTATTGCATTGTAAGCACTGTACTGGACGAGCTTTGGACGCGATTTCTTACTATAGGAGATCCTCTTCTTCGCTATTCTATGCGACTAAAGTGGAGGCTCTTCCGTCGTGGTGTAGGGATCATTATGTTCATATGGTTGATCCCTCCATACTACTCATTGCTATTTTTTAGTATACTTGTTTCACAAGATCTACTGCAGCCTGTTGTTATTTAGGTTATAGGTTTATGTTTCCTCATACCTATGCACTCTACGATAGTTTACAATTGAGTCTTTTGTCTCTTTTTCTAAGTCAGTTAGTAACTTTTTGATAAATAGACTTAGAATCTTTAGATTAAATTCCTATACGGATTTTAACTTCGGTTCTTATTTAGCTAAGTAATCATTTGAACCTCTGGAAACAGTAGTTTTCAAATTCTGACCTTTTAGACAGTAATTCTGTTGGTTCTCTTTTACTGTAGAGTCAGTGAGTTTCATGCACTATCAATGGATGATTTTCACTTTCATAGTTTCGGAATCAATACTTCCGTTACTATTTAGGTTGGATTGTTGCATAAGAGTTAGGCTCCTATTATCCGGAACCTATTATTTTAAGGTCCTTCCGTCTTCGTATGGGCATAGGCATTTACTCTTTCCGGGTACAGTTTATAAACAGATATCTGTTTATTACAAGGGCGTAAGCTTCTTCTGTCTTTGATGTCTAGTAGAAGGACGTTACGCTCCATTTTATTGTTAATGGATTCTATTAACTAGCATACTGCTTATGGTATATCATTGGCTTAGCAGTTGTGCTTAAGATTTCGGCTCATGAAGTAAGAGTTCTTCTACTTCTTGGGCTTACATTAATAGTGTTGCTATTATAGATTTTTGAAGGCTGCTCATTGCGCTCAGCCATCCACATTCATGAATTTTATCTCAGAAATATCGAGTCCATTTCTGGAGGCCTCTATTGTTAGGTCTATTATCTACTGCTCAGAATGTCATTCACTTAACAGTTGCTACTATAGCTAGGTAGGCTGTCTGTTTCGGCAGTGTCTCCGTTCGGCTGCCCTCTTCGCTCTGGGCTATTTGACCCAGGGCAAGAAAAAGGGGGGGGGGGAGGGTGTTCCCTTGGGTCACCTGTTTTTACTATGAAAACAAGGGGATACCTCCTCCGGAGTTAGTAATTCTGAGCTGTTATTGGGATGGTTGTTTAGTGAGAAGTTTAAGTTTATAAAATTCATTCAAGTCTTAGTTTTTAAAGTATAGCTTTTGAATATTGCATATGTCAACGGACATGATTATGCAATTCTCACTCACTTTTAGGAGTATAAGAGTCTCTATTCTCTAGACTTACTTTATTATTGGCTTACTTTAAAAATTATTAGTATAAGGATTATTGGATATTAATAGAGTACATGGATGTATGAAGCTCAATTTTTGGAAGGTGTTGTATCTTTCTAATTTATCATAATAAGAAAGATACATGTAAGGCCTATTACTTCTTTTCCCTACAGGGGATGACTCTATTTTATTTTATTGAGCGTATTCCATTTTGCTCTATGTCCTTGGCCCTCCAGCCTTTTTACTATTCAGCTATGTCTGGGTCATTGGTACAGTATAAAAATGTTAAAAAATTTATAGTAATTTATATATTTTTTATACTTACCAATGACCCAGACGGGGATGGCCCTCCCAGGAGTTGGGAACTCTTGCCTCCCCGCTGAGTACATAGCGCTTACCAGGCACTGGTTATTAGAATGATAAATGGCGCCAATTTCGGAACGTCCTTGACACTGCGCATGCGCAGTAGGGGCGAAGTGTGGAGGGCCTCTCAGGACATGTTTTCTTTAGTTTTAGATGCAAATTTTGGGGATTGGGGGGCAAAATTTGTGTTTGGCCCTATATTTTAAGAGTTAGCACCAGCTATGTCTGGGTCATTGGTAAGTATAAAAAATATATAAATTACTATAAATTTTTTAACTTTCCAGATCAGTTATCTCGTTAACTTACGTAATCTGAATAACGTAAAGTCTGAAATTGTATAAAAAATATCCACATGTATTGTGACATTACACAAAACAAAATGAGACAGGCATGCAGATTTCATGGAAACGCTCATTCCATTTCTGTGCAAGTTCTGTCAGGGAAAAATCACAGAAACGAAAAACAGGTTCCCACAAATCTTTAGCATTACGCTTTTCATCAAGGGGCACTTAAAACACACGAAAAACTTTCTGCCAAAACTAAAATTGTATTATTTATTATCGATGGAACAGTGATCATAACCAAGGAGTATGAACATTGTTAAAACTCCTTATAATAACAGTAACAACATTGCGCTCGTTTTTAGCTTAACTTGACAAAGTCAAGCTATTGCCTTCACGTGTGCGGAAGTCTGTTAGTCTGTAAGTCTGTTCACATTTTCCTTTAGCACAGGCTACACCCTGCAGTTCTTATCCGTTCGTCCTGAAATTTCATATGCAAGTGTAGGGTCATGTCTAGATAAGAACGTCCCCTTTTGGTCACGATCAGTCAGCCATGCCCAAAACCCCAAAACCTTTAGCACAGTCTACAGGTCGTATTAATGAAGGGATTTCATTGTAACTAGGTAGGATGCCTCTGTATAATATCTTGATGAGAACGTCCCCTTTGGGTAATGATCTGTCAACTGGAACAGCTGCCCAAGCCTGAAACCCAAAAACTTTTAGCACAGTTTGCAGGTCATATTTAATATGGAGGGATTTCATTGTAACTTGGTAGGATGACTCTGTATGATGTCTAGATGAGAACATCCCCTTTTGGACGTGATCGGTCAACCATGATGGCTGCCCGAGCCCAAAACCTGAAAACATTTAGCACAGTCTACAGGTCGTATTTATGAAGGGATTTCATTGTAACTTGGTAGGATGCCTCTGTATAATATCTAGATGAGAACTTCCCCATTTGGTCGCAATCTATCAACCGTGATGACTGCCCAAGCCCAAAAACCTTTAGCACAGTCTACAGGTTATATTTATAGATGGATTTCATTGTAACTTGGTAGGTTGACTCCATATAATGTCTAGTTGAGACCGTCCCCTTTTGGTCACGATTGGTCAACTGTGACGGCTACAGGGACCTGAAGCCCAAAAACCTTTAACACAGTCTATAGGTCATATTTATGAAGGGATTTCATTGCAACTTGGTAGGATGATTTCAGATAATGTTTAGATGAGAACGTCCCCTTATGGTCATGATTGGTCAACTGTGACAGCTACAGGGGCCCGAAGCCTGAAAACCTTTAGCACAGTCTATAGGTCATATTTAAGAACGGATTTCTTTGTAACTTGGTAGGATGACTCCAGATAATGTCTAGATGAGAACGTCCCCTTATAGTCACGATCATTCAGCAGTAACAGCTGCCCAAGCCCAAAACCCGAAAACTCTTAGCACATTCTGCAGATCGTATTTATGGAGAGATTTCATTGTAACTTCGTAGGTTGATTCCATATAATGTCTCGATGATAACATCCCTTTTTGGTCATGATTGGTCAATTGTGATGGCTACAGGGGCTGCAAGCCCAAAAACCTTTAGAACAGTCTACAGGTCATATTTATGAAGGGATTTCATTGTAACTTGGTAAGATGACTCCAGATAATGCCTAGATGAGAACGTCCCCTTTTGGTCACGATCATTCAACCATGATGCCTGCCCGAGCCAAAAACCTGAAAAGCATTAGCACAGACTACAGATCGTATTTATGAAGGGATTTCATTGTAACTTGGTAGGATGACTCAGTATAATGTCTACAGTTAAAACTAGAAGTCCTGTCATGAAATGCGCACAAATAGCACGTTGATATGCGCGTTAATGTACGCGTTATGGCCCAAGTAAAGCTATCAAATTCTGTATATATGGCCTGTGCACAAGCAATGTTTCAGCCAATGGACCTCCGGGTAACCCGGAGCTCCATTGGCAGAAACATTGCATGTGTTTGCTATGAATAACCAGGTGAACCTGCCGTGCTTTGGATGCCGTTCAATATGGCAATTGCACGCAATTCCAACGCGCAATTAAGCCTAGATAAGCGCACTATTGGTGACAGGACTTCTAGTTTTAACTGTAGATGAGGACGTCCCCTTTTGGTTGCGATTGGTCAACCATGATGGCTACACAAGCCTGAAGCCCCAAAACCTTTAGCACAGTCTGCAGGCTGTATTTATGAAGGGATTTCATTGTAACTTGATAGGATGACTCGTTTTGGAATAATTTCACTCTAGATTGGTAACTTTCATTGATATACATTAACTGTGAGGGCCACGTACATTAACTGTGAGGGCCACGTTTACCCACCCCTCAATTCTTTAGTACAGTCTACACCTCATATTATTTTTATTGAACCCCCCCCCCCCCCCCATGGGAACCCTGGGAAGTGAAGCAGTGCTTGTTTACTGTGGTAAACAAGCCCTGTTTCACTGGTAAAATAGGACCCAGTCACTAATGCTTGGGGTGCGAGTCCTCTGAAATAGGCAACATGGGGTATAAACGATTGACTGATCTTGACTTTATCTCCATGTTGTGGTCATTATTAGCCATTGTGCAGAAGTATGTGACCTTAAACAACAAAAAATTAATAAATAAATAACTTGTATTGAAAACATAGCATACAGGGAACAGAAATTAACATATTCCCAATTATCACAATTCTTGTTTTATTTCATAATTCTTTTATAAACTTTGAACATTATCCTTTTCATTAAACATAATGTACAGATAAGTTAAGCTACAGTGTCATTGACACTTTCATTACAATCTCAGTTCATCCTGATTGTTGAGCATGCATGTTAATTACTAAAATTGAATGCATCCAATTTCAGCGTGTCTGACAAAAAAACCACATGAAGCCAAACAAATGAAACGGTATCTCTGAAACTTATGATGAGGGGAAACTATCTTTGCAAAAATGCAAGATATATTCTTCCAATTTCACAGTGCTCTGTGCAGAACCAAGGAGAAGAGGTGTGTTCACGCTTTCTTTATAATCAAGGTTTACAGACATTTCGTCCCAATCAGTCAATACCAATCGTTACCTTCCTGAACTGATCTGGACTTTAGCGCTTGGACGATTCGCCCCTCGTAAATAGGATTACATGAAGAATTTTTATTATACCCCCGAAACATTTTCGAGGGGGTATATAGTAGAGGTCTCCGTCCGTCCGGCGATCTGTACGTCCGGGCAAACATATGGGGTTTAGGGGGCTATTTGTTGGTAGAAATGGGGGTTAGGTGACTATCGCAATTTATGTGACTAGTCACATAGTTAAATGTCATTATTCTAGGGTGGGGTTTAGAGTTGGAGTGGGGTGGGGTTAGGGTCAGTAAAGGGTAGGGTTAGGGTTTGCTACCACCCCAAAACTTTTTCACCCAAAAAGTTGTTTTAATACAATGGACATGCATTTTAGTTAAAATAGACTAGGAATATATTGAATTTTCATTAATCTAGGGTGGGGTTTAGAATTGGGGGTGGAGGGGTAGGGTTAGGGTCAGTAAAGGGTAGGGTCAGGGTTTGCTACCACCCCAAAAATTTTCCAAAAAATCACTTGTTTTAATATAATGGACATGCATTTTATTGTAGTCCCATAAAAATAGCCACATAACCACCAATTGTTAGAATGTCCGTCCATCCATCCGTCCATACAAACATTTTGTATTATAACTCGAGCATCAGTTGTCGGATTTTAATGTTCTTTGGCATGGTGATAGGGCAGCCTGGGGGATCGGATGCTCTGGTACCTAGCGTTTCATCCATTCATGTTTGGTAGAGTTATGTCCTCTGTTTGTTTTTGGCCTCTGTTTCTGACTAAGGTAAATTATACCATAGCCTATTGGAACAAAGTGTTGCCCAATTTTTTTTTTTAGTTCATTATTTTTTCTGCGGCCCAGTGCTTGCTGGGGAGGTTGCATGACATTTTAACCTCTACATATCAATATATCCATATAAATATGGATGACACAAGAATTATAGTCATTTTGGTTCCAGACCATAACAAAATTCAGCTTAACAGTTTATAAATGCAATTTGCATGATCCAATCATAAAACCCATTTTCCTGTGGTTTTGCACCAAGTCTATTACAGATCTGATTATTTACATGCAAGTCCGACTTTGCTACCTTCGGGGGCATCAGCACACGCATTAGCATTGCTCTTGTTTAATTATTTTTTTATTTGTTCCACTTTAAAGTAAAAAACAAAATAATTATTTCATTGCCCTACTGCCCCTACAATTATGATTGTTTTTTCTTTGTTATCACTTGCAAAAAATGTTGTACACACTCATCTGAGTTATCAGTGCCTCAATTCATCTGTCGCAATTAACCTGCATGTATAAAAAATATACAAATGAAAACACATATCATAATTTGTTTCACTTTTGTATTTTTCATTTCATCAAATGTATTCACCTTCTCATCAATAACAATCCACTGCATATTCTAGGTCCTTTTTAAACATTTGCAGGCCTTAAACTATAAATCACGATAAGAAAATGGGTACAGAATCAATAAGAAATAAAAATGGTCCGATTTGAACCAAATTTGGTATGTGGTATTATTGGGTCTCAAGTACTTGACTCGTGCCAAAAAAAATTCCCACATCCCCATGGGAACCCCCAGGAGCCAAAAATAGAAATATTTTCAAACTCCCATATTTCCCAAACTACACAGAACAGAGAACTGTTATTTGGTGTAAAGCATCCTTAGGACCAGTAGAATTGAATAGTAAAAAAATTGCTGATCGGTTATGTTAGGGTGTTCTGTAGAGGGCGTCGAAAAAATGCTGAGTCAGCATATTTGCAAAAATTTTTAATAATCTTTTCTCCAGAACCAATGATCAAGTCTGTTCAAATCGGGTCTGTATGTTAATATTTGGGCTCGCTATGGTCGCCCAAATTTTAACTTAATGCAATATGAAGAAATTTCTTGAAAAATTGTCTTCTTCAGATCCAACAGTCAGAAAGAATACTTTCATATTTGGTATACAACATCTCTAGGGAGGTCAGATTCAACTTTGTTCAAATCGAGAGCATAGGTTAATATTTGGGCTCCCTATGGGAGCCAGAATTGGCCATGCAGTTGATGAATTAGAAATTCTGTAATCAGTACCCTCTTGAGGTGTGTAACTAAGATTAATGCACATGGGTTGTATCAAGGGGCTTCATAGGGGAGCTCTACATTTTACATTATGATCAACTGAAAAAAAGGCATGATGCTCAGACTATTTTTGTCACTCCTGAGGGGCTCAAGGATTAACAATGTATCCTTTGGAGATGGATTGCTTGATGTAGACTCATTCTTGGACTCTGTTTATATTGTGTTCTGTTCAAGGTGAGCGCTTCAGACCCCATGGGGCCTCTTGTTTAATAAGTGGGATGGCTGAAATGTCCACTTGGTGAAATCTACATGGAGAAATGTCTGATGGGTAAATGTCCATGCACCCTATAATCAGTCTTCTTCAAGATTTTCTTGATTCGATTTGAGGTTTGATTCAATTTTGAATATTAGACCAGACTAGATTTGATTCAAATCGAAAGTGGTTAAGTCATATGTGAATTGTGATGTAACCTTTATATTCATTTTAATTGGTATGGAATTGGTAAGTAGAAACGTTGAAATGGCTAGTGCAATCAGTTTTAATTCTTCATGAGGGCCCTGCAAGTCATGTTAGTTTTTTTTGCATTTTTTTTTAATTCATCAAATCTTGTGCTTATTGCATGTTTATATCATTGTATTATTGTATTCTACGGTTCCACAAAGTAGATCTTCTGTTTCTCTGGCCAGTTTTTGTAAAATTGCACGTGGGCAGGCGTTTTTATACTTTTTTTTAATTTTTTTTTTTTATTTCTTTTTCTCTAAAAGTTCATGTTCTTGGTTTGTTTTATGTTTTAGGCCCATAATCTACAGCATAGCATGGGTGGTGGTGTATTTCATCCCTTGAGTGCAAGAAGGCTTTGCAATGCTAAAGCATTGCAAAGCCTTGTTGCACTCAAGGAACAAATTTATCAATTTTATTACCTTGGGTAAAATATCAGTCCACGTTAAATGACCTCACCTGGGGATGTCTTCTCGCTGTGGACCGCACTCAAGATAAATAATGGATTGAAGCAAATTTATAGATCTCTTTTACTCGAACTGCCCAATTTAGGTCGCTTCATTTGCAGCACACAGTCAGAAGGCCCCAAGCTGAAAGTCATCCACAAGAAAGCACTTTAACTGCCAAGTCAAGCACAACCCTTACATAGTAAATTCTCTATAACCTATGAGATGATTTTCATAAGAACATTGACAGTCTGGGCCCGTAAACAGTATTGCAATACATTGCTTAGGGAGATGACTGGAAGACAGCCAATCTGGCTATGTCATCTCCCAGTAGTATACAAAATGTTATATATTAATTGAACTATGTGATTGTAACCATTGTACTTCCTGTATGCTACTGAACGAATAAATATCTATCTATCTATCAGACATAAACCATTTATTTTTTTTTTTTTAAGTTTGCATTGGTTATAAAAAGAGAGCATGCGGCAGCCAAAAGGACCATGCAAGAGGGCCTGAGAAATGGACTTTTAACTTTCTTAGGCCTAATCACTGTGTTATGATAGAACAGTACCAGTCACAATGCAGAAGTGTTTCAGCTATAATGTGCTGAATTGATATTATAGAAGTGTGTTTGTCAAATTGGATCCAATCTACTTGTCAGTTTGAAGTTGAATTGAATCTTTGTGGGAACTCTGGGAAGTGAAGCTTCGCTTGTTTACTGTGGTAAATAATTTCTGTTCTACTGGTAAAATAGGACCAATTAACCAGTTGCCTGAAGTACTCTAAAAGGGGCAACATGATTATAAACAATTGGCTGGACTATACTTTTTTCTATGTGGTGGTTACGATAACCATTGTTCAGAAATATGTGACCTTAAACACCAATAAATAGATATCACACTAAGAATGGTAGAAATCTAGTTCGCAAATGCCGCTTCCAACATTCAGTTATCCCGATAGTTTGGAACTGAAAATGGGAAAACATGCAGTCAAAAGTGTTAGAGGTGAATCAAGCCAGACTTCCTGTTAGAGGTTAATCAAGCAGGACTTCCAACTTGTTCAATAGAGATGATACTATGGGAAAGTCAGGGAAATGGATTGCTGAAATTTTATTTTCTATGTGAAAATGGTTTTTAGGATCATTTTCATGTAGATTTATTAAAATGAAATGTGTACCCTGTTAACTATGTATAGAAATGATATTGTACCATGTTAACTATGTGTACCTTAACTATATGTCCTCTTATTTTCTGTAGAAACTCATTTTTATGAATATTTAGGTTAAATTATGTGAGTTTCAGCTTATTTCAGATAATTTAGATACCTTCAACTCTCATTGCGGTGTATTAACTGGTAGAGTGCTGGAAGCCCATATTTGGGCTTTATTCTGAGGTGTAGGCACTGCAACTTCAAGGCTTCAGATTCAGTGGCTGTGCTTCAAATTATCTTTGAAGTAATATTCAGCGGGGGTATATAGGATTCCTCTTGTCTGTCCATCCATCAGTCCATCCGTCCATTCGTTCATCTGTCTGTCCATCCCAAAATTCAATCACGAATAACTTGTAAAGTGCTTGGTTGAGTGACTTGATATTCAGTATGCAAGTGTATCCTATTGCTGTATACCCAAAGTGAAATGCAGGTGTTGTGCGAGATTTTATTGCCAGAGTCATTGCCCTTTATGGACTTAGAATTTGTCCACCTTGAAATTAATTCATGAATAACTTGTAGAGTACTTAGTGGAATGACTTCATATTTGGGGTGCAAGTCTATCCTATTGATGTCTACCCACAGTATAAGGCAGATGTCATGCACTGTGTTATTGTAGGAGTTAATGCATTTTATGGACTTTAATTTTGTCCATCCCAAAATTCAATCATAAATAATTTGTTTAATTGAGGGTACCTTCATGCTGTAATCAAGTTCTCCCACAATTTCAAATGTAGAGAGTTGAAACTTTAGGATATGGTTACACATGCAGATCTGCAACATATATAAAGTTTGCAGAAAAATATTTTTTTCACAGAATTCTAAAATCAAATCAAGTCACTCACACATTTGTAAAGAGGTGGGGGTACCTTTTTGTGTCACCCTTTGGTAATACTTAATAGTTCTTATGATAATGCCCTAATGGTCTGTAATCTGTCACAGTTCTGTCATATGTCATCCTTCAGCATTACCCAGTAATAAATGTTTCATTTCTGAAATGCTATCCGTGGTATTGCAGGTAGGGGTATATGCCACCCTCAACATTGCTCGAGTTTAGTCTGTTAAGATTTGCCTTGTTACAATTTATAGGAGAGGGCCCGCACGCACTCTCCTATAAATTGTAACAAGGCAAAGACATGTGAACAAATTTTATTGGCCAAAAATAATTTAGCACTCTACCAGTTAATGGTTAACCCTATTTTCTTGGGATAATTAGGAATGAGGCTTTCTTGTAATTGCACTGTGTACTTGAGTGAATCATATGCTATCTTGGAGTGGGGACCGATGTAACCGACAGTGATCACTGATTCCAAAATGTTCGAACTTGGAATCTCAAACTGAATTTTTGATGTTGAATGGAATTAGGAAACAAGTACCGAATATTCACAGTGTCTACACAGATTAAATAACTACTTTATTAATGAGAGATATGCAGTTCACAAGACTATTCAGTAAAGTAGAATTCAATTGTTTTCCTGTATACTGCTGATAAATTTAGTATTTAATCTACTGTATTTTGTTTGATAGAGCTTGTGGCTTATTGCCTAATTTTATTTGGAACACACACGTAGTTTGTTAACAGAGTTTGACAAAACTTAGTGTTATGTTTTGTTATACCCTCTCCCCCACAAACACACACAATAATACACAATATTGTAGAGAGTTGAGGTATTTTGAGCAGGTGCTGTAACATTTCATCCACCACACTCATTTCTAAGCAATGACTTATGTACAATACTCTAACTTCATATACCGGTTACTGTCATAGGGAGATGTTTGGGATTGCTTCTGGAGTCTGAGTTCAAGGTCATTGTTAGTAGAGTTTTAATTCAGGGTCTTCATGAAAATGATCGATTTGGGAGTAAAAACCTGATTTGGCCTGACTAAAATGGCACAAGGCCTGACTGATAAAATAATCCAACCACATCATCGAGGCATGCCTTCATTGAAGGCATGCCTTAATGATGTAGTTGAAGTCATGATTGTAGTTAAAAGACTTGAGGCTTCTGGAAAATTCATTTGTGGATGGATAAAATATACATGTAGTAGTGGTGAAACTCATTAAATTAACACAAACCACACTCCAATTTGGTTATGCTGGTCTCCCAACTGCCCAAATCGGGTTCCACAGCTGTTCATTTGTACGGACTGGTTGTAATCCACGCATGGTCAATGATGTCCACGCATGCATTTACCAGGTAAAAAAATTCAGCTGCCAAATTTCAGTTAATGAAGCACTCGTTCTTGATGATTATTCCTATAATTAGCATTTTTGATCTAATATTAATGCGTCTGTGCAAATATTGTCGTCCCCCCCCCCCCCCCCCCCCTCCCTGTGGAAAGTGACCAGTCTACAACAGCCGTACTGTAAGAATGTACATGATTACTAGTAAGAGTGAATCAGTATCTAAAGCTCCAATCCAGAGAAAAAAGTGTCCCGACTGAAAAAATTGGGGTGGGGGGTAGGGGCTGTTACATCCAACCACAAACTTGTCTTTGTTTTGCCACTGTTTAAGTTTTCTTCCCTTGTTCTATTAAGAGATTTTCTTCACTGGTAAATAGTTTTGTGTTTGACAGTTAACATCCAGCAGGGTTAAATTCTAAACCAGTATGCAATTAAGTGAGAACTTATGTAATTTATTGAAAATTGTCTGGAAAGATATTTGGACCGGTCAAGATGGTTACGTGCATGCTCAAAAGTGAGGGATTAAATTATAATTAAGAATTTTTGTGATTTTAACAGTGTGTGGTATATGTGACTTGAGCCTTGACGATGAACAAAGACAATAAACTGGGTACAACATCCACAGTGCATCATGCAATTACTGATAATTTTGATGGATCATTGCATAAATTTATAATCAGTGACTTCATGTTTCATTTTGTACATTGATCACTGTGCAGTAATTTTTTTCTGCAATAAATAAAAATTTCTACAATGCTTTGAGTTAAATATATTGAACAGATTTGTCATTTTGAGGTGGGCAGTTGCCATCACATTCTTTGGCCCACCTGATTTGGAATAAGGAGAGTAGAAAATGAGACTACGAAAAATCTTGATAAACTAAAGGCTTCTAAAAAGACTGGTTTACACACAGAATCTAAAACATAGACAGTCTTTTTTTAATCTTTAGGGTCTGGTTAATTTCCTGAATTTTACTTCACACCTTTCGAGTCCAGTAGCATAGCAGAGACTTCTAGCTATGTCTTGGCTGCCTCCAGAGGTAACCAAGAAATAACTACTCAATACAGACTACTGCTTAGGTAATTTAAATGTTAATTGAAAGATGTCCATGAGTAATATTTATTTATCAAAAGTTGGAAGGTGGGAGGGGAGGTGGGGGCGCAAAATTTGTGATTTGAAAAAATGGTTGGGCCATGGCCTGCCATCTCTGCCACTACTGGATGTGAACTTATATAATTTATAGAACATTTTTTGTGAAAAGATATGTGGACCAGTAAAGACACACCTTTTGAGCATAGTTGCTCAGTAATGTGTTCTAGCCATGTCTTGGCTGGCTCTACTAGATGACTTGACTTGAAACTACTGCTTAGGTAATTTGACTAATATTCAGCAGACCTCTTCTTGATTTTAAGTTGAGGTATCTGTTCTGAGACCATGGAGGTTGTCAAAGATGGGATAAAAGACTTTGGAAGTTAACTCCCAGTGGATGTTGTTAACAAGTTGAGTGCTAGAAGTCACTGTGATGGCTCTATTGAAAAGTGTTTGAATCCACTTTAGTGGCTTCACACTGTATGCATCAGCTTGAGGTTTGATCAGCAGAAATTTTATTTTTTTTTATAAAATTCTTTGGTTGCAATTCATTGGAGATTGCCTGTTGGCACTCTCCAATAAATTGTAACAAAACAAATATTTAGGAACAAAATTTTGCTAAATTAAAGTCACTCGAGCTGGTAGAAGGGTATCTTTGAAAAAATTACCCATGTTTCAAAAATCACCTTTGAAAAAGAATTTAGCACTGAACCAGTTAAAGAAAAGCCAAATAAGGTGCAGTGAAATGACTTTTATGTGGATGGTCACCCTCTTGAACCTTTTCCCAGAAGCGCATTGGTCACTCTTCTTTGACTTTCAAACTCACAGGACTGGTTGCATGATGTCAAAATGCAAACCGACATGAAAAATTGCAGATCAATATTGTGTCGCCTGAATTGCATCTAGCGTGTAACAACATTAAATGATTTCATGTTTATGTGTTAAGTTTTGAAACATTTTATACAGTTCTTTGTTAGTTGACCAAAACTTATCTTGTAGCATGCAATATAGCTTTGTCTTATGTATTGTTCTCACAGTGGTAAAACAGCGCAAAGTTATTTTATTTTCAATAAATTTTATGCATTGATTACAGAACTATTTTCTGTCTTTTTTATGTACTACCCCTGAAGAACAACCTCTGGTCCTTTTACCTTGTACAATTTGAAGATGACAATTAAGTATTCACTTCTATCTAATAATACTATCTTTCATCAAGAATATTTTTTCTGTATTTTCTGACAGATGTTTACTGTTTATTCTGGTTGGTTACTGGACAGCTACACATGTTAGACAAGTTTAATATAACACACTACTGGTTGTGTAATTTGCTAAGAAAACGCCTATTCACCCTGATAAATTTAAAAGCAATGGACCGCCATGTTGAACATTGATTGTGGCAAATCCGGGATCGTTGTCCTACCGCGGGCTGACTTTCCTCCAAAGGGCCGAATCATGTGGGTTCTGCACAATATTAGAATTTATTTTTTTCCTACATGGCCAACCATAATTGGCATCGGTGCAATTCTTTCGTTATTGTGCATTACTCGTAGCTTCCACGGCCACCACGATTTACCGAGAGGTACCGGCAGGTACCGAGAGGTACGGAAAAAAAGCTTTTTAGAAATTATTTTCACAATAAATTGAATGCAAACGATATATTTAATGCATTTTATGCATTTATTTCTGGAAATGTGGCCATTAATGATGCAATTTGTGGCGATAATCATAGTTTGGAGTTATTTATTGAGTAGCGCGGTTGACCTCTCGGTAAATCGTGTTTTCTCGGTTTTACAACAGGCACCGAGAGGTACGCACAAAAAGCTTCTTGAAAATTATTTTCACAATAAATTGAATGCAAACGATATATTTCATGCATTTTATGCATTTATTTCTGGAAATGTGGCCATTAATGATGCAATTTTCGCATGAACATTGAGACAAGAATTACAGTAGTAATCTAAGTTTGACTTACAAAAAAAACTGAAATGTTGCTTCTGAAGTTTTTCACACGCAGGATGAAACCAGTGAGCGCATTTCTCACAATAAATGCTTTTTATCTGGTGACATTCTTCGCCACAAACGTCGCATGGATAAAGCACAGGTGACATGATGATAGTTAAGTCAATGATCAGACTGGGGAACGAATGGAATGGTTTAATGCGCCGAAGGCGCGCAGGGACGGTATGGGGAACAAGCCCCTTTCGACCCTCAGTGACTGTAAATGACTAATTTCCACATGTCTACTCGTGTTGAAGGAGGAACAGGTTCAGGTACTCGGCAGGTGTCACCGGTTGTGACGTGATGGTCTCTTTGACTGATGTCGGTTGAACCCTCGGGTGAGGACCAGTGTGAGAGGTTGGGTCCTCTCACAAAGGTACTACCTCTCCCCGAGGGCGCAGTCGATCTGGATTTTCAGGCAAGTATAGTCTGCCACTTCGGAGATGATATTGAGTGATGGCCATCACTGGCAAGTATAATCTGCCTCAGACTGTCTCTGTTTGATAGGATGTCTTTGAAGAAAACAACAACGACCCCTTTCGGGGACCACCAAGAAGAAGACCCGAACTTCCCTGGTTCGGGGGCAGGCCTGCATTGTAATCCTAATGGGTTGGTACAAAAAGATGCGCAATGCGCTTACAAAAAGGGGCCGAGGCAGGACGCAGGACCAACGCTCGCCTCCCTTAAAGTGGTCGACCACTTTTAGGGATGGAGTGGAGGATGTACAGGAACCATGGGGGTTACCGTTTCTGCAACGGTTGGACTGTACAGTATCCAGTCGTGATGTAATTTTAGTGAGTCGGTGAAGGCAGCCCTTTCTGGTAGAAGGCCACAGTTAAACTGTTTTTCTGCCTGTTTATTCACCTTCTCGTTCCCTATTTATTTAGTTCTATAACAATATTTAATCCTGATGTAACAAAATGGGGAGGGGGCGCGGTGGCTCAGTTGGTAGAGATGCAGGCTGCAAGCCGAGAGGTCCTCGGTTCGAATCCCACCTGCGGCAACCGCGCTGTGTCCTTGGGCAAGACACTTCACCCCGATTGCCTACATGGGGGCACGATGACGCTGTATACTGAGGCGTACTGCACGTCGATGGTGCGCATGTCTTCAACCAATCTAACCCTGCCTGTGCTGCGGTGCAGAGTTCAGAGTTACGATGTTGGAGAGCTGACAGCTGCTCGTCGTTGCTCGGTGGTTCTCTCCGGGTACTCCGGCTTCCTCCACCCGTAAAACTGTCACGGCCACGATTAGCCATTGTGCATAAGTATGTGACCTTCAAAAACAACAATAAATAAATAAATAAATAAATAAATAACAAAATGGGGAACACAATTCAAATCCAAGTTTATATCCTATTGAGTGTTTTTCTTACTATGTACCCAAGCCAAATCATTTTCATTGGTGACCCGACGTTGAGAGTAGTGTGTTTGTAGTAAACTTAAAAGTCGCAGTTTTGCTTTTACAAAGGAGCAACACACCTGGCTACTACTCTTTCTGGTAGCCGTCGGTGTGGATGAAAGTAGTCTCTCATGTAGGCGACAAGACAGAAGGCTGAGTCGGCAGATAGGCACATCTAATTAATTAGCGAAATTGTCAGCCAGAGGTAACCACAAAATTCAAGAATATACACACATTCTCACACCAGTAAATAATTATAATAAATAAAGTAAATAAGTACTGAAATAATTCTGAAAGTTGTCTTTATTACCCATGTCGAATAAAAACAAACTTTGATAATTTTATTTTACGTTATTTTTCTATATACCGTTTGCATTCAATTTAAAATTATTGTGAAAATAATTTATAAAAAGCTTTTTGTGATTATAACGTCAAATTGCAACAATAATGACCAAATCCCCGAAATAAATGCATAAAATGCATGAAATATACCGTTTGCATTCAATTTATTGTGAAAATAATTTTCAAGAAGCTTTTTTGGCGTACCTCTCGGTGCCAGCTATCAAACCGAGAAAACACGATTTACCGAGAGGTCAATCGCGCTACTCAATAAATAACTCCAAACTATGATTATCGCGACAAATTGCATCATTAATGACCAAATCCCCCGAAATAAATGCATAAAATGCATTAAATATACCGTTTGCATTTAATTTATTGTGAAAATAATTTTCAAGAAGCTTTTTTCGCGTACCTCTCGGTGCCTGCTGTCAAACCGAAAAAACACGATTTACCGAGAGGTCAATCGCGCGACTCAATAAATAACTCCAAACTATGATTATCGCCACAAATTGCATCATTAATGGCCACATTTCCAGAAATAAATGCATTAAATATATCGTTTGCATTCAATTTATTGTGAAAATAATTTCTAAAAAGCTTTTTTTCCGTACCTCTCGGTACCTGCCGGTACCTACCGGTACCTCTCGGTAAATCGTGGTGGCGGCTTCCACAATGCCTCAGGTGCGAGAATTTTGCATCTTCCCTCACAGAGCGAACCCATGATCGGCCCCGTGGGTATGATTCCAGTGAGAGCATCTCTTTATTAAACGCAACCTGTGGCAACGACAAATGTCTTATGCAAGCATCGGGCGTCTGTTCAGTCTCGAAAAGTACACATTACTCAAGGCATCAAGAAATACCCCATGCGGGGATTTTGCCTGTTTTCCGGCCTGAAAATCAGTTTCCTCACTGCAATTCTTTCGTTATTACACATTAAGGTGGCGTTGCGGTAACCAGTTCTCGCGCGATCACCGAAGTTAAGCAAAGTCGAGCCCGGTTAGTCCTTGGATGGGTGACCGTCTGAGCGATCGATTTGGACTCCCGCGTTGTGTCCTTAAGGCACTTAACCCCGATTGTCCATGTCGGGGCACGATGACGCCGAGCACTAAGGTGTACTGCACGTCGATGGTGCGCATGTCTTCAGCCAATGAAAGAATCTCTTTATTGCACGCAACCCGTAGCAACGATAAATGTCTTATGCAAGCATCGGGCGACTGTTAAGTCCCTGCCTGTGTTGCATTGCTGAGTTACGATGTGTGTGTGGGAGGGGGGCTGGCAGCTGCTCGTCGTTGCTCGGTGGTTCTCTCCGGGTGCTCCGGCTTCCTCCGCCCGTAAAACTGTCCCCGACACGATGTGACTCTGGCTGTTAAAGTATCGTTAAGCCTTAATAAATTAATAAATACCACATTAAGCCGGGCGTCGACAAATGCGAGGACTTTGCATTTTTTCGCCCGGAAGTCTGCGGAAATCAAAATTTTCTCCTGTGGAACTGAAGCAAGGTCGGCCCGTCGGTTCTGCATCGGTGCAATTCTTTTGTTATTATACATGCCCCCCCCCCCCACCCCTGAGCGTCCTCAGGTGGGAGGATTTGGCTCTTTTCCAGTTAGGAAAATCTCAATTTTCTCCCACGAGAAATTGTGTTCGGCCCCGTGGGTTCTACATCAGTGCACAGAAGCGAGGATTGGGCGTCTTTTCCATCCGGAAAATCCGAATCGTTGAGATTATCTCGTCACACACAATTCGGAATATCGACAACTGGCTCATTCCGGACCGAAAAGGTTCAGTATATTTTCGGTCCGGTAAATTAAAATTTTCTTACACTAAGCCCAGACATGGTCGGTCCCATGCTCTGTGCGCTACTGACATAGGGTCCATTCCTGGAACTCTCGATAAATCAGGTAATTGTTAACTGAAAAAGCTGGGTAAATTAAGGGGGGGGGGGGGGGGCTCCATCCACCCCACCCAATCAACAATGCTTCTCGACAGTCCTCACTATGTCCCTTTATATGGTCGAAGCGTCTGGGCAGCTTATGTGTGCATAAACTATCTACAAACGCCAGAATCTTTACCCTCTTCTGCAGATAAACAAAACTATTAAAAACTGTTAGCTTCATTATCTGGTGATAGCTGTAGTGACCGCGATATAAGTAACAGTTGATGAAAGTAAGGAGAGAATATTTAATAAATAGAGGATATCTACGCTATTTTAGTGAATATGGGGAATTATCTCATGAGTGTGGACCTGAAAGTTTTATTTTTCACGGGCGCTTGCCCGGGTGAAAAATAATACTTTCAGGTCCACACGACTACTAATGCGATAATTCTCGATATTCATTAATGACGCCGAATTGTTTTATGGCGTCAGTCGATTGGAAAGATGCATATTACTCCTTACCCATTCATGAAAATCAGAAGTTTCTTCGCTTTCAGTGGGAGGGGTGAAATACCAGTTTCGTGCCCTTCCCAATGGGTTGTCATCAGGACCACGTATTTTCACAAAAATCACAAAAGCTTTGTTTGCTCAACTTCGTGCAGCCGGCCACTTGAATACCTCATACATTGATGACTCCTTTCTTGTGGGAGAGGATTTTGATGACTGCACAACTAATGTAATCGAGACAGTCAACTTAGCCCTGCGAGCTGGGTTTATAATTCATCCCGAAAAATCTGAGTTATTACCCAACCAAAAACTTATCTTGTCTTGGGTTTCTACTTGATTCGTCAACTATGACCGTTTCCCTAACCTCTGCAAAGGCACTTGACGTTCAGGAGACATGCAAAACTCTTTGCAATAAGAGAAGTGTTCCAATTCAGGAAGTTGCAGAATTAGTGGGAAAAATGGTGGCCAGTTTTCCCAGTTTTTCATTTGCGAAACTGTTCTACAGGAATTTGGACAATGCTAAAAATAGGGCCCTCATGGAAAAAGGGGGATTTCAGCCAGCTCATGGCCCTCACAGACTCTGTCAGAGAGGATCTTCGCTACTGGGCAGCTAACATTGCTCGTGTATCTGCCCCCATTGTTCGGCCTAACCCGGACCTTATTTTACAAACCGATTCCTCCGATTTTGCATGGGGAGGTGTTTGGGCTGAAAAGAAGACTGTGGGGGGGGGGGGGGCGGTGTTCTTCCGATGAAATGCACATAAACGTTAAGGAACTCACTGCTGCAGTCCTTACACTAAAATCATTTTGTACTTCCTTTCGCGAAAAGCATATTCTCATTCAGTGTGACAACACAACTACCGTAAGTTATGTCAACCACATGGGAGGTACAAAGGAGACATGTAATAAAATCACACAACATATGTGGCGCTGGGCAATGAACTGGAACTTGTGGTTGTCCGCAATACATATACCAGGAGTTTTGAATGTTCAAGCCGACAAAGTCGGCTTCAGCACGACAACACCGAATGGCAATTAAATCCAACTTTGTTTGCCCCACTGGTCTCCATTTGGGGCTTGCCATCCATTGATCTATTTGCGTCGCGACTCAACTACCAACTTCAGCTCTATGTGTCTTGGAAAGCGAACCCGGGGGACATTGCTATTGACGCTAGTAGTAGGGCAGGGTCTGGACGACCCTCGTTTGGGGGACCTAGGCTGGGGGACCTAGGAAGTGACGTCATACCGCAATGTATTATGGGTATCACGTGGTTGTCATGGTAACCCATGTGAGCGGCCATGTTGTGACGTCATTGTCATGGTGATGGGTGATATGAGTGCGCATGCGCAGCTCGTGTTGTTAGGGTGATATGCGTTTCCGTCGTCCATTTTGTATGAAGGGGGCCGCCATCTTTGTTTCTATAGTGGCTCGTGGTTGCTATGAGTCTGAAAGGTCTACAACAGGGCCAAGAGGCCTGTAACAGGTATGTTCGATTGACTGGGCGTATTTCTTATCAACCTACTCACAATTGTTTACTACAGGCTTGCACTACAGTGGAAGTCCCTAACTCGGATAAAATACTCTCTATTTTTGTCTTTCCCAAGCAAGTTGGGAAAGAAAAGTGGTGCAAAAGCACCAATAAAAATAAGCCAAAACTGGGTCGAGTGCAACCGGCGCAGACCCAGTACGGGACGCTCTCTCCCAAGTACAACTCCACGACTTCCGTTTCCAGTGCGCATATACCGTCTCTAAAGACTCATTCTTTTTAAAATCCGCTTCGTGTCGAGATGTTTTTGCACGCTTATCAGTGTTCCACCAGCTCGATGTTTGATGATTCCTGATTCATTATACCACAGTGTATCCTTTGTATTCTCAGGAACAGTGTTTTATATAGTCTCTTTTCTATTATATGTCCATAATGTATATTTATTTGCTCTCTCTCGAGTCGCGCGCGAATTTCGCGTGCCACGCGGTTCGGACTTAGATTTTTTCACAATTATTGTTAATGCTTTTTTTGCAAAATTTTCTAATTGTGTTAGAGTTAGGTGTCAGCGGGGTACCACTCCTGCAGTGTTTCTTCTTTCTTTTGAGAGTAGTCTTCCTGTTGGGTGGTTCCCGGTCGACCTTCTGGGGTCTTTGTTTCTGTCACCTTTCTCTCTTCTTTGGGGGTGTTCTGTTTTCTCATCTCACCTTCTCTGCTCCTCTCACCTCTATCATGCCCAGGACAATTCCCTGTGGGCAATGTCTGCTGCCAAAGCATGTGGACGATGTACATTCGTCTTGTTTCTCCTGTAATGGGTGTTCGGCCGAGCGGCCGTGTGGTGTCTGTGGAACATGGTCTTCCACCTTCTGGGCGTCAGTAAACCGTGTCGTTCGTTCTCGTGGCCGTGCCTCCCGCTCCCGCGGGAAAGGAGAACGTGGTCGTTCGGGGCCTCCCGAGCCGACTTTGTCTGGTGAGAGTTATTCCTCCTCCGTGGGGGATGTGCAGTCTTTTCCTGTGGTGGATACTGCGGGAGCCGTTGAGTGTTCTGGTGTAGAGATGCCTGTTTCCGGGACTACGGTCCCCCTCCAGTCGACATCTGAGGCTGTCACTAGGGTTGCGACTCCTCCTTCGGAGCCGAGCCTCAACGACTCTCGACGTATCTACTACTGCTGCTGGCCCGTCTGCTTCGTTATCTGTTTCAGCCGGCCTCGGCTTTTCGCTGCAGGGGACTGCAGGACTGTCCGATACTGTAGACGTGGGATATCGGCCTCAGCCTTCCCTGACTTCAACTCGGCGAAGTCGGAAGGGGCTGCCGGCCGAGCCCATCGCTGTGGTCTCTTCGCCGTCGAGCACCACAGTTGTGTCTTTGGATTCGGATGTTCGTAGTGGAAACACTATGAACTCCGTGGCGTTTCCGTCTACTCACTCTGGTCACACGACCAGTTTTGGGGGACCAACGCCTTTTGTGCAGCCTGGACCTTCTGCCCCGCAGAGGTCCGCGGTGACTCTCATGAGTTCTCGCAATATTGATCCTCGGGGTGCATCGTACCCCTATACACGTCTGCCTTCAGATGTTTTGGCTGCCGCCCGTCGTCGCGCGTCGGGTGTTTTGGAGGATCGTGACCCTTCGCTGGTTAAGAGGGTCAGAGGTGAAGCCACTTTGCCGGTTCGCTCCCCTGTCGAACCGGTCGGTACAGGCAGTGAGCTTAGGGAGGCCCTCTCCTTACTCACTCAGGTTCTTTCTAAGAGCCTTCCTGTTGCTTCCAGCGAGGCTATGGGTGGTTTCCAGGCGCCTCCTAGGGCGCCGCCTCCCGGGATTGGAAACAGGCCGGTTTCCGATTCCTCTGGTGTCCCGACACCATGAGAGGCGTCGGCTGGTTTGCCCACGATGGGCTATGTGTCTTCCGACTCTGGGGAGGAGTCCGACATGCTTGAGATCGAGGGCCAGCAGTCTTCGGACTTGGGGGCGGCTCTTGACTTTGTGTTTGGGTTTCTGCCTGAGCTCAAACCTGCTAACCAACCGACAGTGTCAGCCTGGCCGCGATCATCGGTCGCGCGCCAACAGCCTATGGAGCAACCTGCTTCTGGGCGCCTTCGACCGTGCCAGTCGGTACAGGTGGTTGAGGCTTTTTCAGCATTGGATGCCAAGCTGAATTCCAAAGCTTTGAAGACTTCGTTCTTCACCAGGGTTGACACCTTTTTGCCTCCTGTGCGTTATCGTTCCTACGATTCCGCCAATCCGTCAGTCTGTCTGCCAGGCTTTGACGGTTCTGGATCAGGACTCCACTTCCCTCGGGCTTTCCAAGCCCAAGTCTGCCGTCATTCCAATGACGACTCTGGAGTCCACGTTGAGCTTATCTAGAGAGATGCTTGGCATGCTTTCTCTCTCAGATCACGTCGTCTCAGCTTTGGCTGCTTATCTGCCTCCAGATAAGTTTGACGAGGTACAGGCTCCTTTGCGTGTGCTGTCCAAGGCGCTTATGCACCTTACTCACACGCATGCCTGTAACACGGCCAATTTGGAATTAGTTCGAAGGGACGCTGTGCTGGACACAGGACGATCCCTTCCCGAGGAGCAGCGTGCTACTCTTCGATCTGCTTCTTTGGCAGGTCCGCAACTTTTCCATGGTTCCGTGTCGACGGTCCGGGATGACGTCCTACGTCATTCCAAAGATCAGCTGCTGTTTCGTCAGCTTGATCAGCCTTCTCGGGGAGGCAAGGGCCGTTCCAAGCCTAACAAGTACCCTTCTGCTTCCTCTGTGAAGCAAAAGGCTGGTCCTTCTGCCGCCGCCTCTACTTCTTACTCACGGGGTAAAGGTAGGGGTCGGCAGAATCGAGGGAAGGTGGTTTCTCCTCTCGCGGGCCTCGTCGGGGCTCGAAATGAAGGTCCTCACCTCGACTCGTCCCAGGTTGGAGGAAGGATAGCAGAGTTCGCAGACCATTGGACCACCATCACATCCGATCCATGGGTGTTAGATGTTGTTCGGTCCGGGCTGCGCATATCCTTCCGACGGCACCCCACTCTGTCAAGGGTGCCTCTTCCAACCACAGTTCCTTCAGACGTTTTACGTCGAGAACTTTTGTCCACGGAGATTGCCAATCTCCTGGCAAAGGGGGCGATCGAGGTCGTCAAGAACGTTCAGTTAGTGGGTTTCTATTCCCGCCTGTTCTTGGTGCCGAAGAAGGACGGCCGACTCCGACCGGTTATCGATCTGAGTATCCTGAACCAGTCTATCATTGCTTCCAAGTTCAGCATGGAGACTTTCAGGTCGGTCCGCCAATCAATTCACCAGGGAGATTTCGCAGCCAGCATCGACCTGCGCGACGCTTACTTCCACGTTCCGATGCATCGGGCGTCACGGAAGTATCTCAGGTTCGCTTTTCTGGGGCGAGTTTACCAGTTGAAGGCCTTGCCTTTCGGCCTCAACCTGGCTCCTTGGGCGTTCACCAGACTGATGTCGCATGTGATAGCGTTCCATCGCACACAGTCCAGGGTGACTACTTCGGCATATCTGGACGATATCCTCCAGAGGCATTCCAATGCTGCCTTACTGGAATCGGATGTCGCCACTCTGTTGAGCTTGCTCACGTCGCTAGGATTCAGAGTCAACGAGGAGAAGTCGGACCTGGTCCCTTCTCAGTCGTTTTGTCATCTGGGGATGTCTTTCCTAACCAAATTCAATTTGGTGGCTGTTCCCCAGGCCAAGGCTGTGATTCTCTCAGCTTTTGCTCTGACTCTGTCCCAGTCCAGGTCCGCGACCGCTCGGAGTTTTCTCCGGCTGATCGGTCTCTGCGGTTCGGTGACGGATCTCATTCCTCTAGGTCGGCTGCGTGTCAGACCTCTCCAACACTTTCTGCTCAGTCGTTGGAGACCGAATGTAGATTCTCTGGATCAGGTGCTTCCGTTTCCGGACTCTCTGTATCCTCACCTTCTTCCCTGGACAGATGTTCAGTGGATTACGCAGGGTGTTCCGCTGGACTTACCCACGTCCGATCGCGTTCTGACGGCAGATGCCAGCGATCTCGGATGGGGTGCGACGTTGGATCCTCTCGGTCTTTCCCTACACGGGATGTGGGACCAGGATCAAGCAGC
Source organism: Pictodentalium vernedei (assembly GCA_031216915.1). Classification (NCBI taxonomy): domain Eukaryota; kingdom Metazoa; phylum Mollusca; class Scaphopoda; order Dentaliida; family Dentaliidae; genus Pictodentalium; species Pictodentalium vernedei. Next base: position 459,616,761 of record CM062296.1, on the reverse strand, counting down.
TCTACACATCAACCAGAAGGAGCTTCTTGCTCTTCTTCTGAGTTTCAGGCAGTGGATCCCTCACCTGTCGAATCGCCAGGTCCTTCTACTATCCGACAATTCGACAGTGGTTGCTTACATTCGGAACCAGGGCGGCACGCACTTGCTTCCGATGTACGAGTTAGCTCGGGATCTTTTACTGCTCGCTCAGGATGTTCGCGCCGGAGTGGTTGTTCGTCACATTCCCGGTCGTCTGAACGTCCTAGCCGACTCCCTGTCCCGACAGGGCAGGGTTATTTCCACCGAGTGGATGCTTCACAGGGCAGTGTTCCAGTCGCTTTGCGATCTCTGGGGACGTCCCCACATCGACCTCTTTGCGACTCGTTGGAACCATCAGGTGGACACTTTCGTGTCCCCGTGTCCAGATCCTCTGGCTTTTGCCGTGGACGCTCTGTCACTCGATTGGAACGGTCTAGTCGGCTACGCCTTCCCGCCGGTTCCGATTCTTCCTCAGGTTCTCGCCAAAATTCGAACCTGCAGTTGTCGAATCATTCTGATCGCTCCCCTGTCGCCTCAGCGGGTGTGGATCAATCAGCTCCGCTCGCTGATGGCGGCGGTTCCGGCACGTCTCCCGCTACGTCGCGACCTTCTTTGTCAAGGTCGCCCGAGGAGGTTTCACGTCGACCCGACTTCATTGTGCCTTCACGCATATCTTCTGTCAGGTCCTGTCTCCTCCGTAGAGGTTTTTCGAGACGAGCAGTGGAGTGCATTTCTTCTTCAAGGAGGCACTCCACTGGTTTAGCTTATGCAGCTAAATGGAAGGTCTTCTGTCGATGGTGTGCTGATCACTCTGTTGTTATGCCAATCCTTCGATTTCACAGATTGCGGAGTTTCTGGTATATCTGTTTGATTCTCGGGGTCTCCAGCCTGTTACCATCAAGGGTTACAGGTCTATGCTTTCAGAGACTTTTTCTTATGTGGGGAAGCGTCGTATCGGCACTAATCCTTACCTTTCCAAGCTTGTTCGGCACTTTTCTTTGAAAAGGCCTCGGACTTTGCAGCTTACTCCACGATGGAATCTTTCGTGGGTGCTGCTTTGCTTGGGGGGGGGGGGGGGGGGGGCGCCGTTCGAACCTTTATCCCAGGTGGATATGCAATTTCTCACATATAAGACGGCTTTTCTGATGGCATTTGCTTCGGCCAGACGGGTTAGTGAGCTTCACGCCCTCTCGGTTGACCTGGCCTTTTTTAGGAGCTCTCCCAACAGTGTTACTTTTACCACTGATTGCTCCTTTTTGGCTAAGAATCAGTTACCAGATACTACTCCAACTCCTATCTGTATCAGGGCTCTTCCCTCTGTTGAGGGTACTCGCCCTTTGCTCTGTCCGGTCCGTGCTATTCGCATTTATCTTGATCGGACACGCTTCATACGGAAGGGCAGAAAACGGTTTTTTTCTGTCTCTCATTCCGGGTCGACAGAAGATCTCTCCTCAATCCATTTCTCGATGGATTTGTCTTGCTATTCGTACGGCTTATAGTCGTTTAGCAACTGGCGATTGTATTACCAATCGTATTTCTGCCCACGAGGTGCGGGCACTGTCTACCTCTTGGGCTTATTCTAACTCCGTCAAGTTGTCGGATGTTATGCAGGCAGCCTACTGGAGAAATGCTTCTACTTTCTCCACCTTTTATTTACGCCAGTTGCAGGAGCAGTCGGAGGACCTTTTTGCCCTGGGTCCTCTTTCCTCTGCTCAGGCTGTTGTCTGCCATAGCCATTAGGCTTCTTGAAGGTCAGTTTCAGCCTTGTGCTGTTACTGCCCTTTTTCTGTCTGTGTGTCACACAGGCTCATATGTCTCTTTTCATTGTCCTTTACCAATGATTGCGGCATTATGGTTGATAAGCCTCGGGACCTCTTCCTTCTATTTCACGGTTCCAGTGCACTAGGGTTATGTGGGGGTTGGTTATGCGATTCCCCCCAGCCTTTTGTCTATTCAGCCTGTAGTAAACAATTGTGAGTAGGTTGATAGGAAATCTAAATTTTATAGTAAATTTCCTTTCTTATTATACCTACCACAATTGTTTACATGGAGGCCCTCCCGTCTTCTTTACGGGTAAAGAATCTTTCCTCCCCGCTGATCACATAACTCTAACGTTTACGGATTCAAAAAAAATGAGTCTTTAGAGACGGTATATGCGCACTGGCAACGGAAGTCGTGGAGTTGTACTTGGGAGAGAGCGTCCCGTACTGGGTCTGCGCCGGTTGCACTCGACCCAGTTTTGGCTTATTTTTATTGGTGCTTTTGCACCACTTTTCTTTCCCAACTTGCTTGGGAAAGACAAAAATAGAGAGTATTTTATCCGAGTTAGGGACTTCCACTGTAGTGCAAGCCTGTAGTAAACAATTGTGGTAGGTATAATAAGAAAGGAAATTTACTATAAAATTTAGATTTTCTGGAACAACTTCCCTAGATAATTACCCAAAGACCCCGAGAATGCCCGTAAATCACCAAAAACGACTTTATTTGATACGGATTCCCCGCAGAATCCTTTTTAGGACCCCCATACCGTAGATTTTAATAGCAGCACGTAGTACTATAGACCCTTAAAAGGTCGTGTTCGATTGAAAGGGAGTATTTTTTTTGGAACGATTTCCGAAGATAATTACCCCAAAATACCCGACAATCCCTCCAAATCACCCAAATCCACCCCAAACCACCGAAATGGACTTGGTAAAGCCTCATTTTGTTTTATGAAGGCTCGAATTTTTCTATTCCAGGTCAAAATCCTCGTTTTACCTCTGTTACGGGTCTATCAGCACATGAAGCACATCAGCACATGCAAAATGTGCCAAATGTGCCTGTGTGCAAGTGCACAATGTGCGCACAAAACATGCAGCACATGCGCACATATGGGTATTTGAGGACCAGTGGGGACCAGTGTTTTGGGACTATTGGAGACCAGGCTTTGAGGACTAGTGGGTACCAATGTTTGGGGACAAGTGTCAGAAATATTGTCTAACCATCGTCTCTTAACTCAGTACTAAAGTTTCTGCTACCAACTGTGTTACCGTTTGCACCAAGATCTTCCAAGATCTTGGCTTATTCCTCCGCTCCTCTATATCCACCCCAAACTACCGTGAGATGTTATTTGTTTACTAGTCCCCCCAACATACATCACAGGTCCCCAAACATTGGTCCCGCTAGTCCCCAAAGCCTGGTTCTCACTAGTCCCCCAAACACTGGGCCCCAAACACTGGTCCTCAAATACCCGTATGGGCTGCATGTTTTGTGCGCACATTGTGCACTCGCTCTGATACTGGTCCTCAAACCTTAGTACCTATACCTTGGTCCCCAAAGCCCGGTCCTCAACAGTCCGCAAACACTGCCCCACCCCTGGTCCTCTCTGGTCCTCAAATACCCGTATGTGCTGCATGTCTTGTGCGCACATTGTGCACTTGCATACATGCACATACTGGCACATTTTGCATGTGCTATTTGCACATTGTGTACAATCACATCTCATAGTAGTCACTAGTCCTCACACTGGTCCCCACTAGTCCCCAAAGCCTGGTCCTCACTGGTCCCCAAAAGTTGGCCTTTGCTGGTCCTCGAATACTCGTATGTGCGTATGTGCTGCATGTTTTGAGAGCACATTGTGCTCTTGCACACAGGCATATATTGGCACATTTTGCATGAGCTACATGTGCTATTTGCACATTGTGTACAATCACATCTCACGGTAGTTTGGGGTTGATATAGAGGAGCGGAGGAATAAGCCAAGATCTTGGTTGCAAACGGTAACCCAGTTGGTAGCAGAAATTTTAGTACTGAGTTAAGAGATGGTGGTTAGACAATATTTCTGACATTGGTCCCCAAACATTGGTACCCACTAGTCCTCAAAGCCTGGTCCCCAATAGTCCCAAAACACTGGTCCCCAAGCACTGGTCCTCAAACACTGGTCCCCACTGGTCCTCAAATACCCGTATGTGCGCATGTGCTGCATGTTTTGTGCGCACATTGTGCACTTGCACACAGGCACATATTGGCACATTTTGCATGTGCTGATGTGCTTCATGTGCTGATAGACCCGTAACAGAGGTAAAACGAGGATTTTGACCCGGAATAACAAAATTCGAGCCTTCATAGAACAAAATGAGACTTTACCAAGTCCATTTTCGGTAGTTTGGGGTGGTTTTTTGGTGATTTGGAGGGATTGTCGGTTTTATTTGGGTAATTATCTTCGAAAGTCGTTTAAAAAATACTCCCTTTCAATCGAACACGACCTTTTAAGGGTCTATACTACTACGTGCTGCTATTAAAATCTACGGTATTGGGGTCGTAAAAGGGATTCTGCGGGGAATCCGTATCAAATAAAGTCGTTTTTGGTGGCATTCTCGAGCTCATTAATTATAATTATCTAGGGAAGTTGTTCCAGAAAATACGCCTAGTCAATCGAACATACCTGTTACAGGCCTTTTGGCCCTGTTGTAGATCTTTCAGGCTCATAGCAACCACGTGCCACTATAGAAACAAAGATGGCGGTCCCTTCATACAAAATGGACGACGGAAACACGTATCACCCTAACAACACGAGCTGCGCATGCGCACTCATATCACCCATCACCATGACAATGACGTCACAACATGGCCGCTCACATGGGTTGCCATGACAACCACGTGATACCCATTATACATTGCGGTATGACGTCACTTCCTAGGTCCCCCATCCTAGGTCCCCCCAAATGAGGGTCGCCCAGACCCTGCCCTACTACTGATGCTTTTACATTACCCTGGACACATGTCCTTCATTATATTTTTCCACCATTCATTTTACTTGGTAGGGTGTTACAAAAACTTGAGCATGATCACGCCGAGGCTGTGATTATCGTCTCCCTGTAGGAGACACAGGCTTGGTTTTCAAAATTAACTAGAATGCTTATAGACTGCCCTTTTCTTTTACCTAGGGGACGACTCGCTCTACGCCTACCATACAAAGACACAATACATCCCTTGAGAAAGATGCCACTGATGGCATGCAGATTGTTCGGGAAAGCCTCTAGGGCCAGCACATTTCGTCAGGAGCAACTAAGATCCTCATGTCCTCATGGAGACCGGCTACACGAAAGCAATACACAATACACTCTCACCTTCTGTAGCCCTGGTCCTTGAATTTTTAACTAAATTATTTAAATCTGGATTGAAATATAGTGCTATCAACACGGCTAGAAGTGCTCTTTCGACATTTATAATCACAGATAATGGACAGACCATTGACAGCCACTCTCTCATCATTCGGTTTTTGAAAGGGGTGTTTAATCTCCGGCCCGCTTTACAAAGACAATCAGTTGTGTGGGACCTTGCACCTGCGTTGGAATGGATACGGGACACTTACAACCCTAACAGTTCCTTTAAACTCATTACCATTCGGCTTGCTGTTTTCCTGGCTCTTTTAACTAGTCAACAAGTGCAAACACTCCATTTATTAAAGCTTGAAAATCTTACCAAAACGCCAGTCTTTCATCCTTTCCGTTACAGTCTTATTAAAGCAAACTCGTCCAGGAAAACACCTACAACCTCTCACACTCCAAAAATTTTCCGCTGATCATCGATTGTGTGTCTTCACTGCTTTGGAACACTACTGACAGAAAACTGAAGCTTTTCGGCAGCAAACCTCACAGTTATTTATCAGTTTCACTAAACCCCATAATGCAGTCTCCAAGTGTACAATTTCTTGATAGATTAAGACTGGCCTTGCAATGGCAGGCATTGATATGAAACAGTTTACACCCCATAGTACACGGTCCGCTGCATCCTCCAAAGCATTCCACACAGTCCCCATCACAACTATCTTGTCTACGGGAGGCTGGTTCCGTGAATCCACCTTTACAAAATTCCATCACAAACCAATACAGTCTCAACGCAACTTTGCAACATCTCTCCTGCACGCCTTAAACCAATAAACTTTGTAAATTACTCGTACAAACTGTATATATATATAGGAAAAAGATTCTAAAAGATACCAGTCTCAAACAATTCTTTATATGTCTGTATTATTCATAGTAATCCACATTTACATAGGATACAAAAAAATCTGTGGTCATTTTTACACTATGTACAAAAACTTCGGTAAGTACTTTCGACACTTAACCCTTTACCCAACGCAGATGATATCAAAATTTATTATTTTAAATATCATTTTTTCAAATGTTTCAGTTTCAAAAAATTTCAACAAAACCATATCGTGTGACCCCTCGTTGAAACGAGCTCGACGAGCTCGTTCCAACGAGGGGTCACATGATATGGTTTTGTTGAATTTTTTTGAAAAATAACATTTTTTCAACTGCTGAATTTGCATATTACGCGGGCGGATGCGGGCGATTCGTTGGGTAAAGGGTTAAAGTCTCATCAGACCGATATTTTAAAATGAAATATACCAGTGGGTCAAGTTAATACATAATAGAGCTGTGATCTAGATATTTCCTTAAGAGAAATGATTGATGCGTGCCAAATGTTTACTTAGAACGGATAACCTATTACAAGAGAAAATAGAATGCGAACAACTGGTCTAAGAGTTACTTACAAAATAGGAATCAGTATGTCTCTTTTGGTGACATTAAATCTGATCTATCAAGACTGAGATGCGGAGTACCACAAGGCTCAATACTAGGACCTATTCTTTTCCTCATATACGTAAATGACATCTGCAATTCAACGAAACTAAATCTTTTATCCTTTGCAGATGATACTTCCACATACAAGGCTGCAGCAGAGTTAAACAAGCTTGTGTCAGAATTTAATGAGGAACTTCAAAAAATATTTGACTGATGCGCATTCAATCACTTAGTCTTGAACCCTAAGAAAACAAATTATATTGTCCTTAATCCATGTCAAAAAAAGAATGTAACACTCCAGAATATTAAAATAAACATATCTCAGACCTCCTCGAAAGTCGCTCTTGCGAATTATGCCCTCAATAGAGTGAAAAAAATCCTTCCTCACAAAGTAATGAAAACCCTATACTTTACACTCATACAAAGTCATTTTATCTCTGGAATTCCCTTATGGGGTGCCTCAAAAGCCTGTAATCGTCTTTATAAATTACAAAAGCGATCAATACGAATCATAACAAGAAGTACAATGCTCACACTGACCCTCTTTTTATTAATGATAAAATATTAAAAATAAAGGATTTGTATACCTTACATGTTTCCTTATTTATGTTCGATTGGCTAAATGGAAACCTGCCAAAGTCCTTTGCTGACTTCTTTTCTACTATAAATAATGACTATATGAATACACGTCAAACAGGACTCATACGTAGCCATAGAACTAGAACCAAAGCGATCGACAACCTGCCTGTCTTTGCTTTTCCGAAACTGTGGAATAGATTAGATATATCCATCCGAAAAATAAGAAATAGGAAAGAGTTGAAGACAAACCTTATAGCAAAAATTCTTTCCACTTATTCAGATAATACTTCCTGTTCTAATCCCTACTGCCCGGACTGTGTTACTTAGTACACCCCCGAACCTTAAAAACACCCAGAAACAAACCTATTTGCTTACTTTTCTAAGTTTATGCCCACAAGTAATAATATTAGCTTTCCAGGAATATTACAGTATTACACAAATATAAACAATACAAGGTGCCACTAAGTCTTCATTCTGTGATTGACTTGTCTTCAGTGGGGATTTTTGCTCGGCATTCTCGTCCTTCCCGGTCTCCCGATTTGGTCTCAACTGTTCCAAAATTTTAAAGCTATTATTCTCATAAAAATCAACCGAGGTTCGGATCAGTTTACCGATAAAATTTTTGAGACCATTTCAAGAGTACCGTGCTGTAAATGATACCGTCCACCCAACATTCTCTTGCGCAAATGTCGCGGAGTAACCCTGTCTGTTGGAGCTAAAACAGAAATAACAATGTTGCACTTTTGCATCATTTTCTTCTTCGAGTTTCTTCCGTCATTCTGTAGTTTTCTCTTTTCTGTCAGAGGGAAAGGCGGGAAGACAGCCAATCTGGCTATGCCTTTCTCTGCCGGTATACAAAAAATTGTTATATCCCATTATCTATGTATATCTGAAATAATATTACTGTATACGAGAACCCTGTTATGATGTAACCATAAGTATATATTTATCATTCTGTATATTGGTAAATAAACATATCATATCATATCAAATATTTCTTGTCTTCAATTAAAACATGAGTAATTTCATGTTTCGAATGTTTCAGATACAGCTGAAAATAATATTTTAACGACATCATCTTATGGAAGTCATCTATAAAAAAAAAACAATGACCTAGTAAATTACAATAAACAGTGACGTATATAATTGCCAATTCATAACTTTCACGCAAACTATGCGTACGACGCATTAACTTTGGAGAGGATAGACACTAATTAGTCAATGACTCAACCGTAGTACATTGAGGGTGAATTGCGTTAAAAGAGTATCAGGTCTGTACTTGATACCATCAAATGTAGTTATTTCACTGAGCTTTAACCATACCACCACAGATGACAGTGCCCTGTCAGATTAATTTGCAGTAATGAAGTAATGGATATTATAGCAGTAGAAGTGGGAGTTTGGTAATAGTTTAGTAATAGTAGTAGAAACAATATCTTTCTTGTTGTGACATGTGTGCCACCTAAAAGAATCAAATGTGGCGGATAAATTGCGAATAAGGAGGGGTGATAGACTCACCATATGAGTCACAAATTTATTTATGAATGCAACATTGCTTTAAAACTACAAGATCGATATTTCATAATAACAAATCATTGAGTAATTTTTCAGGGTATAAAAAGTTGAAATTTAAGCAGGTAATATTCCGTTTCCAACATGAACCATGGGTCCCCTCACTCCGCAATGCACGGATCATCAGAGTGAAAGTGATACGATGAGCTAGCTACCTATAATGCTAAAAAAATACAAGATATAATGATAAACGAGGGCACTTTCTGTCAAACAGGTACACGAGCGAGGAACAACCAATCTACAATTTCCGACGTGATCAGTCCACTCTCGCATCCCACAGCGGCAGGGCTTTAGAATGGGAGGGTGGACTCACCCACCCCGGAACTTTCAGCGTATTAAGTTTTGAACAATTACTCTGCGAATTGTCCCTGTATCAGTTGTATGATTAGGGGACAGCCATCATGCGGTTTTCTGCGGGGTTAGTACAGCCACCCCCTCTGTAGTTCCCAGAGTTTCAGAAAGAAAGGACGTACCAATCCTGTCTAAAAATCGTCCAAAAAAAGAGAAAGGGGTATAAGGCTTGCACTTCTGATTATATAAATAATTACTTCAATTCATAAAAAGTTAGGAGAATCGTGATGGAATGTTGATTTGAAAATATACAACGGATTCAATCACGATAAAAGATTCTTCGCATGAAACCGTCGTATAAACAAACCCGCCATCTTAAAACTAGATGGTACAAGTTTTACACTTCCAAACCCCAATAAAATTGATTAAGTAAAACATTGGTATGTTGAGATGAAGATATTTCTCGTTTTCTACGCCCCACTATCGTGTGTGGGAACTGACGCGAAGGAAAAGACAAGGAATATTTCTCCATTCTATTTGATTGTATAAACTGTGCCTTCATCATTTAATACGCTAACACATTGGGCTGTATAATCGTTTATAATTATATTTATTTTGCTATGACTAGTTCTATTTCTTACTGTTATAAATTATGTTGAAGGGTTAATGTGCCCTTAATTTCATACAAATGTACGATTGTTGAAAACTTACAGTCATGTGTTTCGAGAGAGAAGAGGAAATAGCTCCTGTTGGGACTTTACAACAAATTGTGACGGAGATCTCCAGGCCACTCCAGAGTTACATACTAATACTATTCACTTCATGTGAGAGATGTTTACAACAATAACTGTCTGTTACAATTTGTTGGAGAGTTCCTGTGGGGACTTTCCAACGAATTGTGACAGACTACTCTAGGCTACTCCAGGCCACTCCAGAACAACATACTACTACTATTCACTTCATGTGAGCGATGTTTATAACAATAGCTGGATTATACAATCTGTTGGAGAGTTCCTGTTGGAGAGTTCCTGTTGGGACACACTACTGCTTCTCACTTCATGTGAGAGATGTTTACAACAATGGGTGTTTGTTACAATTTGTTGGAGAGTTCCTCTTGGGACATTACAACAAATTGTGACAGACTACTCCAGGCTACTCCAGGATGACATATTACTACTACTCAGTTCACGTGAGAGATGTTTACAATAATGCTATTTGTTACAGTTTGTTGGAGAGTTCCTGTTGGGACTTTCCAACAAATTGTGACATATATTTCCAGAGTAACACATCACTACTATTCACTTCCTGTGAGAGATGTTGACAACAATAGAGAGCAGTTTGTTACAGTTTGTTGGGGAGTTTCTGTTGGGACTTTCCAGCAAATTTGTGACAGATTACCCCAGCTCACTCCAGAGCGACATACTATTACTATTCACTTCATGTGAGAGTTGTTCATAACAATAGCCATTTGTTACAACTTGTTGGAGAGTTCCTGTTTGGACACACTACTACTCTTCACTTTGGACACACTACTACTCTTCACTTTATGTGAGAGATGTTTACAACAATAGCTGTTTGTTGCAATTTGTTGGAGAGTTCCTTTGGTGCTATAGAAAACAAATTGTAACAGACTACTTTACGCTACTCCAGAGTGTCACACTACTACCATTCACTTCATGTGAGAGATGTATACAACAATAGCTGTTTGTTGCAATTTGTTGGATCGTTCCTGTTGGGACTTTCCAAAAAATTGTAACAGACTACTTCAGGCTATTCCAGAGTGACATACTACTACTAGTATTACTACTATTATATTACTGTTACTCCAGTGTGAGATACTCCTACTGTTCACTTCATGTTAGAGAGGTTTATAACAGTAGTTGTTTGTTACAATCTGTTGGAGAGTTCCTATGTGACAGATGTTTATAATAATAGCTATTTCCAGTTGGAACTCTCCGGCAGATTGTGACAGACTAAACTTAACCTTACCTTATCTTTATTTATTTATTTTCCCACCATTTTCTAGACCCACCGCCTGCTTGCCGTGCCATTGCCTCTAATAGCCCATTGATGCTTTTGATTTCAAAATCTAGTTTATTTTTACTTCTTTTCATGTTGTTATTGCAACAGACTGTGACCGAAGATCAAAATCGTAACGGTTTACGCAAGTTGAGCGATTTCTATTGTCCTGGGGGGAACTATTTCTCGAGTATCCTACGCTCGGTTTTACACAAATATCCGGTTGGAGATTATGTTGGTACTGTGGTATTAAATGGCGGGTAGCATTTCACTCGACGAGGTGCAGACTAATGCAGAGTACGACTTTATAGAGCTCTATAATGATAAAGTGTGTTCTTTACCTGAAAATGACGATTCACCATTCAAACAAAATGCAAATGAGTGAAAGTATTTCTCGCCGAGCGACATTCGATGCACAGTAAATACATTAGATATCGGATTTTCTTTATTCCATATCAACTGCCAAAGTTTAAAAGCTCACTGGGATTCTCTTCAACACTTGTTGTGCAACATGCAAACGAAAGAAAATATCTTTGACATAATCGGACTAACGGAAATATTTCAAATCCCATCAAATAGCTCGTACACTCTGGAGGGCTGTGCCCCAATTATTAAAAACATGAGACCCGAGAATGATGACGGCCGAGGGGGAGTGGGATTTTACATAAAAGAAGAAATTCAATACAAAGTGCGAAGTGATCTCTCGGTCTTTATTCCCCATGTTTTCGAATCGCTTTTTATTGAGATCACCGAAAAACCAAATTCCAAAATTATTGGTGTCATTTATAGACCAAATACACCACCAAAAGCCGATATTAATCTGTTCTTATCCAAATTAAATGAATTAACTGATCTTCTGGGTGCCGAAAGTAAAAAGGTTTATATTATGGGCGACTTTAACCTAGATCTGCTAAAAGCAACCACGCACTCAAAGACAGGGGAATATATTGACCTCATGTTCAGTCAAAGATTCTTACCCAACATTACAAGACCGACAAGAGTAACGAGTCACTCTGCCAGTCTAATAGATCATATATTCACTAATAATCTGTCAAGAAATACCCTGTCCGGAATAATTATTTCGGATGTTTCAGACCACTTTGGTGTCTTCTATATTGAATCAGCGCCAAGGACAAATAACACACCACGATTCACCCTGAAGAGAACTATAAATGCCGAAAGTATTGCCAAATTCAAAATACTCCTCTCCCGAAGTGACTTTTCAACAGTAATGCAGTTCAATTGTCCAAACTCCTCATATGAAACCTTTTTAGACATTTATAAGGAAGCCTACGAAAAAGCATTTCCACTTAAAAACATGCGCCAGAACAACAAATTTATCAAAAAACAACTGTGGATGACCAGGGGACTGATCATATCTTCTAATAACAAACAAAAATTCTATAATAAAAAGCTTAAACTACCGAATGAACAGAATAAACTAAACTACAAAAACTATTGCAGAATCTTTGACAAGGTTAAAAAACAATGCAAGGCAATTTATTATAGAGATATCCTTAATGAAAATAAGAATAATATGCGCCGAACATGGCAAATTTTGAACCAAGCAATTCAAAAAGATAAACGAGAATCAAAACTACCCTCGTTTTTTATCCAGGACAATAAAGAAATAAACGAAGGGCAAGACATAGCTAAAGAATTCAATAACTTCTTTGTCAATATTGGGAAGATAACGTCCGAACAGATTCAGCACACCAACAAGTCCTATTTAGATTACATGAACAGTAACGTTACGAATAACTTTTACTTAACTCCCACTAATCCTCTAGAAGTCGGCTACGTAGTAAACAAAATGAAGCCCAAAACATCAAATGATTCCGATAATATATCTACACGTCTTCTCAAACAAACGATTAATGAAGTTATAGATCCTGTTGCACATGTCATTAATAACTCCTTCACCAGCGGCATAGTGCCAGATAAGATGAAAGTTGCTAAGGTAATACCCATCTTCAAAGCAGGTGATGAACACAGTTTCACCAACTACAGACCTATTAGTATACTCCCGGTGTTTTCAAAAGTTATGGAGAAGCTAATGGAGAAAAGACTCACGAGCTTCTTAAATAGATTTGATATTCTTTCTCCCAACCAATATGGATTCAGAAAGCAACATGCTACAATCCACCCTATTCTACAGCTCCTAAAAAGCACGGCAATAGAAAATAATAAACAAGGGAAAGATAGTACCCTAGCTGTGTTCCTGGATTTATCCAAGGCATTTGATTCAATAAATCACGATATATTATTACGTAAGATGGAGAAATATGGAATCAGAGAGCTTGTCAATAACTGGTTCAGAAGCTACTTGACCAACAGGTCTCAGTATGTTACTTACCAGGATCATACGTCGGACCCTGCAATACAGACCTGTGGTGTTCCACAGGGCTCCATATTAGGACCGGTCCTCTTTTTATTGTATATCAATGACAATGGTAATTCAACCTCACTGAATCTTTTATCATTTGCTGATGATACAACAGCACACGGTTCAGGCCCCAACTATAACTTACTAACAACGTATTTTAATGAGGAACTTCATAAAGTATTTGAATGGTGTTCCGCGAATCAATTGCTGTTGAACGCAAAAAAAAACACATACATAGTATTGAACCCAAACAAAATAAGTAACACTAATATTGGCCACGGGATAACGATAAATAATCAAATAATAAAGAAAGTTGGAGCAAGCGAAACAGACAAATCAGCAAAATTTCTGGGAATAAATATTGATGAACATTTGTCGTTCAAAGCCCACATATCCCAGTTATGTTCGAAAATAGCTCGAGCTAATTACAGTCTCAACAAAATCAAGAAAATCCTTCCACATGGGTCCATGAAAACACTCTACTACGCCTTAATACATAGCCATCTGCTGTACGGAATACAGACTTGGGGTAACGCTAAGGAAGTAAAAAAACTAGTGATCTTGCAACGTATAATCAACAATAAAGGATATAACGCCCATACAGACCCTTTATTCAAAAAAGACAAAATATTAAAGGTTGACGACCTGTTTAAACTTCATGCTTCCTTGTTTGTCTTTAACTGGAAAAATGGAAGACTACCCCCATCTTTTAGTGATATCTTTAGCATCGTGGACAATTCGTCTGGTAGGGCCACCAGACAGTCGGGTCTCTTATACATAGAAAAAACGCGAACCAAATCTCTAGACAAACTTCCTCTGTATGCGTTTCCTAAAATATGGAACTCCCTAGACAATACAACCCGTCATATCAATGATAGAAACACACTAAAGAGAAAACTGACTTCAACATTTCTATCATCATATTCAACCGATGTCCGCTGTAATAATCCCTATTGTCCAGACTGCACATTTTAAATTTGTAATTCTTTAGGATTATTCAACTATATAGTGTTTGGCAACTCTCGATCTAGTTACAGTTAACTGACATACTCTGCACATAAATCTGGAACCCTCGTCTGATCTAAACTTGCTGCTCGTGTCCGCGCCTGCACGCTCCGCGTAGCCCCACCAACATTCAGCAATTGTGAACCTAAGCAAACCCAACAGGCTTATACTCCCGCATTTAGATGTACCATAACGCATACATGTACTCCCTGCTGTGATACAAGACTCGTCGATCGGCACACATGCTGAGCACTTTTAAATATGGGCTCAATGGGTGTGCTGATCGACGTGGACTTTATGCACAAAACATATCAATAGTACTCTCGACGCCGGTTTCGCAAAGAGTTTTCGCTGGGACTCGGAGTTGCACGGAGTGATGGAGAATGGACACGATAAGCAGGTTGCCCTCTTTCAATTTGCAACCACCAGTCTCCAGCCGGTATAGGTGTAGTACAGGACGGAACCTGTATAGCACGGCCCCCAGCAATGAATTTACCTGTGCTCTGTCCATCCTATATCAGTGCATGTAATCTGTTACATATAGATAATTTTTGGTCACAGTCTGTCTGCAATTCCAAGGGGGGTGACAGGAAGACAGCCAATCTGGCTATGACATCTCCCTCAGTATACACATCAACACTACTTGTACTATATAAATGTAATTTTTTTTTGTAAGTATACTGTAAATAAAGAATCTAATCTAAATCTAATCTAGCTGATAGATTTTATCTTAATCCTCACCGTAGGGAACATGAAAGAAATATTAAAACATTTTCGTTTTCTCATTAAAGCGAGTCGCCGACAGATGATAGAACAAAGCTGTTGAGACCTCGTTCTAAACAGAAATTGGCTTTATGAAGTGTCACTGCCCAGCGAAAATATACATTATTAAAACACTCAAGCAGAAAAAAATCCTTCAAAACATTCAACAAGTATATAACAGCATAGTTTCCAATCCCCCCCCCCCCCCCCCCCCGAATCATGTCCCGTTTGTGTGTCTAATAATCGTTGTGGGGGAGTGGAGGATATGCAACGAAATTTCTTTCTATATCAGTTAATCGCCAGTTGTATCGTCCGAGGGACCTCTATGTGGGGTTTAGGCGTTATGATGGGCAACTGTGCTTCACACCAGAATTATTCAATGGAAAGTTTTTCAAATTTCTACATAAGGAAAAAGTATAATATTGTATGCTAGTAACATTGTCAGAAAATATATTATCTGCGTTCGAGAAAGTTTTGGATTCTTAACTATTTACCTCCTTCCCCCACAGTAAAACCTTTTTAGTTATGAATAAATAACAAACGTACACTCACATATATTTAGCATTCCTATAATCCTACTATTTATTCCTCTACTTTTGAGTTTTAGTGTAATTTTTAACATCTATGGCTATCTGGAGACCACCACAAAGGTATGAATTCAAGTTTAGCCAATCGTTTATACTCATGTTGGGCTCTTTAGAGGAATTCCACCCATTTTCCAGTTATCGGGCCCCACTTTACTGGTAAGACAGAACTTGTTTACCACAGTAAACAAGCTCTGGTTAACTTTAAGGGAATCCCACGGGGGATACAAATCTTGTTATATATTCTACGATTTAACTGGGCGTAAAGGGGTGGGAAGAAATATACTGAATTCATTCTTTCGTTCGTCTTGGAATGGACTTTATGATGACCTAAAACTATTCTTTGTAAAAGTTTCCAAACTATTCTGCAAACAATTGAATAATCTTGTGCTGGGAAGGTTTGTGTTACAAAACGAATTTTGGGATCACACAACCCATGAAGGTATTATTTTCAGACGGGTTTGTGGCTTAGATCCTATTTTCTTACATATATGGGGCTGTACAGATAGAGTCTACCTGTATCGATAAAAATAGCATTACCATAATAGTCTTGACTTTGTAAATGTCTTTTTGAGTCCAGTATGATTGACGATACTACAATAGTTCTCCATCGCACATCGGACGACCCCTCAGAACGCTTTCCACGTCAATAATGCAATATCTTCTCATTTATGGCAGTTTGATACCCAGTGAGTGGTGCTCTGAGCTACCAGAATCAAGTCTCTCTTCGTCTATCATTTAATATAACGCCATAAATTCCTATTTCCATCAAGTTACTGTATGGGACAATAACACACAACCTTGCTGAAAGTCATGTGGCGAATATATATTGTATTCCCCGGGAGTTTCGTTAATAATCCAACCCAATGAACCCATGGGTTTGTTGGATTAAATTATCATTGAAACGTCCGTGATAAATCAAGTACTAACTCTCTTTAATTACTAGTTGGCCACCAGGTTGTCCGCAACCGACCACTGAATTACCTTTTATGCAAAGATGTACGTGTACCGGGCTGCAAAGGGCTGATCCTATTCTGTGATAATGATAAAATTGTTATTTGTTTAATATAACATCATAAATACAAGTCAACATCTAGTTACTGTGTTTGATCATGGCATGAAAAACTGGTAAAGGCGATATGGCGAGTCTATTTTGTAAATTTTGAGAATCGCAATAGTAACACAATCCAACAATCCCACTGGGGTGCTGGACTAAATTATCACCGAAATATCGTGCCTACACTCGTCCTATTCCTCCTTATTTACTTGTTGTCCAACAGTTTGTTCACCTGCTGACCACTGAGTTTAGCTTTACGCAAAAATTTATGCGAACAAAACATAAGGGGCTAATCCTATTCTCTGATCGCATATATGAAATCTTGGTTTGACTGAACTGACATAGCTTTAATCTATTGTATATGTATGCATGTCACATGTCACCCATTCAACAAAACAACCAACACCACTAGCCATAAATTCCCATATATATACAAGCATCCACAGCCCGAAGCACTAGTTGCTTCGTTGAATAGGTGACATGTGACACCCTCGCATCATTCCTGGGTTTATAAAGATTACAAGTAGGGCTCATATGTATACATGAAAGCCACGAAGCTAACTTCAAGTTGCACCATATACTCATGTAAGGATCTACCCTTAGCCTCATTTCAGTATTTGAGGATACATTTTGGGTTTGTTAAAAAAAATAACAAAACAATTTTTACATTTTAATTTCTTTTATTCAACAACAAAAACATACAACTTTTTATGGAATCTTCTATGGTATATAGATTGTCAGATATTCATAAACAGTCTTTCTGCAGATTGGACATCTTCTCAGTGGTTTACAACACTCTTTGCACAGGCATAAATGGTTACATGGTCGCGGAGCGACATTGGCTTCAGGTAATAAACACACACTACATTTCGTCCTCCATGAATCTTCTTCTTGAACTGTCGTGTCCATTTTTTATTTGATGGCCATTTCTTCTTCTTGAACTTTTTCATTGTCCATGAATTCAGATGGTAAATTATGAATGTAATAACAGTCTGGAGAATATTTTCTGTGTTCTTCTATAACAGCATCTTCTGTTTCCCAGAAACGAACAATAATACCACAATGAAAACATTGAGTTCTGTCTCCTGTCCCCAAATAAAAGAATCCTGCTTTTGTCTGTTCATTCGATTCGAGGTTTTCAAACTTTCACTTTGTAACATGAATTGAAATGTCTTGAAACGATTTTCCTCCAATGCATACTTGATGTGTTTTGGTGGCCTTTCTTCTGGTGTCTTTCTTATTTTCTTTTCTCCACGTAATAACTGCTCCAGTACTGGTGGTGGAACATCACGAAAATACCTTTCGAATGAAACGCTCATTCTCTCTACAAAGTCTCTTGTATTTCTTATTTCTTGGTTTCGTGATTGATAATCATTCAGTGCCATCTGTATCAACGACGGAATAGTGAACATTCTTTTTTATCTTCATTCTTCTTTCTCTCTTTGGTTTGGGTTCTCCTATTTCAAGGCTTCTCTTCTTTGCAATATCCACTGCTTTGGTCACTTGTTCCCAACCTCTTGTGGTAAACTGGAACCCAACGTCGTTCTTGAACAGTTGAATCTGTAAATCATTGTTAAGTTTGAAGACGGTCACATTTGTAGACATCCTTCTTCGTTGGCTGTCGAAACAAAAAAATGAGCTGAACACCAAATGCACTCTCTTTTTTATAGTTTTTCTTCAATACAGAGACATCTAGAAGCTGGTTTCCTCTATGACGTCATTAACCAACACGTCATTATCCATTAGATCAGTCGTCAGCATGTTGGATATGGTTTCCATCGGTACACCACGACAGCGATGTTTCAAGTAAAATAGGCTGTATTGTCCACACACTGGTAATGGTCCTTGAAGGTGAATTGTATTATACTTCCAATATCTAGAATTTTTCTTCCCGAAATTCTCGAATGGTCTGTGTTGTGGTGGTAATTCATAGGAATCAAAGTATTCTGCGTTGTGGTGACTCACAAAGAGAGCCACCCAATGTTCTCCTTTTCTGTGGTCTGAATCCGTATTGGCTATCAAAGCCACTGGTCTGTGATCTTGTAATCTTCTTGGTAATTTGTTTCTTGCAAAATACTCCCAAACATATTCTCTTCAAACAACTGATCGAAGTGCATTCTCTAACTGCAACGTGTTCATGTTGAGTAATCGAAGATTACTTGTCTATTCTTATCCACTTCTATGATGTTCTGAAATTCTGCATACACCAGTACGTTGATTGTGGTTGGTAATGGGTTTTCGAAATGGACTTCAAGTCTCAAAGTTCCTCTCTTCACCAGTTCGAAGTGTTGTCCATGTGATAGGTCTGGAGTCATGTCAAATACGAATAGGGTGTATCCATTTATGTACTCTTCTCGGCTGATGTGGTTTCCTTCATTCTCATACATTTGTCCAGTTCCTTGGAACAGTGTCACACAACATCTGGCCACTTCTTGTTGTTCGAATCCAGGTTGTAATGGTTTGGCTGGAATCTGCTGCCCATCCACGTACAAAGCCAAGTAATTGACGTTGTAGTTCTTGACATTATACGGATTCTTTGAAAAGTTTCCATTGAAAGCATCGTTGTCTACACATCCCACTACGATGCGTTTTGGGGAGTTGGCCTAAAAATAATTTTCCTTGTGTGATGCTCAGATTTCTTTTGGCACTGAAAACACCTTGGTTTCCACACGATCGATAGGATATTTTGCAGTTGCTTTTGTAAGTGCTTTCTCGTGAGTCATTCTCACGAATGATTGGAGTCTCTCTTTGCGTACAAACATGGATACATCTAGAATTTTGATCTTCTATGTATCGATATCGGCCATCAATGCGAAAGCATCTTTGGCTCTATTCATTTTAACATGAACATTAACTCCATTCAGCAATTAACGAGTTTGGAAAAACATGTCCAAATGTAATCTCCCAGTCTTGTCCACGATTTTATTTTTCTCTATAAATTTCTTTCGAAGAAGAAATCCCTTGTTATCATCTGTCAGATCTTCCATGTGTCCGGCCGTATCCTTGTACCATAATGCATTAGTCAGTTGTGACTTCTTGGCAGCTGGTCCATAACTCAACAAAGTTTCTATGAAAGCTCTGTAGTGATAAGTGCTGTTGGAAGGAGATACCAGTTTTTCATTCAAGCTGATATCGATTTGATTAAATAAGGAAGGCATCCATAAATTGACTGGGCCCACATTGGCATCGGGTGCAATAGATGCCCCATTGGAATCTACAACCTTTGCTTTAACATACAAGTATGTCTGTGCCAAATTCAAATAATCATCTCCTAAGCCTGCAATGTGGAATTCTATTGGCCCACTGTTTCCTATGGTCGCCAATGGCCTGTGCTCTACCCATTGCACATGTTCCACACTAGTCTGTGTTGGTGGTATGGAAAATAAGTCGAGTTCGCTGTTGACACACTCACAAGATTTTTCATTGATGAGAGACATCACGCACCAAGAACGTCTTGGGTCTGTAAGTTCACCTTCGTTTTGTCGATTTGCCAGTTTTGCGTGGTGCAGGCCTTTTTATACTTTTCCTGCCGGGTGGTTTTGAATCACCAACCACTTCATTCCAAGCCCCTGCACTAGCCTCTTTGACTCTTTTGATTGCTGCCTTTTTAATATTTTTCCCTTCAATGACATCTTCGGCAAAGGCCGCTCCTTTTCTCAATAACTGTTTTCCCACGGTCCTGGCTGTGGTTTTCAATAAAGGTAACACCATATTCTTCAGTCCTCCCAATATACTTCCCAAACCACAACCTGTCTGTATTTGAGCTCCAGAAAAAGCTGGTAGACCGTTCCTAGCTTGTTTCGTGTAATATTCTTCATATAATTTGGACATACAACAGTAAGTCATGTTTATGTGAAATGAAGACATCTACGATTTATGAAATGAAGTGTCACTGTCACTTTCCCGAACTCGAAAGGTACTATGGCACCTGTGTCGTCCCTTATATACACCCGGACGGTACTGAATTTTTTTCGTTCTACTGGTACATAATACACATTCTCAAAAGTTTTAGAGATGATATTCCCATATTTTCCACATACGATACGATGAAGGGGTATTCTTGTATCTCCCACGAGAACCAAGTAATATTTTTTCACGAACCGAGTCACAGTATACACAGAGTGAATAAAATCCTTGGTTGACATCAGCACTAAAAAACAGGGGGCTAATTTTGCTAGGTGACTTTAATGGACACATAGGTGATAAGAAAGGGCGAGGACAAGAGAGTTAACAGGAGTGAAGAAAGCTGTTGAACTTCACAAATGAGCTCGGTCTGAAGATTCTGAATAGAGACGCGAGGTGGAAGGGGAAATTGACCTGGGAGAGGAACGACAATAATCGACTATATTCTCACAGATATTAATTTATAGAGGGGGGTGATAGGGGTAGAAGTGGATGATGAGGGGAAAAGGGAGTTGGATAGTGATCACGACTTGATTACAGTGACGCTGATGGCCAAACACCTAGTAAAAAGCAAAGGAAGCTTCAAGAAGATTTGGGAACTCAAAAAGGATGCTGACTGGGCGAAGTTCGAAAAAATTGAAACCAAAGCTTGCAACCGTACACAAGGGGGCCAGTGTCCAGGAAATGGCCGACGCCATAGTTGCGAGCATAGTGGAGGCAGGGAAGGGAAGTGTCTACAGGAAAGATTAGGGTGCCAACACGGGAAGTTGGGTACAGAGTGAACGAAGAACTGAAAAGAGCCATAATGGGTAGAAAAACTAAATGTGCTGCATACAGGAGAAGTAGAAAACTCAAGGTGTTGGAAAGCAACGAGGCCACAGTAGCAAAGGAAGAATACCAACAAGCACGAAATAAAGTAAATAAGATTAAAGACGATAATCGGAGAGTGCGAAATAGCAGTCTTATTAGGACGATAAGAATGACGGGGGTCGAGTTCGAACGTATAAGCGTAACAAAGGAAGTAATCCACAGAGTATATTAAAGTGGATGGCAGAGTTACAGACAATCAAGACCAAATCACATCAGAACTAGTCAAGCACTGGGAAAAGGTAAACGATAAGCGATGGGCTTGGGGAACCACCGGAGTGTCCGAACCAGGTCGAGGGAAATCTATCGAACTTCGTGTGTAGCGAAACTAAAACGGAGGAGGTGCGAAAGGTGATCTCAAAATTAAGGAATGAAAAAGCGGGTGGGGTGGACGAAATTCCTAACTAGTTTATCAAAAAAAGGGGAGTGGAACTTTGGGAAAGCCTAACTGTCCTATTCAATTTAGCCACAGAAAAACAAGAGGTCCCAAAAGAGTGGAGAGAAAGCAAAGTGACATTTATTCACAAAAAGGGGGAAAAAGACGGTTTGGATAATTATCGAGGGATCTCTGTCAGTAGAAACATTGGAAAAGTTTTCTGTAAAGTCCTGAATGGGAGATTTGATGAGGTGATTAAGGAGAAGGGTTTTTTGGGAGAGCTTCAGAATGGCTTCAGGAAGGGAAGGAGAGTCACTGACCACCTTTTCACGCTATCCCAAATAATAGAATTCGCGAAAGCAAAAAAAGTTTATGGCCTTTCTGGATGTAAAAAGGGTATACGATAGAGTATGGAGGGAGTGTATGTGGCGAAAACTTGAGACTCTGGGCTTGGGAGGCGAGTTTGTTGGAATTCTGAAAGCATTATGTAAAGATGTACAGGGTGAACTTAGCCTGGGTAACATAACAACAAAACGTGTGCCTATGGAAATAGGTCTAAACAGATGTGTATCCTTTCGCCAATTCTTTTTGCATTGTACATCAAAGGTTTAGGAGATGAACTCTCGCATAGCGACGAGGATGTAGCAGTTGGGGACTTGAAGATCCTGGGGCTATTTTTTGCAGATGATATGGTGGTGCTAGTGTCAGAAAGCGAAGAGAGGCTAGCGAAAATGCTGGGAATTGTTGGGGAAATATGGGAGCAAATGGAGACTCGAATTTAACGAAAGCAAGAGCAAAGTTATACCTGTGGGCCGCAATGTGGACCCCACTCGAAGGTAGAGGGTGAGGAGAGTTCTGTATTCCCGAAGGTAACAGCAAACTTCTTAGTGTAGGAGAGACAGGTGACTACGAGTATCTGGAGTTAAATATAAACATCACAGGGCGAGGTATCTACCGAAATCACACAAATAAATTGATTCTGAAGGGGAAGCGAATCTTTAACCAAAGGAAACTTCTAGAGGGAAACAGTTTTAATGTTTTCGTGGGGAAAACCATTTGGGAAATGGTGGGTCTGCCAAGTCTAACATATGGTACGGAAGTGGTACCCCTAAACCAGACGGCTGGAAAGCGCTTGGAAACCCTGCAGAATGATGCAGGCCGATTAGATTAAACATATTTTATTTGTGTATAATCAACAAAAAGGATTGGATAACAAGAGCCCAGCACTTAGATTATATCCTTTCCTTGAAATACGTTTACAATTACAAATTATGACATGTTTACAAGTAGATACATGAATTTATATGTAATGGTGAAACAAAACGTATGTATATATTGAAACAATGTATGTACAAAGTTAGAGAAAAAAGCTGATGGGTACTCAACTTTGCAAGATACAGAACAAAGAAGTGAGGGGAGAGGGGGGAAGAAAAAAGAAATGCCACACTACAACACTGCTGGCTTGGGTCAACAAGCCTATGGGCCACATTTCGGCACTACCGCGACTCCAACAGAGTCCACACCACTACTATTGCCAGGACAGACAGGACAAACAAGTGAATAGAAGTGTGCCATGTGTGAGGTACACAGAGATGACCACTGACCTTAAAGATCAACAGAATAGGAAAAGGATGATTTTAGACTCCTGTGCTCATCTAGCGGTCTAGTCTTAAAACCGCTTCGCGGCTTTTATGAAATTGTGTACACTGCGAAAAAGGTGAATATTGACGGAATCCGGTAAGTTTGGAATACCATAAGGAAGATCATTGGCCGTTCTTATTGGCAGATGCACAAGATTTCTCTGTGGGACAAGTCTTTCGTCTGAGTAATTACTGCAGTTGAAGAAGTAATGTTCGCGTCTTCGGTCTCATAACCACATGAACAGTTTGGTGTATTTTGTATATAGTTAGAATATTTATCAAAATTTAGGTCGCTACAGGAATTTCGCAGCTTGTAGTGTATTATATTAACCGCCCTATCGCCATTGTTGAAGTACTTAGGTGATCTACACACGCCTGTACTGAAATATTTAACAAAGTTATTCAGTGAATCAGACTGTCTAACTTCTAGAGGTAGTGCATTCCATTCGGAATGCAAGAGGAAATAAATAACCGCTTAAATACTTCCGTGTGTGTAAGTGGCAGTTGGAAATTGGAATGGAACAGGGTGCTATACGGGGAAATGTCCTCAAACGTTCGGGGTAATAAGTCTGATAGGTATCTGGGGGTCTGATTATTTGCAATTTTGAAAAATGTGATCATTTTGTGGAGACGGCGTCTATGTCTGAGGGTTTCCCAGCCAAGTTCTGCAAGTAGAGTAGATACACTGGGGCAGATCTCGTTAGACTGGATATTATTCTAGCTGCATCGGCGTGGATTCTATCCAATTTTGAAAGTAGGTAATCCGGTGCACCAGCCCATACCACAACCGCGTATTCTAAAATAGGGAGTATAAATGATTTATATAGAATTTCAAGGCTTTTTCTATCAATGATATACTTAAGTTTTCTTAGCTCGGATAGCCTGGCGTTCGCCTTTTTTTTACATAGTCTATTAATTTGGCTATGCCAGTTTAGGTCCCCCTGTAAGGTCAGACCGAGGTGGGTGTGTGACGTTGCGAGTTCAAGTGGCGTCTCACCAAACATTACAGCATTACTTAGGTTAACCCGTTTCTTGGAGAATAGAACAAGTTCGGTTTTTGAAGGGTTAAACGTAACTAATCATGTATTTGACATTCGGAAATGGCTTTGAGGTTTTCATAGGACTTTGTAGCAATGCCATCCGGTTCGTGCCCACTTTCTGTTAAGCTTGTATCATCCGCAAATAATCGACACACGTCCGGTGAATCCAGATTTTCAGAAATGTCATTGATGCATATCAAAAAGAGGAAAGGACCCAAGACAGAACCCTGTGGAACACCACAATTAACAGGTAAGTACTCGGAGGAAATTGAGTTACAAGTTACCCTTTGTTTACGGTCAGACAAATAGCTGCTGGTCCACTCGATGAGTGATCCAGATATACAGTTTTGTCTCAGTTTATAAATTAGTCCTTTGTGCCACACTCTATCAAATGTTTTTGATATATCACAGAATGCTCCAAGAGAAAACTGGTTCCTATCAAAGGCCAAGCAGAGATTATGATATATTTCGATGAGTTGGTAAACGGTGCTATGCTGGGGCAGGAAACCGGACTGATATTTAAAAAATAAATTATTAGCACAACAATGTTCGTACATTTGGTTAAAAACAATCCTCTCCATAACTTTACTGACACAGCTAAGAAGAGAGACTGGTCTGTAGTTATTAGGATCATGGGCATCTCCCTTTTTAAAAATCGGCACGACTGTTGCCAGCTTCCATTCTGATGGGTAGACACGCAAGGAGAATGATAGCCTAAATAACTGAACCAATGGCTTGCATATTGTGGTTTTGGTTTCTTTTAGCGTACGGTTGCTAATACCGTTGTGTCCAGTTGCTTTTTGGGTATCTAGATTGCTAAGAATCCGGATCACTTCGTCTTCGGAAAAGTCAATTTCAGACAGGCTCTCAGAACATTTTGGTCTGAAATCAGGTAAGCTATGTCCATCATCATTTATTTTACTATTTGATAGAATGTTTTATTGAGCAGACTGGCTTTGTCCTTGTTATCTGTTATCATAACTGTGCAGCCTGCATCATCTTTGTGGTTTAGAAAGGGGACGGAAGGCTTACTCGCAAAATTATTCAGTAACTGTTTGACAGTGTGCCAAAAGACTTTAGGGTTTCTACTCACTGCAAGTGAAGTATCTAGATTTGAAAAATAAGTAGATTTAGCCTTCTCATATTATTTACTTTGTTACGAGCATGTTTATATTTTCAATTATTAATGGGTTTCGGTCTTTCAAAGCTCGTTTACGAAGACGATCTCTCTGACGAATTTCACGGCGAAGAACCGAGTCAAACCAGGGTTTATCATTCGGACGGATGACTACCTTGTGAGATGGAATACATTTTGTGGCAATATCAAAAAAAATTGTTGCAAATTTGTGGCATGACGCATCAAGTGTAGCAGTGTCAGAAATAAAAGACCAATCTGTTTCGGATATCAGAGTGTTCGTTTTGGGGAAATCAGTCCTGTTGTAATTCCAGATCTGTCGAATTTCGTTTCGTTCTGTGTTATGCCAGTCTCTATAGCTGCTGATACAGCCCTATGGTCGGAGACACCAAGTTTGTGGACTTCTGAGTTTAAAACCACAACACCATCACTTACTATTATAGGGTCCAATAAAGTACTTGAGGTTGAATGGATAACGGGGTCGAGTCATGCTGCTGCACTAGAAGCAATTAGGGGTGAGCTTGGGTGGACGAGGATCAAGGACAGGATAGACTTACTGAAACTCGGTTATCTTAATTATTTGGTAAATCTCCCCGACAGCCGATGGTGTAAAATAATGTTCCATAGAATTTTTAACTCGAATATCAAGACAGGATGGATGGTCCAAGTGAGGAAGCTAATAGAGAACTACTCATTGGAGATCTCGGACTTAGACATTGGGGCAAACCAGAGTAAACTGAAAGTGTCAATGACACTGTAGCTCAACTTGTTTAAGACATGTACATGTATAGTATGTGTCACAGCAATGACAAACATCTAGATAATGACCTTATAACAAAGGTACATGTGAAGTATTGTAACGGTCTGTACATAAATGATGACCGTATCCTGTAACAAATATATAGGTAAAGTATTGTAAAAGTGGGGTGACAGCTAGATGCTAAACTAGAATAGAAATCTTTGAGTCCCAGAGTGGGTTTGACTGAACCCAAAAATATTTGTTCTCATAGCACAGTAGTAATAAAGGCACCCAAAAACACTCGTTCCGGTCACAAGATGATAACAAGGGTACCCAAGAAGTTTCGTGAAGATCAGTTCATAAATACAGACTCTAGCCCGAGCCGTATTGACATGTGCACTTACTGTGTATAAGTAGCACTGAACAAAAGTTCATCCAGTTTGCATAATTTCTGCACGAGAAAAAAAAACCGTATTATATGTGATGTATTCCATGTTACTAAACATTCCTACAAAAATTTATTCAAATCAGAACTTTCATACAGAAGTTCTGTACAAAAAAAACTGATTGCACTAATTTTGGCAAAAAGGGCTGCTGGCGGCCATCTTGAATTTTTGGACCTCACCCAAAAACGCTCGTTTTCGTCCCACGGTGATAATAAAGGTACCCAAGAAGTTTCGTAAAGATTGGTTCATAAATACGGCCTCCAGCCTGAGCCGTATATAAGTTGTGTACAAAAAACTGATTGCACCTAATTTCGGTACAAAATGGCCACTGGCAGCCATCTTGAATTTTGGACCGCACCCAGAAACACTCGTGCTCATCCCAAGGCGATAACAAAGGTACCCAAGAAGTTTTGTGAAGATCGGTTCATAAATACAGCCTCTAGCCCGAGCCGTATTGACACAATCACTTACTGTGTATAAGTAGCACTGAATAAATCAAAGGTCATCTAATTTGCATAATTTCTGCCTGTATTGTATGTGATGTATTCCATGTTACTAAACATTCATACAGAAATTTATTCAAATCAGAACTTTCATACAGAAGTTCTGTACAAAAAATCTGATTGCACTAAGTTTGGTACAAAATGGCTGCTGGCGGTCATCTTGAATTTTGGACTGCACCCAAAAACACTTGTTCTCGTCCCACGGTGATAACAAAGGTACCCAAGAAGTTTTGTAAAGATCGGTTCATAAATACAGCCTTTCATACAGAAGTTCTGTACAAAAATCTGATTGCACTAATTTTGGTACAAAACGGCCGCCGGCAGCCATCTTTAATTTCGGACCGCACCAAAAACACTCATTCTCGTCCCAAGGTGATAACAAAGGTACCCAAGAAGTTTCGTGAAGATCGGTTCATAAATACAGCCTCCAGCCCTAGCCGTATTGACATGTGCACTTACAGTGTATAAGTAGTACTGATTAAATCAAAGTTCATCTAATTTTCATAATTTCTGCTCGAGAAAAAAACTCGTATTATATGTGATGTATTCCATGTTATTAAACATTCATACCAAAATTTATTCAAATCAGAGCTTTCATACAGAAGTTCTGTACCAAAAAACTGATTGCACTAAGTTTGGTACAAAATGGCTGCTGGCGGTCATCTTGAATTTTGGACTGCACCCCAAAACACTTGTTCTCGTCCCACGGTGATAACAAAGGTACCCAAAAAGTTTATAAAGATCGGTTCATAAATACAGCCTCTAGCCTGAGCCGTATAGAAGTTGTGTACAAAAACTGATTGGACCTAATTTCGGTACAATATGGCCACTGGCAGCTATCTCGAATTTTGGACCGCACCCAGAAACATTCATTCTCATCCCAAGGTGATAACAAAGGTACCCAAGAAGTTTCGTAAAAATCGGTTCATAAATACAGCCTTCAGCCCGAGCCGTATTGGCAGTTGCAGGTACAGTGCTGAAAGTAACATTAAATAGATCAAAGTTAGTCTAATTGGCATAATTTATGCACGAGAAAAAAACCCGTATTATATGTGATGTATCCCATGGGACTAAACATTCACACAAAAAATATTCAAATCAGCGCTTTCATATGGAAGTTCTGCGCAAAAATCTGATTGCACCTAATTTTGTACAAAATGCCTGCCAGCGGCCATCTTGAATTCCAGACCGGACCCCAAAACACTCGTTCTCGTCCCACGTTGATAACAAAGGTACCCAAGAAGTTTCGTAAAGATCGGTTCATAAATACGGCCTCTAGCCCGATCCGTATTGGCATTTGCACTTACAGTGCTGAAAGTAACACTAAATAAATCAAAGTTAGTCTAATTTGCATAATTTACGCACGAGAGAAAAACCCGTATTATATTTGATGTATCCCATGGTACTAAACATTAATACAAAAAAATATTCAAATCAAAGCTTTCATATGGAAGTTCTGCGCAAAAATCTGATTGTACCTAATTTTGTACAAAATTGCTGCCAGCGGTAGTCTTGAATTTCGGACCGCACCCCAAAACACCCGTTCTCGTCTCACGGTGATAACAAAGGTTCCCAAGAAGTTTCGTAAAGAACGGTTCATAAATACGGCCTCTAGCCCGAGCCGTGTGTACAGCGCGACGGACGGACAGACGGACAGACGGACGACGGGCCATGACAATACCTCAAATTTGGCTTCGCCAAAGATGATCTAAAAATCGCCAGAGAAAGGGTCATGTTGGATGGTGAGAAGGAGACAAATAAAAAAAGGTCTTTGCGTGATAGAGAGAAGGCTGGTTTTGAAGAGCACCTTGATGGCACCTTTGGGGGGTCACTGTTGTTCAAACTGAGGTCGCGGTCCCTAGAGCTGAGGGGAAAAATTGGGAAAAACAGTGAAAATGAGTGCCAGATGTGTAATTTGGGCGTGGTGGAGACCCGGAAACACTTTCTTCTAGAATGCCCTGAAAATACAAGTCTAAAGGGATAAGAGTCACTGGAAGTATAATGGGAAGTGGGATGGGAGAATGAAGGACATGTGGTTAGCGAGAGATTCAAAGGAGAGAGTTACTATGCTAATCGGAGAGATTGGGAAGAATGGGGCAAGGGATGTCGTCACGCAGTTCGTCTCCGAGTGCTGGGAGGACAGAAGAAGCGTGGGAATAGAGAGGCAGTTGGGAGTACAGGGGTAAAGCAAGGCCGTCGCACCCGAGAACCGCGACAAATCAGCGGCCGGCCAAAGTGTTATTATTATTATCATTCCCCGTGAAACTCGATCACAACACCAAATATTGTTCAAATCGGAGTAGCAGTCGCTGAGATACAAGGTATGTTGGTATGGACGGACGAACAGACGAACGAATTGAAGGACGGCGGTCTCCACTAGATGCCGCTTCGACTTTTCAAGTCAGGGGCATAATAAACTCTTAAAATAGTTTAAATAAACAGGAAGTAATGGTCAAAATCATTTTTGTAATTTTTTTTTCAACCTTCCCTCTCTCTTTATTCGGATTAGGTACTTCATCTCACAATATGCAGGATATTTCTTTATAATGTTTGATATAGTTATGTTCTAAGGCCCGTGAAGTTAGCTCAGTGTTCAGCGTTCAACATTCGTGTGAAGTTAGCTCAGTGTTCAGCGTTCAACATTCGTTCAACATTCGTGTGAAGTTAGCTCAGCGTTCGTCAAAATTCAGTATGCCATATGTCGAATCTGGGCTTTCACCCGAGGTGCATCCTTCATGCGACCATCGTTTACACCTAACAACACTCAGATCTGGGCAACCATTCTCACCTGAAGTGATATTAGTGACTTTTACTACTGCAGTTCAGCGTTCAACATTCGACCAATATTCCTAAGAAATTTGCAATTAATGCTGCTATAGGCGGAAGGGGGTCGCCTATTTATTAGTTCATCGATTGCGTAAGTGCAACGATCACATTAATGCATCCACCACTGGCTAAAAAAGTTCCTGACCCAACGCAAGATGGGGGTAATGGTTGACGAAACTATTCAGAACATGTTCCGGTTGAATCAGGAGTCCCACGGGATACAGACCTAGGGCCGAACTTGTTCTAATGCCACATTAAGGACCTGCCTGACAGCGTTAAATCAAAGGTTTGGCTCTTCGCTGGGGACTGCCTACTAATTAGAGAGGTCAAAGCATTAAGGGGGCTCCAAGGTTTGAGTGTTGTTATAATTATTTTGGATACTCGGACAGTCGTTTGCATGAGGGCTACACCTCCCGGTGATGATTGCAGCGATCCCACTTACTATCTATGGTTGTGTTCTCTTCAAACTCCAGATCTTGCCGAATGCCAAACGCTGAATGCTGCGCACACTCCACACGAAGGTTAATCGAATGTTGAACGCTGAACTGGAATACTAAAAGTCACCAATATCGCTTCAGGCGAGAGGGGGTCGCCCAGATATGTGTGTTCTTAGAAGTAGACGATGGGCAGTCGGTCCCATGAAGGCTATACCTCGGGTGAAGGCACAGATTCGGAGCTGGCACACTGAACTTTGACGAATGTTGAACGCTGAACGCTGAGCTAATTTCATAGGAATATTGGTCGAATGTTGAACGCTGAACTGCAGCAGTAAAAGTCACTAATATCACTTCAGGTGAGAGTGGTTGCCCAGATCTGAGTGTTGTTAGGTGTAAACGATGGTCGCATGAAGGATGCACCTCGGATGAAAGCCCAGATTCGACATTTGGCACACTGAATTTTGACGAATGTTGAATGCTGAACGCTGAGCTAACTTCCCACAAATGTTGGTCGAATGTTGAACGCCGAACGCTGAGCTAACTTCACACGAATATTGAACGCTGAACACTGAGCTAACTTCACACGAATGTTGAACGCTGAACACTGAGCTAACTTCACACGAATGTTGAACGAATGTTGAACGCTGAACACTGAACCTTATGTTCTTTTGTAGTTAGTTTTTGTTAGTTTTGTTAAATGAATCAATTCAATTCAACATAAACTCCACCAGTAGCTCATTCCAATGAAGGATCATAACTATGTTTTAAAGATAATACAATTTCGATATTGGCTTTTATGAGTGGCACTGTCCATTGTTACCTGCGACAAACAGTCCAATAAATGGCAGTGATGGTCTCTCTTTTGATCCGCCTGGAAACAAGATTTTAAACTCAGTTACTTTTAAAATACTTGGTAAAATGGCATCATATATGATGTGCAAATATATCTGATTGTTGTCTAGCTCCATGTTCAATGCAGGTGTTATAGGGAGTATTTTTGTTAGTGTTATTGCCCTGTATGGATTTTGACTTTGTTTCATTTTTACCATCTGTCGCAGCTTAGGAGTGAACTCGCAATTTATGACTGATACATTAGGTAAAGGGTTGAACAAGTGAGAAAAAAACCCTGAAAAGACCGATGTGTTTATTCCCCTCTCCCTCCCGGGTTCTTGTATATTCTTGAATACTGCATCAAAACATCCTTGAAAATCCATCAACACCGCATCAGTTTGTACTTTATTCAGTTCTTAAAATTTTGGGGACCTTGCTAACCCTTTACCTGATGAATCGGCCGTATCCAGCCACATAATATACAAACTAAACAGTTGAAAGAAGATTATTTTTCCGAAAATTTCAACAAAACCATATTATGTGACCCCTCATTGGAATGAGCTTGTCATATGATATGGTTTTGTTGAGATTTTTTTTATAAAAATATGTTCAAATTAATAAATTTTGATATCATGAGCATTAGGTAAAGTGTTTCGACATACAATGTGATCTGCCCAATATTATTAATTACAGTATTTTTTGGAAATCGTATGTAAATTATACTTCGTTTTTTTCATTATTATTTCTAACCAATCATATATGGTTAAATGTAAAACAGTCTGTTGTAATATATTTTTTAGACATTTCTTTTGGAAGTTTGTATGTCTCTAATGAATATGTACATGTAAATATGTATACTTTTTTTCTTCAGTATCGACGGTTCTGCTAATTCTATGAATTTACTTAATGAGAGATTGCTTATTTTCAGGTTTGGACTATCTTGTTTAACTCTTTCAACACGAGAGACCGCTTTTCTGTTCCAGCAACACGACAAGTCACAGTTTCTTTAAGTAGGATGGCTACAAAGTGAAAGTGTGTGGTAGAACAATTAATATACTACTCAAAGTTTGCTAAGCACCAAGTACATCCAACTACCTGTTTTACGTTTTAGTTGAAATATTGTTATGAAAAGTGTGTATACTTTTTATTTAATTATATCTTTAATTATTTAAGTACAGAAATTGAGATTTTATTTGTGTTTGACATTATTTTTTAGCTTTTGAATACGATAACGATGGAAAATGGATATTTTTGGTAAAAGAGGAAATTCTTCAATATGCCAAAAAGTTAACGAAGCGAACTGGTATGGCTTCAATATCGAGTATGAGACCCATTACTGTTAATTACAGCTTGACAACGCCTTCTCATGCTCCCAGTCAGATTCCTGGCAGTCCTTTGTGGGATGTTGTTTTGATTCTTGGACCAGCATGGCACCAAGCTCCTGGACACTTCTTGGCTGGACTGGATGGGCTGAAATTGCAAGCTGCAACTTATTCCAGAATATGTTCGATAGGATTGAGATCAGGGGATCTTGCTGACCAGACCATAAGCTCAATCCCCTCCCTCTGTCGGTGGTACTCCCCGACAGCATGGGCAGCATGAGGCCGGGCATTATCGTCCATCAAAATGAATCTATCACCCACTGCACCTGCATACAATCTGACGTGGACATCCAGGATCCCATCAATATACCGTTCTGCAGTCAATGTACCACGTTCAAGGACACAGAGCTCTGAACGTCCATCCCAGCTGATGCCGTCCCAGACCATGATTGACCCTCCGCCATAGCGGTCATGCTGAGCAATGTTGGCTGCATGGTATCTCTCTCCTGGTCTTCTCCATACCCCAGAACGCCTATCTGTGTGGTCTAGGCAGTACCTTGACTCATCTGTAAACAGGACAAGTCGACAATCTTGTCTGGTCCATCCAACGTGGTCCAAGGCCCATTCATATCGTGCCTGGCGGTAGTTCTGGGACATGGTCTTCTCGATCGGAGACCACCTTCGAGCAACCTTGCCCGGTTAGTCTGCGTCGAAACATTTACCCCGGATGCATTTTGAAGGTCACTGCGAATCTGGGCTGCTGTGGCAAAGCGGTTCCTACGGGCCTGAGTGATAAAAAAATGGTCTTCAACTGCAGATTTTGCCCTGTCTCTGCCACCACCATGCCGTCTTACTGGTGTACCATACTGCTGAAAGCTTGCCCGGGCTCTGGCGATCACCGTATGGTGCACGCGAAGGGCTTCACCAACCTGACGAAGGGTAGCCCCTTGCTCCACCATCCATACAGCCCGCCACATTTCTGCTTCAGACAAATGTCTTCTTACATTTGCATTTGACATATTCAATCATTAAATCACAAGGGTTTGTGTTGAAATAAAGACTGAATACCCTACACATGTCATGTACATGTAGACAGTACACGCAAACATCATGAAAATCAAGGGGTACATGCTTTCCGTGACTGTCACGAAAAGTCCGCCTGTCAAGAGAGCTAATGTAAACACTGGGGACCATCTCAATACATTCCTCAATCATATCCACCAAATATATCGTAAATATGTCACATGCAA
The DNA here is from genome assembly GCA_031216915.1 of Pictodentalium vernedei. NCBI lineage: Eukaryota > Metazoa > Mollusca > Scaphopoda > Dentaliida > Dentaliidae > Pictodentalium > Pictodentalium vernedei. The sequence goes on along the minus strand of CM062296.1, from coordinate 459,582,601 downwards.
ATTTCACAATGATGTGTCAAATATCTGGTGCTTTGCAAACTTTGAGTAGTATATTTCAACGTGCAGCCCGGGCACGTTGAAAACATTAATTGCTCTACTCCCAGATAATGGATATGGACTCTTCCAATTTCTGCCATTTAACTGGCATGGAAGATACCACCAGTGTTCGAAGGGTTAACAGAACTTACGGTGCTCTACGGTGCGAACCCCGGGACGCGAAGCGGAGCTGTGGTAAACAAGCTCTGTTTTACTGGTAAAATACGACCCGGTCACCAATGCTTGGGGTGGAAATCCTCTAAAATGGGCAACATGGGTACAGACGATTTGTAGGATTTGACTTTATGTCCATGTTGCGGTCATGATTAGCCATTGTGCAGAAATATGTGACCTCAAACACCAATGAAAGTGTCAATGACACTGTAGCTCAACTTGTGTGTTGTGTTTGATGAAAAGGATAATGTTCAATATTTATGAAAGGATTATGAAATAAGACAAGAACTGTGATAATTGGGAATATGGTCATTTCTGTTCCCTGTATGCTATGTTTTTGATAAAAATAATATGAGGTGTACACTGTACTAAAGAGCTGAGAGGTGGGTTAATGTGACCTCAACGTTAATGTATGTGGCCCTCACAGTTAACGTATATCAACGAAAGTTACCAAGTTACAGTGAAATTATTCCAAAACCATGTCATCCTATCAGGTTACATTGAAATCCCTTCATAAATATGGCCTGTAGACTGTGCCCAAGGTTTTCGGGCTTCGGGCCTCTGAAGCCGTCACAGTTAACCAATCACGACCAAAAGGGGATGTCATCATCTTGGCATTATATGGAGTCAAACTTCTTAGAGGTTACAATGAAATCCTTCCATACATATATGACCTGTAGACTATGCTAAAGGTTTTGGGGTTTTGGGCTCGGGCAGCCATCAAGGCTGAATAATCGCGACCAAAAGGGGACGTTCTCATCTAGACATTATTTGGAGTAATCCTACCAAGGTACAATGAAATTCCTTGATATATATCACCTGTAGACTGTGCTAAATGTTTTCGGGCTTCAAGCCCCTGTAGCCGTCACAGTTGCTTAATGGTGTCCAAAAGGGGCTGTTCTCGCCTAGACATTATATGAAGTCAACCTACCAAGTTACAATGAAATCCCTTCATAAATATGACCTGAAGACTGTGCTAACGGTTTTCGGGCTTTGGCAGCCATAATGGTTGAATGATCGCAACGCAACCAAAAGAGGACATTCTCATCTGGGCACCATCTGGAGTGATCCTACGAAGTTACAATGAAATCCCTTCATAAATATGACCTGTAGACTGTGCTCAAGATTTTCGGGCTTCGGGCACCTGTAGCCATCACAGTTGACCAATCACGACCCAAAAGGGGATGTCATAATCTAGGCATTATATGGAGTCAACCTAACAAGTTGCAATGAAATCCATCCTTCCTTAAATACGACCTATAGACTATGCTAAAGGTCTTTGGACTCGGGCAGCCATAAAGGCTGAATGATCGCGACCAAAAGGGGATGTTCACATCTAGACATTATTTGGAGTCATCCTACAATGCTACAATGAAATCTCTTCATAATTATGACCTGTAGATAAATAAATAATAAATAAATAAATAAATAAATAAATAAATAAATAAATAAATAAATAAATAAATAAATAAATAAATAAGTACAGTTGCTGTCAACATGCTGTGAGATCAAATTGTGGTAGTTTCACAAATATGTCTTACACAGTATAATATGATTTGGACATATTTTTAATGGCATCTACCATTTACAGAAATTGTAAACATTGAACTCACGATTGCTGCTTGTATCTCTTCGGATTTTCTTAACAAAGTGACATGATTAGTATATTAACCCTTTACTCAACGCAGACGTATCAAAATTTATTATTTTAAATGTCATTTTTTTAATTTTTCAAAAAATTTCAACAAAACCATATCATAAGCTCGTTCAGTCCAATGAGGGGTCACATGATATGGTTTTGTTGAAATATTTTGAAAAATTTAATTTTGTCAACTGCTCAATTTGCATATTACGCGGGCGGATGCGGGCGATTCGTTTGGTAAAGGGTTAAGGACGATTTGACCCCCCCCCCCCCCCCCATTACGCAATGATTTGGTGAACTTGAACTTGGATTTTTTTTGTGAATCCCAGATGATCTTACATTACAATAGTGCAACTTCAGTGACTAAGAATTGAATGAAATTGTTCACGATACAGCGAAGTCCACTCAATTGGATATTTCGTAATCGAACAATCCTTCTAATTGAATATAACTCCCAAATATTGAACCATCCACCACACCAATGATTGGCTAAACATGAATTCATAGCTATGGGGCAGTCATGATATAGGCATATAAGTGAACCACCATACCTTTTGTACAAATTTGAACTTTTAAATTGCATGTAGGTTATAGCATAAACATCTGTTAATTGAAAATAAATGAATGAATGAATGAAAAGTTTCTGCGCGCCCAAGGCGCACAGGGACGATGTGGGATTGAAATCCCTTGCGACCCTAATAACTTTATTTGCTTTATAGCTTTATTTGCTTATAAATCCGCGAGAGTCGGGTGAGAGAGCCAATAATCTTATTAAGTTTGAGTGTGCGACGGGCAGAACGATAATGGGTTGAAATCCCCGAGAATCTCAAACTGGAAAATGGCTAGGAATGTTGCATAACTACAAGAGTTCTGCTCCGTGTTTGCTTTGAGAAGTGTGCATATTTATGGTAATACTGTAAACGCAGTTTGGTGGTTATTTTAGAATGAAGAAAAAGAAATCCAAACAGTCGCTGGTTTGGGAGCAGCCCCAGCATATTATCTTTAACGGTTACTAAAAGGAAAAACTCCACCAATATGTGTTTTTGAAAGTTGGGAGTCATCCATCAGCCTATAAAGGAGAGTGGATGCTGAGCATTGGCCATCTGGTCTGCCTTCAGGGGGGAACAAACGACGGTGTGATTGGAGGGGAACCCCCCCCCCCCCAAAAAAAAAAACAGAAAAGAAAAACACACACACCCTCTCACAGACACACACCCGAAAGCCCTTAAAAGGGCTGTTAAATCTTTATTCAAATGTTTGTTTATATAAAAATGTACACTCGTCCCAGCCTGGCAAGCATGTTTCAATCCTTGCCTGGTGTTCGGTGGTTTCCCGTGTATGTTAACAGAAAGGTAGGTTGTACTAATTCCTCCTACGCATCGTCTACTATATCCATGCGTCTTCTTGATGAGGGTGAAATTTGAGAATGTTCAATTAGAAAATTTATAGATAGAAAGAAAGATAGGTATTGTATATTGTGACTGTTGTGTGATTTTTGGTATGGATGGGGTGAGGGTGGGTTTCTTCGGAGCCCACTCCCCACGCGCAGAGTTGCGAGGCAATCCTAAAGTTCTCAATGAGCAGCGTGGCAATCCTCACTGACTCCACGCAGTTTAGTTCTATTGAGTAATTTTAATTTACTGTGGCTTATTTTGTTTTTCTGTTAAGGGTTCGGTGTTCGTTCAACTCTACCACTGATTCACTATCCTTGTGTCTGTGGAGGGTTTTATTAAACGCGTTTCAATCGCGCTTCAGCAGAGTTGCGAGGCAGTCAATCCTAAAGTTCTCAATGAGTAGCGAGGCAATCCTCACTGACTCCACGCAGTTTAGTTCTATTGAGTAATTTTAATTTACTGTGGCTTATTTTGTTTTTCTGTTAAGGGTTCGGTGTTCGTTCAACTCTGCCACTGATTCACTATCCTGGTGTCTGTGGAGGGTTTTATTAAACGCGTTTCAATCGCGTTTCAGCAGAGTTGCGAGGCAGTCAATCCTAAAGTTCTCAATGAGTAGCGAGGCAATCCTATCTGACTCCAAGTAATTTAATTATATTGTATAAGTTTTATTTTCTCAAAACTTATTTTGTTTTTCTGTTAAGGGATCGGTGTTCGTTCAGCTCAACCATTAATTCACTATCTTGGAGTCTGTTGAGGGTTTTGTTTTGTAGGTCTTTTAATCGCGCTAGCTCATGAAGTTCCTTTATCGGTGTCCATTTGGGTTTGAGTAGGACCACATGCATAGCAAAATTTTGAACCCTCTGTAGCTTCTGAATGTTGATTTTGCTCAGGTCACTTGTTATTATGGCATTGTATTTTAGTGCCGGACGTATAAATGATTTGTAGAGCTTGAGAAGCACATCACATTGAAAACTAGAAACTCAAGTGAGCTAAAGATGACTTGACAAAGTCAAGATAAGCTATTGCCATCACGCATGTGGAAGTCTGTTAGTCTGTTCACATTTTCACAGGCTGCACCGCATAGTTCTTGTCTGATCATCACTAAATTTCAGGTGCAGGTTCGAGGTCATGTCTAGATGAGGAGGGCGTCTCATTTTGGTTGAGGTAAGTCAACCTTGATGGCTGCGTGGGCTTGAAAACCATTAGTAGAGTCTACAGGATATATATACTGAGCCAAAAAGAACGTATAATAGAAACACATGTGAAAAATAGCATGGAGGATGAAATATAATAGTTCTAATGTTGCATGTTTGTGGACAAGAAGTTGTGCAAAGAATTTAATGACATGTTGTTGTCCACCCAACCGTATACAATTTTGCTACGCATTTCAAAATAGCACGTGCTACCCGAGAATGTCAAATTGAATGGGTGGCCGACGATTTTCTTTGTGTTATGTTGTGCTAGATAGCCTGGGTTATTGAAAAAAACACGCTAGTTTTTGTCTTCCGACATTTTAAAAAATGCCAAGGTTAACAGAAAATCAGAGGTTGCGTACCATTGGTATGCATGAGGCTGAGGCACCTCCAGATGAGCTCGCTGCTGAGTTCGGAGTCACTGTGGCCACTATTTACCGTCTCATTGGAAGGTATAGAGCCACTGGATCTACTGCCGACCGACCGCGTTCAGGTCGACCTAGAGTTAAAACCCCTGCACAAGAACAACAAATCAGGACGTCTCACTTGCGGAATCGCTTCTTTCCGGCGACGAGGACAGCAGCAATTACTCCTGGAAGAAATAACAATAGAATCAGTGCACAAACTGTCCGCAACAGACTCGCTAAACACGGCATCCGAAGTAGGCGTACCTACCACGGACCAATACTTACCCAACGTCATCGTACCGTCAGAATGGAATGGGTACGTCAGCGTGTTCGCATTGCAGCAGAGTTCTTTTTTAAGTGATGAATCACGATTTTGTCTACAGCGCGCTGATGGTAAGGCAAGAGAGCATCGCCGACGAGGAGCTTGAGTGCAGGCATGGGACCGTTTAGGCGGGAGTAGTGTAATGGTTTGGACAGGAATTTTCTTGCACCATAAAACGCAGTTGATCTTCATCGGTGGTAATCTGAATGGACAGCGATATAGGGAGGAAATTCTTAACGCTGTTGTTCTCCTGTTGTTCAACTCTAACGTCGAATTGCAGTTATTCCAGCAAGACAAAGCCCGATGTCACGTGACGCGTATCTGTCGTGACCTTCTTAAGGAGCAGAGCATCGAACTTTTTCCCTGGCCACCACTTTCGTCAGATTTGTCGCCAATCGAGCATCTTTGGGATCAATTGAACCGTCGGATACGACTTTATGATCTTCAGACATTAGGCGATTTACATAATGTTATAAGGCAAGAGTGGAACGCAATACCACAGGGTGACATCCAGAGACTTATCAGGTCCATGCGCCGTCGATGTCTTGTCATCCAAGAGGCAAATGGTGGACATACACGCTAAATTGACTGCATGTGTGAACTTTTCATTTCACCTCATATCTGAATTGTGACGTCCTGACGTGACGCTGGCAACAGTAAGAACATGAAATTATGCGAAGTCATACAGCTGGACTCGAAACATGAATTTATAATAATTTGTTTGGGATTAAAGTCGATAATACTAAAAAGAAATTGCTCCTCAAAGTTTATTATACTTACTTTTTTGACTCAGTATATTTATGAAGGGATTTCATTGTAACTTATTAGAATGATTCAGTATGTCAAGATGACGACATCCTATTTTGGAAGTGATCGGTCAACTGTGATGGCCACACGACCAAGATTTGTTTAGCGCAGTCTACAGTTTATAATTATGAAGCGATTGTAACGTAGTAGGATAACTCGGTATGATGTGTAGATGAGACTGTCCTATTTTGGTCACGATCGGTCAGCCATTACCGCCGCTTGGGAACAACTTCCAGATTCCTTTCGCACTGTCTGCGGGTCGGTTTTTATGAAGGGATCTCATTGCAACTTGGTAGGGTGACTCGGTATATCAAGATGAGATTGTCCAATTTTGGTGGCGATCACTTAACCATGACCGCCAGATGGGCACGTGGCCTAGATTCCTTTAGAAAAGTCTACGAGTCATATTTATGAAGGGATTTCATTGTAACTTGGTAGGACGACTTGTAGCTCATCTTGACAAAGTCAAGCTGAGCTAATCTCATCGCTCTCCGTCCGTCAACACCATGTTTTGGTCTTCTCCTCCAAAGCCACTGGACCAATTCAAGTTAAAATTTGTATGATTGATGGTCCCAAAGGGGCATTGCATTTGTTCAACTCAACATGCCCAGCCCCATAGGGAGGGAGTGGGGGGGAGGGAGCTCCAAAATATCTTTAAAATCTTTTTCTCATGAACCAGTGTGTACAATGACTTGATATTTGCTATGGAGCTTCCTTTTGAGGTGTAGAATCAAGTTTGTTCAAACGAAGTTCGTGAAGCAATATTTGGCTTTGTAATGGGAGGGGTAAGATTTTTTGCCCCGCCCCAAATTTCTATTTTCTGAACCGATGGTCCGGTTTGAACCAAATTTGGTATGTGGTATTATTGGGTCATAAGTACTTAACCCATGCAAAAAAAAAAAAAATTCCCGCATCTTCATGGGAACCCTGGGAGCTAAAAATAGAAATATTTTCAAACGCCCATATTTCCCAAACCACACGGAATAGAGAGCTGTTATTTCGTATGATATATCCTTAGGACCAGTAGAATTGAATGGTAAAAAAACTAGAGGTACTGTGAGCAAGCTCACAAAGTGATACCCCCCGCGCCTCAGTTGTAGCCTTTTTGGTACACTAAAATGTATAAGTTATATTATCTCCCCTTGGAAATGGCAGAACGGAATTATGTTGCTTCATGCACATCTTCATATGGAGTTCTTCCATTGTGTAAAGTTTCATGAATATTCTTCACACGGTTTAGGAGTTGCGCTTATAAGGATGGAGCCTTTTTGGTACATTAAAATGTATAAGTTAGATTATCTCCCCTTGGAAATGCCAGAACGTTATTATATTCCTTCATGCACATCTTCATATGGAGTTCTTCCATTGTGTAAAGTTTCATGAAAATTCTTCAAACGGTTTAGGAGGAGTCGCGCTTATAAGGACGGACGGACGGACGGACGGACGGACGGACGGACGGACGGACGGACGGACGGACGGACAGGGTGATTCCATTGTGTAAAGTTTCATGAAAATTCTTCAAACGGTTTAGGAGGAGTCGCGCTTATAAGGACGGACGGACGGACGGACGGACGGACGGACGGACGGACGGACGGACGGACGGACGGACGGACGGACGGACGGACGGACAGGGTGATTCCTATATACCCCCCCCCCCCCAAGCTTTGTTTGCGGGGGGGTATAAAAATGCCATCGGTTATGTTAGGGTGTTCTATAATGGGCATCGAAAAATGCAGAGTCAGCATATTTACAAAAAATTTTTAAAAATCTTTTCTCCAGAACCAATAATCAGAATCTTTTGATATTCGGTCTACTGCATTCATAGGGGGTCAGATACAAGTGTGTTAAAATAAAGTCCATTGGTTCATATTTGGGCTCAATACATGAGCCCAAATTTTGTACATAGGGTAATATGGGGAATATTCTTTAAAAATCTTCTTCTACAGAACCACCAGTCAGAATCTTTTAATGTTTGATATACATCATTGTTATGAGGGTCAGATTCAAGATTGTTCAAACCAAGTCCCTAGGTTAATACTTGGGCTTCCGTAGGGGGGGGGGGGGGTCAGATTCCAGTTTGCTCAATTCAAGTGCCTGGGTTAATATTTGGGCTCCATATGGAAACCTGAAATTTAACTTAGTACAATATGAGGAAAAGTCCTGGAAAAGTACCCTATAAAAACAAGAGCAACACTAACGCGTGTGCTGATGCCCCCGAAGGTAGCAAAGTCAGACTTGCATGTAAATAAATAACTTCTGAATGTTTGAAGAGAATTGGTTCATCCAAACAACTTTGAATGAACAGAATTAAAAAACACAATGATTCTTGTGTCATCCATATTTATATGAATATATTGACATGTAGTAGGTTAAAATGACATGCAAACCTGCCCTGCAAACACTTGGCAGTACAGAAATAGTAGACTTGAAAAAATTGGGATAGTGGACTAAAAAAAAATTGGGTAGCACTTCCCCTATAAAACACTGGTCAGTAAGAATAAAGCTGAAATTGGCATCCATATTAATATGGTTATATCAATATGTAGTAGGTTAAAATGACATGCAACCTCCCTACCAAGCACTGGGCAGAACAGAAATAGTGGACTACAAAAAATTGGGCAGCACTTCCCCCATAGGCACTGGCCAGTAAGAATAAAGCTGAAATTGGCATCCATATTTATATGGTTATATTGATATGTAGTTTAAAATGACATGCAACCTCCTCTGCAAGCACTGGGCAGTACAGAAATAGTGGACTAAAAAAAAAAAATCAGGCAGCACTTCCCCTATAGGCACTGGACAGTAAGAATAAAGCTGAAATTTGTGATTTTTTTAATTCAAAAAGAGGCATAACTCTTGCAAGAATGGTCAGAGTGAACCTCCAAATCGAACTTGACCTGTATTTTGACATTAGTAATAAGCAAATAAAATTTGAAATCAATTGGTACGGTGATACAATTTTAAATGGTCTGGAACCAAAATCACAATAATTCTTGTGTCATCCATATTTATATGGATATATTCATATGCAGAAAAATAATGAACTAAAAATTTTGGGCGGGGCAAAAATTCTTGCCTCTCCCTTAACAATGGCAAATATAGCCCCTAGAACTTCTCTTGAACAATCTGAGACTACACCTCAAAAGGAAGCTGCACACCTAATATCAAGTCTCTGCTTCTGCTGGTTCATGAGATTTTTTAAGATTTAGGCTCACTTTTTGGGCGTGGTCCTACCAAGGGGCAGGTCAACTTGATTTGAACAAACTTGAATTGACATATGATAGGGAACATGCACACCAGATTTGGTTCAATTTGGTTGAGTAGTTTGTGAGAAGAAGCCAAAAATGTAAAGTTAACGCTGGATGCCGGAAGGACGGACGGACGGACGGACGGATGGACAGATGGATGGACGACAGACGTAAAATGATTAGTAAAGCTCCCCTTGAGCACTATTGTGAGCAGCTTATGAGAAAATGATATTTTAACGCAGTTTAGACCTATGGGGCATTAACCCCCACCACTGGGGGCCTAGTAACTTTGGAGAAAAAATCAGAAGCGTAAACTCCATCAAAATGCTTTGTACCAAATTAGTTTAGACTTGGCCCAAAGGTTTTCAAAAAAGAATACTTAGTTAATTGTTGGAGAACAAAAAAGATATTGACTCGACATTTTCCCATTACCAACAGTGTTAAAATGGTTATCCCCATACAGAACCTCATGATGATAGCAATTTTGGGATCCATCTGATTCCATTGGTCCTAAGGGCTCTGAATACCAAAAAACAATATTCTGGTCTGTGCAGTTTTCAAAGTATGGGCATTTGAAATTTTTTCTTTTTTTTCTCCTGGGGTTCCCATGGGGGTTGTGAAATTTTTTTTCAGGCCTCAATCAAGTACTTATGACCCAATTATACTACATCCAAAATTTGGTTCAAATCAGCCCATTAGTTCTTGAAACACAAATTTTGGGTGGAGCCCAAAATGGGCATGCTCCCACATAGAGCTCAAATATTGACCTACAAGCTTCCCTTGAACAAACTTTGATCTTCACCACCAAAAGACGTTCCATACAAAAATCAAGACATTCTCTCTGGTGGTTTATGAGAAGATGATTTTTAAAGATTTTTAGACTTTTGGTGCATCAACTACAGCCTGAAGATGCAGTAGCTTCATTTGAACAAAGTAGAAAGTACATACTCCAAAGATGGTCTGTGCCATACATGTATAGATATGAATTTGGCCCAGTCATTTTGAAGAAGACCCCCAAGTGATGGCAATAGCTCCCACTGACTTTCAGTCAGGTGAGCTAAAAATCTTGTATTCTGCTGATGAATAATTCTAACAACCACTTAATTCCTTATGTTTTTAGACTTCTTTGGCCTCAGAAAATGCATTGCATGTATCTAATTTATTATATGTTGTTTGACAGAATTCCATGAGCTCTGCCAAACAAGATATAATAAAATAAATACTCATTTTATCCTTAGAATCAAGAAAAATTACCAAATTTATCAATTAAATACTCTGGTTCATTGAATGTTTCTCAATGGCAAAGTGGCTCTTCAATTGACAGGGTTTCTCTGCATTCCAGTGGAAAATCATCACCTCATTCGCACCACTTATACAACATTTTGATGTACAGATCAGCTCTCAAAACAAGTGAGGTGTCCTCTTATAGTAGCTCAAATGTTCAATATTGTCAATATGGAATGTGTGTCCAAAAAAGTACATTCTGTGCCTGAAGAGAAAGGGAAACGTGAACAAGCAAGAAAATATGAAAGCTAAACCCCTGCACCTCAGCTTGGCACCTGTCCCACCTTGACATCCCCATCAGCACTTGTAGTGTATGACCTCCAAACTGCTCCAAACACTCCCCGATACTGAGTAAAGGTTGATAGTGTGGAGGTGGTTGCTGGGATCGGGCTGGATAAGTGTCAAAAAAGAAACTCCGAAGAACCAAGGGATGTGAGTAGGACCCTCAACAGTAGAAAGGGAAAAGGAAGAAAAAGAGAAAGTGGAGTTGAAGGCATTCACATTGAAAAAATGTGAGACAGACGAGAGGATGTGGGAATGAACAATGTACAGTTATTTAATGTGAAATCCCAAAATATTTCTGAATCCAAGAATTGTTCCTGTCGGTGGAATGAAGAAGCATAAATAACACAAGAGGCCCCAGGGGGCCTGAGGGCGCTCACCTGACATGGTAGCCTAAATATCATTATCATATTTTTAAAGAAAATTCCTTATTTTGAACTAAGTTACAATTCGATCTCCCACAATGAGCCCAAATATGGACCTAGGGACATGGCTTGAACAAACTTGAATCTTACCCCCCTAAGGATGCGGCATAAAAAATATCAAAAGCATTCATCTGCTGGATTTGAAGAAGATTTTTAAAGAAAATTCCTCATTTTGAACTAAGTTGTCATTCGGGCTCCCATAGTGAGCCCAAATATGGACCTAGGGACATGGCTTGAACAAACTTGAATCTCACCCCCCTAAGGATGCTGCATACCAAATATCAAAATATTCCGACTGCTGGATCTGAAGATTTTTAAAGAAAATTCCTCATTTTGAACTAAGTTTTCATTCGGGCTCCCATAGTGAGCTCAAATATGAACCACGGGACTTGGCTTGAACAAACTTGAATCTCAGCCCCCTAAGGTTGCTGCATGCCAAATATCAAAACATTCCGACTGCTGAATCTGAAGAAGATTTTTAAAGAAAAATTCCTCATATTGACTAAGTTATAATTCGGGCTCCCATAGGGAGCCCAAATATGGACCCAGGGACTTGGCTTTAACAAACTTGAATCCCCCCCCCCCCCCCCCCCCAAGGATGCTACACACCTCATATCAAAACATTCCGACTGCTGGATCTGAAGAAGAAGATTTTTTAAGAAAATTCCTCATTTCGAACTAAGTTGCAATTCAAGCTCCCACAGTGAGCCCAAATATGGACCTAGAGATATGGCTTGAACAAACTTGAATCTCACCCCCCCTAAGGATACTGCATACCAAATATCAAAACATTCTGACTGCTGGATCTCAAGAAGAAGATTTTTAAAGAAAATTCCTCATTTTGAACTAAGTTATAATTCGGGCTCCCATAGGGAGCCCAAATATGGACCCAGAGACTTGGCTTTAACAAACTTGAATCTCCCCCCCCCCCCCCCCCCCCCCCCCCCCTCTAAGGATGCTACACACCACATATCAAAACATTCCGACTGCTGGATCTGAACAAGAAGATTTTTTAAGAAAATTCCTCATTTCGAACTAAGTTACAATTCAAGCTCCCACAATGAGCCCAAATATGGACTTAGGGATATGGCTTGAACAAACTTGAATCTCACCCCCCTAAGGATGCTGCATACCAAATATCAAAACATTCCCACTGCTAGATCTCAAGAAGAAGATTTTTAAAGAAAATTCCTCATTTTGAACTAAGTTATCATTCAGGCTCCCACAGTGAGCCCAAATATGGACCTAGGGACATGGCTTGAACAAACTTGAATCTCCCCCCCTCTCCCTAAGGATGCTGCAAACCAAATATCAAAACATTCCGACTGCTGGATCTGAAGATTTTTAAAGAAAATTCCTCATTTTGAACTAAGTTATAATTCGGGCTCCCACAGTGAGCCCAAATATGAACCCAGGGACTTGGCTTGAAGATTCTGCCTGCTGGATCTTGAGAAGAAGATTTTCAAAGAAATTTGCCTGAAATGCACGAAGTTCCAATTCGAGCTTCTATAGTGAGCCCAAATATGAATCCAGGGGGCCGATTTGAACAAACTTGAATCAGATCCACCCCACAATGTTGCATACCAAATATCAAAAGATTCTGCCTGTTGGATCTGGAGAAGAAGATTTTTTAAGAAATTTGCCTGAAATGCACTAAGATCAAAATCGGGCTCCTATACTGAGCCCAAATATGAACCCAGGGGGCCAATTTGAACAAACTTGAATCACATCCACCCTACAATGTTGCATACCAAATATCAAAAGATTCTGCCTGCTGGATCTGGAGAAGATTTTTTAATGTTTTTCCCATTGCCCACACTGTCAAAAAGTGCTGACTCAACACTTTTTCAAAGTCCCGAAACTGTACCCTATGATAAAACCGATGGCAATTTTTTTTTACCAATCCTTTCTGTTGGTCCTAAGGAAGCTTCACACCAAATAAAAATTATCGGTGCCGTGCAGTTTTGGAGATATGGGCATTTTAATTTTTTTCTATTTTTAGCTCCTGCAGTTCCCACGGGGCTGCAGAAAAAATTTTGGGGGCATAAATCAAGTACTTATAACCCAATAATACCTCATATTAAATTTGGTTCAAATCGGCTTCTGGGTTCAGAAAATAGAAATTTTGGGCGGGGCAAAAATTCTTGCCCCTCTCAGAACAAAGGTAAATATTGCCCGTCAAACTTCTCTCGAACAAATTTGAGTCTACACCTCAAATGGAAGCTGCATACCAAATATCAAGTCTCTGCTATGGCTGGTTCATGAGAACAAGATTTTAAAAAATTTTGTGCATTTTGGCCCCACCCCACTCCACAATATGAGCAGAAATCCAATCTGAAGAAAAACCCAAATGCCCCTATATAACCACTACTTACATGAAATTTAATTAAAATGTGGCCAGTGGTTTAGGAGAAAGAGGCTCAAACACCACCTTCACGCAGGACGATGGATGACAGACGACGGACGAAGAGTGATAAGAAAAGCTCACTGCTCACCCTGACTTTCAGTCAGGTGAGCTAAAATGTGATGGGAATGGAAGGGAGGCACCACCCATAGCAGGCACTTCTCCAGTGGCAAAACATGGACGTAAAACAAACAAAGGACCAGGATTATATTACATGCATCTTGTATGCAAAACTAGGCTGCTTTTGCAAGTGTTTGATAGAATTTTTGTAAACACACAGTGTTGAAATCTGGTACTCTTTGACATCCTGCAATGTAACCTGACCTAAGTCTCCCGATTTTGCTAGGAGACTCCCAGTTTGATGCCTAGTCTCCTGCCCTCACGGTAACATCCTATTTTCTACCAATTTGACACTTTTCAAAACTGTTATTCGGGATCATAACATCTTTCTGTTCACAGGCCTCGCATTCCAATCATAACAAATAAGAAAAAAAATATGCATACAAGTGTATTATATTTGATAAAGGAGTCTTTTATCATAAATGTTTTACTTATATCCATGTTTTTTTTTGTTTTGTTCACTTCAGCTGAGCTGCATGGTCAATTTACGAGTGCTTGAGCAAAAATAGGTGACATAAGCACATCAGGTCCTTGACATAGGTCTTCACTTAAACAATGATTCCTGGTGAATAAAATGTACTCATCAGAAACAACATATCTTTATTTAGTTCAAATATTCAGTCGTTTTTCATTCAGTTATCCACTCGATGTGCAATCCACTATGGCTAAGCAAAAGAATACACTTCAAAATTGGGTCATAATTTTTCAAGAAGAAATTCACCTTGCTTTCATGATATGCCAAACAGTTACGTCAGAAAATTGATACACAACAGACATATTTTCCATTAGTCAATAACACTGATTTTTTGTTCTATTGTACTAGTCATAGTTCAGGTGTTTGTTCCTGAAAACTTCTGAATGGTATTTGCACAGGTTAAATCAAAATTATGAATTACTTGTGATTAGAAAACAAATCTCAACCACCAAGGCCGAAATGTAACATCGCTGAAATCGTTGCATGTAATGAAACACCATGTCCCAAGGTGATTAAAATATAAATACGTTGCCGCAGGCCTGAGACGTTTTGTTTCATCTCGTGATAAATTTTCAGGTTTTTTTGACAACTCCCCCGTAGGAACCTCGGGAAGTGGAGAAGTGCTTGTTTATGGTGGTAAACAAGCTCTGTTTCACTGGTAAAAATAGGACCCATTCAATAATGCTTGGGGTGAGAGTCCTCTGAACTAGGCAACATGGGGTTTATAAACGATTGACTGTCCTGGACTTTATCTCCATATTGTCATGATTAGCCATTGTGCAGAAAAATGTGACCTTAAACACCTGTAAATAATAAATTTGACAATTGAGATCATCCCCATTCCAAATCCCATTTTTCAATAACAATCTCTTCCATATAATCACCATGGAAGTACAGTTAACTGACATGTTAGGTATATCGAATTACTGAAAAAAAACTGATACAGGTCTCAGAAAACCTAGAATATTTTAGAACTTTGTCAAGAAAAAACATTTAAACATGGATGTCATTGTCTGAGAGCTTGAGCTAGAGGTATCTATGTATTATTTGTATGCTTTTATTGATAAATAATTAAATTGTTCATAATAGATATAATGAATTAGGATGGTGTAAGGGTGGAGGTGGGAAGCATGAAATGTAAATAATTGATATGCTTGCTGCACATGGAAATCTCCCTGACAATCATGGAAATATCTCTATGAAAGCACACCAAAAGACAATTTTTAAAAAATGTTTTTGACCTATTACCCACAGGAGTAAATTTGGAGGCCCCCATGACAATCTTAAGTATGAACTCAGGGGCTTGATGTGAACAAACTTGTAAATCATAATTACAAAAGTGTTATATGTCAAGCAGGGATCAGTCTAGGAGTGAATTTTTGGGAGAAGTGACTTCTCCCTCTCAGAAAAATAGGGAGAAGTGAGAGCTCTTTGGGGAGAAGGGAAATATCTAAAGAAAGAAATGCTAAGAGAATTTAATTTAATATTTAACAAGAGCACCACCTAGCGGGGCAACATACGCCTGTCAAAATTGGAACATGTACAAGTTTCTCTGGGGTAAAGTTTGAAATTTTTGTTGACTCGACTATGTCTGTCCCCCCTCCAATCATTGCCCATTCCCGGTGGAAGGTTCGTTTTTTACAGAATTATTTATTCCAGTTTTATTTTTTTGTTTATAATCTGTTCATTTAAAAACAAACATAAGTCTGAGTGTCAAATAGTTTTTATGTCCTTTGTTTTGTCACTTAACAGTAAACTTAAGGGTTGCATTAAAATGTCTCAAGACAAACTGCATTTCTTACGGCAGTTTCTCAAAATCACAAGGTGACTTTAAATTCGATCAAAGATAGAAATTAGGTGAAGTGAGCAGTGCCAAGGAGAAGTTATCACCCACTTCGCTCTCTTGGATGATCCCTGATGTCAAGCATAGAAGCATTTGGTGGATAAATGGTTTTGGTAGAATGCTAGAAGCCCATATTTGGGGCTTTATCCTGAAGTGCAGGTACCACAACCTTGACGGCTTCATATTCAGTGGATGTGCTTTGTATTATCTTTGAAATGATATTATTTAGTCTGCAAGGGTTTGCCTTGTTACAGTTTATGGGAAAGAGCCCACAGGCACTATCCCATAAACTGTAACCTGGCAAAGACACGTGTGCAAGATTTAATGGCCAAAAAGAATTTAGCACTCTATCATGATCAGTTAAAGAAGATAGTGTCATCCAGCGTTTGACTTATGATTAACCTTTTTCAAACAGTCCCATACATAAAAATAGCTGGAGGTGAAGCAGTGGTAAACAAGCTCTGTTTTACTAGTAAAATAGGACCCAGTCACCAATGCATGGGGTGGAAGTCCTCTAAAATGGGCAACATGGGTATAAAACAATTGGCTGGATTTGACATTACCTCCATGTTGTGGTCATGATTACCCATTGTGCAGAAGTATGTGACCTTAAACACCAACAAATAAATAAATACATAAAAATAGCTAGGAAGATACCTCTGTTTAAATCAGGAGATGGGTGCTCAGGGGGCATTGCTGTAGCTGGTTCTCAGGTCACCAAAGTTAAGCAATGTCGAGCCTGGTTAGTCCTTGGATGGGTGACTGTTTGAGCGATCGCTTTGGACTCCCACAATGTGTCATTTGGCAAGGCACTTCACATGGGGGTATGTTAATGCTGTGCACTAAGGCGTACTGCACTTCGATGGTGCACATGTCTTCAACAAATCTAACCCCTGCCTGTGCTGCAGTGCAGAGTTTTGATGTTGGGGAGCTGGCAACTGCTTGTCGTTGCTAGGTGGTTCTCTCCAGGTACTCCAGCAGCTTTTCTCCACCCATAAAACTGTCACCCGATATGATATGACCTTGGCTGTAAAAGTGTCGTTTAACTCTAATAAATAAATAAATCAGGAGATCTTTGTTATGACCTGATTAACATACTTCTGGAGTTTTCCTTGAGAAAACTTATCCTGAAGAGACTTCATGGGTTTTTAACATTGTTTTTACATCAAAATATAAAAATTCATCCACAACATTCCATCTCATGCTACATCTTAATCATATTGCTAAAAATTATGAAAAATTCACAGGAGTCCATACATTGCCACTATTTATAGGCATCTTAAAAGAATTTGATGCTGTTAATCCTGAAAATATGTATACTACTGGGTAGTACAAAAACTGGATTTCCCATGGCATTAAAAGTAATAAAAATTTATCGTTTCACAGTTATCAAAAGGGTGTAGAAACCAAACAGCTTTGCATATACAAATAACAATAAAATATCTTAACCCTCTGCACACAGATGTCAAAATCACAAGCCACATAAGAATTCCATCTCCCCCACGAGAACTTAGAGAAGTGATGCAATGCTAATTTACATGTTTGCAGTGGTAAACAAGTTCTGTTTTATTGGTGAAATAGGTGTCGGTCACCAACGCTTGGGGGTGGGAGTTCACTAAAATGGGCAACATGGGTGTAAATGATTAAATAAATGACTATCTCCATGTCACAGTCACAATTAGCCACTGTGCAGATATATGTGACCTTAGGGACCAATAAATGAATAAGAATTCAACCAATTCAATCTTGTTTGATAGCTCACTGATCTCTATCAAACAATATTGAATTGGTTAAATTCCTTGTTGCATTATGGGATAAAATTGCTACTCTAAAATTTTGGTATTGTGGACTTGGCCCCCTGTGAATATTAAAATACAGCCAAATTGAATAACCAATTGAAATATATAACAATCATGATCTACAGTACTTCGATGTAAAAATCACATTTAACACCAGTGCATACAGTTAAGTTAATCTGTCTTAAATGACATAATATTAAGTTGTCTTGTCCATGCAGACAGACCACAATTTGATGAAGCAAATTCCCTGGTGGGCAGATTCCTGCAAACATTCTGCTGTTGGCATCGTATTTACTTAACAAATAATCAAATCCTCTATGTGTCTCAGTTAGTCTGGGTTCATTTAAAATGCAAGGAAGTTTGAAGAACTCCAATTACGTCACAGAATAACCTGTTTATTTATGGAAATAGTCACTATGAAATCAAAAAACGGACTATTGTTTTAATAATTAATGTTGCATGTTCACTATGACTCAATGATTCAACCAACTGCAGAAAGTTTGAGACTGTTGATACTTCTGTACTGTAACACTAGAGACTGTAGATTATATGATATATATGTATTGGTGTTGCGATATGTGATCCACTTTAAAAAGTTTGTTAATAATTTAAACCTAGATTTAACTTGCAATGATATCTTTTGCATTTTCAATGATAAAAACATTGAAAAAAAAATACTGAAGATATTGATAATATTCGGCCGCTGATTGATGAATTGAATTTGAATCGAATTTGATGATCAAATCAAACATTTTTGCAGGGATCTAATTGTGGCATCCAAGTGGAGTGGGTCAGGTTAAGTAATATACTATTCAAAAAAAGTAGGGGAGATCCAAACTGATGTTGATATTTTTGGAAAATGATATTGGATATGTGTGACTGGACACATCAATATCGTTACCAAGTTTTAGCGTGGATCATGAATCCCCCCACTCCCCCCCCCCCCCCCCTCACGAAAACATCATGCAGGTTTTTCACATGAGCACTGTGTTAACTGTGTTAATGTCTGTGGGGTACATTTTGAAATTTTCAATTGTACTGGATGTGCTTTTTCAGTCTCATCATTCTTTTCTTGGTATAAACTCGTTCATCAATAGTTTCTATTCAAAACGTCACTTTTGAGGTATGCAAAGACTGACACTTGATGAACATTTACGTGCCGTTGGCATGTTGGAAGCTGGCAACAGACAGACTGCAGTGGCTCAAATTCTCAAAGTTACTCAATCGGTGATCAGCCAGGTTGTGGCCATGCTTATGTCAGACAGGGCAATGTTGATGACAGACGTCGGTCAGGTTGTCCAAGGGCGACAACTGCTAACCAGGATCATTTCTGAACCACAGCATTAAGTAACCGCCATCAAAGTGCCTCAGAAATTGGACAGAAGCTGCACCGAGCGACAGATTTGCGAGTCAGTGGTCAGACTATCCAAAATCGCCTACACAGCTGGAATCTGTATGCTCGATGACCTCGAATAATTCCATGTTTGACTGAATGTCACATCGCAGCAATGTGTAATTGGTATTTTGCATGACAGAGCTGACCCAATCGTCAGTGAAGCAACATCATGTTTTCCAAAGAATCGAGGTTCTCGTCGACTTCCATGACAGACGAAATAGAGTGTGGTGGTGGCAGAACGAACGATATCATGACGTAACCATTAGGCAGCATGATCGTTTTGGTGGTGGATCGGTTATGGTGTGAGCAGGCATAACCATGACAAGCAGAACAGCATTACATGTCACCCAACAAGGGTGTGTAACAGGGCAGTACTACCATGACAACATGTTAGCAGCTCATGTGGTGCCATTTGCGTGACGTCATTTTCCTAGATGACAATGCAAGAGCACAAAGGGCCCATGTCTCTACAGAGTTCCTCTAGGAGCAGAACATTACAACACTGCCTTGGGCAGCACCAAGTCCAGACCTTTCACCAATGTCTGGGATATGCTTGGCAGGTATCTACGACAATGCCAACAGCCCCTACCAATGTCCAGGAACTCGCCGCTGCACTGCAGGAAGAATGGAATAACATCAGTCAAGCTGATATTGGAGGTTTCGTGGGGAGTATTGTCTCACGAACCGAGGAGGATTTACAAGGTATTGAGGTCGTGGAGTGAATGTGGTAAATTCTCTGACTGACCATCCATGTCTTCTACAGCTCAGTGCATGGAATATGTGCTTGTCAGACACCCAACTATCATTGAAATTATTCACCAGATGTCACAGTGCAATGCCTCAACTGATGAAAATATATAAATATATTTCTTCATATACCTCACTTTTATCAAATATCCCCTACTTTTTTTGAATAGTATATATCATTTTTAGAGTTGGGAAGTTTTAAATTTTCAGATTTGGTTTTGGTTTGGTGATTCTAGGTGTTAAGAATATGCAACAGTTTGTATGACCACTCACCACAAAAGCCCTGTTTGTAAGTATTTCTATTAGGTTCAGCCTAACTCCCCTTTCATCATTTTCAGTCGTTCAAGGGGATTAATTGCTAAACCTATTCAGTAAAAAAAAAAAAACACCAAGAAATTAGGGTAACAAATGAATAAAGTTCATCTAATCTATGTTGTGTTCTTGTTGTCGCATTTTGTGCAAATTTGACAATGAGAACACAATGTATTTGTCACTTTGATGGATATACCAAGTGAGGAGAATCTATAGTGGTCACAAGTTCAGTTTCCTTCCACTCAGATAGTTTGATCAGTCAATGAACATACACAGCAAAACCGTACGGCCAGGTTTTTGCTGGGTCTTGTGGTTCGGTATTCCCGTTTGCTACAAAAATCAAAACTAAACTGGAAAACCGAAAACCTGCCCCACCCAGCCCTAATCAATTTGTCAATGCATTTGATTTATAAAAATGCATGCACATATTTGTACTGATTCACATGTTTCTACTGCTCCATGAAAAAACAGGGTATCCAAAGAAAGTGATAAATATGACTCGGCAAACTTGCAAGTTTCAATTTGGTTTTGAATCTATGAAGCCATCTCATTTATTAAAAAAAACTTGGACCACGGCGCATTTGGAACATCCCATACAAAGAGGTTTGACCACATTCATGCAATGGTTGGCGAGGGTTTCACAGTATTTCAGCATTTAAGGTAACATTACAAGATGTCAATTTCAGTGTGGTGGGGAAGAGCGTGCATGGAAGACTTCACTTTTATGCACAATCTTCCCCACAAAACTGAAATTGACACCTTGTGTGGTTACCTTAGTTGTTGAAGCAACATGAAACTCAAGTCAATAATGCTGAGAAATTGTGAGAATGTCACTATTCAATTTCTAATCAGTGCTTTCTAGTTAAGAATTACAAATTACCTAAGCGGTGGTTTCTAGTTAGGTCTTGGCTGCCTTAATAGGCAGCCAAGACCTAACTAGAAACCACCGTTTAGGTAATTTGTCTATTCTCAGAAAGACCTCCTCATAATGGCATGTTAAGGGCACCTGTTCTGAGGTTGGAAGAGTTGTAAATAGACCTTTAATAGTAAACAAAAACAATAAAACATGATCATTAACTAAAGACTTTATTGTTAGGATTGCTTTCAGTTTCTTTTCGCTTAAATCTGTCTATGGCATCTGCAAAGACATTTCTGACGTCTCTTCTATTTTCCTTTTGAGATACTGCAAACCAGCATTACTGAAATGAAAATACATTGACAACCTTTTAATTCAATAATGTTTCATAGATTAACACTAACAACTGAATATTTATTATTACTGGTGTTTAAGGTCACATATTTTTGCACAATGACCACAAAATGAGTATCAATTCAAGACCAGGGGTGAGCATTAATAAGCCATGTTTCCCATTTTAGAGAGGGTTTGCACCTCCCAAGCATTGGCGACTGGGTCCTATTTTATTAGTAAAACAGAGCCTGTTTACCGCAGTGAACAAGCACGGCTTCACTTCCCGGGTTACCCGCTGGGAACTATTAGCTGAATAAAATTATCAAATACAAATTATTTACCATATGATCATTACAAAATGATATGTTGATTGCACATGGGTTATAAAGTCAATCTTTATTAAATGAATAAAATATGTTTTTGGCCCTCGAAAAATTACAACAACCGACCACCAAATTCATTTGCTTTGCACACATTTTTGGCTTCATTATTGAGGCCTAGAAAAGTTAAAAAACTGTTTCTCAGTCCCTCCTGCTCTCTTTTTTATAACCAATGCAAACCTTGAAAAATAAAATTTAAACGGTTTATGTCTAATATTTTACCCAAGTTAATAAAAGTGATAAATTTGTCCCTTGAGTGTAACAAGGCTATGCAATGCTTTAGCACTACAAAGCTTCTTGCACTCAAGGGACGAAATACACCAACACCCTTGCTACTCTGTAGATTATGAGGTCTAAAACATAAAAACAAAAGAACATGAACTGCTGATGGCAAAGAAATAATTACAAAAATAAAATTAAAAAAACCCTGCCCACCCACATGCAGGTTTCCAAATAAATGGCCCGAGAAACAGGTCTATTTTGTGGGGCCTTATTAGATATAATTTTCTTTCCCAGAATTGCCCATTATCAACCCTTGGCAGATATGGCTTCAAACTCAGTTGATATGATGCCGATCTTGGTTGATATGAACCAAGGCAGAGTTTTCCTCCTCGATACATTACTAGGTACAATCTGTTTACATCACTGTTATTCTTCAAACACAATCACGAAAACTAGCATAATTTGAAATGTTTTTATGTTAAGGAATTTTTTGTATGATGAGAAATTAACGATGGCAATAATTAAGGAATGGGTTGATGGAGAGAAGAATGAGGAGAATTGTGTTGAAAATTCACATGCAAACAGATTCAAGGTCGTAAGTGGAGATTTGTCAAAGTGGGAGAAGAGAAAATTTTTGACTTTTTTTAACCCTTTACCCAACAAATTGGCCACATCCGCCTGCGTAATATGCAAATTCAGCAGCTGGAAAAATACTGTTTTTCAAAAAAATTCAACAAAACCATATCATGTGACACCTCTTTGGAATGAGCTTGTTGAGCTCATTCCAATGGGGGGGAGGGGGGGGGTCACATGATATGGCTTTGTTGAAATTTGTTGAAAAATTTTAAAAACTCATATTTAAAATAATAAATTTTGATATTGTCTGCACTAGGTAAAAGGTTAAGAATAGCATGAGAAAAGAGGGCTATGCAAAGAGTGGTTCACTGCCCCTGACCCATAGGCATGTTCAAAGTAGAGTTAAAGGTATTGTGGGACAGAAAATTGTTCTAGAAGTCAAAAGTGAGAAAAAGGTCCATAACGCAGAGAAAAATTATTGGACGGAACCCTTCCTTGCGCACATCTGTTCCCCCAAATCCTCCTTCAGAGGTTGAGGGCATAACAATAACACTTAGAAAACTGAAACAGATCTTAGAACATTTTGTAATTATTTGTGTTGGTTTAATCCATTAACAACACATCAAAATTTATTATTTTAAAAATTATTTTTTCACATTTTTCAAAATATGTCATCAAAACCCTGTCATTTGAACCCGCATTGGAACAAGCTTGTCAAGCTTGTCCCATGAGGGTTCACATGATAAGGTTTTGCTGAAATTTTTCGAAAAAGTAATTTTTTCCGATAGCTCAAATTGCATTCTATGTGGGGGTGCATGCATCCAAGTCATTAGGTTCATATCAGCCCTCGCTAACTTCACACCAGCCTTCCACCTCTGTCCAAATATACCTTTGTTGGTCACTTTCTGAATCAATGGTTATATCATGATTGAAACATGTTTGTTTATTGGTGTTTGAGCATTTGTGGCTGTAGTGTAATGAAACAGGAAAAGCCCACCTACCAAATTTTCTGATTCAAGTTTCATGATCCCTTACTTGTAAATAAGCCCAGTCCCTGTCTTTGGGATGACAACATTAATGCGAGCTTTACTTATTTATATTTATTTATTGGTGTTTAAGGTCGCATACTTATGCACAATGGCTAATCATGACCGTGACAGTTTTATGGGTGGAGGAAGCTGGAGTACCTGGAGAGAACCACTGAGCAATGATGAGCAGCTGCCAGCTCCCCAACATCGTAACACACTGCAGCACATGCAGGGTTAGATTGGTTGAAGACATGTGCACCATCGACGTGCAGTATGCTTCAGTACACGGCGTCATCATGCCCCCATGTGGACAATTGGTGTTAAGTGCCTTGTCAAAGGACACAATGTGGGAGTCCGAATTGATCGCTCAGATGGTCACACATCCGAGGACTAACCAGGTTCGATGTTGCTTAACTTTGGTGATCTGATGAGAAACTATTACCGCAGTGCCACCATGCCCCTGCGAACTATACTGGTAAGCTGTTAAACAAAAAAGAACCCCTTACCCAAAGCATGTTACCAAAACTTCTTATTTTAATCATTTTTTTTATCAAATGTTTCAATAAATGTCAACAAAACCATATCAACTGACCATTCACTGGAATGATCTGATTCAGGTTATTCTAATGTGGGGTGACATGACATTGTTTTGCTGAAATTATTTTTAATTTTTTTTTTATCCATTCAATATGTAAATTAAGCATGTACATGCAGTTGATTCATCAGCTAAAGGGTTGATACATCTCTTTGTTATGGGATTGACCAAGTCAGCTAACTTTGTGTTAACTTTGCCTCCGAATTCTCCAACAGGCTTGACCTCTTGAAAATAAGCCCACATATACACTTTTGCCCTCTTTTACTTCATGCCCCCCCCCCCCCCCACCACCACCCGGGCTTATTCCCAAGTCAGTACAGTATTGCAAATGCAGAACAAGTATAAAGTTATTATACTGCCTACTTCAGAGGACTCATACCCCAGCCATTGGTTACCAGGTCCTACCTTACTATGAAAACAGAACTTGCGTTCCTCAGTACTTAACTGGTAGAATGCTAAATTATTTTTGGTCATTCTTTTTTCTTTTTTTTAGGGGGGGGGGGGGGGGGGGGGGGTTAAGGTCATATACTTATGCACAATGGCTAATCATGACCGTGACAGTTTTATGGGTGGAGGAAGCCGGAGTGCCCGGAGAGAACAACCAAGCAATGATGAGCAGCTGCCAGCACCCCAATAACTCCGCACTGCAGCACAAGCAGGGTTAGATTGGTTGAAGACATGTGTACCATCGACGTGCGGTACGCCTTAGTACATGGTGTCATCGTGCCCCCATGTGGACAATCATGGTTAAGTGCCTCCCCAAGGACACAATGCAGGAATCTGAGTTGATCGCTCAGATGGTCACCCATCCGAGGATTAACCGGGCTCGACGTTGCTTAACTTCGGTGATCTGACGAGAAATGGTTACAGCAACACCACCGCGCACCCTTTTGGTCATTCAAATTTGTCCACCTATCTTTGCCTTGTTACAATTTATGGGAGAGTGCCTAGTGGCACTCTCCCATAAATTATAACAAGGCAAATCCCATCAGACTTAATAATTTCAATTCAAACATAATATAAAGCACATCCACAGAATATGAAGCTATTAAGCTGTGGTACCTGGTAACTCTAAACCTAAGTATTTTATTGAATTTCTCATAAAATCAAATCATGTTTTCTGCACAACAGCTATAACTTATGGTGATGTAAAATTCACAGTTTTGCATCAAGACATCTTTGTAAAGAACAGCACTTCTATTTATAGAGGTATATTTTGATAACAAGAGCATGTAATTTCCTCTACTGGGAAACACAGTATTTTTGTTCTGGGCAGGAAAATCTGTCTACGGCCCAAGGAAACTTTGATCCGATTCTAAATCATCCTGATAATTTGATTTGAGTTGTATTGTGCAGATTCAGAAATTTTTTAAGTGTAGAAATATTCTCAAAATATTAACAGGTGTCTCCACTTGATCTCTTCCTCTATTATCAGTTCTCTTGTACAAGAGACCGGATGACAGAAGAAGAGTTCAATGAGGTTCTACTTTTGAAACAACTTTGATTCCATTTCTTCAATAATCTATTTTCTGACTCTTTGTCCAATCAGACAAATTGCCATTCGATGCAAAACTTGAGTGGAGACTAACAATATTTACTATATTCCATGGGTGTAAGTAAATGCAGTACCTACACATGTAACTTAAAATGTAGTGGGATTCCATCAGATTTGAAATCCATTGCCTGATTCGATTTGAATTGACAAAACATCTGAGATTCACAGGGCTCTATATCTGCTTGCAGCATCCAAAGAGTTAAATACTCCATTTTATCATCTGAAGTACCAGAGTATGTGGAAACGACTAAATTGTAGTGACTTGAATACCCCCTGTTAATTGCAAATATTTCAACCCACAAAATGATTATTCAATTTTATTAGGTCCTACTGTATGTAAATATTTGATCTTCACATCCATTCTGCTTGAAATGGTGCAGAAATGCTAAGCATCTTTTAATGGTTGATTGCTAAATTATTTTGAAATCAAAATTTGTTTAAGGTCTATGGGAACTAGTGAATGTCCCAAAATGGACAAAAACAAAAGAGTTCCAAAACAAGTAAATTAAACAATTTTCATATAAACGGTGACAAGCAATGATACTGCTTTGATCTAAAGAATATTTCGAGTGCTGAAGTTTTAAACTAAAAAGTAATTTTATTGTTGAAAATCAACTTTTAAAATGTAACAACAGTATATTTAATTTGAATTTAAGGAATATGAAAGGTGAGAATTTCAAAATAAACAAAATTCCATTACTTATATAGGCCCTTAAAGAATATTCCTCATACTGAACTAAGTAATAATAAATATTAACCCAGGGACTTGGCTTGAACAAACTTGAATCTCACCTCCAAATATCAAAAGATTATGACTGGTGGAAGTGAAGACAATTTTTGAAGAATATTCCTCACATTGAACTAAATTATAATAATTCAGGCTCCCACAGAGAGCCAAATTATCAACCCAGGGACTTGGCTTACACAAATTTGAATCTAAAAAAAATTCCTCCTTTTGAACTAAGTTACAATTCGAGCTCCCACAGTGAGCCCAAATATGAACCTAGGGACTTGGCTTGAACAAATTTGAATCTTTTTTAGCTCCTGTGGTTCCCATGGGGCGACAGGGAAAAATATTTTGTCATAAATTAAGTACTTATGACCCAATAAATTTTGGGCGGGGCAAAAATTCTTGCCCCTCCCTTAACGAAGGCAAATATAGCTCCGTGAACTTCTCTTAAGCAAATCTGAGTCTACATCTCAAAAGGAAGCTGCACACCAAATATCAAGTCTCTGCTACTGCTGGTTCATGAGAAGAAGATTTTTTAAGATTTTGGTGCCCCTTGTGGGTGTGGCACCACCCAGGGAGAGGGGCAACTTCGTTTGAACAAATCCGAATTGGCATTTGGTAATAAACATTTACCCAACATTTGAATAAAATTGGGCTTGTGGTTTTGGAGGAGAAGTTTTGTAAAGTTTACGATGGATGACGAACGACGGACGGAAAGTGATCAGTAAAGCTCCCCTTGAGCTTCGCTCAGGCGAGCTAAAAATATCTTGAAAATACTCAGTGGGTTAAGAATTAGATATTGTGCCAGTACTTTTTCAATAATGCACAAATATAGGCTTCTTGAACTCAACCAGTTTACCCATAACCTAACTTAACAGATGAAAATGGCCAGTGCTGTTCTTAAAAATCATTGTTCAAATTTGATTATATTGTCACATTTTGTTTTGAAAACAACAATTTATTTTACATATGTCATCTTCTTTTCAATTTGGGAAAAGGTTAAAATTGCGACAAGAAGTTGGCAAAATTCCACATTTTGTGATGAAATGCATTTTATGAAGACTGATCAATTTTAGAGTTTCCCAACTCTGTCATATGAAAGAGTATAAAATGATAAAACAAGTGCACTGCCAGGCGGTGGATCACTGCCTATGAAGAAATTGTGCTAGTCATGACTAATCAACCATAAAAAACAGTATCTGTTGGATTATCACATGGACAATCTAAAGTCCCTGAAAATCCATGATGACTGCCATGGTGGCCATCTTGGATATGCCAGAATGCTGGGTATCGAAAGGAACCATCCTCTAGTCAATCTTAATCAACCATAAAAAAGCTGTTTCTGTTAGATTTATAGTTTTCAAGTTAACGTGTGGACAAGTCCCTGAAAATCCAAGATGGCTGTCATGGTGGCCATATTGGACATGCCAGAATGCTGGTTATCGAAAGGAACCTTCCTTTCGTCATGCTTAATCAACCATAAAAAAGCAGTATCTATTGGATCTATAGTTTTCAATTTATCGCACGGACAATCAAAAGTCTCTGAAAATCCAAGATGACGTGGTGGCCATATTGGATATGCCAGAATGCTTGTTATCGAAAGGAACCTTCCTCTAGTCGTGATTAATCAACCATAAAGAAATAGTAGCTGTTAGATGTATTGTTTTCAAGTTATAGTGCGGACAAACAAAAGTTAACGGATGGACAGATGGATAGAAAGATGGATGGACAGATGGATGGACAGATGGATGGATGGATGGATGGATGGATGGATGGATGGATGGATGGATCCAAAAATTCCCATTTCATTAACTGGTTGAGTACTGAATTATTTTTTGAAGGTGATTTGAAGCATGAGTATTTTTTTTTCAAAGAAACCATGCTACCAGCAAGAGTAGCCGTAGTTTAGAAAGATTTTGTTCATAAATAATTGTTTGGTTACAATTTATTGGAGAGTGCCAATAGCACCCTCCAATAAATTGCTATCGAACAATTTTATGCAAGAGTTTTTTTTTCTACTTCTGAGCAACCATTAAGCTAATGCATACAATACAGTGTAAAGCAACTAAAGTGCCTTCCAGCACTTTTCAATAGAGCCATGATAGTGGCTTCTAGCACTTCACCAGTTAATATGCAACTAATTAACAAATCACAAAAAAAATTTGTCAGCATGTTTCATTAATTTTGGCTGTCAGAATTTGTTCAATAATTCTCTTTTTATTCAGTTTGTATTCACTATCATATAATTGTAATAAACTACCATTAGCTTCTGAATAAATAAGAAGCACATTCACTGAAGTGAAGCCTCTATTGCAATGCAGGCCCTTCTCAACAGTGCTCTGATTTTAACTTTCAGCACTTGGATGGCTGAAGCTAGATTTTTTCTTCTTTTTTGTCAGATATACCCTGGATATAAGCTCTATTTTTGGTCAGATATATTCTGATCCTTCAGTAAAAAAATGTTTGAATAAATAGGCCTAAAAAATGTATCTCTCCTCCACCAAATATAACAAAAGGCCACTGGTGTTTACATTCACATACTTATGCACAAGGGCTAATCATGACCGAAAAAGTGTGCAATTCGAGGTATTTGAAAAAAATTGAATTTTTTTAGGTCAAAAAAGTGACATAACTCTGGCAAATAATGTAGGACCAAACCCCAATTTAAACTTGATCTGTATTTTATGTTGATAGGGGGGTGTGGTGGCATTGCGGTAACCAGTTCTCGTCAGATCACTGAAGTTAAGCAACATCGAACCCGGTTAGTCCTCGGATGGGTGACCGTCTGAGCGATTAATTCAGACTCCCGTGTTGTGTCTTTGGGCAAGCCACTTTACCTCAATTGTCCACATGGGGGCACAATGGATGATGATGTGTACTAAGGCATACTGCACATCGATGGTGCGCATGTCTTCAACCAATCTAACCTTGCCTGTGCTGCAGTGGGGAGTTATGATGTTGGGGAGCTAGCAGCTGCTTGTCATTGCTCGGTGGTTCTCTCCGGGTACTCCGACTTCCTCCACCCGTAAAACTGTCACTGTCATGATTAGCCCTTGTGCATAAGTATGTGAATGTAAACACCAATAAATAACTAAATAATTTTATATTGATACACCTACAGACCAAATTTTATTTGAATTTGTCAACAGCAATTGAAGTTATCATCGGGAAACTCAAAAAAATGAATTTTCAAAGTTGAAAAAGGGGCTTAACTCTGGCCAAAATTGTCGGACCTCACCCCGATTAGAACATGACCTGTATTTTATATTGATACACCTACATACCAAATTTTATTTGATTTGGCCAACTATAACGGAAGTTATCGGAAAACAAAAAAAATGAATTTTCGAAGCTGAAAAAGGACATAACTCGGGCAAAAATTGTTCGACCACACCTTGATTTGAACATAACCTGTATTTTATGATGATACACCTACATACCAAATTTCATTTGACTTGGCCAACCACAACTGAAGTTATCATCAGGAACGGAAAGTTGAAAAAGGGGAAAAACTCTGGAAAAAATTGTTGGACCATACCCCGATTCGAACTGAGCCTGTATATTATGTTGGTACACCTACATACCAAATTTCATTTGATTTGGCCAACTATAACTGAAGTTATCATTGGGAAACCCCAAAAATAATTTTTTTAAGTTTGAAAAAGGGACATAACCTGGGAAAATTTGTCTGACCGCACTCCAAAGGGTCAGCCGAGTGGGCGACTAGGGCCAAGAAGTCGCCTTGTCATTCCTCAAGTCACCTTGGCTTACATTGGGGGTGAAATTCAAGTCGCCCTGCAGAACTTCCTTGGGAGACATGGCAGTTTTATGCATTTTCTTGTGTTTTATTTTATTTTTTTAAATGCTTCCACATTCATTAAGTAAACACGACTGCTGTTAAAATCCGTCATACATTTCTAAAAATAGCCTAAACTAGCCTAATTTTATATTTGTGAAAAGAGTTGTAATGGCGTAGTCATTTGTACAATACGCCCCAACCGGTAGCAACCAGCTCAAAGTGGCTGTTTAAAACAAAGTGCCAGCAAAAACAACTAATCACTCAAGACACGCATTGTGTCATTTAGAATTTATTAAAATTAACCACCATTTCAAAAAAATAAAAAATGTGAAGGAAATAGTTCATACATAAAAAGTCGAAATTGCTAATGGTTGCAGTAGGCTACATTCTTTTCCATTGAAAAATTTGTTCCATTGAAATTCGCACTGCAATTTGCATTGAAAGTTTTTCTTTGAAAACTTGTGTTCCAAGAGGGTTAAATGTAATAAGGCTATGATATAAATCACACATATAAGGATGGATAAAAATGGCAGGCCTTCATTGCACCAATCGCACGTGTCAATGTGAGATGGTCAGCAGAAATTGCCATTTTTCTGCACAGTGACAGAAGGGAAGGGAGACAACTGTAATATTTTGTCATTTACCTTAGAAATAAATTAACTCAAATTGTTAATAATGCTTAAATAGCGAAGGTTATCGAAAACTTTTTTAACTACGCTTTTTAATTAAATTAGGGCATTCAGAAAACATGAATGACCCAGCTTCTTATGTGAACTTGAAATTTTAAATACTTTAAATATTTTTTTTAAAAAGAATATTCTTTCTCTAAAAGAGAGGAACACTCTCACAATGGGTAATCCTAAATTCTAATCCACTGCATTGAGGCAAAAAATACAAAATCAACTGCATGGTAACCATAGTCATCACTGGTAGGGAAAGAGTTAGGGCATTCAGAAACCATGAAAGAGTTGGATTTTTTTCTCCACAATTTGTCATGTTAGCTGTCATTGTGTACCCTATGTACATTTATTTTGACACGATGTCATATATGTTTTGTATTTTTCTGACTTCTCTGTCATGTGGCCAAATATAATTAAAGTTATTATTGGGAAACCAAAGTGGGATGGATGCAAGGATGGATCGACGGATGCAAGGATGGATGGATGGATGGATGGATGGATGGATGGACACCGGCTATTTTAATAGTCCCCTGAAAAAAATTTTTTAGGGTACAAAAAGAAATATAATGCATTCTTCAAGGAATCTAAAACAGGAACCACATAAAACAAAAACCCTGCCACTGATGCTCCTGAAGCAAAAAAGGTGATGGCTGATCCTTATTTTTCTCTAAAATTTGAGTTTTTATAATTGAGTGACCTTGAGCTTAGTCATTCAGACTTGGTGGTGCTACACAACACACATATCCTTTGTCCTTTACCCTTGAATGAAGTTTCACGAAAATTCACCCAGCCATTTTAGAGTTATGACCAAGAAAATTTTCTGCAAGGACAGAAAATATCACACCTTCCCTCTGTTCTTTACCCTTGCGTGAAGTTTTGTGATTTATAGAATTATCACGAAGAAACAATTTTCCAGTCATGTACTTTTGAGAGTTACATTGTAGGGGTGGGATGGGAATGTTCACTTATTTATATGGTTTTAACAATACTTTCAACAGCCAAGGTCACCTCATGTTAGAGGGGGTGGGGGAGGGAGGGGGGGGGGGTTGTTCAAGAGTTAGAAATGGGAAGGAAATTATGCCACAAGAAGCAATCCACAATGCTGACCCTAACCATCCCAAGGTAAAATTTACAAATCCTAATCCAACACACATAACTGACACTAAACCCCAACTCCATAATGTAGCTCTCAAAGTGGATTTAAGATGCACCACCCTTTGGGAGCATGAAAATACTTTAAATTGTAAAATGTTCTTTAAGGCTTTCAAGCAAATTTATAACTGTTTACTTATTTACGTAATACAACTGTGCAGGTGACACTATCAATATATTTTCCCCACAAAATTTAGTAATTTTTTAATATAAAACAAATGCAAGGTAAAGCATATGCCTATGCCTATGTTTGTACAGTGTTGCATTTATTACAACAGGTGAAGACTTGTATGTGATTGCACTTTAAACATCCCAAGCTTTGTTGAAAATATGAACCTCATCATGTTTGTATTGACCTGTATTGACGAGAAATTTCACTATATTTCAAAATCCAACAAGGGCTATAACTCTGAAAAATATAGCAAATGAGGCCCAGCCTATGCGGATAGACTTTCCCCCATGTAGGCATATCATTATACCAAAGAACATTTGAACTGAAGCTTGACTTAAAACACATCTTGTTTCCAAAAGCATGAAGTCTCATACTATATTTCAAAATCCACAAAGGGCTATAATTCTGGTAAAATTTAGAGGAGATGAGGTCAACCCTATGTTGATAGCCTTTTCCCTGTGCTGGTCTATCACCATCCCAAAGGATATTCAAGTTGAAATATTGGTGGCTGATATACAACATAAAACACTTGTAGAAACAAGAAATCTTAGTATATATCAAAGTCCAAGGACTATAACTATGGTACAAATTAGCAGATGAGCCCCCACACTATGTTGATAGCTCTCCCCTCCCCAAGCAGGCCTATTGCAACATCAAAAGGGCACTCAAATTTGATGATTTGAGTTTTGTCACAAAATGTTCGAATGGAGGTACGGAGGGATTTCTCAACTATTTACCTCAAGCCCTTCTACCTACTCATATCAGAGCATGGGGTATGATTAATTATTTAACCCATGCACCTGTTTCAATGAGGGGTCATAAGATATAATACTATTTTCGGAAATTAAATATTTACCCCACAGGAGGGCCAAAAACAGTCAGCGCTTTTCACAAAAACAGCTATTAAAATTTTATTTTTTTCATTTTTGCTTAAAAAATATAGCTTATGATCCCTCAATGGAACAAGTTTGATGAGCATGTTCAAAGAGGGGTCATAAGCTATGTTTTTAGGCAAGAAATGAAAATTATTAGGTTTTCAAGCATCGTTTGGGCTACTGTCATCCTCTTGTCATGTTAGGTACAAGGTTATCTTCTACATATTAACTCCTCGCATGCTGCAAGCAGATATTCCTGCCAGGACACCAATATTATTGCCAACAAAAAAGGTATAATGTGGCTTCTGTTCAACAGAATTCATCACTGTAAATTGGACCAATCATATCACGAATTATAACTGGGTTTCATTTGCTTTTTCCATCAAAACCAATCATGGCTGCTTTGACTGGATTTCATGAAAAAAATTCAAGAAACTACTGAACAAGTTAAGAGATAAAGCAGACTATGTAACCAGAACAAAAATGACCTACCTTGATTTTACCCTTCTAATGACCTCCAATACATATCTGCCTGGAGTTGTTGCATTATATGCCATTAACAATGGATATGCCGTCGGAGCAAGAAGCTGCAAATAAGAACAAAGCTAAAACTAGAATCCAATAAGTTCTTTGTTCCGATGAGTGTGTATACTACACACAGAATGATTTGGTACACAGACACCCATTGGGGGAATAGATTCCCATACTCCTACTTTTGTAGTCCAAAAGAAACTTGAGGATGCCCAGTTAGACAACTGGTTAGCCTGTTAGTAACTTGGAAAGTAGTTTTCTCCAGGTACTGGGATTTTCTTCGCCTGTAAAACTGTCAAGACACAACATGACACTAACTGTTGACAGTGTCAATAAAACTCCAATAAATTTATAAAAATTAATCAATAAGCAGAAATCTGAGGACCCAACTAGAAAAATTATAATTCATAGATCACGGGGCAGAGTACCATCAAATAAATTAATAAATCAATAAGAAGAAAATAAATTAAGTATCCCAGAGGCAATCTTTACTTCATGGACCATCAAGCTCACTACTACATTTGTCTTTTGCTTTCTCAACTCTCCGATGTGAAAATATCAATACTTTGAGCAGCACGTTCCAATCATACAACTAGGAATTTACAACCAATTGAATTTTGTTTGACAGAGCTCAGTGAGCTCAATATAGCTATGACCTATGCATAGCCATTTTGCTGGCATCACATGGGTCACGTTACCCTGGTGGCCATCTTGGATTTTATGAAAATTTTGTAATTTTTACCAATTAATCCCATATAATATATGAGCAATGGGTCAATATCATCTGAAATGTGTCTGAAATGTCTTAGTTATTAACTTAGACCAATGATGGACAAGAAAATGATATATTAGGAAGCTATTTGTTGTCATTTATATCATTTATATCATTTGCCACTTCATACGGATCTCCCCCTTGATTAACAAATTTTGCTTATATGAACTAGCATTGTGGGATTGAATGGGCAATGTATGATTTCTCCTGTACCACATGGACTACATTCTTTAAACTTCCCAGGAACATATACATACACCTATAGGCATTGCATAGCCGCTTTGGTGTCAACACATTGGTCATGTGACCCCAGTGGACATCTTAAATTTTAAGGGAATTTTGGGATTTTTTTCATTTTTGCGATGGGATATACAGATGATGGGTCCTAACCATCTGGAAATCTGCTTTATGAGCTAGTAATTTTCTGGCACCAATGACAGAACAACAGGAATTATTTTATGAGGATATTCCCTAGAAAAATGAGCTTGAAGAAATCAACTGGGTCCAGACCATCGGTGTCTACTAATAAACTAGGGGCGACGAGCATGCTGGGTTAACCAACAGCTATCAAAAGGATCACAATTGGGATATGTCTCCCATTCCAATGCAGAATCGACCTGCAGTGCATTTGCCTGACTACTTTGTAAATATCACCTACCACCAACATTAGCTATCCACCTGACTGCGACAGAAGAGGATCCATCATTATCTCATTCTTATTCTCATCATCCTCTTCCGTGTCTTTGTTGCTGAGATCATCACTGTCAGAATCATGAAATATACAGCCAATAGCTTTCTCCAGACTCAATCGTTTGCAAGAAGACATTTTTCAAACAACGCGCGTGGAAAACAAAACACAAGTGATGCTTCCAAGAAATTATCTCGCTCTAGCATGGATGAATGATTTTACCTTGACTGATGACACCTGGCTTGACCTTGACCTCTTTTTGGCCCACAATCGCCATCGCCAAAACGCGGAATGCACACACATAACATACAAAAAGAAGACACCTGCAAATAATAGAGTTTTTTTTCCTTAGACCAAAATTCACCATAGATACATACGAAATTCGCAATAATGCAAGAGTGGCATTGGCCCTGAACTTCACATTTATGCTAGACTGGTGCCGAAAGAGTTAAGAGGAAAATTTGCTGCTTGAAATCTTAAAATTGTAATATATAGTGTGAAGAGAGTTTCTTTAAATTTTGACATAATAGTGCAGATGGTTAAGTTTCCACTGGACAAGCAAGTTAACACTTTTTTGGCAGTTACTTCTATTTTCTAATCACAAGTCCTTTGAGAATACAATGTAGGATAATTGGAAGTGAAATTATTATGCCTAAAAGTTAGTTTGTTCAGTGAGAATGCTGGAATACCATCTAATGGTTCTGGCATATCAGGTATCTCACCTCATATTATTTGATCTCGGGTGAGTAGCTGCCATTACCATTTTGAAGCATTTGCACTTGCATCAAATTTTCAAAATTAGAATTAAAACAAAATGAGATAATTTTAGTACCAAAAATATTTTCAGGGTACCCTATTTATTGATTTAAAACATTAAATATTTAAAAAATGGCTAGAAAATATTGTTATTATTTGTAGTCCGCAAAGTTCTTTGTTGTTATTACAATTCTATCGATTTATTATACTAAAGCGAACATTTTCTTCACAGTTTACTCAACAGATTAAAAGTGATTTTTTGAATGTTTAAAAGTACTTTGTCAACCCTTTTCAGGTGGTAATGACAGTAAATGTATGCAAGTGTATTTCAGATATGCTTGTAGTGATGAATTTTATTTTGTAAACAAATATCATACTTTGAACAATGACAATTGTTTACTGCCACCATGGATATGTACCACTGCCAGTTACTGTTGACGATCAGCATGGAGCTGTCAATAATGGTTTCTAAAAAATAAACATTCGGTTGTGCTTGGTTTCTCATGAAAATATATTAATCCCTTGATTTACATGGACTTTCAGCATAATAAATATGTTACATGGTGTGTAGCTGGCTGATATGTTTCCATACAAGGCACTGAGTGTTCATATCAGGTGAGGTTTCACACTCAGGGGCTTGTATGGAAATGCATCTGCCAGCTACATGCCATGTAACTTATTATCCCTTTTTGGACAGTTAATACCGTATCCTGACAATGATCGAGGTAAAGCAGGAGCAACGGAATGCTTTTAAAGTAGGTTCTTAAGTTATTTCAAGAGGCCTTATCTGAAGAGGCCATCCCAGCACCAGATGCTGAAAGCACAAATCATGGTTGGGGTGGGGTGCTGATGATCCATATATTTACCTTCAGTGTGTCGGTAATTCAAGAAATGAAACTGGAGATGGTCTGCCACCTGCTATACCCTCACCTTGGCATACCGCCTAGTGTGGGTGACTGAAAAGTGGCATTCAATTTTTCTAAGTAAAAAAAAAATCCAATATGGCCACCAGTCGGCCATCTTGAAAACAAGCAGGAAAATGAAAGTGTCAATGACACTGTAGCTCAACTTGTCAAGACAAAGACATGTACATGTATAGTATGTGACACAGCAATGACAAACATCTAGGTAATGACCTGATAACAAAGGTACATATAAAGTATTGTAATGGTCTAAATACTGACTGTTGCCTGTAACAAATGTATAGGTAAAGTATTGTAAAGGTGGGTGACAGTCAGATGCTAAACTAGAAAAGAAATCTTTTGAGTCCCAGAATGGGTCTAACTGACCCCCAAAATATTTGTTCTCATTGCACAGTGATAACAAAGGCACCCCAAAACACACTCGTTCCTGTCCCAAGGTGAAGACAACAGTGCCCAAGAAGTTTTGTGAAGATCAGTTCATAAATATGAGCTGTATAGAACTTGTGACAAAAAACTGATTGGACCTAATTTCGGTACAAAATGGCCACTGGCACCCATCTTGAATTCTGGACCGTACCCAGAAACCCTCATTCTCATCCCAAGGTGATAACAAAGGTACCCAAGAAGTTTTGTGAAGATCGCTTCATAAATACAGCCTCTACCCTGAGCCGTATTGACATGTGTGCTTACATTGTGTAAGTAGCACTGAATAAATCAAAGTTCATCTAATTTGCATAATTTCTGCACGAAAAAAAACCCCTTAGAATATGTGATGTATTCCATGTTACTAAACATTCATACAAAAATTTATTCAAATCAGAACTTTCATACAGAAGTTCTGTACAAAAGACTGATTGCACTAATTTTGGTACAAAATGGCTGCTGGTGGCCATCTTGAATTTTGGACCACACCCAAAAACACTCACTCTCATCCCACGGTGATAACAAAGGTACCCAAGAAGTTTCGTAAAGATTGGTTCATAAATATGGCCTCTAGTCTGAGCTGTATAGAAGTTGTGTACAAAAAACTGATTAGACCTAATTTCGGTACAAAATGGCCACTGGCAGCCATCTTCAATTTTAGACCGCACCCAGAAACACTCGTTCTCGTCCCAAGGTGATAACAAAGGTACCCAAGACATTTCGTGAAGATCAGTTCATAAATACAGACTCTAGTCTGAGCCGTATTGACATGTGTACTTACTGTGTGTAAGTCGCACTGAAAAAATCAAAGTTCATCTAATTTGCATAATTTCTGCACGAGAAAAAAACCCGTATTATATGTGATGTATCCCTTGGTACTAAACATTCACACAAAAAATTATTCAAATCAGCGCTTTCATATGGAAGTTCTGAGCAAAAATCTGATTGCACCTAATTTTGTACAAAATGGCTGCCATCGGCCATCTTGAATTTCGGACCGGACCACAAAACACTCGTTCTCGTCCCACGGTGATACCAAAGGTACCCAAGAAGTTTCGTAAAGATCGGTTCATAAATACGGCCTCTAGCCCGAGCCGTATTGGCATTTGCACTTACAGTGCTGAAAGTAACCCCAAAAAACATCAAAATTAGTCTAATTTGCACAATTTACGCACGAGAAAAAAACCTGTATTATATGTGATGTATCCCATGGTACTAAACATTCATACAAAAATTTATTCAAATCAGAGCTTTCATATGGAAGTTCTGTACAAAAAACAGATTTCTGCATCGTCGGTAAAAAATGGCGGCTGGCAGCCATCTTGAATTTCGGACCGCACCCAAAAACACTCGTTCTCGTCCCACGATCATAACAAAGGTACCCAAGAAGTTTCGTAAAGATCGGTTTATAAATACGGCCTCTAGCCTGAGCCATAGCAGCTTGGCACTTACAGCTCTGAAAGTAACACTAAATAAATCAAAGTCAGTCTAATTTGCATAATTTACGCACGAGAAAAAAAACCCGTATTATATGTGATGTATCCCATGGTACTAAACATTTATACAAAACTTTATTCAAATCAGAACTTTCATACAGAAGTTCTGTACAAAAAACTGATTTTTGCATCATCGGTACAAAATGGCCGATGGCAGCCATCTTGAATTTCGGACCACACGTAAAAACACTCGTTCCCGTCCCAGGGTCATAACAAAGGTACACAAGAAGTTTCGTAAAGATCGGTTCATAAATACGACCTCTAGCCCGAGCGATAGCCAATTGTTGACGTACGGACAGACGGACAGACAGACAGATGGACGGACGGACAGACGGACAGATGGACAGATGGACAGATGGACAGACGGACAGATGGACAGATGGACGATGGACGACGGGCCATGACAATAGCTCAAATTTGACTTTGTCAAAGTTGAGCTAAAAATTATTTCACACACTTCCCCTCATCATGTTGATCATTTTTGTGAAGTTTCATGAAAATGTGGCTAAAACTGTGGAAGTAGTTCGCTCAACAAGTTTACATAAAAAAACATCCAATATGGCCACCAGTTGGCCATCTTGAATCTGATCAGGAAAAAAATCACAGATACACAGATGATCAAAACTAGTATATGTATCAGCCATCAGACAAATTCAAAATCAATACATATGTTTGACTGGCAGAGTGGTACATTGCAGTTATATCAGGTGGTATGGTTGGTTAAAGCACAATTTTATTGTGAAGAATTTAGCATTTAATTCACAAAAAGATGTAGAGAAGTGAATGCTTATGGTGGAAGTACATGTACAGAGTTCAAAAAGTTTCTCATGACAAAGGAATTTTATATTCATCTGTGTAAATGATGGACATAACATTAAGACAGAACACAATTTGGGTGAAGTACATAGACTGGAATCAACGACCTGAGCTGGAGTTTTCCCTGTATGTCAGGATTGTCAAAGACACGCATGAAATACAGGGAAAAATCCCCAAAAGGGTCACTGATTCCTGTCGTCATGTACAGTATGGCCACCGTAGACTGGTCACTTTCCACGCATGGGCAATATTCCACAGACGCAATAATATTAAGATTCCAAAAACTATTTATAGGAATAATCATTACTAGACCTGTTTGTAAGCACAGTTAATGAAATGCCCCTGCAATGTGCAGGCCAACCCAAAATGAAGATTGCTATCAAGTCGATTTTTAAAAATATCTTTGGGTGCTTCATTAATTAAAATTTTGCTGGCGATGATTTTTATTACCTGGTAAACGCATGTGTGGACATCACTGCCCACGCATGGATTACGACCCATCCATGGCACCTGTACTGGACTCTACCTGACTTGTGTTCTGTGTTTATACTACGATTAAACCTGAATTAAGTAAATGAAGCCGATATTGTTAAAGAAAAATATCACTTGTGGTAGCCTCTTTACATTCTTACTTGACATTGTTAGGTGACGAAGCATTTCATTCATGTCATAACATCACAATGTTACTTGGATGTGTAATGACCCATCTGATGCATTCTTACATGACATTCTTACAAGTAGGCTGGATTCCACATGTGGTGTAGCAAGCACAATTCTCAATGCCTGTATCGTATCCGGTAATGTTGAATACATACATCAAGCATGGTATGAAAATTTTTATTCACATAACAGGGATTTACTCTACAACACATACACACAATTAACAAGTCAAATTTATTCTAAATGTATGGTATATATTTTGGTGTTTCAAAATGATAAATTTAAAGTAGTTTGTATATTTTTTATACTTACCAATGGCCCAGACTTAGCTGGTGAAACCTCAATATTATTAAGGGCCAAACACAAATTTTGAACCCCCCCCCCCCCCCCCCCCCCCCCCATCCAAAAAATCTGCATACAATACAGTACAATATCAAAATTAAAAGTCCTGTCTGGCCTGCCATACTTTTAGTACTTGCGCATATGCAGTACCCAGGAAGAGAACGGAATTGGTGTCAACATCAATCTTTTGTTTGGCCCAAAGTCAGTAAACAAATGAACTGACATCTGTGCAATAAAATCTCATTTTTGAAGATACTAGACACAAATCAATTATGGTTTTAATGGATTCAACAGTGTAGCAGGATGTTGGAAGTGAATAACGGTGGTTTTGGATGTTCAGGGCTGTAATTTTATAATTTTTATGTAAATTTATTCTTGTTCCCCAATTGTGGCCCTCCATACTTTTAGTACTTGTGCATGTGCAGTACCCAGGAAGAAACCAGAATTGGCACCAAAATCATTCTTCCTAGTTGTGTCTACTAATGTTACAACTCAGTGGGGAGGTATGAGTGCCCACTCATGGGAGGGCCATACCCATCTGGGCCATTGGTAAGTATAAAAAATATACAAATTACTTTAAATTTATCGTATTTTTATACTAATACCAATGTCCCAGACTTAGCTGAATCCTAAAAAGGCAGAGGGCCTAGGACTTAAAGGAATAGCAGGCCAAAAGCTCCTTAGCCTGCATTAGAACTCCCAAGGTGAAAAGGAGATTAAAATTTTAAGGAATTACATACATGTCTCTCAAAACAACAATAGAGAAGACACACCACCAAAATAAGGA
The DNA here is from genome assembly GCA_031216915.1 of Pictodentalium vernedei. Lineage (NCBI taxonomy): Eukaryota > Metazoa > Mollusca > Scaphopoda > Dentaliida > Dentaliidae > Pictodentalium > Pictodentalium vernedei. The sequence continues at coordinate 459,541,144 of CM062296.1, read as the reverse complement.
GCAATATCCAAGTAATTCCCTTATTACTTAGCATAAATGATTACGCTAATTGGGTGTAACGAGCCACCAATTTTAAGGCTAGTCCGGAATAAGACACTTAAAATTAGGAAAAGCATCTCCAAGAGTGAGAGACTAACGCTCACAAACACAAGTCATATATAAAGTAACAAGCTGTACATAAGATCAGAATAAACTACAGATGATAACAGCTTCACTCATAGTTACATACTTAATATAAGGCCAGAAGAGGAAAAGAGAAATCACCCCCTTCCCCTCTTTTCTGGAAGGAATGATCTTCAAAACAAAGAAGGAAGCAGCCTGGAATCAGCAAAAAAGTGGTACAGAATAATATATAATATTCACCTAAAAGGCACCCGGTTAATAATAATTATTAATTATTGGTGCTTAATGCCACATCAGCATCGAAGGCTATATCGTGGTGATCCCGGTTATTAAAATCAAAAGCTTCTAAATGTATGCCACATCTGGAATACGTAGATAGGTCAAAAACGGGCGATATAAATATGTACAACCTTAAACTTGACCAACTGAATCCCAATGGAAAGTTATGTGAAAGAACTTATATGATTCTGAGCCAACCAACAGGTGACCACGTTCAGGTGTACAATTAATTCCAGTGATGAACATCCAAATTGTAACTGTTCAATTGTATGAGAATAGGAATTCCCCTTGTGTACTCCTTCTGGTTGAAGACTGGATTCAGAATCTAGAATGGGATATGATTAAAACAACCCATCATGGACTGTCCCCAAATAATCTATAGTTCTCTAGGTCGTTAAAACCAATAACTGTTCGGAGAAAGAATATACCACTCCAAATAATGAAGCCAAAAATAGAGAACGTATGCAGAGACGGCCTGTAGGAAACTCCATAACTGATCCAACTAGCCCCAAATTCTCATAAGCTCTATACTAAAGCAGATCAAGAATTTAAGAGAATCTATTTAATAATACATATGCCTAATAATAATACATATTATGCATGCAATCAATAGAATCCCACATGTACCCTCGTCTGAATACAGCCTGTATCAACAGCGTGACCGAGCGATACAAAATCTAACAGAAAACTGAAGGCATAATAACAACATTAATGTGAATAGCATGTGGAATAGACTCATACATCATAACAAAAGCAGACAACTCTGAGCGAAACTTCTCAGAGTGGACTAATTGCCACATTTGAAGAATGTCGTCCAGATAATCAACATGCCTGCCACACAGGTACACGAAGGCTAGCAATATCAATCGAATGTATTCATGAAATAATTTGGAATCCAAAAACAGTTACTGTTCAGGAATCATATGCTGGTATACAACTTATGAAAGACCAACGACCGGAAGCAAACCAACTTAAGAGTGGATGCGCCCCTGATGTCGCCGTTAGACCACAACCCACCCACCAATCGAAGAGCAATAAAAGGCATGCATATAACTGAATGCATACAAGGCTTACAGGAAGACAACTACATCCTGCCCTGCAATCGCCTCTTAACATATTGTGGGGGGGGTGGGGGGGGGGGGGTGGATGGGAGGGGGCTTGGTTAGACGAATATATCATATCGAACCCCCCTCACCCACTTTACTTGAATCGCAAGATAAGTAAGGCTGGTGCAGTAATACTAAAGCTTAGAACAGTGACAGATTCCTTTTTCACTGTAGGAAAAGAAAACTTCATGCTACTTTCCCAAAGCTCTACTGCTGCTGCTATTCTCAATAAAGAATAATACAGCTAAAAGGCTTATAGTTAGTCAAAGCAAGCATAATCACACCAACCTGGCACGACTCGTAATGCTTTAGTGTTAGTTATCTAAAATAGTATAGAAACCATAGGGCTTCCTCACATCTGACTGACTCCATAATGTCACTAAGGACGGAGGGAGGATGTGATGAACATGGCACTATTTCAATGAATATACCCGCTGAAACAGTGTCGACATATCCCTTGAAATCAAGACAGTACACCATGGCACCAAATAATACACCATATTGACATAATATCCAATCCACTGAGTGGAAATATAATGTTCAACAACAGATGGATAAAAATGAATCGGGAGATGAAAAACTATGTTCCAGTACCCAATCTTAAAAACCGTAGATGAACTCCTTGTGCCTCGTTCCGATTATAGCAGGAAATATATTCCTGAAAAGGAGTTAACTATAGGCATTCAAAAGAACGCTCATTAATCATACTAGGTTAATATGGCATCATCAATAGGGCTAAAAGCCTCAGACAACAAACACAAAAACAGTACCACTAAGGACAGAACAAACTCTTCTCTTGTAACGGTACCTTGTCCGATAGGACAGTGATCTTAGCCTGGCTGAAGCAGCTAAAGGTCTTCCTATATGTGAAGACAATTAAATGGCTGTTAACTGCGGCCATAGAAGCTCACTAGAGGAGACTCACAATGCTAGCCGCTAATAATAGGAAAAAACACCACTCATAATTCTAGCTAAGCTATTGTAGTGTTAACAATAAGACTAAAGTCTGTGACACTAAAGAAAACAACACCGAGAAGGAAAAAATGAAATCTTTCCTTGGCGGTTCTGTTCCCCAAAGGACAGCAGTCTCAGCCTAGCAAATGAAGCTTATAAGACTTCATCTCCATGAAGACAGATATCTCGGTGTATTTTTTGTGACTTTAGAAAGCTCACAAGATGCAGACTTACAACATTAGTCACACAAGTTAAGGGAAAAAGGGACGCCCTTGATTCTTATAAGGTGTCAATAATAGGACTAAAAGCCCCAGCCGCCTAAGATTACAACACCGAGAAGGAAACAACGTACTCTTTCCTTTTAACGGCACTAATTCCAAAGAGACAGCAGTCTCAGATTAGCTAGCACAGCTAATAAGTCTTCATCCCATGAAGACAGATATCTCGGTGAAACCTGTGACTCTGAAAGCTCACTAAACAGAGACTTACGGCGTTAGCCACAACATATAAAAAAAACGCTGTAAAATATATGAGGCCACTATGACCTTAGCCGCTAAGGATAAATAAATGCAGACCACTCCAAATTCACATAAGCCGAACTAAGGCGACAACAATAGGACTAATTGCCTGTGACGCCTAGGAATACCACACCAAGAAGGAAAATGTAATCTTTCCTTCCAACGGCCTTATTCCAAAAAGCTAGTGGTCTGAGAGTAGCTAATACAGCCTAGAAGTCATATATCGGAGCAAACAGATATCCAAACAAGCCAGCTGTCTTAGCCTAACTATGAGCTATCAATCTTCTATTCATAAGGAATAGATCATTGCCTTTCTTATACTATTGCCTAGCCACGGGAGGCATCGTTAATCGGACCAAAGGTCTTCAACACCTGAGCTGAAAGATCCAGGAAGAAAAGATCTTTGTCTTTCCTTCGCCCGGTACCTTAAGCTGTTTTTTTGCCTAGCAAATGCAGACTTTTGGTCAGATGGAACAAGATTCGAAGAACTTATGAATAAAAATTTATAGTCTTAATGTGCCGTTCCATGAGGGATGTAGAATCAACCTCCGTAGCCCCCTCACCATCTGAATGTTCCATCTGAAAAACATGGTTACCATCATTCAAATGTACAGATGACTGGACCAACCCAGCACCGTCTGACAGCTCACTACCGGAGACTGTTGACATCAGAACCTCCAACTACTGGGATGCTGCAATATGTAGTGCAATCTGTGGCAGCAGGTCCATGAACGAGGCTTGCAGAGCAGTGATTATCTGCTTCTTCATCATATACTGCTCACAGGACGGAGATCTGACCCCAGATCTTTCGACACATGCACGGTATAAAAATGCCTCGAATGACTAGCCAAAGGTTAATCCGACTTTGATGGTGAAGACTGGGAACATCTCCATGGAACACCATGAACATGCAAAGTCAGACAGCTAGTCTGTGGTCTAACGTGCTTCATCGATGAAGCAGAGGAAGAAGCCATAGCTGCAACCAGCCCCGGCTGCAGTGTGGAAGGAGCATCCTGGACAGCAAGCGTGAATGGGTGTCCCAACTCACTAAAGTTTATCAAAGTGGAAACAGTCGGCCCTGACAGCTGATGGAACGAAGAGGGTTCTCCAGCTCGTGGTCTAGCACCAGACCTTGCCGATTGTTCCTTTCAGAAACTTGTAGGCTTCTACGCCTTAATGTGCTTTTTCACGGAAGTAAAGGAAGCCGTAACAACAGCTTGCCTGAGCTGAAGTGTGGAAGGAGCATCCTGACTCGCACATTTCGGACGGGTGCTCAGACTCATTGAAGTTTCTCATGATGGAAAAACTGGTAACGGGACGGAGAACGCTCTCCAACTCGTGATCTGGCCCCCGATCTCATCGAGTATTCCGTTGAAAAACTTGTAGGCTAATCCCCTTTGTGTGCGCTTCCATGTAAGAAGAAGAATCCATCCATAACCTCAATCGACCCCGGCTGCAGTGCAGAAGGAATGATTCATTCTAGTTTCTCGCAAAGGACACAGGCGATCCTGACTGCCAACGAGATGGAGAGGGTTCTCGCGATCTGACCCCAGATCTCGCTGAGCGTCCTGTCGAGAAACTTTAAGGCTTCTTCTCTTTTTGCCATTGTCGCTGGGTGAGCTTAATATTATGAGGTGCTTGCTCTACCCACATTATACTCTTCGACCGCAACGGACCTACCCGGCATCCCGGCTCCAATATAGGGACGACTGCTTCACCAGTCGAGCTAGCTGCATGCAGAGAATTAAGCTTCTAACAGCCTAAAACCTGTGGTAAAATCATGAGCACCTTGGCAGCTGGATCTGTTTACTCATCAGAGTGCGATGATGGCAGCACGTAATAGACAGGTGTCAAAGTACCATCACCATGTTCTTGTTCCTCTGAAAAAGAGACAGAAAGACTAGTATAAGCCAGCTTTGAAAGCTCCTACACCAGAACTTCACCGCCCGCCACATAGGTCGACACAGTTTCCAATGCATCCCATAGAACAAGTATTGAAGGAGTGCTGGGACTTTCGGCAAACAACAAGCCTTTAATTCCGAGGCTTTCTGGACTTACACTAAGTACCAATTATTATAATAAATACAATAATAATGAAGTCAAAAACATAAGTACGCTGCACTCCTAGTAATAATAAAGAATAAACAATGCAAGGATACATAACATAGACAATCACAACTAGAGCGCACTGTCACAGTGCCGAAGCTGTGACGATTCAAGCTACGCCAATGATGTTTTAAAACTCGTTGGTGACAAAAAAACTTGGTGACAAAAAAAACTTGTTGGTGACAAGTCCATAAATGTTACACAATTTATCCGAATGACATGCACTATTGCGAGGGTGTAGATATCATGAAGATACACTTGCATACCAAGTATGGTGTCATTCCATCAAGTATTTTAGGAGTTATGGTGTTTTTTAAAATCGTTGGTGACAGACCGACTGACAGACTGACCAACAGACAGACCGACATTGCTACATATAGAGCTGCTCATCGCAGCTAACAAAAATTTTCGAAATAAATTAAAAAAATTCGAAAAATTTTGAATAAAGCCTAAGTGCCCCAAGGGAACCTCATGAGCCCAAGGGCATCCCAACATAGCCTAAGTGTGGACAAGTACTAACTAATTAAAGCTAAACTACTGGAATAAGATATAATATGTATCCTAATAGAAAAAACAATAACTTTTTAACTAAACACTGAATTAAGTATGTATTTATTTATTGGTGTTTTAGGGTCACATACTTATGCACAATGGTTACTCGTGACCGTGATAGTTTTACGGGTGGCGGAAAGCAGAGTACCCAGAAAGAACCACTGAGCATTGACGAGCAACTGTCAGCTCCTCAACATTCTAACTCTGTTCAAGCTCTGCTCAAGCAGGGTTACAGCGGTTGAAGACATGTGTACCATCGACGTGCAGTACGCCTTAGTACACAGCGTCATCGTACCCCCATGCAGGCAACTGGGATAAAGTGCCTTGCCCAAGGACACAATGTGGGTCATCCGGATGGGGATCGAACTTGGGACCTCTAGCTTAGAAGTCCAACAGTCTACCACTGTGTCACCGTGCTCCCCCACTGAATTAATACAAATCCAAAACCTTATTGAACAGACAACAACGTCAAGAGGTAAAACTGGAAACCAACCAACAACAGACACAACAAAGGCCCAAAGTCAGTAACCGATCAAAAACCACATGATGCAAAGCTAGATCTTCATATGAAGAAAAAACAATGCACCTGGTAGACGATGCAAGAATACAATACGTCCTGAACAGAAATGAAGAGGACATAAACATAGGGGATAAATGGGATACCTATTCTGTTTTACAAGTTAAACTCCCAAGAATTTAATAAAAATCTTCCAAAAAAAGCCAAAAGAGCTTGGGAGTATAACAGGAGGGTTCAGGAGAGGGAAGGGAAGTAATACTAACAAAACAACAGTGGAGTCATTGTATAATGACGACGTTCAGAAGCATATCCCGAAAGTGTGGAACATGAATAATTTTACATAAAAATTATGAAGTTACAGCCCTGAACATCCAAAACCACCGTTATTCACTTCCAACATCCTGCTGCACTGTTGATTCCATGAAAACCATCATTGATTTGAGTCTGGCATCTTCAAAAATGAGATTTTATTGCACAGATTATTGCACAGATGTCAGTTCAGATGTTTACTGACTTTGGACCAAACAGAAGAATGATGTCATGCCAATTTTCAGTCTCTTCCTGCGTACTGCGCATGCGCAAGTATTAAAAGTATGGAGGGCCAGATAGGACTTTTAATTTTTGGTATTGTATGCAAATTTCGGGGATTGGGGGGTTTAAAATTTGTGTTTGGCCCTAAACAATATTGAGGTTGCACCAGTTAAGTCTGGACCATTGGTTTTAGTATAAAAATAATATATGTTATCAATGTATTTTCTCTACAGCAGTACAGTAAGTAATTGACTACTACTCACTGCACATAAAACTCACTTCTTTTCCTTATCTTTTGCAGTCTTCTTGATATTCCTCTGTTTTAAGTGACTCTTCTTTATGCAATTCTAATGCTTCCATTATCTTCTTGGCCTGATAAAAATAGACATATTCAGAAAATGACTTTCATAAGTTTTACCTTTACACTCTAGGTAACTTTTATCCTTTAACTATTAAATATATTTCCATTCTGTACATTAAGCATTATACAGGATTATTGCTTAATGTCGTTTTTACAAAAGAAAGTCCTGATGTGAAGTTTAAGTTTAATGGCTTCAAAACAGGTACTCCAATTTAGTTTTCATGCAGACTTGCCTGCAGTCAATATACAAGTCATCCCACATACAGCCTTTTGGATAAGGGGAGGCATTCATATATACCATGCAAACATTGCTCGTGAATCCTTGTAAAATAGAAAGCTTACAACCAAACCTACAGTTTAATTTCCTGTGGATTCCAGTCATGATCTGGCAGCCAATAAGGTTCCGCTCTATAGTTTTGCATTATTGCACAGGGGGTGAAATTCTAAACATAGGGCATATGTTGAAACTAAGGCCATGCAAAATAGAGATATATTTTAAGTATCAGATATATGATTACATTAGGCTTTTTGTTGGACATACATAGTGGTAAATTACCAGATGAATTATGGGAAACAGTGGCTTCGAAAAATTGGCTATTTTATAAAATGTAAATTTCACATGGGTTTGTTACCAGACATGTACAGAGATGTAAGTGAAGTTCAATGAAAAAAACAAAGTCAAATGATGAAGGCACCAAGTGCAGCCAAAGATTTCACATATTAATATACAAATTGTATATTAATATGTGAAATCTATTTCTGGTGGTGTTACCTGATGTTAATTTTGTAAGTTACTTTTTCAAATTATACTATTTTAGCTCATATCTCAGTCAGGGATGCCGGAGTGGAGTGGGGGTGTGGGGCACTTGCCATCCTGCCCTCAGTAAATTTTACTGAGGGCAAGTCAGGGGGTGGTGAGGTAAGTTACTAAATTGTGATCATGATGGGTGCCCCCTCCATATATGTCCACACACATGCCATCACCCCCCCCCCCCCCCCACACACACACACACACACACCCTTTTGATCTTCCAGCAGTCCTGATCTCAGTTATTTAATAACTGATATTGGCGATAATTATACAATTCAAAACCTGGAAATGACAATTTAATCCACAATTGACTGTTGTAGATTAAATTGTCATTTCCTGGCTTTGAATGGTATACTATACCTAAGAGTAAGAAAGGACATCAAGTATTGGATTGATTTGCAGAGGGGGAAATGGGATAAACATTTTTCTTATGGTTATCCTGAAACTTATTTCCACTGCATACATGCAGAAAGGAAAATGCATGCAAAAAATGAAAACTGAATGTGTGGCTGGATACATTTACCTGTATATACAACTCAGCATGAAATAGGTACATACACTCTCGTCCAGGTCAGTGTTCCACTGAGAGTCTAGAAAATAGTCCCATCATATCCAAAGAACAAAATGCTGCAGTATTTACATGTATGAACAAAGGCATCAGTTTTTAAGCAGTACCCATATGACAATTCCCTGTCATGTAAAATGTTGTTTAATATTCAGCATGTTTTCAGTTTCTTACAAGCAGATTTTCCATGATGACTGGTGTTGACTTTTCGTTTGGTGGCATTTTTTATAATAACTAATTTTTGTTTTCACTGCAAGTTTGTGAATGTTTCTTTTATGGGCTGGTTTTGGTGCCAGTACTTGTTTATGTTGAGCAAGTTGTTTCCTTTTTTGTTGCCTTTGCATTGTGTCTGCCATAGGCAGTTTGAATATGATATACCAATGATTTATCTACTGGGGATCTATACAAATCTTTTCTCTGAAATTTCTCTAGGGATGTCTTATTCTTGTTAATAAGGTCATACTTGATTGTTTGGATAGCTGCATATGTATCAACAGCCATACGATTTGCCTTTGAAGAAATTATGTTGTTTAACATACTAAATGACTGTTCCACTCAGGGCCCAGAGAAAATGCTGAGACATGCTGCAACAACTTTACCCAACTTTGGGTACGCTCCATTCATAAAAAACCTGACCTCACCAATGATCAATGCATGTGTTCTCACTCACTCACATCTGGAAGACATGGGTCCAATTGAATTCTCCTTACTTCCCTGCCGTACGCATCAACTTCATCTTTTGATATCACTGAAGGGAAATGTACTCTCAAGTTCAGAAGATGCCCAAAGCTCATAGAATGCCCTTGCGTGTTTGGATCAATAGGCGATAAATGACGCAGCACTTTATTGTTAAGGGGAAATTTTGTTGCATATATTTTGCTGATTCAACATATGCCTTCAGTAGTTTAGACTGGAATTGAGACCTTTCATCTGGTGGCAATTCTTTGAGAACTGACTTCCGTTGTAGAACAATTTACTAACAATTCTAAGTTTTCTGTTCAAGCCATCTTTTGTGAGGCATTTTTTCCCCAAGAATTTTTTGTGATTTCGTAAAACCTGCTTCGGCTATCTTTTGATATTTTGGACACCAGATCAATAACCTTTTCTTTGTATAGATCTTTGTCATCTTTTGGTAACCAGACATGGTAGAAAAGAGTCAAGGCATCTATCAATTCTTTATTTTGGAACGTGACATCATAGGCCAACAGCCATCTGTGAGCAATTCTTTTGCAGGGGCACCTGAAAATTAAGTCCAAGAAAACAGCACAACTCTTGGAGGTAATCTCTCAAGTCTTTTCTGTACTTGAAATCCGTAAATATGTTGTCAATGTTTTCAATGTGGTTGTCGAAATCCTGGCAAAATTTTTTCACACAGTTATGTATGTGGTGAGTGATGTTGCCATCGAAATATCAAGCAAACTGGAACAACATTTCGTAGTTTAGCCTCAAACCCATTAATGTGTCCTCTCATATAGTTAGCTGAATCTGAAAGACCTGAAACAAGATTGTTCAGTGGAATCTCATCTTCTTCAAGCAAGTTCACGACTGAATCAAATACTGTCTTTGTGTTTACCACTGTCAACTTGATTGATGCGTAATGTTCCATAACACTTTCTCATCCATTAAAATAGCATACTAATATATTTAATATCCTTGTGCCTTTATTTGTACATTCATCCAAATTAATGGAGAATGAGTAGTCCGCATTGTTTGAACAATCCTTTTTCGCAGAACTGCATTCATTTTATATGCAGCTGTTTGCCTCTCTATAGATAGGTCCTGGAGAACTTTTCCATCTTTGGCAAGCTCTTGTGCCAGCTTTATGAGGTGTGGAGCCATTGACAGAGCAAGGGAATGTTCTGCCATGAAGGTACATATTAATGCTCCTGCATGAGATTTTCTGTCTATGTAGCTAACTTTTGGATAGTTTGTTGAACATTATCACTACCATACTCGTTTTGTCCAATGTTAGGTGCAGCTCCATACATATTTGACGACGTGAAATGTGGTGGGGGGGGGGGGGGGGTGGGGGGGGGTTGTCCAGCCTCCAGCAACTTCCTATTTGAAAATGCACTGTGTAAACTTTGGTTTCACTTGTGGTCCCTACGACATGCTTGGTGCTTAGCTGACTTTGTGTGATTGAGGATCGCCTGTTTTCCACCAGATCCATACTTAACATTATCCCGGCAGAAAAGACATCTTATTTAAAGTTTCTCGTTAATTTTTCGCACATAATCCAAAAGAAAGTCACCGTTTCCATCCTTGTCGGTCGGCCAGTTCCAATTAAATTTATTCTTCAATCCACTGTCTATTGTCACTATATCACACTCCCCTCTATTAACAATACTCATAGCGCAATGACAACAATAGATGAAAAGAAATCCACTCAAGCGGTCACAAAAGAAACGCAAAACTGTGAAGGACATTAGCCATTTTCAAAGCACGTATCAACAAGATACTATTTTGATTTGTACGCCCTGGTTAGCTAAAACAATGGATAAGAGAACCAATTAACCAATCACAAAAGCCATTTCATTCATCAGATGACATCCATTATTTCTATAAACACCGGTGACAATTCAGAAGTTTTTCACAATCGAAACACCATCGGACGTATTAATTCAAAATACGGCTATCCTCAAAATGCAGTGAGACAGTGCAAAAAAAACGGAATTTTCAAAACGGAACGGAAAAATTACAAAAAAATGGAATTCCGTCAAAAAACAGAAAACTTACATCCCTGCATGTAACTAAATGAAAGTGTCAATGACACTGTAGCTTAACTTGTGTGTTGTGTTTGATGAAAAGGATAACGTTCAATGTTTATGAAAGGATTATGAAATAAGACAAGAATTGTGATAATTGGGAATATGTTCATTTCTGTTCCCTGTATGCTATGTTTTTGATAAAAATAATATGAGGTATACACTGTACTAAAGAGATGAGGGGTGGGTTAATGTGACCTCACAGTTAATGTATGTGGCCCTCACAGTTAATGTATATCAACGAAAGTTACCAAGTTACAGTAAAATTATTCCCAAATGAGTTATCCTATCAAGTTACATTGAAATCCCTTCATAAATATGGCCTGTAGACTGTGCTGCTAAAGGTTTTCGGGTTTCGTGCCCCTGTAGCCGTCAGTTTCCTAATTGCATCCAAAGGGGACGTTCTCATCTAGACATTATATGAAGTTAACCTACCAAGTTACAATGAAATCCCTTCATAAATATGACCTGTAGACTGTGCTAAAGGTTTTGGGGCTTTGGGCTCGGGCAGCCATCATGGTTGAATGATTGCAACCAAAAGGGGACATTCTCATCTGGGCATCATCTGGCGTGATCCTACGAAGTTACAATGAAATCCCTTCATAAATATGAGACCTGTAGACTATGCTCAAGGTTTTTGGGCTTCGGGCCCCTGAAGCCATCACAGTTGACCAATCATGACCAAAAGGGGATGTCATCATCTAGGCATTGTATGGAGTCAAACTTACAGGTTACAATGAAATCCTTCCATAAATATGACCTTTTTAGACTATGCTAAAGGTTTTGGGGTTTGGGGCTTGGGCAGCCATCATGGTTGAATGATTGCAACCAAAAGGGGACATTCTAATCTGGGCATCATCTGGCATGATCCTACGAAGTTACAATGAAATCCCTTCATAAATATGACCTGTAGACTGTGCTCAAGGTTTTTGAGCTGCAGGTCCCTGAAGCCATCACAGTTGACCAATCACGACCAAAAGGGGACATTCTCATCTAGACATTATATGAAGACAACCTACCAAGTTACAATGAATTCCCTTCATAAATATGACCTGTAGACTGTGCTCAAGATTTTCGGGTTTCGGGCACCTGTAGCCCATCACAGTTGACCAATCACGACCAAAAGGGGATGTCATCATCTAGGCATTATATGGAGTCAACCTAACAAGTTGCACTGAAATCCATCCTTCCATAAATACGACCTATAGACTATGCTAAAGGTCTTTGGGCTCGGGCAGCCATAAAGGCTGAATGATCTCAACCAAAAGGGGATGTTCTCATCTAGTCATTATTTGGAGCCATCCTACCAAGCTACAATGAAATCCCTTCATCATTATGACCTGTAGACTGTTCTAAAGGTTTTCGGGCTTCGGGCCCCTGTAGCTGTCACAGTTGCCCAATCGTGTCCAAAAGGGGACGTTCTCATCTAGGCATTATACAAAGTCAAACCTACCAAGTTACAATGAAATCCCTTCATAAATATGACCTGTAGACTGTGCTAAAGGTATTGGGGCTTCGGGCTCGGGTAGCCATAATGGTTGAATGATCGCAACCAAAAGAGGGCATTCTCATCTGGGCATCATCTGGAGTGATCCTATGAAGTTACACTGAAATCCCTTCAAAAATATGACCTGTAGACTGTGCTCAAGATTTTTCGGGCTTTGGGCACCTGTAGCCATCACAGTTGACCAATCATGACCAAAAGAGGATGTCATGATCTAGGCATTATATGGAGTCAACCTAACAGGTTACAATGAAATCCTTCCATAAATATTACCTTTTGCCTATGCTAAAGGTTTTTAGGCTTGGGCACCCATGAAGGCTGAATGATCACGATCAAAATGGGACGTTCTCATCTAGACATTATTTGAAGTCATCCTACCATGTTACAATGAAATCCCTTCAAATATGACCTGTAGACTGTGCTAAAGGTTTTCGGGCTTCGGGCCCCTGTAGCCATCACAGTTCCCCAATCAGGACCAAAAGGGGACTTTCTCATCTAGACATTGTATGAAGTCAACCCACCAAGTTACAATGAAATTCCTCAATAAATATGACCTGTAGACTGTGCTAAAGGTTCTCAGGTTTTTGGCTTGGGCAGTCGTCACGGTTGGCAGATCACGCCAAAATGGAGAAATTCTCATCTAGACATCATAAGGAGTCATCCTACCAAGTTACAATGAAATCCCTCCATATTAAACATGACCTGCAGACTGTGCTAAAAGTTTTTGGGTTTCGCGCATGGGCAGCCACGATGGTCAATAGATCATGCCCAAAAGGGGACGTTCTCATCTAGGCATTATACAGAGGCATCCTACCAAGTTACAATGAAATCCCTTCATAAATGCGACCTGTAGACTGTGCTAATGGTTTTCGGGTTTTGGGCTCGGGCAGCTATACCAGTTGCCCAATCGCGACCAAAAGGGTACATTCTCATCTAGACATGACCCCAAACCTGCATATGGAATTTCTTGATGATCAGACAAGAACTGTGGGGTGTAGCCCGTGCTAAAGGAAAATGTGAACAGACTCCCAGACTCACAGACTTCCGCACGAGTGATGGCAATAGCTTGTCTTGACTATGTCAAGTTAAGCTAAAAATGAAATAGAAACAGGTTAATTTTTTTTTTGCATTTTAGAAACAGGAGATGCTATGCTTCAGGGGTAGGTAGTTGGAGGTGGTGAAAAAATTCTGCTTTTGGGGCTGCTGGGTGGCTGAAAATGACTGGTTTCAGCATTTATTCATGCAATTTTGCAGGTTGAAATCTTTTCTTTGACAATAAATTATTCCACCCACATTCAGATTGTTTATTTCTACTTAGTCAGATAGTGTTATACGTTTTTTCATATAATTTAAAGAAATAAAAAATTAACTAGAGGTACTGTGACCAAGCTCACAAAGTGATACCCCCTGCGCCTCAGTTGTAGACTTTTTGGGTACATTAAAATGTATAAGTTAGATTATCTCCCCTTGGAAATGTCAGAACGGAATTATATTGCTTCATGCACATCTTCATATGGAGTTCTTCCATTGTGTAAAGTTTCATGAAAATTCTTCAAATGGTTTAGGAGGAGTTGCGCTTATAGGGATGGACAGATGGACAGACAGACGGACGGATGGACAGGGTGATTCCTATATACCCCCCCTCCAAAACTTTGTTTGCGGGGGGTATAATAATGTCAAAGGACCCCACCCTCACTGGAACGAGTTCACAGACTTCATACTAATGAGTCATCAGCTATGTTTTGGAGGCAACCATTGAAATTAATAACAAAGTTTGAATAATAATTATTTTGAATAGAGTGGACCAATTTCTATTTTTATTTATTGGTGTTTAACTCTTTCAACACGAGAGGCTGCTTTTCCGGTCCAGGAACACGATACAGCATAATTTCATGAAGTAGGATGGCTACAAAGTGAACGTGTGTGGTAGAACAATTAATATTTTCAATGTGCAGCCTTCAGGCTGCATGCTGAAAATATTAATTGCTCTACCCCCAAATAATGGAAATGGACACTTCCAATTTCTGCCATTTAACTGGCATGGTAGATACCACCAATGTTGAAAGGGTTAAGGTCACATATTTCTACACAAAGGCTGGTTGTGACTGCAACACTGATTTAAAGTCAAGTTCAGCCAATCATTTATACTCATGTTGCCCATTTTTGAGGACTTCCAATCCAAGGATTGATAACTGGGTCAAATTTTACCAGTAAAGCAAAAACTTGTTTACCACAGCCTCACTTTCTGCCTCACTTTCTGGTGTACCCATGAGGAAGCCAACAAATTATAGCCATTACGATGGGTAAAGAGGTAATGACATAACCATCAACACTTTCCTGCCATTGTTTTTTTTATTTGGGTATTTTTTTAAAAATGTAACTGGAAACCAATTACAGACAAAGAAATGTTCACTAAATGTCATTCTTATTCTTGCAAAGATGACCTTCCTTGGTGAATGATCAGTCTTGATATATACTTACTGCTTTAACTGTTTCTATAGTTTTCTTCCCAGCTAAACCAACTTCTGTCAATGTTTCTCCAGCAACCCACAATATTTTAATTGTCAGATAAATATGTAAAAAGAAAATATGACATAATTCATTTCAAATTGATTCTCTTTATTCCCTTTCAACCTTTACCCAACACACTTGATATCAAAAATAAAAGCAAGAAGAGAGAGGGAAGTTTTCCTTTCTTAACCCACAAAACAGTCCTGAATAAGTAAGATCTTGAAATTTTTCTTCTTTTACTATTATGTGAAAAAATATGTTTTCAGCAGTGAAAATGTCTAATACTGCAGTAGCACATTTAACCAATTATACTCTTTTTTTGCATAGTTCAGAGAGTTCTATCAAACAAGACATGTGACCCCCCCCCCCCCCCCCCCCCCCCCCCCCCCACACACACACACCATTGGTATGACCTCATTCCAATGAAGGGGAGGATATATGGTTTTGTTGTACATTTTTGAAAAATAATAATTCTTTCACAACTGCTCAATTTTTTTAAATTATGTGGGTGGATGGGGCCGGTTCGTTAAAGTTAACGAAACTGTAGTCGTTATCAATCCACATTTTATAATGCACATATTTCTTAGAGAGATGATTAATGTTCTGATAACTCTTTCATCTGGATAAGAATGCAAATGTTTTGCCATAAAAATGGAAAAAATTTAAAGTAATTTATATTTTTTTTATTCTTACCAATGACCCAGTCTTAGCTGGTGCTAACTCCAAAATATCCAGGGCCAAACACAAATTTTGCCCCCCAAATCCCCAAAATGTGTATCCAAAACCAAAAAATAAATGTCCTATATGGTCCTCCATACTACTGACCACTGCGCATGCGCAGTGTCAAGGAAGTACTGAAATTGGCACCAAGCCTCATTCTTACAACCAGTGCCTGCTAAATGTTACATAATCAGCGGGGAGGTATGAGTTCCTAACTCATGGGAGGGCCATCCCCGTCTGGGCCATTGGTAAGTATAAAAAATATATAAATTACTTTAGGCCCCACAAAGTAGATCTTCTGTTTCTCAGGCCATTATTTGTGAAATTGCATGCGGGCGAGCGGTTTTTTATTTTATTTTTTATTTCAATAATTACTTCTTTGCCATCAAAAGTTCATGTTCTTGGTTCAAGTTTTAGGCCTCATAATCTACAGAATAGCATGGGTGGTGGTGTATTTCATCACTTGAGTGCAAGAAGGCTTTGCAATGCTAAAGCATTGCAAAGCCTTCTTGCACTCAAGGGACAAATTCATCAATTTTTTTAACTTGGGTAAAATATCAGACATAAATCATTTAATTTTAATTTTTTTAAAGTTTAAATTGGTTATAAAAAGAGAGCATGCGGCAACCAAAAGGACCATGCGGGAGGGCCTGAGAAACAGATTTTTTATTTTTTTAGGCCTTAAATTTTTTCATATTTTTATACTGTAAACCAATGGCCCAGACTTAGCTGAATCGTAAAAAGGCTGGAGGGCCTAGGACATAAAGGAAAATCCAATAACTCAATTACATATAAAAGAATATCTCCTCAAGGAGAAAAGGAGAGAAAGGATTTATATATGTCTTTCTTATTTACTTGAAATAAGAAAGACACAACACCAACAATATAATTGAGCATTATACCATATGTAATTCTCTATTTACAGCCAGTATAACCCATTATACTAATTTAATAAAGGGAAGCCAATAAATAAAGATAGTCCAGAGAATGAGACTCTTTATACTCATTTAAAAGTGTCTGAGGATTGTATATTAACGCTCGTATGACACATGACATATACAATGCTTCACAGTGAGCTACACTTTAAAAATATTACATGAATGAGATATATATTTGCTTACACTTTAACACCATCCCAGCACCGACTCAGAATTACTGACATCGGAGGAGGTATTCCCTTGCTTTTCACTATAAAGCCGGTGATATAAGGGAAAACTGCCCCCCCCCCCCCCCCACCCTTCCCTTTGCTCTGGGTCAAATCACCACAGAACAAAGAGGGCAGCACGACAGAGTCACTGCTGGAACAGAAAAAACCTACATAACTATAGCTGTAATCGTTTAGTAGACGACATTCTGAGCAACAGATAACGGACCTAAACATCTGAGGTCGCCTGAAATAGACTCTATATTTCTAAGGTAAAACTTGGTAAATGTAGAAGGCTGTGTCCAGTACACAGCTTTCATGAGATCAGTAATGGCAATACTGTTAGAATAAGCCCAGGATGTAGACAGCGCTCTAACTTCATGCGCTGAAATCTTAACTACCGACTGTTGATTAGAAGATAAGCTTTCATAGGTAGTATGAATTGCCAATTGAATCCATCTAGGAATAGAATGAACAGAAATCTCCCTTCTATTGGGAATTAATGATAAAAAGAAGCATTTTCTTCCTTTTCTGATAAACTCTGATCTGCGTTCATATATGCGCATAGCTCTTACTGGACACAGCAAGGGTCTACGGCCATCTGTAGATGGAAGAGCCTTAATGATAATAGGCTCAGGATGTTTATTAGGAGCCTGGTTCTTAGCCAAAAATCCCACCGGAGTAGTTAAAGTAATGGTATTACCAACACTACGATAATGAGAATCATCGATGGATAAAGCATGGAGTTCACTAACTCTTCTTGCAGAAGCAAAGGCTAAGAGAAAAGCTGTTTTATATGTCAAGAATTTGAACTCTACAGCATCCAATGGTTCAAATGGAGCTTCTTTAAGTTTCAACAGAACCCAAGCTAAATTCCACTTAGAAATTAACCTAAGGGTTCTAGGCCTATTGATCGAAAAGTTTTTAACCAACTTAGACAAAGAAACATTAGATCCGATTTCTAAGCTATCATGATGAGCATAAATGTCCAATAGCATAGACCTATAACCCTTAACAGTGACTGGCTGCAGTTTAAGAACGTCAAACAAGTAGACCAGAAAGTTTGCAATGTCTGGAATGGATGGATCATAAACGTCTATCGACTGATCCTTACACCAACAAAAGGAAACCTTCCACTTTGCCGCATAATTCAGCAAAGAGGAGGCCCTCCTACAGTTCGAAATTGCATCCACTGCTCGTCCTGTAAAGCACTTCCTGTGCAAGAAGGACTGCACAATGGAAATATGTGAAGGTTGAGACCTTGCGGGTTGTGATGCAGTGTGCAAGATTTCCCCTGAAAGAGAAGGTCCTCCCATGGAGGAAGCTTCCAGGGAACGTCCCATAACAGACACCTGAGAAGATTTATCCATGGTTTCTGAGACGACAGAGATGCTACCAGCAGTATCTTGCACTGCGATTGCTTGATCTTTAACAGGATCTGTTGAATTAACGGAGTTGGAGGATATGCATATCCTATCATTCCATCCCATGAAATTGAGAGAGCGTTCACTGCATATGCTCGAGGATCTGGGCATGGCGACACATACGTCTGCAATTGATTGTTAAGATGTGTCGCAAACAAGTCTATCATTGGTTGATCCCATTGGTAGCAAATCTGCCTGAACACTCACTTGTTGTGAGTTCATTCCAAAGGCAACATGCGACCTTTCCAATAGAGCGAGTCTGCTAGAATGTTCAGAGGACCCGGTATATGATAGACCGATAGATGAACCTGATGTTCCAAGACATACAGAAGAATTCTTTCCGTCAGTTTCGAATAACGGAATCGAATGAGTGCCTCCCTGGTTCCTTATATACGCTACTACTGTCAAAATTGTCCAACAGTATTTGAACATGTGAATTCTGAATTATGTTCATCCAATGACGTAGCGCTAGCCATATTGACATCATTTCTTTGATGTTTTTCCCAGAATGCAGGGTCCCAAAAACCCTGGCACTTCGAGTCGGGCTCAGGGTTGCACCCCAGCCTACCTGACTCGCATCCGTCATCATTGTAAAAGCCAGATCTGGCAGCTGCAGTGGAACTCCCGGAGTAAACCACTGAATGTCTGCCCAAATCTGAATCTTTTGTTTTACTTGGTCGGTTAGAACAATATTTGTTTCGAGCGAATGCGTTTTCACACTCCATGTTCTGAGTAAAAAATATCTGGAGTGGATGTGTGTGTAAGCGGCCCATCGGAATGAGGTCTGCAGAAGCTCCGCACAGTCGCATGAATTCCCTCGCTGTTAATACGTCTGAGTGTAGACAAAAGCGAGCATAACAACTGACTAATTTCGCTCTGGGTAACAGCAGACGAACCAGATTGTTGTGAGTCTCGAAGCTCTTTCCCAAGTGAATGAACAACTTGGACAGAGCTAGATCTGACTTCTTTTCGTTTACAATGAAACCGAGACATCAGAGCAATAGTAGCAGATTCTGAACATCATTCTGAAGAACCATTTTGTTGCCGTATCTCTGAAGAATGTCGTCCAAATAGGCCAACATTACCGCAGACGAATGAGCCCAGAAATACGCCATTACCGAGTTCATTATTCGAGTGAATGCCCAGGGTGCGAGATTGAGTCCGAAGCACATCGCTCGGAACTGATAAACAACCCCCAGGACGGCGAACCATAGGTACTTTCTGAATGCTGGATTCACCATAACATGAAAGTACGCATCCTTTAGATCTATGCTCGTTGCATAGTCGTTCACCCAAATGCTTGCCCTAACTGATCGAATGGTCTCCATATATAACTTTGGAGCCACGATCAATTTGCTTATCCGGCTTAGATCTATTACTGGATGGAACTAACCATCTAGCTTCGATACCAAAAACAGGTGACTGTAGAAACCTAGTGATTCCTGGTTTTCTACGACCTCTATTGCATTTTTCTCTAAAAGAGATTTTACCTCCGATAGAAGTGAATCTCTTTTTAGAGGGTTTCTCAGAAGCTGAGTCCAGCATTGAATTCATGTTAACAGAGGCTTTTCTCGGGTCGTCCAAGATAACCCCGCTGACCCACTGGTTCTCTGTAATTGTAATCCAATTTTCCAGAAATCGTGTTAATCTTCTGCCAACAGGAGTGCAATAGAGGTCCTGACCATCACCTTCTGGACCTACGAGGCCTACAAGAAGAGAAACTACGTCCTCCCCATGCAGCGCCTCGGCCAGCCGACCTGGGGACGTCTAACTGGTTGTCTCGGCCAGACCCACGTCCCCTACCTGAGTCGCTATATTGACGATCCCTAGGGTAATTATTTGAGGGTTTCTTATACCCTCTAGAGGAGTTTCCTCTGGACGATCTTGCTGCTGGGGTGCTGCGATGGGCTGCACTATTTGCGACAGCAAGTCCGTAACAAAGGCCTGTGGAGCAGCGGTTCTTTGATGTTTAGCCGCTGATTGCTTCTGGGATGGTGTGTCCGACATAATCCTCTTATGTGGACGTCCCATTTCATGTGGCCTCGTCTCCTTGGCTATCGGATGGCGTGACTTTTTTGATGAAATCGAATCCTTCGTCGGCGATGCTAGCTAGTCACGTAGCCAAGGTGCAGTCGTATGTGCTTAGAAGACGATATGGTATCCGATAGACTAGCCGACCCCGGCAGCCTAGTTGATGGAGCGTCCCGGACAGGAGGCGTGGACGTATGCTCCGACTGACATATGTTCTGTACAACAACATCTGGCCCCAGATGTTGTTGAAAGAGAGAGGAGCCTCTCTCGCTTGCGGTCCAGGCAGACCTGGATGAGCCCACCGCAGAACTAGCAGGCTTCCTCTTTTCCGTCACCACAGGGTGAGCATGTTTTGATTTTATAGTGCTTGCAACATCCTTTTTCCTCTCCTCGACCACTATGGACATACCTGGCATCACAGTACTCAAATCCTGAGTAAGAGAACCACCGGTTGAGCTAGCTGGAGACAAGGTAGTAAACCCCAAATCCTGCAGTCTAGTTCCTTGTCTTTTATTATTGAGCAAGGTCCAAAAGCATGGGAGTTTAACAGGGAGGGGGGGGGGGGGGGGGGTCAAAGGAAGGAAAGGGAGGAAACACTTAACAAACAGTGGAAAATTCATAGTAAGAATGATAACATCAGGCCCATGTCCCGAAATTGGGAAACATGAAATAATTTTAAATAAAAATTATAAGTTACAGCCCTGAACACATCAAACCACTGTTTTTTCCTCTCAGCATCCTAATGCATCCTTGGATCCACCAAAATCACCATTGCTTTGTGTCTGGCATCATAAAAACTGAGATTTACAAGCACAGAAGTCAGTTTGTTGTTACTGACAGGAGGGCCAAACAAAGAATGAGGCTTTGCGCCAATTTCGGTACTTCCTGAACACTGCGCATGCGCTGTGGTCAAAAGTATGGAGGACCATATAAAACATTTATTTTTTGGTTTTGGATGCAAATTTTCGGGGTTTGGGGGGCAAAGTTTGTGTTTGGCCCTGGATATTTTGGAGTTAGCACCGGCTAAGTCTGGGCCATTGGTTTACAGTATAAAAATATATATTTTGTGAAACAATTTTGAAAGTGCCCCCAGAACTCTCTTTCAAAGTGAATATATGTTTGTTTATTGGGGTTTAATGACATTTTCAGCAGTCAAGTTCACATTGTGTCTGGTGGTTTTAAAGGTGAAGGAAGCTGGAGTACTCAGAACGAACCACCAAGCAGTGGCAAGCAATTGTCAGACTCCCCAACTTAATAATTCTGTATAAAAAGTGATATTAGCAATTGAAGGAAAGGGCATCATCGAGTGCAGTACACTTTAGTACACAGTGCCACCATCTAAAGGAAAAATTGCAAGTTTGATCCAAATCTGTGATGGATAGAAAAATGAAACAAATTCCAAGTCCATATTGGGCAATAACTTGGACAAAAATATTTTGAAAAACACATACAATGAACATGGGGCAAGACATAAATAAGATACACTTGCAAACCAAATATGACCACATTCCACCAAGCGACAGACCAACATTGCCAAATATAGAGCTGCTTGATGTATCTACAAAAATCAGTCCTACAGTTTAGATACTGCACTGAGGCTCTGATAGAAATAGTATAGTGAAACCCTGTTAATGGAATTTGCCAGTGGGAAATATTCAGATGGCAGGAATATTCAATAACAAAAATTTTGGATTTTGTTTTTAATTGACAGGAATTTTAAAGTATAAACTACCGGTATGTGCTATTAACAAATTAACAGGTCAAATGTATGGTAAATGGGAATGGCGATTGAAAGTTATCTGCAATTAACAAAGTTATTCAGCTGAGAAGTATCCAATAAAATTGCTTCCACTGTATAATCAATCAATTCTTTCCACCAACTATTATGATTTGTGTGCACTGTTACCAGGGGTGGAGTAGGCCAAGAAAAGTTACCAGGGAATGCACCAAGGGGGTCCAGACTCAGAGAAAATTTAGATTTTTTTAACTGAACAAACGCAGCCTCCTTGCATCTGAGTGATCAATGGCAGTCCACATAGAGATCATTTCGATGGCATTTTTGTATCGAATTCATAGATAATTTGGCACAAATGGTTCTTTTGAAAATTCTATTTTTGGAATTGAGGGAATGCTGTTTCCTTTCATCTGAGCGATCAATGGCAGACAAGACTGCTAGTATAATGAAATATGCTCTGTGTGGACTGCCAATAGCAATCAACATGGAGAACATTTCAATATAACAGCAGTCTATGCAATCAGATCCATTTTGCCATTTTTGTCGTTTTTTTTATGAAATTTCATGCACCAACAGGTGTTGTGCTGCATCAATTATGGGGGCCCCAGAGGAATAGGGGGCCCACCAGGAATTTTCCTGGTGAACCATATGACCAGTCCACCTCTGTTACCTGAAGACACTCAATTTTTTAGTACACTCATTTTAGTATCATTGCTATTAATACTGGAAACCTATTCATTAAATAGACACTTTGCCAGTGAAAAATATCCAATTAACAGGAGTATGCAATGGGAATTCGGCTAGCTTTCCCAGATTCTTGTGATAAACTGAACACTGATTCTATTATTGAGCAATTATTCTAATATATCTTATTTGACAGAGCTCTATGGGAACTGTCAAACTCGATATAATGGATTAAATTCTTATACTAAGAGCACTGAGGCCAGTTTTTTTTTTTTTAATTTTTTTTTATTAGGGTTTAACGACACATTAACAGCCAGGGTCATATCATGTCGGTGACAGTTTTACAGGTGGAGGAAGCCGGAGTACCCGGAGAGAACCACCAAGCAATGTCGAGCAGCTGTCAGCTCTCCAACATCGTAACTCGGAACTCTCATCGCGGCACAGGTAGGGTTAGATTGATTGAAGACATGCGCACCATCGACGTGCAGTATGCCTTAGTACACAGCGTCATCATGCCCCCATGTAGGCAATCAGGGTTAAGTGCCTTGCCCAAGGAAACAACGCAGAAGACTGAGGCCAGATAGGTCTGTGAATGTAATTCTTTGAGAGATGGCAAGATGTTTTAATCATTTAACAGGAGATTACTCAGAACCTATTTGAAATGAACATGCAGAATTTGTACTGAAGAAATGGTAAATAGTTTTGTGTTTGAAAGTTATTTACAATTAACGGAATTATTCAGTTAAGAAATATCCTATGATGCTGGCACAGTTAACTATGTGCTTCATCCAGCTCCAGTTGATATAATACCCAGCATGCAGACAACTTTTATTATTACAGCCAATTATTATAAGAGAAACAGGCTTCATCAATGCAGCAACAATGTTGACACCCCATTTGTGTCCAATTAGCACTAAGATCAGCAAGAATTTGTCCTGAAAGTGTCTTAAGAATCATTTTCATTAATTGTATGTTTTTATCTGAAGTTTGTTACTCAATCTTTCCATAACTCAAAATCTTCAAAAAGATGTGATATTTCCAACATTCGCTATGTACATGAATTCAGTGCTACCTGTGCTCAGTGTTGTTATTGCTCTGTTGGCTGAACTTGTTAAATGTTAGCAAGTGGATGAAATTTGCTGGTGAATCAGACTTGGTTGTAATTTCCATTCAGAACACATGCCATTATCAGTATCAATAGGCAAATTATGGCCGAGGATTTTTGGAGGCAAATATGAGATTGATGCCATAAGTATAGGAATGAAACCATGTGAAATTAACTGCTGTCATTTATTAAATGAAACTTTATGAACTTCTACACAACAGGACAGATTTATTATATGCATATATAAACAATAAAATGAAGTGAAAAAATATTTTTTATCATGTTTCTGACATTCAGTTCACAGGTTGATGTGTTCTGTTGGCCGACAGTATAAGTGGAAATAAATTGTAGATTACACCAGGCATGTTAACTCTCCCGGAATGCCCGGGATTCTCCCAGAATTAGCTATCCCCTCCCGCCCGGCAGTCAATTTGGACCAAAAATCTCCCGGAAAGTCGACATACCAGACAAAAACTGAATCCACCAGCTTTTGTTAACAAATACAAAAGCATGTGCTCTACTCTCAATGGCAAGGTCATTAAGTTTGTGTGAAACGTCACCACTTACGTAAGAACTGATGACCAATTCTCATTTCTGTCAATGGCCGTGTTGTGATTATTGCAACACGTTTGACAGGCGGATTAAATGAATTTGAGATGCAGGATAATTGCTGAAATTGATTATATATTAAAGGCACACCTTTGCTTGTATACAGGTAGCAGTCAAATCGAAAAATAAATTCCATACGTATAAAATCTTGTCCAATCAAAAAATGTGCAAAAATACGCTCAAATTTATTGTGCATTTTGGGTTTCACTTTCCAATAATTATAGCCAATTTTGGAGACAAACGGCTCAAACATATGAGTTGCTGTAATTTTCAATATATTGGGAAAAATTTCCGATTCGCAATTTTATAAAGCAGGCTGTGAAAAAAATTATGTTTTTGGCGAAAAAAATCTCTAAAAAGTTGGTAATTTACGGCACTTGCACGTTTTTTCATTCGTAGTGATAAATGGACAACAAAATATCCCCGAGATGTTTCGTCCTGGGCTGGCTGTGGCATAATTTTCACGTTTCACTGAAAAATGATCACCCCATTCCAAATCCCCTTCGTAAATGACCAACTACTTCCAGTGAGTAACCGGTGTGGTTAGGTGGGGCGCTGGGCTTTGGAAGATCGAATTACCACAACAACCGGGCTCTGGGGTGTGCCTAAACACCACAGATCGTCGCAGGTTACCGCAGGTCGCCGCAAGTACCCATAATTACCCAAATGGATCCAAAACTTTCAACACAGCACCATAACTGATATAGTGCTGAAAAGGTCGAAAATATCTCCAAACATTTTGTACATAAAACCATTGAAATATGGATGTCATTGGAACAAGCTCAGATATTGGCACATGACCATATCCATATTTCTGATTTCTGTTTTTCTCTATATTTCTATGGTTTGGCTTTTGAAAGGACAAATTGTTCAAATAAAACACATTAGGGTGGAATGTTTAATGTATGTGTGTGTGGGTGGGGGGGGGGGGGGGGGGGTAACATGGAAATTATTGATGTGCTGCCCACGTGCAAAAATCTCACTGACAAGCATCCGAGTCTCACTGGGAGCTCATCAAAATCTCACTGACAGTCACCTCCAGAGGTTAACAGGTCTGGGTCACTCACCACCAGTTAGTAGAACGTTGACGTATGTTCCTTTGATGTATTGTTGTTGGGCTGTTTCCTCTGTTATGTGTGTGTGTGGGGGGGGGGGAGGGGGTATTTGGTATTAATTTATATTTAAAATTGATCGATCCACACATGGTTTCAACGCGCAAAAAAAAATCTCCCTGAAAATCATGTCATCTCCCTGAAAATTTTCTTCAATCTCCCTGAAAAAAATTTTGGGAGGTTAACATGTCTGGATTACACATGTACAACAAATCAATCAGTGGAGAAAGTTACTTGTTCTGTATTCGACCCATTGAAAACTTTTTATTTTAAAAAAAGTCGGATGCAGTACCAGTCAAAATAAAGAGTAGACAAGTAAAGTTTGCTCTCATTTTAATTTCCCTGATTAGTTGTACTGCCATAGATTTATTGGCGAGACAAAAATAAGACTAAATTTTCTTGTTATAATCTACAATTATTTTGATGGAAGCTATTATCTTTTGATGTAGAGGAGGGTGATGGGGGAGAGGGGAAAATCAATATCAGTGGGAAATGTTACAGTATCAGTATTTTTAACACCAGTGGACAGAGCGACAAGGAGTCATCAGAGAGATCAAAGGAGGCATGGCCTTCTGTAGTTAAATTCACCAACAGCATATGCAACTAAAAATAAATACATCTTGCCAAATTCTCCCTGCATGCTATCTTCAAAATTGCAGGCTATACAAACAGTTGTCTTTTTTAAACTCATGTTTCAATACAGTCTGCTTATTGTCAAATCTGAAACACACAAAGTATTAGTCAGCTAATTGGAAAACTATTAATTTGTAAAATGATAGTAAGGATAAATAAGCAGCTTATCAAACATTTCTTCCCAAAACCTCAGCTTATCTGAAGCTTTGCACAAGATGGTCACACCGTAACATAACTATGCCATTGACAGTGTGTCACTGATGTTGGAAAGGTACATTTTTAAAAGTTATTTCTTCAATAAAACTTGATTTTTAAAACAATAAAGAATAATCCAAGGGTACTGGACAGAAATATGGAAAATATACAAAATCTGTACTTTTTGTAGCTTATTTTTTTATTATAATAACCAAAATGTCTGTCATTTTGATTTGATTAAAAAAAATGAAAGTGTTAATGACACTGCAGCTCAACTTGACCAAGAAGGACTGAACTAAATAGCAAGTTCTGGTAATGCACAGTCATTCACTCAAGTTTCTACAGAAAAGACATCACACCAAAAGCAACATATGAAATCAGAAAAAGATCAGGTGAGTGATGCAGCCTGTCAACTGTGCTAATGGAATTGTTGGCAATTTATATACCAAATCCAAGATGGGTACTCCCAGCCATATTTTTCAAAGAAATTTAAAACAAAAAAACATACCAAGATTCAAAGCAATCCATCCATGAATGTACCCTGTAAGAGGTGCCAAAGGAAAATGCTGATGCACAAATGCACTAAGTTTGAAGGTAAGTGCTAATGGCAACTTTTTTGATAAAAAATGGAAGAAAATCGATTGCTCACATCTAGAGGTCACCCTGGATAAGCATACAGAGTTTCAAATTACTTCTCTGACAAATGTGACCTGTGCAGTGTGCCAAAGGTAATTGTCAAGGTCCTAACAGATAAGTTGAATGTTGTTGCTAACAGCAACATTTCCTAATGGAAATAGAATAAAAACAAAAGCTCCCATCCAGAGGTCAGCTCAAACAAGCATACTTAATTTCAAAGCATGAATACACCCTGTGCGCCAAATCCACAAAGTTCAAGGTAACAGCAACATTTTTCAGCAGAAATGAAAGAAAATGAATAGCTTTTATCTAAAGGTCAACCCAAACATGCATACCAATTTTCTGAGTGATCCGATGATAAATGAGACCTGGGCAGTGTGCCGAAGGAAACTGTTGACATACAAAATGGATCAGTTAACCATCATTACTAATAGCAATGTTTCTCAACAGAAATGAAAGAAAATCAACAATAGCTCACATGTAAAGGTCACCCCAAAAAAGCCAATCAAGTCTCAAAGCAATCCACTCATGAATGAACCCTGAAGGGCTTGCCAAAGGAAAAATTGATGCACAACTTCACAAAAGTCAAAGGTCATTCCTAATGGCGATGTTTCTAGATGGATATGAAAGTAAATTGATAGCTCTCATCTAAGATCACCACAAACAAGCATACCAAGTCATCATTAATTCCTCACCACACAAAAACTAAGCTTCAAACTAATCCATTATGCCTTGTAATGCAACTTTAACTGATCTCATCCAAGAATAACAGTAAACGATTTTGATTCTTACAAATTGGTTAAGGGGGCAACGGCTCTGGTGTGGTTCATATCAGCCAAGCTTGGCATCATATCAGCAGAGTTTGAAATCATATTAGTCAAGTTTGAAGTCACATCTGATGAGCTTGATGATGGGTGATACTGGGAAAGAAAATCATATAAAATAAATACAAGAGCAACGTGAAGCATGGCATATGCCTCCAATGGTGTCATAAAAATTTAGGCAAGTCGTAGAAAATCCAAAGTAAGGAAGGTGGCACTGGTAACAATTTTGATTCTGCTGACTGGTCCAGAACTGAAAGGAAGCAGGGGTGGCCCCAGGGATTTCTCGACAGGGGGGCTGACTTCTCCGACAGGGGGACTATAATATTTGACCTCCCAAACGAAGGACAATGAGTGAAAATTGGTAAATTGGAGAACCAAAATAGAAGCAAATTGAGTATGTTTGTTGATTATTTAATGTAAACATATTATAATAAGGTCGGGAAATATTTCATCTATAAAGCCAGTTTGACGAACAACATTAAGGAATTTCATGAGAATCACTATTCTCTATCAAAGTTCCAGTACTGCACAGGTTTGAGTCCACCCTGCAATTGTAGGGGCACATCGACCTGCTTCATGAAGTTCTTTATGTTTTGATTTAGTGTGCCTAACTGCATAATCGTTTTTAAATATTTCACTGCGAATAGAACACCGCACATTATATCGGGATGCCACTGTTGTTTAGATTTTGATAGATTCCAAACTTTTACCATGACGATAACCGATGATTAGGTATGGAAGTAATGGAACGCCAGTTGGATAACAACTGTCATAATGCCTTACAAAGAAGAACCATATACCTCGTTCTTGATCGATACAAGACGAGGTATCTACATTCGATTGTCAGAAATTTCTCGTGAAGTCGGGTTTACGAGACTCTCCGACGGACTGACTAAAAATCTCTGATGGGGGGGGGGGGGGGGGGGGGCCTGGACCTCTCTGAAGGGGGGCTGTAGCCCCCCCCAACCCCCCCAGCCCCACCCCACCCCACCCCCACCCCCCACCCCCCACTTTGCACCATTACTTAAAGGAAGCTTTCCATAGACACCAACAAAGAACCAAAAAATAAAATTCATTTGAGTCAACATTCATTCGTGATTGGATGGAAATCAAATTTAAGATGGCCACCATGGTGGCCATATTGAATTGGCTATCTGATCCAAAATCAAAAGGAAGCTTACTCTAGACACCAACAATGCATCACAAAAAAATACAATTAATCTGAGTCAGCATTCATCAGTTATTGGACAGACACCAAATTCAAGATGGCTACCATAGAAGCCATAATGAATTGGCCACTGGTGGCCATCTTGGTTCAGCTGGCCGGTCTAACATTGAAAGGAAGCTTCTCTAGACACCAACAATGCATTATTAAATGATAAATATGGCCGGTGACCAGAGCTGTGTTGACGGATGGATAGACACCCAGATGGACAAAGCTGAGCTAAAAATAAACTCATCAACTCCTTCCAAAGGAAAAGTCATCAATAAATATAGAAGTTCTGTACAAAAAAACTAATTACACGTAATTTCGGTACAAAATGGTCAACAGTAGCCATCTTGGAATTTGGAACGAACCCTAAAACACTTGTTCTTGTCATACGGTGACAACAAAGGTACTGAAGAAGTTTAGTGAAGATGAGTTCTTAAATATGGCCTCTAGCCAGAGCCGTATTGAAATGTGCACTTACTGTGTATAAGTGGTACTGAATAAATCAAAGTTTGTCTAATTGGCCGCAGACGGCCATCCTGAAATTTCTGAGCACACCCCAAAACACTAGTTCTCGTCCCAAGGTGAAAACAAAGGTACTCAAGAAGTTTCATGAAGATCGGTTAAAAAATACAGCCTCGAGCATGAGTCGTATTGACATGTGTACTAACTGTGTATAAGTAGCACTGAATAAATCAAAGTTCATCTAATTTGCATAATTTATGCATGAGAAAAAACCTGTATTATATGTGATGTATTCCATCCTAAAAACATTCAAACAAGAATTTATTCATATCAGAACCTTCATATAGAAGTTCTGTACAAAAAAACTGTTTGCACCTAATTTCGGTATGAAATGGCCACCGGCAGCCAAGTTGAACTTTGGACCGCACCCAAAAACACTTGTTCTTATCCCAAGGTGATAAAAAAGGTACCCAAGAAGTTCTGTGAAGATCGGTTCATAAATACAGCCTCTAGCCTGAGTCGTATTGACATGTGTACTTACTGTGTATAAGTAGCACTGAATAAATCAAAGTTCATCTAATTTGCATAATTACTGCAAAAGAAAAAAAAACCTGTATTATATGTGATGTATTCCATGTTATTAAACATTCATACAAAAATTTATTCAAATCAGAACTTTCATACAGAAATTCTGTACAAAAAACTGATTGCACTAGTTCCGGTACAAAATGGCTGCAAGTAGCCATCTTGAATTTTGGGCCACACCCCAAAACACTTGGTCTCTTCCCACAGTGATGACAAAGGTACCCAAGAAGTTTTGTAAAGATCGGTTCATAAAGACGGCCTCTAGCCCAAGCCGTATTGAATTTTTGACGGATGGACAGACATCCGTCCATGCAGATAGACAGACAGACAATGGGCTATGACAGAACCTCAAATTTGATCCTGTGAACATATAATGAGTATGTACAATGGTCCTGTATTGCATGAAATTATGGCAGCACACCCCTAAGATGATGTCTGATGTTTTTCTAAGGAACAGTGAAGGTAAATGACGTAATGACATCCATATTAAATCTCAAGCATGTTTTAAAAACTTGACTTGTTTACATCATAAGAGACTTGTTTGTTGTGTAGATATGTATTTGGTTAGACTCAAACATACTCACTAAAGTGATTCTCAATCAGTTACAGCTGCACACATAAAGCTCCATACTGCAGTTAGTTAGATCCATACTGCATGTAGTTAGATATAAGGAGAAGCAATAATTTTTATATTGAGAAATCAGTTTAGGTTTCCCTGAAGTTACAAAATGAATGACAGGTGTAGTTGTGGAGCTTTTAGGCATGGTGATGCTCGTATATATTCTCGCCCAAAAAAGAAAGTGTGCATTGCAGAAATTGATCAAACTCCAAAAAAATAATTTCGTACGTGTAAAGAGTGTTAACCTGTTCATGAATAAGTTATATTGAACACAAAAACAGCTTTCCCCGTTAAAATTGCATTAACGTTAAATGACGTGCTGCACGTTTGTGAAAAGGCATGTTTTGCACGTGGAGAGTCTGAAAATTCATGCAGCAGTGTGAATCCTTGGGTATTTAAACACTGAAGTAAGGCCTTCCTATCGTTCACATTCAAACTTGCGCTGCTGTTAAAACGACTCCACATTAGCATGCCAAGATTGACAATGAATCAACGTCTCCATGCCCTGGGTATGATTAGAGCTGGCAGAACACACAGAGAGGTTGCCCAGCATTTGCACTGCCACCGTAACACTGTAGACAGGCTAGTCCATCGACATGCACAACATGATGACGTTCGAGACCGCCCCCACTCTGGGAAACCCCTCGTTACCACCCCTGCACAAGATCGGTATATCCATGTCGTCCATCTCCGGAACTGGCAACAAACGGCAACGATGACAGCCAGGAACATCCTTAACCTGAGACGGATACATCCTGAAACAATAATCAACCGGCTGAGAGAATACATCTTACATCCTCGAAGACCTGCAATTCGGCCGATTTTGACGTTACGTCATCGTCGTGCTCGACTGCAGTGGTGTAGACAACATCTCAGGCATCCCTTACACTGGTGGCAACGTGTTTTATTCACAGATGAATGTCGTTTCCATCTTTCATCATCAGATGCCCGCCAGAGAGTGTACAGACGTTGAAACGAACGCTACGCAGATCCATGTGTCGTGGAGCGAAACCGTTATGGGGGAGGGTCTCTCATGGTGTGGGGTGGCATCACTGCCCGTAACAGAACTGAGCTGGTCATTATTGATGGCAATCTCAATGCAGCCAGATATCGTGATGAAGTGCTTACACCTGTTGTTGTCCCATTTCTGCAACGTCGCGGCCCCGGCGTCATTCTACAGCAGGACAACGCCCGACCCCACGCAGCTCGTGTTGTTCAACTGTATCTGCAGCAACAACAAGTGGATGTTCTTCCCAGGACCGCAAATTCGCCCGATATCTCACCCATTGAGCACGAATGGGACGAAATGAAACGTCAGCTACGCCGGCTTCCCCATGCACCGTCAATGCTTGTGGAACTCCAAAGACAGCTTATCAGAATATGGAACAACATCCCACAACACTTCCATGCTAACTTGTTCGCTTCCATGAGGCGTAGAAGCACAGCAGTAGTCGATGCAGACGGAGGTCATACCAGATATTGAGTGTGTGACTTTTGTGTTTGACCCTTAGTGTCTTTGACTCTCCATGGCACCAAGAGTATTCATCGTAGCGTAATGAAATTTCTCGTGTTGATCACAAATTGATTCATCTGTGATTGAATAAAATTTCCATGAATTAAAATGATATATATCTTTTTTTAGTGTTATTTTTTAGCATGCACACTTTCTTTTTTGGGAGAGTATATATTATATCGCTGTACTTTCATACCAAACAATTATTTAAAGTTGTAGCGTCTTTCAGTAGTTCTGGAAGAAAAACCCAATTCTGCAAGAGAATTCAGTTTTCACACTCCTATGACCTTGAACTTCTTACTCAAGCATGGTGTTGCCCATATATGTTATTTTGCTTGTATATGTTATGTTGCTACACCTCTACACCAAACATTTATTTAAAATTGCAGTGCCAGTAGTTTAGGATGAATAACCTGATTCAGTGAGAGACAAATCCAGTCTGTGAGAGAATTTTGTTTTCACACTTCTGTGACCTTGACCTCTGTCACTCAAGCATGGTGTTGCCATGCAACAGCCCTTCCATTGGCCTTTACCCACCAAACCATTATAGGGTTATAGAGTTATGGTTCCGGACAGACAAATAAAGTCAGACAGATGACTGGATGGATGGATGGACAGACAATGATGCCTCCCTATAGGGGACATAAAAATTAATGAAAGTGTCAATGACACTGTAGCTCAACTTGACAAACTTGAACTTGGTAAGTTATAAATGAAATAGCAAAATTGAAGATCATTGGTACCAATGTTATTTTTTGAAATTTCAACATAACAGCATTGTGTGTGCACAACGTCAAGAGTAATCCATGCATTTTTAAATGTAAACTGTAAGACTGGCTAAAGGAAGAATCTTGATACACAGATGCAGTATGTTCAGTGGTTATTGTAAATGGCAACTTTTTTCACAGAAATGAATGCTTATCAATAGCTCTTATCTAAGTTCTTGCCTATTGAGCACACCAAGTTCAAAAACAATCCTATGATAAATATGGCCTGTAGGCCATGTCAAAGAATGTTGATGCACAAATGCAATAAATTCAAAGATTGTTGCCAACAGCAACAGTTTTTGACTGAAATGAAAAGAAAATCAATAGCTCTTATCTTTGTCACCCTGCATAAGCATACAAAGTTTCAAAACAACCTGATAATGAATGTGTTCTCTGAGGCATGCCAAAGGAAGATGTTAATGCACTAAGTAGAAGGTCATTGCTTGTGGCAATGGGTTTTTTTCATGGAAATTCATAAATATACCCTGCAGAGAGTGCAAAAGGGATAAGTTGATGCACAAATGCAGTAAGTTCAAAGGTTGGTGATAACGACAATAAATTTTTATGGAAATGAAAAAAAGTAATAGCTCACATCTAGAGGTCACACGAAACACACATACCAAGTTTCAAAGTGATCCAATCATGAACGTGCCCTGAAGGCCGTGTTAAAGGGAAATATTGAGGTCTGACTAAACTAAGTTCAAAGGTCAACATTTTTTGACAGAAATGGAAGAAAATCGACAGCTCCCATATAGATGTCACCCTCACACAAGCTCAAAAGTTTGCAAGCAATCCAATCATAAATGTGCCCTGCAGGGTGTGTCAAAGGGAAATATTGATGATTAACTGGACTAAGTTCATCAAAGGTCATTGCCAGCGGCAACATTTTTTGACGGAAATGGAAGAAAATCGATAGCTCCCATCTAGAGGTCACCCCAAACAAGCATGCCAGGTTTCAAAACAATCCGATCATAAATGTGCCCTGTAGGGTGTGTCAAAGGGAAATATTGATGCTTAACTGCACTAAGTTTTTACTAAGTTAATTGAAGGTCATTCCAGTGGCAACATTTTTTGATGGAAACCGAAGAAAATCGATAGCTCCCATCTAGAGGCCTCCCCAAATAAGCATGCCAGGTTTCAAAGCAATCCGATCATAAATGTGCCCTGTAGGGTGTACAAAAGGGAAATATTGTGGTCTGACTAGACTAAGTTCTAAGAACGTTGGCCGTGGCAACATTTTTTGATGGAAATGGAAGAAAATTGATAGCTCCCATCTAGAGGTCACCGTAAATAAGCATACCAGGTTTCAAAGCAATCTAATCATAAATGTGTCCTGTAGGGTGTGCCAAAGGGAAATATTGTGGTCTGACTAAACTAAGTTCTAAGAACGTTGGCTGCGGCAACATTTTTTGACGGAAATTGAAGAAAATCGATAGCTCCCATCTAGAGGTCACCCCAAACAAGCATGCCAGGTTTCAAAGCAATCTGATCATAAATGTACCCTGTAGGGTGTGCCAAAGGGAAATATTGTGTCTTCTGACTAAACTAAGTTCTAAGAACGTTGGCCGCGGCAACATTTTTTGCCGGAAATTGAAGAAAATCGATAGCTCCCATCTAGAGGTCTCCCTAAACAAGCATGCCAGGTTTCAAAGCAATCTGATCATAAATGTGCCCTGTAAGGTGTGCCAAAGGAAAATATTGAGGTCTGACGAAACTAAGTTCTACGAACGTTGGCCGTGGCAACATTTTTTGCCGGAAATTGAAGAAAATCGATAGCTCCCATCTAGAGGTCACCCTAAACAAGCATACCAGGTTTCAAAGCAATCAAATCATAAATGTGCCCTGTAGGGTGTGCCAAAGGGAAATATTGTGGTTTGACTAAACTAAGTTCTAAGAACGTTGGCCGCGGCAACATTTTTTGACGGAAATTGAAGAAAATCGATAGCTCCCATCTAGAGGTCACCCCAAACAAGCATACCAAGTTTCAAAGTAATCTGATCATAAATTCGACCTGTGAGGTGTGCCAAAGGAAATTGTGGACGTACGTACTAACGTACTAACATACTAACGTACTAACGTACGTACGTACGTACGTACGTACGTACGTACGTACGTACGTACGTACGTACGCCGACGGATGAGAAGTGATGGCAATAGCTCAGCTTGACTTTGTCAAGTTGAGCTAAAAATGGCTCCACTGTGCTAATTCCCTTTCTATTGTCATTGTGGATCATAGAGCCAGTTCCCTACTTAGAATTTGGGACACTTTTTCCAACATTCGTTCTCAATTCAGTTTGAGGTCACAGGTTGTGTTTCAGAAATTATTCTTTTATCTTAGAACAAAATATAATCCAGAAGTCTATATTTGATAAGGGATGGGACTACCTTATTCACATTATGGATCATAAACTATTTCTGGAATAAATAAAGTGAAAGAACAAGAAAATCATTAGAGGATCACAGATCTGCACATTATGTTTTAATATTTCACCAATTCATAACTTTTAAAAACAGATGCATCTCACAAACGAGCTCATGTGAAGAGGACCTCTGATTTGTCAATGTAATAAGTGGAACTAAAATTACAGACCCTGAACCAATAAGCTTTGTTTTTAGTCATAAAAGAACTAAGACCATTTTATAATTTTGGAAATCAACAGGTTTTTCTCTTGTCATAAGGGTACCTTCCTTTGGAGTTTAGCAAACATTTGAAACATAGAACTAAAATTATTTCCCCCCAAACCAATTGTGACAAATTTCCATTCACAGTGCAAATTATAACCTTTGTCCTTCTGGTTGAGAGTTATTTCACATTGCAGGTGGCACCTTTCCTGTAAAATTATTATTGTTATTGCACAGAAAACTAATTTTTACTTAGAGTTGCCGTTCAGTGATATCTAAGCTTAAGGCTGCTGATTCCAAAAAAGGACTACTAGCAAATCACTCCTGCATGTCAGCAGTGAAAAACTGAATTCTAATACAATTACTATAAATCTCGAAATTTGATTGGTTAATCAATAAAATTTGCGACAGTAAAATCGGCGTAATCTGTCGCAAATTTTGTGTTGTCGAAAACTATTTCACGAAGTCAAGATGTATTCGTGGGCGTTCTATTTTCGTTCCATTTGGAGTCATTGACTACCGTATCCAATGTAAACAAACGCTGTGAACGCGATGACTTGCTGTAAAAAAAAACGTTCTCTATCTTTCTTGTAATTAACTGTATTTGATATGGATGAAGTTGGAAAGTTTAATATTAATGTGGAATAGGGGTTTGGCTGAGACTGCTGAGTAATGAAATGAGTGTTGAAAAAACTGATTTCGACGGGCTTAAGCCTTAACGGCAACCGTGTGGAACCAGTAAGCGATATTAAAATATATACCGGTAATATAAATAGCCATTTTTCGTACGCGATGAAGAATTTATGGACGCTATGTGCAAAATAGAAAACCAAAATTCCGACAACTGCCAATAATAATTTTAATTGTTCAAGGCCAAATATTTCTGACAGATCCGCTAGTGATGTTATAACATCGAGTTCAAGTGCAAGCTGTGCTTTCATTTTCTAATTTGTTACCTGCGTTTGTGTCACCACATGTGCAGTTACAGAAATGTGTTCACACTGAGAGAGGTGAACTATTCGTTCTGCAATAATTATGTCAATAGTAGTAGCGAAATTCCAGAAGACATCACTTCCTAGAAACAGTTTGAAATGAACAATTGTATGTAACCATAAGTAATTATTACGCTTAAACAAGGGCTTCCAATCAAAGATCTCAAATTTTTTAACTTTAATGGTAAATCCTTGAGTGCTTTCCGACCCCGACTGAAACATCACAGGGTGAAATCTAAACTTTAAACAGAGAAAGCAGCCGGCGTCATTTGTTTTCAGATTGTCACAAACATTTAAACATGATAAATGTTGTCAGTACAAATATAAATATATTTTGTTATTGGTGATAAAATGACTAAAACATTTGGAATTATTTGTATTGTGGCAGCGTAAAATGTGTTTCGTGATGTGGTTCGGAAGTCCCAAATGACGTCACGAAGACTGTATTTTTAGTTTTAAAATGGTGTCTTCAACAAGGCGTTGTTTTATAGTTGGGAGATCAAAAAGAAATCTCAGTTTTCAGCGGAATTATATTAAAATGGGGATAACTATGTTGTATTTGATTGTTTAGGGCCGTAAACAATGGTTTTACTGTCACAAATATCCATTTTACCGGCGACGCATCAAAACCATCGTTTACGGCCCCAAACAATCAATACAACATAGTTATCCCCTAACTAATATTATCATCACCCAAAAACTCAAAATTGCTGTTATTGGTAACACTGACCCTTTAACAACAAACATGGAAATGGATCATGTTCCATGGGTATTTCCCTTTAAGTCTGGTGAACATGCATTGAATAGATGTAAAGTTTTTGCCAGAAAACCAATTATTTATGCCACCCATCTACATTCATCGAATTAAGTGTCAAGTTCGATTTGATGAAATTGAACTAGATTGTGTCATGGGCTGCCATACAACAACACAATAATGAATTTTAATGACTAAATTCACATCTTCATTTGGAAAGTTTTAATATTTTTATTGTCAGGTTACAAACCATTTCTCGTTCTTCATCTAAAACGATTGTTTCTCTGGTCTTCTCCCACAATCATATAGATTTATCAAGTGAAGCAGAGGCAACATAATTTCCACTAGGACTGACTGCTAGGTACCAAATTTCTGAATGATGACCCTGTCAAAACATGAAAAAAATGTTATTTCTTGGTTATTCAAATTAAATCAGCTCAATCTTCTTATACATTGGTCCTGCAATACACATTTTGAAGAACTTATCATAAAACACCTTACTCAAAACATTTATTGTCTGCTGGTTAGAATGAGACTTCTCTGCCACATGCACAACAGCCAGCAATGCTTACAAGAATGAAGAAATACTCATTGTCAATGAGTTGGAAGTTTCACACTTTTTATTAATTAATAGAAAGTAAAGAAACCAACTCTCCTTAGCTTCAAGTGTACTAAAGTATTTTTCAAAGGTGATTTGTAACATGAGTATTTTTTCCAAGATACTTTTTTCCCCAGCATGTGGTGCTTTAGTTTAGCAAGATTTTGTTCATAAATTATTGTTCTGTTCCAGTTTAGAGAAAGGATATTGGCTTGTGGCACTCAATCAGTGAAAGGAATATTGTTTAATAATTCACAACTGATAACAAGACAGAGAATAGGGCTCAATGGTTTCAGCATGGGACATCAGGTCAAAAGGTCATAGGTTTAATCCTGATCTGCATCATCTGTATTGTGTCCTTGGGTAAGACTCTTGATCCCAATTTCCCAAGTGAGAGCATGGTGGCACAGTGTGCTAAGGAACTGCAGGTTTATAGTACACATACCTTCAACTGATTTTAACCCTGCATTAGGGCAGGGTACTTTTGAAATTTGCATTTCAGTTCGGTTTTGGTTTTGTACAAAAACTCGGTTTTCAATTCGGTTTTCGGTTTTCCAAAATATATTGTAGAAATCCATATTTTAGAGGGTAATGTACACATAAAATGTGTCTGTATTTGTCATCTAAGTCATGAGGCTCATACAGCGTGTTGAGTCATCCGGGTTACTCAGTGTTCACCACTCTTCTCAGCTAATGGACATATTGTGTTGGGCTACTGTAGTGGGCTACAGTGGTGAAGCCATGAGGTATCTAGGGAGACCAGCCCCCCCCACCCCCCACCCCCCCCCCCCACCACCCAAAATTCCACTTGCTCCCCCCATCCCCAAACTTGAAAAGATTCTTTTTGATTTCCTGCCCTCAGTACAAGTACAGTGCCCTCAGTCCTGAGATTCCCCCTCCCCAAACTCTTCACCAGCATGGTCCACCAGGATTTCAAACCATGGCTCCACCACTGGTGGGATCTGCCTTGTTCTGTCAGTGAGATTTGGGGCCTTGTCAAGATGCAGAAATGTACAAGAAAAGTTACATTTTAGCAAAAATAAACATTTCCTTATTTTTTATGGAGTCGCTAAGATCTCATCTTGGTTTTGGTGGATGATATGCAATTGTTGTGCTTTTTCAGTAATTATCACATCACTTGAAAATAGACTGCCCCATGTTTCTTGAAGGTTCATGCTTCAAATGACAGTGGAATATAAGGAACACAAATCATATTTCTTGTGATTTTGATAACTATTATTGAAATAAATCGTGATATACGAATCACTTTTATCGAAAACTCACTCACTCCAATGCTTTCACAATATCCCTCCTAATTTCGACTGTAGAGGTTCGTTTTTAACTTTGATTTTGCACAAACATAGAAATTGGGCAAAGTGAGAGGTGCCAAGGCGAAGATATTACCAACTTTACTTTTCCCTCTTGGCTGATCCCTGCATTGATTTCATCTCAGTCAAGACAGGCGATTGATGTTTTTGAAGGGACGGCTGCATAATGGGATTTGAAAGAAAGTTTGCAATATTGCATTGCAATATTGCATCTTGGGATTTGTTGTGTTCACAAAATACACATGATCATTGGAAAACACGTGTTGATTTTTACAACTTTGTATTGGGAATGCAGCATGTATATCTGACAGACCTGCAGAACTGCGCGATTCCTTAAAATAAGTTCAACTAGTGTACAATATTTTTTTATTGATGTTTAAGGTCACATATTTATGCACAATGGCTAATCATGACCGTGACAGTTTTATGGGTGGAGGAAGCCGGAGTACCCGGAGAGAACCACCGAGCAACGACGAGCAACTGTCAGCTCCCCAACATCATAACTCCGCACTACAGCACAGGCAGGATTAGATTGGTTGAAGACATGCGTACCATTGACGTGCAGTACGCCTTAGTACACGGCGTCATCGTGCCCCCACGTGGGCAATGGAGATGAAGTGTCTTGCCCAAGGAAACAACGCGGTTGCCGCAGGTGGGATTCGAACCGAGGACCTCTCGGCTTGCAGCCTGCACCTCTACCTACTGAGCCACCGTGCTCCCAACTAGTGTACAAACAATTCCAAATAAGTTTTAAAAAAAACTTTCAATAGTTACCTGCCATCCATTTAACAGGATAAGTTCTATTTTAATTTAACTATTTTATTGTTGACAAAAAACATAACTGCCAATGCACAGCGTTATCTCTGAGAATGTGACTTCAGAGACCGCGCCAATAGTCGGTTAACATAATTTACTCATCATTTTTCCCAAGTGAACTTTGAGGTTTTAAAACTCATTAAATTATATGTGTAGCTCCAATTTAATTTACTACATGCCATACCCAGATGATTTTGGGTCAAGGGTAATTTATATTACTTTTACACCATATATTGTCAGGTAACTTGCAATACTTATTTGGTTGAATATGAGTGAGCCTGGGGCT
Source organism: Pictodentalium vernedei (assembly GCA_031216915.1). Taxonomy (NCBI): domain Eukaryota; kingdom Metazoa; phylum Mollusca; class Scaphopoda; order Dentaliida; family Dentaliidae; genus Pictodentalium; species Pictodentalium vernedei. Next base: position 459,500,534 of record CM062296.1, on the reverse strand, counting down.
GTTCCTGGTTCATTAAATGTACTTAACGATTCTTGAATTGCATGTGTGGATTTTTACGTAAGACTTTTTAATTTTTCATATTCCTTCTGGTGGTGGTTCTGTAGGTATCATTTAAGATACAAGAAATTTGCTACCACCATTTGGGGGGGGGGATTTGTTGTCAGTCCTCTCAAAGAAAGCATAAATGGCACAGCTTTTATCTTTGCCAGACATTTAAGCCTTTGGTGTGCGGAAAGCAAGTGATTGAGTCGTCATAAACTTAACCAATTCTGGGAAATTTGTTGACACCGAAAGTCTCAGTTTTTTGTTAAGGCGAAAAAACCCCTGAACCGAAGCGATAAACCGCCCAACCTTACCCTGCATGTGCTATGTTATAAGTTGGAGAGTTACATGCCACTACTCAGTGGTTCTCATCAGGTACTCTAGGTTCCTCAACACATAAAACTGTCCAACACATGACCCTTGCTGTTGAGAATGTCGATAGACCTAAATAAATATGTTAACAAGATAGGATGGCAACATCCATATACCTGCTCAATTTTTCAAAGGATAAAATCAAAAAAAAAAAACAACCAGATCAAACAAAGTGAAGTTTTATAACTGATTTATTAGTATAATTTGTGAAACATGGTAACAACCTTTCTGTTCATAGAATTCATCAGTCACCATGCAAATATAATTAATTACAAGGGTTGTAGCTGTGAAAAATATATACAGGGATTTTTTAATGACACTTTTGACAGCCAGGGTCACCTTTCGTCTGACAGTTTTATGGATCAAGGAAGGTGTACCCAGAGAGAACTACTGAACAGTGATGCACAGCTGTCAAGACTCCCCAACTCTGGACTTGTAGGATTATCATTGACTGAAGACAAGTGCACCATTGATGTGCAATACGCCTTAGTACACAGCACCACTGTCCCCCCACATGGGCATTCAGGGTGAACTGGTAGAGTGCTGGAAGCCCATATTTGGGATTTATTCTGAAGTGCAGGTACTACAACTTGAAGGCTCATATTCAATGGATTTGATTTGTATTACCTTTGAAGTGATATTATTTAGTCTTTAAGGGTTCACCCTGTTACAATTTACGGGAGAGTGCCCAAAGGCACAATCCCATGAATTGTAACAAGGCCAAGACATGTGTACACGATTTGATGACCAAAAATAATTTAGCACTCTACCAGTTAAGTGCCTTGCCAAAGGCCATAACACTGTTACCCTTTCAGTCTGAAGTCCAATGTTGTAACTACTGACCCACTACACTCTCAGACGGGGGTTTGTAAAATGACCACTAACTGTAGTGTTTAACCACTGCAGAGTAAATGATCAATAGAATGACAAATCTGAATGAAAGTTTGAATGACACTGTATATCTGACCACAGTTACTGGAAGTTGTGGCTGCAACCACTTTTTTCACTGATAACAATGAATGCACCAAGTCAGTCCTGACCCTGTGTTACACATAGCCTACAGTATATAATATAGACAAGTAATGAAAGCCTATTTTGCTCTGACCTTCCCAGTTCATTTGCGAATTCGACCAATGAACAAAGATTCATCAACACAGTTTTCTTGTACCGCTATCCACAAGATATTTAACTTCATGATTATCATAAATTAATAATCAAATCATCATACTACGGCTTTTTTATTTGATAAAAAAAACTCTCCGTTCAACTTTTTTGCCCGCGACTTGACGCCATTGGAACAACAATGATGGCGTGACATTTCGTTGCTAGGTTGTACAAAAGGTAACCCGGAAAGCGAAACTACGCACTGCATTGTTCTTGTCTGCAGACGACAGAACAGAAAAATGGATGTGGGCTATAATGTAATCTTGAGCCTTACCTGCAAAACAATTATAGTGCCCCTGTCTTCGAGTTCTATTTATTGTCAAGGCACAACCAACTTGACCAAACTTTTAATAAAACAAGAGGCCCCACGTGGCCTTAATCGCTCACCTGACAAAGTGACTCTAAGAAGTATTTTAGGTCACCTTCACCATGTCATGCCTCATCAACATTAACTGGTTGAGTGATAGATTTTGTTTGAAGTTAAACATTTGTTACCTAAAATTAGTTTTATTTAAAATCATTGGTGTGTGGCCAATCTCCAATGATTTTTAATAAAGCAAATTTATCTCTGCAGACAAACTGGTTTAGCATGAAGCACAAACAAGGAATGTGAAGAGATAGCCTTGGACATCTCTCCCCAACTGTGGATATCTTCCATGTGCTACATGTATATATTTGCATGCAAGAAAACAAAAATTTTCACAAATTTTCCAAAATATTAGTTTTTTTTATCATCATTGGAACAAGCTCAAACAGCTTATTCCAATAGGGGTATGGGAAGATCAGGTATATTTTTGAGACAGAAATGTGAATATATAAATAATGGTGTTTTTTTGTGAATGATGCTGGAGAATTTTGCGTAAAGATATGGTAAATGGTTTGTTCTAGATACAGAATGATGCAAAAGTATTTAAATTTGATTAGGCAAGTTGTTCCTATAATGCATTTAAAAATTGAAGTAACTGTTTTTTTGCTGCCGAACTTTTAGATGTGTGTGTCTGTGTTTGTGTGTGTGTGTGTGTGTGTTTGTGTGTGTGTGTGTGGGGGGGGGGGGGGGGGGGGGGGTAAGAGTGTTCTTGCAAACAAAATTCCTGAATAAATGGAAAATTTTATTTTTTGTGTGAAAGATATAGTGCGTGAATGTTGATTGGAACAAGCTTAGAGAGCTCATTTTAATGTGAAGTCATAAAGCTGTGTTTTACGTACGAAATTCTGGAATAACTAAAAAAATTGCTTTTTTGACTCAAAAAGCATGGTGTGCGACCTCTCATTGGAATGAGCTCAAAAAGCTCATTCCAATGGGGTATTTACAAGCGATAAGTACATGTATGTTTAAGAGACAAAAATTAAAATTTGAATAGCGATTTTTGTGAAGAATGCTGACAAGTTTTGGCAGTTATGCTGGTAAAAAGGTAAGATATGCAAAGTGGTTGTTTTTTAGAGGCGACATTTAATTAAGGGGAATTAACCCTTGATTACTGAGGTAACTTCTAAAAGTACTGAAATTTCATGAAGCAATGTGAATAACAGACAAGAGTTGCCTAAAAATTTCATGAATAACTAAAATTTTTATTCCTTTGTCTCGAAAACATGGCATATGACCTTTGTTGGAATGAGCTGAATGCGTGTGTTCCAATGAGGGGTCATAAAATTTGAACGGAGATTTGTGTGAATAATGCATTAGTACTGCTAGATTTGGGTAAACGGTTCACCCTGGATACCACCCCTTCTATAGTAGATCTTTTCTGCAAATTTTGTCTAAGATTCTATCAACTTTACAAATAAATACGTTCATGAATCACAATCAGATCCACCCCACAATGTTGCATACCAAATATCAAAAGATTCTGCCTGCTGGATCTGGAGAAGAAGATTTTTTAAGAAATATGCCTGAAATGCACTAAGTTTGAATTCGAGATTCTATAGTGAGCCCAAATATGAAACTAGGAAGCCGATTTGAACAAACTTGAATCAGATCCACCCCACAATGTTGCATACCAAATATCAAAAGATTCTGCCTGCTGGATCTGGAGAAGAAGATTTTTTAATAAATTTGCCCGAAATGCACTAAGTCCGAATTTGGGCTTCTATATTAAGCCCAAATATGAATCCAGGGGGCCGATTTGAACAAACTTGAATCAGATCCACCCCGCAATGTTGCATACCAAATATCAAAAGATTCTGCCTGCTGGATCTGGAGAAGAAGATTTTTGAAGAAATTTGCCCAAAATGCACTAAGTTTGAATTCGTGCTTCTATAGTGAGCCCAAATATGAATCCTATACAGAGCCCAAATATAAACCCAGGGGGCCGATTTGAAAAAAAACTTGAATCAGATCCACCCCACAATGTTGCTTACCAAATATGAAAAGATTCTGAAGCTGGATCTGGAGAAGATGATTTTTTAAGAAATTTGCCTGACATGCACTAAGTTCGAATTCGAGCTTCTATAGTGAGCCCAAATATGAAACTAGGAAGCCGATTTGAACAAACTTGAATCAGATCCACCCCACAATGTTGCATACCAAATATCAAAAGATTCTGCCTGCTGGATCTGGAGAAGAAGATTTTTTAATAAATTTGCCCGAAATGCACTAAGTACGAATTTGGGCTTCTATATTAAGCCCAAATATGAATCCAGGGGGGCGATTTGAACAAACTTGAATCAGATCCACCCCGCAATGTTGCATACCAAATATCAAAAGATTCTGCCTGCTGGATCTGGAGAAGAAGATTTTTGAAGAAATTTGCCCAAAATGCACTAAGTTTGAATTCGTGCTTCTATAGTGAGCCCAAATATGAATCCAGGGGGCCGATTTGAACAAACTTGAATCAGATCCACCCCGCAATGTTGCATAACAAATATCAAAAGATTCTGCCTGCTGGATCTGGAGAAGATGATTTTTTAAGAAATTTGCCTGAAATGCACTAAGTTCGAATTCGAGCTTCTATAGTAAGCCCAAATATGAATCTAGGGAGCCGATTTAAACAAATTTGCATCAGATCCATCCCACAATGTTGCATACCAAATATCAAAAGATTCTGCCTGCTGGATCTGGAGAAGAAAATTTTTTAAGAAATTTGCCTGAAATGCACTAAGTTCGAATTCGAGCTTCTATAGTGAGCCCAAATATGAATCTAGGAAGCCGATTTGAACAAACTTGAATCAGATCCACCCCACAATGTTGCATACCAAATATCAAAAGATTCTGCCTGCTGGATCTGGAGAAGAAGATTTTTTAATAAATTTGCTTGAAATGCACTAAGTTCAAATTTGAGCTCCTATACTGAGCCCAAATATAAACCCAGGGGGCCGATTTGAACAAACTTGAATCAGATCCACCCCACAATGTTGCTTACCAAATATGAAAAGATTCTGCCTGCTGGATCTGGAGAAGAAGATTTTTTAAGAAATTTGCCTAAATGCACTAAGTTCGAAATCGGGCTCCTATACTGAGCCCAAATATGAACCCAGGGGGCCGATTTGAACAAACTTGAATCAGATCCACCCTACAATGTTGTATACCAAATATCAAAAGATTCTGCCTGCTGGATCTGGGGAAGAAGATTTTTGAAGAAATTTGCCCAAAATGCACTAAGTTTGAATTCGAGCTTCTATAGTGAGCCCAAATATGAATCCAGGGGGCCGATTTGAACAAACTTGAATCAGATCCACCCCGCAATGTTGCATACCAAATATCAAAAGATTCTGCCTGCTGGATCTGGAGAAGATGATTTTTTAAGAAATTTGCCTGAAATGCACTAAGTTCGAATTTGAGCTTCTATAGTGAGCCCAAATATGAAACTAGGAAGCCGATTTGAACAAACTTGAATCAGATCCACCCCACAATGTTGCATACCAAATATCAAAAGATTCTGCCTGCTGGATCTGGAGAAGAAGATTTTTTAATAAATTTGCCCGAAATGCACTAAGTCCGAATTTGGGCTTCTATATTAAGCCCAAATATGAATCCAGGGGGCCGATTTGAACAAACTTGAATCAGATCCACACCGCAATGTTGCATACCAAATATCAAAAGATTCTGCCTGCTGGATCTGGAGAAGAAGATTTTTGAAGAAATTTGCCCGAAATGCACTAAGTTTGAATTCGAGCTTCTATAGTGAGCCCAAATATGAATCCAGGGGGCCGATTTGAACAAACTTGAATCAGATCCACCCCGCAATGTTGCATACCAAATATCAAAAGATTCTGCCTGCTGGATCTGGAGAAGATGATTTTTTAAGAAATTTGCCTGAAATGCACTAAGTTCGAATTCGAGCTTCTACAGTGAGCCCAAATATGAATCTAGGAAGCCGATTTGAACAAACTTGAATCAGATCCACCCCACAATGTTGCATACCAAATATCAAAAGATTCTGCCTGCTGGATCTGGAGAAGAAGATTTTTTAATAAATTTGCCCGAAATGCACTAAGTCCCAATTTGGGCTTCTATATTAAGCCCAAATATGAATCCAGGGGGGCGATTTGAACAAACTTGAATCAGATCCACCCCGCAATGTTGCATACCAAATATCAAAAGATTCTGCCTGCTGGATCTGGAGAAGAAGATTTTTGAAGAAATTTGCCCAAAATGCACTAAGTTTGAATTCGTGCTTCTATAGTGAGCCCAAATATGAATCCAGGGGGCCGATTTGAACAAACTTGAATCAGATCCACCCCGCAATGTTGCATAACAAATATCAAAAGATTCTGCCTGCTGGATCTGGAGAAGATGATTTTTTAAGAAATTTGCCTGAAATGCACTAAGTTCGAATTCGAGCTTCTATAGTAAGCCCAAATATGAATCTAGGGAGCCGATTTAAACAAATTTGCATCAGATCCATCCCACAATGTTGCATACCAAATATCAAAAGATTCTGCCTGCTGGATCTGGAGAAGAAAATTTTTTAAGAAATTTGCCTGAAATGCACTAAGTTCGAATTCGAGCTTCTATAGTGAGCCCAAATATGAATCTAGGAAGCCGATTTGAACAAACTTGAATCAGATCCACCCCACAATGTTGCATACCAAATATCAAAAGATTCTGCCTGCTGGATCTGGAGAAGAAGATTTTTTAATAAATTTGCTTGAAATGCACTAAGTTCAAATTTGAGCTCCTATACTGAGCCCAAATATAAACCCAGGGGGCCGATTTGAACAAACTTGAATCAGATCCACCCCACAATGTTGCTTACCAAATATGAAAAGATTCTGCCTGCTGGATCTGGAGAAGAAGATTTTTTAAGAAATTTGCATGAAATGCACTAAGTTCAAATTCGAGCTTCTATAGTGAGCCCAAATATGAATCTAGGAAGCCGATTTGAACAAACTTGAATCAGATCCACCCCACAATGTTGCATACCAAATATCAAAATATACTGCCTTCTGGATCTGGAGAAGAAGATTTTTTAAGAAATTTGCCTAAATGCACTAAGTTCGAAATCGGGCTCCTATACTGAGCCCAAATATGAACCCAGGGGGCCGATTTGAACAAACTTGAATCAGATCCACCCTACAATGTTGCATACCAAATATCAAAAGATTCTGCCTGCTGGATCTGGGGAAGAAGATTTTTGAAGAAATTTGCCCAAAATGCACTAAGTTTGAATTCGAGCTTCTATTGTGAGCCCAAATATGAATCCAGGGGGCCGATTTGAACAAACTTGAATCAGATCCACCCTGCAATGTTGCATACCAAATATCAAAAGATTCTGCCTGCTGGATCTGGAGAAGATGATTTTTTAAGAAATTTGCCTGAAATGCACTAAGTTCGAATTCGAGCTTCTATAGTGAGCCCAAATATGAAACTAGGAAGCCGATTTGAACAAACTTGAATCAGATCCACCCCACAATGTTGCATACCAAATATCAAAAGATTCTGCCTGCTGGATCTGGAGAAGAAGATTTTTTAATAAATTTGCCCGAAATGCACTAAGTCCGAATTTGGGCTTCTATATTAAGCCCAAATACGAATCCAGGGAGCCGATTTGAACAAACTTGAATCAGATCCACCCCACAATGTTGCATACCAAATATCAAAAGATTCTGCCTGCTGGATCTGGGAAGAAGATTTTTGAAGAAATTTGCCCAAAATGCACTAAGTTTGAATTCGAGCTTCTATAGTGAGCCCAAATATGAATCCAGGGGGCCGATTTGAACAAACTTGAATCAGATCCACCCCGCAATGTTGCATACCAAATATCAAAAGATTCTGCCTGCTGGATCTGGAGAAGATGATTTTTTAAGAAATTTGCCTGAAATGCACTAAGTTCGAATTCGAGCTTCTACAGTGAGCCCAAATATGAATCTAGGAAGCCGATTTGAACAAACTTGAATCAGATCCACCCCACAATGTTGCATACCAAATATCAAAAGATTCTGCCTGCTGGATCTGGAGAAGAAGATTTTTTAATAAATTTGCCCGAAATGCACTAAGTCCGAATTTGGGCTTCTATATTAAGCCCAAATATGAATCCAGGGGGCCGATTTGAACAAACTTGAATCAGATCCACCCCGCAATGTTGCATACCAAATATCAAAAGATTCTGCCTGCTGGATCTGGAGAAGAAGATTTTTGAAGAAATTTGCCCAAAATGCACTAAGTTTGAATTCGAGCTTCTATAGTGAGCCCAAATATGAATCCAGGGGGCCGATTTGAACAAACTTGAATCAGATCCACCCCACAATGTTGCATACCAAATATCAAAAGATTCTGCCTGCTGGATCTGGAGAAGATGATTTTTTAAGAAATTTGCCTGAAATGCACTAAGTTCGAATTCGAGCTTCTATAGTAAGCCCAAATATGAATCTAGGGAGCCGATTTAAACAAATTTGCATCAGATCCATCCCACAATGTTGCATACCAAATATCAAAAGATTCTGCCTGCTGGATCTGGAGAAGAAAATTTTTTAAGAAATTTGCCTGAAATGCACTAAGTTCGAATTCGAGCTTCTATAGTGAGCCCAAATATGAATCTAGGAAGCCGATTTGAACAAACTTGAATCAGATCCACCCCACAATGTTGCATACCAAATATCAAAAGATTCTGCCTGCTGGATCTGGAGAAGAAGATTTTTTAATAAATTTGCTTGAAATGCACTAAGTTCAAATTTGAGCTCCTATACTGAGCCCAAATATAAACCCAGGGGGCCGATTTGAACAAACTTGAATCAGATCCACCCCACAATGTTGCTTACCAAATATGAAAAGATTCTGCCTGCTGGATCTGGAGAAGAAGATTTTTTAAGAAATTTGCCTAAATGCACTAAGTTCGAAATCGGGCTCCTATACTGAGCCCAAATATGAACCCAGGGGGCCGATTTGAACAAACTTGAATCAAATCCACCCTACAATGTTGCATACCAAATATCAAAAGATTCTGCCTGCTGGATCTGGGGAAGAAGATTTTTGAAGAAATTTGCCCAAAATGCACTAAGTTTGAATTCGAGCTTCTATAGTGAGCCCAAATATGAATCCAGGGGGCCGATTTGAACAAACTTGAATCAGATCCACCCCGCAATGTTGCATACCAAATATCAAAAGATTCTGCCTGCTGGATCTGGAGAAGATGATTTTTTAAGAAATTTGCCTGAAATGCACTAAGTTCGAATTCGAGCTTCTATAGTGAGCCCAAATATGAATCTAGGGGGCCGATTTGAACAAACTTGAATCAGATCCACCCCGCAATGTTGCATACCAAATATCAAAAGATTCTGCCTGCTGGATCTGGAGAAGATGATTTTTTAAGAAATTTGCCTGAAATGCACTAAGTTCGAATTCGGGCTTCTATAGTAAGCCCAAATATGAATCCAGGGGGCCGATTTGAACAAACTTGAATCAGATCTACCCCGCAACGTTGCATACCAAATATCAAAAGATTCTGCCTGCTGGATCTGGAGAAGAAGATTTTTGAAGAAATTTGCCTGAAATGCACTAAATTTGAATTCGAGCTCCTATAGTGAGCCCAAATATGAATCTAGGGAGCCGATTTGAACAAACTTGAATCAGATCCACCCTACAATGTTGCATACCAAATATCAAAAGATTCTGCCTGCTGGATCTGGAGAAGAAGATATTCAAAGAAATTTGCCTGAAATGCAGTAAGTTCAAATTTGGGCTCCTATACTGAGCCCAAATATAAACCCAGGGGGCCGATTTGAACAAACTTGAATCAGATCCACCCCACAATGTTGCATACGAAATATCAAAAGATTCTGCCTGCTGGATCTGGAGAAGAAGATTTTTTAAGAAATTTGCCTGAAATGCACTAAGTTCGAAATCGGGCTCCTATACTGAGCCCAAATATGAACCCAGGGGGCCGATTTGAACAAACTTGAATCAGATCCACCCTACAATGTTGCATACCAAATATCAAAAGATTCTGCCTGCTGAATCTGGAGAAGAAGATTTTTTAATGTTTTTCCCATTGCCTACAGTGTTAAAAAGTGCTGACTCAGCACTTTTTCAAAGTCCCGAAACTGTACCCTATGATAAAACCGTTGGCAATTTTTTTTTACCAATCCTTTCTGTTGGTCCTAAGGAAGCTGCACACCAAATAAAAATTCTCAGTGCCGTGCAGTTTTGGAGATATGGGCGTTTTAAATTTTTTCTATTTTTAGCTCCTGCGGTTCCCACAGGGCTGAGGGAAAATTTTTTTTTGCATAAATCAAGTACTCATCACCCAATAAGCCCTCACATAAAATTTGGTTCAAATCAGCCTCTCGGTTTGGAAAATAGAAATTTTGGGTGGGGCAAAAAATTTTGCCCCTCTCATAACGACGCCAAGTATAGCCCCAAAAACTTCTTTTGAACAAATCTGAGTCTACACCTCAAAAGGAAGCTGCACACCAAATATCAAGTCTCTGCTACTGCTGGTTCATGAGAAGAAGATTTACAAAGATTTTGGTGCCCCTTGGGGGCTGGCACCACCCAGGAGGAGGGGCAACTTCATTTGAACAAATCTGAATTGGCATTAGGTAATAAACGTTTAGCCAACATTTGAATAAAATTGGGCTAGTGGTTTAGGAGGAGAAGTCGATAATGTAAAGTTAACGCCGGATGGACGATGACGGACGCCGGACGCCGGACGGCGGACGACAGACAGAAAGTGATTAGTAAAGCTCCCCTTGAGCTTCGCTCGGGTGAGCTAAAAAACTGGTGGTTAATTTAAGACAGTGCTACCTTGTTGTCCGAAGTTGAAAATTCAGGAAGCTTTGAAAGGATTATGTATAAGCGGGCAGAAAGAGTATTAGATCTAGTCTATTGGCCTATATGACAGACAGGGAGGGATGAGAGTGATCTCATGGCTCAAGAAAGGAAATTGTATTGCATTCTTTTTTACAATGCCAGTTAGGAATCATGACACTGACAACATTTAAATTTAATGCTGAACAAAATTGAACATAATAGTGTATTAGGCCCACTACATGCTGATTGAAATGTGCAGCAGGGGGGGAGGGGGGACGGGGGACGGGGGAGGGGGGTCCGTCCAGTGATGCTTTTGGAGGAACGCCATTCACCTTGACCCCTTCTACTTGCTGCTGCAAACGTTCTTCCTCCTCAATTGCCAAACTTGAACTGGCTACATCAAAAGTAACCTGTTACTTGCATGATGAGGGAAACGTAAAATGGGAGGGAAGGGGGGGGGGGGGCTTGTAGGCACAGACTATTCAGACGCAGCGCTTGGTGGATGAAGATCAACAGCCCTCTGCCTTAGTAACTGGTAGAGTGCTATAAGCTACTATCAGGGCTTTAATATGAAGAGCAGGTACCCCAGCCCAAAGGTGTTATATTGTGTGGATGTGATTCATATTATCTTAGAAGTGAAATTAATTAGTCTTCATGCGTTTGCCTTGTTACAATTTATGGGAGAGTTCCTGGCACTTTGTAACAAGGCAAAGACACATGAACAAATTTTGATGACCAAAAATAACTTAGCACTCTACCAGTTAACGGCCCTCGATTCTCGGGCCGGTAATAAACCCTCACGCTTTTATTCATTTGTCGTGCTGGTCCAAACTCAAGGTATTGTTATATTATTGGAAGATATCTTCAGAATCTGTAGTTTATGTTAACTTGACAGCTCGTAGTTACTGGTTTTCTTGCCTCAAGATTCATGGATAAGCCTATTGCGACTTTTTCCCAATTAAAACAAAAATTTTTCACATCAGGCCAAACCATGGGTGGCCCGGGGATTGTCTAGACCTCTCCCCATGGGAACCCTGGGAAGTGAAGCAGTGCCTGTTCACTGCGGTAAACAGGCTCTGCTTTACTGGTAAAATAGGACCCAGTCACCAATGCTTGGGAGGTGCAAACCCTCTCTGAAATGGGCAACATGGCTTATTAACACTCACCCCTGGTTTTGAGTTGATACTCATGCTGTGGTCATGATTAATCATTGTGCAAAAATATGTGACCTTAAACACCAATAGATAAATAAATTGTCTAGACCCCCCCCCCCCTGCCCCCCCCCCCCCCCCCCAGGGTGGAGTCATACGCCTACATCGGGGGAATGTTGGGTGTCACCCCTAGATTGCGGGGCATTTCCGAAGTCAAATATCCTGAGAGAACAAAATAAGCAACACCACTGAGGTGTATAAATGGGGGTAGACTTTATTTATTTATTTAAATTTTTCCTTTGAACTAACTGTAACATCAGCTGCACATGCAGAAACTGCTGCAGACATGTCCAACTTCTAAGTACTGAGCAACGGTGAGCAACTGTCAGCTCCCCAACATACTAACTCCACACAAGCAGGGTTAGCATTGGTTGAAGACAGGTGTACCATCGACGTGCAGTACACCTTAGTACACAACGTCACCTTGCCCCCATGTGGGCAATGGGGGGGGGGGGGGGGTGAAGTGTCTTGCCCAAGGACACAACGCGGTTGCCGCAGGTGGGAATCGAACCGAGGACCTCTTGGCTTGCAGCCTGCACCTCTACCAACTGAGCCACCGCGCCCCCTTTTTCTTATCATAAACAGCATAAAACATACGACTGCAGTCTAAAAATTCACCGACTATCACTATAAAGTAGTTGACAAGAACTTGATCAGTTTCAATATTCCGCTATGATATTTAGACTGTATTTTTAGACATCAGAAACGTTACGTCATCATTGTTGTTCCAATGGCGTAGAGTCGCGGGTAAAAAAGTCGAACGGAGAGTTTTTTTTATCAAAGAAAGAAGCCGTAGAACGATGATTTGATTATTAATTTATGATAAACATGAAATTAAATATCTGGTAGATAGCTGTACAAGAAAACTGTGTTGATGAATCTTTGTTCAGTGGACGAATTCACAAATGAACTGGGAAGGGGGTATCGGTCAGGGCAAAATAGGCTTTCATTACTTGTCTATGTTATATATTGTATGTGTAACACAGGGTCAGGACTGATGTGGTGCATTCATTATTATCGGTGAAAAAAGTGGTTGCAGTACAACTTCCAGTAACTGTGATCTGACACTTTTAATTGCTAAATTGTAAGTGAAATGGCAATATTGAAGATCACTGGTTCCAATGTTATTTGGTGAAACTTCAACACAACAGCATTGTGTGTGCACAACGTCAGAGCAATCCATGCATTTTTCAATTAAAACTGTAGGTCTGACTAAAGGAAGAATGTTGATACACAAATGCAGTAAGTTAACAGGTCATGGTAAATGACAACTTTTTTCACAGAAATGAATGCTACTCTACAACTCTTATCTTGATGTCTCGCCTAATGAGCATACCATGTTAAAAAACAATCCTATGACAAATATGCCCTGTTGGCCATGTAAAAGAATGTTGATGAAAAAATGCACTAAATTCAAAGGTCATTGATAACAGCAACCGTTTTGATGGAAATGAAAAGAAAATGAATAGCTCCTATCTTGGTCACCCTGAATAATAGTTATTATTATTTATTGGTGTTTAAGGTCACAGACTTATGCACAATAACTAATCAAGACAGTTTTACGGGTGGAGGAAGCCTGAGTACCCAGAGGGAACCACTGAGCAACGACGAGCAGCTGCCAGCTCCCCAACATCGTAACTCTGCAGTGCAGCACAGGCAGGGTTAGATTGGTTGAAGACTTGCGCACCATCGACGTGGAGTATGCCTTAGTACACGGTGTCATCGTGCCCACGTGGACAATCAGGGTTAAGTGCCTTGCCCAAGGATACACTGTGGGAGTCCGAGTCGATTGCTCAGAAGGTCACCCATCCGAGGATTAACCAGGCACGACGTTGCTTAACTTCGGTGATCTGGCAAGAACCAGTTACCGCAATGCCAGAGAGAACCACCAAGCAATGACGAGTAGCTGCCAGCTCCCAACATCATAACTCCGCACTGCAGCACAGGCAGGGTTAGATTGGTTGAAAACATGTGCACCATCGACGTGCAGTATGCCTTAGTACACGGCGTCATCGTGCCCCCATGTGGACAATCAGGGTTAAGTGCCTTGCCCAAGGATACAACATGGGAGTCCATGTCGATCGCTCAGACGGTCACCCATCCGAGGATTAACCGGAGTCGATGTTGCTTAACTTTGGTGATCTGATGAGAACCGGTTACCGCAACCTTAGTACATGGCGTAATCGTGCCCCCATGTGTACCATTCAGGGTTAAGTGCCTTGCCCAAGGATACACTGCGGGAGTCTGAGTCGATCGCTCAGACGGTCACCCATCCGAGGATTAACCAGGCTTGATGTTGCTTAACTTCGGTGATCCGACGAGAACCGGTTACCGCAATGCCAGAGAGAACCACCAAGCAATGATGAGCAGCTGCCAGCTCCCAACATCATAACTCCACACTGCAGCACAGGGCAGGGTTAGATTGGTTGAAGACATGCACACCATCGACGTGCAGTATGCCTTAGTACACGGTATCATCAGGCCCCCATGTGGACAATCAGGGTTATGTGCCTTGCCCAAGGATACAATGCGGGAGTCTGTGTCGATCGCTCAGACGGTCACCCATCTGAGGATTAACCGGGGTCGATGTTGCTTAACTTCGGAGATCTGACGAAAACCAGTTACTGCAATGCCACCCTCCTCCCCCCCCCCCTCCCCCCACCGGTCACCCTAGATAAGCATACCAAGTTTCAAAACAACCTGATAATGAATGAGCCCTCTGAGGCATGCCAAAGGAAGATGTTAATACACAAATATACTAAGTTTGAAGGTCATTGCTAGTAACTGCACTAAGTTCATCAAAAGGTGTTGCTAATGGCAACCCATTTTGACAGAAATGGAATAAAATCACCAATCACATCTAGAGGTCACCCCAAACAAGCATACCAGATTTCAAAACGATCCAATCATAAATACGCCCAGTAGGGTGTGACAAATGGAAATATTGATGCCAAGGTAAACTAAGTTCAAAGGTCATTGCCACTGGAAAACTTTTTTGACAGAAATGGAAGAAAATCGACAACTCTCATCTAGAGGTTTCCCCAAACAAGCAAATCAAGTGTCAAAGAGATCCGATCATAAATGTGCCCTGTAAGGTGTGCCAAAGGAATATACTGATATCTAACTAAATTAAGTTCAAGGGTCATTGCCAATGGCAACATTTTTGATGGTAATAGAAGAAAAACGATAGCTCCCATCTAGAGGTCACTCCAAACAAGCATACCAAGTTTCAAATTGATTCGATCATAAATGTTCCCTGCAGGGCATGCCAAAGAATATACTGATGCCTCACTAAACTAAGTTCAAAGGTCATTGCCAACAGTAACATTTTTTGATAGAAATGGAAGAAAATAGATAGCTCCCATCTAGAAGTTATCATTCCCAAACAAGCATACCAAGTTTCGAATGATCTGATCATAAATGTGCCCTGCGGGGCAGGCCAAAGGGAAATGTTGATGCTTAGCTGCATTAAGTTCATCAAAGGTCGTTGCCAACAGCAACTTTTTGTGACAGAAATAGAAGAAAATCAATAGCTCTCATCTAGTGGTCACCCCTATTAAGCATACCAAGTTTCGAAGACATCCGATCATAAATGTACAAAATAACAGGAAGGTCCTTTGTGGGACAAACTCCTTATGTAACAGGCTCTGTAATGTGAGAAGACCAAATTCCTGGTGATGGCTAGCCTATAAGCATCTATGCATTAATCAAGTTACTGATTTGGGACATCCACTTCTATTTTTATAATCATGAGGTCACGCTATGGAATTCAACTGTAGTTTTTCCAAAGACAAAGGTGAAGGCTGATGGAGAGTGTGAGTCTAGCTAGAAGAAAAGATCATGGATTGTGAACCTATATCTTTTTTTTATTTATTTTGCTTTTAATTTACATTATAGATCACACTAATCCTAACAATTAGTCTTAATTTACAGGAATTAAAAATTGCCCTCCTACAAAAAATTTAGGTGGGCATCAGTCTTTAGATTCTCAAATCCAAAAAGGTGTGAAAAATCATGCTTTTCAGCTATGGTCATTATCTTCTCCCACTTCCCTTCTGCACCAGAGGGTCCTAGTTGGTAGGGTTCAAATGACTCTGGAGTTCCAAGGTCAGCTAGTCGATGCCCCAAAGTCGAGTCGACGTCAACTAGTTGAGGCTTTCCTGTCCCCGTAAATTTAAATTTTAAAGTTCATCATCGGATGTACAAAAAATCAAGTGTATTTTTCCGGGCCGCAAGTCCACTCAACAATCGACGTCTAGCACATCAGAACTCACAAATTCCTGTGTGCATATAAACACAAAGGCAATCATAAACTCTTTATGTGCTTCCATCTGAGGTATAGGAATTAAAACAATTGAAGATCTTGTTGTTCGTCACAAATAAATCGACATTTGACATTCGAGATACTGTATACGACATACAACATATGCTAGAAAATACCTGTGATCATTGAGACCAATCAAGTAATTTGTGTTTTGTTTGGCCAATCCAAATGATGCTTTTATTCTGACTTGTTCATGATCAGGACTGTGGGTGCACAGAGGTTAATTTCAAACAATGATTCAGGAATAAAATAATATTATAAAATAAGTATAACTGGATTTTATAATATTATTTTATTCCTGAATCCTTGTTTGAAATGAGCCCCTGTTCCATAGTGGGAAGGACTACCCATGGTGGAGACTCAATTTTTTCACCAACATTTGTTGTTTCTGGGCCCATGGGCATCACCATGATATTTCAAAAGGGGTTCGACTTTGATGAAAAAGGTACACCGAGGGTATGGCAGGAGCCCAAGGGTATCTGGCTTATTCAGACCTTGGGTCTTTTGGGCCTTGGTTTGTTTGGACCCTGGCTTTTTCAGGCTTTTTCGGGACTCTGGCTCATTCAGACCATGGCTTTTTTGGACCGTGTTTTTTTTTCCCCTTGGCGAAGGAATTTGTCGTGATTGCCGAAGGCACGAGCATACTAGAGGGGGTGAGACATGAACCTGTGGAACATTTGTAAATTTAGTATTAAAAGAAGCTCTCTGGTGGATTTTTGGTGATTTATTAGCATTCTTCGTTTTTGAAAAAAAAACGTAGAAGGGGGTTTGTTCTCAGTGTGATCCCCCTCCCCCACAATCTCCCATCCCACCCGGTTTGGGACATCGTTTCCTAGAGGAAGGACATATATAATGTAAAGCAAGGGCCCTAGTACAGAGCCCTGAGGGATGCCAAACTTTAGTGTAAATTTAGAGGAGGATGAGGTATTTATGTTTGCACTTTGTGTTTGTTTGGTGAGATATGATGCGAACCAGTTGAGAGAAATGCATGATATGCCAATTCTGCATTTCAATCTGTTGATAAGCATGACATGGTCTATGGTATAGAAGGCAGCAATCAGATTCAGCAGAACAAGGCAAGAGACCTGATGTCTGTCCATCGACATCAAAATGCCCCTTTGTACTCTGAGGAGAGCTGTTTCTGTGCTGCTGTTAGGTCTGTATGCAGACTGGAAAACCGCAGAGAGACCATTCTGAGCTAGATGTTGATTTGACTGAAGAACTACAGCTTGTTGTTCCACAACCTTATAGATGAATGAAATGTTGGAGACTGGACGCAAGTTCTTCATTATTTCAGAGTCCAAACTAGTCTTTTTCAGTTGGGGTGTTACAAGTGCACATTTCATTTTTGACGGGAAAACCCCCAACTGAAGAGATGTGTTAACAATCAAAGCAATCTATGGCAATCTATGGTGCAATGTCTGGCATGCATGCTTTCAGCAGCCATGTAGGAATTATGTCCAAACGGCATTGTTAAGATGGGGATTTATGAACAAGGCGAATGATCTCGTCCAGTGAGAGTGGCGTGAAGGAATGAAAGCAAGGGTTGATTACCATTTCAGGAGACTGACTGTGGTCTGCTGACTGATCTTTGCTTTTGTTGGCTATTCCAGTTATATGGTCAATTTTATCAGTGAAAAAGATGGAGAAACGTTCGCAGAGATCAGTGTCTGATGTATGAGCTGGTAAAGCAGACACTTTAGTGCGATGTAAAAGTTTATCAATGACTGATGATAGAATGTTAGGCTTGTTAATGTTGTCATTAATAGCACTGGTGAAATAGTTATTCTTTGTTTCCTTAACAAGCATATTAACATAATCTTTTTGAGATATATAATCTCTCTGTGGAGTACACAATGCCACCATGCCCCACGTGGACAACAGGGATGAAGTGTCTTGCCCAAGAACGCAATGCATTTGTCGCAGGTGGGATTCGAACCGAGGACCTCTCGGCTTGCAGCCTGCACCTCACCCTACTGAGCCACTGCACACCCACCTCCACTATATACCCATAGTACTCTGGATGCCATAGCATAATCTATATGCAGTATGTACACCACTTGCCAGGTGCAGTTTTGAATGGTGCCGAAATTCTGCACAGAAAAAATTTGCTTCCCCCACCAAAAGTCAGGTTCCTATGAGAATTTAACTGCTTCACCAAACGTCTGGGGAATGAGGGATGTTTGGGTACATGTTATAGTACTTAAGACACAGCGAGTCAATTCAAAATTCATTTACGATCTGAAAATATCCCATCATTGCACATAAATGCTCCAATTATCTCTGCTGTGCTGTATCCTCAGTAGAAATATCTACAATTAACTCAACCTGCTGAGTATTTTCCAGGTATTTTCCATTAAATCTGGTCATGGCTGCTGTTAAACAGCCATGACTAGATTTTATGAAAAATTTATTTATTGGTTTATTGGGGTTTAACATTACTTTTGACAGCCAGGGTAACCTCGTTTATTTATTTAATGGGGTTTAATGATACTTTCGACAGCCAGGGTCACCTAGTGTCGGACAGTTTTATGAGTGGAGGAATCTAGTACACAATGCCACCGTACCCCCACATGGGCAATTGGGATTAAGTGTCTTGCCAAAGGACAAAACTCAGTTCTTGCAGGTGGGGTTCGAACCGAGGACCTCTTGGCTTGCAGCCTACATCTCTACCTACTGGGCCTTCCAAAAAATTCATTTAAATTCTACTCATGAAATCATTGGTGAAAAAAATTCATCTAATTTACAGGGAGAAAATGTTAAAAAATTTATAGTAATTTCTATATTTTTTATACTTACCAATGACCCAGACATAGCTGGTGCTAACTCTTAAAAGATAGGGCCAAACACAAATTTTGCCCCCCAATCCCCAAAATTTGCATCTAAAACCAAAGAAAACATGTCCTGAATGACCCTCCACACTTCACCTCTACTGCGCATGCGCAGTGTCAAGGACGTTCCGAAATTGGCGCCATTAATCAGTCTAATAACCAGTGCCTGGTAAGTGCTATGTACTCAGCGGGGAGGCAAGAGTTCCCAACTCTTGGGAGGGCCATCCCCGTCTGGGTCATTGGTAAGTATAAAAAATATAGAAATTACTATAAATTTTTTAACATTTTTATACTGTACCAATGACCCAGACATAGCTGAATAGTAAAAAGGCTGGAGGGCCAAGGACATAGAGCAAGATGGAATACGCTCAATAATATAAAATAGAGTCATCCCCTCTAGGGAAAAAGAAGTAATAGGCCTTACATGTATCTTTCTTATTTATGATAAATTAGAAAGATACAACACCTTCCAAAATTGAGCATCATACATCCATGTACTCCATTAATATCCAATATAATCCTTATACTAATAATTTTTAAAGTAAGCCAATAAATAAAGTAAGTCTAGAGAATAGAGACTCTTATACTCCTTAAAAGTGTCTGAGGATTGCATAATCATGTCCGTTGACACGTGCTATATTCAAAAGCTATTAAAAACTAAGACTAGAACGAATTTTTAAAACATAAACTTCTCACTAAACAACCATCCCAATAACAGCTCAGAATTACTAACTCCGCAGGAGGTATCCCCTTGTTTTCATAGTAAAACAGGTGACCCAAGGGAACACCCTCCCCCCCCCCCCCCTTTTTCTTGCCCTGGGTCAAATAGCCCAGAGCGAAGAGGGCAGCAGAACGGAGTCACTGCCGAAACAGACAGCCTACCTAGCTATAGTAGCAACTGTTAAGTGAATGACATTCTGAGCAGTAGATAATAGACCTAACAATAGAGGCCTCCAGTAATGGACTCGATATTTCTGGGATAAAAATTCATGAATGTGGATGGCTGAGCGCAATGAGCAGCCTTCAAAAATCTATAATAGCGACACTATTAATGTAAGCCCAAGATGTAAAAGAACTCTTACTTCATGAGCCGAAATCTTAAGCACAACTGCTGAGTCAATGATATACCATAAGCAGTACCAATAGTTAATTGAATCCATTAGCAATAGAATGGAGCGTAACGTCCTTCTATTAGGCATCAAAGACAGAAGAAGCTTACGCCCGTAGTAATAAACAGATATCTGTTTATAAATACATAAACTCTAACCGGACAGAGTAAAGGCCTATGCCCGTACGAAGACGGAAGGACCTTAATAACAATAGGTTCCGGATATTAGGAGCCTAACTCTTATGCAAAAATCCAACCTAAACAGTAAAGGAAGTAGTGATTCCGAAACTACGAAAGTGAAAATCATCCATCGATAGTGCATGAAACTCACTGACTCTTCAGTAAAAGAGAAGCCAACAGAATTACTGTCTAAAAGGTCAGAATTTGAAAACTACTGTTTCCAGAGGCTCAAATGATTACTTAGCTAAATAAGAACCGAAGTTAAATTCCATATAGGAATTTAATCTAAAGATTCTAAGTTTATTTATCAAAAAGTTACTAACTGACTTAGATAAAGAGACATAAGACTCAATTGTAACTATCATAGAGTGCATAGGTATGAGGTAACATAAACCTATAACCTTAATAATAACAGGCTGCAGTAGATCTTGTCAAACAAATATACTAAAAAGTTGCAATGAGTAGTATGGAGGGATCAACAATATGAACATAGTGATCCCTACACCAACGACGGAAGAGCCTCCAATTTAGCCGCATAGAATAGCGAAGAAGAGGATCTCCAATAGTAAGAAATCGCGTCCAAAGCTCGTCCAGTACAATGCTTACAATGCAATACGGACCACACAATGGAATACGTGAAGGTTGCGACCTTGCGGGTTGTGATAAAGATGACACGATTTACCCAGCGAAAAAAGATCCTCTCATTGAGGAAGATTTCGTGTTAAGTCCCACAGTAGACATCAGAGTAAATTACCCACGGTCTCTGTGAAGATAGAGATGCTATCAACAGAAATGTATTGTGGTTGTTTATCTTAGCAATACCTGCTGAAACAACAGCGCCGAAGGATACGCGTATCCTATCATTCCGTCCTATTAGATCAATAGAGCGTTAACAACATTAGCTCAGAGATCCGGACAAGCCAACACATACGTCTGCAATTGATTAGCAAGCTGTGTCGTAAATAAATTATCATTGGGTGCTCCCATAGATAGCAAATCTGATTGAATACTTGTTTGTTGAGAGTCCATTCTGACGGCAACAAGCGACCCCTAAGTGAACGGGAGTCCAGTAAAACAATCAGACGACCCGGAATATGACGGACTGAAACAGAACTTGGTGTACTATAACCAACAGATGGATTCTTTCCATTAAATTGAATAACGGAAACGAATGAGTGCCTCCCTGGTTCCGGAGATACGCCACTACTGTCGAATTAACGGACAGGATTTGGACATGCGTTTCTGAATAATGTTAATGCAATGACATAAAGCAAGCCTAAAAAACATTATTCCGCGGAAGATAATTGCTTGCTTAGAGACTGCGAAACCCAAAGACCCTGGCACTTCAAATCTGTTGGGATCAATATTATATCCCAATCTGTTTGACTGGCAACCGTCATAACTATAACACTCGGATCCGGCAACTGCAGTGGCACTCTCTGAGTCAACCACCGAATGTTTGCCCCAGTCTGAATCTCTTGTAACACTAGATAGACAAGAGAACGTGTAAATCGAGCAATTCATGGATTGCTGAAAAGTTGCCGTCGAAGAGAGGCTTCTCCGAGAACGAAGCGACTCTGAGAGAGTTCTTCACCTTACTATCCACGCGCGTGGATGTAGCTAGGGCTGCGTCATGTCTAACCAACTCCAATCAGCCACTGAAGGGCGGAGTTATACGTGAACAAACTACTGCCCTCAAAAGAAATCACACTGAGAATAATATCCCGTAAATCTTTTCTTGAAGACGTAATGATAACGCCTCAGTAAGGTGGATTACGTATGATAAAGCGTCTAAGTTAAGTCTACTAGACATGATAGTCGTTTCCAACATTGTGGTTTGAAAAGACATAGACGGCGAAAAAGAATATTTCCAGTCTTTAACCACGCCGTCTAGATGCATATGAACTCTCGGTATGCCCTGCTCTGCCAAAATAAATTATTCGTATAAATGATAAAACGGCAGAAATGAGCATTGCGGACAAGAAACTAAACTATCATGCTTGGTAGCAGGCTTATATGCATATATAGCGTCGAAAAATAAAACACATGTTGTAATGACATTATTGGACTGTGTCGGTAAGTCAGGGACAATGTCCCTGAACCGATCCAAAATTCCGTGTCCAATGACGCTATAAGTCTCTTATCCAACATCGCAGCAATGTAGTCCGAAATAACAATCACTGGAAGATAATGCCAGAAGATTTGAATGGCAGCTTCCGATGCTACGAAAGGGAAAACTCGAAATCTTTCGAATCCCTTTCGCCATCCTGTCGGACCCTATAAAGCGTTCGGTCGTCCGTACCTGATGCAACCGTGGACCGCACCGACCCAGCGCCGTCAGATAATTCCTGATTCAAGTAAGAAACTGTCGATTGCTGGGATGCTGCGAAACAACTGTGCTAACTCGGATAGCACATCCGTCACTGAGGCCTGAGGAGAAGCGTTCCTACAATGCATTGCCGCTGGAAGCTCCGTGATCGTTACCCCGTGCATACTACCAATATGCGAGCGAACGGAGTGTATAGGCCTCGTGTCCCTTGGCTACCGGATAGCGTGACCTATTCGCCGTGGAATCACTGAATGACGAAACTGATCGGATACTCGAGGTCACGTAGCCAATATGCGGTCGTGTGCCCTGCTGTGAGGATGAGGAAGCATTATCGACAGTCTCTCGGACTGTCAATATAATGGAGCGTCCCGACCGACAGACATATGCTCCGAATGTAAAATATCTGAACCACAACATGCGGTCCCCTATGTTGTTGTACGAGAGAGGGACCTCTCTCGCTCACAGCCCGGATGGACCTGGACAAGCCAGGAACCGGACTAACAGGCTTCCTCCGATCTGTCCTCAATCCACCGTCACTGGGTGAGTACTAAAGTAATTATAGTGCTCGCCTCACCCAAATCTCTTTCCTAGACCGCAACGGACGAACCCGGCAGCCAAACCATTCGATGAATGCACGCTACACTGGGTGAGCTAGTGAATGTCACTCCGTCGATCCTACAAGGGATCTCTTAGGCGATAGACATATTCCATGAGCACTTATTGCCGCTAGCTCTTCATTAACTATGACGACAGAGGCACACTTTTGAAAGACATCTCCGTAACTTTGCGAACAAGAAACCAGAAATGCTTGGTTATTGCAAGCATATAATAATAATATATATAGCGTCGTTCAATAATTCGAAAGTTTGTGTGACATTATTGGACTATGTCGGAACTGAGGGACGATGTCCCTGAACCGAACCAAAAATTTCTAAGTCCACCGACGCTATCAGTTTCTTATCCGGCATCGCAGCATTCTGGTCCGACGAAAGAAGCTGTAGAAGATCAAGTGAGATGACATACACAACAGCATATGTTGTTCCGAAAGGGAAAGCTCGAAATCCTCCAAATCCCTTTCGGTATCCCGTCGGACCGGATGAAATTTTCGGACGTCCGTACCCGCTTCCGCGGAGCGTCCCGACCCAGCATCGTCGGATAAAAAATATGCGACAGATGCAGTTGATGCTGGGATGCTGCGATAAACTGTGCTACTTAGGAAAGCACGTCCGTTCCCGAGGCCTGTGCAGTAGCGGTCTTACGATGCATTGCCGCCGGAAGCTCCGTGTACGTTGACTCCCGCACACTTTCCTATGCGAACGTCCGGAGTCTGCAGGCCTCGTGTCCCTGGCTACCGGATGGTGTGACTTGGTCGCCGATGATTCTCTGACTGGCGAAGCTGACTGGATATCCGAGGTCACGTAGCCAAGAGCGGACGTGTGCGCTACCATGAGAATGAGGAAGCCTTATGGACAGTCTACTCCGGACTGACTATATGTCGGAGCGTCCCGAGCGACGGAC
Organism: Pictodentalium vernedei; assembly: GCA_031216915.1. Taxonomy (NCBI): domain Eukaryota; kingdom Metazoa; phylum Mollusca; class Scaphopoda; order Dentaliida; family Dentaliidae; genus Pictodentalium; species Pictodentalium vernedei. Next base: position 459,476,268 of record CM062296.1, on the reverse strand, counting down.
GTATGCTCCGAATGCGAAACATTTTGTACCACAACATCTGGGGCCAGATGTTGTTGTACGAGAGAGGGGCCTCTCTCGGTCGCCGTCCGGATGGACCAGAACGAGCTATGAACCGGACTAAAAGGCTTCCTCCGTTCTCCCTCTAATCCGCCGTCACTGGGTGTGCATTTGGTTGATTTATAGTGCTCGCATCACCCCAAAACTCCTTCTAAACCGCAACGGACGAACCCGGCTGCCGAACCATTCGATGAATGGACGCTACACCGGGCGAGCTAGCGGACGTCAAAGGCCGTCGAACCTACTAGGGTCCTCTTAGGCAATTGGCGTATTTACATGAGCACTTTTCCGCTAGCCCTTCATTAATTGTGACGACGGAGGCACACTGTTGGAAGACATCACAGATACATCACCCTAATCTTGATCGTCTGAAATAGAAATTGATAAAGTAGAGTGACCCTGCGGGGAAAGGACCGGAGTGTCCAATTCCCCACTAACATACCGTGACATACGCTTCCCATGTTGTCATCGAAATGATACGATACAGAACAGGAGTTAATGCGAGTACACTGACCACATATAGAATGTTTATAAAAGTCAGAGGAAGACTTCCTCTTATTACAATTGATCAAAATCCTTTCAATGTGAAAAGAAAACAAGTCCTGGTACTCGCACCAACCCCTGGCAATCAAAATACATAATAATAATATGATCCATTAATATAGAAAAAATAATTGAAATCAAAATATTTTGAAAAAATATTTTTTCAGAACAGCCCAAGTTTCTGAAAAGTAACGTTGAGCCCCAATGGATCCCAAGCCTAAGTGTGGACAAAAATTTTAAAAATATTTTAAACAATTTATTCAACACTTATGAACAATAATAATGTATCTAGTTATGATTAAAATAACATCAAGATATTATTTTCAAGAAATCCCCCCCTCACACAGAGGGCTGTTGTAAATGTAAACAATGAATGTAAAAACACTAAAATAAGACTCCAGGCACCCAGGCCCGGAATCAGTTACCAAAAATACACTATATGATGCAAAACAGAGACTTCCAGGGAAGAAACTGCAGAACATCAGATGGTAGATGCGGAACACAACGCCTAACCACCCGTAGGTGAAGACGTAAACATGGGGAAAAGAACAGAATTCATTCTGTTATTCAGCTAAAACTCCCAAGAAAATTTAGTAATAATAATTACAGAAACTATGCCAAAAGCATGGGAGAATAGCAAGGGGGGACTTAAAGGACAGGGAGAGAGGAAAACACTGAAAAATCAGTGTAACTAAATAATCAGAATGACAACAAAATGGCTGCTGCCTCGAAAATAGGTAACTTAACATAATTTCATTAAAAAATTTTAAGTTACAGCCCTGATAATATTCTGTCACACATTTTTCCTCTCCTCCTTCTCTATCCTCCTTAGAATCACCATTTCACTAATATTTATGTGTCTGGCATCATTTAAACTGAGATTTACAAGCACAAAGATCAGTCAGATGTTAACTGATGAAGGGCCAAACTTAGAATGATTAATGGCGCCAATTTCGGAACGTCCTTGACACTGCGCATGCGCAGTAGAGGTGAAGTGTGGAGGGCCATTCAGGACATGTTTTCTTTGGTTTTAGATACAAATTTTGGGGACTGGGGGGCAAAATTTGTGTTTGGCCCTATATTTTAAGAGTTAGCACCAGCTATGTCTGGGTCATTGGTACAGTATAAAAATGCCCAAATTTATACATATTGCAGTGGCAAGAGAAATTCTGTCTTGGCAGGAATATCTGCCAGCAGCATTCAAAGAGTTAATGTTTGCATAAGACGGCAAGAATGATAAAGTACGAAAAGGACTGGACATTCTGGTCGTGTTTCATATGGCACTCTATATCGTATGTTGTATGTCATATCTTGTATGTTGTATGTCGTATCTCATATGCCGTATGTTGTATCTCATATGTTGTGTGTTGTATCTCGTATGCTATATGTTGTATCTCATATGTCGCATCTCGCATGTCGTATGCTTATGTTGGTCCAGGGTTTCCATAGATTCTCATATGTTAGCAGTATTCAAAAGTTGACTCTATCCACAGTAACAGGTGTTCTAAATTAAAACCTATTTATGTGATATTTAATATGAATACCCCCTGGGAAATGAAACCAGTGATGAACTGAAATTTTCGAAAGTAAATCCTAACAACGGATTCTATATGGCTGTGTTTCCAGTCAACTACCAGCCGGATATATCTGGGACATTGCAAATATCAACTGGTACTCTGGCAAGGAAATCAGGGCATAACACACAAGGTATACGACTGTAGTGCTTTCTATCAAACTTCAAAAAAGAATTGGGTCCGACTCTTCCCGGGTATAAATCATCCGAGGCAGACTCTTCAGGGACCCGAAGTTATTTTCACAGTTACCTTCAAAATGCTGAAACTTTTGTTCTCGAGGTTACTGAGATTGGCAGTTGGTTTTAACTTTTAACAAATTTCTTGAAATGGAGCAGTGAAAAGAGTGATTCTAATTCCAGGCTGTTTAGCTTAACGAGACTGCGTCAATTTCAAACCCGCATGCATTCAAAAAAGCGAAATCAGACAGACGTTGCTGTTGTTGGTAACTTGGAATTTAAAATTGTGTTGTATGTATAGTGGTATTGTTTAGACATTCTTTGAAGTCATCATTGATGTCACAAATGTTATTGATAGCTATGAATTTAATGTCCTGGAGTTATGTTGGTTGATTTAACAACCTGAATTCTACTCAAAACGTGTGTGTTACATTTCAAAGACTGAGAGTTGGCATCTACCTCTATGTTTTCAGGAGTCGCAAATCGCACGAAACTGCATGAAAACAAAGCGTACACACATAGTGCTTGGTGTGCGAAGCTTTAAATGCATTTTAGGCCAAATTTTAACTCATGTTTTCCCATGATGGACAATTTACTCTTTCAATACTACAAGTAGTGACTAGTCAACTGTGGATTTTGGCGTCGACAGTCAGTTCCACGAATGTCGATGTCGACTAGTCGTTTGAACCCTACTAGTTGGGACTACTATGGGAGAACTATTTCTAGAACCTAACATGAGTTATGGTGGGGGTTGCGCACCCTGGTGATAGACAATTTTGTTTTATGTTTAGTATTGGTGTAAAGTTCTTGGAAGTCAGTAGTTACTGTTGAGCGATTTCCAGTCCACAAATGTTGGCATCCACATTCAATGTGGTTTTGTATCGTTGGTACGTGAATAAGATGATAGAAATGTGGAGAGAATGAACATTTCTGTACATTTATTTCAAACCATTGTGTATGTAAGAGGTGAGTAACTACTCCAGTGTTAGAATGGCTAAACGTTTCAGACAACTGATCCAATGTGTTGGTTCTTCTACTAAAGTATTTTCATGTGTATGTGGGTGACTAGGGTGTGGGGAGTTACTGGTGATTCAGCAGTTGAACATGGGTAACTTTTTTCAAGTTTATGAATAAAGACCCATGAATAATGACACTTGATGGAATGTGATCACTCATGACACCAATGTACAGTGCCTTTAGTCATTCCCAATAAAATTAACGAACAATCTCTAATCATAATTACTAATTTAAAATAGATACTTTATGAATATGTACACTTCTGTGTAAGGCCAAATGGAATCACTAAAATATCTTTGTTGGATTGTTGCTTATTAAATGATTTAAACAGAAAGAAAAGTAACAATACTATAATATTAACCCCTTGAACCTGGATGGTATATTCCATACCAGCTCAGAACCATCAACTGGTAGAGTCTATATTCGTTACCTGGGGTAGGACCAATCAATACAGCATGTTGAAAATTTGGATTGGTCTACCGCACAAACTCACAGCAGAGAGCTGGACCAGAAAAACAGCTTTTCATGTATAAAGGGTTAACCATGAGATCGTTCCAGAAAATTTCAAATATAAACCTCCCTCCAATCCTCCATGAACACATAACTGTATACAACTTATAATTTATTTATAAATTCAGCACACTGGCATTGTCAAGGCAGGCATAGTCAAAGCCTTCTCATATAAGTAACATAATAAATTAGCAACTGGCTTAAACACCGCTTTCTCACATTTGCAATAGCAGTATTGAAACTTCTATTCACTTGGTAAATAATTGTGAAATGTAACTGTAAACTTGGAATACCATTTGTTTGTGGCTTATCCTAACTTTTAGTACCAAATAAATGAGTAATGGTTACAGTAAATTTATTATGCAGTTATTCAGAACTGAAGTGAAGTGTTTAAAATGGCAAACTACTGTTTATTATAGAACTTGATTTTCTGCAAAATATAATGCAACTTCAACACAAACTGTGCCACTCTTAAAATGAATGACGATCAACTAAAAATAAAAACCATCAAGAGAGGCGATGTCTAGTCAACTAATCGAGGCAGTTCTACTGGGGATCAGAGCCATCTCTGATGTGAATAAAGATGAAGTACCAACTTAATACTCCTTTGAAATACTTTGGGAGTACATAGTTAGACATAATAGGAATAGGGCAATGAAATACCTCAAATGTCTGTATCAATTCCAAGTTGTCCATACCATTCTTTAATTTTTTATCTTTTCCACCAGTGAAAAAGAAATGTGTTTTTGGAACAAACTGGAGACACTTTATACTGAAAACATAAAATTTTATTTCTGGTGAGAACCAAAATTTTCATTCTCTATAACGTCCTAAGCATTGCTAACATAGTAACCGATTAATTTTCCAAACTCTTAACACCAAGAAACTTGCTTGTTCAAAAAGTGAGCTATAATATGAACATATCAGTATCACATTACCTTTCCTTGCTCGAAAAATCAGAAAAAAGGGTTCTATGAAAAATTTAAGGAAACACTTTTCCCAGATTGCATTACTTTATATAATTTGCACAGGCCTGTTCCACAGTTCAATAAATTCAAAGGAAATAGTATCCGATGAATCTTGCATGATCTACAAATCTACTTTGTCAGACTTACATGTGTCTAAAATCTTTGATGTGACAAGTAGAGCTGGGTAATATACTGATGTGTTCACCAACAAAGCTACTTGTAAGTGCAGTAGGTCCCTCTAAGCCATCATACATTGGTAGCTGCAGGAACTTGGCTAAGAATGCAAAATTTAATTATTGGATGTGTTCAAAACATCCACTGATGACACTAAAAGTTGGTATCAAAATGTATGCAGTTTATTTAAGAAAACATTATACGGTAATATTTTACATATATTGTTGGGAATATTCAGCACTTTTAGGAGGCAAAGGTAAGCAACTATAATGATAGAGCACATAAACTGATTCATATGATACATAAAAGGCCGCCCGGCCACACACCCCACGAAAAAGTGTGCAATTCGGGGTATTTGAAAAAACGCTTAATTTTTTAAGGTTGAAAAAGGGACATAACTCTGGCAATCAATGTCGAACCAAACCCCAATTTGAACTTGACTTGTATTTTATGGTGATACACCTACATACCAAATTTTATTTGAATAGTTCAACAACAACAACTAAAGTTATCATCAGGAAACCCCCAAAAATAATTTTTTAAGTCAAAAAGGGGCATAACTCTGGTAAATATCGTTGAACCACACCCTGATGCAAACTTGACCTGCATTTTATGTTGATACATCTACATAACAAATTTAATTTGATTTGGCTAACTATAACTGAAGATATCAGGAAACCAGAAAAAGTGAATTTTCAATGTTGAAAAAGGGGCATAACTCTTACAAAAATTGTCAGACCACACCCCAATTCAAACATGACCTGTATTTTATGTTGATACACATACATACCAAATTTCATTTGATTTGGCCTACTACAACTGAAGTTGTTATCAGCAAACCCAAAAAATAAATTTTCAATGTTGAAAAAGGGGCATAACTCTGGCAAAATTTGTTGGACCACACACCAATTTCGAACCTGACCTGTATTTTATGTTGATACACCTACATGCCATCTTTAATTTGATTTGGCCAACTATAACTGAAGTTATCATTGGGATACCCCCAAAAAATGAATTTCTGAAGTAAAAAAAAGGGCATAGCGCGAGAAAAAAGTATCTGACTGCACCCCAATTCGAACTTGACCTGTATTTTAGGTTGATACACCTACATACCAAATTTCATTTGATTTGGCCAACTATAACTAAAGTTATCATTGAGAAACCAAAGTGGGACTGATGCACAGACGGACAGACACATGGATGGATGCATCAGTCAGATGTAGTCACAGATGCACATACAGACACATGGACACTGGCTATTTTAATAGTCCCACATAAAAAAATTTTCAGGGGACATCAAGGAGCAACAAGGTTATAAATTTTTCAATTGTTTGCATTTTTATTGTTTCAGTAATTCATTTATTCTGCATGTGGAAATATATCAAAGAGCAGAATGTTAGAACCCAAAATATTTAAAACTCTAACTGCAAGAATCATTAAAAATGTTTTTGCATTGCAATGTTGTAATTTTCAAATTAACTGAATAGTCATCCTATTATCAAATTTAAGCAGTGACCACCAAGAGTTATCTCAATTCTGCAAGTCAGTTTGAAAGTTGGAAATTATGAGAGAGCAACAAATTTGGGAAATAAATACTTTGACACATTCATGTATATATCTCATATTTTCAGGTATTCCTCTTGAATAAAATTGCTCACAAAAGCATTATGTGTGTTTGTTTTATTTATTATATCCATCAAAGACATTGATAAAAAACCTGATCCCAGTTGTTCAATGTTTTTATCTTTGACATAAACATTGTCATTCTCAAATTTGAATAATATTATAGACTTGTTCACTGCGAGGCAATGGAGACGTGGGTAACTACGTCCATGGAAAATTTGGTACCATTAACCTCAAAATGAACTTTTATTTTTTCTTGTCACTTCAAATAGTTTTTGTAGATATTATCACAGTAATGAATAAATAATTCACAAAAATATAATATTTACACTTCAACCTCAACACTATCACACCTGATTTGCACTGAAACCAAAACTCATTAAAATTTTGGAATTTTTAAAAAACAGATATCAACCGATTTGAGCCCGATTGTTGAGAGGCTCAACGAAGCTGGTTTTCAAAAACTTCAGAATTTTCACATTTTCAGTTTCTGTGCAAACTTTATGGTAAATATGTGTGTACACATGGTATATTTTTCACTTTTAAGGCCCCACAAAGTAGATCTTCTGTTTCTCCTGCAATTTTTTGTAAAATTGCATGTGGGCAGGTGGTCTTTTAGTTTATTTTTTATTTTTGTAATTATTTCTTTGCCATCAGTAATTCATATTCTTGGTTTTTGTTTTAGGCCTCATAATCTACAGAATAGCATAGGTGGTGGTGTATCTCATCCCTTGAGTGCAAGAAGTCTTTGTAATGCTAAAGCATTGCAAAGCCTTGTTTCACTCAAGGGACAAATTTATCAATTTTATAAACTTGGGTAAAATATCAGACATAAACCATTTAATTTTTATTTTTTAACATTTGCATTGGTTATAAAAAGAGAGCATGGGGCAGCCAAAACTAGAGATGGCATGTTGACTGGTATACCCCCACCGTGGCATACTGCCTAGTGTGGGTGACTGAAAAGGGGCATTCAATTTTTCTAAGTAAAAAAAAATCCAATATGGCTGCCAGTCGGCCATCTTGAAACCGAGTGGGGAAAAAAAGTATGTCACACACTTCCCCTCATCATGTTGATCATTTTTGTGCAGTTTCATGAAAACGCAGTTAAACTGCGCAAGTAGTTCGCTCCACAACTTTACATGTGCAACAGACTGACATCAACTATGACAGACCCACTGACGGACAAGTTGACTCCTACATACCCCCCCCCACCCCCATAGCTTCATTTTGTGGGGGTACAATGATCATGCAGAAGGGTCTGAGAAACAGTTTTTTTTACTTTTTAGGTCTAACGTTAATTTTATATTATACGTTTCAATCCTCTAATACGAGAGATTGATGTCGTGCACATATCACACCAGGTTTGCACCGAAACTTTTAATTGTTACAAAAATTTGGGCATTTTTTTAAATCAGTATCAACAGATTCGAACCTGGGATTACTGAGACTCAGCAAAGTTGGATTTAAAAAATTTCCAAATTTTTATAACAGTTTCATTTTCAGTGAAAACTTGATGAGGTATATATGTGCGTACACATGGCATATTTTTCATCTTTAACAAAAATTTTGTGTATTGTACATATCAACCCTCTAACTCTATAGATCGATGTCATGCACACATTGCACCAGGTTTACACTAAAATTGAAACTATTATGAACATTTGGGCACTTTTTTAAAACCAGAACAAACAAAATCAAACCTGCAATTATCAAGTTTCATCAAAGAGGGTTTTAAAAAAACTTCCAAATTGTCATGATAGTTTCAGTCAAAGAGCAAAGTGCATACACGTAGTGCATATTTCACCTGTCATAAATATTTCACATATGAACCTCTCTATATTTCACCTTAAGTATTAATATTGGACACAATACTGAACCGTTTACTGAAAAGGAAACTTATGAAAATTTGGGATTTTTCTTTTAAAACTAGTATCAACAGATTCAAACCCAGGACTATCGAGCTCTCATGGAAGCTCGTTTTAAATAAAGACTTTTGAGTTTTCATTCTATTTTCAGTCACAATACAGACCTCACAAAATCAAATAAATTATCTGTGTCAGCCTTACCCTCATCATCACAGCCATATATAAATGACACTAGTCATTATATGATAAGCCACCATCAAACACATCACAGAAATTGCTATTTAGCACAGTCAGAATTATCACTGTTTTCTTCATCGTGACTTTGATTTGGTTTCTCAACCGTTTTTTGCTATAAATCACTTTACAGTTCATCATCCTCTGTACCATCCAGAGAATGTGAATATGGCCAAATACAAACTTGACCTGTCTTTCATAATTCTAGACAATGTTAAAGTTAAAAGAAAAAAAAAATATCTTGATACATACTCAAGTTATCATCTGGAAACCATAAAATGTGTTGTTTTTCATTAAGTCAAGGGGAACAACTCTAGAAGAGTATGTGACTTCAACCATATGCAAACTTGAACTGTATTTGTCATTCTAGACAATATGTGAAACTGTCAAAACTAGATGTGTCAATATGACACATATGCTCATGACAAGCCAAAAAAAAATTCCAGAAAACTGATTATCTTGAGTTTTCACATCATAAACTAAGTTCAAGGTCAATAACTCAGCGAAAAGTCATCCGACTGAGACAAAACTTGATTTGTAGGTACCCATTACAATGCTACAAACCAAAATCAGCCAATTACCTCAAAGTAAGGTGAAAAAAGTTTCAGAATGACGTAAAGAAAGAATGATGTATGAAAAAGGGTAACACTAAATGCCCCGAGCCATTTTATGGTGGGTGCATAAAAATATCTCGATGCATACTCATGTTATCATCCAGAAACCAAAATTCATATGGAAGGTAAGTCAAAGGGAATAACTCTACAATGGAGAATTCAAATATGGCCAAATGAGAGCTTTACCTGTATTTTGTTATTCTAGACAATATGTGAAAGTTTCAAGAAATATCTCGCCACAAACTGAAGCTATCATCTGGAAACCAAAACTTGGATGAAGGGAATGTACAGATGGAAGAACAGACAAGAGTAACACTTTATGCCCTTCACATTTCATGTGGGAATACAAAAATCTTTTTATCTTACAAGACTAGGAAACAACACTTGCCAAAAGAATTCTTGAATAACTAAAATATTTTCTTTTTTGCCATAAAAATTAAAAATTTTTAGTAAATTTTGTTTCTTAACATACCTACCACAATTGTTTACAATTGGCTGTAACATAAGTGCAAGCCCTACTTTGGAACTAACTCAAGCTTTTAGAATCTTTTCCAATCGAGTTGGAAAAGTACTAGAGTGCAAAAGCACGAAAAAGATCGAAAAAAGGGTCGAGCGAGACCAGCGCTCGAAATTACAGGTACTCTCTCGGCACACCTCTTGCATTTACCGAGCGCTTTGCGCAACAACCGTGACGTCAATTCGTATTTCTGCCAAAATATACGGAATTGACGTCACGGTTGTTGCGCATGCGCTTGGTAAGTTTGTGATTTAGCGGGGAGGCATCGATATCAAAGATATCCCCAAGGAGGGTGGGCCTCCGGTAAACAATTGTGGTAGGTATGTTAAGAAACAAAATTTACAAAAAATTTTTAATTTCTTTTCAACCTACTCACAATTGTTTACAATTGGCTGAATAAACAAGAGGAGGAGGTGAATCACATAACCAATACCAACAAGAGTAGCAGAAAGAAAAGCAAGGATGGCAGAGAACAATAACGAAACCTGTAATGAAGATAGAGAGAAGGCACCTGAAAAGAACAAGGCTAAGCGAAGCACAACCTCGATAAAAACAATTTTAACGAGGGTGCACAACAGCCTGAGCAGCAACAAGAGGTCCTAAAGAATAAAGGTCCTCAGAATGATCGCTGTCCCACTCGCCATGAGTAGACAGACCGAGAGGATCCAACGTCGCACCCCAGCCCCGATCGCTGGCATCCACAGTAATGTGCGATCGGCCAAAGGAAGATCCAACGGAACACCCTGTGTCAGCCAGGGAATATCGGCCCAAGGGCGGAGGTGACAAAGCAGAGACCGAGGAATAGTGAGTTCCAGGTCCAGCGGATCTACATTTGGACGCCAATGATCCAACAGGAAGTGTTGGAGAGGTCGGACAAACAAGCGACCGAGCAGAATGAGATCTGTCACCAAACCGCAAAGGCCCAGCATCTGAAGGAAAGTCCTGGCCGAGACCGAGGAAGATTGAAGCAGGTTCCGAGTCAAGGCGGAAAGAATCGTCGCCCGAGCCTGGGGGACTGACACTACATTGTGAATAGTGTCTAAATCCATCCCCAAATGATGGAATCGCTGAGAAGGGAGAAGATCCGACTTCTCGCGATTGACTCTGAAACCCAGCGACGCTAGCAGGCAAAGAAACTGCCGGACATCGAACTCCAGAACAGCAGCATCGTGGTGCCGTTGGAGGATGTCATCTAGGTAGGCTGACGAAGTCACTGCCGACTGAGTGTGGTGGAAAGCAAGCACATGTGACATCAGTCGGGTGAAGGCCCAAGGAGCCAGGTTCAAACCGAACGGGAGAGCTCTGAATTGATAAACTCGATCCCGAAACGAGAACCAAAGGTATTTCCATGACGCAAGATGAATGGGTACATGGAAGTAGGCATCCTTCAGGTCAATACTGGCTGCAAAATCGCCCTGATGAACTGAACGTTGAACCGACCGGAAAGTCTCCATACTGAAACGAGGAGCTATTATGTACTCGTTCAGGATACTCAGATCGATGACAGGACAATATTGGCCGTTTTTCTTCGGCACCAAGAAAAGTCTCGAGTAAAACCCCGGTGAAAGGGTGTTCCTGACCACCTCGATCGCCCCTTTGGAGAGGAGATTGTCGATCTCCTGCACCAGAAGGTCCCGATGCAGAGAATCGGAAGGGACCTGAGTCAGAAGGGGCACCCGAGATAAATTGGGGTGCCGATGGAAGGACAGTCGCAGGCCGGATTGAATGACGTCGAGGACCCAAGAGTCCGACGTTATCTCTGTCCAACGGTCGTAAAACAGTGACAGCCTTCCCCCGACTGGAGGCGAATCGAGGTGAGAACCTTCACTTGCGGCCTCGACAAGGCCCCTGGGAGGAGAAACCACCTCGGGAAGTGACAGAGTCCTGAGACTTTCCTGCCTGAGGCTGCCAGCGAGCCTGGCCACGTCAGCGCTTCTTATGTGCAGAAGGAGCAGACGGAGCCGAAAGCGTAGCCGACATTGCCGACGAGGCAGACGCAGCAGCACGCTTGGCGGGCCTGGAACGACCCCCACCCGCAGCAGGAGGTTGGTCAAGCTGTCACAGCAAAAGCTGGTCCTTCGAATGACGAAGAACTTCGCTACAAACAGCTTCCACAGAACCATGGAACAGCTGAGGTCCCACCAAAGAGGCAGACCTCAGAACAGCACATTGCTCAGAAGGAAGGGATGGTAAAGAATCCAACACCGCATCCCGGCGTGCCAGCTCCAAATTAGCCGTGTTACAGGCGTGAGCGTGTGTCAAGTTCATAAGAGCCTGTGACAAAACGCGAAAAGGCGCCTGAGCGTCATCAAACTCCCCCGGTGGAAAATATTCAGCCAGAGCAGCGACGACATGGTCCGTGAGAGATAACATACCCAGCATCTCTCGGGACAGGCCCACCACAGACTCAACTACCGACATCAGGAGAACTGCCGACTTAGGCTTAGTCAACCCGAGGGAAGAAGAATCCTCATCCACAGTAGTCATCCCTTGGAAGACTGGTGGAGAGATGGAATCGTAAACACGAAACTGCGATGGAGGCAGAAAGGCATCAGCTCTAGAAAAGAAAGAACCCTTGAGGGCCTTACAATGAATTTTGGCGTCTAAGCCCTGGAAGGACTCAACAACCTGAGCCGATTGCAGAGGACGCAAAGCCCCAGAGCTAGAAGGCTCAACAGGGTTACGGCGCTCCACAGTGGACCACGGTCGGACGGTCACAGAAGGCTGGTCGGAAGGTTGAACGTCCGGCAATAAGCCAAAGACGAAATCCAAAGCCTGCCCCAAGACTGACGAGGGGGCCCATCACCTTCAAGATACTCGTCATCCTCCGTAGCAGAGGAGACGTAGCCCAACTCAGGCTGACCAGCAGAAACCTCCTGTGAATACTGTGCAGTATCCAAGCACACTTCTCGCCTACTGGTCTTCCGTAATAGTTATCCAGTTTGATGTGAATCCTGATAACCATCCGTCAACTGCTAAGCAACAGAGGTCCTAACCCTCACCTATAGTACCTGTGAGGCCTACGGAAGGAGAAACTACGTCTCCTTCACGAAGAGCCGCAAGCCAATGGCTTAGGGGCATCTGACCGGTAGCCTCGATCAGACCTAAGCCCCCTATCCGAGAGACACTGTATGACGATGCCTAGAGTAATTATAAGAGGGCTACCTATACCCTCGCGAGGAGTCCTTTTTAGACGACTTTCTGTCTAGGACGTCCTCCCTTACTCTTTCCTGCTATTGCGGGTCGATTAGACGCCGACTTAAGGAGCAGAGTATTGATGCTTTCTTTGTAGCTTGGTCATAAACCAATGAAAGCTTATCATCAAAAACTTAGTGTCCGGAAACCGGAGCGACCCATATAGAGTTTTTCATCTTGTCATCTATTAAAGATGACGAGACAAAGGGCTCTGTCATGTCTGATTAACTCCAAATTAGCAAGTGTTAAGACAGAGTTATACGTGATAAATATAATAGCCCTGGATAGGACTCTAAATGAGGTACAAATGTCCTCAAATTACTTTCTGTAGAGACGTTGTGTCACAGTTCTTAAAGATGATCTGCGTAAGACAGTGAGTCTAAATTCGCTCTGAATGAAGAAATTGCCGTCTTAATTGTGTCCGAGCGAATAGTGAATGACGAAGGTAAGGCCATAACTAGGTCCTTTGCCTGCTCATTCAAACGCAGAGGAACTCTCTATACATCTTCCCCGTTTTCCATTATAATCGGTAAAATTACAGAAGATCATGACAAGAAACCACCTTACTTCTTTTCACTGGAAAGTTGAATATGGCATCGTCTAAAAGGCCTAAGGCCTGCGACACCTGTCTAGCTTAACCGGAAAAGACATGACCTCCTCTTTTTCCAGATGAAGTCAGCATCCAACAACGCTAGTGGTTTCTTGCAAGCAGTTGCAGCATTCTGATTCGCTGGAACAAATTCAGGGTAGTGTTGATGGATTAAATCTATCGCAACCATGTGTTGTTCCGAAAGGGAAGGGTAATCCCCCTCCGTATCCCTTTCATCGTTCGTCTGAATCAGTTGAAAATCATGGTCAGCGGCATCTGAACGCGCAGATGACTGGACCGACCCAGTACCATCCGACAGCTCAGGTTCTGAGACTGCCGTTGGCTGCTTCTGCACTTGCTGGGATGCTGCGATGAGCTGCGCAATCTTCGACAGAAAGTCCGTTATGAAGGCCTGAGGAGCAGCGGTCTTCTATTCTGACCGCCAGCTGCTCCCAGGACAGTGTGTGCGAGACGGCTCTTATCTCCGGACGTCCCGATATATGAGGCCTCATCTCTTAGCTACTCTTAGCTACTGAATAGTGCTACTTTCGAGCGGTCGCAGCATTCTGATTCTCAGGAACAAACTCATGGAAGTATTGATGCATTAGATCCATCGCCACCCTGTGTTGTTCCGAAAGGGAAGGGTAATTCTCCTCCAAATCCATTTCACTATCCGACTGAATCAGATTATACTCAGGGTCATCGGCATCTGAACGTGCAGATGACTGGACCGAGCCAGAAACATCCGACGGCTCAGGTTCTGAGACTGCCGTCAGCTGCTTCTGCACTTGCTGAGATGCTGCGATGAGCTGTGTAATCTGTGACAGCAAGTCCGTTACGGAGGCCTGTGGAGCAGCAGTCTTCTGCTGCTTGGCCACCGGCTGCTCCTGGGACAGTGTGTCCGAGATGGCTCTTTTCTGTGGACGTCCCGATGAATGAGGCCTCATCTCCTTGGCTACAGTATGGTGTGACTTCTTTGACGAAGAGTGGACCTTCTCGGACTCGGATGCAGGCTGGATATCAGAAGTCATGTGGCCAAGGTGCGGTCGTGTGTGCTTGGTAGACGCTGAAGAAGCCATAACTATAGCCGACCCAGGCTGTGAACTGAACGGAGCATCCCGGACGGGAGGCATGGATGTATGCTTTGATTGACAAGTTCTGAACCACAACATCTGACCCCAGATGTTATGAAAGAGAGGGGGCTCTCTCGCTCGCAGTCCTTCAGACCTCACCAAGCTTCCCGCTGAACTTGCTGGCTTCTTCCTTTCCGTCGTCGCAGGGTGAGCCTGTTATTATTTTATAGTGCACGCTCTACCCTTTCTACTCTCCTCGACTGCAACTGACACACCCGGCGTCATGGTACCCACGGACAGTGTAACGGCTTCACCGGTCGAGCTAGCTGACAACAGGGAGCTGAAACGACACTGTGGTTTATTGCCCTGTCTAATATTCAGTACTTTAGCCACTAGCTCTAATTGACTATCTAAATGCGACGACGGAAGCACACTCTCTGATGGCATCACATAAACATCACCATGTTCTTGTTCCTCTGTAAATATAAACTAAAAAAAGTACAGTGACTTTTTGGCGAGAGGACCAGCAGTGACCTCTTACCGCGAGAGGACCGGCCGTGGCCTCTCGCTAACAACGTACCGTGTCACCTGTTTCCAACATTTGCCATCCCATGCGACACATGTTGAGCAAGAATTAGTGGCAGTACATCGACTACAAGCAAGGCAACCAACATGTAAATCCGAGGAAAGCCTTGCTTACTGAGTAATATGCTTTCATAATGAAGCAAACTAAGTCGATCGTACTCCCACCAACTCCACATTAAATATTATAAAAAGATACATAACAAATAATATTCAAAATATACATCGAAAAATAATTTACACAAAATTTTTTTTTTTTAAATTTTGGCAAGAGCCCAAGTTCCAAAGGGAACGACGTGCCCAAATGTATCCCGATAGAGCCCAAGTGTGGACAAAAAATATTTGTCTATTCAAAAAATTAACTGCTACACTACCGGAATATTTTACAACAGTCCTTACCATATAATAAATAGGAAACTATATATATAAATAGAGCGTTGTCAAAGTAAACAATGTCAGAATGAAAACCGGAAACAAGACCCCAGGCAACACGGCCCAAAGTCAGTAACAGATTTTTGAACTATCCGATGTAAAACAAGATCTTCATCAGAAGAAACAAGAGGCCCCAGGGGGCCTGAGGGCGCTCACCTGACATGGTAGCCTAAATATCAACCCAGAGAATTGATTTCAACAAGTTGCATCTGCTCCTCCTTAGAAAAGCTTATACCAAATATCCAAATATTCTGACCACTGGATCTAAAAAAAGATTTTTGAAGAATATTCCTCATATTGAACTAAGTCATAATTCAGGTTCCCACAGGGAGCCCATATATAAACCCAGGGACTTGGCTTTAACAAACCTGAATCTCACACCCCTAAGGATTCTGCACACCAAATATCAAAACATTCCGACTGCTGGATCTAAAGAAGATTTTTAAAGAAAATTCCTCATTTAGAACTAAGTTACAATTCAAGCTCCCACAATCAGCCCAAATATGGACCTAGGGACATGGCTTGAACAAACTTGAATCTTACCCCCCTAAGGATGCTGCATAAAAAATATCAAAAGCATTCATCTGCTGAATCTGAAGAAGATTTTTAAAGAAAATTCCTCATTTTGAACTAAGTTGTCATTCAGGCTCCCATAGTGAGCCCAAATATGAACCAAGGGACTTGGCTTGAACAAACTTGAATCTCAGCCCCCTAAGGTTGCTCCATGCCAAATATCAAAACATTCCAACTGCTGAATCTGAAGAAGAAGATTTTTAAAGAAAAATTCCTCATATTGACTAAGTTATAATTTGGGCTCCCACAGGGAGCCCAAATATGGACCCATGGACTTGGTTTTAACACACTTGAATCCCCCACTCCCCCAAGGATGCTACTCACCACATATCAAACCATTCCGACTGCTGGATCTGAAGAAGAAGATTTTTTAAGAAAATTCCTCATTTTGAACAAAGTTACAATTCAAGCTCCCACAGTGAGCCCAAATATGGACCTAGGGACATGGCTTGAACAAACTTGAATCTCACCCCCCCCCCCCCCCCCCCCCAAGGATGCTGCATACCAAATATCAAAACATTCCGACTGCTGGATCTAAAGAAGATTTTTAAAGAAAGTTCCTCATTTTGAACTAAGTTATAAGTTAGGCTCCCACAGTGAGCCCAAATATGAACCCAGGGACTTGGCTTGAACAAAATTGAATCTCACCCCCCTAAGCATGGTGCATACCCAATATCAAAAGATTCTGCATGCTGGATCTTGAGAAGAAGATTTTCAAAGAAATTTGCCTGAAATGCACTAAGTTCAAATTTGGGCTCCTATACTGAGCCCAAATATAAACCCAGGGGGCCGATTTGAACAAACTTGAATCAGATCCACCCCACAATGTTGCATACCAAATATCACAAGATTCTGCCAGCTGGATCTGGAGAAGAAGATTTTTTAAGAAATTTGCCTGAAATGCACTAAGTTCGAATTCGAGCTTCTATAGTGAGCCCAAATATGAATCTAGGGAGCCGATTTGAACAAAATTGAATCAGATCCACCCCACAATGTTGCATACCAAATATCAAAAGATTCTGCCCGCTGGATCTGGAGAAGAAGATTTTTTAAGAAATTTGCCTGAAATGCACTAAGTTCAAATCTGGGCTCCTATACTGAGCCCAAATATAAACCCAGGGAGCCGATTTGAACAAACTTGAATCAGATCCACCCCACAATGTTGCATACTCAATATCAAAAGATTCTGCCTGCTGGATCTTGAGAAGAAGATTTTCAAAGAAATTTGTCTGAAATGCACTAAGTTCAAATTTGGGCTCCTATACTGAGCCCAAATATAAACCCAAGAAGCCGATTTGAACAAACTTGAATCAGATCCACCCCACAATATTGCATACCAAATATCAAAAGATTCTGCCTGCTGGATCTGGAGAAGAAGATTTTTTAATGTTTTTCCCATTGCCTACAGTGTTAAAAAGTGCTGACTCAGCACTTTTTCAAAGTCCCAAAACTGTACCCTGTGATAAAACCGATGGCAATTTTTTTTAACAATTCTTTCTGTTGGTCCTAAGGAAGCTTCACACCAAATAAAAATTCTCGGTGCCGTGCAGTTTTGGAGATATGGACGTTTTAATTTTTTTCTATTTTTAGCTGCTGCGGTTCCCATGGGGCTACGGGAAAAAAAAAAAATCAGCATAAATTAGGTACTTACGACCCAATAAGCCCTCACATAAAATTTGGTTCAAATCAGCTTCTCGGTTCGGAAAATAGAAATTTTGGGCGGGGCCAAAAATTTTGCCCCTCCCATAACGACACCAAGTATAGCCCCACAAACTTCTCTTGAACAAATCTGAGTCTACACATCAAAAGGAAGCTGAACACCAAATATCAAGTCTCTGCTTCTGCTGGTTCATGAGAAGAAGATTTTTTAAGATTTCAGCACACTTTTTGGGTGTGGTCCTACCCACGGGCGAGGCAACTTGATTTGAACAAAATCAAATTGCGATGTCATAACAAACTATTATCTCAAATATCAATTAAATTGGTTCAGCGGTTTGGGAGGAGAAGATGGACGACGACGGACGTCGATGGACGACGGACGATGGGCGGTGAGTGATTACTATAGCTCTCCTGACTGAAAGTCAGGTGAGCTAAAAACGATACATCGGATGTATGATGCATGACCAAAAAATTGGGGAACATGAACTAATTTTTATAAGTATTATAAAGTTACAGCCCTGAACGTTTCAAACCACTGTTTCTTCCTTCCTTCATCCAGTTGTGTCCTTGGATCCACCAAATTTATCATTGAATTGTGTCTGGCATCATTATAAACTGAGATTTAAAAGCACAGAAGTCAGTTTGTTGTTATCTGACTGAGGACCAAACAAAGAATGATGTTGGCGCCAATTCCAGTAACTTCCTGGCGTCGGCGCATGCGCGGAGAGTAAATGTATGGAGGGTCAGATAGGACTTCTAATTTTTGGTTTTGCATGCAAATGTTGGGGATTGGGGGGCAAAATTTGTGTTTGGCCCTTGATATTTTGGAGTTAGCACCTGCTAAGACTGGGCCATTGGGTACAGTGAGAAAAATATCAAGGGGTACATGCTTTCCATGACTGTCACAAAACATCTGCCTGTCAAGAGAGCTAATGTAAACACTGGGGACCATCTCAATACAGTCCTCAATCATATCCACCAAAAATATAGCAAATATTTCACAAGCAAATTTCACAATGATGTGTCAAATACTTGGTGCTTAGCAAACTTTGAGTAGTATATGTTTGAATTTGGCTTAATGGTTTTGAAGAAGAAGACAAGTTTCCAAAAGTTAACAGATGACAGATGATGGACCATGGACGCCAAGTGATGGCAATAGCTCACACTGACTCAAAAAGAGGCATAACACCAGAGTAACTTCAATGTAGTTGTGCCAATAGAACGTGAATCTTCGTGGTGACTACACTTAAAGCATCTTCAACCTGCACCTAATCCTGCCGAGTATCTTTTAAAAAATTTTCATCAAATAGAGTCATGGCTGCTAAGATGAAAAATTCTTCTAAATTTAATTCAAGAAATCATTGTTAAAAAAATGCATTGAGTTTAAATGGTGGAAACTGGATTAAATATGCCCAAATTATACATATTTCAATGATAAGAGAAATCCTGATCTGGGCAGGACTATCGCTAACAGCTTTCTGTTCCATGACTCCCCAAAATGATGAGCCACTATTTTGACATTAGCATTTTAGAGGTTTTTCAGTGATAATCTATAATCAACATATCATAAATCTACTAGTGATCAAAGCTGATATTGTCCAGAAGTGTTAGTCCCCTTGACTTTGTTGTTATACAGCTGTTCTCTTACACTGGCAGTTCATGTAATTGGGAGGCAAAAAAGTTTTTCCAACTTTTGCATTTTTTTTTATCTTGTTAAATGTTGACTAGAGTCAATTGATAGGTCTTATGTCATGATAAACTTTGATGCTCAAAAATTCATCTGAGCTGAAAAACTGCTAAACTCTAAGTTTTAATAATTGTTTATGCCCTATAAATCATTATTTATTTGCAATCGTCTGAGAGTTAAGTGAGAGAGAATGCATGAAAGACAAATAAAAGAATGAGTGGACAGTGGAAATCATGAAGTTATTCAGAACACAGGGGTCAATGTCGGATGATTATTATAGGTCATGCTGACTGGGCCCAATTCTACCAGCTGTAGACAAGCACTACCACACTTCCAAGGGTTGTTATGCCACTGCAGTTTGAAATGCATAACTGATAGTGGTCATAGGGGTATATTTTGTTGTTTTTGCATAAAATCATTGTAAATCCTTCAAAACACATTGTAGAGCAAAAAGCATTTTTTAGAATTATTTCTACAGATATGCAATTAACGCTCTGCACGCTGATCAAAGTAATGAAATTTCATGAACAGGTTTTTTTCCCCCATAATGCATCTAAGAATTGAACCAATTCAGTCTTGTTTGACAATGACTAGTTCTGTTAAAAAAGACTAAATTGGTTCAATTCCCGAGTGTATTATGTGAAACATTTGCTGCTTGAAATTTTGTTATTTTGACATCAGTATGCAGGGGCAGGGGGTTAATGTGCACCACTCAGTCCTCTATATCTTGTAGCAATGTTTGGAAAATTATGGATGGGAAATTGAGAATAGGTTTAGAAACGAAAAATTTAAACAATACACATAACTTGTTGATAAAATTTATTATGGTGCGGTACTGGCACAGATATACTTTTTCGCATTTCAAAATCCAAGAAAAAATGATATAACGACATACACCTACACTAATTAATTCAATTTTTCCACAGTATGTAGAGGTAGATCATAAGTTAATGTAAGAACTGACCCATCACCAAGGCTTTAACAATAGTTTTAATATAACTAGTTTATACTGAACATATGCTAAAATCCCTCATTGGAACAAGCTCAGAGCTCATTGCTCATTCCAAGGGGGTGGGGGGGGGGTCATATTAAAGCTATGACTAGTTTTAACTGTTACGTTAGATAAAGGTATGGTAAATGGTTTTGTTTTTAGGAGATAACCTGTTCATTTAAGAGTGGTATTCTAAAAGATATGATTAACCCTCAGCACGATAATGTCAAAGTAGTGAAATTTCTCGAAGCATGTTTTTTCCCACAATGCATTTAAGAATTGACCAATTCAGTCTTGTTTTGACAGAGATCAACAAGATCTTTCAACAAGATTAAATTGGTTCAATTCACAAGTGTATTATGGGAAAAATTTGCTGCTCGACACTGATATTTCGACATCAGTATGCAGGGAGGGGAGGGTTTCGTGTGCTCCACTGTATGTTGCAGCAATGTTTGGGAAATGAGGGGTGGGAAATTGCAAATAGGTTTAGAAACAAAACAAATTAACCCTTTACGCCACACAGATAAAAGACAAAACTTGCAAACAAAATTCTTGAATAACTAAACTAGAAAAAACTTGGCACAGCCAACTAATGCTCTCCGAATGGTATCTGCCACCATTTTGGGGCCCAAAAAAATCAGGCTAATTGACCCACACATGGGGTTGGGTGGTGGTGGCAATGGGGTTCCAATTTTTTTTTCCACATAACATGCACTCTAATTCTGACAAAATGCATTTTGGAGCAAAATTAGTGGAAAAAATAGTGGAAATTTTTGTTTTTTGCATACAATCACTCTAAATCCTTCAAAACACATTTTGAAACAAAAAAAATAGGCAAGATATCGCCTAATTGACCCCGGGTGGGTGGGGGTCATAGAGGTAAAAAAGAATATGCCTATGTTTCAATTGACCTTACACCCCAATAATAATAATTTTGGATTTTTCTTTTCTCCAAATGTCAAATTTTGTGTCAGTGGTTAAATAGTGACCACAACAATGTTCACATAACTGATTCCATTCTACCATTATGGCTGAAAATAACCCGGTGTTGTAGACAAGCAAAAATATTCAATGAACAGGAGTATACAATTAACAGGAATTGGGTCTTTTTCCTATCTTCTAATGATAAATTGAGTATTTATTCTATCATATCTTGTTTGACAGAGCTAATGTAGCTCTGTCAAACAAGATATAATATATTAAATGCCAAAATTGCTTGTACAGAGGCCAAAAATGTCTAATGATGTGGAAAATTTGATGGTCTTCCACGGAATTCTCAGACAGATTGTAAGAGTTTTTATTCAATGAATAAGAGTTTACTCTATAACTCATATACAATTAATGGATCAAATTTGTATTGAAGGTATGGTAAACCAATTTCTTGACTTATTATCATTTATTGGAAAGCTCACGGTAATGATAAGTCAAGATTATTGGCACATCTACATATTCAATTAACACGCATCTCCATTACACTATGAATATTGATTGGAATCCAGAAATATTCCTCATATTGCACAAAGTTCAAATTCGGGCTCATATATCTAGTGACTTGATTTAAACAAATTTTAACCCTTTACCCAACATGGATAACAGAAAACAATTGCCAAACTTCCAAGGGTTGTTATGTCATTGCAGTTTGAAAGGCATAATTGATGGAACTAGAAAATCATGTGTTGCAATCTGTCCACTTCTCAACATTTATTTATTGGTGGTTAACCCTCTGCATTGATGTCAAAATACCCAAATTTCAGACGGCAAAAATGTTCCCATAATGCAACTAGAAATTTACACAATTCAATCTCATTTGACAGGGCTCACTGAGCTCTGTCAAACAGGATTGAATTGGTTCAATTCCTAGTTGCATTGTGGGAAAAATGGCTACTTGAAATTTTGGTACTCTGACGTCAAGAGTGCAGGGGGTTAATGTCATTGTTATTGTGCAGGGGGTTAACTTCAAAGAGCTTGTTCCAGTGAGGGATTGTCAGATATAATTTGGAAGAAAAAAAATGATTTTGTACATATATGTCATTGGAACGAGCTCAAAAAGCTTGTTCTTATGGCAACCCTATTTGGATGGTCTTATTGACATATGCGAGAAAAATATATTAAAATATAAAGAAATTTAATTCGCACTATTTAAACATTAATTGATGTTTATGGTCACTTTTTGCAGCTATGGCCAATTGTGACCGCAACAATGGGTGTAAAGTTAAATATGCAGCTGTGCTGCTCATTTTGGAAGACTTTCGCCCCAGGCGTTGGTGATCAGGTCCTATTTTACCAGTAAAAACAAAACTTATTCACTTCAGAAAACAAACATGGCTTCACTTCTTGGGGTTCCCACAGGGGTTCAATTCCCACTGAGAAACGTAATGTTATGTAAAGCATTATTGAGCTTAGAATTTCATTCCTTGACACCTGATATCTAATGGTAATAATGTTGCCAAATGTTGCCAAAGCAATGCAATACATCTACATGTATTGTCATTTCTTTTTGGCCTCTGGAATGGAGTTTTACCTAGTTGGTCTTCACTGTATTAAATAACATTGCAGAAGATATCATGTTAGGTAAAAACAGTCATTTTCAAACACTTGTATGTAGCATGCATGGAATAAACTTTCATTGTCATTTTGTTGTTTTGCCTTGCAGAAAATGGTTGTGTGTGAAGTGACAAGAAAAGAGTGCATAGTTCTTTAAATATAATGTTCTTTAGTGGTCTTCATGTGACCAGTCTCTCGATACATTTGTACAATCATGAGTTTCTTTAGTCATGTTTCATGTAGTCAACTGAATTCGCTCAGGAACTTGGAATTATTGACAAAATTCTTATATATCTTCAGCTTTAATAAGCAATCTCAGTGAAAATGTGAAACAATCGGTCTGTCCCTACTCTATCTATCTTTGCGATCTATCCAATTTATTTTCTTATTGAACAATTGCCTGTCTGTTAATTGAATTGCAGATTGCTTTAGACAGATCTTCATTTTAAAAAATCTTCAAATAAAGAGTCTGTATATTTGTGTATACATGTACACATAGCATGTTTCTCTTTTTCATCAACATTCATCTCCACTTCAAACACAGCTCATCAAGTCTTAGTGGCAGGCAGTCAGAAACATTTACAACATAATTGTTTGTCAAAACAAAATGTTTTGGAGGTTTATGTTTTTGTCTCACATTTTGATTCATTTTTTTTAAGTCATTGCCATTAGAACTGGATATTTTACCTTTAAGTTGAGTTACTTTGGTTAACTGTCCAGTTCAGCATCTATGATGTTCATTCCTTGGTAGCAGTCACAAGTATTTGGTTCTATAGAGAGTATTTTGTCCTTTACTTGCAACTAGGCCATCACTTATATCAGGTGTCAAGCCAACATTCCAATTAAGATATAATATAAATAATCGCCATACATTCTTGATGTTATAAGGTGTTAATACCACATTGGTCAACTATGTCTATGTAGTAACAACTGAAGTAATGTTCAGTAAATCTTTTATCATTGTTTTCCATGACAGAAAAATAGTTACAAATAGGTGTCGGTAATCTATTCTATCATGATGGTACAATGTAGAACTGGCCTGCAGCAGTAGACAAGCACTGCAAACATTATGGGATGCGCAATAGAGAAAAATCAATATAGTGTCCATTTGCTCACTTCTATATCACAATTTGCGGCAAAATCATTTTTGTGATAAAGGTCACATTTATTGGTGTTTTAATGTCATTGTCAGCATCTCGGCTGCGTCATGCCACAACATAAGTATAAGGTCAAGTTTTTGCCAATCGTTTATACTTATGTTGCCCACTTACTGAGGAATTGCATCCCAGCAACATTGGTTACCAGGTCGTATTTACTAGTAAAAACAAACATGTTTACCTCAGTAAACAAGCACGGCTTAACTTCCTGGGGTTCCCGTGGGAAAAGGTCACATTCTGCAGCCACAGCTATACAATGACCACAACACAGGAATAAAGTCACATTTCGCTAATTGTGTATGACTACTGTCTACATCTGACAACTCTTACTAGTGCATGATGATCATTGGGTCCTATCTAGCAGTATGGTAAAAAAGAGGACAAGGACTGACCAACTACACAGACTAAGACAGGGAAGGTCCTATCTATAAATATCAGGAATCTGACACAAGTTCAAGACATGACATTTACTTTTTTTTTTCAAAAGGGTTTAACTTTATGGTCACATTAAGCAGCTATGGCTATACAGTGACAACAGAAGAATGAAGTCAAGTTCAGCAAATCATTTATCACTCTGTTGTCAATGTCAGATTGTAGGTACCCACAGGTGTTGAAGAAAAAGGTTGTATTCTACAAAAACGAAAAAAACTAGCCAAAAACAGTTCACAAGCACCAGCTAACTACCTGGGAATTCCACACAAGAATAATAAATACATTGTTAAATCATTTTTGTTCCAAGTTAAATCATTGAACACAGAATGTGAACATAATGTGCAATAAATTTATTTTACCAGTGAAACAGAACTTGTGTACCGCAGTAACCAAGCATTGCTTCACTTCAAAGGGTTATCACAGTGAGATGTGTAATTGCATGTGTTTGGACCTTAATTTGCTTTGGTATGTCAAAACAACAATAAAATTAACCAACCAACACTGTTCTCAATATTTGTTTTGTCCAAAAAGTAGATAACCTTCAAGTGCTGGCTACAATTATTGTAAATTGCAATTTTGAAAACCATCATTCAGACATCCACATACTATTATAATGGAAAATTTTGCACAGGTTACATTTAATTCCCAACTGAACTTCTACTATACAGAGACAACAACACAGGAATAAGGTAAAGTTTAGCAGACTTTTTGTAATACAACAGCCCCCGGCATTGGTAACCAGATCTTATTTTACAAGTAAAACAGAACTTGTTGAACTTGTTACCTCAGTAAACAAGCACTTCTTCACTTCCCAGAGCATTGGTTACTTACTCCAATTCTATCACTATAGCAGAATTTGCCTGCATGCATGGCACAAGACAATCTCTGTAAATTTATACAGATTACAATGGAGAAGGTAGGTCATATCAAAAGATATCAAGAGACAAAACGTCAACACTTGACATTTACTTGTCTTTTGATCATGTCTGCAGACATTTACACACAGGTGTTTGTCTTGGGGTATTATTTATTTTACTGGAATCAACAAGCACTGCTTACTTTTCAGGGTTCCCAGGGAGGTGACTACAAAATTGAACTAAAATAATATGTATTAACCCCCTAACACTGAGGTCAAAATGTTAAATTTTCAACTAGAAAATCCCTTCCCACAATGTACCTTGAAATTAACCAATTCAGCTCTGTTTGACAGAGCTCAATGAGCTGTGTTAAACAAGACTAAAGTCGACAAAAAAATTTACCATTCAAATTTTGACATCAGAGTGCAAGCGTACAAAGAACAAGCTTCAAAATTTCATGATCAATTTAGTGTTAACCCATTACAGGCCTGCCAAAATAAACTAGATCGAGTTATTTGTGTGCAAAGCACACAATGGTGTATCCCCGCATTTCCTTAGCAACATCTTAGCATAGTCTTAACGTTTCGAATTAATACCCAAGGAGCCTTGCGATGAAAACTGATTTTCTAACGATAAAAGTGGTTCCACTGGAACCACCTGGGGCAAAATCAAAATTCCAAAACCTTCATGCCGATCTAGAAATGTTACCTGAACACATGAGCATAGTTTAAACGTTTCGAATTAAATACCCTAAGAGCCTTTTGATGAAAACTGATTTTCTAACAATAAAAGTGGTTCCACTGGAACCACCTGGGGCAAAATCAAAATTCCGAAACCTTCATACACATCTAGTGATGCTACATGAACACATTAGCATAGTTTATATGATTCAAATTAAATATCCTAGAAGACTTCTCGATGAAAACTGATTTTCCAATGATAAAAGTGGTTCCACTGGAACCACCTGGGGCCAAATCAAAATTCCGAAACCTTCATGCACATCTAGAGATGTTACCTGAACATCTTAGCAGAGTTTTAATGTTTCGAATTAAATACCCAAGGAGCCTTTCGATGAAAACTGATTTTCTAACGATAAAAGTGGTTCCACTGGAACCACCGAGGGCAAAACCAAAATTCCAAAACCTTCATGCACATCTAGAGTTGCTACCTGAACACATTAGCATAGTTTAAGCATTTCGAATTAAATACCCTAGGAGCCTTTCGATGAAAACTGATTTTCTAACGATAAAAGTGGTTCCACTGGAACCACTGGGGGCAAAATCAAAATTCCGAAACCTTCATGCACATCTAGACTAGAGATGTTACCTGAACACATTAGCATAGTTTAAATGTTTCGAATTGAATACCCTAGGAGTCTTTTGATGAAAACTGATTTCTAACGATAAAAGTGGTTCCACTGGAACCACCGGGGGCCGAATCAAAATTCCGAAACCTTCATGCACATCTAGAGATGTTACCTGAACACATTAGCATAGTTTAAGCATTTTGAATTAAATACCCTAGGAGCCTTTCGATGAAAACTGATTTTCTAACGATAAAAGTGGTTTCACTGGAACCACCAGGGGCAAAATCAAAATTCTGAAACCTTCATGCACATCTAGAGATGTTACCTGAACACATTAGCATAGTTTAAACGTTTCAAATTGAATACCCTAGGAGCCTTTCGATGAAAACTGATTTTCTAACGATAAAAGTGGTTCCACTGGAACCACCGGGGGCAAAATCAAAATACCGAAACCTTCATGCACATCTAGAGATGTTACTTGAACACATTAGCATAGTTTAAACATTTCAAATTAAATACCCTAGGAGCCTTTCGATGAAAACTGATTTTCTAATGATAAAAGTAGTTCCATGGGAACCAAATCAAAATTCCGAAACCTTCATGCACATCTAGAGATGTTACCTGAACACATTAGCATAGTTTAAACGTTTCAAATTGAATACCCTAGGAGCCTTTCGATGGAAACTGATTTTCTAACGATAAAAGTGGTTCCACTGGAACCACCGGGGGCAAAATCAAAATTCTGAAACCTTCATGCACATCTAGAGATGTAACCTGAACACATTATCATAGTTTAAATGTTTCGAATTGAATACCCTAGGAGTCTTTCAATGAAAACGGATTTTCTAACGATAAAAGTGGTTGCACTGGAACCACCGGGGGCAAAATCAAAATTCCAAAACCTTCATGCACATCTAGAGATGTTACCTGAACACATTAGCATAGTTCAAACATTTGGAATTGAATATCCTAGGAGCCTTTCGATGAAAACCGATTTTCTAACAATAAAAGTGGTTTCTAACAATAAAAGTGGTTTCACTGGAACCACCGGGGGCAAAAACAAATTCCGAAACCTTCATACACATCTAGAGTTGCTACCTGAACACATTAGCATAGTTTAAACATTACGAATTAAATACCCTAGGAGCCTTTCGATGAAAACTGATTTTCTAACGATAAAAGTGGTTCCACTGGAACCACCGGGGGCAAAAACAAAATTCCGAAACCTTCATACACATCTAGAGATGTTACCTGAACACATTAGCATAGTTTAAACGTTTCAAATTGAATACCCTAGGAGCCTTTCGATGAAAACTGATTTTCTAACCATAAAAGTGGTTCCACTGGAACCACTGGGGGCAAAATCAAAATTCCGAAACCTTCATGCACACCTGGAGATGTTACCTGAACACATTAGCATAGTTTAAACATTTCGAATTGAATACCCTAGGAGCCTTTCGATGAAAACTGATTTTCTAACAATAAAAGTGGTTCCACTGGAACCACCGGGGGCAAAATCAAAATTCCGAAACCTTCATGCACATCTAGAGTTGCTACCTGAACACATTAGCATAGTTTAAATGTTTTGAATTGAATACCCTAGGAGCCTTTCAGGGTGTGACGTACGGACGGATGGACGGACGGAGAGACAGAGATCACGACAATATCCCCGCATTTTTTAAAATGCGGGGATAAAAATTTGCATAACCTGAAAACAGGTCAAACAAAAATGTTATTGTGTAACCCATTTCATCCCGCATAACTGATTTTCTTAAAGATGAAATTCATCAACTATTGCTGTGCACTCAATAATACCTTAGTGCCTGTAAGACTCATTGGCCTTGTCCCAGGTACCCCTGGGCTTCTGGCCCAGGGGTACTTAGCAAAAGGCCAATGAGTCTTGCAGACATCACTGGTGTCTCAAATAGCATTGATATGGTAGTATTCTATTTAAATGTGTAACTTAACAAAGGAAATGTTTTCAAATACAGCTCATTCCAATGATGGGACATAAGTTACAGTTCGGAAGAACAAAAATTATATTTTTGGGGTTTCTTTGTGAAAATAATTGGTTCTGATATCTTCAATTGTCGTTAGGTAAGACGATAAGTAAGTAACTTGAGATTTTCTTTAGTTTCATTTTACATACCAACAGCACAATATACAATACTATGGTCTGACAAATATGTTTCTATTACATCAGTGTTCACTGGACAATTTGCAAAAATCAAATTCAACATTGATCTGGCATAAGTTGTGGGTTTTATGACAGACTGTTTA
Organism: Pictodentalium vernedei; assembly: GCA_031216915.1. Classification (NCBI taxonomy): domain Eukaryota; kingdom Metazoa; phylum Mollusca; class Scaphopoda; order Dentaliida; family Dentaliidae; genus Pictodentalium; species Pictodentalium vernedei. Next base: position 459,447,036 of record CM062296.1, on the reverse strand, counting down.
CAAAAAAACGTATCCTCCATGAAATGGAGAAAATCCCTATTTTTATTTTCTGTAATGTCAAAATTGAAATCCCCAACTAAACAAGCATTTCATTTTCTTTTAATGTTGTAAATAACTCGGATGTTATTTTATTTTTGAACTCATTGAATGAGCAGCTTGGAGATTTATGCAGTGAAAAAATTTGACAAATATGTGTGTTCATCTGAATTTGTACAAAAATAAATTCTAAATTTGTTGAAGAAAACTTCAGTACATTATCAATGTGATATGAAATATACAGTAACCAGGAATTTTGTAAACTTGATCCTCATCTTGTCGATATAACCTTGACTCTGCAATGCTAAAAATGTCTGCAGCTTGGATATTTGGCTCTTCGTGAAGATCTAGAAAATGCTTATGGAATGATCTTGTATTGCTAAATGCTTTCTTTAATTTCTGTGAATCTATTTCATATAAAGGTCTATAACAAAGCTCTAATGTGGCCTCATTTCTAAGCCTTGTAATTTCATCTTCTACCAAAGGTTCTACACACAATTTTTCTTCATTAAAATTCAGTATGTGAAGATTTTTCAGTGATTTTACCCGACTGAGGGCAACAAAGCGAACGTGTGGAACTCTATGAGGATGCTTTTGAGATAAATCTACAACAACTTCATCCAGTGTGCACCCTTGTGACTTATGTATTATTTTTCCTGCTGATGGAGTTAATGGAAACTGAATTCTTTGGTACATTTTGTGATTAAACAGAAAAGACCTTTGAACATCAAATATGGGGATCCAATTTGCAACTATTTCAGAATTATAGAATCCCCTTTGTTTGTACTTCTGCCCTGTATTGAAACCTATTTTAGCATCTGAAAATAAGACCCATACAATACTTGGGCAATTAGTTTCTTCCATATGTATTCAATAAATTTTGCAACACAACTTGAGCCATTGGTCAAATCATCTTCTACATCAATATTGACTGTTAACGTCATATAGCATGTTAAGAGCAATAATTATTGTTCGATGCAAATTCGCTGTCTGGTTTACATTTTCTGGAAGACAAATCAGTTTCTATTTCGTTCTTTTTTGGCAAATCAGGTCCAACAATGGTATCATAACAGGGAATTGAAATTTTTTCTGTATCCAGCTGGGCAACAACATTGTCATTGTGTGTATTCACAAAACTATTTTCTACAAATAAGTGTGGAGCATTTTTTGGATAGTTTTCTGCTTCAGGATTGATATGCCTTTGAATTTTATGTTTATCATCAGCTGTTAATTTGTTATGGCGAAGATGGACAAGTAATTCAACAAAATACATATCTTTCTGTCGCATAATATCAACCAACTCAAACATTTTGAAATGTTCTTTCCATAGATTCCCACATAATGCAGATGTCCCTTCAGATAAATCTTGGAAGATCCATAATCCTGATACAGGCTTTTTAATTGATAGAAATCACCAACTGTTTCTTAGCTTATTCCTCCAAAAGGTCTGTTTGTACCAGTAAGTGTTTGCAAATGATTGTCAATGAAGCTTAACATCCCATTGCTGACTAAAGATATTTCATCTATTATCATAACTGACAAAGCTTTATACTTAACACGAAATGTATTTATTTCATCACATGAGAGATTTTGTTCATCCTTCTTTCTCTTGAATTTTTGACGAAGTGCAGAAGATGGAGTAACTCCATTTATATTATATGCGACTTTTCCAGTGTCAACGCAAAAAGAATTTTAATTTCATCTGGATTTTCACATTCTTTTGAATTAAGAAGTCTATGCAGAACTTAATACAGAGAATTGATTATGACTGATTTTCTGACACCTGCACCACCTGCTAGGAAAGCATACAGAGGTTCCTGCTTGGTTTTTATCCAGTGTACCACATGATTCATAAATTCTCTTTGTTTATCATTTAGTTTTCTTAACAATTCAAGATATTTGTCATCAAATAACCTTATGCCACTTTGATCAATTGATGGCATGGAAGATGTTATGCCAATATCACTTGCTATATCATAAACTCTGTGTTCTACAGCTCTATCAGGATTAAAATAAACAAAGTTCTCAGATTCAATATTTCCTTCTTCCTCATCCTCGGCCTCAACTTGCTCAGCATAGGGAACTAATTGATCATAAATCAATTCTGTTTCTACTCTTAGTCGTGCCTCATCCAGCTCATCCCCATGATATTCATATTCTCTACATTTTGTATCAATAAACCTTTTTTTGCTGTGGTTATGTGCACTAAATGTTTCATATATGCCTTTTAAATCAGTTTGCTCATTACGCCATGGTACAAATAAAAGCAGCTTTTCTCTGCAATGATTTTCACTATCACTTTGTTCATTAAAGCGAACATATCTCAAAACTTTTTGATTTTTTCTCCGCTTAATGATGATTCCATTTTTTAAAGTAAAATTTATGTCAGATTCTGTAAAGCTTTCATCATCATCACTCATACAAATATCATCATCATTAATTTCTTGCATACGAATTTCTGATACACAACATCAAGTTGAGAAACATAATCAGCCAAGCACCAATTTTCTATTTACTTTGGTCCCTTAGAATAGCGATCTATTACATTCTCTGATATAATATCTGTTGACTCAGCTGGTAACTCATCAAGCAGTGATTTTGGTTTCAGTATGAAGAGTTGATCATCTCGAGGTGATGTGTTAATAAAAACAACATCTCTGGCGCTTTGAGTAAGTGGCATCTGACGGCAGTGGCGGCACCAGGAATTTCCAGTATGGGGGGCCTGGGAGAAATTGGGGGGGGGGGGGGAGGGCTATGATCTGACGAGAAGCATCTGTCGCACGTCCCGAAGGCAGATGTGCATGCAGAGGGGGGGGGGGGGGGGGGGGGGGGGGAGCAGGTTCGGGGGAGGGGGGGGTTCTCCCACCAGAGAAAATTTTATTTCTAGATGCTCTCAGATGCATTCTGGTTGCATTTCGAACAGAAAATGCTGACTAATTCCATGAGAAAAATGCATGTTTTTTACCTTACAATCCGGACAAATCAGCCATAACCCTATCCCTGACAGCTTACGATGGGAGAGAGACGGTGATTGTCAGTGAATTTTTCTTGTTGGAGTCCAATTTACTTGTTTGTTTTCAATCAAATTCACACATGATGGCATGGATAATAAAAAAGTCATTCCTTCTGACTGGTGAGTGTGGGGGGGGGGGGGGGCAACCTCATGTTTGGGGGGTCCAGGCCCCCCTAGGCCTTCCCATAGTGCTGCCACTGTCTGAAGAACCAAATACACTGCTTCTTGTGCATTTACTTCAACACAATTTTAGAATATATTTCCCACATGTCTAACCTGCCTTTTCCAATTTAAATTGCCTGCTCTAGCTTCTTTGACAGCTGCATCAAGCATTGAACTCATTCCTCTCTGAGATTTACTTATGTATGAAACAATATACATAGCACATGCATATGGATCAAGCACATATTGAATATAAAGATTAGCTTTCCATGCCTTGAGCACATTTTCATTGAAAAGGTTATTAATTCACATTTCTGAGGGCTTGTGTTTGAGAAATATTTTTGGACCCTGGAGTGAACTTCTGATACATTTAATATAGTCATCTTCGTCCATGTTCACAATATTTTGCAAAAAATCATTGTAAGATATATTACATGCATCTTTCAAGTCATTCAGTTTTGTTTGCATCAACATATACTTTTTGCGATATTCTTCTACATCATCATGAAGAGGCTTCAAAAGAATTGTTTTTGACAGAGGTGGTAATGGAAACCCAAATCTACATATTGCCTTCCCCTTTTTCTACATGTTTTAGAATGCTTATGACTCTGAAGTTGGACCAGTTGAGACATGCTGAAATCATCTGAACACGTTAAGTGTCTATCAACATAATTTTCAATTTCACTTTCGGAATTTTTTCCATACTTTGGTGCATATTTTACCCAAACTATCATGTGAATATGAGGTGAATCACGTTGTTGAAATTCAACCCTATAAAAGTAGTCATTTATTTTACCTACAGGTTCATGACTGCTTTTTAAAAAATCATTGATAAATACTTGTACTCTGTGATCAAAATATTGTGCACATGTTACTGGATCTTTCTGTACTAATTTTGTTTTTTCAGTCAATGTCATATCTTGAACATCATTGTCCGAGTAAACTTTTCCATCATCAGTTTTCCCAAAATCTTCAACAAATCAAACCATCTTGTATCAGCGGAAGACAGGGACATAAACCATGTTGGCAAACCAAGTTGTCTTATCACTGCAAACACATCTTTCTTCTTTGTTTCTAAATATGCTGGAGAGTTTCGCAATTGTCAGAAGATGTAATAACCTTCATCTTGTTTCACCAATTTTTCAGTACTTGAGGAATCTCAAGCTTCTGCGGCAGTTAGCTTATTTGTGTTTCCTTTACATTTCCTTAAAATAAGATTTACTTTATCACTTATTTGCTTTATTTGGAGTTTCTTCATTTTAAAAAATATATTGGGTACAGAGTGTGCTGCTCGTCTATCTGCACTTTGAAGTTCCCATTTAGCAATGTCACTGTAATGAACAGGCACATGTCTTTCAGAATTTTCTGGTCTCTTTTCACCACAGAATATCGATGGAAAACACAAAAATTCAGAATTTTTATCTTGGTAAATCCCTAGAGGGTATTGGCCTTCACCAGGAGCAAATGTATAAATCTTGTTTTCTATATTTTCATCAATTAATGTGTCCGAATTTCTGATGTGTTCAGTTTCATCAATTTCACTGAAATTGTCGGATTCATATCCAGAATTATTTCTGTTTGTACTTGGTTCTTAAACATGTTCTACAGAAGAATCATCAACAAATTCCTTTACAATGTCATTTGCTGACTGTGTCATTTCTCCAATCCAGTCCTCATCTACATTTGTTCCACAATTCTGATAAGGACTGCTTTTTTTCTTCAGCCAGTGTAAAGCTGTAAGCACTGGTGTCGGTCTAACATTTTCAGTGAAATCAACTTTTGTGTAGGACATTTTCTTTTTTATTTTCACTGCAACTGTGAGTTTGCATCCACTTTTCTTGGTAATGAATTTACTGTTGGCTGAATATCAACTGGAACATTAATAATATTTCCCTTCAAGGAATACTGACCACCTCTGGGTAACTCACGCAGCTTTATAAATGGAATCTGTAGTGCAATAAGCCTTTCTTCAAGTGGCCTCAAATTTAATTCTGCAATTTTTTCAAGCCATTTCATACCATTGGCAACAGATAATTTGGAGACTTTACCTAATTTTATTGTATTTCGGCAAGTGTGACACATCCATATTTGATTGTCGACAGGTTTGAAAGTGGTCAAGTACTGATTAGTTTCTTCCATCAGCATATTTTGTTTGCTGACATTGTTACACCTTGATGGAACCAAGTTTGGTGACAACTAATATACACATATACAGGACTAACAGAAATATTTGAATGAAATTTATCAATACATTCCTCTAAAAAGTTAATCCAGTTTTCCTTCTTTTCTTACTTATATTTTCTTCGCAACTAAGATCAGGATTTTGCCTTTTATATTGTATCCTTAAAATATCATTGCTTTTCTCAGATTCTCGGTAACTTTTATTCTTTCTTAAATTTTCTTTTGTCATTCTTTCTTTAAGTCTAAACTGTTCTTGTGTTCTCACCTTCTAGCTTTTTGTTTTTCATTTTTCTGCTCAGTACTTCTAAATTGTTCATTTTGTCTGGCTTTTTGCTTGCTTTCTAACTCTTTCTTTTTGAACTCTAAATTTTTTCTAGCTTTTTGATTGCTTTCCAGCTCAATTTTCTTTTCTTTTGCATGGAACTCTACATTTTTTCTAGCTTTTTGCTTGCTTACCAGGCCAATTTTCTTTTCTTCTAATCTATATTCTGTATTTTGCCTTGTCTGTTGTTTTGTAAGGCCACACAAAGTAGATCTTCTGTTTCTCAGGCCATTATTTGTGAAATTGCATGCGGGCGAGCATTTTTTTATTTTATTTTTTATTTCAGTAATTACTTTTTTGCCATCAAAAGTTCATGTTCTTGGTTCAAGTTTTAGGTCTCATAATCTACAAAATAGCATGGGTGGTGGTGTATTTCATCCCTTGAGTGCAAGAAGATTTTGCAATGCTAAAGCATTGCAAAGCCTTCTTGCACTCAAGGGACAAAGTCATCAATTTTTTTAACTTGGGTAAAATATCAGACATAAACCATTTAATTTTTTTTTTTTTTAAGTTTAAATTGGTTATAAAAAGAGAGCATGCGGCAGCCAAAAGGACCATGCGGGAGGGCCTGAGAAACAGATTTTTTATTTTTTTAGGCCTAAAGGTCTCTTTTTCTTTGTGAGCAATTTCAGTTCACCTTTGCTTCATGTAATTTCTCATGTAATCATTCTTTCTACATCTTTTTAAGTCTTTTTTCAGTTTACTTGTACAAACACTTGTTGAATTGTTCATTTGTTTTTTGAGATGCTTTTTATTCTGGTCCTGTAAGTATTTCTTCATAAGGTTATCCACAGTTATTTCCTGAACAGCCTGATTGTTTAGTAAAATAAACAGGTAATATATCAAACTGTGATGTTATGTCTATCAATTTACTTTGATAAAATGCATATAAGTATGCAACCAAATCATCTAAGTTTTGAAAAGCTGTTAAAATTGAAGTACCACTGTCAGGTTCAGCTCCCAACCAATCTTGACCATTGGAATGAGAATCAAAAAAAAAGTATGTTCCATCTTTCACAAAAGCTGCAGAACATATAGCACCAATGAAAATTATTACCGATGGGGCAGTGAAAAAGGCAATTTCTAAAGTCTGGTGCAATGGAGGTACATCGGAACTATCAGCTGTATCGACAGCAAATCCACTGATAATGTTATGCTTATGAATATCATAAACAGAGTTTTTAAATTCAATTTCTTTTGGAACATTTTCAGCACTTAACAATTGTCCTTGAATATTTAAATCTGTACATATTTTATGATATATTTTGTCACGTGCATAAAGAACCTGATCAAGTATATTTGAAGACAAATCTTCAGCATTTTGATTAGAAATGAGGAGAGCTAAAACATTTCCAACACATTGAGTACCTCTTGATACATCGGAGAATCTTTAATCATTTTGATGAAATGTGCCCAATATTACAGGATAAGCATTAACAGGTAAAGCATTTTGTGGTGCATCTTCAAACACACATTTCGAACATATATTAGAGTTGTTTTGAATTGAGCTTTGATAAGTACTTTCAAATTCATAGTCTGACTGAAAATGCTTTTGAGATAGATTCTGACAAGAGCTTTAACAAGAATTTTGCAATCTATTTTTGTGCTTGGAGCTTTTTTTAATGAGGCTAGCATCCTCAGTCAAGTCTTTTGAGCTTTTTTTTAATGAGGCTAGTATCTTCAGTCAAGTTTTCAGAGCTTTTTTTTAATGAGGCTAGCATCCTCAGTCACGTCAATCGTAATTTCTTCTCTCTTTGCCACAGACTTCTTCCAAAATCTTCTTTTAGGCATCTAAAAAAAAATAAAAAGGACCTGACAAAATTTTCTTTCTTTTCAAAATGATCACAATATTATATATTTTACTTTGAAATCACTTTCAACATGCAGATACATCATTTGTTTGCTGTCATTTTGTTCATTTCAATAAAGTTACAAGGCGCAATACCCGTCCTGCAGACGGGTTATTAAAAAAAAATTAAATGAGTTGGAGAGTCAGAATGTGTCAAGATTCTCTATTATGCTGACTGAAAACTGTTGAAACACAGTAAACAGCTATAGCTTTGGTACCTATTTATATTGAGAGCACTAATACCCTATTGGTTACCAGGGTTTTTTCTACTGCGGTATTGTGTTATATCATTTTAAAAGTACAGTTTGACTGCATTAGGAAAGAAGGCAGCCATGAGTTTGAGAGTTAGAATGTGTCAGGATTCTCTATCATGCTGACTGAAAACTGTTGAAACACAGTAAACAGCTGTAGCTTTGGCACCTATTTTTGTTCAGAGGACTAATACTCTATTCGTTACCAGGGTATTTTTCAACAATGGTATTGTGTTATATCATTTTATAAGTATAGTATGACTGCGACAGGAAATAAGGCAGCCATGAATTTGAGAGTCAGAATGTGTCAAGATTCTCTATCATGCTGACTGAAAACTACTGAAACACAGTAAACAGCTCTATGTAGCATTGGTACCTAGTTATGTTGAGAGTACTAATACTCTATCGGGTACCAGTGTATTTTTCTACCGTGGTCTTGTATTATATCATTTTATAAGTATCGTGTGACAATGTCAGGTAATAAAGCAGTCACAAGTGTGAGAGTCAGTATGTGTCAGTACTTTCTTTGATGATGATTACTGAAAACTGCTGAAAAACAGTAAACAGCTCTAGGTGTGATAGCTAGTTGTGTTGAGAATACAAATACTCTATTGGCTACAAGTCTATATTTCTATGGTGGTATCGTGATATAAGTCTAGTCTGAATGCATTAGGTAATAAAGTAGTCATGATGGTGAAAGCCAAAATGTGTCAAGATTCTCTATCGTGCTGACTGAAAACTGCAGAAAGACAGCTGTAGTACCTATTTATGTTGCAAGTACTAATACTCTATTCGTCACAAGGGTTTTTTCTTACGTGGTATTGAGTAATATCGTTTTATAAGTATAGTTTGACTGCTTCAGCAAATAAGGCAGGCATGAGTTTGAGAGTCGGAATGTGTCAAGATTAGATTCTCTATAATGCTGACTGAAAACTGTTGAAACACAGCGAACATCTGTAGCTTTGGTACGTAGTTATGTTGAGATTACTAATACCCTATTGGTTACCAGGGTATTTTTCCACCTTGGTATTGAGTTATATCATTTTATAAGTATAGTATGACTGCGACAGGAAATAAGGCAGCAATGAGTTTCAGAGTCAGAATGTGTCAAGATTCTCTATCATGCTGACCGAAAACTGTTGAAACACAGTAAATAGCTGTAGCTTAGGTACCTATTTTTGTTGAGAGTACTAATACTCTATACATTTGGGGGTATTTTTCAGCAAGGGTATTGTGTTATATCGTTTTATAAGTATAGTATGACTGTGACAGGAGATAAGGCAGCCATGAATTTGAGAGTCAGAATGAGTCAAGATCATGCTGACTGAAAACTGTTGAAACACAGTGAACAGCTGTAGCTTTGGTACCTAGTTATGTTGAGAGTACTAATACTCTATCGGGTACCTGTGTATTTTTCTACCGTGGTATTATTTATTTATTGGTGTTTAAGGTCACAAATTTATGCACAATGGCTAACCATGACCATGACAGTCTTACGGGTGGAGGAAGCCGGATTACCCGGAGAGAACCACCAAGCAATGGTGAGCAACTGTCAGCTCCCCAACATACCAACTCCACACAAGCAGGGTTAGCATTGGTTGAAGACAAGTGCACCATCGATGTGCAGTACGCCTTAGTACACAGCGTCACCATTCCCCCACATGGGCAATGGGGGTGAAGTGTCTTGCGCAAGGACACAACGCGGTTGTCGCAGGTGGGATTCAAACCAAGGACCTCTCGGCTTGCAGCCTGCACCTCTACCAACTGAGCCACTGTGCCCCCTCTACCGTGGTATTGTGTTATATCATTTTATAAGTATGGTGTAACAATGTCGAGTAATAAAGCAGTCACAAGTGTGAGAGTCAGTATGTGTCAGTAATTTCTATGATGATGATGACTGAAAACTGCTGAAACACAGTCAACAGATCTAGGTGTGATAGCTAATTGTGTTGAGAGTACTAATACTCTATTGGCTGCATGTCTATATTTCGATGGTGGTATCGTGATATAAGTCTAGTCTGACTGCATTAGGTAATAAAGTAGTCATGACTGTGAAAGAAAAAATGTGTCAAGATTCTCTATCGTGCTGACTGAAAACTGCAGAAAGACAGCTGTAGCTTTGGTACCTATTTATGTTGCAAGTACTAATGCTTTATTCGTCACCAGGGTATTTTTCTTCCATGGTATTGAGTAATATCGTTTTATAAGTGTAGTTTGACTGCTTCAGCAAATAAGGCAGGCATGAGTTTGAGAGTCGGAATGTGTCAAGATTAGATTCTGTATAACGTTGACTGAAAACTGTTGAAACACAATGAACAGCTGTAGCTTAGGTACCTATTTTTGTTGAGAGTACTAATACTCTACACGTTACCATTAACCAGGGTATTTTTCAGCAATGGTATTGTGTTATATCATTTTATAAGTATAGTATGACTGCGACAGGAAATAAGGCAGCCATGAATTTGAGAGTCAGAATGTGTCAAGAGTCTCTATCATGCTGACAGAAAACTGTTAAAACACAGCGAACATCTGTAGCTTTGGTACCTAGTTATGTTGAGAGTACTAATACCCTATTGGTTACCAGTGTATTTTACCACCATGGTATTGTGTTATATCATTTTATAAGTATAGTATCACTGCGACAGGAAATAAGGCAGCCATGAGTTTGAGAGTCAGAATGTGTCAAGATTCTCCATCATGCTGACCGAAAACTGTTGAAACACAGTAAACAGCTGTAGCTTAGGTACCTATTTTTGTTGAGAGTACTTATACTCTATACGTTTCCAGGGTATTTTTCAGCAAGGGTATTGAGTTATATCGTTTTATAAGTATAGTATGACTGTGACAGGAAATAAGGTAGCCATGAATTTGAGAGTCAGAATGTGTCAAGATCATGCTGACTGAAAACTGCTGAAACACAGTGAACAGCTGTAGCTTTGGTGCCTAGTTATGTTGAGAGTACTAATACTCTATCGGGTACCAGTGCATTTTTCTACCGTGGTATTATTTATTTATTGGTGTTTAAGGTCACATATTTATGCACAATGGCTAACCATGACCATGACAGTTTTACGGGTGGAGGAAGCCAGAGTACCCAGAGAGAACCACTGAGCAACGGCGAGCAACTGTCAGCTCCCCAACATACCAACTCCACACAAGCAGGGTTAGCACTGGTTGAAGACAGGTGCACCATTGACGTGTAGTACGCCTTAGTACACAGCGTCACTGTTCCCCCACATGGGCAATGGGGGTGAAGTGTCTTGCACAAGGACACAACGCGGTTGCCGCAGGTGGGATTCAAACTGAGGACCTCTCGGCTTGCAGCCTGCACCTCTACCAACTGAGCCATTGCGCCCCCTCTACCGTGGTATTGTGTTATATCATTTTATAAGTATGGTGTGACAATGTCGAGTAATAAAGCAGTCACAAGTGTGAAAGTCAGTATGTGTCAGTACTTTCTATGATGATGATGACTGAAAACTGCTGAAACACAGTAAACAGCTCTAGGTGTGGCAACTAGTTGTGTTGAAAGTACTAATACTCTATTGGCTACAAGTCTATATTTCTATGGTGGTATCGTGATATAAGTATAGTGTGACTGCATTAGGTAATAAAGTAGTCATGACTGTGAAAGTCAAAATGTGTCAAGATTCTCTAACATGCTGACTGAAAACTGTAGAAAGACAGCTGTAGCTTTGGTACCTAGTTATGTTGAGAGTATTAATACTATATTGTTACCAGTGTATTTTTCTACCATGGTATGGTGTTATATCGTTTTATAAGTATAGTATGACTGCGACAGGACATAAGGCACACATGAATTCGAGAGTCAGAATGTGTCAAGATCATGCTGACTGAAAACTGCTGAAACACAGTAAACAGCTGTAGCTTTGGTATCTATTTTTGTTGAGAGTACTAATACTCTATACGTTACCAGGGTATTTTTAAACAATGGTATTGTGTTATATCATTTTATAAGTATAGCACGACTGCGACAGGAAATAAGGAAGCCATGAATTTTAGAGTCAGAATGTGTCAAGATTATCTATCATGCTGATTGAAAACTGTTGAAACACAGTGAACAACTGTAGCTTTGGTACCAAGTTATGTTGAAAGTACAAATACTCTATTGGTTACCAGTGTATTGCTCTATCGTGATATTGAGTTATATCATTTTATAAGTATAGTATGACTGCAACAGGACATAAGGCAGCTATGAGTTTGAAAGTCAGAATGTGTCAAGATTTTCTATCATGCTGACTGAAAACTGCTGAAACACAGTGAAGAGCTGTAGCTTTGGCACCTATTTTTGTTCAGAGTACTAATACTCTATTCGTTACCAGGGTATTTTTCAACAATGGTATTGTGTAATATCTTTTTATAAGTATAGTATGACTGCGACAGGAAATAAGGCAGCCATGAATTTGAGAGTCAGTATGTGTCAAGATTCTCTATCATGCTCACTGACAACTGTCGAAACACAGTGAACAGCTGTAGCTTTGGTACCTAGTAATGTTGAGAGTACTAATACTCTATTGGTTACCAGTGTATTGCTCTATCGTGATATTGAGTTATATCGATTTATAAGTATAGTATGACTGCGACGGGAAATAAGACAGCCATGAGTTTGAGAGTGAGAATGTGTCAAGATTCTCCATCATGCCGACTGAAAACTGTTGAAACACAGTAAACAGCTGCAGCTTTGGTATCTATTTTTGTTGCGAGTACTAATACTCTATTCGTTACCAGGGTACTTTTCAACAATGGTATTGTTGAATATAGTTTTATAAGTATAGTATGACCGCGACAGAAATAAGGCAGCCATCAATTTGAGAGTCAGAATGTGTCAAGATGATCTATCATGCTGACTGAAAACTGTTGAAACACAGTAAACAGCTATACCTTTGGTATCTAGTTATGTTGAGAGTACTAATACTCTATCAGTTACCAGGGTATTTTCCAACAATGTTATTGTGTAATATCGTTTTATAAGGATGGTATGACTGCGACAGGAAATAAGGCAGACATGAAATTGAGAACCAGAATGTGTCAAGATTCTCTATCATGCTCACTGAAAACTGTACAAACACAGTGAACAGCTGTAGCTTTGGTACCTGGTAATGTTGAGAGTACTAATACTCTATTCGTTACCAGGGCATCTTTCAACAATGGTATTGTGTTATATCATTTTATAAGTATAGTATGACTGTGACAGGAACAAAGGCAGCCATGAATTTAAGTCAGAATGTGTCAAGATTCTCTATCGTACTGACTGAAAACTGTTGAAACACAGAAAACAGCTGTAGCTTTGGTGCCTAGTAATGTTGAGAGTACTAATACTCTATTGGTTACCAGCGTATTTTTCTACCGTGGTATTGAGTTATATCGTTTAATATGTATAGTATGACTGCGACAGGAAATAAGGAAGCCAGGAGTTTGAGAGTCAGAAAGTTCCAAGATTCTCTATCATGCTGACTGAAAACTGTTGAAACACAGTGAACAGCTGTAGCTTTGGTACCTAGTTATGTTGAGAGTCCTAATTCTCTATTGGTTACCAGTGTATTTTTCTACCGTGGTATTGAGTTATATCGTTTAATATGTATAGTATGACTGCGACAGGAAATAAGGAAGCCAGGAGTTTGAGAGTCAGAAAGTTCCAAGATTCTCTATCATACTGACTGAAAACTGTTGAAGCACAGTGAATAGCTGTAGCTTTGGCACCTATTTTTGTTCAGAGGACTAATACTCTATTCGTTACCAGGGTATGTTTCAACAATGTATTGTGCAATATCTTTTTATAAGTATAGTATGACTGCGACAGGAAATAAGGCAGCCATGAATTTTAGAGTCAGAATGTGTCAAGATTCTCTATCATGCTCACTGAAAACTGTTGAAACACAATGAACAGCTGTAGCTTTGGTACCTAGTAATGTTGCGTGTACTAATACTCTATTGGTTACCAGTGTATTGTTCTACTGTGGTACTGAGTTATATCGATTTATAAGTATAGTATGACTGTGACAGGAAATAAGGCAGCCATGAGTTTGAGAGTCAGAATGTGTCAAGATTCTCCATCATGCTGACTGAAAACTGTTGAAACACAGTAAACAGCTGTACCTTTCGTACCAATTTTTGTTGCGAGTACTAACACTCTATTCATTACCAGGGTACTTTTCAACAATGATATTGTGTTATATCGTTTTATAAGTATAGTATGACTGTGACAAGAAATAAGGCAGCCATGAATTTGAGAGTCAGAATGTGTCAACATTATCTATCATGCTGACTGAAAACTGTTGAAAAACAGTAAACAGCTGCAGCTTTGGTCCCTAGTTATGTTGAGAGAACTAATACTCTATTGGTTACCAGTGTATTTTTCTACCGTGGCATTGAGTTTTCTAGTTTCATAAGTATAGTATGACTGTGACAGGAAATAAGGGAGCCATGAGTATGAGAGTCAGAAGGTGTCACGATTCTCTATCATGCTGACTGAAAACTGTTGAAACACATTAAACAGCTGTAGCTTTGGGACCTATTTGTGTTGATACTACTAATACTCTATTCGTTACCAAAGTATTTCTCAACAATGGTATTGTGTTATATCGTTTTATAAGTATAGTATGACAGCGACAAGAAATAAGACAGCCATGAATTTGAGAGTCAGAATGTCTCAAGATTCTCTATCATGCTGACTGAAAACTGTTGAAACACATTAAACAGCTGTAGCTTTGGTACCTAGTTATGTTGAGAGTACTAATACTTTTTGGTTACCAGTGTATTTTTCAACCATGGTATTGAGTTATATCGTTTTGTAAGGATAGTATGACTGCGACAGGAAATAAGGTAGACATGAAATTGAGAGTCAGAACGTGTCAAGATTCTCTAACATGCTGACTGAAAACGGTTGAAACACAGTGAACAGCTGTAGCTTTGGTACCTAGTAATGTTGAGAGTACTAATACCCTATTGGTTACCAGTGTATTGTTCTATCGTGGTATTGAGTTATATCGATTTATAATATGACTGCGACAGGAAATAAGGCAGCCGTGAGTTTGAGAGTCAGAATGTGTCTAGATTCTCTATCATGCTGACTGAAAACTGCTGAAACACAGTAAACAGCTGTAGCTTTGGTACCTATTTTTGTTTAGAATACTAATACTCTAGCCATTACCAGGGTATTTTTCAACAATGGTATTGTGTTATATCGTTTTATAAGTATATTATGACTGTGAGAGGGAAAAAGGCAGCCATGAATTTTAGAGTCAGAATGTGTCAAGATCCTCTATCATGCTGACTGAAACCTGTTGAAAGATAGTGAACAACTGTAGCTTTGGTACATAGTTACCGGTATGCTGAGAGTACTAATACTCTATTGGGTTACCAGCGTATTTTTCTACCGTGGTATTGAGTTATATCGTTTAATAAGTATAGTATGACTGTGACAGGAAATAAGGAAGCCAGGAATTTGAGAGTCAGAAAGTTCCAAGATTCTCTATCATGCTGACTGAAAACTGTTGAAACACAGTGAACAGCTGTAGCTTTGGTACCTAGTTATGTTGAGAGTCCTAATACTCTATTGGTTACCAGTGTATTTTTCTACCGTGGTATTGAGTTTTATCGTTTTATAAGCATAGTACGACTGTGACAGGTAATAAGGCATCCAAGAGTTTGAGAGTCAGAAAGTTCCAAGATTCTCTATCATGCTGACTGAAAACTGTTGAAACACAGTAAACAGCTGTAGCTTTGGTACCTTTTTTTGTTGAGAGTACTAATACTCTATCCGTTACCAGGGTATTTTTCAACAATGGTATTGTGTTATCCTTTTATAAGTATAGTATGACTGCGCCAAGAAATAAGGCAGCCATGAATTCGAGAGCCAGAATGTATCAAGATTCTCTATCATGCTGAGTGAAGTCTGTCGAAACACAGTGAACAGCTGTAGCTTTGGTACCTAGTAATGTTGAGAGTACTAATCCTCTATTGGTTGCCAGTGTATTGTTCTACCGTGGTATTGAATTATATTGTTTTATAAGTATAGTATGACTACGAGAGGAAATAAGACAGCAATGAATTTTACAGTCAGAATGTGTCAAGATTCTCTATCATGCTGACTGAAAACTGTTCGAAAACAGTAAACAGCTGTAGCTTTGGTTCCTATTTTTGCTCAGAGCACGAATACTCTATTCCTTACAAGGGTATTGCTCAACAACGGTATTGTGCTATAACGTTTTATAAGTATAGTATGACTACGGGAGGAAATAAGGCAGCCATGAATTTGAGAGTCAGAATGTGTCAAGATCTCTGTCATGCTGACTGAAAACTGTACAAACACAGTAAACAACTATAGCTTTGGTACCTATTTTTGTTGAGAGTACTAATACTCTATTCGTTACCAGTGTATTGTCCTACCGTGGTATTGAGTTATATCGATTTATAATATGACTGCGAGAGGAAGTAACGCAGCCATGAATTTTACAATCAGAATGTGTCAACATTCTCTATCATGCTGACTGAAAACTGTTGAAACACAGTAAACAGCAGCAGCTTTGGTACCTATTTTTGTTCGGAGTACTAATACTCTATTCGTTACCAGGGTATTTTTCAACAATGGTATTGTGATATATCGTTTTATAAATATAGTATGACTGCGACAGGAAATAAGGCAGCCATAAATTTGAGAGTCAGAATGTGTCAAGATTCTCTATCACGCTACTGAAAACTGTTGAATCCCAGTAAACAGCTGTAGCTTTGGTACAAGTTTTTGTTGAAACTACTAATATTTCTTTCGAGACCGGGTATTTTTCAACAATGGTATTGTGTTATATCGTTTTATAAGTATAGTATGACTGCGACAGGAAATAAGACAGCCTTGAATTTGAGAGGCAGAATGTGTCAAGATTCTCTGTCATGCTGACTGAAAACTGTTGAAACACAGTAAACAGCTGTAGCTTTGGTACCTGTGTTTGCTGAGAGTACTAATACTCTATTCGTTAGCAGTGTATTTTTCAACAATGGTATTGTGTTACATCGTTTTATGAGTATAGTATGACTGTGACAGGAAACAAGGCAGTCATGAATTTGAGAGTCAGCATGTGTCAAGATTCTCTATCATGCTGACTGAAAACAGTTGAAACACAGTAAACAGCTGTAGCTTTGGTACCTAGTTATTTTGAGAGTACTAATACTCTATTGGTTACCAATGTATTTTTCTACCGTGGTATCAAGTTATATCATTTAATAAGTATAGTATGACTGCGACAGGAAATAAGGCAGCCATGAGTTTGAGAGACAGAATGGGTCAAGATTCTCTATCATGCTGACTGAAAACTCTTGAAACACAGTAAACAGCTGTAGCTTTGGTCCTATTTTTGTTGAGGGTACTAATTCTCTATTCGTTACCAGGGTATTTTTCAACAATGATATTGTGTTATATTATTTTATAAGTCTAGTATGACTGCGACAGGAAATGAGACGGCCATAAAACTGAAGAGTCAGAATGTGTCAAGATTATCAATCATGCTGACTGAAAACTGTTGAAACACAGTAAACAGCTGCAGCTTTGATACCTATTTTTGTTGAGAGTACTAATACTCTATTCGTTACCAGGAATGAATGAATGGTTTTATTCAGTAGTGCTACATGTATACAATCAAATCCAAAAATATACATAGAGGTAACATTATTCACAGCTACATGATTGCACCAAAGGGAGATGGCGTAGCCACTAGTGGCTGTCTTCCCACCATTCCCGTTTAAAAAAAAAGAACAAGGATATTTTTTAACAATGGTATGTGTTATATCTTTTTATAAGTATAGTATAACTGCGACTGGAAATAAGGCAGCCATGAATTTGAGAGTCAGCATGTGTCAAGATTCTCTATCATGCTGACTAAAAACTGTTGAAAAACAGTAAACAGCTGTAGCTTTGGTATCTCGTTATGTTGAGACTACTAATACTCTATTGGTTAGCAGTGTATTTTTCTATTGTGCTATTGAGATATATCATGGAATAAGTATAGTATGACTGTGACAGGAAATAAGGCAGCCAGGAGTTTGAGAGTCAGAATGTATCAAGATTCTCTATCATGCTGACTGAAAACCTTTGAAACACAGTAAACAGCTGTAGCTTTGGTACCTATTTTTGTTGAGAGTACTAATACTCCATTTGTTACTAGGGTTTTTTTCAACAATGGTAGTGTGGTATATCGTTTTATAAGTATGGTATGACTGCGACAGGAAATAAGGCAGCCATGAGTTTGAGAGTCAGAATGTGTCAAGATACTCTATCATGCTGACTGAAAACTGTTGAAACACAGTAAACAGCTGCAGCTTTGGTACATATTTTTGCTGAGAGTACTCATACTCTATTCGTTACCAGGGTATTTTTCAACAATGGTATTGAGTTATATCGTTTTATAGCATACTATGACTGTGATAGGAAATAAGGCAGCCATGAGTTTGAGAGTCAGAATGTGTCAAGATTCTCTATCATGCTGACTGAAAACAGTTGAAACACAGTAAACAGCTGTAGCTTTGGTACCTAGTTATTTTGAGAGTACTAATACTCTATTGGTTACCAATGTATTTTTCTACCGTGGTATCAAGTTATATCATTTAATAAGTCTAGTATGACTGCGACAGGAAATAAGGCAGCCATGAGTTTGAGAGACAGAATGGGTCAAGATTCTCTATCATGCTGACTGAAAACTCTTGAAACACAGTAAACAGCTGTAGCTTTGGTCCTATTTTTGTTCAGGGTACTAATTCTCTATTCGTTACCAGGGTATTTTTCAACAATGATATTGTGTTATATTATTTTATAAGTCTAGTATGACTGCGACAGGAAATGAGACGGCCATAAAACTGAGAGTCAGAATGTGTCAAGATTATCAATCATGCTGACTGAAAACTGTTGAAACACAGTGAACAGCTGTAGCTTTGGGACCTAGTAATGATGAGAGTACTAATACTCTATTGGTTACCAGTGTATTCCTCTACTGTGGCATTCGGTTATATCATTTTATAAGTATAGTATGGCTGCGACAGGAAATAAGGCAGCCATTATTTTGAGAGGCAGAATGTGTCAAGATTCTCCATCCTGCCGACTGAAAACTGTTGAAACACAGTAAACAGCTGCAGGTTTGGTACCTATTTTTGTTGAGAGAACTAATACTCTATTCGTTACCAGGGTATTTTTCAACAATGGTATTGTGTTATATCGTTTTATAAGTATAGTATGACTGCGACAGGAAATAAGGCAGCCATGAATTTGAGAGTCAGAATGTGTCAAGATTCTCTGTCATGCTGACTGAAAACTGTTGAGACACAGTGAACAGCTGTAGCTTTGGTACCTAGTAATGTTGAGAGTACTAATACTCTATTGGTTACCAGTGTATTGTTCTGCCGTGGTATTGAGTTATATCCTTTTATAAGTACAGTATGGCTGCAACAGGAAATATGGCAGCCATGAGTTTAAGAGTCAGAATGTGTTAAGATTCTCTATCCTGCCGACTGAAAACTGTTAAAACACAGTACACAGCTGTAGCTTTGGTACCTATTTTTGTTGAGAGTACTAATACCCTATTTGTTACCAGGGTATTTTTCAACAATGATATTCTGTTATACCATTTTAGTATAGTATGACTGTGGCAGGAAATGAGAGAGCCATAAACCTGAGAATCAAAATGTGTCAAGATTCTCTATCAAGCTGACTGAAAACTGTTGAAACACAGTGAACAGCTGTGGCTTTGGTGCCTATTTTTGTTGAGAGTACTAATACTCTATTGCTTACCAGTGTATTGCTCTACGGTGGTACTGAGTTATATCGTTTTATAAGTATAGTATGACTGCAACAGGAAATAAGGCAGCCATGAGATTGAGAGTCAGAACGTGTCAAGATTCTCTATCATGCTGACTGAAAACTGTTGAAACACAGTGAACAGCTGTTGCTTTGGTACCTATTTTTGTTGAGAGTATATATACCCTATTTGTTAGCAGGGCATTTTTCAACAATGATATTGTGCTATATCATTTTATAAGTATAGTATGACTGCGACTGGAAATGAGACACCCATAAATCTGAGAGTCTGAATGTGTCAAGATTCTCTATCATGCTGACTGAAAACTGTTGAAAAACAGTAAACAGCTGTGGCTTTGGTACCTATTTTTGTTGAGAGTACTAATACCCTATTCGTTACCAGGGTATTTTTCAACAATAGTATTGTACTATATCATTTTATAAGTATAGTACGACTGCGACAGGAAATAAGGCAGCCATGAATGTAAGAGTCAGAAAGTGTCAAGATTCTCTATCATGCTGACTGAAAACTTTTGAAACACAGTAAACAGCTGAAGCTGTGGTACCTATTTTTATTGAGAGTACTAACACTCTATTGGTTACCAGTGTATTCTTCTACCGTGGTATTGAGTTATATTGTTTTATAAGTATAGTATGACTGCGACAGGAAATAAGGCAGCCATGAGTTTGAGAGTCAGAATGTGTCAAGATTCTCTATCCTGCCAATTGAAAACTCTTGAAACACAGTAAACAGCTGTAGCTTTGGTACCTATTTTTGTTGAGCGTACTAATACCCTATTCGTTACCAGGGTATTTTTCAACAATGGTATTGTGTTATATCGTTTTATAAGTATAGTATGACTGTGATAGGAAATAAGGCAGCCATGAATTTGATTTTCAGAATGTGTCAAGATTCTCTATCATGCTGACTGAAAACTGTTGAAACACAGTAGACAGCTGTATCTTTGGTACCTAGTAATATTGAGAGTACTAATACTCTATTGGTTACCAGTGTATTCCTCTACCGTGGCATTCAGTTATATCGTTTTATAAGTATAGTATGACTGCAACAGGAAATAAGGCAGCCATGAGATTGAGAGTCAGAACGTGTCAAGATTCTACATCATGCTGACTGAAAACTGTTGAAACACAGTAAACAGCTGTAGCTTTGGTACCTATTTTTGTTGAGAGTACTGACACTCTATTCGTTACAAGGGTATTTTTCAACAATGGTATTGTATCATATCGTTATATTAGTATAGAATTACAGCGACAGGAAATAAAACAGCCACACATCTGAGAGTCAGAATGCGTCAAAATTCTCTATCATGCTGACTGAAAACTGTTGAAACACAGTGAACAGCTGTAGCTTGGGAACCTAGTAATGATGAGAGTACTAATACTCTATTGGTTACCAGTGTATTCCTCTACCGTGGCATTCAGTTATATCGTTTTATAAGTATAGTATGGCTGCAACAGGAAATAAGGCAGCCATTATTTTGAGAGGCAGAATGTGTCAAGATTCTCCATCCTGCCGACTGAAAACTGTTCAAACACAGTAAACAGCTGCAGCTTTGGTACCTATTTTTGTATGACTACGACAGGAAATGAGGCACCCATGAATTAGAGAGTCAGAATGAGTCAAGATTCTCTATCAAGCTGACTGAAAACTGTTGAAACACAGTGAACAGCTGTAGCTTTGGTACCTAGTTTATGTTGAGAGTACTAATACTCTATTGGTTACGAGTATTTTTCTACCGTGGTACTGTGTTATATCGTCTTATATATAAGTATAGAATGACTGCGACAGGAAATAAGTCAGACATGAGTTTGAGAGTCAGAATGTGTCAAGATTCTCTATCATGCTGACTGAAAACTGTTGAAACACAGTGAACAGGTGTACCTTTGGTAACTAGTTTATGTTGAGAGTACTAATACAGCTGTAGCTTTGGTACCTAGTTATGTTGAGAGTACTAATACTCTATTGGTTACCAGTGTATTGCTCTACCATGGCATTCAGTTATATCATTTTATAAGTGTAGAATGACTGAGACAGGAAATAAGGCAGCGATGAGATTGAGAGTCAGAATGTGTCAAGATTCTCTATCATGCTGACTGCAAACTCTTGAAACACAGTGAACACCTGTAGCTTTGGTACCTAGTTATGTTGAGAGTACTAATACTCGAATAGTTACCAGTCTATTTTTGTGCCATGGTATTGAGTTATATTGTTTTATAAGTATAGTATGACTGCGACAGGAAATAAGGCAGCCATGAGTTTGAGAGTCAGAAGGTGTCAAGATTCTCTATCATGCTGACTGAAAACTTTGGAAACACCATAAACAGCTTTAGGTTTGGTACCTATTTTTGTTGAGAGTACTAATACTCTATTCGTTAGCAGGGTATTTTTCAAGAATGCTATCGTGTTATATCGTTTATAAGTATTGTATGACTGCGACTGGAAATAAGGCAGCCATGAGTTTGAGGGTCAGAAAGTGTCAAGATTCTCTATCATGCTGACTGAAAACTGTTGAAACACAGTGAACAGCTGTAGCTTTGGTACCTAGTTATGTTGCGAGTGCTAATACTCTAATGGTTACCAGTGTATTTTTGTGCCATGGTATTTAGTTATATCGTTTTATAAGTATAGTATGACTGCGACAGGAAATAAGGCAGCCATGAGTTTGAGAGTCAGAAGGTGTCAAGATTCTCTATCATGCTGACTGAAAACTGAGGAAACACAGTAAACAGCTTTAGCTTTGGTACCTATTTTTGTTGAGAGTACTAATACTCTATTCGTTACCAGGGTATTTTTCAGGAATGCTATCGTGTTATAAAGTTTTATAAGTATAGTATGACTGCGACAGGAAATAAGGCAGCCATGAGTTTGAGAGTCAGAATGTGTCAAGATTCTCTATCATGCTGCCTGAAAACTGTTGAAACACAGTAAACAGCTGTAGCTTTGGTACCTATTTTTGTTGAGAGTACTAATACTGTATTGGTTACCAGTGTATTTTTCTACCGTAGTACTGACTTATATCGTTTCAAAAGAAAAGTATGACTGCGACAGAAAATAAGGCAGCCATGAATTTCAGAGTCAGAATGTGTCAAGATTCTCTAACACGCTGACTGAAAACTGTTGAAACGCAGTGAACAGCTGTAGCTTTGGTACCTAGTTATGTTGAGAGTACTAATACTCTATTGGTTACCAGTGTATTGTTCTACCGTGGTATCGAGATATATCAATTTATAAGTATAGTATGACTGCGACAGGAAATAAGGCAGCCATGAGTTTGAGAGTCAGAATGTTTCAAGATTCTCTATCATGCTGACTGAAAATTGTTGAAACACAGTAAACAGCTGTAGCTTTGGTACCTATTTTTGTTGGGAGTACTAATACTCTATTCGTTACCAGGGTATTTTTCTACCGTGGTATTAAGTTATATCGTTTGATAAGTATAGTATGACTGCGACAAGAAATAAGGCAGCCATGAATTTCAGAGTCAGAATGTGTCAAGATTCTCTATCATGAGCACTGAAAACTGTTGAAACACAGTGAACAGCTGTAGCTTTGGTACCTAGTAATGTTGAGAGTACTAATACTCTAATGGTTACCTGTGTATTTTTAAGCCATGGTACTGAGTTATATCGTTTTGTAAGTGTAGCATGACTGCGACTGGAAATGAGGCAGCCATGAGTTTAAGAGTCAGAATGTGTCAAGATTCTCAATTATGCTGACAGAAAACTGTGGAAGCACAGTGAACAGCTGTAGCTTTGGTACCTAGCTATGTTGAGAGTACTAATCCTCTATTGGTTACCAGTGTATTTTTCTACTGTAGTACTGAGTTATATCGTTTTATAATAAAAGTATGACTGCGACAGGAAATAAGGCAGTCATGAATTTCAGAGTCAGAATGTGTCAAGATTCTCTATCATGCTGACTGAAAACTGTTGGAACACAGTAAACAGCTGTAGCTTTGGTACCTATTTTTGTTGAGAGTACTAATACTCTATTCGTTATCAGGGTATTTTTCGGGAATGCTATCGTGTTATAAAGTTTTATAAGTATAGTATGACTGCGACAGGAAATAAGACAGTCATGAATTTCAGAGTCAGAATGTGTCAAGATTCTTTATCATGCTGACTGAAAACTGAGGAAACACAGTAAACAGCTTTAGCTTTGGTACCTATTTTTGTTGAGAGTACTAATACTCTATTCGTAACCAGGGTATTTTTCAGGAATGCTATCGTGTTATAAAGTTTTATAAGTATAGTATGACTGCGACAGGAAATAAGGCAGCCATGAGTTTTTGAGTCAGAATGTGTCAAGATTCTCTATCATACTGACTGAAAACTGTTGAAGCACAGTAAACAGCTGTAGCTTTGGTACCTATTTTTGTTGAGAGTACTAATACTCTATTGGTTACCAGTGTATTTTTCCACCGTAGTACTGAGTTATATCGTTTCAAAAGAAAAGTATGACTGCGACAGAAAATAAGGCAGCCATGAATTTCAGAGTCAGAATGTGTCAAGATTCTCTAACACGCTGACTGAAAACTGTTGAAACACAGTGAACAGCTGCAGCTTTGGTACCTAGTTATGTTGCGAGTGCTAATACTCTAATAGTTACCAGAGTATTTTTGTGCCATGGTATTGAGTTATATCGTTTTATAAGTATAGTATGACTGCGACAGGAAATAAGGCAGCCATGAGCTTGAGAGTCAGAATGTCTCAAGATTCTCTATCATGCTGACTGAAAACTGTTGGAACACAGTAAACAGCTGTAGCTTTGGTACCTATTTTTGTTGAGAGTACTAATACTCTATTCGTTACCAGGGTATTTTTCAACAATGCTATCGTGTTAAAACATTTTATAAGTATAGTATGACTGCGACTGGAAATAAGGTAGCCATGAGTTTGAGAGTCAGAATGTGTCAAGATTCTTTATCATGCTGACTGAAAACTGTTGAAACACAGTAATCAGCTGTAGCTTTGGTACCTATTTTTGTTGAGAGTACTAATACTCTATTCGTTACCAGGGTATTTTTCAACAATGCTATTGTGTTATATCGCTTTATATGTATAGTATGACTGCGACAAGAAATAAGGCAGCCAAGACAAGAATTTTAGAGACAGAATGTGACAAGACTCCCTATCATATTTATATTTATTTATTGGTGGTTAAGGTCACATATTTCTGCACAATGGCTAACCATGACTTTGACAGTTTTACGGATGGAGGAAGCCGGAGTACCCGGAGAGAACCACCGAGCAACGGCGAGCAACTGCCAGCTCCCCAACATACCAACTCCACACAAGCAGGGTTAGCATTGGTTGAAGATAGGTGCACCATCGAAGTGCAGTACGCCTTAGTACACAATGTCACTGTGCCCCCATGTGGGCAATGGGGGTGAAGTGTCTTGCCCAAGGACACAACGCGGTTGCCGCAGGAGGGATTCGAACCGAGGACCTCTCAGCTTGCAGCCTGCACCTCTACTAACTGAGCCACCGCGTCCCCAGATTCCCTATCATGCTGAATGAAAACTGTTGAAACGCAGTGAACAGCTGTAGCTTTGGTACCAAGTTATGTTGAGAGTACTAATACTTTATTGGTTACCAGTGTATTGTTCTACCGTGGTACTGAGATATATTGATTTATAAGTATAGTATGACTGCGACAGGAAATAAGGCAGCCATGAGTTTTAGAGTCAGAATGTGTCAAGATTCTCTATCATGCTGACTGAAAACTGCTGAAACACAATGAACAGCTGTAGCTTTGGTACCTAGTAATGTTGAGAGTACTAATACTCTATTGGTTACCAGTGTATTGCTCTACCGTGGCATTCAGTTATATCGTTTTATAAGTATAGTATGACTGCGACAGGAAATAAGGCAGCCATGAGATTGAGAATCAGAACATGTCAAGATTTCTGTCATGCCGACTGAAAACTGTTAAAACACAGCAAACAGCTGTAGCTTTGGTAGCTATTTTTGTTGAGAGTACTAATACTCTATTCGTTAGCAGGGTATTTTTCCACAATAGTATGGTGCTATATCATTTATAAGTATAGTATGACGGCGACAGGAAATAAGGCAGCCATGAATTTGAGAGTCAGAATGTGTCAAGATTTTCTATCATGTTGACTGAAAACTGTTGAAACACAGTGAACAGCTGCAGCTTTGGTACCTAGTTATGTTGAGAGTACTAATACTCGAATAGTTACCAGTCTATTTTTGTGCCATGGTATTGAGTTATATCGTTTTATAAGTATAGTATGACTGCGACAGGAAATAAGGCAGCCATGAGTTTGAGAGTCAGAAGGTATCAAGATTCTCTATCATGCTGACTAAAAACTGAAGAAATACAGTAAACAGCTTTAGGTTTGGTACCTATTTTTGACTGCGACAGGAAATAAGGCAGCCATGAGTTTGAGAGTCAGAACGTGTAAAGATTCTCTATCATGCTGACTGACAACTTTGGAAACACAGTAAACACCTTTAGGTTTGGTACCTATTTTTGTTGAGAGTACTAATACTCTATTCGTTACCAGGGTATTTTTCAAGAATGCTATCAGGTTATATCGTTTTATAAGTATTGTATGACTGCGACTGGAAATAAGGCAGCCATGAGTTTGAGGGTCAGAAAGTGTCAAGATTCTCTATCATGCTGACTGAAAACTGTTGAAACACAGTGAACAGCTGTAGCTTTGGTACCTAGTTATGTTGAGAGTACTAATACTCTATTGGTTACCAGCGTATTGTTCTACCGTGGTATCGAGATATATCGATTTATAAGTATAGTATGACTGCGACAGGAAATAAGGCAGCCATGAGTTTGAGAGTCAGAATGTGTCCAGATTCTCTATCATGCTGACTGAAAACTGTTGAAACACAGTAAACAGCTGTAGCTTTGGTACCTATTTTTGCTGAGAGTACTAATACTCTATTCGTTACCAGGGTATTTTTCTACTGTGGTATTAAGTTATATCGTTTTATAAGTATAGTATGACTGCAACAAGAAATAAGGCAGCCATGAATTTCAGAGTCAGAATGTGTCAAGATTCTCTATCATGAGCACTGAAAACTGTTGAAACACAGTGAACAGCTGTAGCTTTGGTACCTAGTTATGTTGGGAGTACTAATACTCCAATGGTTACCAGTGTATTTTTAAGCCATGCTATTAAGTTATATCATTTTTGTAAGTATAGCATGACTGCGACTGGAAATGAGGCAGCCATGAGTTTAAGAGTCAGAATGTGTCAAGATTCTCTATCATGCTGACAGAAAACTGTGGAAGCACAGTGAACAGCTGTAGCTTTGGTACCTAGCTATGTTGAGAGTACTAATCCTCTATTGGTTACCAGTGTATTTTTCTACCGTAGTACTGAGTTATATCGTTTTATAAGAAAAGTATGACTGTGACAGGAAATAAGGCAGTCATGAATTTCAGAGTCAAAATGTGTCAAGATTCTCTATCATGCTGACTGAAAATTGTTGAAACACAGTGAACAGCTGTAGCTTTGGTACCTAGTTATGTTGAGAGTGCTAATACTCTATTGGTTACCAGTGTATTTTTGTGCCATGGTATTTAGTTATATCGTTTTATAAGTATAGTATGACTGCGACAGGAAATAAGGCAGCCATGAGTTTGAGAGTCAGAATGTGCCAAGATTCTCTATCATGCTGACTGAAAACTGTTGAAACACAGTAAACAGCTGTAGCTTTGGTACCTATTTTTGTTGAGAGTACTAATACTCTATTGGTTACCAGTGTATTTTTCTACCGTAGTACTGAGTTATATCGTTTCAAAAGAAAAGTATGACTGCGACAGAAAATAAGGCAGCCATGAATTTCAGAGTCAGAATGTGTCAAGATTCTCTAACACGCTGACTGAAAACTGTTGAAACACAGTGAACAGCTGTAGCTTTGGTATCTAGTTATGTTGAGAGTACTAATACTCTATTGGTTGCCAGTGTATTGTTCTACCGTGGTACTGAGATATATCGATTTATAAGTATAGTATGACTGCGACAGGGAATAAGGCAGCCATGATTTTGAGTCAGAATGTGTCAAGATTCTCTATCATGCTGACTGAAAACTGTTGAAACACAGTAAACAGTTGAAGCTTTGGTACCTATTTTTGTTGGGAGTACTAATACTCTATTCGTTACCAGGGTATTTTTCTACCGTGGTATTAAGTTATATCGTTTTATAAGTATAGTATGACTGTGACAAAAAATAAGGCAGCCATGAATTTCAGAGTCAGAATGTGTCAAGATTCTCTATCATGAGCACTGAAAACTGTTGAAACACAGTGAACAGCTGTAGCTTTGGTACCTAGTTATGTTGGGAGTACTAATACTCCAATGGTTACCAGTGTATTTTTAAGCCATGATATTGAGTTATATCGTTTTCTAAGTATAGCATGGCTGCGACTGGAAATGAGGCAGCCATGAGTTTAAGAGTCAGAATGTGTCAAGATTCTCTATCATGCTGACAGAAAACTGTGGAAGCACAGTGAACAGTTGTAGCTTTGGTACCTAGCTATGTTGAGAGTACTAATCTTCTATTGGTTACCAGTGTATTTTTCTACCGTAGTACTGAGTTATATCGTTTTATAAGAAAAGTATGACTGCGACAGGAAATAAGGCAGTCATGAATTTCAGAGCCAGAATGTGTCAAGATTCTCTATCATGCTGACTGCAAACTCTTGAAACACAGTGAACAGCTGTAGCTTTGGTACCTAGTTATGTTGCGAGTGCTAATACTCTAATGGTTACCAGTGTATTTTTGTGCCATGGTATTTAGTTATATCGTTTTATAAGTATAGTATGACGGCGACAGGAAATAAGGCAGCCATGAGTTTGAGAGTCAGAAGCGGTCAAGATTCTCTATCATGCTGACTGAAAACTGTTGGAACACAGTAAACAGCTTTAGCTTTGGTACCTATTTTTGTTGAGAGTACTAATACTCTATTCGTTAACAGGGTATTTTTCAGGAATGCTATCATGTTGTAAAGTTTTATAAATATAGTATGACTGCGACAGGAAATAAGGCAGTCATGAATTTCAGAGTCAGAATGTGTCAAGATTCTCTATCATGCTGACTGAAAACTGAGGAAACACAGTAAACAGCTTTAGCTTTGGTACCTATTTTTGTTGAGAGTACTAATACTCTATTCGTAACCAGGGTATTTTTCAGGAATGCTATCGTGTTATAAAGTTTTATAAGTATAGTATGACTGCGACAGGAAATAAGGCAGCCATGAGTTTGAGAGTCAGAATGTGTCAAGATTATCGATCATGCTGACTGAAAACTGTTGAAACACAGTAAACAGCTGTAGCTTTGGTACCTATTTTTGTTGAGAGTGCTAATACTCTATTGGTTACCAGTGTATTTTTCTATCGTAGTACTGAGTTATATCGTTTCAAAAGAAAAGTATGACTGCGACAGAAAATAAGGCAGCCATGAATTTCAGAGTCAGAATGTGTCAAGATTCTCTATCATGCTGACTGAAAACTGTTGGAACACAGTAAACAGCTGTAGCTTTGGTACCTATTTTTGTTGAGAGTACTAATACTCTATTCGTTACCAGGGTAATTTTCAACAATGCTATCGTGTTAAAACGTTTTATAAGTATAGTATGACTGCGACTGGAAATAAGGTAGCCATGAGTTTGAGAGTCAGAATGTGTCAAGATTCTTTATCATGCTGACTGAAAACTGTTGAAACACAGTAATCAGCTGTAGCTTTGGTACCTATTTTTGTTGAGAGTACTAATACTCTATTCGTTACCAGGGTATTTTTCAGGAATGCTATCGTGTTATAAAGTTTTATAAGTATAGTATGACTGCGACAGGAAATAAGGCAGTCATGTATTTCAGAGTCAGAATGTGTCAAGATTCTCTATCATGCTGACTGAAAACTGAGGAAACACAGTAAACAGCTTTAGCTTTGGTACCTATTTTTGTTGAGAGTACTAATACTCTATTCGTAACCAGGGTATTTTTCAGGAATGCTATCGTGTTAAAACGTTTTATAAGTATAGTATGACTGCGACTGGAAATAAGGTAGCCATGAGTTTGAGAGTCAGAATGTGTCAAGATTCTTTATCATGCTGACTGAAAACTGTTGAAACACAGTAATAAGCTGTAGCTTTGGTACCTATTTTTGTTGAGAGTACTAATACTCTATTCGTTACCAGGGTATTTTTCAACAATGCTATTGTGTTACATCACTTTATATGTATAGTATGACTGCGACAAGAAATAAGGCAGCCAAGACAAGAATTTTAGAGACAGAATGTGTCAAGACTCCCTATCATGTTTATATTTATTTATTGGTGGTTAAGGTCACATATTTCTGCACAATGGCTAACCATGACTTTGATAGTTTTACGGATGGAGGAAGCCGGAGTACCCGGAGAGAACCACTGAGCAATGGCGAGCAACTGCCAGCTCCCCAAGATAACTCCACACAAGCAGGGTTAGCATTGGTTGAAGATAGGTGCACCATCGAAGTGCAGTACGCCTTAGTACACAACGTCACCGTGCCCCCATGTGGGCAATGGGTGTGAAGTGTCTTGCCCAAGGACACAATGCGGTTGCCGCAGGAGGGATTCGAACTGAGGACCTCTCGGCTTGCAGCCTGCACCTCTACTAACTGAGCCACCGTGCCCCCAGATTCCCTATCATGCTGACTGAAAACTGTTGAAACGCAGTGAACAGCTGTAGCTTTGGTACCAAGTTATGTTGAGAGTACTAATACTTTATTGGTTACCAGTGTATTGTTCTACCGTGGTATTGAGATATATTGATTATAAGTATAGTATGACTGCGACAGGAAATAAGGCAGCCATGAATTTGAGAGTCAGAATGTGAAAAGATACTCTATCATGCTGACTGAAAACTGTAGAAACACAGTGAACAGCTGTAGCTTTGGTACCTATTTTTGTTGGTAGTACTTATACTCTATTCGTAACCAGGGTATTTTTCAACAATGGTATTGTGATATATCGTTTTATAAGTATAGAATGACTGCGACAGGAAATAAGGCAGCCATAAATTTGAGAGTCAGAATGTGTCAAGATTCTCTATCATGCTGACTGAAAACTGTGGAAACACAGTGAACAGCTGTAGCTTTGGTACCTATTTTTGTTGGTAGTACTTATACTCTATTCGTAACCAGGGTATTTTTCAACAATGGTATTGTGATATATCGTTTTATAAGTATAGAATGACTGCAACAGGAAATAAGGCAGCCATAAATTTGAGAGTCAGAATGTGTCAAGATTCTCTATCATACTGACTGAAAACTGTGGAAACACAGTGAACAGCTGTAGCTTTGGTACCTATTTTTGTTGGTAGTACTTATACTCTATTCGTAACCAGGGTATTTTTCAACTATGGTATTGTGATATATCGTTTTATAAGTATAGAATGACTGCGACAGGACATAAGACAGCCATGAATTTGAGAGTCAGAATGTGTCAAGATTCTCTGTCATGCTGACTGAAAACAGTTGAAACACAGTAAACAGCTGTAGCTTTGGTACCTGTGTTTGCTGAGAGTACTAATACTCTATTCGTTAGCAGTGTATTTTTCAACAATGGTATTGTGTTACATCGTTTTATGAGTATAGTATGACTGTGACAGGAAACAAGGCAGCCATGAATTTGAGAGTCAGCATGTGTCAAGATTCTCTATCATGCTGACTGAAAACAGTTGAAACACAGTAAACAGCTGTAGCTTTGGTACCTAGTTATTTTGAGAGTACTAATACTCTATTGGTTACCAATGGATTTTTCTACCGTGGTATCAAGTTATATCATTTAATAAGTATAGTATGACTGCGACAGGAAATAAGGCAGCCATTAGTTTAGAGACAGAATGGGTCAAGATTCTCTATCATGCTGACTGAAAACTCTTGAAACACAGTAAACAGCTGTAGCTTTGGTCCTATTTTTGTGGAGGGTACTAATTCTCTATTCGTTACCAGGGTATTTTTCAACAATGATATTGTGTTATATTATTTTATAAGTCTAGTATGACTGCGACAGGAAATGAGACGGCCATAAAACTGAGAGTCAGAATGTGTCAAGATTATCGATCATGCTGACTGAAAACTGTTGAAACACAGTAAACAGCTGCAGCTTTGATACCTATTTTTGTTGAGAGTACTAATACTCTATTCGTTACCAGGAATGAATGAACGAATGAATGGTTTTATTCAGTAGTGCTACAGGTATACAATCAAATCCAAAAATATACATAGAGGTAACATTATTCACAGCTACATGATTGCACCACGGGGAGATGGCGTAGCCACTAGTGGCTGTCTTCCCGCTGTTCCCATAAAAAAAAAAAAGATCAAGGATATTTTTTAACAATGGTATGTGTTATATCTTTTTATAAGTATAGTATAACTGCGACTGGAAATAAGGCAGCCATGAATTTGAGAGTCAGCATGTGTCAAGATTCTCTATCATGCTGACTAAAAACTGTTGAAAAACAGTAAACAGCTGTAGCTTTGGTACCTATTTTTATTGAGAGTACTAATACTCTATTTGTTACCAGGGTTTTTTTCAACAATGGTAGTGTGGTATATCGTTTTATAAGTATGGTATGACTGCAACAGGAAATAAGGCAGCCATGAGTTTGAGAGTCAGAATGTGTCAAGATACTCTATCATGCTGACTGAAAACTGTTGAAACACAGTAAACAGCTGTAGCTTTGGTATCTCGTTATGTTGAGAGTACTAATACTCTAGTGGTTACCAGTGTATTTTTCTACCGTAGTACTGAGTTATATCGTTTTATAAGAAAAGTATGACTGTGACAGGAAATAAGGCAGCCAGGAGTTTGAGAGTCAGAATGTATCAAGATTCTCTATCATGCTGACTGAAAACTTTTGAAACACAGTAAACAGCTGTAGCTTTGGTACCTATTTTTATTGAGAGTACTAATACTCTATTTGTTACCAGGGTTTTTTTCAACAATGATAGTGTGGTATATCGTTTTATAAGTATGGTATGACTGCAACAGGAAATAAGGCAGCCATGAGTTTGAGAGTCAGAATGTGTCAAGATACTCTATCATGCTGACTGAAAACTGTTGAAACACAGTAAACAGCTGCAGCTTTGGTACCTATTTTTGCTGAGAGTACTAATACTCTATTGGTTACCAGTGTATTTTTCTACCGTAGTACTGAGTTATATCGTTTTATAAGAAAAGTATGACTGTGACAGGAAATAAGGCAGTCATGAATTTCAGAGTCAGAATGTGTCAAGATTCTCTATCATGCTGACTGAAAACTGTTGAAACAGAGTGAACAGCTGTAGCTTTGGTACCTAGTTATGTTGCGAGTGCTAATACTCTAATGGTTACCAGTGTATTTTTGTGCCATGGTATTTAGTTATATCGTTTTATAAGTATAGTATAGTATGACTGTGATAGGTGTCAAGATTCTCTATCATGCTGACTGAAAACTGTTGGAACACAGTAAACAGCTGTAGCTTTGGTACCTATTTTTGTTGAGAGTACTAATACTCTATTCGTTACCAGGGTAATTTTCAACAATGCTATCGTGTTAAAACGTTTTATAAGTATAGTATGACTGCGACTGGAAATAAGGTAGCCATGAGTTTGAGAGTCAGAATGTGTCAAGATTCTTTATCATGCTGACTGAAAACTGTTGAAACACAGTAATCAGCTGTAGCTTTGGTACCTATTTTTGTTGAGAGTACTAATACTCTATTCGTTACAAGGGTATTTTTCAGGAATGCTATCGTGTTATAAAGTTTTATAAGTATAGTATGACTGCGACAGGAAATAAGGCAGTCATGTATTTCAGAGTCAGAATGTGTCAAGATTCTCTATCATGCTGACTGAAAACTGAGGAAACACAGTAAACAGCTTTAGCTTTGGTACCTATTTTTGTTGAGAGTACTAATACTCTATTCGTAACCAGGGTATTTTTCAGGAATGCTATCGTGTTAAAACGTTTTATAAGTATAGTATGACTGCGACTGGAAATAAGGTAGCCATGAGTTTGAGAGTCAGAATGTGTCAAGATTCTTTATCATGCTGACTGAAAAGTGTTGAAACACAGTAATAAGCTGTAGCTTTGGTACCTATTTTTGTTGAGAGTACTAATACTCTATTCGTTACCAGGGTATTTTTCAACAATGCTATTGTGTTACATCGCTTTATATGTATAGTATGACTGCGACAAGAAATAAGGCAGCCAAGACAAGAATTTTAGAGACAGAATGTGTCAAGACTCCCTATCATGTTTATATTTATTTATTGGTGGTTAAGGTCACATATTTCTGCACAATGGCTAACCATGACTTTGACAGTTTTACGGATGGAGGAAGCCGGAGTACCCGGAGAGAACCACTGAGCAATGGCGAGCAACTGCCAGCTCCCCAAGATAACTCCACACAAGCAGGGTTAGCATTGGTTGAATATAGGTGCACCATCGAAGTGCAGTACGCCTTAGTACACAACGTCACCGTGCCCCCATGTGGGCAATGGGTGTGAAGTGTCTTGCCCAAGGACACAATGCGGTTGCCGCAGGAGGGATTCGAACTGAGGACCTCTCGGCTTGCAGCCTGCACCTCTACTAACTGAGCCACCGTGCCCCCAGATTCCCTATCATGCTGACTGAAAACTGTTGAAACGCAGTGAACAGCTGTAGCTTTGGTACCAAGTTATGTTGAGAGTACTAATACTTTATTGGTTACCAGTGTATTGTTCTACCGTGGTATTGAGATGTATTGATTATAAGTATAGTATGACTGCGACAGGAAATAAGGCAGCCATGAATTTGAGAGTCAGAATGTGAAAAGATACTCTATCATGCTGACTGAAAACTGTGGAAACACAGTGAACAGCTGTAGCTTTGGTACCTATTTTTGTTGGTAGTACTTATACTCTATTCGTAACCAGGGTATTTTTCAACAATGGTATTGTGATATATCGTTTTATAAGTATAGAATGACTGCGACAGGAAATAAGGCAGCCATAAATTTGAGAGTCAGAATGTGTCAAGATTCTCTATCATGCTGACTGAAAACTGTGGAAACACAGTGAACAGCTGTAGCTTTGGTACCTATTTTTGTTGGTATTACTTATACTCTATTCGTAACCAGGGTATTTTTCAACAATGGTATTGTGATATATCGTTTTATAAGTATAGAATGACTGCAACAGGAAATAAGGCAGCCATAAATTTGAGAGTCAGAATGTGTCAAGATTCTCTATCATACTGACTGAAAACTGTGGAAACACAGTGAACAGCTGTAGCTTTGGTACCTATTTTTGTTGGTAGTACTTATACTCTATTCGTAACCAGGGTATTTTTCAACTATGGTATTGTGATATATCGTTTTATAAGTATAGAATGACTGCGACAGGAAATAAGACAGCCATGAATTTGAGAGTCAGAATGTGTCAAGATTCTCTGTCATGCTGACTGAAAACAGTTGAAACACAGTAAACAGCTGTAGCTTTGGTACCTGTGTTTGCTGAGAGTACTAATACTCTATTCGTTAGCAGTGTATTTTTCAACAATGGTATTGTGTTACATCGTTTTATGAGTATAGTATGACTGTGACAGGAAACAAGGCAGCCATGAATTTGAGAGTCAGCATGTGTCAAGATTCTCTATCATGCTGACTGAAAACAGTTGAAACACAGTAAACAGCTGTAGCTTTGGTACCTAGTTATTTTGAGAGTACTAATACTCTATTGGTTACCAATGGATTTTTCTACCGTGGTATCAAGTTATATCATTTAATAAGTATAGTATGACTGCGACAGGAAATAAGGCAGCCATTAGTTTAGAGACAGAATGGGTCAAGATTCTCTATCATGCTGACTGAAAACTCTTGAAACACAGTAAACAGCTGTAGCTTTGGTCCTATTTTTGTGGAGGGTACTAATTCTCTATTCGTTACCAGGGTATTTTTCAACAATGATATTGTGTTATATTATTTTATAAGTCTAGTATGACTGCGACAGGAAATGAGACGGCCATAAAACTGAGAGTCAGAATGTGTCAAGATTATCGATCATGCTGACTGAAAACTGTTGAAACACAGTAAACAGCTGCAGCTTTGATACCTATTTTTGTTGAGAGTACTAATACTCTATTCGTTACCAGGAATGAATGAACGAATGAATGGTTTTATTCAGTAGTGCTACAGGTATACAATCAAATCCAAAAATATACATAGAGGTAACATTATTCACAGCTACATGATTGCACCACAGGGAGATGGCGTAGCCACTAGTGGCTGTCTTCCCGCTGTTCCCATTTAAAAAAAAAAGAACAAGGATATTTTTTAACAATGGTATGTGTTATATCTTTTTATAAGTATAGTATAACTGCGACTGGAAATAAGGCAGCCATGAATTTGAGAGTCAGCATGTGTCAAGATTCTCTATCATGCTGACTAAAAACTGTTGAAAAACAGTAAACAGCTGTAGCTTTGGTACCTATTTTTATTGAGGGTACTAATACTCTATTTGTTACCAGGGTTTTTTTCAACAATGGTAGTGTGGTATATCGTTTTATAAGTATGGTATGACTGCAACAGGAAATAAGGCAGCCATGAGTTTGAGAGTCAGAATGTGTCAAGATACTCTATCATGCTGACTGAAAACTGTTGAAACACAGTAAACAGCTGTAGCTTTGGTATCTCATTATGTTGAGAGTACTAATACTCTAGTGGTTACCAGTGTATTTTTCTACCGTAGTACTGAGTTATATCGTTTTATAAGAAAAGTATGACTGTGACAGGAAATAAGGCAGCCAGGAGTTTGAGAGTCAGAATGTATCAAGATTCTCTATCATGCTGACTGAAAACTTTTGAAACACAGTAAACAGCTGTAGCTTTGGTACCTATTTTTATTGAGAGTACTAATACTCTATTTGTTACCAGGGTTTTTTTCAACAATGGTAGTGTGGTATATCGTTTTATAAGTATGGTATGACTGCAACAGGAAATAAGGCAGCCATGAGTTTGAGAGTCAGAATGTGTCAAGATACTCTATCATGCTGACTGAAAACTGTTGAAACACAGTAAACAGCTGCAGCTTTGGTACCTATTTTTGCTGAGAGTACTAATACTCTATTGGTTACCAGTGTATTTTTCTACCGTAGTACTGAGTTATATCGTTTTATAAGAAAAGTATGACTGTGACAGGAAATAAGGCAGTCATGAATTTCAGAGTCAGAATGTGTCAAGATTCTCTATCATGCTGACTGAAAACTGTTGAAACAGAGTGAACAGCTGTAGCTTTGGTACCTAGTTATGTTGCGAGTGCTAATACTCTAATGGTTACCAGTGTATTTTTGTGCCATGGTATTTAGTTATATCGTTTTATAAGTATAGTATAGTATGACTGTGATAGGTGTCAAGATTCTCTATCATGCTGACTGAAAACTGTTGGAACACAGTAAAAAGCTGTAGCTTTGGTACCTATTTTTGTTGAAAGTACTAATACTCTATTCGTTACCAGGGTATTTTTCAGGAATGCTATCGTGTTATAAAGTTTTATAAGTATAGTATGACTGCGACAGGAAATAAGGCAGTCATGTATTTCAGAGTCAGAATGTGTCAAGATTCTCTATCATGCTGCCTGAAAACTGAGGAAACACAGTAAACAGCTTTAGCTTTGGTACCTATTTTTGTTGAGAGTACTAATACTCTATTCGTAACCAGGGTATTTTTCAGGAATGCTATCGTGTTAAAACGTTTTATAAGTATAGTATGACTGCGACAGGAAATAAGGTAGCCATGAGTTTGAGAGTCAGAATGTGTCAAGATTCTTTATCATGCTGACTGAAAAGTGTTGAAACACAGTAATAAGCTGTAGCTTTGGTACCTATTTTTGTTGAGAGTACTAATACTCTATTCGTTACCAGGGTATTTTTCAACAATGCTATTGTGTTACATCGCTTTATATGTATAGTATGACTGCGACAAGAAATAAGGCAGCCAAGACAAGAATTTTAGAGACAGAATGTGTCAAGACTCCCTATCATGTTTATATTTATTTATTGGTGGTTAAGGTCACATATTTCTGCACAATGGCTAACCATGACTTTGACAGTTTTACGGATGGAGGAAGCCGGAGTACCCGGAGAGAACCACTGAGCAACGGCGAGCAACTGCCAGCTCCCCAAGATAACAACTCCACACAAGCAGGGTTAGCATTGGTTGAAGATAGGTGCACCATCGAAGTGCAGTACGCCTTAGTACACAACGTCACCGTGCCCCCATGTGGGCAATGGGTGTGAAGTGTCTTGCCCAAGGACACAACGCGGTTGCCGCAGGAGGGATTCGAACTGAGGACCTCTCGGCTTGCAGCCTGCACCTCTACTAACTGAGCCACCGTGCCCCCAGATTCCCTGTCATGCTGACTGAAAACTGTTGAAACGCAGTGAACAGCTGTAGCTTTGGTACCAAGTTATGTTGAGAGTACTAATACTTTAATGGTTACCAGTGTATTGTTCTACCGTGGTATTGAGATATATTGATTATAAGTATAGTATGACTGCGACAGGAAATAAGGCAGCCATGAATTTGAGAGTCAGAATGTGAAAAGATACTCTATCATGCTGACTGAAAACTGTAGAAACACAGTGAACAGCTGTAGCTTTGGTACCTATTTTTGTTGGTAGTACTTATACTCTATTCGTAACCAGGGTATTTTTCAACAATGGTATTGTGATATATCGTTTTATAAGTATAGAATGACTGCGACAGGAAATAAGGCAGCCATAAATTTGAGAGTCAGAATGTGTCAAGATTCTCTATCATGCTGACTGAAAACTGTGGAAACACAGTGAACAGCTGTAGCTTTGGTACCTATTTTTGTTGGTAGTACTTATACTCTATTCGTAACCAGGGTATTTTTCAACAATGGTATTGTGATATATCGTTTTATAAGTATAGAATGACTGCAACAGGAAATAAGGCAGCCATAAATTTGAGAGTCAGAATGTGTCAAGATTCTCTATCATACTGACTGAAAACTGTGGAAACACAGTGAACAGCTGTAGCTTTGGTACCTATTTTTGTTGGTAGTACTTATACTCTATTCGTAACCAGGGTATTTTTCAACTATGGTATTGTGATATATCGTTTTATAAGTATAGAATGACTGCGACAGGACATAAGACAGCCATGAATTTGAGAGTCAGAATGTGTCAAGATTCTCTGTCATGCTGACTGAAAACAGTTGAAACACAGTAAACAGCTGTA
Organism: Pictodentalium vernedei; assembly: GCA_031216915.1. NCBI lineage: Eukaryota > Metazoa > Mollusca > Scaphopoda > Dentaliida > Dentaliidae > Pictodentalium > Pictodentalium vernedei. The sequence continues at coordinate 459,408,150 of CM062296.1, read as the reverse complement.
GCTTTGGTACCTGTGTTTGCTGAGAGTACTAATACTCTATTCGTTAGCAGTGTATTTTTCAACAATGGTATTGTGTTACATCGTTTTATGAGTATAGTATGACTGTGACAGGAAACAAGGCAGCCATGAATTTGAGAGTCAGCATGTGTCAAGATTCTCTATCATGCTGACTGAAAACAGTTGAAACACAGTAAACAGCTGTAGCTTTGGTACCTAGTTATTTTGAGAGTACTAATACTCTATTGGTTACCAATGGATTTTTCTACCGTGGTATCAAGTTATATCATTTAATAAGTATAGTATGACTGCGACAGGAAATAAGGCAGCCATTAGTTTAGAGACAGAATGGGTCAAGATTCTCTATCATGCTGACTGAAAACTCTTGAAACACAGTAAACAGCTGTAGCTTTGGTCCTATTTTTGTGGAGGGTACTAATTCTCTATTCGTTACCAGGGTATTTTTCAACAATGATATTGTGTTATATTATTTTATAAGTCTAGTATGACTGCGACAGGAAATGAGACGGCCATAAAACTGAGAGTCAGAATGTGTCAAGATTATCGATCATGCTGACTGAAAACTGTTGAAACACAGTAAACAGCTGCAGCTTTGATACCTATTTTTGTTGAGAGTACTAATACTCTATTCGTTACCAGGAATGAATGAACGAATGAATGGTTTTATTCAGTAGTGCTACAGGTATACAATCAAATCCAAAAATATACATAGAGGTAACATTATTCACAGCTACATGATTGCACCACGGGGAGATGGCGTAGCCACTAGTGGCTGTCTTCCCGCTGTTCCCATAAAAAAAAAAAAGATCAAGGATATTTTTTAACAATGGTATGTGTTATATCTTTTTATAAGTATAGTATAACTGCGACTGGAAATAAGGCAGCCATGAATTTGAGAGTCAGCATGTGTCAAGATTCTCTATCATGCTGACTAAAAACTGTTGAAAAACAGTAAACAGCTGTAGCTTTGGTACCTATTTTTATTGAGAGTACTAATACTCTATTTGTTACCAGGGTTTTTTTCAACAATGGTAGTGTGGTATATCGTTTTATAAGTATGGTATGACTGCAACAGGAAATAAGGCAGCCATGAGTTTGAGAGTCAGAATGTGTCAAGATACTCTATCATGCTGACTGAAAACTGTTGAAACACAGTAAACAGCTGTAGCTTTGGTATCTCGTTATGTTGAGAGTACTAATACTCTAGTGGTTACCAGTGTATTTTTCTACCGTAGTACTGAGTTATATCGTTTTATAAGAAAAGTATGACTGTGACAGGAAATAAGGCAGCCAGGAGTTTGAGAGTCAGAATGTATCAAGATTCTCTATCATGCTGACTGAAAACTTTTGAAACACAGTAAACAGCTGTAGCTTTGGTACCTATTTTTATTGAGAGTACTAATACTCTATTTGTTACCAGGGTTTTTTTCAACAATGATAGTGTGGTATATCGTTTTATAAGTATGGTATGACTGCAACAGGAAATAAGGCAGCCATGAGTTTGAGAGTCAGAATGTGTCAAGATACTCTATCATGCTGACTGAAAACTGTTGAAACACAGTAAACAGCTGCAGCTTTGGTACCTATTTTTGCTGAGAGTACTAATACTCTATTGGTTACCAGTGTATTTTTCTACCGTAGTACTGAGTTATATCGTTTTATAAGAAAAGTATGACTGTGACAGGAAATAAGGCAGTCATGAATTTCAGAGTCAGAATGTGTCAAGATTCTCTATCATGCTGACTGAAAACTGTTGAAACAGAGTGAACAGCTGTAGCTTTGGTACCTAGTTATGTTGCGAGTGCTAATACTCTAATGGTTACCAGTGTATTTTTGTGCCATGGTATTTAGTTATATCGTTTTATAAGTATAGTATAGTATGACTGTGACAGGTGTCAAGATTCTCTATCATGCTGACTGAAAACTGTTGGAACACAGTAAACAGCTGTAGCTTTGGTACCTATTTTTGTTGAGAGTACTAATACTCTATTCGTTACCAGGGTAATTTTCAACAATGCTATCGTGTTAAAACGTTTTATAAGTATAGTATGACTGCGACTGGAAATAAGGTAGCCATGAGTTTGAGAGTCAGAATGTGTCAAGATTCTTTATCATGCTGACTGAAAACTGTTGAAACACAGTAATCAGCTGTAGCTTTGGTACCTATTTTTGTTGAGAGTACTAATACTCTATTCGTTACAAGGGTATTTTTCAGGAATGCTATCGTGTTATAAAGTTTTATAAGTATAGTATGACTGCGACAGGAAATAAGGCAGTCATGTATTTCAGAGTCAGAATGTGTCAAGATTCTCTATCATGCTGACTGAAAACTGAGGAAACACAGTAAACAGCTTTAGCTTTGGTACCTATTTTTGTTGAGAGTACTAATACTCTATTCGTAACCAGGGTATTTTTCAGGAATGCTATCGTGTTAAAACGTTTTATAAGTATAGTATGACTGCGACTGGAAATAAGGTAGCCATGAGTTTGAGAGTCAGAATGTGTCAAGATTCTTTATCATGCTGACTGAAAAGTGTTGAAACACAGTAATAAGCTGTAGCTTTGGTACCTATTTTTGTTGAGAGTACTAATACTCTATTCGTTACCAGGGTATTTTTCAACAATGCTATTGTGTTACATCGCTTTATATGTATAGTATGACTGCGACAAGAAATAAGGCAGCCAAGACAAGAATTTTAGAGACAGAATGTGTCAAGACTCCCTATCATGTTTATATTTATTTATTGGTGGTTAAGGTCACATATTTCTGCACAATGGCTAACCATGACTTTGACAGTTTTACGGATGGAGGAAGCCGGAGTACCCGGAGAGAACCACTGAGCAATGGCGAGCAACTGCCAGCTCCCCAAGATAACTCCACACAAGCAGGGTTAGCATTGGTTGAATATAGGTGCACCATCGAAGTGCAGTACGCCTTAGTACACAACGTCACCGTGCCCCCATGTGGGCAATGGGTGTGAAGTGTCTTGCCCAAGGACACAATGCGGTTGCCGCAGGAGGGATTCGAACTGAGGACCTCTCGGCTTGCAGCCTGCACCTCTACTAACTGAGCCACCGTGCCCCCAGATTCCCTATCATGCTGACTGAAAACTGTTGAAACGCAGTGAACAGCTGTAGCTTTGGTACCAAGTTATGTTGAGAGTACTAATACTTTATTGGTTACCAGTGTATTGTTCTACCGTGGTATTGAGATGTATTGATTATAAGTATAGTATGACTGCGACAGGAAATAAGGCAGCCATGAATTTGAGAGTCAGAATGTGAAAAGATACTCTATCATGCTGACTGAAAACTGTGGAAACACAGTGAACAGCTGTAGCTTTGGTACCTATTTTTGTTGGTAGTACTTATACTCTATTCGTAACCAGGGTATTTTTCAACAATGGTATTGTGATATATCGTTTTATAAGTATAGAATGACTGCGACAGGAAATAAGGCAGCCATAAATTTGAGAGTCAGAATGTGTCAAGATTCTCTATCATGCTGACTGAAAACTGTGGAAACACAGTGAACAGCTGTAGCTTTGGTACCTATTTTTGTTGGTATTACTTATACTCTATTCGTAACCAGGGTATTTTTCAACAATGGTATTGTGATATATCGTTTTATAAGTATAGAATGACTGCAACAGGAAATAAGGCAGCCATAAATTTGAGAGTCAGAATGTGTCAAGATTCTCTATCATACTGACTGAAAACTGTGGAAACACAGTGAACAGCTGTAGCTTTGGTACCTATTTTTGTTGGTAGTACTTATACTCTATTCGTAACCAGGGTATTTTTCAACTATGGTATTGTGATATATCGTTTTATAAGTATAGAATGACTGCGACAGGAAATAAGACAGCCATGAATTTGAGAGTCAGAATGTGTCAAGATTCTCTGTCATGCTGACTGAAAACAGTTGAAACACAGTAAACAGCTGTAGCTTTGGTACCTGTGTTTGCTGAGAGTACTAATACTCTATTCGTTAGCAGTGTATTTTTCAACAATGGTATTGTGTTACATCGTTTTATGAGTATAGTATGACTGTGACAGGAAACAAGGCAGCCATGAATTTGAGAGTCAGCATGTGTCAAGATTCTCTATCATGCTGACTGAAAACAGTTGAAACACAGTAAACAGCTGTAGCTTTGGTACCTAGTTATTTTGAGAGTACTAATACTCTATTGGTTACCAATGGATTTTTCTACCGTGGTATCAAGTTATATCATTTAATAAGTATAGTATGACTGCGACAGGAAATAAGGCAGCCATTAGTTTAGAGACAGAATGGGTCAAGATTCTCTATCATGCTGACTGAAAACTCTTGAAACACAGTAAACAGCTGTAGCTTTGGTCCTATTTTTGTGGAGGGTACTAATTCTCTATTCGTTACCAGGGTATTTTTCAACAATGATATTGTGTTATATTATTTTATAAGTCTAGTATGACTGCGACAGGAAATGAGACGGCCATAAAACTGAGAGTCAGAATGTGTCAAGATTATCGATCATGCTGACTGAAAACTGTTGAAACACAGTAAACAGCTGCAGCTTTGATACCTATTTTTGTTGAGAGTACTAATACTCTATTCGTTACCAGGAATGAATGAACGAATGAATGGTTTTATTCAGTAGTGCTACAGGTATACAATCAAATCCAAAAATATACATACAGGTAACATTATTCACAGCTACATGATTGCACCACAGGGAGATGGCGTAGCCACTAGTGGCTGTCTTCCCGCTGTTCCCATTTAAAAAAAAAAGAACAAGGATATTTTTTAACAATGGTATGTGTTATATCTTTTTATAAGTATAGTATAACTGCGACTGGAAATAAGGCAGCCATGAATTTGAGAGTCAGCATGTGTCAAGATTCTCTATCATGCTGACTAAAAACTGTTGAAAAACAGTAAACAGCTGTAGCTTTGGTACCTATTTTTATTGAGGGTACTAATACTCTATTTGTTACCAGGGTTTTTTTCAACAATGGTAGTGTGGTATATCGTTTTATAAGTATGGTATGACTGCAACAGGAAATAAGGCAGCCATGAGTTTGAGAGTCAGAATGTGTCAAGATACTCTATCATGCTGACTGAAAACTGTTGAAACACAGTAAACAGCTGTAGCTTTGGTATCTCGTTATGTTGAGAGTACTAATACTCTAGTGGTTACCAGTGTATTTTTCTACCGTAGTACTGAGTTATATCGTTTTATAAGAAAAGTATGACTGTGACAGGAAATAAGGCAGCCAGGAGTTTGAGAGTCAGAATGTATCAAGATTCTCTATCATGCTGACTGAAAACTTTTGAAACACAGTAAACAGCTGTAGCTTTGGTACCTATTTTTATTGAGAGTACTAATACTCTATTTGTTACCAGGGTTTTTTTCAACAATGGTAGTGTGGTATATCGTTTTATAAGTATGGTATGACTGCAACAGGAAATAAGGCAGCCATGAGTTTGAGAGTCAGAATGTGTCAAGATACTCTATCATGCTGACTGAAAACTGTTGAAACACAGTAAACAGCTGCAGCTTTGGTACCTATTTTTGCTGAGAGTACTAATACTCTATTGGTTACCAGTGTATTTTTCTACCGTAGTACTGAGTTATATCGTTTTATAAGAAAAGTATGACTGTGACAGGAAATAAGGCAGTCATGAATTTCAGAGTCAGAATGTGTCAAGATTCTCTATCATGCTGACTGAAAACTGTTGAAACAGAGTGAACAGCTGTAGCTTTGGTACCTAGTTATGTTGCGAGTGCTAATACTCTAATGGTTACCAGTGTATTTTTGTGCCATGGTATTTAGTTATATCGTTTTATAAGTATAGTATAGTATGACTGTGATAGGTGTCAAGATTCTCTATCATGCTGACTGAAAACTGTTGGAACACAGTAAAAAGCTGTAGCTTTGGTACCTATTTTTGTTGAAAGTACTAATACTCTATTCGTTACCAGGGTATTTTTCAGGAATGCTATCGTGTTATAAAGTTTTATAAGTATAGTATGACTGCGACAGGAAATAAGGCAGTCATGTATTTCAGAGTCAGAATGTGTCAAGATTCTCTATCATGCTGCCTGAAAACTGAGGAAACACAGTAAACAGCTTTAGCTTTGGTACCTATTTTTGTTGAGAGTACTAATACTCTATTCGTAACCAGGGTATTTTTCAGGAATGCTATCGTGTTAAAACGTTTTATAAGTATAGTATGACTGCGACAGGAAATAAGGTAGCCATGAGTTTGAGAGTCAGAATGTGTCAAGATTCTTTATCATGCTGACTGAAAAGTGTTGAAACACAGTAATAAGCTGTAGCTTTGGTACCTATTTTTGTGGAGAGTACTAATACTCTATTCGTTACCAGGGTATTTTTCAACAATGCTATTGTGTTACATCGCTTTATATGTATAGTATGACTGCGACAAGAAATAAGGCAGCCAAGACAAGAATTTTAGAGACAGAATGTGTCAAGACTCCCTATCATGTTTATATTTATTTATTGGTGGTTAAGGTCACATATTTCTGCACAATGGCTAACCATGACTTTGACAGTTTTACGGATGGAGGAAGCCGGAGTACCCGGAGAGAACCACTGAGCAACGGCGAGCAACTGCCAGCTCCCCAAGATAACAACTCCACACAAGCAGGGTTAGCATTGGTTGAAGATAGGTGCACCATCGAAGTGCAGTACGCCTTAGTACACAACGTCACCGTGCCCCCATGTGGGCAATGGGTGTGAAGTGTCTTGCCCAAGGACACAACGCGGTTGCCGCAGGAGGGATTCGAACTGAGGACCTCTCGGCTTGCAGCCTGCACCTCTACTAACTGAGCCACCGTGCCCCCAGATTCCCTGTCATGCTGACTGAAAACTGTTGAAACGCAGTGAACAGCTGTAGCTTTGGTACCAAGTTATGTTGAGAGTACTAATACTTTAATGGTTACCAGTGTATTGTTCTACCGTGGTATTGAGATATATTGATTATAAGTATAGTATGACTGCGACAGGAAATAACGCAGCCATGAATTTGAGAGTCAGAATGTGAAAAGATACTCTATCATGCTGACTGAAAACTGTGGAAACACAGTGAGCAGCTGTAGCTTTGGTACCTATTTTTGTTGGTAGTACTTATACTCTATTCGTAACCAGGGTATTTTTCAACAATGGTATTGTGATATATTGTTTTATAAGTATAGAATGACTGCGACAGGAAATAAGGCAGCCATAAATTTGAGAGTCAGAATGTGTCAAGATTCTCTATCATGCTGACTGAAAACTGTGGAAACACAGTGAACAGCTGTAGCTTTGGCACCTATTTTTGTTGGTAGTACTTATACTCTATTCGTAACCAGGGTATTTTTCAACAATGGTATTGTGATATATCGTTTTATAAGTATAGAATGACTGCGACAGGAAATAAGGCAGCCATAAATTTGAGAGTCAGAATGTGTCAAGATTCTCTATCATGCTGACTGAAAACTGTGGAAACAGAGTGAACAGCTTTAGCTTTGGTACCTATTTTTGTTGAGAGTACTAATACTCTATTTGTTACCAGGGTATTTTTCAGGAATGCTATCGTGTTATAAAGTTTTATAAGTATAGTATGACTGCGACAGGAAATAAGGCAGCCATGAGTTTGAGAGTCAGAATGTGTCAAGATTCTCTGTCATGCTGACTGAAAACAGTTGAAACACAGTAAACAGCTGTAGCTTTGGTACCTGTGTCTGCTGAGAGTACTAATACTCTATTCGTTAGCAGTGTATTTTTCAACAATGGTATTGTGTCACATCGTTTTATGAGTATAGTATGACTGTGACAGGAAACAAGGCAGCCATGAATTTGAGAGTCAGCATGTGTCAAGATTCTCTATCAAACTGACTGAAAACAGTTGAAACACAGTAAACAGCTGTAGCTTTGGTACCTAGTTATTTTGAGAGTACTAATACTCTATTGGTTACCAATGGATTTTTCTACCGTGGTATCAAGTTATATCATTTAATAAGTATAGTATGACTGCGACAGGAAATAAGGCAGCCATGAGTTTGAGAGACAGAATGGGTCAAGATTCTCTATCATACTGACTGAAAACTCTTGAAACACAGTAAACAGCTGTAGCTTTGGTCCTATTTTTGTGGAGGGTACTAATTCTCTATTCGTTACCAGGGTATTTTTCAACAATGATATTGTGTTATATTATTTTATAAGTCTAGTATGACTGCGACAGGAAATGAGACGGCCATAAAACTGAGAGTCAGAATGTGTCAAGATTATCGATCATGCTGACTGAAAACTGTTGAAACACAGTAAACAGATGCAGCTTTGATACCTATTTTTGTTGAGAGTACTAATACTCTATTCGTTACCAGGAATGAATGAATGAATGAATGGTTTTATTCAGTAGTGCTACATGTATACAATCAAATCCAAAAATATACATAGAGGTAACATTATTCACAGCTACATGATTGCACCACAGGGAGATGGCGTAGCCACTAGTGGCTGCCTTCCCGCCGTTCCCGTTTAAAAAAAAAAGAACAAGGATATTTTTTAACAATGGTATGTGTTATATCTTTTTATAAGTATAGTATAACTGCGACTGGAAATAAGGCAGCCATGAATTTGAGAGTCAGCATGTGTCAAGATTCTCTATCATGCTGAGTAAAAACTGTTGAAAAACAGTAAACAGCTGTAGCTTTGGTATCTCGTTATGTTGAGAGTACTAATACTCTATTGGTTAGCAGTGTATTTTTCTACTGTGCTATTGAGTTACATCATGTAATAAGTATAGTATGACTGCGACAGGAAATAAGGCAGCCAGGAGTTTGAGAGTCAGAATGTATCAAGATTCTCTATCATGCTGACTGAAAACTTTTGAAACACAGTAAACAGCTGTAGCTTTGGTACCTATTTTTGTTGAGAGTACTAATACTCTATTTGTTACCAGGGTTTTTTTCAACAATGGTAGTGTGGTATATCGTTTTATAAGTATGGTATGACTGCAACAGGAAATAAGGCAGCCATGAGTTTGAGAGTCAGAATGTGTCAAGATACTCTATCATGCTGACTGAAAACTGTTGAAACACAGTAAACAGCTGCAGCTTTGGTACCTATTTTTGCTGAGAGTACTAATACTCTATTGGTTACCAGTGTATTTTTCTACCGTAGTACTGAGTTATATCGTTTTATAAGAAAATTATGACTGTGACAGGAAATACGGCAGTCATGAATTTCAGAGTCAGAATGTGTCAAGATTCTCTATCATGCTGACTGAAAACTGTTGAAACAGAGTGAACAGCTGTAGCTTTGGTACCTAGTTATGTTGCGAGTGCTAATACTCTAATGGTTACCAGTGTATTTTTGTGCCATGGTATTTAGTTATATCGTTTTATAAGTATAGTATAGTATGACTGTGATAGGTGTCAAGATTCTCTATCATGCTGACTGAAAACTGTTGGAACACAGTAAAAAGCTGTAGCTTTGGTACCTATTTTTGTTGAAAGTACTAATACTCTATTCGTTACCAGGGTATTTTTCAGGAATGCTATCATGTTATAAAGTTTTATAAGTATAGTATGACTGCGACAGGAAATAAGGCAGTCATGTATTTCAGAGTCAGAATGTGTCAAGATTCTCTATCATGCTGACTGAAAACTGAGGAAACACAGTAAACAGCTTTAGCTTTGGTACCTATTTTTGTTGAGAGTACTAATACTCTATTCGTAACCAGGGTATTTTTCAGGAATGCTATCATGTTAAAACGTTTTATAAGTATAGTATGACTGCGACAGGAAATAAGGTAGCCATGAGTTTGAGAGTCAGAATGTGTCAAGATTCTCTATCATGCTGACTGAAAACTGTTGAAACACAGTAAACAGCTGTAGCTTTGGTACCTATTTTTGTTGAGAGTACTAATACTCTATTGGTTACCAGTGTATTTTTCTATCGTAGTACTGAGTTATATCGTTTCAAAAGAAAAGTATGACTGCGACAGAAAATAAGGCAGCCATGAATTTCAGAGTCAGAATGTGTCAAGATTCTCTAACACGCTGACTGAAAACTGTTGAAACACAGTGAACAGCTGCAGCTTTGGTACCTAGTTATGTTGGGAGTACTAATACTCCAATGGTTACCAGTGTATTTTTAAGCCATGATATTGAGTTATATCGTTTTCTAAGTATAGCATGGCTGCGACTGGAAATGAGGCAGCCATGAGTTTAAGAGTCAGAATGTGTCAAGATTCTCTATCATGCTTACAGAAAACTGTGGAAGCACAGTGAACAGTTGTAGCTTTGGTACCTAGCTATGTTGAGAGTACTAATCTTCTATTGGTTACCAGTGTATTTTTCTACCGTAGTACTGAGTTATATCGTTTTATAAGAAAAGTATGACTGCGACAGGAAATAAGGCAGTCATGAATTTCAGAGCCAGAATGTGTCAAGATTCTCTATCATGCTGACTGCAAACTCTTGAAACACAGTGAACAGCTGTAGCTTTGGTACCTAGTTATGTTGCGAGTGCTAATACTCTAATGGTTACCAGTGTATTTTTGTGCCATGGTATTTAGTTATATCGTTTTATAAGTATAGTATGACGGCGACAGGAAATAAGGCAGCCATGAGTTTGAGAGTCAGAAGCGGTCAAGATTCTCTATCATGCTGACTGAAAACTGTTGGAACACAGTAAACAGCTTTAGCTTTGGTACCTATTTTTGTTGAGAGTACTAATACTCTATTCGTTAACAGGGTATTTTTCAAGAATGCTATCATGTTGTAAAGTTTTATAAATATAGTATGACTGCGACAGGAAATAAGGCAGTCATGAATTTCAGAGTCAGAATGTGTCAAGATTCTCTATCATGCTGACTGAAAACTGAGGAAACACAGTAAACAGCTTTAGCTTTGGTACCTATTTTTGTTGAGAGTACTAATACTCTATTCGTAACCAGGGTATTTTTCAGGAATGCTATCGTGTTATAAAGTTTTATAAGTATAGTATGACTGCGACAGGAAATAAGGCAGCCATGAGTTTGAGAGTCAGAATGTGTCAACATTCTCTATCATGCTGACTGAAAACTGTTGAAACACAGTAAACAGCTGTAGCTTTGGTACCTATTTTTGTTGAGAGTGCTAATACTCTATTGGTTACCAGTGTATTTTTCTATCGTAGTACTGAGTTATATCGTTTCAAAAGAAAAGTATGACTGCGACAGAAAATAAGGCAGCCATGAATTTCAGAGTCAGAATGTGTCAAGATTCTCTATCATGCTGACTGAAAACTGTTGGAACACAGTAAACAGCTGTAGCTTTGGTACCTATTTTTGTTGAGAGTACTAATACTCTATTCGTTACCAGGGTAATTTTCAACAATGCTATCGTGTTAAAACGTTTTATAAGTATAGTATGACTGCGACTGGAAATAAGGTAGCCATGAGTTTGAGAGTCAGAATGTGTCAAGATTCTTTATCATGCTGACTGAAAACTGTTGAAACACAGTAATCAGCTGTAGCTTTGGTACCTATTTTTGTTGAGAGTACTAATACTCTATTCGTTACCAGGGTATTTTTCAGGAATGCTATCGTGTTATAAAGTTTTATAAGTATAGTATGACTGCGACAGGAAATAAGGCAGTCATGTATTTCAGAGTCAGAATGTGTCAAGATTCTCTATCATGCTGACTGAAAACTGAGGAAACACAGTAAACAGCTTTAGCTTTGGTACCTATTTTTGTTGAGAGTACTAATACTCTATTCGTAACCAGGGTATTTTTCAGGAATGCTATTGTGTTAAAACGTTTTATAAGTATAGTATGACTGCGACTGGAAATAAGGTAGCCATGAGTTTGAGAGTCAGAATGTGTCAAGATTCTTTATCATGCTGACTGAAAACTGTTGAAACACAGTAATAAGCTGTAGCTTTGGTACCTATTTTTGTTGAGAGTACTAATACTCTATTCGTTAGCAGTGTATTTTTCAACAATGGTATTGTGTTACATCGTTTTATGAGTATAGTATGACTGTGACAGGAAACAAGGCAGCCATGAGTTTGAGAGTCAGCATGTGTCAAGATTCTCTATCATGCTGACTGAAAACAGTTGAAACACAGTAAACAGCTGTAGCTTTGGTACCTAGTTATTTTGAGAGTACTAATACTCTATTGGTTACCAATGGATTTTTCTACCGTGGTATCAAGTTATATCATTTAATAAGTATAGTATGACTGCGACAGGAAATAAGGCAGCCATTAGTTTAGAGACAGAATGGGTCAAGATTCTCTATCATGCTGACTGAAAACTCTTGAAACACAGTAAACAGCTGTAGCTTTGGTCCTATTTTTGTGGAGGGTACTAATTCTCTATTCGTTACCAGGGTATTTTTCAACAATGATATTGTGTTATATTATTTTATAAGTCTAGTATGACTGCGACAGGAAATGAGACGGCCATAAAACTGAGAGTCAGAATGTGTCAAGATTATCGATCATGCTGACTGAAAACTGTTGAAACACAGTAAACAGCTGCAGCTTTGATACCTATTTTTGTTGAGAGTACTAATACTTTATTCGTTACCAGGAATGAATGAACGAATGAATGGTTTTATTCAGTAGTGCTGCAGGTATACAATCAAATCCAAAAATATACATAGAGGTAACATTATTCACAGCTACATGATTGCACCACGGGGAGATGGCGTAGCCACTAGTGGCTGTCTTCCCGCTGTTCCCATTTAAAAAAAAAAGAACAAGGATATTTTTTAACAATGGTATGTGTTATATCTTTTTATAAGTATAGTATAACTGCGACTGGAAATAAGGCAGCCATGAATTTGAGAGTCAGCATGTGTCAAGATTCTCTATCATGCTGACTAAAAACTGTTGAAAAACAGTAAACAGCTGTAGCTTTGGTACCTATTTTTATTGAGAGTACTAATACTCTATTTGTTACCAGGGTTTTTTTCAACAATGGTAGTGTGGTATATCGTTTTATAAGTATGGTATGACTGCAACAGGAAATAAGGCAGCCATGAGTTTGAGAGTCAGAATGTGTCAAGATACTCTATCATGCTGACTGAAAACTGTTGAAACACAGTAAACAGCTGTAGCTTTGGTATCTCGTTATGTTGAGAGTACTAATACTCTAGTGGTTACCAGTGTATTTTTCTACCGTAGTACTGAGTTATATCGTTTTATAAGAAAAGTATGACTGTGACAGGAAATAAGGCAGCCAGGAGTTTGAGAGTCAGAATGTATCAAGATTCTCTATCATGCTGACTGAAAACTTTTGAAACACAGTAAACAGCTGTAGCTTTGGTACCTATTTTTATTGAGAGTACTAATACTCTATTTGTTACCAGGGTTTTTTTCAACAATGGTAGTGTGGTATATCGTTTTATAAGTATGGTATGACTGCAACAGGAAATAAGGCAGCCATGAGTTTGAGAGTCAGAATGTGTCAAGATACTCTATCATGCTGACTGAAAACTGTTGAAACACAGTAAACAGCTGCAGCTTTGGTACCTATTTTTGCTGAGAGTACTAATACTCTATTGGTTACCAGTGTATTTTTCTACCGTAGTACTGAGTTATATCGTTTTATAAGAAAAGTATGACTGTGACAGGAAATAAGGCAGTCATGAATTTCAGAGTCAGGATGTGTCAAGATTCTCTATCATGCTGACTGAAAACTGTTGAAACAGAGTGAACAGCTGTAGCTTTGGTACCTAGTTATGTTGCGAGTGCTAATACTCTAATGGTTACCAGTGTATTTTTGTGCCATGGTATTTAGTTATATCGTTTTATAAGTATAGTATAGTATGACTGTGATAGGTGTCAAGATTCTCTATCATGCTGACTGAAAACTGTTGGAACACAGTAAACAGCTGTAGCTTTGGTACCTATTTTTGTTGAGAGTACTAATACTCTATTCGTTACCAGGGTAATTTTCAACAATGCTATCGTGTTAAAACGTTTTATAAGTATAGTATGACTGCGACTGGAAATAAGGTAGCCATGAGTTTGAGAGTCAGAATGTGTCAAGATTCTTTATCATGCTGACTGAAAACTGTTGAAACACAGTAATCAGCTGTAGCTTTGGTACCTATTTTTGTTGAGAGTACTAATACTCTATTCGTTACAAGGGTATTTTTCAGGAATGCTATCGTGTTATAAAGTTTTATAAGTATAGTATGACTGCGACAGGAAATAAGGCAGTCATGTATTTCAGAGTCAGAATGTGTCAAGATTCTCTATCATGCTGACTGAAAACTGAGGAAACACAGTAAACAGCTTTAGCTTTGGTACCTATTTTTGTTGAGAGTACTAATACTCTATTCGTAACCAGGGTATTTTTCAGGAATGCTATCGTGTTAAAACGTTTTATAAGTATAGTATGACTGCGACTGGAAATAAGGTAGCCATGAGTTTGAGAGTCAGAATGTGTCAAGATTCTTTATCATGCTGACTGAAAAGTGTTGAAACACAGTAATAAGCTGTAGCTTTGGTACCTATTTTTGTTGAGAGTACTAATACTCTATTCGTTACCAGGGTATTTTTCAACAATGCTATTGTGTTACATCGCTTTATATGTATAGTATGACTGCGACAAGAAATAAGGCAGCCAAGACAAGAATTTTAGAGACAGAATGTGTCAAGACTCCCTATCATGTTTATATTTATTTATTGGTGGTTAAGGTCACATATTTCTGCACAATGGCTAACCATGACTTTGACAGTTTTACGGATGGAGGAAGCCGGAGTACCCGGAGAGAACCACTGAGCAATGGCGAGCAACTGCCAGCTCCCCAAGATAACTCCACACAAGCAGGGTTAGCATTGGTTGAAGATAGGTGCACCATCGAAGTGCAGTACGCCTTAGTACACAACGTCACCGTGCCCCCATGTGGGCAATGGGTGTGAAGTGTCTTGCCCAAGGACACAATGCGGTTGCCGCAGGAGGGATTCGAACTGAGGACCTCTCGACTTGCAGCCTGCACCTCTACTAACTGAGCCACCGTGCCCCCAGATTCCCTATCATGCTGACTGAAAACTGTTGAAACGCAGTGAACAGCTGTAGCTTTGGTACCAAGTTATGTTGAGAGTACTAATACTTTATTGGTTACCAGTGTATTGTTCTACCGTGGTATTGAGATATATTGATTATAAGTATAGTATGACTGCGACAGGAAATAAGGCAGCCATGAATTTGAGAGTCAGAATGTGAAAAGATACTCTATCATGCTGACTGAAAACTGTGGAAACACAGTGAACAGCTGTAGCTTTGGTACCTATTTTTGTTGGTAGTACTTATACTCTATTCGTAACCAGGGTATTTTTCAACAATGGTATTGTGATATATCGTTTTATAAGTATAGAATGACTGCGACAGGAAATAAGGCAGCCATAAATTTGAGAGTCAGAATGTGTCAAGATTCTCTATCATGCTGACTGAAAACTGTGGAAACACAGTGAACAGCTGTAGCTTTGGTACCTATTTTTGTTGGTAGTACTTATACTCTATTCGTAACCAGGGTATTTTTCAACAATGGTATTGTGATATATCGTTTTATAAGTATAGAATGACTGCAACAGGAAATAAGGCAGCCATAAATTTGAGAGTCAGAATGTGTCAAGATTCTCTATCATACTGACTGAAAACTGTGGAAACACAGTGAACAGCTGTAGCTTTGGTACCTATTTTTGTTGGTAGTACTTATACTCTATTCGTAACCAGGGTATTTTTCAACTATGGTATTGTGATATATCGTTTTATAAGTATAGAATGACTGCGACAGGAAATAAGACTGCCATGAATTTGAGAGTCAGAATGTGTCAAGATTCTCTGTCATGCTGACTGAAAACAGTTGAAACACAGTAAACAGCTGTAGCTTTGGTACCTGTGTTTGCTGAGAGTACTAATACTCTATTCGTTAGCAGTGTATTTTTCAACAATGGTATTGTGTTACATCGTTTTATGAGTATAGTATGACTGTGACAGGAAACAAGGCAGCCATGAATTTGAGAGTCAGCATGTGTCAAGATTCTCTATCATGCTGACTGAAAACAGTTGAAACACAGTAAACAGCTGTAGCTTTGGTACCTAGTTATTTTGAGAGTACTAATACTCTATTGGTTACCAATGGATTTTTCTACCGTGGTATCAAGTTATATCATTTAATAAGTATAGTATGACTGCGACAGGAAATAAGGCAGCCATTAGTTTAGAGACAGAATGGGTCAAGATTCTCTATCATGCTGACTGAAAACTCTTGAAACACAGTAAACAGCTGTAGCTTTGGTCCTATTTTTGTGGAGGGTACTAATTCTCTATTCGTTACCAGGGTATTTTTCAACAATGATATTGTGTTATATTATTTTATAAGTCTAGTATGACTGCGACAGGAAATGAGACGGCCATAAAACTGAGAGTCAGAATGTGTCAAGATTATCGATCATGCTGACTGAAAACTGTTGAAACACAGTAAACAGCTGCAGCTTTGATACCTATTTTTGTTGAGAGTACTAATACTCTATTCGTTACCAGGAATGAATGAACGAATGAATGGTTTTATTCAGTAGTGCTACAGGTATACAATCAAATCCAAAAATATACATAGAGGTAACATTATTCACAGCTACATGATTGCACCACAGGGAGATGGCGTAGCCACTAGTGGCTGTCTTCCCGCTGTTCCCATTTAAAAAAAAAAGAACAAGGATATTTTTTAACAATGGTATGTGTTATATCTTTTTATAAGTATAGTATAACTGCGACTGGAAATAAGGCAGCCATGAATTTGAGAGTCAGCATGTGTCAAGATTCTCTATCATGCTGACTAAAAACTGTTGAAAAACAGTAAACAGCTGTAGCTTTGGTACCTATTTTTATTGAGGGTACTAATACTCTATTTGTTACCAGGGTTTTTTTCAACAATGGTAGTGTGGTATATCATTTTATAAGTATGGTATGACTGCAACAGGAAATAAGGCAGCCATGAGTTTGAGAGTCAGAATGTGTCAAGATACTCTATCATGCTGACTGAAAACTGTTGAAACACAGTAAACAGCTGTAGCTTTGGTATCTCGTTATGTTGAGAGTACTAATACTCTAGTGGTTACCAGTGTATTTTTCTACCGTAGTACTGAGTTATATCGTTTTATAAGAAAAGTATGACTGTGACAGGAAATAAGGCAGCCAGGAGTTTGAGAGTCAGAATGTATCAAGATTCTCTATCATGCTGACTGAAAACTTTTGAAACACAGTAAACAGCTGTAGCTTTGGTACCTATTTTTATTGAGAGTACTAATACTCTATTTGTTACCAGGGTTTTTTTCAACAATGGTAGTGTGGTATATCGTTTTATAAGTATGGTATGACTGCAACAGGAAATAAGGCAGCCATGAGTTTGAGAGTCAGAATGTGTCAAGGATATCTATCATGCTGACTGAAAACTGTTGAAACACAGTAAACAGCTGCAGCTTTGGTACCTATTTTTGCTGAGAGTACTAATACTCTATTGGTTACCAGTGTATTTTTCTACCGTAGTACTGAGTTATATCGTTTTATAAGAAAAGTATGACTGTGACAGGAAATAAGGCAGTCATGAATTTCAGAGTCAGAATGTGTCAAGATTCTCTATCATGCTGACTGAAAACTGTTGAAACAGAGTGAACAGCTGTAGCTTTGGTACCTAGTTATGTTGCGAGTGCTAATACTCTAATGGTTACCAGTGTATTTTTGTGCCATGGTATTTAGTTATATCGTTTTATAAGTATAGTATAGTATGACTGTGATAGGTGTCAAGATTCTCTATCATGCTGACTGAAAACTGTTGGAACACAGTAAAAAGCTGTAGCTTTGGTACCTATTTTTGTTGAAAGTACTAATACTCTATTCGTTACCAGGGTATTTTTCAGGAATGCTATCGTGTTATAAAGTTTTATAAGTATAGTATGACTGCGACAGGAAATAAGGCAGTCATGTATTTCAGAGTCAGAATGTGTCAAGATTCTCTATCATGCTGACTGAAAACTGAGGAAACACAGTAAACAGCTTTAGCTTTGGTACCTATTTTTGTTGAGAGTACTAATACTCTATTCGTAACCAGGGTATTTTTCAGGAATGCTATCGTGTTAAAACGTTTTATAAGTATAGTATGACTGCGACAGGAAATAAGGTAGCCATGAGTTTGAGAGTCAGAATGTGTCAAGATTCTTTATCATGCTGACTGAAAACTGTTGAAACACAGTAATAAGCTGTAGCTTTGGTACCTATTTTTGTTGAGAGTACTAATACTCTATTCGTTACCAGGGTATTTTTCAACAATGCTATTGTGTTACATCGCTTTATATGTATAGTATGACTGCGACAAGAAATAAGGCAGCCAAGACAAGAATTTTAGAGACAGAATGTGTCAAGACTCCCTATCATGTTTATATTTATTTATTGGTGGTTAAGGTCACATATTTCTGCACAATGGCTAACCATGACTTTGACAGTTTTACGGATGGAGGAAGCCGGAGTACCCGGAGAGAACCACTGAGCAACGGCGAGCAACTGCCAGCTCCCCAAGATAACAACTCCACACAAGCAGGGTTAGCATTGGTTGAAGATAGGTGCACCATCGAAGTGCAGTACGCCTTAGTACACAACGTCACCGTGCCCCCATGTGGGCAATGGGTGTGAAGTGTCTTGCCCAAGGACACAACGCGGTTGCCGCAGGAGGGATTCGAACTGAGGACCTCTCGGCTTGCAGCCTGCACCTCTACTAACTGAGCCACCGTGCCCCCAGATTCCCTATCATGCTGACTGAAAACTGTTGAAACGCAGTGAACAGCTGTAGCTTTGGTACCAAGTTATGTTGAGAGTACTAATACTTTATTGGTTACCAGTGTATTGTTCTACCGTGGTATTGAGATATATTGATTATAAGTATAGTATGACTGCGACAGGAAATAAGGCAGCCATGAATTTGAGAATCAGAATGTGAAAAGATACTCTATCATGCTGACTGAAAACTGTGGAAACACAGTGAACAGCTGTAGCTTTGGTACCTATTTTTGTTGGTAGTACTTATACTCTATTCGTAACCAGGGTATTTTTCAACAATGGTATTGTGATATATCGTTTTATAAGTACAGAATGACTGCGACAGGAAATAAGACAGCCACAAATTTGAGAGTCAGAATGTGTCAAGATTCTCTATCATGCTGACTGAAAACTGTGGAAACACAGTGAACAGCTGTAGCTTTGGTACCTATTTTTGTTGGTAGTACTTATACTCTATTCGTAACCAGGGTATTTTTCAACAATGGTATTGTGATATATCGTTTTATAAGTATAGAATGACTGCAACAGGAAATAAGGCAGCCATAAATTTGAGAGTCAGAATGTGTCAAGATTCTCTATCATACTGACTGAAAACTGTGGAAACACAGTGAACAGCTGTAGCTTTGGTACGTATTTTTGTTGGTAGTACTTATACTCCATTCGTAACCAGGGTATTTTTCAACTATGGTATTGTGATATATCGTTTTATAAGTATAGAATGACTGCGACAGGAAATAAGACAGCCATGAATTTGAGAGTCAGAATGTGTCAAGATTCTCTGTCATGCTGACTGAAAACAGTTGAAACACAGTAAACAGCTGTAGCTTTGGTACCTGTGTTTGCTGAGAGTACTAATACTCTATTCGTTAGCAGTGTATTTTTCAACAATGGTATTGTGTTACATCGTTTTATGAGTATAGTATGACTGTGACAGGAAACAAGGCAGCCATGAATTTGAGAGTCAGCATGTGTCAAGATTCTCTATCATGCTGACTGAAAACAGTTGAAACACAGTAAACAGCTGTAGCTTTGGTACCTAGTTATTTTGAGAGTACTAATACTCTATTGGTTACCAATGGATTTTTCTACCGTGGTATCAAGTTATATCATTTAATAAGTATAGTATGACTGCGACAGGAAATAAGGCAGCCATTAGTTTAGAGACAGAATGGGTCAAGATTCTCTATCATGCTGACTGAAAACTCTTGAAACACAGTAAACAGCTGTAGCTTTGGTCCTATTTTTGTGGAGGGTACTAATTCTCTATTCGTTACCAGGGTATTTTTCAACAATGATATTGTGTTATATTATTTTATAAGTCTAGTATGACTGCGACAGGAAATGAGACGGCCATAAAACTGAGAGTCAGAATGTGTCAAGATTATCGATCATGCTGACTGAAAACTGTTGAAACACAGTAAACAGCTGCAGCTTTGATACCTATTTTTGTTGAGAGTACTAATACTCTATTCGTTACCAGGAATGAATGAACGAATGAATGGTTTTATTCAGTAGTGCTACAGGTATACAATCAAATCCAAAAATATACATAGAGGTAACATTATTCACAGCTACATGATTGCACCACAGGGAGATGGCGTAGCCACTAGTGGCTGTCTTCCCGCTGTTCCCATTTAAAAAAAAAAGAACAAGGATATTTTTTAACAATGGTATGTGTTATATCTTTTTATAAGTATAGTATAACTGCGACTGGAAATAAGGCAGCCATGAATTTGAGAGTCAGCATGTGTCAAGATTCTCTATCATGCTGACTAAAAACTGTTGAAAAACAGTAAACAGCTGTAGCTTTGGTACCTATTTTTATTGAGGGTACTAATACTCTATTTGTTACCAGGGTTTTTTTCAACAATGGTAGTGTGGTATATCGTTTTATAAGTATGGTATGACTGCAACAGGAAATAAGGCAGCCATGAGTTTGAGAGTCAGAATGTGTCAAGATACTCTATCATGCTGACTGAAAACTGTTGAAACACAGTAAACAGCTGTAGCTTTGGTATCTCGTTATGTTGAGAGTACTAATACTCTAGTGGTTACCAGTGTATTTTTCTACCGTAGTACTGAGTTATATCGTTTTATAAGAAAAGTATGACTGTGACAGGAAATAAGGCAGCCAGGAGTTTGAGAGTCAGAATGTATCAAGATTCTCTATCATGCTGACTGAAAACTTTTGAAACACAGTAAACAGCTGTAGCTTTGGTACCTATTTTTATTGAGAGTACTAATACTCTATTTGTTACCAGGGTTTTTTTCAACAATGGTAGTGTGGTATATCGTTTTATAAGTATGGTATGACTGCAACAGGAAATAAGGCAGCCATGAGTTTGAGAGTCAGAATGTGTCAAGATACTCTATCATGCTGACTGAAAACTGTTGAAACACAGTAAACAGCTGCAGCTTTGGTACCTATTTTTGCTGAGAGTACTAATACTCTATTGGTTACCAGTGTATTTTTCTACCGTAGTACTGAGTTATATCGTTTTATAAGAAAAGTATGACTGTGACAGGAAATAAGGCAGTCATGAATTTCAGAGTCAGAATGTGTCAAGATTCTCTATCATGCTGACTGAAAACTGTTGAAACAGAGTGAACAGCTGTAGCTTTGGTACCTAGTTATGTTGCGAGTGCTAATACTCTAATGGTTACCAGTGTATTTTTGTGCCATGGTATTTAGTTATATCGTTTTATAAGTATAGTATAGTATGACTGTGATAGGTGTCAAGATTCTCTATCATGCTGACTGAAAACTATTGGAACACAGTAAAAAGCTGTAGCTTTGGTACCTATTTTTGTTGAAAGTACTAATACTCTATTCGTTACCAGGGTATTTTTCAGGAATGCTATCGTGTTATAAAGTTTTATAAGTATAGTATGACTGCGACAGGAAATAAGGCAGTCATGTATTTCAGAGTCAGAATGTGTCAAGATTCTCTATCATGCTGACTGAAAACTGAGGAAACACAGTAAACAGCTTTAGCTTTGGTACCTATTTTTGTTGAGAGTACTAATACTCTATTCGTAACCAGGGTATTTTTCAGGAATGCTATCGTGTTAAAACGTTTTATAAGTATAGTATGACTGCGACAGGAAATAAGGTAGCCATGAGTTTGAGAGTCAGAATGTGTCAAGATTCTTTATCATGCTGACTGAAAACTGTTGAAACACAGTAATAAGCTGTAGCTTTGGTACCTATTTTTGTTGAGAGTACTAATACTCTATTCGTTACCAGGGTATTTTTCAACAATGCTATTGTGTTACATCGCTTTATATGTATAGTATGACTGCGACAAGAAATAAGGCAGCCAAGACAAGAATTTTAGAGACAGAATGTGTCAAGACTCCCTATCATGTTTATATTTATTTATTGGTGGTTAAGGTCACATATTTCTGCACAATGGCTAACCATGACTTTGACAGTTTTACGGATGGAGGAAGCCGGAGTACCCGGAGAGAACCACTGAGCAACGGCGAGCAACTGCCATCTCCCCAAGATAACAACTCCACACAAGCAGGGTTAGCATTGGTTGAAGATAGGTGCACCATCGAAGTGCAGTACGCCTTAGTACACAACGTCACCGTGCCCCCATGTGGGCAATGGGTGTGAAGTGTCTTGCCCAAGGACACAACGCGGTTGCCGCAGGAGGGATTCGAACTGAGGACCTCTCGGCTTGCAGCCTGCACCTCTACTAACTGAGCCACCGCGCCCCCAGATTCCCTATCATGCTGACTGAAAACTGTTGAAACGCAGTGAACAACTGTAGCTTTGGTACCAAGTTATGTTGAGAGTACTAATACTTTATTGGTTACCAGTGTATTGTTCTACCGTGGTATTGAGATATATTGATTATAAGTATAGTATGACTGCGACAGGAAATAAGGCAGCCATGAATTTGAGAGTCAGAATGTGAAAAGATACTCTATCATGCTGACTGAAAACTGTTGAAACACAATGAACAGCTGTAGCTTTGGTACCTATTTTTGTTGGTAGTACTTATACTCTATTCGTAACCAGGGTATTTTTCAACAATGGTATTGTAATATATCGTTTTATAAGTATAGAATGACTGCGACAGGAAATAAGGCAGCCATAAATTTGAGAGTCAGAATGTGTCAAGATTCTCTATCATGCTGACTGAAAACTGTGGAAACACAGTGAACAGCTGTAGCTTTGGTACCTATTTTTGTTGGTAGTACTTATACTCTATTCGTAACCAGGGTATTTTTCAACAATGGTATTGTGATATATCGTTTTATAAGTATAGAATGACTGCGACAGGAAATAAGGCAGCCATAAATTTGAGAGTCAGAATGTGTCAAGATTCTCTATCATACTGACTGAAAACTGTGGAAACACAGTGAACAGCTGTAGCTTTGGTACCTATTTTTGTTGGTAGTACTTATACTCTATTCGTAACCAGGGTATTTTTCAACTATGGTATTGTGATATATCGTTTTATAAGTATAGAATGACTGCGACAGGAAATAAGACAGCCATGAATTTGAGAGTCAGAATGTGTCAAGATTCTCTGTCATGCTGACTGAAAACAGTTGAAACACAGTAAACAGCTGTAGCTTTGGTACCTGTGTTTGCTGAGAGTACTAATACTCTATTCGTTAGCAGTGTATTTTTCAACAATGGTATTGTGTTACATCGTTTTATGAGTATAGTATGACTGTGACAGGAAACAAGGCAGCCATGAATTTGAGAGTCAGCAGGTGTCAAGATTCTCTATCATGCTGACTGAAAACAGTTGAAACACAGTAAACAGCTGTAGCTTTGGTACCTAGTTATTTTGAGAGTACTAATACTCTATTGGTTACCAATGGATTTTTCTACTGTGGTATCAAGTTATATCATTTAATAAGTATAGTATGACTGCGACAAGAAATAAGGCAGCCATAAGTTTGAGAGACAGAATGGGTCAAGATTCTCTATCATGCTGACTGAAAACTCTTGAAACACAGTAAACAGCTGTAGCTTTGGTCCTATTTTTGTGGAGGGTACTAATTCTCTATTCGTTACCAGGGTATTTTTCAACAATGATATTGTGTTATATTATTTTATAAGTCTAGTATGACTGCGACAGGAAATGAGACGGCCATAAAACTAAGAGTCAGAATGTGTCAAGATTATCAATCATGCTGACTGAAAACTGTTGAAACACAGTAAACAGCTGCAGCTTTGATACCTATTTTTGTTGAGAGTACTAATACTCTATTCTACCAGGAATGAATGAATGAATGAATGGTTTTATTCAGTAGTGCTACAGGTATACAATCAAATCCAAAAATATACATAGAGGTAACATTATTCACAGCTACATGATTGCACCACAGGGAGATGGCGTAGCCACTAGTGGCTGTCTTCCCGCCGTTCCCGTTTAAAAAAAAAAGAACAAGGATATTTTTTAACAATGGTATGTGTTATATCTTTTTATAAGTATAGTATAACTGCGACTGGAAATAAGGCAGCCATGAATTTGAGAGTCAGCATGTGTCAAGATTCTCTATCATGCTGACTAAAAACTGTTGAAAAACAGTAAACAGCTGTAGCTTTGGTATCTCGTTATGTTGAGAGTACTAATACTCTATTGGTTAGCAGTGTATTTTTCTACTGTGCTATTGAGTTATACCATGTAATAAGTATAGTATGACTGCGACAGGAAATAAGCCAGCCAGGAGTTTGAGAGTCAGAATGTATCAAGATTCTCTATCATGCTGACTGAAAACTTTTGAAACACAGTAAACAGCTGTAGCTTTGGTACCTATTTTTGTTGAGAGTACTAATACTCTATTGGTTACCAGGGTTTTTTTCAACAATGGTAGTGTGGTATATCGTTTTATAAGTATGGTATGACTGCGACAGGAAATAAGGCAGCCATGAGTTTGAGAGTCAGAATGTGTCAAGATACTCTATCATGCTGATTGAAAACTGTTGAAACACAGTAAACAGCTGCAGCTTTGGTTTCTATTTTTGCTGAGAGTACTAATACTCTATTCGTTACCAGGGTATTTTTCAACAATGGTATTGAGTTATATCATTTTATAGTACACTATGACTCTGATAGGAAATAAGGCAGCCATGAGTTTGAGAGTCAGAATGTGTCAAGATTCTCTATCATGCTGACTGAAAACTGTTGAAACAGTGAACAGCTGTAGCTTTGGGACCTAGTAATGATGAGAGTACTAATACTCTATTGGTTACCAGTGTATTCCTCTACAGTGGCATTCGGTTATATCATTTTATAAGTATAGTATGGCTGCGACAGGAAATAAGGCAGCCATTATTTTGAGAGGCAGAATGTGTCAAGATTCTCCATCCTGCCGACTGAAAACTGTTGAAACACAGTAAACAGCTGCAGCTTTGGTACCTATTTTTGTTGAGAGTACTAATACTATATTCGTTACCAGTGTATTTTTCAACAAAAGTATTGTGCTATATCGTTTTATAAGTATAGTATGACTCCAACAGGAAATAAGGCAGCCATGAATTTGAGAGTCAGAATGTTTCAAGATTCTCTCTGTTGAAAACTGTTGAAACACAGTAAACAGCTGTAGCTCTGGTACCTATTTTTGTTGAGAGTAGTTATACCCTATTCGTTAGCAGGTTATTTTTCAACAATGATATTGTGTTATATCATTTTATAAGTATAGTATGACTGTGACAGGAAATAAGACGGCCATAAATCTGAGAGTCAGAATGTGTCAAGATTCTCTATCATGCTGACTGAAAACTGTTGAAAAACAGTAAACAGCTATGGCTTTGGTACCTATTTTTGTTGAGAGTACTAATACCCTATTCGTTACCAGGGTATTTTTCAACAATAGTATTGTACTATATCAATTTATAAGTATAGTACGACTGCGACAGGAAATAAGGCAGCCATGAATGTAAGAGTCAGAAAGTGTCAAGATTCTCTATGATGCTGACTGAAAACTTTTGAAACACAGTAAACAGCTGAAGCTGTGGTACCTATTTTTATTGAGAGTACTAACACTCTATTGGTTACCAGTGTATCCTTCTACCGTGGTATTGAGTTATATCGTTTTATAAGTATAGTATGACTGCGACAGGAAATAAGGCAGCCATGAGTTTGAGAGTCAGAATGTGTCAAGATTCTCTGTCATGCTGACTGAAAACTGAGGAAACACAGTAAACAGCTGTAGCTTTGGTACCTATTTTTGTTGAGAGTACTAATACTCTATTCGTAACCAGGGTATTTTTCAGGAATGCTATCGTGTTAAAACGTTTTATAAGTATAGTATGACTGCGACTGGAAATAAGGTAGCCATGAGTTTGAGAGTCAGAATGTGTCAAGATTCTTTATCATGCTGACTGAAAACTGTTGAAACACAGTAATAAGCTGTAGCTTTGGTACCTATTTTTGTTGAGAGTACTAATACTCTATTCGTTACCAGGGTATTTTCAACAATGCTATTGTGTTATATCGCTTTATATGTATAGTATGACTGCGACAAGAAATAAGGCAGCCAAGACAAGAATTTTAGAGACAGAATGTGTCAAGACTCCCTATCATGTTTATATTTATTTATTGGTGGTTAAGGTCACATATTTCTGCACAATGGCTAACCATGACTTTGACAGTTTTACGGATGGAGGAAGCCGGAGTACCCGGAGAGAACCACTGAGCAACGGTGAGCAACTGCCAGCTCCCCAACATACCAACTCCACACAAGCAGGGTTAGCATTGGTTGAAGATAGGTGCACCATCGAAGTGCAGTACGCCTTAGTACACAACGTCACCGTGCCCCCATGTGGGCAATGGGTGTGAAGTGTCTTGCCCAAGGAAACAACGTGGTTGCTGCAGGAGGGATTCGAACTGAGGACCTCTCGGCTTGCAGCCTGCACCTCTACTAACTGAGCCACCGCGCCCCCAGATTCCCTATCATGCTGACTGAAAACTGTTGAAACGCAGTGAACAGCTGTAGCTTTGGTACCAAGTTATGTTGAGAGTACTAATACTTTATTGGTTACCAGTGTATTGTTCTACCGTGGTATTGAGATATATTGATTATAAGTATAGTATGACTGCGACAGGAAATAAGGCAGCCATGAATTTGAGATTCAGAATGTGAAAAGATACTCTATCATGCTGACTGAAAACTGTGGAAACACAATGAACAGCTGTAGCTTTGGTACCTATTTTTGTTGGTAGTACTTATACTCTATTCGTAACCAGGGTATTTTTCAACAATGGTATTGTGATATATCGTTTTATAAGTATAGAATGACTGCGACAGGAAATAAGGCAGCCATGAGTTTGAGAGTCAGAATGTGTCAAGATACTCTATCATGCTGACTGAACACTGTTGAAACACAGTAAACAGCTGCAGCTTTGGTACCTATTTTTGCTGAGAGTACTAATACTCTATTGGTTACCAGTGTATTTTTCTACCGTAGTACTGAGTTATATCGTTTTATAAGAAAAGTATGACTGTGACAGGAAATAAGGCAGTCATGAATTTCAGAGTCAGAATGTGTCAAGATTCTCTATCATGCTGACTGAAAACTGTTGGAACACAGTAAACAGCTGTAGCTTTGGTACCTATTTTTGTTGAAAGTACTAATACTCTATTCGTTACCAGGGTATTTTTCAGGAATGCTATCGTGTTATAATGTTTTATAAGTATAGTATGACTGCGACAGGAAATAAGACAGCCATGAGTTGGAGAGTCAGAATGTGTCAAGATTCTCTATCATGCTGACTGAAAACTGCTGAAACACAGTAAACAGCTGTAGCTTTGGTACCTATTTTTGTTGAGAGTACTAATACTCTATTGGTTACCAGTGTATTTTTCTACCGTAGTACTGAGTTATATCGTTTCAAAAGAAAAGTATGACTGCGACAGAAAATAGGGCAGCCATGAATTTCAGAGTCAGAATGTGTCAAGATTCTCTAACACGCTGACTGAAAACTGTTGAAACACAGTGAACATCTGCAGCTTTGGTACCTAGTTATGTTGCGAGTGCTAATACTCTAATAGTTACCAGAGTATTTTTGTGCCATGGTATTGAGTTATATCGTTTTATAAGTATAGTATGACTGTGACAAGAAATAAGGCAGCCAAGACAAGAATTTTAGAGACAGAATGTGTCAAGATTCCCTATCATATTTATATTTATTTATTGGTGGTTAAGGTCACATATTTCTGCACAATGGCTAACCATGACTTTGACAGTTTTACGGATGGAGAAAGCCGGAGTACCCGGAGAGAACCACCCAGCAACTGCCAGCTCCCCAACATACCAACTCCACACAAGCAGGGTTAGCATTGGTTGAAGATAGGCGTACTGCACTTCGATGGTGCACCTTAGTACACAACCTCACCATGCCCCCACATGGGCAATGGGGGTGAAGTGTCTTGCCCAAGGACACAACGCGGTTGCCGCAGGAGGGAATCGAACCGAGGACCTCTCGGCTTGCAGCCTGCACCTCTACTAACTGAGCCACCGTGCCCCCAGATTCCCTATCATGCTGACTGAAAACTGCTGAAACGCAGTGAACAGCTGTAGCTTTGGTACCAAATTATGTTGAGAGTACTAATACTTTATTGGTTACCAGTGTATTGTTCTACCGTGGTATTGAGATATATTGATTTATAAGTATAGTATGACTGCGACAGGAAATAAGGCAGCCATGAATTTGAGAGTCAGAATGTGAAAAGATACTCTATCATGCTGACTGAAAACTGTGGAAACACAGTGAACAGCTGTAGCTTTGGTACCTATTTTTGTTGGTAGTACTTATACTCTATTCGTAACCAGGGTATTTTTCAACAATGGTATTGTGATATATCGTTTTATAAGTATAGAATGACTGCGACAGGAAATAAGGCAGCCATAAATTTGAGAGTCAGAATGTGTCAAGATTCTCTATCATGCTGACTGAAAACTGTGGAAACACAGTGAACAGCTGTAGCTTTGGTACCTATTTTTGTTGGTAGTACTTATACTCTATTCGTAACCAGGGTATTTTTCAACAATGGTATTGTGATATATCGTTTGATAAGTATAGAATGACTGCGACAGGAAATAAGGCAGCCATAAATTTGAGAGTCAGAATGTGTCAAGATTCTCTATCATGCTGACTGAAAACTGTGGAAACACAGTGAACAGCTGTAGCTTTGGTACCTATTTTTGTTGAGAGTACTAATACTCTATTTGTTACCAGGGTATTTTTCAGGAATGCTATCGTGTTATAAAGTTTTATAAGTATAGTATGACTGCGACAGGAAATAAGGCAGCCATGAGTTTGAGAGTCAGAATGTGTCAAGATTCTCTGTCATGCTGACTGAAAACAGTTGAAACACAGTAAACAGCTGTAGCTTTGGTACCTGTGTTTGCTGAGAGTACTAATACTCTATTCGTTAGCAGTGTATTTTTCAACAATGGTATTGTGTTACATCGTTTTATGAGTATAGTATGACTGTGACAGGAAACAAGGCAGCCATGAATTTGAGAGTCAGCATGTGTCAAGATTCTCTATCAAACAGGAACAGGAAATAAGGCAGCCATGAGTTTGAGAGTCAGAATGTGTCAAGATACTCTATCATGCTGACTGAAAACTGTTGAAACATAGTAAACAGCTGCAGCTTTGGTACCTATTTTTGCTGAGAGTACTAATACTCTATTGGTTACCAGTGTATTTTTCTACCGTAGTACTGAGTTATATCGTTTTATAAGAAAAGTATGACTGTGACAGGAAATAAGGCAGTCATGAATTTCAGAGTCAGAATGTGTCAAGATTCTCTATCATGCTGACTGAAAACTGTTGAAACAGAGTGAACAGCTGTAGCTTTGGTACCTAGTTATGTTGCGAGTGCTAATACTCTAATGGTTACCAGTGTATTTTTGTGCCATGGTATTTAGTTATATCGTTTTATAAGTATAGTATAGTATGACTGTGATAGGTGTCAAGATTCTCTATCATGCTGACTGAAAACTGTTGGAACACAGTAAGAAGCTGTAGCTTTGGTACCTATTTTTGTTGAAAGTACTAATACTCTATTCGTTACCAGGGTATTTTTCAGGAATGCTATCGTGTTATAAACTTTTATAAGTATAGTATGACTGCGACAGGAAATAAGGCAGTCATGTATTTCAGAGTCAGAATGTGTCAAGATTCTCTATCATGCTGACTGAAAACTGAGGAAACACAGTAAACAGCTTTAGCTTTGGTACATATTTTTGCTGAGAGTACTCATACTCTATTCGTTACCAGGGTATTTTTCAACAATGGTATTGAGTTATATCGTTTTATAGCATACTATGACTGTGATAGGAAATAAGGCAGCCATGAGTTTGAGAGTCAGAATGTGTCAAGATTCTCTATCATGCTGACTGAAAACAGTTGAAACACAGTAAACAGCTGTAGCTTTGGTACCTAGTTATTTTGAGAGTACTAATACTCTATTGGTTACCAATGTATTTTTCTACCGTGGTATCAAGTTATATCATTTAATAAGTCTAGTATGACTGCGACAGGAAATAAGGCAGCCATGAGTTTGAGAGACAGAATGGGTCAAGATTCTCTATCATGCTGACTGAAAACTCTTGAAACACAGTAAACAGCTGTAGCTTTGGTCCTATTTTTGTTCAGGGTACTAATTCTCTATTCGTTACCAGGTTATTTTTCAACAATGATATTGTGTTATATTATTTTATAAGTCTAGTATGACTGCGACAGGAAATGAGACGGCCATAAAACTGAGAGTCAGAATGTGTCAAGATTATCAATCATGCTGACTGAAAACTGTTGAAACACAGTGAACAGCTGTAGCTTTGGGACCTAGTAATGATGAGAGTACTAATACTCTATTGGTTACCAGTGTATTCCTCTACTGTGGCATTCGGTTATATCATTTTATAAGTATAGTATGGCTGCGACAGGAAATAAGGCAGCCATTATTTTGAGAGGCAGAATGTGTCAAGATTCTCCATCCTGCCGACTGAAAACTGTTGAAACACAGTAAACAGCTGCAGGTTTGGTACCTATTTTTGTTGAGAGAACTAATACTCTATTCGTTACCAGGGTATTTTTCAACAATGGTATTGTGTTATATCGTTTTATAAGTATAGTATGACTGCGACAGGAAATAAGGCAGCCATGAATTTGAGAGTCAGAATGTGTCAAGATTCTCTGTCATGCTGACTGAAAACTGTTGAGACACAGTGAACAGCTGTAGCTTTGGTACCTAGTAATGTTGAGAGTACTAATACTCTATTGGTTACCAGTGTATTGTTCTGCCGTGGTATTGAGTTATATCCTTTTATAAGTACAGTATGGCTGCAACAGGAAATATGGCAGCCATGAGTTTAAGAGTCAGAATGTGTTAAGATTCTCTATCCTGCCGACTGAAAACTGTTAAAACACAGTACACAGCTGTAGCTTTGGTACCTATTTTTGTTGAGAGTACTAATACCCTATTTGTTACCAGGGTATTTTTCAACAATGATATTCTGTTATACCATTTTAGTATAGTATGACTGTGGCAGGAAATGAGAGAGCCATAAACCTGAGAATCAAAATGTGTCAAGATTCTCTATCAAGCTGACTGAAAACTGTTGAAACACAGTGAACAGCTGTGGCTTTGGTGCCTATTTTTGTTGAGAGTACTAATACTCTATTGCTTACCAGTGTATTGCTCTACGGTGGTACTGAGTTATATCGTTTTATAAGTATAGTATGACTGCAACAGGAAATAAGGCAGCCATGAGATTGAGAGTCAGAACGTGTCAAGATTCTCTATCATGCTGACTGAAAACTGTTGAAACACAGTGAACAGCTGTTGCTTTGGTACCTATTTTTGTTGAGAGTATATATACCCTATTTGTTAGCAGGGCATTTTTCAACAATGATATTGTGCTATATCATTTTATAAGTATAGTATGACTGCGACTGGAAATGAGACACCCATAAATCTGAGAGTCTGAATGTGTCAAGATTCTCTATCATGCTGACTGAAAACTGTTGAAAAACAGTAAACAGCTGTGGCTTTGGTACCTATTTTTGTTGAGAGTACTAATACCCTATTCGTTACCAGGGTATTTTTCAACAATAGTATTGTACTATATCATTTTATAAGTATAGTACGACTGCGACAGGAAATAAGGCAGCCATGAATGTAAGAGTCAGAAAGTGTCAAGATTCTCTATCATGCTGACTGAAAACTTTTGAAACACAGTAAACAGCTGAAGCTGTGGTACCTATTTTTATTGAGAGTACTAACACTCTATTGGTTACCAGTGTATTCTTCTACCGTGGTATTGAGTTATATTGTTTTATAAGTATAGTATGACTGCGACAGGAAATAAGGCAGCCATGAGTTTGAGAGTCAGAATGTGTCAAGATTCTCTATCCTGCCAATTGAAAACTCTTGAAACACAGTAAACAGCTGTAGCTTTGGTACCTATTTTTGTTGAGCGTACTAATACCCTATTCGTTACCAGGGTATTTTTCAACAATGGTATTGTGTTATATCGTTTTATAAGTATAGTATGACTGTGATAGGAAATAAGGCAGCCATGAATTTGATTTTCAGAATGTGTCAAGATTCTCTATCATGCTGACTGAAAACTGTTGAAACACAGTAGACAGCTGTATCTTTGGTACCTAGTAATATTGAGAGTACTAATACTCTATTGGTTACCAGTGTATTCCTCTACCGTGGCATTCAGTTATATCGTTTTATAAGTATAGTATGACTGCAACAGGAAATAAGGCAGCCATGAGATTGAGAGTCAGAACGTGTCAAGATTCTACATCATGCTGACTGAAAACTGTTGAAAAACAGTAAACAGCTGTAGCTTTGGTACCTATTTTTGTTGAGAGTACTGACACTCTATTCGTTACAAGGGTATTTTTCAACAATGGTATTGTATCATATCGTTATATTAGTATAGAATTACAGCGACAGGAAATAAAACAGCCACACATCTGAGAGTCAGAATGCGTCAAAATTCTCTATCATGCTGACTGAAAACTGTTGAAACACAGTGAACAGCTGTAGCTTGGGGACCTAGTAATGATGAGAGTACTAATACTCTATTGGTTACCAGTGTATTCCTCTACCGTGGCATTCAGTTATATCGTTTTATAAGTATAGTATGGCTGCAACAGGAAATAAGGCAGCCATTATTTTGAGAGGCAGAATGTGTCAAGATTCTCCATCCTGCCGACTGAAAACTGTTCAAACACAGTAAACAGCTGCAGCTTTGGTACCTATTTTTGTATGACTACGACAGGAAATGAGGCACCCATGAATTAGAGAGTCAGAATGAGTCAAGATTCTCTATCAAGCTGACTGAAAACTGTTGAAACACAGTGAACAGCTGTAGCTTTGGTACCTAGTTTATGTTGAGAGTACTAATACTCTATTGGTTACGAGTATTTTTCTACCGTGGTACTGTGTTATATCGTCTTATATATAAGTATAGAATGACTGCGACAGGAAATAAGTCAGACATGAGTTTGAGAGTCAGAATGTGTCAAGATTCTCTATCATGCTGACTGAAAACTGTTGAAACACAGTGAACAGGTGTACCTTTGGTAACTAGTTTATGTTGAGAGTACTAATACAGCTGTAGCTTTGGTACCTAGTTATGTTGAGAGTACTAATACTCTATTGGTTACCAGTGTATTGCTCTACCATGGCATTCAGTTATATCATTTTATAAGTGTAGAATGACTGAGACAGGAAATAAGGCAGCGATGAGATTGAGAGTCAGAATGTGTCAAGATTCTCTATCATGCTGACTGCAAACTCTTGAAACACAGTGAACACCTGTAGCTTTGGTACCTAGTTATGTTGAGAGTACTAATACTCGAATAGTTACCAGTCTATTTTTGTGCCATGGTATTGAGTTATATTGTTTTATAAGTATAGTATGACTGCGACAGGAAATAAGGCAGCCATGAGTTTGAGAGTCAGAAGGTGTCAAGATTCTCTATCATGCTGACTGAAAACTTTGGAAACACCATAAACAGCTTTAGGTTTGGTACCTATTTTTGTTGAGAGTACTAATACTCTATTCGTTAGCAGGGTATTTTTCAAGAATGCTATCGTGTTATATCGTTTATAAGTATTGTATGACTGCGACTGGAAATAAGGCAGCCATGAGTTTGAGGGTCAGAAAGTGTCAAGATTCTCTATCATGCTGACTGAAAACTGTTGAAACACAGTGAACAGCTGTAGCTTTGGTATCTAGTTATGTTGCGAGTGCTAATACTCTAATGGTTACCAGTGTATTTTTGTGCCATGGTATTTAGTTATATCGTTTTATAAGTATAGTATGACTGCGACAGGAAATAAGGCAGCCATGAGTTTGAGAGTCAGAAGGTGTCAAGATTCTCTATCATGCTGACTGAAAACTGAGGAAACACAGTAAACAGCTTTAGCTTTGGTACCTATTTTTGTTGAGAGTACTAATACTCTATTCGCAACCAGGCTATTTTTCAGGAATGCTATCGTGTTATAAAGTTTTATAAGTATAGTATGACTGCGACAGGAAATAAGGCAGCCATGAGTTTGAGAGTCAGAATGTGTCAAGATTCTCTATCATGCTGCCTGAAAACTGTTGAAACACAGTAAACAGCTGTAGCTTTGGTACCTATTTTTGTTGAGAGTACTAATACTGTATTGGTTACCAGTGTATTTTTCTACCGTAGTACTGACTTATATCGTTTCAAAAGAAAAGTATGACTGCGACAGAAAATAAGGCAGCCATGAATTTCAGAGTCAGAATGTGTCAAGATTCTCTAACACGCTGACTGAAAACTGTTGAAACGCAGTGAACAGCTGTAGCTTTGGTACCTAGTTATGTTGAGAGTACTAATACTCTATTGGTTACCAGTGTATTGTTCTACCGTGGTATCGAGATATATCAATTTATAAGTATAGTATGACTGCGACAGGAAATAAGGCAGCCATGAGTTTGAGAGTCAGAATGTTTCAAGATTCTCTATCATGCTGACTGAAAATTGTTGAAACACAGTAAACAGCTGTAGCTTTGGTACCTATTTTTGTTGGGAGTACTAATACTCTATTCGTTACCAGGGTATTTTTCTACCGTGGTATTAAGTTATATCGTTTGATAAGTATAGTATGACTGCGACAAGAAATAAGGCAGCCATGAATTTCAGAGTCAGAATGTGTCAAGATTCTCTATCATGAGCACTGAAAACTGTTGAAACACAGCGAACAGCTGTAGCTTTGGTACCTAGTAATGTTGAGAGTACTAATACTCTAATGGTTACCTGTGTATTTTTAAGCCATGGTACTGAGTTATATCGTTTTGTAAGTGTAGCATGACTGCGACTGGAAATGAGGCAGCCATGAGTTTAAGAGTCAGAATGTGTCAAGATTCTCAATTATGCTGACAGAAAACTGTGGAAGCACAGTGAACAGCTGTAGCTTTGGTACCTAGCTATGTTGAGAGTACTAATCCTCTATTGGTTACCAGTGTATTTTTCTACTGTAGTACTGAGTTATATCGTTTTATAATAAAAGTATGACTGCGACAGGAAATAAGGCAGTCATGAATTTCAGAGTCAGAATGTGTCAAGATTCTCTATCATGCTGACTGAAAACTGTTGGAACACAGTAAACAGCTGTAGCTTTGGTACCTATTTTTGTTGAGAGTACTAATACTCTATTCGTTATCAGGGTATTTTTCGGGAATGCTATCGTGTTATAAAGTTTTATAAGTATAGTATGACTGCGACAGGAAATAAGACAGTCATGAATTTCAGAGTCAGAATGTGTCAAGATTCTTTATCATGCTGACTGAAAACTGAGGAAACACAGTAAACAGCTTTAGCTTTGGTACCTATTTTTGTTGAGAGTACTAATACTCTATTCGTAACCAGGGTATTTTTCAGGAATGCTATCGTGTTATAAAGTTTTATAAGTATAGTATGACTGCGACAGGAAATAAGGCAGCCATGAG
Organism: Pictodentalium vernedei; assembly: GCA_031216915.1. Classification (NCBI taxonomy): domain Eukaryota; kingdom Metazoa; phylum Mollusca; class Scaphopoda; order Dentaliida; family Dentaliidae; genus Pictodentalium; species Pictodentalium vernedei. The sequence continues at coordinate 459,372,320 of CM062296.1, read as the reverse complement.
TTTTTGAGTCAGAATGTGTCAAGATACTCTATCATGCTGACTGAACACTGTTGAAACACAGTAAACAGCTGCAGCTTTGGTACCTATTTTTGCTGAGAGTACTAATACTCTATTGGTTACCAGTGTATTTTTCTACCGTAGTACTGAGTTATATCGTTTTATAAGAAAAGTATGACTGTGACAGGAAATAAGGCAGTCATGAATTTCAGAGTCAGAATGTGTCAAGATTCTCTATCATGCTGACTGAAAACTGTTGGAACACAGTAAACAGCTGTAGCTTTGGTACCTATTTTTGTTGAAAGTACTAATACTCTATTCGTTACCAGGGTATTTTTCAGGAATGCTATCGTGTTATAATGTTTTATAAGTATAGTATGACTGCGACAGGAAATAAGACAGCCATGAGTTGGAGAGTCAGAATGTGTCAAGATTCTCTATCATGCTGACTGAAAACTGCTGAAACACAGTAAACAGCTGTAGCTTTGGTACCTATTTTTGTTGAGAGTACTAATACTCTATTGGTTACCAGTGTATTTTTCTACCGTAGTACTGAGTTATATCGTTTCAAAAGAAAAGTATGACTGCGACAGAAAATAGGGCAGCCATGAATTTCAGAGTCAGAATGTGTCAAGATTCTCTAACACGCTGACTGAAAACTGTTGAAACACAGTGAACATCTGCAGCTTTGGTACCTAGTTATGTTGCGAGTGCTAATACTCTAATAGTTACCAGAGTATTTTTGTGCCATGGTATTGAGTTATATCGTTTTATAAGTATAGTATGACTGTGACAAGAAATAAGGCAGCCAAGACAAGAATTTTAGAGACAGAATGTGTCAAGATTCCCTATCATATTTATATTTATTTATTGGTGGTTAAGGTCACATATTTCTGCACAATGGCTAACCATGACTTTGACAGTTTTACGGATGGAGAAAGCCGGAGTACCCGGAGAGAACCACCCAGCAACTGCCAGCTCCCCAACATACCAACTCCACACAAGCAGGGTTAGCATTGGTTGAAGATAGGCGTACTGCACTTCGATGGTGCACCTTAGTACACAACCTCACCATGCCCCCACATGGGCAATGGGGGTGAAGTGTCTTGCCCAAGGACACAACGCGGTTGCCGCAGGAGGGAATCGAACCGAGGACCTCTCGGCTTGCAGCCTGCACCTCTACTAACTGAGCCACCGTGCCCCCAGATTCCCTATCATGCTGACTGAAAACTGTTGAAACGCAGTGAACAGCTGTAGCTTTGGTACCAAATTATGTTGAGAGTACTAATACTTTATTGGTTACCAGTGTATTGTTCTACCGTGGTATTGAGATATATTGATTTATAAGTATAGTATGACTGCGACAGGAAATAAGGCAGCCATGAATTTGAGAGTCAGAATGTGAAAAGATACTCTATCATGCTGACTGAAAACTGTGGAAACACAGTGAACAGCTGTAGCTTTGGTACCTATTTTTGTTGGTAGTACTTATACTCTATTCGTAACCAGGGTATTTTTCAACAATGGTATTGTGATATATCGTTTTATAAGTATAGAATGACTGCGACAGGAAATAAGGCAGCCATAAATTTGAGAGTCAGAATGTGTCAAGATTCTCTATCATGCTGACTGAAAACTGTGGAAACACAGTGAACAGCTGTAGCTTTGGTACCTATTTTTGTTGGTAGTACTTATACTCTATTCGTAACCAGGGTATTTTTCAACAATGGTATTGTGATATATCGTTTGATAAGTATAGAATGACTGCGACAGGAAATAAGGCAGCCATAAATTTGAGAGTCAGAATGTGTCAAGATTCTCTATCATGCTGACTGAAAACTGTGGAAACACAGTGAACAGCTGTAGCTTTGGTACCTATTTTTGTTGAGAGTACTAATACTCTATTTGTTACCAGGGTATTTTTCAGGAATGCTATCGTGTTATAAAGTTTTATAAGTATAGTATGACTGCGACAGGAAATAAGGCAGCCATGAGTTTGAGAGTCAGAATGTGTCAAGATTCTCTGTCATGCTGACTGAAAACAGTTGAAACACAGTAAACAGCTGTAGCTTTGGTATCTGTGTTTGCTGAGAGTACTAATACTCTATTCGTTAGCAGTGTATTTTTCAACAATGGTATTGTGTTACATCGTTTTATGAGTATAGTATGACTGTGACAGGAAACAAGGCAGCCATGAATTTGAGAGTCAGCATGTGTCAAGATTCTCTATCAAACAGGAACAGGAAATAAGGCAGCCATGAGTTTGAGAGTCAGAATGTGTCAAGATACTCTATCATGCTGACTGAAAACTGTTGAAACATAGTAAACAGCTGCAGCTTTGGTACCTATTTTTGCTGAGAGTACTAATACTCTATTGGTTACCAGTGTATTTTTCTACCGTAGTACTGAGTTATATCGTTTTATAAGAAAAGTATGACTGTGACAGGAAATAAGGCAGTCATGAATTTCAGAGTCAGAATGTGTCAAGATTCTCTATCATGCTGACTGAAAACTGTTGAAACAGAGTGAACAGCTGTAGCTTTGGTACCTAGTTATGTTGCGAGTGCTAATACTCTAATGGTTACCAGTGTATTTTTGTGCCATGGTATTTAGTTATATCGTTTTATAAGTATAGTATAGTATGACTGTGATAGGTGTCAAGATTCTCTATCATGCTGACTGAAAACTGTTGGAACACAGTAAGAAGCTGTAGCTTTGGTACCTATTTTTGTTGAAAGTACTAATACTCTATTCGTTACCAGGGTATTTTTCAGGAATGCTATCGTGTTATAAACTTTTATAAGTATAGTATGACTGCGACAGGAAATAAGGCAGTCATGTATTTCAGAGTCAGAATGTGTCAAGATTCTCTATCATGCTGACTGAAAACTGAGGAAACACAGTAAACAGCTTTAGCTTTGGTACATATTTTTGCTGAGAGTACTCATACTCTATTCGTTACCAGGGTATTTTTCAACAATGGTATTGAGTTATATCGTTTTATAGCATACTATGACTGTGATAGGAAATAAGGCAGCCATGAGTTTGAGAGTCAGAATGTGTCAAGATTCTCTATCATGCTGACTGAAAACAGTTGAAACACAGTAAACAGCTGTAGCTTTGGTACCTAGTTATTTTGAGAGTACTAATACTCTATTGGTTACCAATGTATTTTTCTACCGTGGTATCAAGTTATATCATTTAATAAGTCTAGTATGACTGCGACAGGAAATAAGGCAGCCATGAGTTTGAGAGACAGAATGGGTCAAGATTCTCTATCATGCTGACTGAAAACTCTTGAAACACAGTAAACAGCTGTAGCTTTGGTCCTATTTTTGTTCAGGGTACTAATTCTCTATTCGTTACCAGGTTATTTTTCAACAATGATATTGTGTTATATTATTTTATAAGTCTAGTATGACTGCGACAGGAAATGAGACGGCCATAAAACTGAGAGTCAGAATGTGTCAAGATTATCAATCATGCTGACTGAAAACTGTTGAAACACAGTGAACAGCTGTAGCTTTGGGACCTAGTAATGATGAGAGTACTAATACTCTATTGGTTACCAGTGTATTCCTCTACTGTGGCATTCGGTTATATCATTTTATAAGTATAGTATGGCTGCGACAGGAAATAAGGCAGCCATTATTTTGAGAGGCAGAATGTGTCAAGATTCTCCATCCTGCCGACTGAAAACTGTTGAAACACAGTAAACAGCTGCAGGTTTGGTACCTATTTTTGTTGAGAGAACTAATACTCTATTCGTTACCAGGGTATTTTTCAACAATGGTATTGTGTTATATCGTTTTATAAGTATAGTATGACTGCGACAGGAAATAAGGCAGCCATGAATTTGAGAGTCAGAATGTGTCAAGATTCTCTGTCATGCTGACTGAAAACTGTTGAGACACAGTGAACAGCTGTAGCTTTGGTACCTAGTAATGTTGAGAGTACTAATACTCTATTGGTTACCAGTGTATTGTTCTGCCGTGGTATTGAGTTATATCCTTTTATAAGTACAGTATGGCTGCAACAGGAAATATGGCAGCCATGAGTTTAAGAGTCAGAATGTGTTAAGATTCTCTATCCTGCCGACTGAAAACTGTTAAAACACAGTACACAGCTGTAGCTTTGGTACCTATTTTTGTTGAGAGTACTAATACCCTATTTGTTACCAGGGTATTTTTCAACAATGATATTCTGTTATACCATTTTAGTATAGTATGACTGTGGCAGGAAATGAGAGAGCCATAAACCTGAGAATCAAAATGTGTCAAGATTCTCTATCAAGCTGACTGAAAACTGTTGAAACACAGTGAACAGCTGTGGCTTTGGTGCCTATTTTTGTTGAGAGTACTAATACTCTATTGCTTACCAGTGTATTGCTCTACGGTGGTACTGAGTTATATCGTTTTATAAGTATAGTATGACTGCAACAGGAAATAAGGCAGCCATGAGATTGAGAGTCAGAACGTGTCAAGATTCTCTATCATGCTGACTGAAAACTGTTGAAACACAGTGAACAGCTGTTGCTTTGGTACCTATTTTTGTTGAGAGTATATATACCCTATTTGTTAGCAGGGCATTTTTCAACAATGATATTGTGCTATATCATTTTATAAGTATAGTATGACTGCGACTGGAAATGAGACACCCATAAATCTGAGAGTCTGAATGTGTCAAGATTCTCTATCATGCTGACTGAAAACTGTTGAAAAACAGTAAACAGCTGTGGCTTTGGTACCTATTTTTGTTGAGAGTACTAATACCCTATTCGTTACCAGGGTATTTTTCAACAATAGTATTGTACTATATCATTTTATAAGTATAGTACGACTGCGACAGGAAATAAGGCAGCCATGAATGTAAGAGTCAGAAAGTGTCAAGATTCTCTATCATGCTGACTGAAAACTTTTGAAACACAGTAAACAGCTGAAGCTGTGGTACCTATTTTTATTGAGAGTACTAACACTCTATTGGTTACCAGTGTATTCTTCTACCGTGGTATTGAGTTATATTGTTTTATAAGTATAGTATGACTGCGACAGGAAATAAGGCAGCCATGAGTTTGAGAGTCAGAATGTGTCAAGATTCTCTATCCTGCCAATTGAAAACTCTTGAAACACAGTAAACAGCTGTAGCTTTGGTACCTATTTTTGTTGAGCGTACTAATACCCTATTCGTTACCAGGGTATTTTTCAACAATGGTATTGTGTTATATCGTTTTATAAGTATAGTATGACTGTGATAGGAAATAAGGCAGCCATGAATTTGATTTTCAGAATGTGTCAAGATTCTCTATCATGCTGACTGAAAACTGTTGAAACACAGTAGACAGCTGTATCTTTGGTACCTAGTAATATTGAGAGTACTAATACTCTATTGGTTACCAGTGTATTCCTCTACCGTGGCATTCAGTTATATCGTTTTATAAGTATAGTATGACTGCAACAGGAAATAAGGCAGCCATGAGATTGAGAGTCAGAACGTGTCAAGATTCTACATCATGCTGACTGAAAACTGTTGAAAAACAGTAAACAGCTGTAGCTTTGGTACCTATTTTTGTTGAGAGTACTGACACTCTATTCGTTACAAGGGTATTTTTCAACAATGGTATTGTATCATATCGTTATATTAGTATAGAATTACAGCGACAGGAAATAAAACAGCCACACATCTGAGAGTCAGAATGCGTCAAAATTCTCTATCATGCTGACTGAAAACTGTTGAAACACAGTGAACAGCTGTAGCTTGGGGACCTAGTAATGATGAGAGTACTAATACTCTATTGGTTACCAGTGTATTCCTCTACCGTGGCATTCAGTTATATCGTTTTATAAGTATAGTATGGCTGCAACAGGAAATAAGGCAGCCATTATTTTGAGAGGCAGAATGTGTCAAGATTCTCCATCCTGCCGACTGAAAACTGTTCAAACACAGTAAACAGCTGCAGCTTTGGTACCTATTTTTGTATGACTACGACAGGAAATGAGGCACCCATGAATTAGAGAGTCAGAATGAGTCAAGATTCTCTATCAAGCTGACTGAAAACTGTTGAAACACAGTGAACAGCTGTAGCTTTGGTACCTAGTTTATGTTGAGAGTACTAATACTCTATTGGTTACGAGTATTTTTCTACCGTGGTACTGTGTTATATCGTCTTATATATAAGTATAGAATGACTGCGACAGGAAATAAGTCAGACATGAGTTTGAGAGTCAGAATGTGTCAAGATTCTCTATCATGCTGACTGAAAACTGTTGAAACACAGTGAACAGGTGTACCTTTGGTAACTAGTTTATGTTGAGAGTACTAATACAGCTGTAGCTTTGGTACCTAGTTATGTTGAGAGTACTAATACTCTATTGGTTACCAGTGTATTGCTCTACCATGGCATTCAGTTATATCATTTTATAAGTGTAGAATGACTGAGACAGGAAATAAGGCAGCGATGAGATTGAGAGTCAGAATGTGTCAAGATTCTCTATCATGCTGACTGCAAACTCTTGAAACACAGTGAACACCTGTAGCTTTGGTACCTAGTTATGTTGAGAGTACTAATACTCGAATAGTTACCAGTCTATTTTTGTGCCATGGTATTGAGTTATATTGTTTTATAAGTATAGTATGACTGCGACAGGAAATAAGGCAGCCATGAGTTTGAGAGTCAGAAGGTGTCAAGATTCTCTATCATGCTGACTGAAAACTTTGGAAACACCATAAACAGCTTTAGGTTTGGTACCTATTTTTGTTGAGAGTACTAATACTCTATTCGTTAGCAGGGTATTTTTCAAGAATGCTATCGTGTTATATCGTTTATAAGTATTGTATGACTGCGACTGGAAATAAGGCAGCCATGAGTTTGAGGGTCAGAAAGTGTCAAGATTCTCTATCATGCTGACTGAAAACTGTTGAAACACAGTGAACAGCTGTAGCTTTGGTACCTAGTTATGTTGCGAGTGCTAATACTCTAATGGTTACCAGTGTATTTTTGTGCCATGGTATTTAGTTATATCGTTTTATAAGTATAGTATGACTGCGACAGGAAATAAGGCAGCCATGAGTTTGAGAGTCAGAAGGTGTCAAGATTCTCTATCATGCTGACTGAAAACTGAGGAAACACAGTAAACAGCTTTAGCTTTGGTACCTATTTTTGTTGAGAGTACTAATACTCTATTCGTAACCAGGCTATTTTTCAGGAATGCTATCGTGTTATAAAGTTTTATAAGTATAGTATGACTGCGACAGGAAATAAGGCAGCCATGAGTTTGAGAGTCAGAATGTGTCAAGATTCTCTATCATGCTGCCTGAAAACTGTTGAAACACAGTAAACAGCTGTAGCTTTGGTACCTATTTTTGTTGAGAGTACTAATACTGTATTGGTTACCAGTGTATTTTTCTACCGTAGTACTGACTTATATCGTTTCAAAAGAAAAGTATGACTGCGACAGAAAATAAGGCAGCCATGAATTTCAGAGTCAGAATGTGTCAAGATTCTCTAACACGCTGACTGAAAACTGTTGAAACGCAGTGAACAGCTGTAGCTTTGGTACCTAGTTATGTTGAGAGTACTAATACTCTATTGGTTACCAGTGTATTGTTCTACCGTGGTATCGAGATATATCAATTTATAAGTATAGTATGACTGCGACAGGAAATAAGGCAGCCATGAGTTTGAGAGTCAGAATGTTTCAAGATTCTCTATCATGCTGACTGAAAATTGTTGAAACACAGTAAACAGCTGTAGCTTTGGTACCTATTTTTGTTGGGAGTACTAATACTCTATTCGTTACCAGGGTATTTTTCTACCGTGGTATTAAGTTATATCGTTTGATAAGTATAGTATGACTGCGACAAGAAATAAGGCAGCCATGAATTTCAGAGTCAGAATGTGTCAAGATTCTCTATCATGAGCACTGAAAACTGTTGAAACACAGCGAACAGCTGTAGCTTTGGTACCTAGTAATGTTGAGAGTACTAATACTCTAATGGTTACCTGTGTATTTTTAAGCCATGGTACTGAGTTATATCGTTTTGTAAGTGTAGCATGACTGCGACTGGAAATGAGGCAGCCATGAGTTTAAGAGTCAGAATGTGTCAAGATTCTCAATTATGCTGACAGAAAACTGTGGAAGCACAGTGAACAGCTGTAGCTTTGGTACCTAGCTATGTTGAGAGTACTAATCCTCTATTGGTTACCAGTGTATTTTTCTACTGTAGTACTGAGTTATATCGTTTTATAATAAAAGTATGACTGCGACAGGAAATAAGGCAGTCATGAATTTCAGAGTCAGAATGTGTCAAGATTCTCTATCATGCTGACTGAAAACTGTTGGAACACAGTAAACAGCTGTAGCTTTGGTACCTATTTTTGTTGAGAGTACTAATACTCTATTCGTTATCAGGGTATTTTTCGGGAATGCTATCGTGTTATAAAGTTTTATAAGTATAGTATGACTGCGACAGGAAATAAGACAGTCATGAATTTCAGAGTCAGAATGTGTCAAGATTCTTTATCATGCTGACTGAAAACTGAGGAAACACAGTAAACAGCTTTAGCTTTGGTACCTATTTTTGTTGAGAGTACTAATACTCTATTCGTAACCAGGGTATTTTTCAGGAATGCTATCGTGTTATAAAGTTTTATAAGTATAGTATGACTGCGACAGGAAATAAGGCAGCCATGAGTTTTTGAGTCAGAATGTGTCAAGATTCTCTATCATACTGACTGAAAACTGTTGAAGCACAGTAAACAGCTGTAGCTTTGGTACCTATTTTTGTTGAGAGTACTAATACTCTATTGGTTACCAGTGTATTTTTCCACCGTAGTACTGAGTTATATCGTTTCAAAAGAAAAGTATGACTGCGACAGAAAATAAGGCAGCCATGAATTTCAGAGTCAGAATGTGTCAAGATTCTCTAACACGCTGACTGAAAACTGTTGAAACACAGTGAACAGCTGCAGCTTTGGTACCTAGTTATGTTGCGAGTGCTAATACTCTAATAGTTACCAGAGTATTTTTGTGCCATGGTATTGAGTTATATCGTTTTATAAGTATAGTATGACTGCGACAGGAAATAAGGCAGCCATGAGCTTGAGAGTCAGAATGTCTCAAGATTCTCTATCATGCTGACTGAAAACTGTTGGAACACAGTAAACAGCTATAGCTTTGGTACCTATTTTTGTTGAGAGTACTAATACTCTATTCGTTACCAGGGTATTTTTCAACAATGCTATCGTGTTAAAACATTTTATAAGTATAGTATGACTGCGACTGGAAATAAGGTAGCCATGAGTTTGAGAGTCAGAATGTGTCAAGATTCTTTATCATGCTGACTGAAAACTGTTGAAACACAGTAATCAGCTGTAGCTTTGGTACCTATTTTTGTTGAGAGTACTAATACTCTATTCGTTACCAGGGTATTTTTCAACAATGCTATTGTGTTATATCGCTTTATATGTATAGTATGACTGCGACAAGAAATAAGGCAGCCAAGACAAGAATTTTAGAGACAGAATGTGACAAGACTCCCTATCATATTTATATTTATTTATTGGTGGTTAAGGTCACATATTTCTGCACAATGGCTAACCATGACTTTGACAGTTTTACGGATGGAGGAAGCCGGAGTACCCGGAGAGAACCACCGAGCAACGGCGAGCAACTGCCAGCTCCCCAACATACCAACTCCACACAAGCAGGGTTAGCATTGGTTGAAGATAGGTGCACCATCGAAGTGCAGTACGCCTTAGTACACAATGTCACTGTGCCCCCATGTGGGCAATGGGGGTGAAGTGTCTTGCCCAAGGACACAACGCGGTTGCCGCAGGAGGGATTCGAACCGAGGACCTCTCAGCTTGCAGCCTGCACCTCTACTAACTGAGCCACCGCGTCCCCAGATTCCCTATCATGCTGAATGAAAACTGTTGAAACGCAGTGAACAGCTGTAGCTTTGGTACCAAGTTATGTTGAGAGTACTAATACTTTATTGGTTACCAGTGTATTGTTCTACCGTGGTACTGAGATATATTGATTTATAAGTATAGTATGACTGCGACAGGAAATAAGGCAGCCATGAGTTTTAGAGTCAGAATGTGTCAAGATTCTCTATCATGCTGACTGAAAACTGCTGAAACACAATGAACAGCTGTAGCTTTGGTACCTAGTAATGTTGAGAGTACTAATACTCTATTGGTTACCAGTGTATTGCTCTACCGTGGCATTCAGTTATATCGTTTTATAAGTATAGTATGACTGCGACAGGAAATAAGGCAGCCATGAGATTGAGAATCAGAACATGTCAAGATTTCTGTCATGCCGACTGAAAACTGTTAAAACACAGCAAACAGCTGTAGCTTTGGTAGCTATTTTTGTTGAGAGTACTAATACTCTATTCGTTAGCAGGGTATTTTTCCACAATAGTATGGTGCTATATCATTTATAAGTATAGTATGACGGCGACAGGAAATAAGGCAGCCATGAATTTGAGAGTCAGAATGTGTCAAGATTTTCTATCATGTTGACTGAAAACTGTTGAAACACAGTGAACAGCTGCAGCTTTGGTACCTAGTTATGTTGAGAGTACTAATACTCGAATAGTTACCAGTCTATTTTTGTGCCATGGTATTGAGTTATATCGTTTTATAAGTATAGTATGACTGCGACAGGAAATAAGGCAGCCATGAGTTTGAGAGTCAGAAGGTATCAAGATTCTCTATCATGCTGACTAAAAACTGAAGAAATACAGTAAACAGCTTTAGGTTTGGTACCTATTTTTGACTGCGACAGGAAATAAGGCAGCCATGAGTTTGAGAGTCAGAACGTGTAAAGATTCTCTATCATGCTGACTGACAACTTTGGAAACACAGTAAACACCTTTAGGTTTGGTACCTATTTTTGTTGAGAGTACTAATACTCTATTCGTTACCAGGGTATTTTTCAAGAATGCTATCAGGTTATATCGTTTTATAAGTATTGTATGACTGCGACTGGAAATAAGGCAGCCATGAGTTTGAGGGTCAGAAAGTGTCAAGATTCTCTATCATGCTGACTGAAAACTGTTGAAACACAGTGAACAGCTGTAGCTTTGGTACCTAGTTATGTTGAGAGTACTAATACTCTATTGGTTACCAGCGTATTGTTCTACCGTGGTATCGAGATATATCGATTTATAAGTATAGTATGACTGCGACAGGAAATAAGGCAGCCATGAGTTTGAGAGTCAGAATGTGTCCAGATTCTCTATCATGCTGACTGAAAACTGTTGAAACACAGTAAACAGCTGTAGCTTTGGTACCTATTTTTGCTGAGAGTACTAATACTCTATTCGTTACCAGGGTATTTTTCTACTGTGGTATTAAGTTATATCGTTTTATAAGTATAGTATGACTGCAACAAGAAATAAGGCAGCCATGAATTTCAGAGTCAGAATGTGTCAAGATTCTCTATCATGAGCACTGAAAACTGTTGAAACACAGTGAACAGCTGTAGCTTTGGTACCTAGTTATGTTGGGAGTACTAATACTCCAATGGTTACCAGTGTATTTTTAAGCCATGCTATTAAGTTATATCATTTTTGTAAGTATAGCATGACTGCGACTGGAAATGAGGCAGCCATGAGTTTAAGAGTCAGAATGTGTCAAGATTCTCTATCATGCTGACAGAAAACTGTGGAAGCACAGTGAACAGCTGTAGCTTTGGTACCTAGCTATGTTGAGAGTACTAATCCTCTATTGGTTACCAGTGTATTTTTCTACCGTAGTACTGAGTTATATCGTTTTATAAGAAAAGTATGACTGTGACAGGAAATAAGGCAGTCATGAATTTCAGAGTCAAAATGTGTCAAGATTCTCTATCATGCTGACTGAAAATTGTTGAAACACAGTGAACAGCTGTAGCTTTGGTACCTAGTTATGTTGAGAGTGCTAATACTCTATTGGTTACCAGTGTATTTTTGTGCCATGGTATTTAGTTATATCGTTTTATAAGTATAGTATGACTGCGACAGGAAATAAGGCAGCCATGAGTTTGAGAGTCAGAATGTGCCAAGATTCTCTATCATGCTGACTGAAAACTGTTGAAACACAGTAAACAGCTGTAGCTTTGGTACCTATTTTTGTTGAGAGTACTAATACTCTATTGGTTACCAGTGTATTTTTCTACCGTAGTACTGAGCTATATCGTTTCAAAAGAAAAGTATGACTGCGACAGAAAATAAGGCAGCCATGAATTTCAGAGTCAGAATGTGTCAAGATTCTCTAACACGCTGACTGAAAACTGTTGAAACACAGTGAACAGCTGTAGCTTTGGTATCTAGTTATGTTGAGAGTACTAATACTCTATTGGTTGCCAGTGTATTGTTCTACCGTGGTACTGAGATATATCGATTTATAAGTATAGTATGACTGCGACAGGGAATAAGGCAGCCATGATTTTGAGTCAGAATGTGTCAAGATTCTCTATCATGCTGACTGAAAACTGTTGAAACACAGTAAACAGTTGAAGCTTTGGTACCTATTTTTGTTGGGAGTACTAATACTCTATTCGTTACCAGGGTATTTTTCTACCGTGGTATTAAGTTATATCGTTTTATAAGTATAGTATGACTGTGACAAAAAATAAGGCAGCCATGAATTTCAGAGTCAGAATGTGTCAAGATTCTCTATCATGAGCACTGAAAACTGTTGAAACACAGTGAACAGCTGTAGCTTTGGTACCTAGTTATGTTGGGAGTACTAATACTCCAATGGTTACCAGTGTATTTTTAAGCCATGATATTGAGTTATATCGTTTTCTAAGTATAGCATGGCTGCGACTGGAAATGAGGCAGCCATGAGTTTAAGAGTCAGAATGTGTCAAGATTCTCTATCATGCTGACAGAAAACTGTGGAAGCACAGTGAACAGTTGTAGCTTTGGTACCTAGCTATGTTGAGAGTACTAATCTTCTATTGGTTACCAGTGTATTTTTCTACCGTAGTACTGAGTTATATCGTTTTATAAGAAAAGTATGACTGCGACAGGAAATAAGGCAGTCATGAATTTCAGAGCCAGAATGTGTCAAGATTCTCTATCATGCTGACTGCAAACTCTTGAAACACAGTGAACAGCTGTAGCTTTGGTACCTAGTTATGTTGCGAGTGCTAATACTCTAATGGTTACCAGTGTATTTTTGTGCCATGGTATTTAGTTATATCGTTTTATAAGTATAGTATGACGGCGACAGGAAATAAGGCAGCCATGAGTTTGAGAGTCAGAAGCGGTCAAGATTCTCTATCATGCTGACTGAAAACTGTTGGAACACAGTAAACAGCTTTAGCTTTGGTACCTATTTTTGTTGAGAGTACTAATACTCTATTCGTTAACAGGGTATTTTTCAGGAATGCTATCATGTTGTAAAGTTTTATAAATATAGTATGACTGCGACAGGAAATAAGGCAGTCATGAATTTCAGAGTCAGAATGTGTCAAGATTCTCTATCATGCTGACTGAAAACTGAGGAAACACAGTAAACAGCTTTAGCTTTGGTACCTATTTTTGTTGAGAGTACTAATACTCTATTCGTAACCAGGGTATTTTTCAGGAATGCTATCGTGTTATAAAGTTTTATAAGTATAGTATGACTGCGACAGGAAATAAGGCAGCCATGAGTTTGAGAGTCAGAATGTGTCAAGATTATCGATCATGCTGACTGAAAACTGTTGAAACACAGTAAACAGCTGTAGCTTTGGTACCTATTTTTGTTGAGAGTGCTAATACTCTATTGGTTACCAGTGTATTTTTCTATCGTAGTACTGAGTTATATCGTTTCAAAAGAAAAGTATGACTGCGACAGAAAATAAGGCAGCCATGAATTTCAGAGTCAGAATGTGTCAAGATTCTCTATCATGCTGACTGAAAACTGTTGGAACACAGTAAACAGCTGTAGCTTTGGTACCTATTTTTGTTGAGAGTACTAATACTCTATTCGTTACCAGGGTAATTTTCAACAATGCTATCGTGTTAAAACGTTTTATAAGTATAGTATGACTGCGACTGGAAATAAGGTAGCCATGAGTTTGAGAGTCAGAATGTGTCAAGATTCTTTATCATGCTGACTGAAAACTGTTGAAACACAGTAATCAGCTGTAGCTTTGGTACCTATTTTTGTTGAGAGTACTAATACTCTATTCGTTACCAGGGTATTTTTCAGGAATGCTATCGTGTTATAAAGTTTTATAAGTATAGTATGACTGCGACAGGAAATAAGGCAGTCATGTATTTCAGAGTCAGAATGTGTCAAGATTCTCTATCATGCTGACTGAAAACTGAGGAAACACAGTAAACAGCTTTAGCTTTGGTACCTATTTTTGTTGAGAGTACTAATACTCTATTCGTAACCAGGGTATTTTTCAGGAATGCTATCGTGTTAAAACGTTTTATAAGTATAGTATGACTGCGACTGGAAATAAGGTAGCCATGAGTTTGAGAGTCAGAATGTGTCAAGATTCTTTATCATGCTGACTGAAAACTGTTGAAACACAGTAATAAGCTGTAGCTTTGGTACCTATTTTTGTTGAGAGTACTAATACTCTATTCGTTACCAGGGTATTTTTCAACAATGCTATTGTGTTACATCACTTTATATGTATAGTATGACTGCGACAAGAAATAAGGCAGCCAAGACAAGAATTTTAGAGACAGAATGTGTCAAGACTCCCTATCATGTTTATATTTATTTATTGGTGGTTAAGGTCACATATTTCTGCACAATGGCTAACCATGACTTTGATAGTTTTACGGATGGAGGAAGCCGGAGTACCCGGAGAGAACCACTGAGCAATGGCGAGCAACTGCCAGCTCCCCAAGATAACTCCACACAAGCAGGGTTAGCATTGGTTGAAGATAGGTGCACCATCGAAGTGCAGTACGCCTTAGTACACAACGTCACCGTGCCCCCATGTGGGCAATGGGTGTGAAGTGTCTTGCCCAAGGACACAATGCGGTGGCCGCAGGAGGGATTCGAACTGAGGACCTCTCGGCTTGCAGCCTGCACCTCTACTAACTGAGCCACCGTGCCCCCAGATTCCCTATCATGCTGACTGAAAACTGTTGAAACGCAGTGAACAGCTGTAGCTTTGGTACCAAGTTATGTTGAGAGTACTAATACTTTATTGGTTACCAGTGTATTGTTCTACCGTGGTATTGAGATATATTGATTATAAGTATAGTATGACTGCGACAGGAAATAAGGCAGCCATGAATTTGAGAGTCAGAATGTGAAAAGATACTCTATCATGCTGACTGAAAACTGTAGAAACACAGTGAACAGCTGTAGCTTTGGTACCTATTTTTGTTGGTAGTACTTATACTCTATTCGTAACCAGGGTATTTTTCAACAATGGTATTGTGATATATCGTTTTATAAGTATAGAATGACTGCGACAGGAAATAAGGCAGCCATAAATTTGAGAGTCAGAATGTGTCAAGATTCTCTATCATGCTGACTGAAAACTGTGGAAACACAGTGAACAGCTGTAGCTTTGGTACCTATTTTTGTTGGTAGTACTTATACTCTATTCGTAACCAGGGTATTTTTCAACAATGGTATTGTGATATATCGTTTTATAAGTATAGAATGACTGCAACAGGAAATAAGGCAGCCATAAATTTGAGAGTCAGAATGTGTCAAGATTCTCTATCATACTGACTGAAAACTGTGGAAACACAGTGAACAGCTGTAGCTTTGGTACCTATTTTTGTTGGTAGTACTTATACTCTATTCGTAACCAGGGTATTTTTCAACTATGGTATTGTGATATATCGTTTTATAAGTATAGAATGACTGCGACAGGACATAAGACAGCCATGAATTTGAGAGTCAGAATGTGTCAAGATTCTCTGTCATGCTGACTGAAAACAGTTGAAACACAGTAAACAGCTGTAGCTTTGGTACCTGTGTTTGCTGAGAGTACTAATACTCTATTCGTTAGCAGTGTATTTTTCAACAATGGTATTGTGTTACATCGTTTTATGAGTATAGTATGACTGTGACAGGAAACAAGGCAGCCATGAATTTGAGAGTCAGCATGTGTCAAGATTCTCTATCATGCTGACTGAAAACAGTTGAAACACAGTAAACAGCTGTAGCTTTGGTACCTAGTTATTTTGAGAGTACTAATACTCTATTGGTTACCAATGGATTTTTCTACCGTGGTATCAAGTTATATCATTTAATAAGTATAGTATGACTGCGACAGGAAATAAGGCAGCCATTAGTTTAGAGACAGAATGGGTCAAGATTCTCTATCATGCTGACTGAAAACTCTTGAAACACAGTAAACAGCTGTAGCTTTGGTCCTATTTTTGTGGAGGGTACTAATTCTCTATTCGTTACCAGGGTATTTTTCAACAATGATATTGTGTTATATTATTTTATAAGTCTAGTATGACTGCGACAGGAAATGAGACGGCCATAAAACTGAGAGTCAGAATGTGTCAAGATTATCGATCATGCTGACTGAAAACTGTTGAAACACAGTAAACAGCTGCAGCTTTGATACCTATTTTTGTTGAGAGTACTAATACTCTATTCGTTACCAGGAATGAATGAACGAATGAATGGTTTTATTCAGTAGTGCTACAGGTATACAATCAAATCCAAAAATATACATAGAGGTAACATTATTCACAGCTACATGATTGCACCACGGGGAGATGGCGTAGCCACTAGTGGCTGTCTTCCCGCTGTTCCCATAAAAAAAAAAAAGATCAAGGATATTTTTTAACAATGGTATGTGTTATATCTTTTTATAAGTATAGTATAACTGCGACTGGAAATAAGGCAGCCATGAATTTGAGAGTCAGCATGTGTCAAGATTCTCTATCATGCTGACTAAAAACTGTTGAAAAACAGTAAACAGCTGTAGCTTTGGTACCTATTTTTATTGAGAGTACTAATACTCTATTTGTTACCAGGGTTTTTTTCAACAATGGTAGTGTGGTATATCGTTTTATAAGTATGGTATGACTGCAACAGGAAATAAGGCAGCCATGAGTTTGAGAGTCAGAATGTGTCAAGATACTCTATCATGCTGACTGAAAACTGTTGAAACACAGTAAACAGCTGTAGCTTTGGTATCTCGTTATGTTGAGAGTACTAATACTCTAGTGGTTACCAGTGTATTTTTCTACCGTAGTACTGAGTTATATCGTTTTATAAGAAAAGTATGACTGTGACAGGAAATAAGGCAGCCAGGAGTTTGAGAGTCAGAATGTATCAAGATTCTCTATCATGCTGACTGAAAACTTTTGAAACACAGTAAACAGCTGTAGCTTTGGTACCTATTTTTATTGAGAGTACTAATACTCTATTTGTTACCAGGGTTTTTTTCAACAATGATAGTGTGGTATATCGTTTTATAAGTATGGTATGACTGCAACAGGAAATAAGGCAGCCATGAGTTTGAGAGTCAGAATGTGTCAAGATACTCTATCATGCTGACTGAAAACTGTTGAAACACAGTAAACAGCTGCAGCTTTGGTACCTATTTTTGCTGAGAGTACTAATACTCTATTGGTTACCAGTGTATTTTTCTACCGTAGTACTGAGTTATATCGTTTTATAAGAAAAGTATGACTGTGACAGGAAATAAGGCAGTCATGAATTTCAGAGTCAGAATGTGTCAAGATTCTCTATCATGCTGACTGAAAACTGTTGAAACAGAGTGAACAGCTGTAGCTTTGGTACCTAGTTATGTTGCGAGTGCTAATACTCTAATGGTTACCAGTGTATTTTTGTGCCATGGTATTTAGTTATATCGTTTTATAAGTATAGTATAGTATGACTGTGATAGGTGTCAAGATTCTCTATCATGCTGACTGAAAACTGTTGGAACACAGTAAACAGCTGTAGCTTTGGTACCTATTTTTGTTGAGAGTACTAATACTCTATTCGTTACCAGGGTAATTTTCAACAATGCTATCGTGTTAAAACGTTTTATAAGTATAGTATGACTGCGACTGGAAATAAGGTAGCCATGAGTTTGAGAGTCAGAATGTGTCAAGATTCTTTATCATGCTGACTGAAAACTGTTGAAACACAGTAATCAGCTGTAGCTTTGGTACCTATTTTTGTTGAGAGTACTAATACTCTATTCGTTACAAGGGTATTTTTCAGGAATGCTATCGTGTTATAAAGTTTTATAAGTATAGTATGACTGCGACAGGAAATAAGGCAGTCATGTATTTCAGAGTCAGAATGTGTCAAGATTCTCTATCATGCTGACTGAAAACTGAGGAAACACAGTAAACAGCTTTAGCTTTGGTACCTATTTTTGTTGAGAGTACTAATACTCTATTCGTAACCAGGGTATTTTTCAGGAATGCTATCGTGTTAAAACGTTTTATAAGTATAGTATGACTGCGACTGGAAATAAGGTAGCCATGAGTTTGAGAGTCAGAATGTGTCAAGATTCTTTATCATGCTGACTGAAAAGTGTTGAAACACAGTAATAAGCTGTAGCTTTGGTACCTATTTTTGTTGAGAGTACTAATACTCTATTCGTTACCAGGGTATTTTTCAACAATGCTATTGTGTTACATCGCTTTATATGTATAGTATGACTGCGACAAGAAATAAGGCAGCCAAGACAAGAATTTTAGAGACAGAATGTGTCAAGACTCCCTATCATGTTTATATTTATTTATTGGTGGTTAAGGTCACATATTTCTGCACAATGGCTAACCATGACTTTGACAGTTTTACGGATGGAGGAAGCCGGAGTACCCGGAGAGAACCACTGAGCAATGGCGAGCAACTGCCAGCTCCCCAAGATAACTCCACACAAGCAGGGTTAGCATTGGTTGAATATAGGTGCACCATCGAAGTGCAGTACGCCTTAGTACACAACGTCACCGTGCCCCCATGTGGGCAATGGGTGTGAAGTGTCTTGCCCAAGGACACAATGCGGTTGCCGCAGGAGGGATTCGAACTGAGGACCTCTCGGCTTGCAGCCTGCACCTCTACTAACTGAGCCACCGTGCCCCCAGATTCCCTATCATGCTGACTGAAAACTGTTGAAACGCAGTGAACAGCTGTAGCTTTGGTACCAAGTTATGTTGAGAGTACTAATACTTTATTGGTTACCAGTGTATTGTTCTACCGTGGTATTGAGATGTATTGATTATAAGTATAGTATGACTGCGACAGGAAATAAGGCAGCCATGAATTTGAGAGTCAGAATGTGAAAAGATACTCTATCATGCTGACTGAAAACTGTGGAAACACAGTGAACAGCTGTAGCTTTGGTACCTATTTTTGTTGGTAGTACTTATACTCTATTCGTAACCAGGGTATTTTTCAACAATGGTATTGTGATATATCGTTTTATAAGTATAGAATGACTGCGACAGGAAATAAGGCAGCCATAAATTTGAGAGTCAGAATGTGTCAAGATTCTCTATCATGCTGACTGAAAACTGTGGAAACACAGTGAACAGCTGTAGCTTTGGTACCTATTTTTGTTGGTATTACTTATACTCTATTCGTAACCAGGGTATTTTTCAACAATGGTATTGTGATATATCGTTTTATAAGTATAGAATGACTGCAACAGGAAATAAGGCAGCCATAAATTTGAGAGTCAGAATGTGTCAAGATTCTCTATCATACTGACTGAAAACTGTGGAAACACAGTGAACAGCTGTAGCTTTGGTACCTATTTTTGTTGGTAGTACTTATACTCTATTCGTAACCAGGGTATTTTTCAACTATGGTATTGTGATATATCGTTTTATAAGTATAGAATGACTGCGACAGGAAATAAGACAGCCATGAATTTGAGAGTCAGAATGTGTCAAGATTCTCTGTCATGCTGACTGAAAACAGTTGAAACACAGTAAACAGCTGTAGCTTTGGTACCTGTGTTTGCTGAGAGTACTAATACTCTATTCGTTAGCAGTGTATTTTTCAACAATGGTATTGTGTTACATCGTTTTATGAGTATAGTATGACTGTGACAGGAAACAAGGCAGCCATGAATTTGAGAGTCAGCATGTGTCAAGATTCTCTATCATGCTGACTGAAAACAGTTGAAACACAGTAAACAGCTGTAGCTTTGGTACCTAGTTATTTTGAGAGTACTAATACTCTATTGGTTACCAATGGATTTTTCTACCGTGGTATCAAGTTATATCATTTAATAAGTATAGTATGACTGCGACAGGAAATAAGGCAGCCATTAGTTTAGAGACAGAATGGGTCAAGATTCTCTATCATGCTGACTGAAAACTCTTGAAACACAGTAAACAGCTGTAGCTTTGGTCCTATTTTTGTGGAGGGTACTAATTCTCTATTCGTTACCAGGGTATTTTTCAACAATGATATTGTGTTATATTATTTTATAAGTCTAGTATGACTGCGACAGGAAATGAGACGGCCATAAAACTGAGAGTCAGAATGTGTCAAGATTATCGATCATGCTGACTGAAAACTGTTGAAACACAGTAAACAGCTGCAGCTTTGATACCTATTTTTGTTGAGAGTACTAATACTCTATTCGTTACCAGGAATGAATGAACGAATGAATGGTTTTATTCAGTAGTGCTACAGGTATACAATCAAATCCAAAAATATACATAGAGGTAACATTATTCACAGCTACATGATTGCACCACAGGGAGATGGCGTAGCCACTAGTGGCTGTCTTCCCGCTGTTCCCATTTAAAAAAAAAAGAACAAGGATATTTTTTAACAATGGTATGTGTTATATCTTTTTATAAGTATAGTATAACTGCGACTGGAAATAAGGCAGCCATGAATTTGAGAGTCAGCATGTGTCAAGATTCTCTATCATGCTGACTAAAAACTGTTGAAAAACAGTAAACAGCTGTAGCTTTGGTACCTATTTTTATTGAGGGTACTAATACTCTATTTGTTACCAGGGTTTTTTTCAACAATGGTAGTGTGGTATATCGTTTTATAAGTATGGTATGACTGCAACAGGAAATAAGGCAGCCATGAGTTTGAGAGTCAGAATGTGTCAAGATACTCTATCATGCTGACTGAAAACTGTTGAAACACAGTAAACAGCTGTAGCTTTGGTATCTCGTTATGTTGAGAGTACTAATACTCTAGTGGTTACCAGTGTATTTTTCTACCGTAGTACTGAGTTATATCGTTTTATAAGAAAAGTATGACTGTGACAGGAAATAAGGCAGCCAGGAGTTTGAGAGTCAGAATGTATCAAGATTCTCTATCATGCTGACTGAAAACTTTTGAAACACAGTAAACAGCTGTAGCTTTGGTACCTATTTTTATTGAGAGTACTAATACTCTATTTGTTACCAGGGTTTTTTTCAACAATGGTAGTGTGGTATATCGTTTTATAAGTATGGTATGACTGCAACAGGAAATAAGGCAGCCATGAGTTTGAGAGTCAGAATGTGTCAAGATACTCTATCATGCTGACTGAAAACTGTTGAAACACAGTAAACAGCTGCAGCTTTGGTACCTATTTTTGCTGAGAGTACTAATACTCTATTGGTTACCAGTGTATTTTTCTACCGTAGTACTGAGTTATATCGTTTTATAAGAAAAGTATGACTGTGACAGGAAATAAGGCAGTCATGAATTTCAGAGTCAGAATGTGTCAAGATTCTCTATCATGCTGACTGAAAACTGTTGAAACAGAGTGAACAGCTGTAGCTTTGGTACCTAGTTATGTTGCGAGTGCTAATACTCTAATGGTTACCAGTGTATTTTTGTGCCATGGTATTTAGTTATATCGTTTTATAAGTATAGTATAGTATGACTGTGATAGGTGTCAAGATTCTCTATCATGCTGACTGAAAACTGTTGGAACACAGTAAAAAGCTGTAGCTTTGGTACCTATTTTTGTTGAAAGTACTAATACTCTATTCGTTACCAGGGTATTTTTCAGGAATGCTATCGTGTTATAAAGTTTTATAAGTATAGTATGACTGCGACAGGAAATAAGGCAGTCATGTATTTCAGAGTCAGAATGTGTCAAGATTCTCTATCATGCTGCCTGAAAACTGAGGAAACACAGTAAACAGCTTTAGCTTTGGTACCTATTTTTGTTGAGAGTACTAATACTCTATTCGTAACCAGGGTATTTTTCAGGAATGCTATCGTGTTAAAACGTTTTATAAGTATAGTATGACTGCGACAGGAAATAAGGTAGCCATGAGTTTGAGAGTCAGAATGTGTCAAGATTCTTTATCATGCTGACTGAAAAGTGTTGAAACACAGTAATAAGCTGTAGCTTTGGTACCTATTTTTGTTGAGAGTACTAATACTCTATTCGTTACCAGGGTATTTTTCAACAATGCTATTGTGTTACATCGCTTTATATGTATAGTATGACTGCGACAAGAAATAAGGCAGCCAAGACAAGAATTTTAGAGACAGAATGTGTCAAGACTCCCTATCATGTTTATATTTATTTATTGGTGGTTAAGGTCACATATTTCTGCACAATGGCTAACCATGACTTTGACAGTTTTACGGATGGAGGAAGCCGGAGTACCCGGAGAGAACCACTGAGCAACGGCGAGCAACTGCCAGCTCCCCAAGATAACAACTCCACACAAGCAGGGTTAGCATTGGTTGAAGATAGGTGCACCATCGAAGTGCAGTACGCCTTAGTACACAACGTCACCGTGCCCCCATGTGGGCAATGGGTGTGAAGTGTCTTGCCCAAGGACACAACGCGGTTGCCGCAGGAGGGATTCGAACTGAGGACCTCTCGGCTTGCAGCCTGCACCTCTACTAACTGAGCCACCGTGCCCCCAGATTCCCTGTCATGCTGACTGAAAACTGTTGAAGCGCAGTGAACAGCTGTAGCTTTGGTACCAAGTTATGTTGAGAGTACTAATACTTTAATGGTTACCAGTGTATTGTTCTACCGTGGTATTGAGATATATTGATTATAAGTATAGTATGACTGCGACAGGAAATAAGGCCGCCATGAATTTGAGAGTCAGAATGTGAAAAGATACTCTATCATGCTGACTGAAAACTGTGGAAACACAGTGAACAGCTGTAGCTTTGGTACCTATTTTTGTTGGTAGTACTTATACTCTATTCGTAACCAGGGTATTTTTCAACAATGGTATTGTGATATATCGTTTTATAAGTACAGAATGACTGTGACAGGAAATAAGGCAGCCATAAATTTGAGAGTCAGAATGTGTCAAGATTCTCTATCATGCTGACTGAAAACTGTGGAAACACAGTGAACAGCTGTAGCTTTGGTACCTATTTTTGTTGGTAGTACTTATACTCTATTCGTAACCAGGGTATTTTTCAACAATGGTATTGTGATATATCGTTTTATAAGTATAGAATGACTGCGACAGGAAATAAGGCAGCCATAAATTTGAGAGTCAGAATGTGTCAAGATTCTCTATCATACTGACTGAAAACTGTGGAAACACAGTGAACAGCTGTAGCTTTGGTACCTATTTTTGTTGGTAGTACTTATACTCCATTCGTAACCAGGGTATTTTTCAACTATGGTACTGTGATATATCGTTTTATAAGTATAGAATGACTGCGACAGGAAATAAGACAGCCATGAATTTGAGAGTCAGAATGTGTCAAGATTCTCTGTCATGCTGACTGAAAACAGTTGAAACACAGTAAACAGCTGTAGCTTTGGTACCTGTGTTTGCTGAGAGTACTAATACTCTATTCGTTAGCAGTGTATTTTTCAACAATGGTATTGTGTTACATCGTTTTATGAGTATAGTATGACTGTGACAGGAAACAAGGCAGCCATGAATTTGAGAGTCAGCATGTGTCAAGATTCTCTATCATGCTGACTGAAAACAGTTGAAACACAGTAAACAGCTGTAGCTTTGGTACCTAGTTATTTTGAGAGTACTAATACTCTATTGGTTACCAATGGATTTTTCTACCGTGGTATCAAGTTATATCATTTAATAAGTATAGTATGACTGCGACAGGAAATAAGGCAGCCATGAGTTTGAGAGACAGAATGGGTCAAGATTCTCTATCATGCTGACTGAAAACTCTTGAAACACAGTAAACAGCTGTAGCTTTGTTCCTATTTTTGTGGAGGGTACTAATTCTCTATTCGTTACCAGGGTATTTTTCAATAATGATATTGTGTTATATTATTTTATAAGTCTAGTATGACTGCGACAGGAAATGAGACGGCCATAAAACTGAGAGTCAGAATGTGTCAAGATTATCGATCATGCTGACTGAAAACTGTTGAAACACAGTAAACAGCTGCAGCTTTGATACCTATTTTTGTTGAGAGTACTAATACTCTATTCGTTACCAGGAATGAATGAATGAATGAATGAATGGTTTTATTCAGTAGTGCTACATGTATACAATCAAATCCAAAAATATACATAGAGGTAACATTATTCACAGCTACATGATTGCAGCACAGGGAGATGGCATAGCCACTAGTGGCTGTCTTCCCGCCGTTCCCGTTTAAAAAAAAAAGAACAAGGATATTTTTTAACAATGGTATGTGTTATATCTTTTTATAAGTATAGTATAACTGCGACTGGAAACAAGGCAGCCATGAATTTGAGAGTCAGCATGTGTCAAGATTCTCTATCATGCTGACTAAAAACTGTTGAAAAACAGTAAACAGCTGTAGCTTTGGTATCTCGTTATGTTGAGAGTACTAATACTCTATTGGTTAGCAGTGTATTTTTCTATTGTGCTATTGAGTTATATCATGTAATAAGTATAGTATGACTGCGACAGGAAATAAGGCAGCCAGGAGTTTGAGAGTCAGAATGTATCAAGATTCTCTATCATGCTGACTGAAAACTTTTGAAACACAGTAAACAGCTGTAGCTTTGGTACCTATTTTTGTTGAGAGTACTAATACTCTATTTGTTACCAGGGTATTTTTCAGGAATGCTATCGTGTTATAAAGTTTTATAAGTATAGTATGACTGCGACAGGAAATAAGGCAGCCATGAGTTTGAGAGTCAGAATGTGTCAAGATACTCTATCATGCTGACTGAAAACTGTTGAAACACAGTAAACAGCTGCAGCTTTGGTACCTATTTTTGCTGAGAGTACTAATACTCTATTGGTTACCAGTGTATTTTTCTACCGTAGTACTGAGTTATATCGTTTTATAAGAAAAGTATGACTGCGACAGGAAATAAGGCTGTCATGAATTTCAGAGTCAGAATGTGTCAAGTTTCTCTATCATGCTGACTGAAAACTGTTGAAACAGAGTGAACAGCTGTAGCTTTGGTACCTAGTTATGTTGCGAGTGCTAATACTCTAATGGTTACCAGTGTATTTTTGTGCCATGGTATTTAGTTATATCGTTTTATAAGTATAGTATAGTATGACTGTGATAGGTGTCAAGATTCTCTATCATGCTGACTGAAAACTGTTGGAACACAGTAAACAGCTGTAGCTTTGGTACCTATTTTTGTTGAAAGTACTAATACTCTATTCGTTACCAGGGTATTTTTCAGGAATGCTATTGTGTTATAAAGTTTTATAAGTATAGTATGACTGCGACAGGAAATAAGACAGCCATGAGTTGGAGAGTCAGAATGTGTCAAGATTCTCTATCATGCTGACTGAAAACTGCTGAAACACAGTAAACAGCTGTAGCTTTGGTACCTATTTTTGTTGAGAGTACTAATACTCTATTGGTTACCAGTGTATTTTTCTACCGTAGTACTGAGTTATATCGTTTCAAAAGAAAAGTATGACTGCGACAGAAAATAGGGCAGCCATGAATTTCAGAGTCAGAATGTGTCAAGATTCTCTAACACGCTGACTGAAAACTGTTGAAACACAGTGAACAGCTGCAGCTTTGGTAGCTAGTTATGTTGCGAGTGCTAATACTCTAATAGTTACCAGAGTATTTTTGTGCCATGGTATTGAGTTATATCGTTTTATAAGTATAGTATGACTGTGACAAGAAATAAGGCAGCCAAGACAAGAATTTTAGAGACAGAATGTGTCAAGATTCCCTATAATATTTATATTTATTTATTGGTGGTTAAGGTCACATATTTCTGCACAATGGCTAACCATGACTTTGACAGTTTTACGGATGGAGAAAGCCGGAGTACCCGGAGAGAACCATCGAGCAACTGCTAGCTCCCCAACATAAAAAACTCCACACAAGCAGGGTTAGCATTGGTTGAAGATAGGTGCACCATCGAAGTGCAGTACGCCTTAGTACACAACCTCACCATGCCCCCACATGGGCAATGGGGGTGAAGTGTCTTGCCCAAGGACACAACGCGGTTGCCGCAGGAGGGATTCGAACCGAGGACCTCTCGGCTTGCAGCCTGCACCTCTACTAACTGAGCCACCGTGCCCCCAGATTCCCTATCATGCTGACTGAAAACTGTTGAAACGCAGTGAACAGCTGTAGCTTTGGTACCAAATTATGTTGAGAGTACTAATACTTTATTGGTTACCAGTGTTTTGTTCTACCGTGGTATTGAGATATATTGATTTATAAGTATAGTATGACTGCGACAGGAAATAAGGCAGCCATGAATTTGAGAGTCAGAATGTGAAAAGATACTCTATCATGCTGACTGAAAACTGTGGAAACACAGTGAGCAGCTGTAGCTTTGGTACCTATTTTTGTTGGTAGTACTTATACTCTATTCGTAACCAGGGTATTTTTCAACAATGGTATTGTGATATATTGTTTTATAAGTATAGAATGACTGCGACAGGAAATAAGGCAGCCATAAATTTGAGAGTCAGAATGTGTCAAGATTCTCTATCATGCTGACTGAAAACTGTGGAAACACAGTGAACAGCTGTAGCTTTGGCACCTATTTTTGTTGGTAGTACTTATACTCTATTCGTAACCAGGGTATTTTTCAACAATGGTATTGTGATATATCGTTTTATAAGTATAGAATGACTGCGACAGGAAATAAGGCAGCCATAAATTTGAGAGTCAGAATGTGTCAAGATTCTCTATCATGCTGACTGAAAACTGTGGAAACAGAGTGAACAGCTGTAGCTTTGGTACCTATTTTTGTTGAGAGTACTAATACTCTATTTGTTACCAGGGTATTTTTCAGGAATGCTATCGTGTTATAAAGTTTTATAAGTATAGTATGACTGCGACAGGAAATAAGGCAGCCATGAGTTTGAGAGTCAGAATGTGTCAAGATTCTCTGTCATGCTGACTGAAAACAGTTGAAACACAGTAAACAGCTGTAGCTTTGGTACCTGTGTCTGCTGAGAGTACTAATACTCTATTCGTTAGCAGTGTATTTTTCAACAATGGTATTGTGTCACATCGTTTTATGAGTATAGTATGACTGTGACAGGAAACAAGGCAGCCATGAATTTGAGAGTCAGCATGTGTCAAGATTCTCTATCAAACTGACTGAAAACAGTTGAAACACAGTAAACAGCTGTAGCTTTGGTACCTAGTTATTTTGAGAGTACTAATACTCTATTGGTTACCAATGGATTTTTCTACCGTGGTATCAAGTTATATCATTTAATAAGTATAGTATGACTGCGACAGGAAATAAGGCAGCCATGAGTTTGAGAGACAGAATGGGTCAAGATTCTCTATCATACTGACTGAAAACTCTTGAAACACAGTAAACAGCTGTAGCTTTGGTCCTATTTTTGTGGAGGGTACTAATTCTCTATTCGTTACCAGGGTATTTTTCAACAATGATATTGTGTTATATTATTTTATAAGTCTAGTATGACTGCGACAGGAAATGAGACGGCCATAAAACTGAGAGTCAGAATGTGTCAAGATTATCGATCATGCTGACTGAAAACTGTTGAAACACAGTAAACAGATGCAGCTTTGATACCTATTTTTGTTGAGAGTACTAATACTCTATTCGTTACCAGGAATGAATGAATGAATGAATGGTTTTATTCAGTAGTGCTACATGTATACAATCAAATCCAAAAATATACATAGAGGTAACATTATTCACAGCTACATGATTGCACCACAGGGAGATGGCGTAGCCACTAGTGGCTGCCTTCCCGCCGTTCCCGTTTAAAAAAAAAAGAACAAGGATATTTTTTAACAATGGTATGTGTTATATCTTTTTATAAGTATAGTATAACTGCGACTGGAAATAAGGCAGCCATGAATTTGAGAGTCAGCATGTGTCAAGATTCTCTATCATGCTGAGTAAAAACTGTTGAAAAACAGTAAACAGCTGTAGCTTTGGTATCTCGTTATGTTGAGAGTACTAATACTCTATTGGTTAGCAGTGTATTTTTCTACTGTGCTATTGAGTTACATCATGTAATAAGTATAGTATGACTGCGACAGGAAATAAGGCAGCCAGGAGTTTGAGAGTCAGAATGTATCAAGATTCTCTATCATGCTGACTGAAAACTTTTGAAACACAGTAAACAGCTGTAGCTTTGGTACCTATTTTTGTTGAGAGTACTAATACTCTATTTGTTACCAGGGTTTTTTTCAACAATGGTAGTGTGGTATATCGTTTTATAAGTATGGTATGACTGCAACAGGAAATAAGGCAGCCATGAGTTTGAGAGTCAGAATGTGTCAAGATACTCTATCATGCTGACTGAAAACTGTTGAAACACAGTAAACAGCTGCAGCTTTGGTACCTATTTTTGCTGAGAGTACTAATACTCTATTGGTTACCAGTGTATTTTTCTACCGTAGTACTGAGTTATATCGTTTTATAAGAAAATTATGACTGTGACAGGAAATACGGCAGTCATGAATTTCAGAGTCAGAATGTGTCAAGATTCTCTATCATGCTGACTGAAAACTGTTGAAACAGAGTGAACAGCTGTAGCTTTGGTACCTAGTTATGTTGCGAGTGCTAATACTCTAATGGTTACCAGTGTATTTTTGTGCCATGGTATTTAGTTATATCGTTTTATAAGTATAGTATAGTATGACTGTGATAGGTGTCAAGATTCTCTATCATGCTGACTGAAAACTGTTGGAACACAGTAAAAAGCTGTAGCTTTGGTACCTATTTTTGTTGAAAGTACTAATACTCTATTCGTTACCAGGGTATTTTTCAGGAATGCTATCATGTTATAAAGTTTTATAAGTATAGTATGACTGCGACAGGAAATAAGGCAGTCATGTATTTCAGAGTCAGAATGTGTCAAGATTCTCTATCATGCTGACTGAAAACTGAGGAAACACAGTAAACAGCTTTAGCTTTGGTACCTATTTTTGTTGAGAGTACTAATACTCTATTCGTAACCAGGGTATTTTTCAGGAATGCTATCATGTTAAAACGTTTTATAAGTATAGTATGACTGCGACAGGAAATAAGGTAGCCATGAGTTTGAGAGTCAGAATGTGTCAAGATTCTCTATCATGCTGACTGAAAACTGTTGAAACACAGTAAACAGCTGTAGCTTTGGTACCTATTTTTGTTGAGAGTACTAATACTCTATTGGTTACCAGTGTATTTTTCTATCGTAGTACTGAGTTATATCGTTTCAAAAGAAAAGTATGACTGCGACAGAAAATAAGGCAGCCATGAATTTCAGAGTCAGAATGTGTCAAGATTCTCTAACACGCTGACTGAAAACTGTTGAAACACAGTGAACAGCTGCAGCTTTGGTACCTAGTTATGTTGGGAGTACTAATACTCCAATGGTTACCAGTGTATTTTTAAGCCATGATATTGAGTTATATCGTTTTCTAAGTATAGCATGGCTGCGACTGGAAATGAGGCAGCCATGAGTTTAAGAGTCAGAATGTGTCAAGATTCTCTATCATGCTTACAGAAAACTGTGGAAGCACAGTGAACAGTTGTAGCTTTGGTACCTAGCTATGTTGAGAGTACTAATATTCTATTGGTTACCAGTGTATTTTTCTACCGTAGTACTGAGTTATATCGTTTTATAAGAAAAGTATGACTGCGACAGGAAATAAGGCAGTCATGAATTTCAGAGCCAGAATGTGTCAAGATTCTCTATCATGCTGACTGCAAACTCTTGAAACACAGTGAACAGCTGTAGCTTTGGTACCTAGTTATGTTGCGAGTGCTAATACTCTAATGGTTACCAGTGTATTTTTGTGCCATGGTATTTAGTTATATCGTTTTATGAGTATAGTATGACGGCGACAGGAAATAAGGCAGCCATGAGTTTGAGAGTCAGAAGCGGTCAAGATTCTCTATCATGCTGACTGAAAACTGTTGGAACACAGTAAACAGCTTTAGCTTTGGTACCTATTTTTGTTGAGAGTACTAATACTCTATTCGTTAACAGGGTATTTTTCAAGAATGCTATCATGTTGTAAAGTTTTATAAATATAGTATGACTGCGACAGGAAATAAGGCAGTCATGAATTTCAGAGTCAGAATGTGTCAAGATTCTCTATCATGCTGACTGAAAACTGAGGAAACACAGTAAACAGCTTTAGCTTTGGTACCTATTTTTGTTGAGAGTACTAATACTCTATTCGTAACCAGGGTATTTTTCAGGAATGCTATCGTGTTATAAAGTTTTATAAGTATAGTATGACTGCGACAGGAAATAAGGCAGCCATGAGTTTGAGAGTCAGAATGTGTCAACATTCTCTATCATGCTGACTGAAAACTGTTGAAACACAGTAAACAGCTGTAGCTTTGGTACCTATTTTTGTTGAGAGTGCTAATACTCGATTGGTTACCAGTGTATTTTTCTATCGTAGTACTGAGTTATATCGTTTCAAAAGAAAAGTATGACTGCGACAGAAAATAAGGCAGCCATGAATTTCAGAGTCAGAATGTGTCAAGATTCTCTATCATGCTGACTGAAAACTGTTGGAACACAGTAAACAGCTGTAGCTTTGGTACCTATTTTTGTTGAGAGTACTAATACTCTATTCGTTACCAGGGTAATTTTCAACAATGCTATCGTGTTAAAACGTTTTATAAGTATAGTATGACTGCGACTGGAAATAAGGTAGCCATGAGTTTGAGAGTCAGAATGTGTCAAGATTCTTTATCATGCTGACTGAAAACTGTTGAAACACAGTAATCAGCTGTAGCTTTGGTACCTATTTTTGTTGAGAGTACTAATACTCTATTCGTTACCAGGGTATTTTTCAGGAATGCTATCGTGTTATAAAGTTTTATAAGTATAGTATGACTGCGACAGGAAATAAGGCAGTCATGTATTTCAGAGTCAGAATGTGTCAAGATTCTCTATCATGCTGACTGAAAACTGAGGAAACACAGTAAACAGCTTTAGCTTTGGTACCTATTTTTGTTGAGAGTACTAATACTCTATTCGTAACCAGGGTATTTTTCAGGAATGCTATCGTGTTAAAACGTTTTATAAGTATAGTATGACTGCGACTGGAAATAAGGTAGCCATGAGTTTGAGAGTCAGAATGTGTCAAGATTCTTTATCATGCTGACTGAAAACTGTTGAAACACAGTAATAAGCTGTAGCTTTGGTACCTATTTTTGTTGAGAGTACTAATACTCTATTCGTTAGCAGTGTATTTTTCAACAATGGTATTGTGTTACATCGTTTTATGAGTATAGTATGACTGTGACAGGAAACAAGGCAGCCATGAGTTTGAGAGTCAGCATGTGTCAAGATTCTCTATCATGCTGACTGAAAACAGTTGAAACACAGTAAACAGCTGTAGCTTTGGTACCTAGTTATTTTGAGAGTACTAATACTCTATTGGTTACCAATGGATTTTTCTACCGTGGTATCAAGTTATATCATTTAATAAGTATAGTATGACTGCGACAGGAAATAAGGCAGCCATTAGTTTAGAGACAGAATGGGTCAAGATTCTCTATCATGCTGACTGAAAACTCTTGAAACACAGTAAACAGCTGTAGCTTTGGTTCTATTTTTGTGGAGGGTACTAATTCTCTATTCGTTACCAGGGTATTTTTCAACAATGATATTGTGTTATATTATTTTATAAGTCTAGTATGACTGCGACAGGAAATGAGACGGCCATAAAACTGAGAGTCAGAATGTGTCAAGATTATCGATCATGCTGACTGAAAACTGTTGAAACACAGTAAACAGCTGCAGCTTTGATACCTATTTTTGTTGAGAGTACTAATACTCTATTCGTTACCAGGAATGAATGAACGAATGAATGGTTTTATTCAGTAGTGCTGCAGGTATACAATCAAATCCAAAAATATACATAGAGGTAACATTATTCACAGCTACATGATTGCACCACGGGGAGATGGCGTAGCCACTAGTGGCTGTCTTCCCGCTGTTCCCATTTAAAAAAAAAAGAACAAGGATATTTTTTAACAATGGTATGTGTTATATCTTTTTATAAGTATAGTATAACTGCGACTGGAAATAAGGCAGCCATGAATTTGAGAGTCAGCATGTGTCAAGATTCTCTATCATGCTGACTAAAAACTGTTGAAAAACAGTAAACAGCTGTAGCTTTGGTACCTATTTTTATTGAGAGTACTAATACTCTATTTGTTACCAGGGTTTTTTTCAACAATGGTAGTGTGGTATATCGTTTTATAAGTATGGTATGACTGCAACAGGAAATAAGGCAGCCATGAGTTTGCGAGTCAGAATGTGTCAAGATACTCTATCATGCTGACTGAAAACTGTTGAAACACAGTAAACAGCTGTAGCTTTGGTATCTCGTTATGTTGAGAGTACTAATACTCTAGTGGTTACCAGTGTATTTTTCTACCGTAGTACTGAGTTATATCGTTTTATAAGAAAAGTATGACTGTGACAGGAAATAAGGCAGCCAGGAGTTTGAGAGTCAGAATGTATCAAGATTCTCTATCATGCTGACTGAAAACTTTTGAAACACAGTAAACAGCTGAAGCTTTGGTACCTATTTTTATTGAGAGTACTAATACTCTATTTGTTACCAGGGTTTTTTTCAACAATGGTAGTGTGGTATATCGTTTTATAAGTATGGTATGACTGCAACAGGAAATAAGGCAGCCATGAGTTTGAGAGTCAGAATGTGTCAAGATACTCTATCATGCTGACTGAAAACTGTTGAAACACAGTAAACAGCTGCAGCTTTGGTACCTATTTTTGCTGAGAGTACTAATACTCTATTGGTTACCAGTGTATTTTTCTACCGTAGTACTGAGTTATATCGTTTTATAAGAAAAGTATGACTGTGACAGGAAATAAGGCAGTCATGAATTTCAGAGTCAGGATGTGTCAAGATTCTCTATCATGCTGACTGAAAACTGTTGAAACAGAGTGAACAGCTGTAGCTTTGGTACCTAGTTATGTTGCGAGTGCTAATACTCTAATGGTTACCAGTGTATTTTTGTGCCATGGTATTTAGTTATATCGTTTTATAAGTATAGTATAGTATGACTGTGATAGGTGTCAAGATTCTCTATCATGCTGACTGAAAACTGTTGGAACACAGTAAACAGCTGTAGCTTTGGTACCTATTTTTGTTGAGAGTACTAATACTCTATTCGTTACCAGGGTAATTTTCAACAATGCTATCGTGTTAAAACGTTTTATAAGTATAGTATGACTGCGACTGGAAATAAGGTAGCCATGAGTTTGAGAGTCAGAATGTGTCAAGATTCTTTATCATGCTGACTGAAAACTGTTGAAACACAGTAATCAGCTGTAGCTTTGGTACCTATTTTTGTTGAGAGTACTAATACTCTATTCGTTACAAGGGTATTTTTCAGGAATGCTATCGTGTTATAAAGTTTTATAAGTATAGTATGACTGCGACAGGAAATAAGGCAGTCATGTATTTCAGAGTCAGAATGTGTCAAGATTCTCTATCATGCTGACTGAAAACTGAGGAAACACAGTAAACAGCTTTAGCTTTGGTACCTATTTTTGTTGAGAGTACTAATACTCTATTCGTAACCAGGGTATTTTTCAGGAATGCTATCGTGTTAAAACGTTTTATAAGTATAGTATGACTGCGACTGGAAATAAGGTAGCCATGAGTTTGAGAGTCAGAATGTGTCAAGATTCTTTATCATGCTGACTGAAAAGTGTTGAAACACAGTAATAAGCTGTAGCTTTGGTACCTATTTTTGTTGAGAGTACTAATACTCTATACGTTACCAGGGTATTTTTCAACAATGCTATTGTGTTACATCGCTTTATATGTATAGTATGACTGCGACAAGAAATAAGGCAGCCAAGACAAGAATTTTAGAGACAGAATGTGTCAAGACTCCCTATCATGTTTATATTTATTTATTGGTGGTTAAGGTCACATATTTCTGCACAATGGCTAACCATGACTTTGAAAGTTTTACGGATGGAGGAAGCCGGAGTACCCGGAGAGAACCACTGAGCAATGGCGAGCAACTGCCAGCTCCCCAAGATAACTCCACACAAGCAGGGTTAGCATTGGTTGAAGATAGGTGCACCATCGAAGTGCAGTACGCCTTAGTACACAACGTCACCGTGCCCCCATGTGGGCAATGGGTGTGAAGTGTCTTGCCCAAGGACACAATGCGGTTGCCGCAGGAGGGATTCGAACTGAGGACCTCTCGACTTGCAGCCTGCACCTCTACTAACTGAGCCACCGTGCCCCCAGATTCCCTATCATGCTGACTGAAAACTGTTGAAACGCAGTGAACAGCTGTAGCTTTGGTACCAAGTTATGTTGAGAGTACTAATACTTTATTGGTTACCAGTGTATTGTTCTACCGTGGTATTGAGATATATTGATTATAAGTATAGTATGACTGCGACAGGAAATAAGGCAGCCATGAATTTGAGAGTCAGAATGTGAAAAGATACTCTATCATGCTGACTGAAAACTGTGGAAACACAGTGAACAGCTGTAGCTTTGGTACCTATTTTTGTTGGTAGTACTTATACTCTATTCGTAACCAGGGTATTTTTCAACAATGGTATTGTGATATATCGTTTTATAAGTATAGAATGACTGCGACAGGAAATAAGGCAGCCATAAATTTGAGAGTCAGAATGTGTCAAGATTCTCTATCATGCTGACTGAAAACTGTGGAAACACAGTGAACAGCTGTAGCTTTGGTACCTATTTTTGTTGGTAGTACTTATACTCTATTCGTAACCAGGGTATTTTTCAACAATGGTATTGTGATATATCGTTTTATAAGTATAGAATGACTGCAACAGGAAATAAGGCAGCCATAAATTTGAGAGTCAGAATGTGTCAAGATTCTCTATCATACTGACTGAAAACTGTGGAAACACAGTGAACAGCTGTAGCTTTGGTACCTATTTTTGTTGGTAGTACTTATACTCTATTCGTAACCAGGGTATTTTTCAACTATGGTATTGTGATATATCGTTTTATAAGTATAGAATGACTGCGACAGGAAATAAGACTGCCATGAATTTGAGAGTCAGAATGTGTCAAGATTCTCTGTCATGCTGACTGAAAACAGTTGAAACACAGTAAACAGCTGTAGCTTTGGTACCTGTGTTTGCTGAGAGTACTAATACTCTATTCGTTAGCAGTGTATTTTTCAACAATGGTATTGTGTTACATCGTTTTATGAGTATAGTATGACTGTGACAGGAAACAAGGCAGCCATGAATTTGAGAGTCAGCATGTGTCAAGATTCTCTATCATGCTGACTGAAAACAGTTGAAACACAGTAAACAGCTGTAGCTTTGGTACCTAGTTATTTTGAGAGTACTAATACTCTATTGGTTACCAATGGATTTTTCTACCGTGGTATCAAGTTATATCATTTAATAAGTATAGTATGACTGCGACAGGAAATAAGGCAGCCATTAGTTTAGAGACAGAATGGGTCAAGATTCTCTATCATGCTGACTGAAAACTCTTGAAACACAGTAAACAGCTGTAGCTTTGGTCCTATTTTTGTGGAGGGTACTAATTCTCTATTCGTTACCAGGGTATTTTTCAACAATGATATTGTGTTATATTATTTTATAAGTCTAGTATGACTGCGACAGGAAATGAGACGGCCATAAAACTGAGAGTCAGAATGTGTCAAGATTATCGATCATGCTGACTGAAAACTGTTGAAACACAGTAAACAGCTGCAGCTTTGATACCTATTTTTGTTGAGAGTACTAATACTCTATTCGTTACCAGGAATGAATGAACGAATGAATGGTTTTATTCAGTAGTGCTACAGGTATACAATCAAATCCAAAAATATACATAGAGGTAACATTATTCACAGCTACATGATTGCACCACAGGGAGATGGCGTAGCCACTAGTGGCTGTCTTCCCGCTGTTCCCATTTAAAAAAAAAAGAACAAGGATATTTTTTAACAATGGTATGTGTTATATCTTTTTATAAGTATAGTATAACTGCGACTGGAAATAAGGCAGCCATGAATTTGAGAGTCAGCATGTGTCAAGATTCTCTATCATGCTGACTAAAAACTGTTGAAAAACAGTAAACAGCTGTAGCTTTGGTACCTATTTTTATTGAGGGTACTAATACTCTATTTGTTACCAGGGTTTTTTTCAACAATGGTAGTGTGGTATATCATTTTATAAGTATGGTATGACTGCAACAGGAAATAAGGCAGCCATGAGTTTGAGAGTCAGAATGTGTCAAGATACTCTATCATGCTGACTGAAAACTGTTGAAACACAGTAAACAGCTGTAGCTTTGGTATCTCGTTATGTTGAGAGTACTAATACTCTAGTGGTTACCAGTGTATTTTTCTACCGTAGTACTGAGTTATATCGTTTTATAAGAAAAGTATGACTGTGACAGGAAATAAGGCAGCCAGGAGTTTGAGAGTCAGAATGTATCAAGATTCTCTATCATGCTGACTGAAAACTTTTGAAACACAGTAAACAGCTGTAGCTTTGGTACCTATTTTTATTGAGAGTACTAATACTCTATTTGTTACCAGGGTTTTTTTCAACAATGGTAGTGTGGTATATCGTTTTATAAGTATGGTATGACTGCAACAGGAAATAAGGCAGCCATGAGTTTGAGAGTCAGAATGTGTCAAGATACTCTATCATGCTGACTGAAAACTGTTGAAACACAGTAAACAGCTGCAGCTTTGGTACCTATTTTTGCTGAGAGTACTAATACTCTATTGGTTACCAGTGTATTTTTCTACCGTAGTACTGAGTTATATCGTTTTATAAGAAAAGTATGACTGTGACAGGAAATAAGGCAGTCATGAATTTCAGAGTCAGAATGTGTCAAGATTCTCTATCATGCTGACTGAAAACTGTTGAAACAGAGTGAACAGCTGTAGCTTTGGTACCTAGTTATGTTGCGAGTGCTAATACTCTAATGGTTACCAGTGTATTTTTGTGCCATGGTATTTAGTTATATCGTTTTATAAGTATAGTATAGTATGACTGTGATAGGTGTCAAGATTCTCTATCATGCTGACTGAAAACTGTTGGAACACAGTAAAAAGCTGTAGCTTTGGTACCTATTTTTGTTGAAAGTACTAATACTCTATTCGTTACCAGGGTATTTTTCAGGAATGCTATCGTGTTATAAAGTTTTATAAGTATAGTATGACTGCGACAGGAAATAAGGCAGTCATGTATTTCAGAGTCAGAATGTGTCAAGATTCTCTATCATGCTGACTGAAAACTGAGGAAACACAGTAAACAGCTTTAGCTTTGGTACCTATTTTTGTTGAGAGTACTAATACTCTATTCGTAACCAGGGTATTTTTCAGGAATGCTATCGTGTTAAAACGTTTTATAAGTATAGTATGACTGCGACAGGAAATAAGGTAGCCATGAGTTTGAGAGTCAGAATGTGTCAAGATTCTTTATCATGCTGACTGAAAACTGTTGAAACACAGTAATAAGCTGTAGCTTTGGTACCTATTTTTGTTGAGAGTACTAATACTCTATTCGTTACCAGGGTATTTTTCAACAATGCTATTGTGTTACATCGCTTTATATGTATAGTATGACTGCGACAAGAAATAAGGCAGCCAAGACAAGAATTTTAGAGACAGAATGTGTCAAGACTCCCTATCATGTTTATATTTATTTATTGGTGGTTAAGGTCACATATTTCTGCACAATGGCTAACCATGACTTTGACAGTTTTACGGATGGAGGAAGCCGGAGTACCCGGAGAGAACCACTGAGCAACGGCGAGCAACTGCCAGCTCCCCAAGATAACAACTCCACACAAGCAGGGTTAGCATTGGTTGAAGATAGGTGCACCATTGAAGTGCAGTACGCCTTAGTACACAACGTCACCGTGCCCCCATGTGGGCAATGGGTGTGAAGTGTCTTGCCCAAGGACACAACGCGGTTGCCGCAGGAGGGATTCGAACTGAGGACCTCTCGGCTTGCAGCCTGCACCTCTACTAACTGAGCCACCGTGCCCCCAGATTCCCTATCATGCTGACTGAAAACTGTTGAAACGCAGTGAACAGCTGTAGCTTTGGTACCAAGTTATGTTGAGAGTACTAATACTTTATTGGTTACCAGTGTATTGTTCTACCGTGGTATTGAGATATATTGATTATAAGTATAGTATGACTGCGACAGGAAATAAGGCAGCCATGAATTTGAGAATCAGAATGTGAAAAGATACTCTATCATGCTGACTGAAAACTGTGGAAACACAGTGAACAGCTGTAGCTTTGGTACCTATTTTTGTTGGTAGTACTTATACTCTATTCGTAACCAGGGTATTTTTCAACAATGGTATTGTGATATATCGTTTTATAAGTACAGAATGACTGCGACAGGAAATAAGACAGCCACAAATTTGAGAGTCAGAATGTGTCAAGATTCTCTATCATGCTGACTGAAAACTGTGGAAACACAGTGAACAGCTGTAGCTTTGGTACCTATTTTTGTTGGTAGTACTTATACTCTATTCGTAACCAGGGTATTTTTCAACAATGGTATTGTGATATATCGTTTTATAAGTATAGAATGACTGCAACAGGAAATAAGGCAGCCATAAATTTGAGAGTCAGAATGTGTCAAGATTCTCTATCATACTGACTGAAAACTGTGGAAACACAGTGAACAGCTGTAGCTTTGGTACGTATTTTTGTTGGTAGTACTTATACTCCATTCGTAACCAGGGTATTTTTCAACTATGGTATTGTGATATATCGTTTTATAAGTATAGAATGACTGCGACAGGAAATAAGACAGCCATGAATTTGAGAGTCAGAATGTGTCAAGATTCTCTGTCATGCTGACTGAAAACAGTTGAAACACAGTAAACAGCTGTAGCTTTGGTACCTGTGTTTGCTGAGAGTACTAATACTCTATTCGTTAGCAGTGTATTTTTCAACAATGGTATTGTGTTACATCGTTTTATGAGTATAGTATGACTGTGACAGGAAACAAGGCAGCCATGAATTTGAGAGTCAGCATGTGTCAAGATTCTCTATCATGCTGACTGAAAACAGTTGAAACACAGTAAACAGCTGTAGCTTTGGTACCTAGTTATTTTGAGAGTACTAATACTCTATTGGTTACCAATGGATTTTTCTACCGTGGTATCAAGTTATATCATTTAATAAGTATAGTATGAATGCGACAGGAAATAAGGCAGCCATTAGTTTAGAGACAGAATGGGTCAAGATTCTCTATCATGCTGACTGAAAACTCTTGAAACACAGTAAACAGCTGTAGCTTTGGTCCTATTTTTGTGGAGGGTACTAATTCTCTATTCGTTACCAGGGTATTTTTCAACAATGATATTGTGCTATATTATTTTATAAGTCTAGTATGACTGCGACAGGAAATGAGACGGCCATAAAACTGAGAGTCAGAATGTGTCAAGATTATCGATCATGCTGACTGAAAACTGTTGAAACACAGTAAACAGCTGCAGCTTTGATACCTATTTTTGTTGAGAGTACTAATACTCTATTCGTTACCAGGAATGAATGAACGAATGAATGGTTTTATTCAGTAGTGCTACAGGTATACAATCAAATCCAAAAATATACATAGAGGTAACATTATTCACAGCTACATGATTGCACCACAGGGAGATGGCGTAGCCACTAGTGGCTGTCTTCCCGCTGTTCCCATTTAAAAAAAAAAGAACAAGGATATTTTTTAACAATGGTATGTGTTATATCTTTTTATAAGTATAGTATAACTGCGACTGGAAATAAGGCAGCCATGAATTTGAGAGTCAGCATGTGTCAAGATTCTCTATCATGCTGACTAAAAACTGTTGAAAAACAGTAAACAGCTGTAGCTTTGGTACCTATTTTTATTGAGGGTACTAATACTCTATTTGTTACCAGGGTTTTTTTCAACAATGGTAGTGTGGTATATCGTTTTATAAGTATGGTATGACTGCAACAGGAAATAAGGCAGCCATGAGTTTGAGAGTCAGAATGTGTCAAGATACTCTATCATGCTGACTGAAAACTGTTGAAACACAGTAAACAGCTGTAGCTTTGGTATCTCGTTATGTTGAGAGTACTAATACTCTAGTGGTTACCAGTGTATTTTTCTACCGTAGTACTGAGTTATATCGTTTTATAAGAAAAGTATGACTGTGACAGGAAATAAGGCAGCCAGGAGTTTGAGAGTCAGAATGTATCAAGATTCTCTATCATGCTGACTGAAAACTTTTGAAACACAGTAAACAGCTGAAGCTTTGGTACCTATTTTTATTGAGAGTACTAATACTCTATTTGTTACCAGGGTTTTTTTCAACAATGGTAGTGTGGTATATCGTTTTATAAGTATGGTATGACTGCAACAGGAAATAAGGCAGCCATGAGTTTGAGAGTCAGAATGTGTCAAGATACTCTATCATGCTGACTGAAAACTGTTGAAACACAGTAAACAGCTGCAGCTTTGGTACCTATTTTTGCTGAGAGTACTAATACTCTATTGGTTACCAGTGTATTTTTCTACCGTAGTACTGAGTTATATCGTTTTATAAGAAAAGTATGACTGTGACAGGAAATAAGGCAGTCATGAATTTCAGAGTCAGGATGTGTCAAGATTCTCTATCATGCTGACTGAAAACTGTTGAAACAGAGTGAACAGCTGTAGCTTTGGTACCTAGTTATGTTGCGAGTGCTAATACTCTAATGGTTACCAGTGTATTTTTGTGCCATGGTATTTAGTTATATCGTTTTATAAGTATAGTATAGTATGACTGTGATAGGTGTCAAGATTCTCTATCATGCTGACTGAAAACTGTTGGAACACAGTAAACAGCTGTAGCTTTGGTACCTATTTTTGTTGAGAGTACTAATACTCTATTCGTTACCAGGGTAATTTTCAACAATGCTATCGTGTTAAAACGTTTTATAAGTATAGTATGACTGCGACTGGAAATAAGGTAGCCATGAGTTTGAGAGTCAGAATGTGTCAAGATTCTTTATCATGCTGACTGAAAACTGTTGAAACACAGTAATCAGCTGTAGCTTTGGTACCTATTTTTGTTGAGAGTACTAATACTCTATTCGTTACAAGGGTATTTTTCAGGAATGCTATCGTGTTATAAAGTTTTATAAGTATAGTATGACTGCGACAGGAAATAAGGCAGTCATGTATTTCAGAGTCAGAATGTGTCAAGATTCTCTATCATGCTGACTGAAAACTGAGGAAACACAGTAAACAGCTTTAGCTTTGGTACCTATTTTTGTTGAGAGTACTAATACTCTATTCGTAACCAGGGTATTTTTCAGGAATGCTATCGTGTTAAAACGTTTTATAAGTATAGTATGACTGCGACTGGAAATAAGGTAGCCATGAGTTTGAGAGTCAGAATGTGTCAAGATTCTTTATCATGCTGACTGAAAAGTGTTGAAACACAGTAATAAGCTGTAGCTTTGGTACCTATTTTTGTTGAGAGTACTAATACTCTATACGTTACCAGGGTATTTTTCAACAATGCTATTGTGTTACATCGCTTTATATGTATAGTATGACTGCGACAAGAAATAAGGCAGCCAAGACAAGAATTTTAGAGACAGAATGTGTCAAGACTCCCTATCATGTTTATATTTATTTATTGGTGGTTAAGGTCACATATTTCTGCACAATGGCTAACCATGACTTTGAAAGTTTTACGGATGGAGGAAGCCGGAGTACCCGGAGAGAACCACTGAGCAATGGCGAGCAACTGCCAGCTCCCCAAGATAACTCCACACAAGCAGGGTTAGCATTGGTTGAAGATAGGTGCACCATCGAAGTGCAGTACGCCTTAGTACACAACGTCACCGTGCCCCCATGTGGGCAATGGGTGTGAAGTGTCTTGCCCAAGGACACAATGCGGTTGCCGCAGGAGGGATTCGAACTGAGGACCTCTCGACTTGCAGCCTGCACCTCTACTAACTGAGCCACCGTGCCCCCAGATTCCCTATCATGCTGACTGAAAACTGTTGAAACGCAGTGAACAGCTGTAGCTTTGGTACCAAGTTATGTTGAGAGTACTAATACTTTATTGGTTACCAGTGTATTGTTCTACCGTGGTATTGAGATATATTGATTATAAGTATAGTATGACTGCGACAGGAAATAAGGCAGCCATGAATTTGAGAGTCAGAATGTGAAAAGATACTCTATCATGCTGACTGAAAACTGTGGAAACACAGTGAACAGCTGTAGCTTTGGTACCTATTTTTGTTGGTAGTACTTATACTCTATTCGTAACCAGGGTATTTTTCAACAATGGTATTGTGATATATCGTTTTATAAGTATAGAATGACTGCGACAGGAAATAAGGCAGCCATAAATTTGAGAGTCAGAATGTGTCAAGATTCTCTATCATGCTGACTGAAAACTGTGGAAACACAGTGAACAGCTGTAGCTTTGGTACCTATTTTTGTTGGTAGTACTTATACTCTATTCGTA
The DNA here is from genome assembly GCA_031216915.1 of Pictodentalium vernedei. Classification (NCBI taxonomy): domain Eukaryota; kingdom Metazoa; phylum Mollusca; class Scaphopoda; order Dentaliida; family Dentaliidae; genus Pictodentalium; species Pictodentalium vernedei. Next base: position 459,329,565 of record CM062296.1, on the reverse strand, counting down.
ACCAGGGTATTTTTCAACAATGGTATTGTGATATATCGTTTTATAAGTATAGAATGACTGCAACAGGAAATAAGGCAGCCATAAATTTGAGAGTCAGAATGTGTCAAGATTCTCTATCATACTGACTGAAAACTGTGGAAACACAGTGAACAGCTGTAGCTTTGGTACCTATTTTTGTTGGTAGTACTTATACTCTATTCGTAACCAGGGTATTTTTCAACTATGGTATTGTGATATATCGTTTTATAAGTATAGAATGACTGCGACAGGAAATAAGACTGCCATGAATTTGAGAGTCAGAATGTGTCAAGATTCTCTGTCATGCTGACTGAAAACAGTTGAAACACAGTAAACAGCTGTAGCTTTGGTACCTGTGTTTGCTGAGAGTACTAATACTCTATTCGTTAGCAGTGTATTTTTCAACAATGGTATTGTGTTACATCGTTTTATGAGTATAGTATGACTGTGACAGGAAACAAGGCAGCCATGAATTTGAGAGTCAGCATGTGTCAAGATTCTCTATCATGCTGACTGAAAACAGTTGAAACACAGTAAACAGCTGTAGCTTTGGTACCTAGTTATTTTGAGAGTACTAATACTCTATTGGTTACCAATGGATTTTTCTACCGTGGTATCAAGTTATATCATTTAATAAGTATAGTATGACTGCGACAGGAAATAAGGCAGCCATTAGTTTAGAGACAGAATGGGTCAAGATTCTCTATCATGCTGACTGAAAACTCTTGAAACACAGTAAACAGCTGTAGCTTTGGTCCTATTTTTGTGGAGGGTACTAATTCTCTATTCGTTACCAGGGTATTTTTCAACAATGATATTGTGTTATATTATTTTATAAGTCTAGTATGACTGCGACAGGAAATGAGACGGCCATAAAACTGAGAGTCAGAATGTGTCAAGATTATCGATCATGCTGACTGAAAACTGTTGAAACACAGTAAACAGCTGCAGCTTTGATACCTATTTTTGTTGAGAGTACTAATACTCTATTCGTTACCAGGAATGAATGAACGAATGAATGGTTTTATTCAGTAGTGCTACAGGTATACAATCAAATCCAAAAATATACATAGAGGTAACATTATTCACAGCTACATGATTGCACCACAGGGAGATGGCGTAGCCACTAGTGGCTGTCTTCCCGCTGTTCCCATTTAAAAAAAAAAGAACAAGGATATTTTTTAACAATGGTATGTGTTATATCTTTTTATAAGTATAGTATAACTGCGACTGGAAATAAGGCAGCCATGAATTTGAGAGTCAGCATGTGTCAAGATTCTCTATCATGCTGACTAAAAACTGTTGAAAAACAGTAAACAGCTGTAGCTTTGGTACCTATTTTTATTGAGGGTACTAATACTCTATTTGTTACCAGGGTTTTTTTCAACAATGGTAGTGTGGTATATCATTTTATAAGTATGGTATGACTGCAACAGGAAATAAGGCAGCCATGAGTTTGAGAGTCAGAATGTGTCAAGATACTCTATCATGCTGACTGAAAACTGTTGAAACACAGTAAACAGCTGTAGCTTTGGTATCTCGTTATGTTGAGAGTACTAATACTCTAGTGGTTACCAGTGTATTTTTCTACCGTAGTACTGAGTTATATCGTTTTATAAGAAAAGTATGACTGTGACAGGAAATAAGGCAGCCAGGAGTTTGAGAGTCAGAATGTATCAAGATTCTCTATCATGCTGACTGAAAACTTTTGAAACACAGTAAACAGCTGTAGCTTTGGTACCTATTTTTATTGAGAGTACTAATACTCTATTTGTTACCAGGGTTTTTTTCAACAATGGTAGTGTGGTATATCGTTTTATAAGTATGGTATGACTGCAACAGGAAATAAGGCAGCCATGAGTTTGAGAGTCAGAATGTGTCAAGATACTCTATCATGCTGACTGAAAACTGTTGAAACACAGTAAACAGCTGCAGCTTTGGTACCTATTTTTGCTGAGAGTACTAATACTCTATTGGTTACCAGTGTATTTTTCTACCGTAGTACTGAGTTATATCGTTTTATAAGAAAAGTATGACTGTGACAGGAAATAAGGCAGTCATGAATTTCAGAGTCAGAATGTGTCAAGATTCTCTATCATGCTGACTGAAAACTGTTGAAACAGAGTGAACAGCTGTAGCTTTGGTACCTAGTTATGTTGCGAGTGCTAATACTCTAATGGTTACCAGTGTATTTTTGTGCCATGGTATTTAGTTATATCGTTTTATAAGTATAGTATAGTATGACTGTGATAGGTGTCAAGATTCTCTATCATGCTGACTGAAAACTGTTGGAACACAGTAAAAAGCTGTAGCTTTGGTACCTATTTTTGTTGAAAGTACTAATACTCTATTCGTTACCAGGGTATTTTTCAGGAATGCTATCGTGTTATAAAGTTTTATAAGTATAGTATGACTGCGACAGGAAATAAGGCAGTCATGTATTTCAGAGTCAGAATGTGTCAAGATTCTCTATCATGCTGACTGAAAACTGAGGAAACACAGTAAACAGCTTTAGCTTTGGTACCTATTTTTGTTGAGAGTACTAATACTCTATTCGTAACCAGGGTATTTTTCAGGAATGCTATCGTGTTAAAACGTTTTATAAGTATAGTATGACTGCGACAGGAAATAAGGTAGCCATGAGTTTGAGAGTCAGAATGTGTCAAGATTCTTTATCATGCTGACTGAAAACTGTTGAAACACAGTAATAAGCTGTAGCTTTGGTACCTATTTTTGTTGAGAGTACTAATACTCTATTCGTTACCAGGGTATTTTTCAACAATGCTATTGTGTTACATCGCTTTATATGTATAGTATGACTGCGACAAGAAATAAGGCAGCCAAGACAAGAATTTTAGAGACAGAATGTGTCAAGACTCCCTATCATGTTTATATTTATTTATTGGTGGTTAAGGTCACATATTTCTGCACAATGGCTAACCATGACTTTGACAGTTTTACGGATGGAGGAAGCCGGAGTACCCGGAGAGAACCACTGAGCAACGGCGAGCAACTGCCAGCTCCCCAAGATAACAACTCCACACAAGCAGGGTTAGCATTGGTTGAAGATAGGTGCACCATTGAAGTGCAGTACGCCTTAGTACACAACGTCACCGTGCCCCCATGTGGGCAATGGGTGTGAAGTGTCTTGCCCAAGGACACAACGCGGTTGCCGCAGGAGGGATTCGAACTGAGGACCTCTCGGCTTGCAGCCTGCACCTCTACTAACTGAGCCACCGTGCCCCCAGATTCCCTATCATGCTGACTGAAAACTGTTGAAACGCAGTGAACAGCTGTAGCTTTGGTACCAAGTTATGTTGAGAGTACTAATACTTTATTGGTTACCAGTGTATTGTTCTACCGTGGTATTGAGATATATTGATTATAAGTATAGTATGACTGCGACAGGAAATAAGGCAGCCATGAATTTGAGAATCAGAATGTGAAAAGATACTCTATCATGCTGACTGAAAACTGTGGAAACACAGTGAACAGCTGTAGCTTTGGTACCTATTTTTGTTGGTAGTACTTATACTCTATTCGTAACCAGGGTATTTTTCAACAATGGTATTGTGATATATCGTTTTATAAGTACAGAATGACTGCGACAGGAAATAAGACAGCCACAAATTTGAGAGTCAGAATGTGTCAAGATTCTCTATCATGCTGACTGAAAACTGTGGAAACACAGTGAACAGCTGTAGCTTTGGTACCTATTTTTGTTGGTAGTACTTATACTCTATTCGTAACCAGGGTATTTTTCAACAATGGTATTGTGATATATCGTTTTATAAGTATAGAATGACTGCAACAGGAAATAAGGCAGCCATAAATTTGAGAGTCAGAATGTGTCAAGATTCTCTATCATACTGACTGAAAACTGTGGAAACACAGTGAACAGCTGTAGCTTTGGTACGTATTTTTGTTGGTAGTACTTATACTCCATTCGTAACCAGGGTATTTTTCAACTATGGTATTGTGATATATCGTTTTATAAGTATAGAATGACTGCGACAGGAAATAAGACAGCCATGAATTTGAGAGTCAGAATGTGTCAAGATTCTCTGTCATGCTGACTGAAAACAGTTGAAACACAGTAAACAGCTGTAGCTTTGGTACCTGTGTTTGCTGAGAGTACTAATACTCTATTCGTTAGCAGTGTATTTTTCAACAATGGTATTGTGTTACATCGTTTTATGAGTATAGTATGACTGTGACAGGAAACAAGGCAGCCATGAATTTGAGAGTCAGCATGTGTCAAGATTCTCTATCATGCTGACTGAAAACAGTTGAAACACAGTAAACAGCTGTAGCTTTGGTACCTAGTTATTTTGAGAGTACTAATACTCTATTGGTTACCAATGGATTTTTCTACCGTGGTATCAAGTTATATCATTTAATAAGTATAGTATGAATGCGACAGGAAATAAGGCAGCCATTAGTTTAGAGACAGAATGGGTCAAGATTCTCTATCATGCTGACTGAAAACTCTTGAAACACAGTAAACAGCTGTAGCTTTGGTCCTATTTTTGTGGAGGGTACTAATTCTCTATTCGTTACCAGGGTATTTTTCAACAATGATATTGTGCTATATTATTTTATAAGTCTAGTATGACTGCGACAGGAAATGAGACGGCCATAAAACTGAGAGTCAGAATGTGTCAAGATTATCGATCATGCTGACTGAAAACTGTTGAAACACAGTAAACAGCTGCAGCTTTGATACCTATTTTTGTTGAGAGTACTAATACTCTATTCGTTACCAGGAATGAATGAACGAATGAATGGTTTTATTCAGTAGTGCTACAGGTATACAATCAAATCCAAAAATATACATAGAGGTAACATTATTCACAGCTACATGATTGCACCACAGGGAGATGGCGTAGCCACTAGTGGCTGTCTTCCCGCTGTTCCCATTTAAAAAAAAAAGAACAAGGATATTTTTTAACAATGGTATGTGTTATATCTTTTTATAAGTATAGTATAACTGCGACTGGAAATAAGGCAGCCATGAATTTGAGAGTCAGCATGTGTCAAGATTCTCTATCATGCTGACTAAAAACTGTTGAAAAACAGTAAACAGCTGTAGCTTTGGTACCTATTTTTATTGAGGGTACTAATACTCTATTTGTTACCAGGGTTTTTTTCAACAATGGTAGTGTGGTATATCGTTTTATAAGTATGGTATGACTGCAACAGGAAATAAGGCAGCCATGAGTTTGAGAGTCAGAATGTGTCAAGATACTCTATCATGCTGACTGAAAACTGTTGAAACACAGTAAACAGCTGTAGCTTTGGTATCTCGTTATGTTGAGAGTACTAATACTCTAGTGGTTACCAGTGTATTTTTCTACCGTAGTACTGAGTTATATCGTTTTATAAGAAAAGTATGACTGTGACAGGAAATAAGGCAGCCAGGAGTTTGAGAGTCAGAATGTATCAAGATTCTCTATCATGCTGACTGAAAACTTTTGAAACACAGTAAACAGCTGTAGCTTTGGTACCTATTTTTATTGAGAGTACTAATACTCTATTTGTTACCAGGGTTTTTTTCAACAATGGTAGTGTGGTATATCGTTTTATAAGTATGGTATGACTGCAACAGGAAATAAGGCAGCCATGAGTTTGAGAGTCAGAATGTGTCAAGATACTCTATCATGCTGACTGAAAACTGTTGAAACACAGTAAACAGCTGCAGCTTTGGTACCTATTTTTGCTGAGAGTACTAATACTCTATTGGTTACCAGTGTATTTTTCTACAGTAGTACTGAGTTATATCGTTTTATAAGAAAAGTATGACTGTGACAGGAAATAAGGCAGTCATGAATTTCAGAGTCAGAATGTGTCAAGATTCTCTATCATGCTGACTGAAAACTGTTGAAACAGAGTGAACAGCTGTAGCTTTGGTACCTAGTTATGTTGCGAGTGCTAATACTCTAATGGTTACCAGTGTATTTTTGTGCCATGGTATTTAGTTATATCGTTTTATAAGTATAGTATAGTATGACTGTGATAGGTGTCAAGATTCTCTATCATGCTGACTGAAAACTATTGGAACACAGTAAAAAGCTGTAGCTTTGGTACCTATTTTTGTTGAAAGTACTAATACTCTATTCGTTACCAGGGTATTTTTCAGGAATGCTATCGTGTTATAAAGTTTTATAAGTATAGTATGACTGCGACAGGAAATAAGGCAGTCATGTATTTCAGAGTCAGAATGTGTCAAGATTCTCTATCATGCTGACTGAAAACTGAGGAAACACAGTAAACAGCTTTAGCTTTGGTACCTATTTTTGTTGAGAGTACTAATACTCTATTCGTAACCAGGGTATTTTTCAGGAATGCTATCGTGTTAAAACGTTTTATAAGTATAGTATGACTGCGACAGGAAATAAGGTAGCCATGAGTTTGAGAGTCAGAATGTGTCAAGATTCTTTATCATGCTGACTGAAAACTGTTGAAACACAGTAATAAGCTGTAGCTTTGGTACCTATTTTTGTTGAGAGTACTAATACTCTATTCGTTACCAGGGTATTTTTCAACAATGCTATTGTGTTACATCGCTTTATATGTATAGTATGACTGCGACAAGAAATAAGGCAGCCAAGACAAGAATTTTAGAGACAGAATGTGTCAAGACTCCCTATCATGTTTATATTTATTTATTGGTGGTTAAGGTCACATATTTCTGCACAATGGCTAACCATGACTTTGACAGTTTTACGGATGGAGGAAGCCGGAGTACCCGGAGAGAACCACTGAGCAACGGCGAGCAACTGCCAGCTCCCCAAGATAACAACTCCACACAAGCAGGGTTAGCATTGGTTGAAGATAGGTGCACCATCGAAGTGCAGTACGCCTTAGTACACAACGTCACTGTGCCCCCATGTGGGCAATGGGTGTGAAGTGTCTTGCCCAAGGACACAACGCGGTTGCCGCAGGAGGGATTCGAACTGAGGACCTCTCGGCTTGCAGCCTGCACCTCTACTAACTGAGCCACAGTGCCCCCAGATTCCCTATCATGCTGACTGAAAACTGTTGAAACGCAGTGAACAGCTGTAGCTTTGGTACCAAGTTATGTTGAGAGTACTAATACTTTATTGGTTACCAGTGTATTGTTCTACCGTGGTATTGAGATATATTGATTATAAGTATAGTATGACTGCGACAGGAAATAAGGCAGCCATGAATTTGAGAATCAGAATGTGAAAAGATACTCTATCATGCTGACTGAAAACTGTGGAAACACAGTGAACAGCTGTAGCTTTGGTACCTATTTTTGTTGGTAGTACTTATACTCTATTCGTAACCAGGGTATTTTTCAACAATGGTATTGTGATATATCGTTTTATAAGTACAGAATGACTGCGACAGGAAATAAGACAGCCATAAATTTGAGAGTCAGAATGTGTCAAGATTCTCTATCATGCTGACTGAAAACTGTGGAAACACAGTGAACAGCTGTAGCTTTGGTACCTATTTTTGTTGGTAGTACTTATACTCTATTCGTAACCAGGGTATTTTTCAACAATGGTATTGTGATATATCGTTTTATAAGTATAGAATGACTGCAACAGGAAATAAGGCAGCCATAAATTTGAGAGTCAGAATGTGTCAAGATTCTCTATCATACTGACTGAAAACTGTGGAAACACAGTGAACAGCTGTAGCTTTGGAACGTATTTTTGTTGGTAGTACTTATACTCCATTCGTAACCAGGGTATTTTTCAACTATGGTATTGTGATATATCGTTTTATAAGTATAGAATGACTGCGACAGGAAATAAGACAGCCATGAATTTGAGAGTCAGAATGTGTCAAGATTCTCTGTCATGCTGACTGAAAACAGTTGAAACACAGTAAACAGCTGTAGCTTTGGTACCTGTGTTTGCTGAGAGTACTAATACTCTATTCGTTAGCAGTGTATTTTTCAACAATGGTATTGTGTTACATCGTTTTATGAGTATAGTATGACTGTGACAGGAAACAAGGCAGCCATGAATTTGAGAGTCAGCATGTGTCAAGATTCTCTATCATGCTGACTGAAAACAGTTGAAACACAGTAAACAGCTGTAGCTTTGGTACCTAGTTATTTTGAGAGTACTAATACTCTATTGGTTACCAATGGATTTTTCTACCGTGGTATCAAGTTATATCATTTAATAAGTATAGTATGACTGCGACAGGAAATAAGGCAGCCATGAGTTTGAGAGACAGAATGGGTCAAGATTCTCTATCATGCTGACTCAAAAACTCTTGAAACACAGTAAACAGCTGTAGCTTTGTTCCTATTTTTGTGGAGGGTACTAATTCTCTATTCGTTACCAGGGTATTTTTCAATAATGATATTGTGTTATATTATTTTATAAGTCTAGTATGACTGCGACAGGAAATGAGACGGCCATAAAACTGAGAGTCAGAATGTGTCAAGATTATCGATCATGCTGACTGAAAACTGTTGAAACACAGTAAACAGCTGCAGCTTTGATACCTATTTTTGTTGAGAGTACTAATACTCTATTCGTTACCAGGAATGAATGAATGAATGAATGGTTTTATTCAGTAGTGCTACATGTATACAATCAAATCCAAAAATATACATAGAGGTAACATTATTCACAGCTACATGATTGCAGCACAGGGAGATGGCATAGCCACTAGTGGCTGTCTTCCCGCCGTTCCCGTTTAAAAAAAAAAGAACAAGGATATTTTTTAACAATGGTATGTGTTATATCTTTTTATAAGTATAGTATAACTGCGACTGGAAATAAGGCAGCCATGAATTTGAGAGTCAGCACGTGTCAAGATTCTCTATCATGCTGACTAAAAACTGTTGAAAAACAGTAAACAGCTGTAGCTTTGGTATCTCGTTATGTTGAGAGTACTAATACTCTATTGGTTAGCAGTGTATTTTTCTATTGTGCTATTGAGTTATATCATGTAATAAGTATAGTATGACTGCGACAGGAAATAAGGCAGCCAGGAGTTTGAGAGTCAGAATGTATCAAGATTCTCTATCATGCTGACTGAAAACTTTTGAAACACAGTAAACAGCTGTAGCTTTGGTACTTATTTTTGTTGAGAGTACTAATACTCTATTTGTTACCAGGGTATTTTTCAGGAATGCTATCGTGTTATAAAGTTTTATAAGTATAGTATGACTGCGACAGGAAATAAGGCAGCCATGAGTTTGAGAGTCAGAATGTGTCAAGATACTCTATCATGCTGACTGAAAACTGTTGAAACACAGTAAACAGCTGCAGCTTTGGTACCTATTTTTGCTGAGAGTACTAATACTCTATTGGTTACCAGTGTATTTTTCTACCGTAGTACTGAGTTATATCGTTTTATAAGAAAAGTATGACTGCGACAGGAAATAAGGCTGTCATGAATTTCAGAGTCAGAATGTGTCAAGTTTCTCTATCATGCTGACTGAAAACTGTTGAAACAGAGTGAACAGCTGTAGCTTTGGTACCTAGTTATGTTGCGAGTGCTAATACTCTAATGGTTACCAGTGTATTTTTGTGCCATGGTATTTAGTTATATCGTTTTATAAGTATAGTATAGTATGACTGTGATAGGTGTCAAGATTCTCTATCATGCTGACTGAAAACTGTTGGAACACAGTAAACAGCTGTAGCTTTGGTACCTATTTTTGTTGAAAGTACTAATACTCTATTCGTTACCAGGGTATTTTTCAGGAATGCTATCGTGTTATAAAGTTTTATAAGTATAGTATGACTGCGACAGGAAATAAGACAGCCATGAGTTGGAGAGTCAGAATGTGTCAAGATTCTCTATCATGCTGACTGAAAACTGCTGAAACACAGTAAACAGCTGTAGCTTTGGTACCTATTTTTGTTGAGAGTACTAATACTCTATTGGTTACCAGTGTATTTTTCTACCGTAGTACTGAGTTATATCGTTTCAAAAGAAAAGTATGACTGCGACAGAAAATAGGGCAGCCATGAATTTCAGAGTCAGAATGTGTCAAGATTCTCTAACACGCTGACTGAAAACTGTTGAAACACAGTGAACAGCTGCAGCTTTGGTACCTAGTTATGTTGCGAGTGCTAATACTCTAATAGTTACCAGAGTATTTTTGTGCCATGGTATTGAGTTATATCGTTTTATAAGTATAGTATGACTGTGACAAGAAATAAGGCAGCCAAGACAAGAATTTTAGAGACAGAATGTGTCAAGATTCCCTATCATATTTATATTTATTTATTGGTGGTTAAGGTCACATATTTCTGCACAATGGCTAACCATGACTTTGACAGTTTTACGGATGGAGAAAGCCGGAGTACCCGGAGAGAACCACCGAGCAACTGCCAGCTCCCCAACATACCAACTCCACACAAGCAGGGTTAGCATTGGCTGAAGATAGGTGCACCATCGAAGTGCAGTACGCCTTAGTACACAACCTCACCATGCCCCCACATGGGCAATGGGGGTGAAGTGTCTTGCCCAAGGACACAACGCGGTTGCCGCAGGAGGGATTCGAACCGAGGACCTCTCGGCTTGCAGCCTGCACCTCTACTAACTGAGCCACTGTGCCCCCAGATTCCCTATCATGGTGACTGAAAACTGTTGAAACGCAGTGAACAGCTGTAGCTTTGGTACCAAATTATGTTGAGAGTACTAATACTTTATTGGTTACCAGTGTATTGTTCTACCGTGGTATTGAGATATATTGATTTATAAGTATAGTATGACTGCGACAGGAAATAAGGCAGCCATGAATTTGAGAGTCAGAATGTGAAAAGATACTCTATCATGCTGACTGAAAACTGTGGAAACACAGTGAACAGCTGTAGCTTTGGTACCTATTTTTGTTGGTAGTACTTATACTCTATTCGTAACCAGGGTATTTTTCAACAATGGTATTGTGATATATCGTTTTATAAGTATAGAATGACTGCGACAGGAAATAAGGCAGCCATAAATTTGAGAGTCAGAATGTGTCAAGATTCTCTATCATGCTGACTGAAAACTGTGGAAACACAGTGAACAGCTGTAGCTTTGGTACCTATTTTTGTTGGTAGTACTTATACTCTATTCGTAACCAGGGTATTTTTCAACAATGGTATTGTGATATATCGTTTTATAAGTATAGAATGACTGCGACAGGAAATAAGGCAGCCATAAATTTGAGAGTCAGAATGTGTCAAGATTCTCTATCATGCTGACTGAAAACTGTGGAAACACAGTGAACAGCTGTAGCTTTGGTACCTATTTTTGTTGAGAGTACTAATACTCTATTTGTTACCAGGGTATTTTTCAGGAATGCTATCGTGTTATAAAGTTTTATAAGTATAGTATGACTGCGACAGGAAATAAGGCAGCCATGAGTTTGAGAGTCAGAATGTGTCAAGATTCTCTGTCATGCTGACTGAAAACAGTTGAAACACAGTAAACAGCTGTAGCTTTGGTACCTATTTTTGTTGAAAGTACTAATACTCTATTCGTTACCAGGGTATTTTTCAGGAATGCTATCGTGTTATAATGTTTTATAAGTATAGTATGACTGCGACAGGAAATAAGACAGCCATGAGTTGGAGAGTCAGAATGTGTCAAGATTCTCTATCATGCTGACTGAAAACTGCTGAAACACAGTAAACAGCTGTAGCTTTGGTACCTATTTTTGTTGAGAGTACTAATACTCTATTGGTTACCAGTGTATTTTTCTACCGTAGTACTGAGTTATATCGTTTCAAAAGAAAAGTATGACTGCGACAGAAAATAGGGCAGCCATGAATTTCAGAGTCAGAATGTGTCAAGATTCTCTAACACGCTGACTGAAAACTGTTGAAACACAGTGAACATCTGCAGCTTTGGTACCTAGTTATGTTGCGAGTGCTAATACTCTAATAGTTACCAGAGTATTTTTGTGCCATGGTATTGAGTTATATCGTTTTATAAGTATAGTATGACTGTGACAAGAAATAAGGCAGCCAAGACAAGAATTTTAGAGACAGAATGTGTCAAGATTCCCTATCATATTTATATTTATTTATTGGTGGTTAAGGTCACATATTTCTGCACAATGGCTAACCATGACTTTGACAGTTTTACGGATGGAGAAAGCCGGAGTACCCGGAGAGAACCACCCAGCAACTGCCAGCTCCCCAACATACCAACTCCACACAAGCAGGGTTAGCATTGGTTGAAGATAGGCGTACTGCACTTCGATGGTGCACCTTAGTACACAACCTCACCATGCCCCCACATGGGCAATGGGGGTGAAGTGTCTTGCCCAAGGACACAACGCGGTTGCCGCAGGAGGGAATCGAACCGAGGACCTCTCGGCTTGCAGCCTGCACCTCTACTAACTGAGCCACCGTGCCCCCAGATTCCCTATCATGCTGACTGAAAACTGTTGAAACGCAGTGAACAGCTGTAGCTTTGGTACCAAATTATGTTGAGAGTACTAATACTTTATTGGTTACCAGTGTATTGTTCTACCGTGGTATTGAGATATATTGATTTATAAGTATAGTATGACTGCGACAGGAAATAAGGCAGCCATGAATTTGAGAGTCAGAATGTGAAAAGATACTCTATCATGCTGACTGAAAACTGTGGAAACACAGTGAACAGCTGTAGCTTTGGTACCTATTTTTGTTGGTAGTACTTATACTCCATTCGTAACCAGGGTATTTTTCAACAATGGTATTGTGATATATCGTTTTATAAGTATAGAATGACTGCGACAGGAAATAAGGCAGCCATAAATTTGAGAGTCAGAATGTGTCAAGATTCTCTATCATGCTGACTGAAAACTGTGGAAACACAGTGAACAGCTGTAGCTTTGGTACCTATTTTTGTTGGTAGTACTTATACTCTATTCGTAACCAGGGTATTTTTCAACAATGGTATTGTGATATATCGTTTGATAAGTATAGAATGACTGCGACAGGAAATAAGGCAGCCATAAATTTGAGAGTCAGAATGTGTCAAGATTCTCTATCATGCTGACTGAAAACTGTGGAAACACAGTGAACAGCTGTAGCTTTGGTACCTATTTTTGTTGAGAGTACTAATACTCTATTTGTTACCAGGGTATTTTTCAGGAATGCTATCGTGTTATAAAGTTTTATAAGTATAGTATGACTGCGACAGGAAATAAGGCAGCCATGAGTTTGAGAGTCAGAATGTGTCAAGATTCTCTGTCATGCTGACTGAAAACAGTTGAAACACAGTAAACAGCTGTAGCTTTGGTACCTGTGTTTGCTGAGAGTACTAATACTCTATTCGTTAGCAGTGTATTTTTCAACAATGGTATTGTGTTACATCGTTTTATGAGTATAGTATGACTGTGACAGGAAACAAGGCAGCCATGAATTTGAGAGTCAGCATGTGTCAAGATTCTCTATCAAACAGGAACAGGAAATAAGGCAGCCATGAGTTTGAGAGTCAGAATGTGTCAAGATACTCTATCATGCTGACTGAAAACTGTTGAAACATAGTAAACAGCTGCAGCTTTGGTACCTATTTTTGCTGAGAGTACTAATACTCTATTGGTTACCAGTGTATTTTTCTACCGTAGTACTGAGTTATATCGTTTTATAAGAAAAGTATGACTGTGACAGGAAATAAGGCAGTCATGAATTTCAGAGTCAGAATGTGTCAAGATTCTCTATCATGCTGACTGAAAACTGTTGAAACAGAGTGAACAGCTGTAGCTTTGGTACCTAGTTATGTTGCGAGTGCTAATACTCTAATGGTTACCAGTGTATTTTTGTGCCATGGTATTTAGTTATATCGTTTTATAAGTATAGTATAGTATGACTGTGATAGGTGTCAAGATTCTCTATCATGCTGACTGAAAACTGTTGGAACACAGTAAGAAGCTGTAGCTTTGGTACCTATTTTTGTTGAAAGTACTAATACTCGAATAGTTACCAGTCTATTTTTGTGCCATGGTATTGAGTTATAAAGTTTTATAAGTATAGTATGACTGCGACAGGAAATAAGGCAGTCATGTATTTCAGAGTCAGAATGTGTCAAGATTCTCTATCATGCTGACTGAAAACTGAGGAAACACAGTAAACAGCTTTAGCTTTGGTACCTATTTTTGTTGAGAGTACTAATACTCTATTCGTAACCAGGGTATTTTTCAGGAATGCTATCGTGTTAAAACGTTTTATAAGTATAGTATGACTGCGACAGGAAATAAGGTAGCCATGAGTTTGAGAGTCAGAATGTGTCAAGATTCTCTATCATGCTGACTGAAAACTGTTGAAACACAGTAAACAGCTGTAGCTTTGGTACCTATTTTTGTTGAGAGTACTAATACTCTATTGGTTACCAGTGTATTTTTCTATCGTAGTACTGAGTTATATCGTTTCAAAAGAAAAGTATGACTGCGACAGAAAATAAGGCAGCCATGAATTTCAGAGTCAGAATGTGTCAAGATTCTCTAACACGCTGACTGAAAACTGTAGAAACACAGTGAACAGCTGCAGCTTTGGTACCTAGTTATGTTGCGAGTGCTAATACTCTAATAGTTACCAGAGTATTTTTGTGCCATGGTATTGAGTTATATCGTTTTATAAGTATAGTATGACTGCGACAGGAAATAAGGCAGCCATGAGCTTGAGAGTCAGAATGTGTCAAGATTCTCTATCATGCTGACTGAAAACTGAGGAAACACAGTAAACAGCTGTAGCTTTGGTACCTATTTTTGTTGAGAGTACTAATACTCTATTCGTAACCAGGGTATTTTTCAGGAATGCTATCGTGTTAAAACGTTTTATAAGTATAGTATGACTGCGACTGGAAATAAGGTAGCCATGAGTTTGAGAGTCAGAATGTGTCAAGATTCTTTATCATGCTGACTGAAAACTGTTGAAACGCAGTAATAAGCTGTAGCTTTGGTACCTATTTTTGTTGAGAGTACTAATACTCTATTCGTTACCAGGGTATTTTTCAACAATGCTATTGTGTTATATCGCTTTATATGTATAGTATGACTGCGACAAGAAATAAGGCAGCCAAGACAAGAATTTTAGAGACAGAATGTGTCAAGACTCCCTATCATGTTTATATTTATTTATTGGTGGTTAAGGTCACATATTTCTGCACAATGGCTAACCATGACTTTGACAGTTTTACGGATGGAGGAAGCCGGAGTACCCGGAGAGAACCACTGAGCAACGGTGAGCAACTGCCAGCTCCCCAACATACCAACTCCACACAAGCAGGGTTAGCATTGGTTGAAGATAGGTGCACCATCGAAGTGCAGTACGCCTTAGTACACAACGTCACCGTGCCCCCATGTGGGCAATGGGTGTGAAGTGTCTTGCCCAAGGACACAACGCGGTTGCCGCAGGAGGGATTCGAACTGAGGACCTCTCGGCTTGCAGCCTGCACCTCTACTAACTGAGCCACCGCGCCCCCAGATTCCCTATCATGCTGACTGAAAACTGTTGAAACGCAGTGAACAACTGTAGCTTTGGTACCAAGTTATGTTGAGAGTACTAATACTTTATTGGTTACCAGTGTATTGTTCTACCGTGGTATTGAGATATATTGATTATAAGTATAGTATGACTGCGACAGGAAATAAGGCAGCCATGAATTTGAGAGTCAGAATGTGAAAAGATACTCTATCATGCTGACTGAAAACTGTTGAAACACAATGAACAGCTGTAGCTTTGGTACCTATTTTTGTTGGTAGTACTTATACTCTATTCGTAACCAGGGTATTTTTCAACAATGGTATTGTAATATATCGTTTTATAAGTATAGAATGACTGCGACAGGAAATAAGGCAGCCATAAATTTGAGAGTCAGAATGTGTCAAGATTCTCTATCATGCTGACTGAAAACTGTGGAAACACAGTGAACAGCTGTAGCTTTGGTACCTATTTTTGTTGGTAGTACTTATACTCTATTCGTAACCAGGGTATTTTTCAACAATGGTATTGTGATATATCGTTTTATAAGTATAGAATGACTGCGACAGGAAATAAGGCAGCCATAAATTTGAGAGTCAGAATGTGTCAAGATTCTCTATCATACTGACTGAAAACTGTGGAAACACAGTGAACAGCTGTAGCTTTGGTACCTATTTTTGTTGGTAGTACTTATACTCTATTCGTAACCAGGGTATTTTTCAACTATGGTATTGTGATATATCGTTTTATAAGTATAGAATGACTGCGACAGGAAATAAGACAGCCATGAATTTGAGAGTCAGAATGTGTCAAGATTCTCTGTCATGCTGACTGAAAACAGTTGAAACACAGTAAACAGCTGTAGCTTTGGTACCTGTGTTTGCTGAGAGTACTAATACTCTATTCGTTAGCAGTGTATTTTTCAACAATGGTATTGTGTTACATCGTTTTATGAGTATAGTATGACTGTGACAGGAAACAAGGCAGCCATGAATTTGAGAGTCAGCAGGTGTCAAGATTCTCTATCATGCTGACTGAAAACAGTTGAAACACAGTAAACAGCTGTAGCTTTGGTACCTAGTTATTTTGAGAGTACTAATACTCTATTGGTTACCAATGGATTTTTCTACTGTGGTATCAAGTTATATCATTTAATAAGTATAGTATGACTGCGACAAGAAATAAGGCAGCCATAAGTTTGAGAGACAGAATGGGTCAAGATTCTCTATCATGCTGACTGAAAACTCTTGAAACACAGTAAACAGCTGTAGCTTTGGTCCTATTTTTGTGGAGGGTACTAATTCTCTATTCGTTACCAGGGTATTTTTCAACAATGATATTGTGTTATATTATTTTATAAGTCTAGTATGACTGCGACAGGAAATGAGACGGCCATAAAACTAAGAGTCAGAATGTGTCAAGATTATCAATCATGCTGACTGAAAACTGTTGAAACACAGTAAACAGCTGCAGCTTTGATACCTATTTTTGTTGAGAGTACTAATACTCTATTCTACCAGGAATGAATGAATGAATGAATGGTTTTATTCAGTAGTGCTACAGGTATACAATCAAATCCAAAAATATACATAGAGGTAACATTATTCACAGCTACATGATTGCACCACAGGGAGATGGCGTAGCCACTAGTGGCTGTCTTCCCGCCGTTCCCTTTTAAAAAAAAAAGAACAAGGATATTTTTTAACAATGGTATGTGTTATATCTTTTTATAAGTATAGTATAACTGCGACTGGAAATAAGGCAGCCATGAATTTGAGAGTCAGCATGTGTCAAGATTCTCTATCATGCTGACTAAAAACTGTTGAAAAACAGTAAACAGCTGTAGCTTTGGTATCTCGTTATGTTGAGAGTACTAATACTCTATTGGTTAGCAGTGTATTTTTCTACTGTGCTATTGAGTTATACCAATTAATAAGTATAGTATGACTGCGACAGGAAATAAGCCAGCCAGGAGTTTGAGAGTCAGAATGTATCAAGATTCTCTATCATGCTGACTGAAAACTTTTGAAACACAGTAAACAGCTGTAGCTTTGGTACCTATTTTTGTTGAGAGTACTAATACTCTATTGGTTACCAGGGTTTTTTTCAACAATGGTAGTGTGGTATATCGTTTTATAAGTATGGTATGACTGCGACAGGAAATAAGGCAGCCATGAGTTTGAGAGTCAGAATGTGTCAAGATACTCTATCATGCTGATTGAAAACTGTTGAAACACAGTAAACAGCTGCAGCTTTGGTTTCTATTTTTGCTGAGAGTACTAATACTCTATTCGTTACCAGGGTATTTTTCAACAATGGTATTGAGTTATATCATTTTATAGTACACTATGACTCTGATAGGAAATAAGGCAGCCATGAGTTTGAGAGTCAGAATGTGTCAAGATTCTCTATCATGCTGACTGAAAACTGTTGAAACAGTGAACAGCTGTAGCTTTGGGACCTAGTAATGATGAGAGTACTAATACTCTATTGGTTACCAGTGTATTCCTCTACAGTGGCATTCGGTTATATCATTTTATAAGTATAGTATGGCTGCGACAGGAAATAAGGCAGCCATTATTTTGAGAGGCAGAATGTGTCAAGATTCTCCATCCTGCCGACTGAAAACTGTTGAAACACAGTAAACAGCTGCAGCTTTGGTACCTATTTTTGTTGAGAGTACTAATACTATATTCGTTACCAGTGTATTTTTCAACAAAAGTATTGTGCTATATCGTTTTATAAGTATAGTATGACTCCAACAGGAAATAAGGCAGCCATGAATTTGAGAGTCAGAATGTTTCAAGATTCTCTCTGTTGAAAACTGTTGAAACACAGTAAACAGCTGTAGCTCTGGTACCTATTTTTGTTGAGAGTAGTTATACCCTATTCGTTAGCAGGTTATTTTTCAACAATGATATTGTGTTATATCATTTTATAAGTATAGTATGACTGTGACAGGAAATAAGACGGCCATAAATCTGAGAGTCAGAATGTGTCAAGATTCTCTATCATGCTGACTGAAAACTGTTGAAAAACAGTAAACAGCTGTGGCTTTGGTACCTATTTTTGTTGAGAGTACTAATACCCTATTCGTTACCAGGGTATTTTTCAACAATAGTATTGTACTATATCAATTTATAAGTATAGTACGACTGCGACAGGAAATAAGGCAGCCATGAATGTAAGAGTCAGAAAGTGTCAAGATTCTCTATGATGCTGACTGAAAACTTTTGAAACACAGTAAACAGCTGAAGCTGTGGTACCTATTTTTATTGAGAGTACTAACACTCTATTGGTTACCAGTGTATCCTTCTACCGTGGTATTGAGTTATATCGTTTTATAAGTATAGTATGACTGCGACAGGAAATAAGGCAGCCATGAGTTTGAGAGTCAGAATGTGTCAAGATTCTCTGTCATGCTGACTGAAAACTGAGGAAACACAGTAAACAGCTGTAGCTTTGGTACCTATTTTTGTTGAGAGTACTAATACTCTATTCGTAACCAGGGTATTTTTCAGGAATGCTATCGTGTTAAAACGTTTTATAAGTATAGTATGACTGCGACTGGAAATAAGGTAGCCATGAGTTTGAGAGTCAGAATGTGTCAAGATTCTTTATCATGCTGACTGAAAACTGTTGAAACACAGTAATAAGCTGTAGCTTTGGTACCTATTTTTGTTGAGAGTACTAATACTCTATTCGTTACCAGGGTATTTTTCAACAATGCTATTGTGTTATATCGCTTTATATGTATAGTATGACTGCGACAAGAAATAAGGCAGCCAAGACAAGAATTTTAGAGACAGAATGTGTCAAGACTCCCTATCATGTTTATATTTATTTATTGGTGGTTAAGGTCACATATTTCTGCACAATGGCTAACCATGACTTTGACAGTTTTACGGATGGAGGAAGCCGGAGTACCCGGAGAGAACCACTGAGCAACGGTGAGCAACTGCCAGCTCCCCAACATACCAACTCCACACAAGCAGGGTTAGCATTGGTTGAAGATAGGTGCACCATCGAAGTGCAGTACGCCTTAGTACACAACGTCACCGTGCCCCCATGTGGGCAATGGGTGTGAAGTGTCTTGCCCAAGGAAACAACGTGGTTGCTGCAGGAGGGATTCGAACTGAGGACCTCTCGGCTTGCAGCCTGCACCTCTACTAACTGAGCCACCGCGCCCCCAGATTCCCTATCATGCTGACTGAAAACTGTTGAAACGCAGTGAACAGCTGTAGCTTTGGTACCAAGTTATGTTGAGAGTACTAATACTTTATTGGTTACCAGTGTATTGTTCTACCGTGGTATTGAGATATATTGATTATAAGTATAGTATGACTGCGACAGGAAATAAGGCAGCCATGAATTTGAGATTCAGAATGTGAAAAGATACTCTATCATGCTGACTGAAAACTGTGGAAACACAATGAACAGCTGTAGCTTTGGTACCTATTTTTGTTGCTAGTACTTATACTCTATTCGTAACCAGGGTATTTTTCAACAATGGTATTGTGATATATCGTTTTATAAGTATAGAATGACTGCGACAGGAAATAAGGCAGCCATGAGTTTGAGAGTCAGAATGTGTCAAGATACTCTATCATGCTGACTGAAAACTGTTGGAACACAGTAAACAGCTGTAGCTTTGGTACCTATTTTTGTTGAAAGTACTAATACTCTATTCGTTACCAGGGTATTTTTCAGGAATGCTATCGTGTTATAATGTTTTATAAGTATAGTATGACTGCGACAGGAAATAAGACAGCCATGAGTTGGAGAGTCAGAATGTGTCAAGATTCTCTATCATGCTGACTGAAAACTGCTGAAACACAGTAAACAGCTGTAGCTTTGGTACCTATTTTTGTTGAGAGTACTAATACTCTATTGGTTACCAGTGTATTTTTCTACCGTAGTACTGAGTTATATCGTTTCAAAAGAAAAGTATGACTGCGACAGAAAATAGGGCAGCCATGAATTTCAGAGTCAGAATGTGTCAAGATTCTCTAACACGCTGACTGAAAACTGTTGAAACACAGTGAACATCTGCAGCTTTGGTACCTAGTTATGTTGCGAGTGCTAATACTCTAATAGTTACCAGAGTATTTTTGTGCCATGGTATTGAGTTATATCGTTTTATAAGTATAGTATGACTGTGACAAGAAATAAGGCAGCCAAGACAAGAATTTTAGAGACAGAATGTGTCAAGATTCCCTATCAGATTTATATTTATTTATTGGTGGTTAAGGTCACATATTTCTGCACAATGGCTAACCATGACTTTGACAGTTTTACGGATGGAGAAAGCCGGAGTACCCGGAGAGAACCACCCAGCAACTGCCAGCTCCCCAACATACCAACTCCACACAAGCAGGGTTAGCATTGGTTGAAGATAGGCGTACTGCACTTCGATGGTGCACCTTAGTACACAACCTCACCATGCCCCCACATGGGCAATGGGGGTGAAGTGTCTTGCCCAAGGACACAACGCGGTTGCCGCAGGAGGGAATCGAACCGAGGACCTCTCGGCTTGCAGCCTGCACCTCTACTAACTGAGCCACCGTGCCCCCAGATTCCCTATCATGCTGACTGAAAACTGTTGAAACGCAGTGAACAGCTGTAGCTTTGGTACCAAATTATGTTGAGAGTACTAATACTTTATTGGTTACCAGTGTATTGTTCTACCGTGGTATTGAGATATATTGATTTATAAGTATAGTATGACTGCGACAGGAAATAAGGCAGCCATGAATTTGAGAGTCAGAATGTGAAAAGATACTCTATCATGCTGACTGAAAACTGTGGAAACACAGTGAACAGCTGTAGCTTTGGTACCTATTTTTGTTGGTAGTACTTATACTCTATTCGTAACCAGGGTATTTTTCAACAATGGTATTGTGATATATCGTTTTATAAGTATAGAATGACTGCGACAGGAAATAAGGCAGCCATAAATTTGAGAGTCAGAATGTGTCAAGATTCTCTATCATGCTGACTGAAAACTGTGGAAACACAGTGAACAGCTGTAGCTTTGGTACCTATTTTTGTTGGTAGTACTTATACTCTATTCGTAACCAGGGTATTTTTCAACAATGGTATTGTGATATATCGTTTGATAAGTATAGAATGACTGCGACAGGAAATAAGGCAGCCATAAATTTGAGAGTCAGAATGTGTCAAGATTCTCTATCATGCTGACTGAAAACTGTGGAAACACAGTGAACAGCTGTAGCTTTGGTACCTATTTTTGTTGAGAGTACTAATACTCTATTTGTTACCAGGGTATTTTTCAGGAATGCTATCGTGTTATAAAGTTTTATAAGTATAGTATGACTGCGACAGGAAATAAGGCAGCCATGAGTTTGAGAGTCAGAATGTGTCAAGATTCTCTGTCATGCTGACTGAAAACAGTTGAAACACAGTAAACAGCTGTAGCTTTGGTACCTGTGTTTGCTGAGAGTACTAATACTCTATTCGTTAGCAGTGTATTTTTCAACAATGGTATTGTGTTACATCGTTTTATGAGTATAGTATGACTGTGACAGGAAACAAGGCAGCCATGAATTTGAGAGTCAGCATGTGTCAAGATTCTCTATCAAACAGGAACAGGAAATAAGGCAGCCATGAGTTTGAGAGTCAGAATGTGTCAAGATACTCTATCATGCTGACTGAAAACTGTTGAAACATAGTAAACAGCTGCAGCTTTGGTACCTATTTTTGCTGAGAGTACTAATACTCTATTGGTTACCAGTGTATTTTTCTACCGTAGTACTGAGTTATATCGTTTTACAAGAAAAGTATGACTGTGACAGGAAATAAGGCAGTCATGAATTTCAGAGTCAGAATGTGTCAAGATTCTCTATCATGCTGACTGAAAACTGTTGAAACAGAGTGAACAGCTGTAGCTTTGGTACCTAGTTATGTTGCGAGTGCTAATACTCTAATGGTTACCAGTGTATTTTTGTGCCATGGTATTTAGTTATATCGTTTTATAAGTATAGTATAGTATGACTGTGATAGGTGTCAAGATTCTCTATCATGCTGACTGAAAACTGTTGGAACACAGTAAGAAGCTGTAGCTTTGGTACCTATTTTTGTTGAAAGTACTAATACTCTATTCGTTACCAGGGTATTTTTCAGGAATGCTATCGTGTTATAAACTTTTATAAGTATAGTATGACTGCGACAGGAAATAAGGCAGTCATGTATTTCAGAGTCAGAATGTGTCAAGATTCTCTATCATGCTGACTGAAAACTGAGGAAACACAGTAAACAGCTTTAGCTTTGGTACCTATTTTTGTTGAGAGTACTAATACTCTATTCGTAACCAGGGTATTTTTCAGGAATGCTATCGTGTTAAAACGTTTTATAAGTATAGTATGACTGCGACAGGAAATAAGGTAGCCATGAGTTTGAGAGTCAGAATGTGTCAAGATTCTCTATCATGCTGACTGAAAACTGTTGAAACACAGTAAACAGCTGTAGCTTTGGTACCTATTTTTGTTGAGAGTACTAATACTCTATTGGTTACCAGTGTATTTTTCTATCGTAGTACTGAGTTATATCGTTTCAAAAGAAAAGTATGACTGCGACAGAAAATAAGGCAGCCATGAATTTCAGAGTCAGAATGTGTCAAGATTCTCTAACACGCTGACTGAAAACTGTTGAAACACAGTGAACAGCTGCAGCTTTGGTACCTAGTTATGTTGCGAGTGCTAATACTCTAATAGTTACCAGAGTATTTTTGTGCCATGGTATTGAGTTATATCGTTTTATAAGTATAGTATGACTGCGACAGGAAATAAGGCAGCCATGAGCTTGAGAGTCAGAATGTGTCAAGATTCTCTATCATGCTGACTGAAAACTGAGGAAACACAGTAAACAGCTGTAGCTTTGGTACCTATTTTTGTTGAGAGTACTAATACTCTATTCGTAACCAGGGTATTTTTCAGGAATGCTATCGTGTTAAAACGTTTTATAAGTATAGTATGACTGCGACTGGAAATAAGGTAGCCATGAGTTTGAGAGTCAGAATGTGTCAAGATTCTTTATCATGCTGACTGAAAACTGTTGAAACACAGTAATAAGCTGTAGCTTTGGTACCTATTTTTGTTGAGAGTACTAATACTTTATTCGTTACCAGGGTATTTTTCAACAATGCTATTGTGTTATATCGCTTTATATGTATAGTATGACTGCGACAAGAAATAAGGCAGCCAAGACAAGAATTTTAGAGACAGAATGTGTCAAGACTCCCTATCATGTTTATATTTATTTATTGGTGGTTAAGGTCACATATTTCTGCACAATGGCTAACCATGACTTTGACAGTTTTACGGATGGAGGAAGCCGGAGTACCCGGAGAGAACCACTGAGCAACGGTGAGCAACTGCCAGCTCCCCAACATACCAACTCCACACAAGCAGGGTTAGCATTGGTTGAAGATAGGTGCACCATCGAAGTGCAGTACGCCTTAGTACACAACGTCACCGTGCCCCCATGTGGGCAATGGGTGTGAAGTGTCTTGCCCAAGGACACAACGCGGTTGCCGCAGGAGGGATTCGAACTGAGGACCTCTCGGCTTGCAGCCTGCACCTCTACTAACTGAGCCACCGCGCCCCCAGATTCCCTATCATGCTGACTGAAAACTGTTGAAACGCAGTGAACAACTGTAGCTTTGGTACCAAGTTATGTTGAGAGTACTAATACTTTATTGGTTACCAGTGTATTGTTCTACCGTGGTATTGAGATATATTGATTATAAGTATAGTATGACTGCGACAGGAAATAAGGCAGCCATGAATTTGAGAGTCAGAATGTGAAAAGATACTCTATCATGCTGACTGAAAACTGTTGAAACACAATGAACAGCTGTAGCTTTGGTACCTATTTTTGTTGGTAGTACTTATACTCTATTCGTAACCAGGGTATTTTTCAACAATGGTATTGTAATATATCGTTTTATAAGTATAGAATGACTGCAACAGGAAATAAGGCAGCCATAAATTTGAGAGTCAGAATGTGTCAAGATTCTCTATCATGCTGACTGAAAACTGTGGAAACACAGTGAACAGCTGTAGCTTTGGTACCTATTTTTGTTGGTAGTACTTATACTCTATTCGTAACC
Source organism: Pictodentalium vernedei (assembly GCA_031216915.1). NCBI lineage: Eukaryota > Metazoa > Mollusca > Scaphopoda > Dentaliida > Dentaliidae > Pictodentalium > Pictodentalium vernedei. The sequence continues at coordinate 459,305,010 of CM062296.1, read as the reverse complement.
AGGGTATTTTTCAACAATGGTATTGTGATATATCGTTTTATAAGTATAGAATGACTGCGACAGGAAATAAGGCAGCCATAAATTTGAGAGTCAGAATGTGTCAAGATTCTCTATCATACTGACTGAAAACTGTGGAAACACAGTGAACAGCTGTAGCTTTGGTACCTATTTTTGTTGGTAGTACTTATACTCTATTCGTAACCAGGGTATTTTTCAACTATGGTATTGTGATATATCGTTTTATAAGTATAGAATGACTGCGACAGGAAATAAGACAGCCATGAATTTGAGAGTCAGAATGTGTCAAGATTCTCTGTCATGCTGACTGAAAACAGTTGAAACACAGTAAACAGCTGTAGCTTTGGTACCTGTGTTTGCTGAGAGTACTAATACTCTATTCGTTAGCAGTGTATTTTTCAACAATGGTATTGTGTTACATCGTTTTATGAGTATAGTATGACTGTGACAGGAAACAAGGCAGCCATGAATTTGAGAGTCAGCAGGTGTCAAGATTCTCTATCATGCTGACTGAAAACAGTTGAAACACAGTAAACAGCTGTAGCTTTGGTACCTAGTTATTTTGAGAGTACTAATACTCTATTGGTTACCAATGGATTTTTCTACTGTGGTATCAAGTTATATCATTTAATAAGTATAGTATGACTGCGACAAGAAATAAGGCAGCCATAAGTTTGAGAGACAGAATGGGTCAAGATTCTCTATCATGCTGACTGAAAACTCTTGAAACACAGTAAACAGCTGTAGCTTTGGTCCTATTTTTGTGGAGGGTACTAATTCTCTATTCGTTACCAGGGTATTTTTCAACAATGATATTGTGTTATATTATTTTATAAGTCCAGTATGACTGCGACAGGAAATGAGACGGCCATAAAACTAAGAGTCAGAATGTGTCAAGATTATCGATCATGCTGACTGAAAACTGTTGAAACACAGTAAACAGCTGCAGCTTTGATACCTATTTTTGTTGAGAGTACTAATACTCTATTCTACCAGGAATGAATGAATGAATGAATGGTTTTATTCAGTAGTGCTACAGGTATACAATCAAATCCAAAAATATACATAGAGGTAACATTATTCACAGCTACATGATTGCACCACAGGGAGATGGCGTAGCCACTAGTGGCTGTCTTCCCGCCGTTCCCGTTTAAAAAAAAAAGAACAAGGATGTTTTTTAACAATGGTATGTGTTATATCTTTTTATAAGTATAGTATAACTGCGACTGGAAATAAGGCAGCCATGAATTTGAGAGTCAGCATGTGTCAAGATTCTCTATCATGCTGACTAAAAACTGTTGAAAAACAGTAAACAGCTGTAGCTTTGGTATCTCGTTATGTTGAGAGTACTAATACTCTATTGGTTAGCAGTGTATTTTTCTACTGTGCTATTGAGTTATACCATGTAATAAGTATAGTATGACTGCGACAGGAAATAAGCCAGCCAGGAGTTTGAGAGTCAGAATGTATCAAGATTCTCTATCATGCTGACTGAAAACTTTTGAAACACAGTAAACAGCTGTAGCTTTGGTACCTATTTTTGTTGAGAGTACTAATACTCTATTGGTTACCAGGGTTTTTTTCAACAATGGTAGTGTGGTATATCGTTTTATAAGTATGGTATGACTGCGACAGGAAATAAGGCAGCCATGAGTTTGAGAGTCAGAATGTGTCAAGATACTCTATCATGCTGATTGAAAACTGTTGAAACACAGTAAACAGCTGCAGCTTTGGTTTCTATTTTTGCTGAGAGTACTAATACTCTATTCGTTACCAGGGTATTTTTCAACAATGGTATTGAGTTATATCATTTTATAGTACACTATGACTCTGATAGGAAATAAGGCAGCCATGAGTTTGAGAGTCAGAATGTGTCAAGATTCTCTATCATGCTGACTGAAAACTGTTGAAACAGTGAACAGCTGTAGCTTTGGGACCTAGTAATGATGAGAGTACTAATACTCTATTGGTTACCAGTGTATTCCTCTACAGTGGCATTCGGTTATATCATTTTATAAGTATAGTATGGCTGCGACAGGAAATAAGGCAGCCATTATTTTGAGAGGCAGAATGTGTCAAGATTCTCCATCCTGCCGACTGAAAACTGTTGAAACACAGTAAACAGCTGCAGCTTTGGTACCTATTTTTGTTGAGAGTACTAATACTATATTCGTTACCAGTGTATTTTTCAACAAAAGTATTGTGCTATATCGTTTTATAAGTATAGTATGACTCCAACAGGAAATAAGGCAGCCATGAATTTGAGAGTCAGAATGTTTCAAGATTCTCTCTGTTGAAAACTGTTGAAACACAGTAAACAGCTGTAGCTCTGGTACCTATTTTTGTTGAGAGTAGTTATACCCTATTCGTTAGCAGGTTATTTTTCAACAATGATATTGTGTTATATCATTTTATAAGTATAGTATGACTGTGACAGGAAATAAGACGGCCATAAATCTGAGAGTCAGAATGTGTCAAGATTCTCTATCATGCTGACTGAAAACTGTTGAAAAACAGTAAACAGCTGTGGCTTTGGTACCTATTTTTGTTGAGAGTACTAATACCCTATTCGTTACCAGGGTATTTTTCAACAATAGTATTGTACTATATCAATTTATAAGTATAGTACGACTGCGACAGGAAATAAGGCAGCCATGAATGTAAGAGTCAGAAAGTGTCAAGATTCTCTATGATGCTGACTGAAAACTTTTGAAACACAGTAAACAGCTGAAGCTGTGGTACCTATTTTTATTGAGAGTACTAACACTCTATTGGTTACCAGTGTATCCTTCTACCGTGGTATTGAGTTATATCGTTTTATAAGTATAGTATGACTGCGACAGGAAATAAGGCAGCCATGAGTTTGAGAGTCAGAATGTGTCAAGATTCTCTATCCTGCCAATTGAAAACTGTTGAAACACAGTAAACAGCTGTAGCTTTGGTACCTATTTTTGTTGAGAGTACTAATACCCTATTCGTTACCAGGGTATTTTTCAACAATGGTATTGTGTTATATCGTTTTATAAGTATAGTATGACTGTGACAGGAAATAAGGCAGCCATGAATTTGATTTTCAGAGTGTGTCAAGATTCTCTATCATGCTGACTGAAAACTGTTGAAACACAGTGGACAGCTGTAGCTTTGGTACCTAGTAATGTTGAGAGTACTAATACTCTATTGGTTACCGGTGTATTGCTCTACCGTGGCATTCAGTTATATTGTTTTATAAGTATAGTATGACTGCGACAGGAAATAAGGCAGCCATGAGATTGAGAGTCAGAACGTGTCAAGATTCTCTATCATGCTGACTGAAAACTGTTGAAACACAGTAAACAGCTGTAGCTTTGGTACCTAGTTTATTTTGAGAGTACTAATACCCTATTCGTTACCAGGGTATTTTTCAACAATGGTATTGTGTTATATCGTTTTATAAGTATAGTATGACTGTGACAGGAAATAAGGCAGCCATGAATTTGATTTTCAGAGTGTGTCAAGATTCTCTATCATGCTGACTGAAAACTGTTGAAACACAGTGGACAGCTGTAGCTTTGGTACCTAGTAATGTTGAGAGTACTAATACTCTATTGGTTACCGGTGTATTGCTCTACCGTGGCATTCAGTTATATTGTTTTATAAGTATAGTATGACTGCGACAGGAAATAAGGCAGCCATGAATTTGAGAGTCAGAATGTGAAAAGATACTCTATCATGCTGACTGAAAACTGTGGAAACACAGTGAACAGCTGTAGCTTTGGTACCTATTTTTGTTGGTAGTACTTATACTCTATTCGTAACCAGGGTATTTTTCAACAATGGTATTGTGATATATCGTTTTATAAGTATAGAATGACTGCGACAGGAAATAAGGCAGCCATAAATTTGAGAGTCAGAATGTGTCAAGATTCTCTATCATGCTGACTGAAAACTGTGGAAACACAGTGAACAGCTGTAGCTTTGGTACCTATTTTTGTTGGTAGTACTTATACTCTATTCGTAACCAGGGTATTTTTCAACAATGGTATTGTGATATATCGTTTGATAAGTATAGAATGACTGCGACAGGAAATAAGGCAGCCATAAATTTGAGAGTCAGAATGTGTCAAGATTCTCTATCATGCTGACTGAAAACTGTGGAAACACAGTGAACAGCTGTAGCTTTGGTACCTATTTTTGTTGAGAGTACTAATACTCTATTTGTTACCAGGGTATTTTTCAGGAATGCTATCGTGTTATAAAGTTTTATAAGTATAGTATGACTGCGACAGGAAATAAGGCAGCCATGAGTTTGAGAGTCAGAATGTGTCAAGATTCTCTGTCATGCTGACTGAAAACAGTTGAAACACAGTAAACAGCTGTAGCTTTGGTACCTGTGTTTGCTGAGAGTACTAATACTCTATTCGTTAGCAGTGTATTTTTCAACAATGGTATTGTGTTACATCGTTTTATGAGTATAGTATGACTGTGACAGGAAACAAGGCAGCCATGAATTTGAGAGTCAGCATGTGTCAAGATTCTCTATCAAACAGGAACAGGAAATAAGGCAGCCATGAGTTTGAGAGTCAGAATGTGTCAAGATACTCTATCATGCTGACTGAAAACTGTTGAAACATAGTAAACAGCTGCAGCTTTGGTACCTATTTTTGCTGAGAGTACTAATACTCTATTGGTTACCAGTGTATTTTTCTACCGTAGTACTGAGTTATATCGTTTTACAAGAAAAGTATGACTGTGACAGGAAATAAGGCAGTCATGAATTTCAGAGTCAGAATGTGTCAAGATTCTCTATCATGCTGACTGAAAACTGTTGAAACAGAGTGAACAGCTGTAGCTTTGGTACCTAGTTATGTTGCGAGTGCTAATACTCTAATGGTTACCAGTGTATTTTTGTGCCATGGTATTTAGTTATATCGTTTTATAAGTATAGTATAGTATGACTGTGATAGGTGTCAAGATTCTCTATCATGCTGACTGAAAACTGTTGGAACACAGTAAGAAGCTGTAGCTTTGGTACCTATTTTTGTTGAAAGTACTAATACTCTATTCGTTACCAGGGTATTTTTCAGGAATGCTATCGTGTTATAAACTTTTATAAGTATAGTATGACTGCGACAGGAAATAAGGCAGTCATGTATTTCAGAGTCAGAATGTGTCAAGATTCTCTATCATGCTGACTGAAAACTGAGGAAACACAGTAAACAGCTTTAGCTTTGGTACCTATTTTTGTTGAGAGTACTAATACTCTATTCGTAACCAGGGTATTTTTCAGGAATGCTATCGTGTTAAAACGTTTTATAAGTATAGTATGACTGCGACAGGAAATAAGGTAGCCATGAGTTTGAGAGTCAGAATGTGTCAAGATTCTCTATCATGCTGACTGAAAACTGTTGAAACACAGTAAACAGCTGTAGCTTTGGTACCTATTTTTGTTGAGAGTACTAATACTCTATTGGTTACCAGTGTATTTTTCTATCGTAGTACTGAGTTATATCGTTTCAAAAGAAAAGTATGACTGCGACAGAAAATAAGGCAGCCATGAATTTCAGAGTCAGAATGTGTCAAGATTCTCTAACACGCTGACTGAAAACTGTTGAAACACAGTGAACAGCTGCAGCTTTGGTACCTAGTTATGTTGCGAGTGCTAATACTCTAATAGTTACCAGAGTATTTTTGTGCCATGGTATTGAGTTATATCGTTTTATAAGTATAGTATGACTGCGACAGGAAATAAGGCAGCCATGAGCTTGAGAGTCAGAATGTGTCAAGATTCTCTATCATGCTGACTGAAAACTGAGGAAACACAGTAAACAGCTGTAGCTTTGGTACCTATTTTTGTTGAGAGTACTAATACTCTATTCGTAACCAGGGTATTTTTCAGGAATGCTATCGTGTTAAAACGTTTTATAAGTATAGTATGACTGCGACTGGAAATAAGGTAGCCATGAGTTTGAGAGTCAGAATGTGTCAAGATTCTTTATCATGCTGACTGAAAACTGTTGAAACACAGTAATAAGCTGTAGCTTTGGTACCTATTTTTGTTGAGAGTACTAATACTTTATTCGTTACCAGGGTATTTTTCAACAATGCTATTGTGTTATATCGCTTTATATGTATAGTATGACTGCGACAAGAAATAAGGCAGCCAAGACAAGAATTTTAGAGACAGAATGTGTCAAGACTCCCTATCATGTTTATATTTATTTATTGGTGGTTAAGGTCACATATTTCTGCACAATGGCTAACCATGACTTTGACAGTTTTACGGATGGAGGAAGCCGGAGTACCCGGAGAGAACCACTGAGCAACGGTGAGCAACTGCCAGCTCCCCAACATACCAACTCCACACAAGCAGGGTTAGCATTGGTTGAAGATAGGTGCACCATCGAAGTGCAGTACGCCTTAGTACACAACGTCACCGTGCCCCCATGTGGGCAATGGGTGTGAAGTGTCTTGCCCAAGGACACAACGCGGTTGCCGCAGGAGGGATTCGAACTGAGGACCTCTCGGCTTGCAGCCTGCACCTCTACTAACTGAGCCACCGCGCCCCCAGATTCCCTATCATGCTGACTGAAAACTGTTGAAACGCAGTGAACAACTGTAGCTTTGGTACCAAGTTATGTTGAGAGTACTAATACTTTATTGGTTACCAGTGTATTGTTCTACCGTGGTATTGAGATATATTGATTATAAGTATAGTATGACTGCGACAGGAAATAAGGCAGCCATGAATTTGAGAGTCAGAATGTGAAAAGATACTCTATCATGCTGACTGAAAACTGTTGAAACACAATGAACAGCTGTAGCTTTGGTACCTATTTTTGTTGGTAGTACTTATACTCTATTCGTAACCAGGGTATTTTTCAACAATGGTATTGTAATATATCGTTTTATAAGTATAGAATGACTGCAACAGGAAATAAGGCAGCCATAAATTTGAGAGTCAGAATGTGTCAAGATTCTCTATCATGCTGACTGAAAACTGTGGAAACACAGTGAACAGCTGTAGCTTTGGTACCTATTTTTGTTGGTAGTACTTATACTCTATTCGTAACCAGGGTATTTTTCAACAATGGTATTGTGATATATCGTTTTATAAGTATAGAATGACTGCGACAGGAAATAAGGCAGCCATAAATTTGAGAGTCAGAATGTGTCAAGATTCTCTATCATACTGACTGAAAACTGTGGAAACACAGTGAACAGCTGTAGCTTTGGTACCTATTTTTGTTGGTAGTACTTATACTCTATTCGTAACCAGGGTATTTTTCAACTATGGTATTGTGATATATCGTTTTATAAGTATAGAATGACTGCGACAGGAAATAAGACAGCCATGAATTTGAGAGTCAGAATGTGTCAAGATTCTCTGTCATGCTGACTGAAAACAGTTGAAACACAGTAAACAGCTGTAGCTTTGGTACCTGTGTTTGCTGAGAGTACTAATACTCTATTCGTTAGCAGTGTATTTTTCAACAATGGTATTGTGTTACATCGTTTTATGAGTATAGTATGACTGTGACAGGAAACAAGGCAGCCATGAATTTGAGAGTCAGCAGGTGTCAAGATTCTCTATCATGCTGACTGAAAACAGTTGAAACACAGTAAACAGCTGTAGCTTTGGTACCTAGTTATTTTGAGAGTACTAATACTCTATTGGTTACCAATGGATTTTTCTACTGTGGTATCAAGTTATATCATTTAATAAGTATAGTATGACTGCGACAAGAAATAAGGCAGCCATAAGTTTGAGAGACAGAATGGGTCAAGATTCTCTATCATGCTGACTGAAAACTCTTGAAACACAGTAAACAGCTGTAGCTTTGGTCCTATTTTTGTGGAGGGTACTAATTCTCTATTCGTTACCAGGGTATTTTTCAACAATGATATTGTGTTATATTATTTTATAAGTCCAGTATGACTGCGACAGGAAATGAGACGGCCATAAAACTAAGAGTCAGAATGTGTCAAGATTATCGATCATGCTGACTGAAAACTGTTGAAACACAGTAAACAGCTGCAGCTTTGATACCTATTTTTGTTGAGAGTACTAATACTCTATTCTACCAGGAATGAATGAATGAATGAATGGTTTTATTCAGTAGTGCTACAGGTATACAATCAAATCCAAAAATATACATAGAGGTAACATTATTCACAGCTACATGATTGCACCACAGGGAGATGGCGTAGCCACTAGTGGCTGTCTTCCCGCCGTTCCCGTTTAAAAAAAAAAGAACAAGGATGTTTTTTAACAATGGTATGTGTTATATCTTTTTATAAGTATAGTATAACTGCGACTGGAAATAAGGCAGCCATGAATTTGAGAGTCAGCATGTGTCAAGATTCTCTATCATGCTGACTAAAAACTGTTGAAAAACAGTAAACAGCTGTAGCTTTGGTATCTCGTTATGTTGAGAGTACTAATACTCTATTGGTTAGCAGTGTATTTTTCTACTGTGCTATTGAGTTATACCATGTAATAAGTATAGTATGACTGCGACAGGAAATAAGCCAGCCAGGAGTTTGAGAGTCAGAATGTATCAAGATTCTCTATCATGCTGACTGAAAACTTTTGAAACACAGTAAACAGCTGTAGCTTTGGTACCTATTTTTGTTGAGAGTACTAATACTCTATTGGTTACCAGGGTTTTTTTCAACAATGGTAGTGTGGTATATCGTTTTATAAGTATGGTATGACTGCGACAGGAAATAAGGCAGCCATGAGTTTGAGAGTCAGAATGTGTCAAGATACTCTATCATGCTGATTGAAAACTGTTGAAACACAGTAAACAGCTGCAGCTTTGGTTTCTATTTTTGCTGAGAGTACTAATACTCTATTCGTTACCAGGGTATTTTTCAACAATGGTATTGAGTTATATCATTTTATAGTACACTATGACTCTGATAGGAAATAAGGCAGCCATGAGTTTGAGAGTCAGAATGTGTCAAGATTCTCTATCATGCTGACTGAAAACTGTTGAAACAGTGAACAGCTGTAGCTTTGGGACCTAGTAATGATGAGAGTACTAATACTCTATTGGTTACCAGTGTATTCCTCTACAGTGGCATTCGGTTATATCATTTTATAAGTATAGTATGGCTGCGACAGGAAATAAGGCAGCCATTATTTTGAGAGGCAGAATGTGTCAAGATTCTCCATCCTGCCGACTGAAAACTGTTGAAACACAGTAAACAGCTGCAGCTTTGGTACCTATTTTTGTTGAGAGTACTAATACTATATTCGTTACCAGTGTATTTTTCAACAAAAGTATTGTGCTATATCGTTTTATAAGTATAGTATGACTCCAACAGGAAATAAGGCAGCCATGAATTTGAGAGTCAGAATGTTTCAAGATTCTCTCTGTTGAAAACTGTTGAAACACAGTAAACAGCTGTAGCTCTGGTACCTATTTTTGTTGAGAGTAGTTATACCCTATTCGTTAGCAGGTTATTTTTCAACAATGATATTGTGTTATATCATTTTATAAGTATAGTATGACTGTGACAGGAAATAAGACGGCCATAAATCTGAGAGTCAGAATGTGTCAAGATTCTCTATCATGCTGACTGAAAACTGTTGAAAAACAGTAAACAGCTGTGGCTTTGGTACCTATTTTTGTTGAGAGTACTAATACCCTATTCGTTACCAGGGTATTTTTCAACAATAGTATTGTACTATATCAATTTATAAGTATAGTACGACTGCGACAGGAAATAAGGCAGCCATGAATGTAAGAGTCAGAAAGTGTCAAGATTCTCTATGATGCTGACTGAAAACTTTTGAAACACAGTAAACAGCTGAAGCTGTGGTACCTATTTTTATTGAGAGTACTAACACTCTATTGGTTACCAGTGTATCCTTCTACCGTGGTATTGAGTTATATCGTTTTATAAGTATAGTATGACTGCGACAGGAAATAAGGCAGCCATGAGTTTGAGAGTCAGAATGTGTCAAGATTCTCTATCCTGCCAATTGAAAACTGTTGAAACACAGTAAACAGCTGTAGCTTTGGTACCTATTTTTGTTGAGAGTACTAATACCCTATTCGTTACCAGGGTATTTTTCAACAATGGTATTGTGTTATATCGTTTTATAAGTATAGTATGACTGTGACAGGAAATAAGGCAGCCATGAATTTGATTTTCAGAGTGTGTCAAGATTCTCTATCATGCTGACTGAAAACTGTTGAAACACAGTGGACAGCTGTAGCTTTGGTACCTAGTAATGTTGAGAGTACTAATACTCTATTGGTTACCGGTGTATTGCTCTACCGTGGCATTCAGTTATATTGTTTTATAAGTATAGTATGACTGCGACAGGAAATAAGGCAGCCATGAGATTGAGAGTCAGAACGTGTCAAGATTCTCTATCATGCTGACTGAAAACTGTTGAAACACAGTAAACAGCTGTAGCTTTGGTACCTAGTTTATTTTGAGAGTACTAATACTCTATTGGTTACGAGTATTTTTCTACCGTGGTACTGTGTTATATCGTCTTATAAGTATAGTATGACTGCGACAGGAAATAAGTCAGACATGAGTTTGAGAGTCAGAATGTGTCAAGATTCTCTATCATGCTGACTGAAAACTGTTGAAACACAGAGAACAGGTGTACCTTTGATACCTAGTTTATGTTGAGAGTACTAATGCTTTATTGGTTACCAGTGTATTTTTCTACTGTGGTATTGAGTTATATCATTTAATAAGTATAGTATGACTGCGACAGGAAATAAGGCAGCCATGAGTTTGAGAGTCAGAATGTTTCAAGATTCTCTATCCTACCGACTGAAAACTGCTGAAACACAGTAAACAGCTGTAGCTTTGGTACCTATTTTTGTTGAGAGTAGTAATACTCTATTCGTTACCAGGGTATTTTTCAACAATGATATTCTGTTATATCATTTTATCAGTACATACCAGGGTATATTTCAAAAATGATATTGTTATATCGTTTTATAAGTATAGAATGACTGCGACAGGAAATAAGACAGCCATACATCTGAGAGTCAGAATGTGTGTGAAGATTCTCTATCATGCTGACTGAAAACTGTTGAAACACAGTAAACAGCAGTAGCTTTGGCACCTATTTTTGTTGAGAGTACTAATACTCTATTCGTTACCAGGGTATTTTTCAACAATGGTATTGTGTTATATCGTTTTGTAAGTATAGTTTGACTGTGATAGGAATTAAGGCAGCCGTGAGTTTGAGAGTCAGAATGAGTCAAGATTCTCTATCATGCTGACTGAAAACTGTTGAAACACAGTGAAGAGGTGTAGCTTTGGAACCTAGTTTATGTTGAGAGTACTAATACTCTATTGGTTACTAGTGTATTTTTCTACCGTGGTATTGTGTTATATCGTTTTATAAGTATAGTATGACTGCGATAGGAAATAAGGCAGCCATGAGTTTGAGAGTCAGAATGAGTCAAGATTCTCTATCATGCTGTCTGAAAACTGCTGAAACACAGTAAACAGCTGTACCTTTGGTACCAATTTTTGTTGAGAGTGCTAATAGTCTATTTGTTACAAGGGTATTTTTCAACAATGGTATTGTGTTATATCATTTTATAAGTACAGTATGACTGTGACAGGAAATAAGGCAGCTATGAATTTTTGAGTCAGAACTAGTCAAGATTGTCTCTCATGCTAACTGAAAACTGTTGAAACACAGTAAACAGCTGTAGCTTTGGTACCTATTTTTGTTGAGAGTACTAATACCCTATTCGTTACCAGGGTATTTTTCAACAATGGTATTGTGTTATATCGTTTTATAAGTATAGTATGACTGCGACAGGAAATAAGGCAGCCATGAATTTGAGAGTCAGAATGAGTCAAGATTCTCTGTCATGCTGACTGAAAACTGTTGAAACACAGTGAACAGGTGTACCTTTGGTACCTAGTTTATGTTGAGAGTACTAATACTCTATTGATTACCAGTGTATTTTCCTACCGTGGTATTGGGTTATATCGTTTAATAAGTATAGTATAACTGCGACAGGAGACAAGACAGCCATGAGTTTGAGAGTCAGAATGTGTCAAGATTCTCTATCATGCCGACTGAAAACTGTTGAAACACAGCAAACAGCTGTAGCTTTGGTACCTATTTTTGTTGAGAGTACTAATACTCCATTCATTACCAGGGTATTTTTCAGCAATAGTATTGTGCTATATCATTTTATAAGTATAGTATGACTGCGACAGGAAATAAGGCAGCCATGAATTTCAGAGTCAGAATGTGTCAAGATTCTCTATCATGCTGACTGAAAACTGTTGAAACACAGTAAACAGCTGTAGCTTTGGTACCTATTTTTGATGAGAGTACTAATACTCTATTCGATACCAGTGTATTTTTTTACAGTGGTATTGAGTAACATCGTTTTAAAACTATAATATGACTGCGACAGGAAATAAGGCAGCCATGAATTTTAGAGTCAGAATGTGTCAAGATTCTATATGCTACCGACTAAAAACTGCTGAAACACAGCAAACAGCTGTAGCTTTGGGAACTATTTTTGTTGAGAGAAGTAATACTCTATTCGTTACCAGGGTATTTTTCAACAATGATATTCTGTTATATCATTTTATCAGTATATACCAGGGTATTTTTCAAAAATGGTATTGTGTTATATCATTTTATAAGTATAGAATGAACTGCGACAGGAAATAAGACAGCCATACATCTGAGAGTCAGAATGTGTCAAGATTCTCTATCATGCTGACTGAAAACTGTTGAAACACAGTAAACAGCTGAAGCTGTGGTACCTATTTTTATTGAGAGTACTAACACTCTATTGGTTACCAGTGTATTCTTCTACCGTGGTATTGAGTTATATCGTTTTATAAGTATAGTATGACTGCGACAGGAAATAAGGCAGCCATGAGTTTGAGAGTCAGAATGTGTCAAGATTCTCTATCCTGCCAATTGAAAACTGTTGAAACACAGTAAACAGCTGTAGCTTTGGTACCTATTTTTGTTGAGAGTACTAATACCCTATTCGTTACCAGGGTATTTTCAACAATGGTATTGTGTTATATCGTTTTATAAGTATAGTATGACTGTGACAGGAAATAAGGCAGCCATGAATTTGATTTTCAGAGTGTGTCAAGATTCTCCATCATGCTGACTGAAAACTGTTGAAACACAGATGACAGCTGTAGCTTTGGTACCTAGTAATGTTGAGAGTACTAATACTCTATTGGTTACCGGTGTATTGCTCTACGGTGGCATTCAGTTATATTGTTTTATAAGTATAGTATGACTGCGACAGGAAATAAGGCAGCCATGAGATTGAGAGTCAGAATGTGTCAAGATTCTCTATCATGCTGTCTGAAAACTGTTGAAACACAGTAAACAGCTGTAGCTTTGGTACCTAGTTTATTTTGAGAGTACTAATACTCTATTGGTTACGAGTATTTTTCTACCGTGGTACTGTGTTATATCGTCTTATAAGTATAGTATGACTGCGACAGGAAATAAGTCAGACATGAGTTTGAGAGTCAGAATGTGTCAAGATTCTCTATCATGCTGACTGAAAACTGTTGAAACACAGAGAACAGGTGTACCTTTGGTACCTAGTTTATGTTGAGAGTACTAATGCTTTATTGGTTACCAGTGTATTTTTCTACTGTGGTATTGAGTTATATCATTTAATAAGTATAGTATGACTGCGACAGGAAATAAGGCAGCCATGAGTTTGAGAGTCAGAATGTTTCAAGATTCTCTATCCTACCGACTGAAAACTGCTGAAACACAGTAAACAGCTGTAGCTTTGGTACCTATTTTTGTTGAGAGTAGTAATACTCTATTCGTTACCAGGGTATTTTTCAACAATGATATTCTGTTATATCATTTTATCAGTACATACCAGGGTATATTTCAAAAATGATATTGTTATATCGTTTTATAAGTATAGAATGACTGCGACAGGAAATAAGACAGCCATACATCTGAGAGTCAGAATGTGTGTGAAGATTCTCTATCATGCTGACTGAAAATTGTTGAAACACAGTAAACAGTAGTAGCTTTGGCACCTATTTTTGTTGAGAGTACTAATACTCTATTCGTTACCAGGGTATTTTTCAACAATGGTATTGTGTTATATCGTTTTATAAGTATAGTATGACTGCGATAGGAAATAAGGCAGCCATGAGTTTGAGAGTCAGAATGAGTCAAGATTCTCTATCATGCTGTCTGAAAACTGCTGAAACACAGTAAACAGCTGTACCTTTGGTACCAATTTTTGTTGAGAGTGCTAATACTCTATTTGTTACAAGGGTATTTTTCAACAATGGTATTGTGTTATATCATTTTATAAGTACAGTATGACTGTGACAGGAAATAAGGCAGCTATGAATTTTTGAGTCAGAACTAGTCAAGATTGTCTCTCATGCTAACTGAAAACTGTTGAAACACAGTAAACAGCTGTAGCTTTGGTACCTATTTTTGTTGAGAGTACTAATACCCTATTCGTTACCAGGGTATTTTTCAACAATGGTATTGTGTTATATCGTTTTATAAGTATAGTATGACTGCGACAGGAAATAAGGCAGCCATGAATTTGAGAGTCAGAATGAGTCAAGATTCTCTGTCATGCTGACTGAAAACTGTTGAAACACAGTGAACAGGTGTACCTTTGGTACCTAGTTTATGTTGAGAGTACTAATACTCTATTGATTACCAGTGTATTTTCCTACCGTGGTATTGGGTTATATCGTTTAATAAGTATAGTATAACTGCGACAGGAGACAAGACAGCCATGAGTTTGAGAGTCAGAATGTGTCAAGATTCTCTATCATGCTGTCTGAAAACTGCTGAAACACAGTAAAGAGCTGTACCTTTGGTACCTAGTTATGTTGAGAGTCCCGATACTCTATTGGTTAGCAGTGTATTTTTCTAATGTGCTATTGAGTTATATCGTTTTAAAAGTATAGTATGACTGCGACAGGAAATAAGGCAGCAATGAGTTTGAGAGTCAGAATGTGTCAAGATTCTGTATAATACTGACTGAAAACCGTTGAAGCACAGTAAACAGCTGCAGCTTTGGTGCCTATTTTGGGCGAGCGTACTAATACTCTATTCGTAACCAGGGTTTTTATAAGTATAGCATGACTGCGACAGAAAATAAGACGGCCATGAATTTTAGAGTCAGAATGTGTCAAGATTATCTATCATGCTGACTGAAAACTGTTGAAACACAGTAAACAGCTGTAGCTTTGGAACATATTTTTGTTGAGAGTACTAATACTCTATTCATTACCAGGGTTTTTTTCAACAATAGTATTGTGTCATATCATTTTATAAGTATAGTATGACTACGACAGGAAATGAGGCAGCCATGAATTAGAGAGTCAGAATGTGTCAAGATTCTCTATCAAGCTGACTGAAAACTGTTGAAACACAGTGGCCAGGTGTACCTTTGGTAACTAGTTTATGTTGAGAGTACTAATACTCTATTGATTAACAGTGTATTTTCCTACCGTAGTATTGGGTTATATCGTTTAATAAGGATAGTACGACTGCAACAGGAGACAAGACAGCCATGAGTTTGAGAGTCAGAATGTGTCAAGATTCTCTATCATGCCGACTGAAAACTGTTGAAATACAGCAAACAGCTGTAGCTTTGGTACCTATTTTTTTTGAGAGTACGAATACTCTATTCGTTACCAGGGTATTTTTCAACAATGGTATTGAGTTATATCGTTTTATAGTATACTATGACTGTGATAGGAAATAAGGCAGCCATGAGTTTGAGAGTCAGAATGTGTCAAGATTCTCTATCATGCTGACTGAAAACTGTTGAAACACAGTAAACAGCTGTAGCTTTGGTACCTATTTTTGTTGAGAGTACTAATACTCTATTGGTTACCAGTGTATTTTTCTACCGTAGTACTGAGTTATATCGTTTCAAAAGAAAAGTATGACTGTGACAGAAAATAAGGCAGCCATGAATTTCAGAGTCAGAATGTGTCAAGATTCTCTAACACGCTGACTGAAAACTGTTGAAACACAGTGAGCAGCTGCAGCTTTGGTACCTAGTTATGTTGTGAGTGCTAATACTCTAATAGTTACCAGAGTATTTTTGTGCCATGGTATTGAGTTATATCGGTTTATAAGTATAGTATGACTGCGACAGGAAATAAGGCAGCCATGAGCTTGAGAGTCAGAATGTGTGAAGATTCTCTATCATGCTGACTGAAAACTGTTGGAACACAGTAAACAGCTGTAGCTTTGGTACCTATTTTTGTTGAGAGTACTAATACTCTATTCGTTACCAGGGTATTTTTCAACAATGCTATCGTGTTATAACGTTTTATAAGTATAGTATGACTGCGACTGGAAATAAGGTAGCCGTGAGTTTGAGAGTCAGAATGTGTCAAGATTCTTTATCATGCTGACTGAAAACTGTTGAAACACAGTAATAAGCTGTAGCTTTGGTACCTATTTTTGTTGAGAGTACTAATACTCTATTCGTTACCAGGGTATTTTTCAACAATGCTATTGTGTTATATCGCTTTATATGTATAGTATGACTGCGAGAAGAAATAAGGCAGCAAAGACAAGAATTTTAGAGGCAGAATGTGTCAAGATTCCCTACCATATTTATATTTATCTATTGGTGGTTAAGGTCACATATTTCTGCACAATGGCTAACCATGACTGTGAGAGTTTTACAG
Source organism: Pictodentalium vernedei (assembly GCA_031216915.1). Classification (NCBI taxonomy): domain Eukaryota; kingdom Metazoa; phylum Mollusca; class Scaphopoda; order Dentaliida; family Dentaliidae; genus Pictodentalium; species Pictodentalium vernedei. Next base: position 459,288,321 of record CM062296.1, on the reverse strand, counting down.
ATGGAGGAAGCCGGAGTACCCAGAGAGAACCACCGAGCAACGGCGAGCAACTGCCAGCTCCCCAACATACCAACTCCACACAAGCAGGGTTGAAGATGGGTGCACCATCGACGTGCAGTACGACCTTAGTACACAACATCACCGTGCCCCCACATGGGCAATGGGGGTGAAGTGTCTTGCCCAAGGTCACAACGCGGTTGCCGCAGGAGGGATTCGAACCGAGGACCTCTCGGCTTGCAGCCTGCACCTCTACCAACTGAGCCACCGTGCCCCCAGATTCCCTATCATGCTGACTGAAAACTGTTGAAATGCAGTGAACAGCTGTAGCTTTGGTACCAAGTTATGTTGAGAGTACTAATACTTTATTGGTTACCAGTGTATTGTTCTACCGTGGTACTGAGGTGTATTGATTTATAAGTATAGTATGACTGCGACAGGAAATAAGGCAGCCATGAGTTTGAGAGTCAGAATGTGTCAAGATTCTCTATCATGCTGACTGAAAACTGTTGAAACACAGTGAACAGCTGTAGCTTTGGCACCTAGTTATGTTGAGAGTACTAATACTCTAATGGTTAGCAGTGTATTTTTAAGCCATGGTATTGATTTATAAGTTTAGTATGACTGCGACAGGAAATAAGGCAGCCATGAGTTTGAGAGTCAGAATGTGTCAAGATTCTCTATCATGCTGACTGAAAACTGTTGAAACACAGTGAACAGCTGTAGCTTTGGCACCTAGTTATGTTGAGAGTACTAATACTCTAACGGTTAGCAGTGTATTTTTAAGCCATGGTATTGATTGATAAGTATAGTATGACTGCGACAGGAAATAAGGCAGCCATGAGTTTGAGAGTCAGAATGTGTCAAGATTCTCTATCATGCTGACTGAAAACTGTTGAAACACAGTGAACAGCTGTAGCTTTGGTACCTAGTTATGTTGAGAGTACTAATACTCGAATAGTTACCAGTCTATTTTTGTGCCATGGTATTGAGTTATATCGTTTTATAAGTATAGTATGACTGCGACAGGAAATAAGGCAGCCATGAGTTTGAGAGTCAGAAGGTGTCATGATTCTCTATCATGCTGACTGAAAACTGAAGAAACACAGTAAACAGCTTTAGGTTTGGTACCTATTTTTGACTGCGACAGGAAATAAGGCAGCCATGAGTTTAAGAGTCAGAATGTGTCAAGATTCTCTATCATGCTGACTGAAAACTGTTGAAACACAGTAAACAGCTGTAGCTTTGGTACCTATTTTAGTTGAGAGTACTAATACTCTATTCGTTACCAGGGTATTTTTCTACCGTGGTATTGAGTTATATCGTTTTATAAGTATAGTATGACTGCGACAGGAAATAAGGCAGCCATGAATTTCAGAGTCGGAATGTGTCAAGATTCTCTATCATGAGCACTGAAAACTGTTGAAACGCAGTGAACAGCTGTAGCTTTGGTACCTAGTTATGTTGAGAGTACTAATACTCTAATGGTTACCAGTGTATTTTTAAGCCATGGTATTGAGTTATATCGTTTTATAAGTATAGTATGACTGCGACAGGAAATAAGGCAGCCATGAGTTTAAGAGTCAGAATGTGTCAAGATTCTCTATCATGCTGACTGAAAACTGTTGAAACACAGTGAACAGCTGTAGCTTTGGCACCTAGTTATGTTGAGAGTACTAATACTCTAATGGTTACCAGTGTATTTTTAAGCCATGGTATTGATTTATAAGTATAGTATGACTGCGACAGGAAATAAGGCAGCCATGAGTTTGAGAGTCAGAATGTGTCACAAGAGTCTCTATCATGGTAACTGAAGACTGTTGAAACACAGTGAACAGCTGTAGTTTGGTACCTTGTTATGTTGAGAGTACTAATACTCTATTGGTTACCAGTGTATTGTGCAACCGTTGTATTGAGATATATCAATGCATAAGTATATTATGAATGCGACAGGAAATAAGGCAGCCATGAACTTCAGAGTCAGAATGTGTCAAGATTCTCTATCATGCTGACTGAGAACTGTTGAAACACAGTGAACAGCTGCAGCTTTGGTACCTAGTTATGTTGAGAGTACTAATACTCTATTGGTTACCAGGGTATTGTTAACAATGGTATTGTGTTATATCATTATATAAGTATAGTATGACTGCGACAAGAGATAAGGTAGCCAATACAAGAATTTAGAGATAGAATGTGTCAAGATTCTCTATCATGCTGACTGAAAACTGTTGAAACTCAGTGAACAGCTGTAGCTTTGGTAGCTAATTATGTTGAGAGTACTAATACTCTATTGGTTACCAGTGTATTTTTGTACCATGGTATCGAGTTATTTCGCTTTATAACTATAGTAAGACTGCGACAGGAAATAAGGCAGCCATGAGTTTGAGAGTCAGAATATGTCGAGATTCTCTATCATGCTGACTGAAAACTGTTGGAACACAGTAAACAGCTGTAGCTTTGGTACCCATTTTAGTTGAGAGTACTAATACTCTATTGGCTACCAGTGTATTTTTCTACTGTGGTATTGAGTTATATCATTTTGTAAGTATAGTATGACTGCGACAGGAAATAAGGCAGCCATGAGTTTGAGAGTCAGAATGTGTCAAGATTCTCTATCATGCTGACTGCAAACTGTTGAAACACAGTGAGCAGCTGCAGCTTTGGTACCTAGTTATGTTGAGAGCACTAATACTCTATTGGTTACCAGTGTATGTTTGTACCATGGTATTGAGTTATTTCGTAAGACTGTGACAGGAAATAAGGCAGCCATGAGTTTGAGAGTCAGAATGTGTCAAGATTCTCTGTCATGCTGACTGAAAACTGTTGGAACACAGTAAACAGCTGTAGCTTTAGTACCCATTTTAGTTGAGGGTACTAATACTGTGTTGGCAACCAGTGTATTTTTCTACCATGGTATTGAGTTGTATCATTTTGTAAGTATAGTATGACTGCGACAGGAAATAAGGCAGCCATGAGTTTGAGAGTCAGAATGTGTCAAGATTATCTATCATGTTGACTGCAAACTGTTAAAACACAGTGAACAGCTGTAGCTTTGGTACCTATTTTTGTTGAGAGTACTAATACTCTATTGGTTACCAGTGCATTGTTCTACCGTGGTGTTGAGATATATCGATTTATAAGTATAGTATGACTGCGACAGGAAATCTAAATTTTATAGTAAATATCCTTTCTTATTATACCTACCACAATTGTTTACTACAGGCTTGCACTACAGTGGAAGTCCCTGACTCGGATAAAATACTCTCTATTTTTGTCTTTCTTAAGCAATTTGGGAAAGAAAAGTGGTGCAAAAGCACCAAGAAAAAATAAGCCAAAACTGGGTCGAGTGCAACCGGCACAGACCCAGTACGGGACGCTCACTCCCAAGTACAACTCATTCTTTTTGAATCCGTCAACGTTAGAGTTATGTGATCAGCGGGGAGGAAAGATTCTTTACCCGTAAAGAAGACGGGAGGGCCTCCATGTAAACAATTGTGGTAGGTATAATAAGAAAGGAAATTTACTATAAAATTTAGATTTCTTATCAACCTACTCACAATTGTTTACTACAGGCTGAATAGACAATAGGCTGGGGGGAATCGCATAACCAACCCTCACATAACCCCAGTGCACTGGAACCGTGAAGCAGAAGGAAGAGGTCCCGAGGCTTATCAACCATAACGTCGCAATCATTGGTAAAGGACAATGAAAGGAGACATATGGGCCTGTGTGACACACAGACAGAAAAGGGCAGTAACAGCACATGGCCGAAACTGACCTTCAAGAAGCCTAATGGCTAGGGCAGAAGAAAGAGGACCCAAGGCAAAAAGGTCCTCCGACTACTCCTGCAACTGGCGCAGTAGGCTGCCTGCATAACATCCGACAACTTGACGGAGTTAGAATAAGCCCAAGAGGTGGACAATGCCCGCACCTCGTGGGCAGAAATACGATTGGTAATACAATCGCCAGCTGCTAAACGACTGTAAGCCATGCGAATAGCAAGACAAATCCATCGAGAAATGGATTGAGGAGAGATCTTCTGTCGACCCGGAATAAGAGACAGAAAAAAACGATTACCCTCAACAGAAGGAAGCGCCCTGATACAGATAGGAGGAGGAGTAGTATCTGGTAACTGATTCTTGGCCAAAAAAGAGCAACAGTGGTAAAAGTAACACTGTTGGGAGAGCTCCTAAAAAAGGCCGGGTCAACCGAGAGGGCGTGAAGCTCACTAACCCGTCTGGCCGAAGCAAACGCCATCAGAAACGACGTCTTATATGTGAGAAAATGCATATCCACCTGGGATAAAGGATCGAACGGCGCCCCCCCCCCCCCCCCCACCCCCAGCAAAGCAGCACTCATGAAAGATTCCATTGTGGGGTAAGCTGCAAAGTCTGAGGCCTTTTCAAAGAAAAGTGCCGAACAAGCTTGGAGAGGTAAGGATTAGTGCCGATACGACGCTTCCCCACATAAGAAAAAGTCTCTGAAAGCATGGACCTGTAACCCTTGATGGTAACAGGCTGGAGACCCCGAGAATCAAACAGATATACCAGAAACTCCGCAATCTGTGAAATCGAAGGATTTGCATAATCAACAGAGTGATCAGCACACCATCGACAGAAGACCTTCCATTTAGTTGCATAAGCTAAACCAGTGGAGTGCCTCCTTGAAGAAGAAATGCACTCCATGGCTCGTCTCGAAAAACCTCTACGGAGGAGACAGGACCTGACAAAAGATATGCGTGAAGGCACAATGAAGTCGGGTTGGAAGAGGCACCCTTGACAGAGTGGGGTGCCGTCGGAAGGATATTCGCAGCCCGGACCGAATAACATCTAACACCCACAGATCGGATGTGATGGCCCAATGGTCTGCGAACTCTGCTATCCTTCCTCCAACCTGGGACGAGTCGAGGTGAGGACCTTCATTTCAAGCCCCGACGAGGCCCGCGAGAGGAGAAACCACCTCCTCTACTAAATGAAGAATCCTGAGACTTCCCTCGATTCTGCCGACCTTTACCCTTACCCCTTGAGTAATAAGTAGATGCGGCGGCAGAAGGACCAGCATTTTGCTTCGCAGAGGAAGCAGAAGGGTAATTCTTAGGCTTGGAACGGCCCCTGCCTCCCCTAGAAGGCTGGTCAAGCTGACGAAACACCAGCTGATCTTTGGAATGACGTAGGACGTCATCCCGGTCCGTCGACACGGAACCATGGAAAAGTTGCGGACCTGCCAAAGAAGCAGATTGAAGAGCAGCGCGCACCTCCTCGGGAAGGGATCGTCCTGTGTCCAGCAGGGCGTCCCTTCGAACTAATTCCAGATTAGCCGTGTTAAAGGCATGCATGTGAGTAAGATGCATGAGCACCTTGGACAGCACACGCAACCTCGTCAAACTTATCTGGAGGCAGATAGGCAGCTAAATCTGAGACGACGTGATCTGAGAGAGAAAGCATGCCAAGCATCTCTCTAGATAAGCCCAACGTGGACTCCAGAGTCGTCATTGGAATGACGGCAGACTTGGGCTTGGAAAGCCCGAGGGAAGTGGAGTCCTGATCCAGAACCGTCAAAGTCTGGCAGACCGATGGATTGGCGGAATCGTAGGAACGATAACGCACAGGAGGCAAAAAGGTGCCAACCCTGGTGAAGAACGGAGTCTTCAGAGCCTTGGAACTCAGCTTGGAGTCCAATGCGGAAAAAGCTTCAACCACCTGTACCGACTGGCACGGTCGAAGTGCCCAGAAGCAGGTTGCTCCATAGGCTGTAGGCGCACGACCGATGATCGCGGCCTGGCTGACACTGTCGGCTGGTTAGCTGGTTTGAGATCAGGCAGAAACCCAAACACAAAGTCAAGAGCTGCCCCCAAGTCAGAAGACTGCTGGCCCTCGACATCAAGCATGTGGGACTCCTCCCCAGAGTCGGAAGACACATAGCCCATCATGGGCAAACCAGCCGACGCCTCCCATGGTGTCGGGACAACAGGGGGATCAGAAACCGGCCTGTTTCCAATCCCGGGAGGCGGCACCATAGGAGGCACCTGGAAACCACTCGCTGCCTCGCTGGAAGCAACAGGAAGGCTCTTTGACAGAACCTGAGTGAGTAAGGAGAGGGCCTCCCTAAGCTCAGTCTGAACTGGCCGGTTCGACAGGGGAGCGAACCGGCAAAGTGGCTTCACCTCTGACCCTCTTAATCAGCGAAGGGTCACGATCCTCCAAAACACCCGACGACGCGGGACGACGGGCAGCAGCTGAAACATCTGAAGGCAGATGTGTAAAGGGGTACGAGGCACCCCGAGGATCAATATAGCGAGAACTCATGAGAGTCACCGTGGACCTTTGCGGGGCAGAACGTCCAGGCTGCACAAAAGGCGTTGGTTCCCCAAAACTGGTCGTGCGGCCAGAATGAGTGGACAGAAACGCCACGGAGTTCATAGTGTCTCCATTAAGAACATCCGAATCCAAAGACAAAACTGTGGTGCTCAACGGTGTAGAGACCACAGTGGTGGGTTTGGCCGGCAGCCCCTTCCAAATTCACCGAGTTGAAGACAGGGAAGGCTGAGGCCAATATCCCACATCTACAGAACCAGACATTCCTGCAGTCCCCTGCAGCGAAAAGCCGAGGCCGGCTGAAACTGACGATGAAGCAGAGGGACCAGAAGTAGTAGTAGATACGTCGGGAGTCATTGAGGCTGGTGGAATAGTGGAGAGAGCACCCCTGCTCGGCTCCGAAGGAGGAGTCACAACCCTAGTGACAACCTCAGATGTCGACTGGAGGGGGACCATAGTCCCGGAACCAGGCACCTCTTCACCAGAACACTCAATGGCTCCCGTAGTATCCACTACAGGAAAAGACTGCACATCCCCCACGGGGGAGGAATAACTCTCACCAGACAAGGTCGGCTCAGGAGCCTCCGAACGACCACGTTCTCCTTTCCTGCGGGAGCAGGAGGCACTGCCACGAGAACGAACGACACAGTTAACTGACGCCCAGAAAGTGGATGACCATGATCCACAGACACCACATGGCCGCTTGGCCGAACACCCATTACAGGAGGAACAAGAAGAATGTGAATCGTCCACATGCTTTGCCAGCAGACACTGCCCACAAGGAATTGTCCTGGGCATGATAGAGGTGAGAGGAGCAAAGAAGGTGAAATCAGAAAACAGAAGAACACCCCCAAAGAAGAGAGAAAGGTGACAGAAATTAAGACCCCAGACGGTCGACCAGGAACCACACAACAGGATGACTACTCTCAAAGGAGAGAAGAAAAACTGCAGGAGCGGTACCCCGCTGACACCCAACTCTAACACAATTAGAAAAATTAGCAAATTAAGCATTGACAATAATTGAGAAAAATAATCTAAGTCCGAACTGCATGGCACACAAAATTCGCGTGCGACTCAAGAGAGAACATATAAAATACATTATGGATATATAATATGTAAGAGAATATAATAAAAACTGTTCCTGAGAATAAAAAGGATACTCTGATACACTATGAATCAGGAAACATCAATCAATGAGTTGGATAAACACTGAAAAGCGTGCAGAATATGTCGAAACAAGGCAGATGACAAAAAGAATGAGTCTTTAGCGACGGTATATGCGCACTGGCAACGGAAGTCGTGGAGTTGTACTTGGGAGAGAGCGTCCCGTACTGGGTCTGCGCCGGTTGCACTCGACCCAGTTTTGGCTTATTTTTCCTTGGTGCTTTTGCACCACTTTTCTTTCCCAAATTGCTTTGGAAAGACAAAAATAGACTGTATTTTATCCGAGTTAGGGACTTCCACAGCAGTGCAAGCCTGTAGTAAACAATTGTGAGTAGGTTGATAAGAAATAAGGCAGCCATGAGTTTGAAAGTCAGAATGTGTCAAGATTCTCTATCATGCTGACTGAAAACTGTTGAAACACAGTGAACAGCTGTAGCTTTGGTACCTAGTTATGTTAAGATTACTAATACTCTAATAGTTACCAGTGTATTTTTGTGCCATGGTATTGAGTAATATCGTTTTATAAGTATAGTATGACTGCAACAGGAAATAAGGCAGCCATGAGTTTCAGAGTCAGAAGGTGTCAAGATTCTCTATCATCCTGACTGAAAACTGAGGAAGAAAAGTAAACAGCTTAAGCTTTGGAACCTATTTTTGTTGAGAGTAGTAATACTCTATTCGTTACCAGGGTATTTTTCGAGAATACTATCGTGTTATATCGTTTTATAAGTATTGTATGACTGCGACTGGAAATAACGCAGCCTTGAGTTTGAGAGTCAGAATGTGTCAAGATTCTTTATCATGCTCACTGAAAACTGTTGAAACACAGTAAATAGGTGTATCTTTGGTACCTATTTTTGTTGAGAGTACTAATACTCTATTCGTTACCAGGGTATATTTCAACAATCCTATTGCGTTATATCGGTTTATACGTATAGTATGACTGCGACAAGAAATAAGGCAGCTAAGACAAGAATTTTAGAGTTAGAATGTGTCAAGATTCTCTATCATGCTGACTGAAAACTGTTAAAACACAGTGAACAGCTGTAGCTTTGGTACCTAGTTATGTTGAGAGTACTAATAATCTATTGGTTTCCAGTGTATTGTTCTACCGTGGTATTGAGATATATGGATTTATAAGTACAGTATGACTGCGACAGGAAATAAGGCAGCCATGAGTTTGAGAGTCAGAATGTGTCAAGATTCTCTATCATGTTGACTGAAAACTGTTGAAACACAGTAAACAGCTGTAGCTTTGGTACCTATTATTGTTGAGAGTACTAATACTCTATTCGTTACAAGGGTATCTTTGAACAATGCTATTGTGTTATATCGGTTTATATATATAGTATGACTGCGACAAGAAATAAGGCAGCCAAGACAAGAATTTTAGAGTCAGAATGTGTCAAGATTCTCTATCATGCTGACTGAAAACTGTTGAAACACAGTAAACAGCTGTAGCTTTGCAACCTATTTTTGTTGAGAGTACTAATACTCTATTCATTACCATGGTATTTTTCTACCGTGGTATTGAGTTATATCGTTTTATAAGTATAGTATGACTGCGACAAGAAATAAGGCAGCCAAGACAAGAATTTTAGAGTCAGAATGTGTCAAGATTCTCTATCATGCTGACTAAAAACTGTAGAAACACAGTGAACAGCTGTAGCTTTGGTACCTACTTATGTTGAGCGTACTAATACTCACTCTATTGGTTACCAGTGTATTTTTGTACCATGGTATTGAGTTATTTCGTTTTATAACTATAGTATGACTGCGACAGGAAATAAGGCAGCAATAAATTTGAGAGTCAGACTGTGTCAAGATTCTCCATCATACTGACTGCAAACTGTTAAAACAAAGTGAACAGCTGTAGCTTTGGAACCTATTTTTGTTGAGAGTAATAATACTCCATTGGTTACCAGTGCATTGTTCTACCGTGGTATTGAGATATATCGATTTATAAGTATAGTATGACTGCGACAGGAAATAAGGCAGCCATGAGTTTGAGAGTCAGAATGTGTCAAGATTCTCTATCATGTTGACTGAAAACTGTTGAAACACAGTAAACAGCTGTAGCTTTGGTACCTATTATTGTTGAGAGTACTAATACTCTATTCGTTACAAGGGTATCTTTGAACAATGCTATTGTGTTATATCGGTTTATATATATAGTATGACTGCGACAAGAAATAAGGCAGCCAAGACAAGAATTTTAGAGTCAGAATGTGTCAAGATTCTGTATCATGCTGACTGAAAACTGTTGAAACACAGTGAACAGCTGTAGCTTTGGTACCTACTTATGTTGAGAGTACTAATACTCTATTGGTTACCAGTGTATTGCTCTACCATGATAGTGAGATATATCGATTTATAAGTATAGTATGACTGCGACAAGAAATAAGGCAGCCATGAGTTTGAGAGTCAGAATGTGTCAAGATTCTCTATCATGCTGACTGAAAACTGTTGAAACACAATGAACAGCTGTAGCTTTGGTACCTAGTTATGTTGAGAGTACTAATACTCTAATGGCTACCAGTGTATTTATAAGCCATGGTATTGAGTTATATTGTTGTATAAGTATAGTATGACTGCCACAGGAAATAAGGCAGCCATGACATTGAGAGTCAGAATGTGCCAAGATTCTCTATCATGGTAACTGAAAACTGTTGAAACAAAGTGAACTGCTGTAGTTTGGTACCTTGCAATGTTGAGAGTACTAATACTCTATTGGTTACCAGTGTATTGTTCTACAGTGGTATTGAAATATATCAATGTATAAGTATAGTATGAATGTGACAGGAAATAAGGCAGCCATAAATTTCAGAGTCAGAATGTGTCAAGATTCTTTATCATGAGCACTGAAAACTGTTGAAACACAGTGAACAGCTGTAGCTTTGGTACCTACTTATCTTGAGAGCACTAATACTCTATTGGTTACCAACGTATTTTTCTACCATGGTATTGAGTTATATCGTTTTATAAGTATAGCATGACTGCGACAGGAAATAAGGCCGCCATGAATTTCAGAGTCAGAATGTGTCAAGATTCCCTATCATGAGCACTGAAAACTGTTGATACAGAGTGAACAGCTGTAGCTTTGGTACCTAGTTATGTTGAGAGTACTAATACTCTAATGGTTACCAGTGTATTTTCAAGCTATGGTATTGAGTTATATCGTTTTATAAGTATAGTATGACTGCGACAGGAAATAAGGCAGCCATGAGTTTGAGAATCAGAATGTGTCAAGATTCTCCATCATGCTGACTGACAACTGTTGAAACACAGTAAACAGCTGTAGCTTTGGTACCTATTTTTGTTGAGAGTACTAATATTCTCTTTGTTACCAGGGTATTTTTCAACAATGGTATTGTGTTATATCGTTTTATAAGTATAGTATGACTGCGACAAGAAATAAGGCAGCCAAGACAAGAATTTTAGAGTTAGAATGTGTCAAGATTCTCTATCATGCTGACTAAAAACTGTAGAAACACAGAGCACAGGTGTAGCTTTGGTACCTACTTATGTTGAGCGTACTAATACTCTATTGGTAACCAGTGTATTTTTGTACCATGGTATTGAGTTATTTCATTTTATAACTATAGTATGACTGCGACAGGAAATAAGGCAGCCATGAGTTTGAGAGTCAGAATGTGTCAAGATTCTCTATCATGTTGACTGAAAACTGTTGAAACACAGTAAACAGCTGTAGCTTTGGTACCTATTTTTGTTGAGAGTACTAATACTCTATTCGTTACCAGGGTATTTTTCAACAATGCTATTGTGTTATATCGGGTTTATATGTATAGTATGACTGCAGAAAGAAATAAGGCAGCTAAGACAAGAATTTTAGAGTTAGAATGTGTCAAGATTCTCTATCATGCTGACTGAGAACTGTTAAAACACAGTGAACAGCTGTAGCTTTGGTACCTAGTTATGTTGAGAGTACCAATACTCTATTGGTTACCAGTGTATTGTTCTACCGTGGTATTGAGATATATCGATTAATAAGTATAGCATGACTGCGACAGGAAATAAGGCAGCCATGAGTTTGAGAGTCAGAATGTGTCAAGATTCTCTATCATGCTGACTGAAAACTGTTGAAACACAGTAAACAGCTGTAGCTTTGGTACCTATTTTTGTTGAAAGTACTAATACTCCATTCATTACAAGGGTATTTTTCTACCGTGGTATTGAGTTAAATCGTTTTATAAGTAGAGTATGACTGCGACCGTAAATAAGGCAGCCATGAATTTCAGAGTCAGAATGAGTCAAGATTCTCTATCATGAGCACTGAAAACTGTTGAAACACAGTGAACAGCTGTAGCTTTGGTACCTAGTTATGCTGAGAGTACTAATACTCTAATGGTTGCCAATGTATTTTTAAGCCATGGTATTGAGTTATATCGTTTTATAAGTATAGTATGACTGCGACAGGAAATAAGGCAGCCATGAGTTTGAGAATCAGAATGTGTCAAGATTCTCCATCATGCTGACTGACAACTGTTGAAACACAGTAAACAGCTGTAGCTTTGGTACCTATTTTTGTTGAGAGTACTAATATTCTCTTTGTTACCAGGGTATTTTTCAACAATGGTATTGTGTTATATCGTTTTATAAGTATAGTATGACTGCGACAAGAAATAAGGCAGCCAAGACAAGAATTTTAGAGTTAGAATGTGTCAAGATTCTCTATCATGCTGACTAAAAACTGTAGAAACACAGAGCACAGGTGTAGCTTTGGTACCTACTTATGTTGAGCGTACTAATACTCTATTGGTAACCAGTGTATTTTTGTACCATGGTATTGAGTTATTTCATTTTATAACTATAGTATGACTGCGACAGGAAATAAGGCAGCCATGAGTTTGAGAGTCAGAATGTGTCAAGATTCTCTATCATGTTGACTGAAAACTGTTGAAACACAGTAAACAGCTGTAGCTTTGGTACCTATTTTTGTTGAGAGTACTAATACTCTATTCGTTACCAGGGTATTTTTCAACAATGCTATTGTGTTATATCGGGTTTATATGTATAGTATGACTGCAGAAAGAAATAAGGCAGCTAAGACAAGAATTTTAGAGTTAGAATGTGTCAAGATTCTCTATCATGCTGACTGAGAACTGTTAAAACACAGTGAACAGCTGTAGCTTTGGTACCTAGTTATGTTGAGAGTACCAATACTCTATTGGTTACCAGTGTATTGTTCTACCGTGGTATTGAGATATATCGATTAATAAGTATAGCATGACTGCGACAGGAAATAAGGCAGCCATGAGTTTGAGAGTCAGAATGTGTCAAGATTCTCTATCATGCTGACTGAAAACTGTTGAAACACAGTAAACAGCTGTAGCTTTGGTACCTATTTTTGTTGAAAGTACTAATACTCTATTCATTACAAGGGTATTTTTCTACCGTGGTATTGAGTTAAATCGTTTTATAAGTAGAGTATGACTGCGACCGTAAATAAGGCAGCCATGAATTTCAGAGTCAGAATGAGTCAAGATTCTCTATCATGAGCACTGAAAACTGTTGAAACACAGTGAACAGCTGTAGCTTTGGTACCTAGTTATGTTGAGAGTACTAATACTCTAATGGTTGCCAATGTATTTTTAAGCCATGGTATTGAGTTATATCGTTTTATAAGTATAGTATGACTGCGACAGGAAATAAGGCAGCCATGAGTTTGAGAATCAGAATGTGTCAAGATTCTCTATCATGCTGACTGAAAACTGTTGAAACACAGTAAACAGCTGTAGCTTTGCAACCTATTTTTGTTGAGAGTACTAATACTCTATTCATTACCATGGTATTTTTCTACCGTGGTATTGAGTTATATCGTTTTATAAGTATAGTATGACTGCGACAAGAAATAAGGCAGCCAAGACAAGAATTTTAGAGTCAGAATGTGTCAAGATTCTCTATCATGCTGACTAAAAACTGTAGAAACACAGTGAACAGCTGTAGCTTTGGTACCTACTTATGTTGAGCGTACTAATACTCACTCTATTGGTTACCAGTGTATTTTTGTACCATGGTATTGAGTTATTTCGTTTTATAACTATAGTATGACTGCGACAGGAAATAAGGCAGCAATAAATTTGAGAGTCAGACTGTGTCAAGATTCTCCATCATACTGACTGCAAACTGTTAAAACAAAGTGAACAGCTGTAGCTTTGGAACCTATTTTTGTTGAGAGTAATAATACTCCATTGGTTACCAGTGCATTGTTCTACCGTGGTATTGAGATATATCGATTTATAAGTATAGTATGACTGCGACAGGAAATAAGGCAGCCATGAGTTTGAGAGTCAGAATGTGTCAAGATTCTCTATCATGTTGACTGAAAACTGTTGAAACACAGTAAACAGCTGTAGCTTTGGTACCTATTATTGTTGAGAGTACTAATACTCTATTCGTTACAAGGGTATCTTTGAACAATGCTATTGTGTTATATCGGTTTATATATATAGTATGACTGCGACAAGAAATAAGGCAGCCAAGACAAGAATTTTAGAGTCAGAATGTGTCAAGATTCTCTATCATGCTGACTGAAAACTGTTGAAACACAGTGAACAGCTGTAGCTTTGGTACCTACTTATGTTGAGAGTACTAATACTCTATTGGTTACCAGTGTATTGTTCTACCATGATAGTGAGATATATCGATTTATAAGTATAGTATGACTGCGACAAGAAATAAGGCAGCCATGAGTTTGAGAGTCAGAATGTGTCAAGATTCTCTATCATGCTGACTGAAAACTGTTGAAACACAATGAACAGCTGTAGCTTTGGTACCTAGTTATGTTGAGAGTACTAATACTCTAATGGCTACCAGTGTATTTATAAGCCATGGTATTGAGTTATATTGTTGTATAAGTATAGTATGAGTGCCACAGGAAATAAGGCAGCCATGACATTGAGAGTCAGAATGTGCCAAGATTCTCTATCATGGTAACTGAAAACTGTTGAAACAAAGTGAACTGCTGTAGTTTGGTACCTTGCAATGTTGAGAGTACTAATACTCTATTGGTTACCAGTGTATTGTTCTACAGTGGTATTGAAATATATCAATGTATAAGTATAGTATGAATGTGACAGGAAATAAGGCAGCCATGAATTTCAGAGTCAGAATGTGTCAAGATTCTTTATCATGAGCACTGAAAACTGTTGAAACACAGTGAACAGCTGTAGCTTTGGTACCTACTTATCTTGAGAGCACTAATACTCTATTGGTTACCAACGTATTTTTCTACCATGGTATTGAGTTATATCGTTTTATAAGTATAGCATGACTGCGACAGGAAATAAGGCCGCCATGAATTTCAGAGTCAGAATGTGTCAAGATTCCCTATCATGAGCACTGAAAACTGTTGATACAGAGTGAACAGCTGTAGCTTTGGTACCTAGTTATGTTGAGAGTACTAATACTCTAATGGTTACCAGTGTATTTTCAAGCTATGGTATTGAGTTATATCGTTTTATAAGTATAGTATGACTGCGACAGGAAATAAGGCAGCCATGAGTTTGAGAATCAGAATGTGTCAAGATTCTCCATCATGCTGACTGACAACTGTTGAAACACAGTAAACAGCTGTAGCTTTGGTACCTATTTTTGTTGAGAGTACTAATATTCTCTTTGTTACCAGGGTATTTTTCAACAATGGTATTGTGTTATATCGTTTTATAAGTATAGTATGACTGCGACAAGAAATAAGGCAGCCAAGACAAGAATTTTAGAGTTAGAATGTGTCAAGATTCTCTATCATGCTGACTAAAAACTGTAGAAACACAGAGCACAGGTGTAGCTTTGGTACCTACTTATGTTGAGCGTACTAATACTCTATTGGTAACCAGTGTATTTTTGTACCATGGTATTGAGTTATTTCATTTTATAACTATAGTATGACTGCGACAGGAAATAAGGCAGCCATGAGTTTGAGAGTCAGAATGTGTCAAGATTCTCTATCATGTTGACTGAAAACTGTTGAAACACAGTAAACAGCTGTAGCTTTGGTACCTATTTTTGTTGAGAGTACTAATACTCTATTCGTTACCAGGGTATTTTTCAACAATGCTATTGTGTTATATCGGGTTTATATGTATAGTATGACTGCAGAAAGAAATAAGGCAGCTAAGACAAGAATTTTAGAGTTAGAATGTGTCAAGATTCTCTATCATGCTGACTGAGAACTGTTAAAACACAGTGAACAGCTGTAGCTTTGGTACCTAGTTATGTTGAGAGTACCAATACTCTATTGGTTACCAGTGTATTGTTCTACCGTGGTATTGAGATATATCGATTAATAAGTATAGCATGACTGCGACAGGAAATAAGGCAGCCATGAGTTTGAGAGTCAGAATGTGTCAAGATTCTCTATCATGCTGACTGAAAACTGTTGAAACACAGTAAACAGCTGTAGCTTTGGTACCTATTTTTGTTGAAAGTACTAATACTCTATTCATTACAAGGGTATTTTTCTACCGTGGTATTGAGTTAAATCGTTTTATAAGTAGAGTATGACTGCGACCGTAAATAAGGCAGCCATGAATTTCAGAGTCAGAATGAGTCAAGATTCTCTATCATGAGCACTGAAAACTGTTGAAACACAGTGAACAGCTGTAGCTTTGGTACCTAGTTATGCTGAGAGTACTAATACTCTAATGGTTGCCAATGTATTTTTAAGCCATGGTATTGAGTTATATCGTTTTATAAGTATAGTATGACTGTGACAGGAAATAAGGCAGCCATGAGTTTGAGAATCAGAATGTGTCAAGATTCTCCATCATGCTGACTGACAACTGTTGAAACACAGTAAACAGCTGTAGCTTTGGTACCTATTTTTGTTGAGAGTACTAATATTCTCTTTGTTACCAGGGTATTTTTCAACAATGGTATTGTGTTATATCGTTTTATAAGTATAGTATGACTGCGACAAGAAATAAGGCAGCCAAGACAAGAATTTTAGAGTTAGAATGTGTCAAGATTCTCTATCATGCTGACTAAAAACTGTAGAAACACAGAGCACAGGTGTAGCTTTGGTACCTACTTATGTTGAGCGTACTAATACTCTATTGGTAACCAGTGTATTTTTGTACCATGGTATTGAGTTATTTCATTTTATAACTATAGTATGACTGCGACAGGAAATAAGGCAGCCATGAGTTTGAGAGTCAGAATGTGTCAAGATTCTCTATCATGTTGACTGAAAACTGTTGAAACACAGTAAACAGCTGTAGCTTTGGTACCTATTTTTGTTGAGAGTACTAATACTCTATTCGTTACCAGGGTATTTTTCAACAATGCTATTGTGTTATATCGGGTTTATATGTATAGTATGACTGCAGAAAGAAATAAGGCAGCTAAGACAAGAATTTTAGAGTTAGAATGTGTCAAGATTCTCTATCATGCTGACTGAGAACTGTTAAAACACAGTGAACAGCTGTAGCTTTGGTACCTAGTTATGTTGAGAGTACCAATACTCTATTGGTTACCAGTGTATTGTTCTACCGTGGTATTGAGATATATCGATTAATAAGTATAGCATGACTGCGACAGGAAATAAGGCAGCCATGAGTTTGAGAGTCAGAATGTGTCAAGATTCTCTATCATGCTGACTGAAAACTGTTGAAACACAGTAAACAGCTGTAGCTTTGGTACCTATTTTTGTTGAAAGTACTAATACTCTATTCATTACAAGGGTATTTTTCTACCGTGGTATTGAGTTAAATCGTTTTATAAGTAGAGTATGACTGCGACCGTAAATAAGGCAGCCATGAATTTCAGAGTCAGAATGAGTCAAGATTCTCTATCATGAGCACTGAAAACTGTTGAAACACAGTGAACAGCTGTAGCTTTGGTACCTAGTTATGTTGAGAGTACTAATACTCTAATGGTTGCCAATGTATTTTTAAGCCATGGTATTGAGTTATATCGTTTTATAAGTATAGTATGACTGCGACAGGAAATAAGGCAGCCATGAGTTTGAGAATCAGAATGTGTCAAGATTCTCTATCATGCTGACTGAAAACTGTTGAAACACAGTAAACAGCTGTAGCTTTGCAACCTATTTTTGTTGAGAGTACTAATACTCTATTCATTACCATGGTATTTTTCTACCGTGGTATTGAGTTATATCGTTTTATAAGTATAGTATGACTGCGACAAGAAATAAGGCAGCCAAGACAAGAATTTTAGAGTCAGAATGTGTCAAGATTCTCTATCATGCTGACTAAAAACTGTAGAAACACAGTGAACAGCTGTAGCTTTGGTACCTACTTATGTTGAGCGTACTAATACTCACTCTATTGGTTACCAGTGTATTTTTGTACCATGGTATTGAGTTATTTCGTTTTATAACTATAGTATGACTGCGACAGGAAATAAGGCAGCAATAAATTTGAGAGTCAGACTGTGTCAAGATTCTCCATCATACTGACTGCAAACTGTTAAAACAAAGTGAACAGCTGTAGCTTTGGAACCTATTTTTGTTGAGAGTAATAATACTCCATTGGTTACCAGTGCATTGTTCTACCGTGGTATTGAGATATATCGATTTATAAGTATAGTATGACTGCGACAGGAAATAAGGCAGCCATGAGTTTGAGAGTCAGAATGTGTCAAGATTCTCTATCATGTTGACTGAAAACTGTTGAAACACAGTAAACAGCTGTAGCTTTGGTACCTATTATTGTTGAGAGTACTAATACTCTATTCGTTACAAGGGTATCTTTGAACAATGCTATTGTGTTATATCGGTTTATATATATAGTATGACTGCGACAAGAAATAAGGCAGCCAAGACAAGAATTTTAGAGTCAGAATGTGTCAAGATTCTCTATCATGCTGACTGAAAACTGTTGAAACACAGTGAACAGCTGTAGCTTTGGTACCTACTTATGTTGAGAGTACTAATACTCTATTGGTTACCAGTGTATTGTTCTACCATGATAGTGAGATATATCGATTTATAAGTATAGTATGACTGCGACAAGAAATAAGGCAGCCATGAGTTTGAGAGTCAGAATGTGTCAAGATTCTCTATCATGCTGACTGAAAACTGTTGAAACACAATGAACAGCTGTAGCTTTGGTACCTAGTTATGTTGAGAGTACTAATACTCTAATGGCTACCAGTGTATTTATAAGCCATGGTATTGAGTTATATTGTTGTATAAGTATAGTATGAGTGCCACAGGAAATAAGGCAGCCATGACATTGAGAGTCAGAATGTGCCAAGATTCTCTATCATGGTAACTGAAAACTGTTGAAACAAAGTGAACTGCTGTAGTTTGGTACCTTGCAATGTTGAGAGTACTAATACTCTATTGGTTACCAGTGTATTGTTCTACAGTGGTATTGAAATATATCAATGTATAAGTATAGTATGAATGTGACAGGAAATAAGGCAGCCATGAATTTCAGAGTCAGAATGTGTCAAGATTCTTTATCATGAGCACTGAAAACTGTTGAAACACAGTGAACAGCTGTAGCTTTGGTACCTACTTATCTTGAGAGCACTAATACTCTATTGGTTACCAACGTATTTTTCTACCATGGTATTGAGTTATATCGTTTTATAAGTATAGCATGACTGCGACAGGAAATAAGGCCGCCATGAATTTCAGAGTCAGAATGTGTCAAGATTCCCTATCATGAGCACTGAAAACTGTTGATACAGAGTGAACAGCTGTAGCTTTGGTACCTAGTTATGTTGAGAGTACTAATACTCTAATGGTTACCAGTGTATTTTCAAGCTATGGTATTGAGTTATATCGTTTTATAAGTATAGTATGACTGCGACAGGAAATAAGGCAGCCATGAGTTTGAGAATCAGAATGTGTCAAGATTCTCCATCATGCTGACTGACAACTGTTGAAACACAGTAAACAGCTGTAGCTTTGGTACCTATTTTTGTTGAGAGTACTAATATTCTCTTTGTTACCAGGGTATTTTTCAACAATGATATTGTGTTATATCGTTTTATAAGTATAGTATGACTGCGACAAGAAATAAGGCAGCCAAGACAAGAATTTTAGAGTTAGAATGTGTCAAGATTCTCTATCATGCTGACTAAAAACTGTAGAAACACAGAGCACAGGTGTAGCTTTGGTACCTACTTATGTTGAGCGTACTAATACTCTATTGGTTACCAGTGTATTTTTGTACCATGGTATTGAGTTATTTCATTTTATAACTATAGTATGACTGCGACAGGAAATAAGGCAGCCATGAGTTTGAGAGTCAGAATGTGTCAAGATTCTCTATCATGTTGACTGAAAACTGTTGAAACACAGTAAACAGCTGTAGCTTTGGTACCTATTTTTGTTGAGAGTACTAATACTCTATTCGTTACCAGGGTATTTTTCAACAATGCTATTGTGTTATATCGGGTTTATATGTATAGTATGACTGCAGAAAGAAATAAGGCAGCTAAGACAAGAATTTTAGAGTTAGAATGTGTCAAGATTCTCTATCATGCTGACTGAGAACTGTTAAAACACAGTGAACAGCTGTAGCTTTGGTACCTAGTTATGTTGAGAGTACCAATACTCTATTGGTTAACAGTGTATTGTTCTACCGTGGTATTTAGATATATCGATTAATAAGTATAGCATGACTGCGACAGGAAATAAGGCAGCCATGAGTTTGAGAGTCAGAATGTGTCAAGATTCTCTATCATGCTGACTGAAAACTGTTGAAACACAGTAAACAGCTGTAGCTTTGGTACCTATTTTTGTTGAAAGTACTAATACTCTATTCATTACAAGGGTATTTTTCTACCGTGGTATTGAGTTAAATCGTTTTATAAGTAGAGTATGACTGCGACCGTAAATAAGGCAGCCATGAATTTCAGAGTCAGAATGAGTCAAGATTCTCTATCATGAGCACTGAAAACTGTTGAAACACAGTGAACAGCTGTAGCTTTGGTACCTAGTTATGTTGAGAGTACTAATACTCTAATGGTTGGCAATGTATTTTTAAGCCATGGTATTGAGTTATATCGTTTTATAAGTATAGTATGACTGCGACAGGAAATAAGGCAGCCATGAGTTTGAGAATCAGAATGTGTCAAGATTCTCTATCATGCTGACTGAAAACTGTTGAAACACAGTAAACAGCTCTAGCTTTGGTACCTATTTTTGTTGAGAGTAGTAATATTCTCTTCGCTACCAGGGTATTTTTCAACAATGGCATTGTGTTATATCGTTTTATAAGTATAGTATGACTGCGACAAGAAATAAGGCAGCCCAGACAAGAATTTTAGAGTTAGAATGAGTCAAGATTCTCTATCGTGCTGACTGAAAACTGTAGAAACACAGTGAACAGCTGTAGCTTTGGTACCTAGTTATGTTGAGAGTACTAATACTCTAATGGTTACCAGTGTATTTTAAAGCCATGGGATTTAGTTATATCGTTCTATAAGTATAGTATGACTGCGACAGGAAATAAGGCAGCCATGAGTTTGAGAGTCAGAATGTGTCAAGATTCTCTGTCATGCTGACTGAAAACTGTTGAAACACAGTAAACAGCTGTAGCTTTGGTACCTATTTTTGTTGAGAGAACTAATACTCTATTGGTTACCAGTGAATTGTTCTACCGTGGTATTCAGATATATCAATGTATAAGTATAGTATGAATGTGATAGGAAATAAGGCAGCCATGAATTTCAGAGTCAGAATGTGTCAAGATTCTCTATCATGCTGACTGCAAACTGTTGAAACACAGTGAACAGCGGTAGCTTTGGTACCTAGTTATGTTGAGAGTACTAATACTCTATTGGATACCAGGGTATTTTTCAACAATGGTACTGTGTTATATCATTTTATAAGTATAGTATGACTGCGGCAAGAAATAAGGCAGCCAATACAAGAATTTAGAGTTAGAATGTGTCAAGATTCTCTATCATGCTGACTGAAAACTGAGGAAACACAGAAAACAGCTTTAGATTTGGAACCTATTTTTGTTGAGAGTAGTAATACTCTATTCGTTACCAGGGTATTTTTCGAGAATGCTATCGTGTTATATCATTTTATAAGTATTGTATGACTGCGACTGGAAATAAGGCAGCCTTGAGTTTGAGAGTCAGAATGTGTCAAGATCCTTTATCATGCTCGCAGAAAAGTGTTGAAACACAGTAAATAGGTGTATCTTTGGTACCTATTTTTGTTGAGAGTACTAATACTCTATTCGTTACCAGGGTATTTTTCAACAATGCTATTGCGTTATATCGGTTTATACGTATAGTATGACTGCGACAAGAAATAAGGCAGGTAAGACAAGAATTTTAGAGTTAGAATGTGTCAAGATTCTCTATCATGCTGACTGAAAACTGTTAAAACACAGTGAACAGCAGTAGCTTTGGTACCTAGTTATGTTGAGAGTACTAATACTCTATTGGTTACCAGTGTATTGTTCTACCATGGTATTGAGATATATGGATTTATAAGTACAGTATGACTGCGACAGGAAATAAGGCAGCCATGAGTTTGAGAGTCAGAATGTGTCAAGATTCTCCATCATGCTGACTGACAACTGTTGAAACACAGTAAACAGCTGTAGCTTTGGTACCTATTTTTGTTGAGAGTACTAATATTCTCTTTGTTACCAGGGTATTTGTCAACAATGGTATTGTGTTATATCGTTTTATAAGTATAGTGTGACTGCGACAAGAAATAAGGCAGCCAAGACAAGAATTTTAGAGTTAGAATGTGTCAAGATTCTCTATCATGCTGACTAAAAACTGTAGAAACACAGAGCACAGGTGTAGCTTTAGTACCTACTTATGTTGAGCGTACTAATACTCTATTGGTTACCAGTGTATTTTTGTACCATGGTATTGAGTTATTTCGTTTTATAACTATAGTATGACTGCGACAGGAAATAAGGCAGCCATAAGTTTGAGTAAGAATGTGTCAAGATTCTCTATCATGTTGACTGAAAACTGTTGAAACACAGTAAACAGCTGTAGCTTTGGTACCAATTTTTGTTGAGAGTACTAATACTCTATTCGTTACCAGGGTATTTTTCAACAATGCTATTGTGTTATATCGGGTTTATATGTATAGTATGACTGCAAAAAGAAATAAGGCAGCTAAGACAAGAATTTTAGAGTTAGAATGTGTCAAGATTCTCTATCATGCTGACTGAGAACTGTTAAAACACAGTGAACAGCTGTAGCTTTGGTACCTAGTTATGTTGAGAGTACCAATACTCTATTGGTTACCAGTGTATTGTTCTACCGTGGTATTGAGATATATCGATTTATAAGTATAGCATGACTGTGACAGGAAATAAGGCAGCCATGAGTTTGAGAGTCAGAATGTGTCAAGATTCTCTATCATGCTGACTGAAAACTGTTGAAACACAGTAAACAGCTGTAGCTTTGGTACCTATTTTTGTTGAAAGTACTAATACTCTATTCATTACCAGGGTATTTTTCTACCGTGGTATTGAGTTAAATCGTTTTATAAGTAGAGTATGACTGCGACCGTAAATAAGGCAGCCATGAATTTCAGAGTCAGAATGTGTCAAGATTCTCTATCATGAGCACTGAAAACTGTTGAAACACAGTGAACAGCTGTAGCTTTGGTACCTAGTTATGTTGAGAGTACTAATACTCTAATGGTTACCAATGTATTTTTAAGCCATGGTATTGAGTTATATCGTTTTATAAGTATAGTATGACTGCGACAGGAAATAAGGCAGCCATGAGTTTGAGAATCAGAATGTGTCAAAATTCTCTATCATGCTGACTGAAAACTGTCGAAACACAGTAAACAGCTCAAGCTTTGGTACCTATTTTTGTTGAGAGTAGTAATATTCTCTTCGTTACCAGGGTATTTTTCAACAATGGCATTGTGTTATATCGTTTTATAAGTATAGTATGACTGCGACAAGAAATAATGCAGCCCAGACAAGAATTTTAGAGTTAGAATGAGTCAAGATTCTCTATCGTGCTGACTGAAAACTGTAGAAACACAGTGAACAGCTGTAGCTTTGGTACCCAGTTATGTTGAGAGTACTAATACTCTAATGGTTACCAGTGTATTTTAAAGCCATGGTATTGAGTTATATCGTTCTATAAGTATAGTATGACTGCGACAGGAAATAAGGCAGCCATGAGTTTGAGAGTCAGAATGTGTCAAGATTCTCAGTCATGCTGACTGAAAACTGTTGAAACACAGTAAACAGCTGTAGCTTTGGTACCTATCTTTGTTGAGAGTACTAATACTCTATTGGTTACCAGTGAATTGTTCTACCGTGTTATTGAGATATATCAATGTATAAGTATAGTATGAATGTGATAGGAAATAAGGCAGCCATGAATTTCAGAGTCAGAATGTGTCAAGATTCTCTATCATGCTGACTGCAAACTGTTGAAACACAGTGAACAGCGGTAGCTTTGGTACCTAGTTATGTTGAGAGTGCTAATACTCTATTCGTTACAATGGTATTTTTCTACCATGGTATTGAGTTATATCGTTTTATAAGTATAGCATGACTGCGACAGGAAATAAGGCCGCCATGAATTTCAGAGTCAGAATGTGTCAAGATTCCCTATCATGAGCACTGAAAACTGTTGATACAGAGTGAACAGCTATAGCTTTGGTACCTAGTTATGTTGAGAGTACTAATACTCTAATGGTTACCAGTGTATTTTCAAGCTATGGTATTGAGTTATATCGTTTTATAAGTATAGTATGACTGCGACAGGAAATAAGGCAGCCATGAGTTTGAGAGTCAGAATGTGTCAAGATTCTCCATCATGCTGACTGACAACTGTTGAAACACAGTAAACAGCTGTAGCTTTGGTACCTATTTTTGTTGAAAGTACTAATATTCTCTTTGTTACCAGGGTATTTTTCAACAATGGTATTGTGTTATATCGTTTTATAAGTATAGTATGACTGCGACAAGAAATAAGGCAGCTAAGACAAGAATTTTAGAGTTAGAATGTGTCAAGATTCTCTATCATGCTGACTGAAAACTGTTAAAACACAGTGAACAGCTGTAGCTTTGGTACCTAGTTATGTTGAGAGTACTAATACTCTATTGGTTACCAGTGTATTGTTCGACCGTGGTATTGAGATATATGGATTTATAAGTACAGTATGACTGCGACAGGAAATAAGGCAGCCATGAGTTTGAGAGTCAGAATGTGTCAAGATTCTCTATCATGCTGACTGAAAACTGTTGAAACACAGTAAACAGCTGTAGCTTTGGTACCTATTTTTGTTGAAAGTACTAATACTCTATTCATTACCAGGGTATTTTTCTACCGTGGTATTGAGTTAAATCGTTTTATAAGTAGAGTATGACTGCGACCGTAAATAAGGCAGCCATGAATTTGAGAGTCAGAATGTGTCAAGATTCTCTATCATGAGCACTGAAAACTGTTGAAACACAGTGAACAGCTGTAGCTTTGGTACCTAGTTATGTTGAGAGTACTAATACTCTAATGGTTACCAATGTATTTTTAAGCCATGGTATTGAGTTATATCGTTTTATAAGTATAGTATGACTGCGACAGGAAATAAGGCAGCCATCAGTTTGAGAATCAGAATGTGTCAAGATTCTCTATCATGTTGACTGAAAACTGTTGAAACACAGTAAACAGCTGTAGCTTTGGTACCTATTTTTGTTGAGAGTACTAATACTCTATTCGTTACCATGGTATTTTTTCTACCATGGTATTGAGTTATATCGTTTTATAAGTATAGCATGACTGCGACAGGAAAAAAGGCCGCCATGAATTTCAGAGTCAGAATGTGTCAAGATTCCCTATCATGAGTACTGAAAACTGTTGATACAGAGTGAACAGCTGTAGCTTTGGTACCTAGTTATGTTGAGAGTACTAATACTCTAATGGTTACCAGTGTATTTTCGAGCTATGGTATTGAGTTATATCGTTTTATAAGTATAGTATGACTGCGACAGGAAATAAGGCAGCCATGAGTTTGAGAGTCAGAATGTGTCAAGATTCTCGATCAAGCTGACCGAAAACTGTTGAAACACAGTAAACAGCTCTAGCTTTGGTACCTATTTTTGTTGAGAGTAGTAATATTCTCTTCGTTACCAGGGTATTTTTCAACAATGGCATTGTGTTATATCGTTTTATAAGTATAGTATGACTGCGACAAGAAATAAGGCAGCCCAGACAAGAATTTTAGAGTTAGAATGAGTCAAGATTCTCTATCGTGCTGACTGAAAACTGTAGAAACACAGTGAACAGCTGTAGCTTTGGTACCTAGTTATGTTGAGAGTACTAATACTCTAATGGTTACCACTGCATTTTAAAGCCATGGTATTGAGTTATATCGTTCTATAAGTATAGTATGACTGCGACAGGAAATAAGGCAGCCATGAGTTTGAGAGTCAGAATGTGTCAAGATTCTCTGTCATGCCGACTGAAAACTGTTGAAACACAGTAAACAGCTGTAGCTTTGGTACCTATTTTTGTTGAGAGTACTAATATTCTCTTTGTTACCAGGGTATTTGTCAACAATGGTATTGTGTTATATCGTTTTATAAGTATAGTATGACTGCGACAAGAAATAAGGCAGCCAAGACAAGAATTTTAGAGTTAGAATGTGTCAAGATTCTCTATCATGCTGACTAAAAACTGTCGAAACACAGAGCACAGGTGTAGCTTTGGTACCTACTTATGTTGAGCGTACTAATACTCTATTGGTTACTAGTGTATTTTTGTACCATGGTATTGAGTTATTTCGTTTTATAACTACAGTATGACTGCGACAGGAAATAAGGCAGCCATGAGTTCGAGAGTCAGAATGTGTCAAGATTCTCTATCATGTTGACTGAAAACTGTTGAAACACAGTAAACTGCTGTAGCTTTGGTACCTATTTTTGTTGAGAGTACTAATACTCTATTCGTTACCAGGGTATTTTTCAACAATGCTATTGTGTTATATCGGGTTTATATGTATAGTATGACTGCAAAAAGAAATAAGGCAGCTAAGACAAGAATTTTAGAGTTAGAATGTGTCAAGATTCTCTATCATGCTGACTGAGAACTGTTAAAACACAGTGAACAGCTGTAGCTTTGGTACCTAGTTATGTTGAGAGTACCAATACTCTATTGGTTACCAGTGTATTTTTCTACCGTGGTACTGAGTTAAATCGTTTCATAAGTAGAGTATGACTGCGACCGTAAATAAGGCAGCCATGAATTTCAGAGTCAGAATGTGTCAAGATTCTCTATCATGAGCACTGAAAACTGTTGAAACACAGTGAACAGCTGTAGCTTTGGTACCTAGTTATGTTGAGAGTACTAATACTCTAATGGTTACCAATGTATTTTTAAGCCATGGTATTGAGTTATATCGTTTTATAAGTATAGTATGACTGCGACAGGAAATAAGGCAGCCATGAGTTTGAGAATCAGAATGTGTCAAGATTCTCGATCAAGCTGACTGAAAACTGTTGAAACACAGTAAACAGCTCTAGCTTTGGTACCTATTTTTGTTGAGAGTAGTAATATTCTCTTCGTTACCAGGGTATTTTTCAACAATGGCATTGTGTTATATCGTTTTATAAGTATAGTATGACTGCGACAAGAAATAAGGCAGCCCAGACAAGAATTTTAGAGTTAGAATGAGTCAAGATTCTCTATCATGCTGACTGAAAACTGTAGAAACACAGTGAACAGCTGTAGCTTTGGTACCTAGTTATGTTGAGAGTACTAATACTCTAATGGTTACCAGTGTATTTTAAAGCCATGGTATTGAGTTATATCGTTCTATAAGTATAGTATGACTGCGACAGGAAATAAGGCAGCCATGAGTTTGAGAGTCAGAATGTGTCAAGATTCTCTGTCATGCCGACTGAAAACTGTTGAAACACAGTAAACAGCTGTAGCTTTGGTACCTATTTTTGTTGAGAGTACTAATATTCTCTTTGTTACCAGGGTATTTGTCAACAATGGTATTGTGTTATATCGTTTTATAAGTATAGTATGATTGCGACAAGAAATAAGGCAGCCAAGACAAGAATTTTAGAGTTACAATGTGTCGAGATTCTCTATCATGCTGACTAAAAACTGTAGAAACACAGAGCACAGGTGTAGCTTTGGTACCTACTTATGTTGAGCGTACTAATACTCTATTGGTTACCAGTGAATTTTTGTACCATGGTATTGAGTTGTTTCGTTTTATAACTATAGTATGACTGCGACAGGAAATAAGGCAGCCATGAGTTTGAGAGTCAGAATGTGTCAAGATTCTCTATCATGTTGACTGAAAACTGTTGAAACACAGTAAACAGCTGTAGCTTTGGTACCTATTTTTGTTGAGAGTACTAATACTCTATTCGTTACCAGGGTATTTTTCAACAATACTATTGTGTTATATCGGGTTTATATGTATAGTATGACTGCAAAAAGAAATAAGGCAGCAAAGAAGAATTTTAGAGTTAGAATGTGTCAAGATTCTCTATCATGCTGACTGAGAACTGTTAAAACACAGTGAACAGCTGTAGCTTTGGTACCTAGTTGTGTTGAGAGTACTAATACTCTATTGGTTACCAGTGTATTGTTCTACCGTGGTATTGAGATATATCGATTTATAAGTATAGTATGACTGCGACAGGAAATAAGGCAGCCATGAGTTTGAGAGTCAGAATGTGTCAAGATTCTCTATCACGCTGACTGAAAACTGTTGAAACACAGTAAACAGCTGTAGCTTTGGTACCTATTTTTGTTGAAAGTACTAATACTCTATTCATTACCAGGGTATTTTTCTACCGTGGTATTGAGTTAAATCGTTTTATAAGTAGAGTATGACTGCGACCGTAAATAAGGCAGCCATGAATTTCAGAGTCAGAATGTGTCAAGATTCTCTATCATGAGCACTGAAAACTGTTGAAACACAGTGAACAGCTGTAGCTTTGGTACCTAGTTATGTTGAGAGTACTAATACTCTAATAGTTACCAATGTATTTTTAAGCCATGGTATTGAGTTATATCGTTTTATAAGTATAGTATGACTGCGACAGGAAATAAGGCAGCCATGAGTTTGAGAATCAGAATGTGTCAAGATTCTCTATCATGCTGACTGAAAACTGTTGAAACACAGTAAACAGCTCTAGCTTTGGTACCTATTTTTGTCGAGAGTAGTAATATTCTCTTCGTTACCAGGGTATTTTTCAACAATGGCATTGTGTTATATCGTTTTATAAGTATAGTATGACTGCGACAAGAAATAAGGCAGCCCAGACAAGAATTTTAGAGTTAGAATGAGTCAAGATTCTCTATCGTGCTGACTGAAAACTGTAGAAACACAGTGAACAGCTGTAGCTTTGGTACCTAGTTATGTTGAGAGTACTAATACTCTAATGGTTACCAGTGTATTTTAAAGCCATGGTATTGAGTTATATCGTTCTATAAGTATAGTATGACTGCGACAGGAAATAAGGCAGCCATGAGTTTGAGAGTCAGAATGTGTCAAGATTCTCAGTCATGCTTACTGAAAACTGTTGAAACACAGTAAACAGCTGTAGCTTTCGTACCTATTTTTGTTGAGAGTACTAATACTCTATTGGTTACCAGTGAATTGTTCTACCGTGTTATTGAGATATATCAATGTATAAGTATAGTATGAATGTGATAGGAAATAAGGCAGCCATGAATTTCAGAGTCAGAATGTGCCAAGATTCTCTATCATGCTGAATGCAAACTGTTGAAACACAGTGAACAGCGGTAGCTTTGGTACCTAGTTATGTTGAGAGTACTAATACTCTATTGGTTACCAGGGTATTTTTCAACAATGGTATTGTGTTATATCATATTATAAGTATAGTATGACTGCGACAGGAAATAAGGCAGCCATGAATTTCAGAGTCAGAATGTGTCAAGATTCTCTATCATGCTGACTGCAAACTGTTGAAACACAGTGAACAGCGGTAGCTTTGGTACCTAGTTATGTTAAGAGTACTAATACTCTATTCGTTACCATGGTATTTTTCTACCATGGTATTGAGTTATATCGTTTTATAAGTATAGCATGACTGCGACAGGAAATAAGGCCGCCATGAATTTCAGAGTCTGAATGTGTCAAGATTCCCTATCATGAGCACTGAAAACTGTTGATACAGAGTGAACAGCTGTAGCTTTGGTACCTAGTTATGTTGAGAGTACTAATACTCTAATGGTTACCAGTGTATTTTCAAGCTATGGTATTGAGTTATATCGTTTCATAAGTATAGTATGACTGCGACAGGAAATAAGGCAGCCATGAGTTTGAGAGTCAGAATGTGTCAAGATTCTCCATCATGCTGACTGACAACTGTTGAAACACAGTGAAGAGCTGTAGCTTTGGTACCTATTTTTCTTGAGAGTATTAATACTCTATTCGTTACCAGGGCATTGTTCTACCGTGGTATTGAGATATATCGATTTATAAGTATAGTATGACTGTGACAGGAAATAAGGCAGCCATGAGTTTGAGAGTCTGAATGTGTCAAGATTCTCTAACATGTTGACTGAAAACTGTGGAAACACATTAAACAGCTGTAGCTTTGGTACCTACTTATGTTGAGCGTACTAATACTCTCATGGTTACCAGTGTATTTTTCAAGAATGCTATCGTGTCATATCGTTTTATAAGTGTTGTATGACTGTGACTGGAAATAAGGCAGCCATGAGTTTGAGAGTCAGAATGTGCCAAGATTCTTTATCATGCTGACTGAAAACTGTTGAAACACAGAAAACAGCTGTAGCTTTGTTACCTATTTTTGTTGAGAGCACTAATACTCTATTCGTTACGAGGGTATTTTTCAACAATGCTATTGTGTTATATCGGTTTATACATATAGTATGACTGCGACAAGAAATAAGGCAGCCAAGACAAGAATTTTAGAGTCAGAATGAGTCAAGATTCTCTATCATGCTGACTGAAAACTGTTGAAACAGAGTGAACAGCTGTAGCTTTGGTACCTACTTATGTTGAGAGTACTAATATTCTTTTGGTTACAAGTGTATTGTTCTACCATGGTACTGAGATATATCGATTTATAAGTATAGTATGACTGCGACAGGAAATAAGGCAGCCATGAGGTTGAGAGTCAGAATGTGTCAAGATTCTTTATCATGCTGACTGAAAACTGTGGAAACACAGTGAACAGCTGTAGCTTTGGTTCCCAGTTATGTTGAGAGCACTAATACTCTATTGGTTACCAGTGTATATTTGTGCCATGGTATTGAGTTATATCGGTTTATAAGTATAGTATGACAGCGTCAGGAAATAAGGCAGCCATGACTTTGAGAGTCAGAATGTGTCAAGATTCTCTATCATGCTGACTGAAAACTGTTGAAACACAATGAACAGCCGTAGCTTTGGTACCTAGTTATGTTGAGAGTACTAATACTGTAATGGTTACCAGTGTACTTTTAAGCCATGGTATTGAGTTATATTGTTGTGTAAGTATAGTATGACTGTGACAGGAAATAAGGCAGCCATGAGTTTGAGAGTCAGAATGTGCCAAGATTCTCTATCATGGTAACTGAAAACTGTTGAAACACAGTGAACAGCTGTAGTTTGGTACCTTGCAGTGTTGAGAGTACTAATACTCTTTTGGTTACCAGTGTATTGTTCTACCGTGGTATTGAAATATATCAATGTATAAGTATAGTATGACTGCGACAAGAAATAAGGCAGCCAAGACAAGAATTTTAGAGTCAGAATGTGTCAAGATTCTCTATCATGAGCACTGAAAACTGTTGAAACACAGTCAACAGCTGTAGCTTTGGTACCTAGTTATGTGGAGAGTACTAATACTCAAATGGTTACCAGTGTATTTTTAAGCCATGGTATTGAGTTATATCGTTTTATAAGTATAGTATGACTGCGACAGGAAATTAGGCAGCCATGAGTTTGAGAGTCAGAATGTGTCAAGATTCTCTATCATGCTGCCTGAAAACTGTTGAAACACAGTAAACAGCTGTAGCTTTGGTACCTATTTTTGTTGAGAGTACTAATACTCTATTCGTTACCAGGGTATTTTTCTACCGTGATATTGAGTTATATCGTTTTATAAGTATAGTATGACTGCGAGAGGAAATGAGGCAGCCATGAATTTCAGAGTCAGAATGTGTCAAGATTCTCTATCATGCTGACTGTAAACTGTTGAAACACAGTGAACAGCTACCTAGTTATGTTGAGAGTACTAATACTCTAATGGTTGACAGTGTGTTTTTGTGCCATGGTATTGAGTTATATCGTTTTATAAGTATAGTATGACTGCGACAGGAAATAAGGCAGCCATTAATTTCCGAGTCAGAATGTGTCAAGATTCTCTATCATGCTGACTGAAAACTGTTGAAACACAGTAAACAGCTGTAGCTTTGGTACCTATTTTAGTTGAGAGTACTAATACTGTACTGGTTACCAGTGTATTGTTCTACCATGGTATTGAGATATATCGATTTATAAGTATAGTATGACTGCAACAGGAAATAAGGCAGCCATGAGTTTGAGAGTCAGAATAGGTCAAGATTCTCTATCAAGCTGACTGAAAACTGTTGAAACACAGTAAACAGCTGTAGCTTTTGTACCTATTTTAGTTGACAGTACTGCTACTCTATTGGTTGGGAGAGGAACGACAGAAAATCAATAATCGACTACATCCTCACAGATATTAATTTATGGAGGGAGGTGATAGGGGTAGAAGTGGATGATGAGGGTAAAATGGAGGTGGATAGTGATCACAACTTGATTACAGTGACGATCAGGGCCAAAACTCTAGTAAAAAGCAAAGGAAGCTCTAAGGAGATTTGGGAACTCAAAAAAGATGCTGACTGGGTGAAGTTCAATGAAAAACTGAAACCAAAGCTTGCAACCGTACCCAAGAGGAGCAGTGTCCAGAAGATGGCCAACGTCATAGTTGCGAGCCTGGTGGAGGCAGGAAAGGAAAGTGTAGGAAAGGTCAGGGTGCCAACACGGGAACTTGGGTACAGAGTGAACGAAGAACTGAAAAGGGCCATAAAGGGAAGAAAAGCTAAATGTGCTGCATACAGGAGAAGTAGGAAACTTAAGGGGGCGGAAAGCAATGATGCCACAGTTGCTAAGGAAGAATACCACCAAGCACGAAATAAAGTAAATAAGATTAAAGACGATAATCGGAGAGTACGAAATGGCAGTCTTATTAGGACGATAAGAACGACAGGGGGGTCGAGTTCGAACGTATTTTGGAAATGGGTGAATAAACGTAACAAAGGAAGTAACCCACAGAGTATTAAAGTAGATGGCAGAGTTACAGACGAGCAAGATCAAGTCGCATCAGAACTAGTCAAGCACTGGGAAAAGGTCAACGATAAGCGATGGGGCATGGGGAGCCCACCAGAGTGTCCGAATCAGGTCGAGGAAAACCTATCGAGCTTCGTGTGCAGCGAAATAAAAACGGAGGAGGTGCGAAAGGTGATATCAAAATTAAGGGATGGAAAAGTGGGAGGAGTGGATGAAAGTCCTAACGAGTTTATCAAAAAAGGGGGAGAGGAACTCGTGAAAAGCCTAACTGCCCTATTCAATCTAGCCATAGAAAATCAAGAGGTCCCAAAGGAGTGGAGAGAAAGTAAAGTGACTTTTATTCACAAAAAGGGGGAAAAAGTCATTTTGGATAACTATCGAGGGATCTCTGTCAGTAGCAACATTGGAAAGGTTTTCTGTAAAGTCCTGTATGGGAGACCAGAGGAGGTGATTGAGGAGAAGGGTTTTTTGGGAGAAATCCAGAATGGCTTCAGGAAGGGAAGGAGAGTTACTGACCATCTTTTCACACTATCCCAAATGATAGAATCCGCGAAAGCAAAAAAGAAAAAGATGTTTATGGCCTTTTTGGATATCAAAAAGGCATACGATAGAGTATGGAGGGAAGGTATGTGGCGCAAGCTGGAGGCTATGGGCTTAGGAGGCGAGTTTGTTGGAACTATGAAAGCATTATATAAAGATGTACAGAGTGAACTTAGCCTGGGAAACATTACAACGAAACGTGTGCCCATGGAGATAGGCCTAAAACAGGGGTGTATCCTTTCGCCGATCCTGTTTGCATTGTACATCAAAGGTTTAGGAGATGAACTCCTGCGTAGCGAGGAGGGGGTAGCAGTTGGGGACTTGAAGATCCCAGGGCTATTTTTTGCAGACGATATGGTTCTAGTGTCAGAAAGCGAAGAGGGGCTAACGAAAATGCTGGGAATTGTTGGGAAATATGGGAGCAAATGGAGACTCGAACTTAATGAAAGCAAGAGCAAAATTATACCTGTGGGCTGCAAAGTGGACCCCACTCGAAGGTGGAGAGTAGGTGAGTTCTGCATTCTGGAAGGGAGCAGCAAAATTCTCAGTGTGGGAGAGACAGGTGATTACGAGTATTTGGGGGTAAATATAAACATTACAGGAAGAGGCATCTACTGGAACCACACAAATAAATTGATTCTGAAGGGGAAGCGAATCCTTAACCAAATGAAACTTATAGGGAGAAACAGTTTCAATAAGGTTTTCATGGGGAAAACCATTTGGGAAATGGTGGGGCTGCCAAGTATAACATACGGTACGGAAGTGGTACCCCTAAACCAGACGGCCGTAAAGAGCTTGGAAATCCTGCAGAACGATGCAGGCCAATGGAAAACGGGGTCGAGTAATGCCGCAGGGCTAGAAGCAATCAGGAGTGAGCTTGGGTGGATGAGGATCAAGGACAGGATAGACCTGTTGAAGCTCGGTTATCTGAATTATTTGGTAAATCTCCCCGACAGCCGATGGTGTAAAGCAATGTTCCTGAGAATTTTCAACTCAAATATCAAAATGGGGTGGATGGGCCAAGTGAGGGAGCTAGGGGAGAACTACTCATTGGAGATCTCGGACCTGGACGTTGGGGCAAACCAGGGTAAAAAAATCGTCAGAGAAAGGGTCATGGAGGATTGTAACCGTAATTGGCGAGAGGGGGTCAAATCAAAGAGGTCTTTGGGTGGCCTGCGTGATAAAGAGAAGCCAGGTTTTGAAGAGTACCTTGATGGCACCTTTGGGGGGTCACTGTTGTTCAAGCTGAGGTCGCGGTCCCTGGAGCTGAGGGGAAAATTGGGAAAAACAGTGAAAAAGAGTGCCAGATGTGTAACTTGGGCGTGGTGGAGACCCTGGAACACTTTCTTCTAGAATGCCCAAAGTATCAGCCTAAAAGAATGAGATTCACTGGGAGTATAATGGGGAAGTGGCGTGGGAGAATGAAGGACATGTGGTTATGGGGAGACTCAAAGGAGAGGGTTAATATGCTAATCGGAGAGATTGGGAAGAATGGGACAAGGGATATCATCAAGCAGTTCGTCTCCGAGTGTTGGGAGGAGAGGAGAAGCGTGGGAATACGGAGGCAGTTGGGAGAACATGGGTAACCATGGCCTTCTCGTCCGAGAACCGTGACAAATCAGCGGCTGGCCAACGTGTTATTATTATTATGGTTACCAGTGTATTTTTCTACCGTGGTATTGAGTTATATCGTTTTGTAATTATAGTATGACTGCGACGGGAAATAAGGCAGCCATGAGTTTGAGAGTCAGAATGTGTCAAGATTCTCTATCATGCTGACTGAAAACTGTTGAAACACAGTGAACAGCTGTAGCTTTGGTACCTAGTTATGTTGAGAGTACTAATACTCTATTGGTTACCAGAGTATTTTTGTGCCATGGTAATGAGTAATATCGTTTTATAAGCATAGAATGACTGCGACAGGAAATAAGGCAGCCATGAGTTTGTGAGTCAGAATGTGTCAAGATTCTCTATCATGCTGACTGAAAACTGCTGAAACACAGTAAACAGTTGTAGCTTTGGTACCTAGTTATGGTGAGAGTACTAATACTCTATTGGTTACCAGCGTATTTTTGTGCCATGGTAGTGAGTTATATCATTTTACAAGTATAGTATGACTGCGACAGGAAATACGGCAGCCATGAGTTTGAGAGTCAGAATGTGTCAAGATTCTCTATCATGCTGACTGAAAACTGTTGAAACACAGTAAACAGCTGTAGCTTTGGTACCTATTTTTGTTGAGACTACTAATACTCTATTGGTTACCAGTATATTTTTCTACCGTAGTACTGAGTTATATCGTTTTATAAGAATAGTATGACTGCGACAGGAAATAAGGCAGCCATGAATTTCAGAGTCAGAATGGGTCAAGATTCTCTATCATGCTGACTGAAAACTGTTGAAACACAGTAAACAGCTGTAGCTTTGGTACCTATTTTGGTTGAGAGTACTAATACTCTATTGGTTACCAGCGTATTTTTCTACCATGGTATTGAGTTATATTGTTTTGTAAGTATAGTATGACTGCAACAGGAAATAAGGTAGACATGAGTTTGAGAGTGAGAATGTGTCAAGATTCTCTATCATACTGACTGAAAACCATTGAAACACAGTGAACAGCTGTAGCTTTGGTACCTAGTTATGTTGAGAGTACTAATACTCTATTGGTTACCAGTGTATTTTTGTGCCATGGTAGTGAGTAAAATCGTTTTATAAGTACAGTATGACTGCGACAGGAAATAAGGCAGCCATGAGTTTGAGAGTCAGAATGTCACAAGATTCTCTATCATGCTGACTGAAAACTGTTGAAACACAGTAAACAGCTGTAGCTTTGGTACCTATTTTTGTTGGGAGAACTAATACTCTATTGGTTACCAGTGTATTTTTCTACCGTAGTACTGAGTTATATCGTTTTATAAGAAAAGGATGACTGCGACAGGAAATAAGGCAGCCATTTATTTCAGAGTCAGAATGTTATAAGATTCTCTATCATGCTGACTGAAAACTGTTGAAACACAGTGAACAGCTGTAGCTTTGGTACCTAGTTACGTTCAGAGTACTAATACTCTAATGGTTACCAGTGTATTTTTCTACCGTAGTACTGAGTTATATCGTTTTATAAGTATAGTATGACTGCGCAGGAAATAAGGCAGCCATGAATTTCAGAGTCAGAATGTGTCAAGATTCTCTATCATGCTGACCGAAAACTGTTGGAACACAGTAAACAGCTGTAGCTTTGGTACCTATTTTAGTTAAGAGTACTAATACTCTATTCGTTACCAGGATATTTTTCAACAATGCTATTGTGTTAGATCGGTTTATACGTATAGTATGACTGCGACAGGAAATAAGGCAGCCATGAGTTTGAAAGTCAGATGTGTCAAGATTCGCTATCATGCTGACTGAAAACTCCTGAAACACAGTAAACAGCTGTAGCTTTCGTGCCTATTTTTGTT
Source organism: Pictodentalium vernedei (assembly GCA_031216915.1). NCBI lineage: Eukaryota > Metazoa > Mollusca > Scaphopoda > Dentaliida > Dentaliidae > Pictodentalium > Pictodentalium vernedei. Next base: position 459,251,590 of record CM062296.1, on the reverse strand, counting down.
GAGAGTACTAATACTCTACTGGTTACCAGTGTATTGTTCTAAAGTGGTATCGAGTTATATCGTTTTATAAGTATAGTATGACTGCGATAGGAAATAAGGCAGCCATGAGTTTGAGAGTCAAAATGTGTCAAGATTCTCTATCATGCTGACTGAAAACTGTTGAAACACAGTGAACAGCTGTAGCTTTGGTACCTAGTTATGTTGAGAGTACTAATAATCTATTGGTTACCAGTGCATTTTTGTACCATGGTATTGAGTCATTTCGTTTTATAACTATAGTATGACTGCGACAGAAAATAAGGCAGCAATGAATTTCAGAGCCAGAATGTGTCAAGATTCTCTATCATGCTGACTGAAAACTGTTGAAACACAGTGAACAGCTGTAGCTTTGGTACCTAATTATGTTGAGAGTACTAATAATCTATTGGTTACCAGTGTATTTTTGTGCCATGGCAGTGAGTTATATCGTTTTATAAGTATAGTATGACTGCGACAGGAAATAAGGCAGCCATGAGTTTGAGAGTCAGAATGCGTCAAGATTCTCTATCATGCTGACTGAAAACTGTTGAAACACAGTAAACAGCTGTAGCTTTGGTACCTATTTTTGTTGAGAGTACTAATACTCTATTTTCGTTACCAGCATATTTTTCAACAATGCTATTGTGTTATATCGGTTTATACGTATAGTATGACTGCGACAAGAAATAAGGAAGCCAGGACAAGAATTTTGGAGTTAGAATGTGTCAAGATTCTCTATCATGCTGACTGAAAACTGTTGAAACACAGTGAACAGCTGTAGCTTTGCACCTACTTTTGTTGAGCGTACTAATACTCTAATGGCTACCAGTGTATTTTTGTACCATGGTATTGAGCTATTTCGTTTAACAACTATAGCATGACTGCGACAGGAAATAAGGCAGCCATAAATATGAGATTCAGAATGTGTCAAGATTCTCTATCATGCTGACTGAGAACTGTTAAAACACAGTGAACAGCGGTAGCTTTGGTACCTATTTTTGTCGAGAGTACTAATACTCTATTGGCTACAAGTGCATTGTTCTACCGTGCTATTGAGATATAATGATTTATAAGTATAGTATGACTGTGACAGGAAATAAGGCAGCCATGAGTTTGAGAGTCAGAATGTGTCAAGATTCTCTATCATGTTGTCTGAAAACTGTTGAAACACAGTAAACAGCTGTAGCTTTGCTACCTATTTTTGTTGAGAGTACTAATACTCTATTCGTGACCAGGGTATTTTACAACAATGCTATTGTGTTATATAGGTACATACATATAGTATGACTGCGACAACAAATAAGGCAGCCAAGACAAGAATTTTAGAGTCAGAATGTGTCAAGATTCTCTATCATGCTGACTGAAAACTGTTGAAACACAGTGAACAGCTGTAGCTTTTGTACCTACTTATGTTGAGAGTACTAATACTCTATTGGTTACCAGTGTATTTTTCTACCGTGGTATTGAATTATATCATTTTGTAAGTATAGTATGACTGCAACAGGAAATAAGGTAGACATGAGTTTGAGAGACAGAATGTGTCAAGATTCTCTATCATGCTGACCGAAAACTGTGGAAACACAGTGAACAACTGTAGCTTTGGGACCTAGTTATTTTGAGAGTACTAATATTCTATTGGTTTCCAGTGTATTTTTGTGACATGGTATTGAGTTACATCGTTTTATAAGTATAGTATGACAGCGACAGGAAATAAGGCAGCCATGAGTCTGAGAGTCACAAAGTGTCAAGATTCTCTATCATGCTGACTGAAAACTATTGAAACACAGAGAACAGCTGTAGCTTTGGTACCTACTTATGTTGAGAGAACTAATACTCTATTGGTTACCAGTGTATTTTTGTAGCATGATAATGAGTTATTTCATTTTATAATTATAGTATGACTGCGACAGGAAATAAGGCAGCTATGAATTTCAGAGTCAGAATGTGTCAAGGTTCTCTATCATGCTGACTGAAAACTGTTGAAACACAGTGAACAGCTGTAGCTTTGGTACCTAGTTATGTTGAGAGTACTAATACTCTATTGGTTACCAGAGTATTTTTGTGCCATGGTAATGAGTAATATCGTTTTATAAGCATAGAATGACTGCGACAGGAAATAAGGCAGCCATGAGTTTGTGAGTCAGAATGTGTCAAGATTCTCTATCATGCTGACTGAAAACTGTGGAAACACAGTAAACAGCTGTAGCTTTGGTACCTAGTTATGGTGAGAGTACTAATACTCTATTGGTTACCAGTGTATTTTTGTGCCATGGTAGTGAGTTATATCATTTTACAAGTATAGTATCACTGCGACAGGAAATACGGCAGCCATGAGTTTGAGAGTCAGAATGTGTCAAGATTCTCTATCATGCTGACTGAAAACTGTTGAAACACAGTAAACAGCTGTAGCTTTGGTACCTATTTTTGTTGAGAGTACTAATAGTCTATTGGTTACCAGTGTATTTTTCTAATGTTGTATCGAGTTATATCGTTTTATAAGTATAGTATGACTGCGACAGGAAAAATGGCAGCCATGAGTTTGAGAGTCAGAATGTGTCAAGATTCTCTATCATGCTGAATTAAAACAGTTGAAACACAGTAAACAGCTGTATTTTTGTTGAGAGTACTAATACTCTATTCGTTACCAGGGTATTTTTCAACAATGGTATTGTGTTATATCGTATTATAAGTATAGTATGACTGCGACAAGAAATAAAGCAGCCAAGACAAGAATTTTAGAGTTAGAATGTGTCAAGATTCTCTATCATGCTGACTGAAAACTGTTGAAACACAGTGAACAGCTGTAGCTTTGGTACCTAGTTATGTTGAGAGTACTAATATTCTATTGGTTACCAGTGTATTTTTGTGCCATGGTAGTGAGTTATATCGTTTTATAACTATAGTATGACTAGGACAGGAAATGAGGCAGCCATGAGTTTGAGAGTCAGAATGTGTCAAAATTCTCTATCATGCTGACTGAAAACTGTTGAAACACAGTAAACAGCTGTAGCTTTGGTACCTATTTTGTTGAGAGTACTAATACTCTATTGGTTACCAGTATATTTTTCTACCGTAGTACTGAGTTATATCGTTTTATAAGAATAGTATGACTGCGACAGGAAATAAGGCAGCCATGAATTTCAGAGTCAGAATGGGTCAAGATTCTCTATCATGCTGACTGAAAACTGTTGAAACACAGTAAACAGCTGTAGCTTTGGTACCTATTTTGGTTGAGAGTACTAATACTCTATTGGTTACCAGTGTATTTTTCTACCATGGTATTGAGTTATATTGTTTTGTAAGTATAGTATGACTGCAACAGGAAATAAGGTAGACATGAGTTTGAGAGTGAGAATGTGTCAAGATTCTCTATCATACTGACTGAAAACCATTGAAACACAGTGAACAGCTGTAGCTTTGGTACCTAGTTATGTTGAGAGTACTAATACTCTATTGGTTACCAGTGTATTTTTGTGCCATGGTAGTGAGTAAAATCGTTTTATAAGTACAGTATGACTGCGACAGGAAATAAGGCAGCCATGAGTTTGAGAGTCAGAATGTCACAAGATTCTCTATCATGCTGACTGAAAACTGTTGAAACACAGTAAACAGCTGTAGCTTTGATACCTATTTTTGTTGGGAGAACTAATACTCTATTGGTTACCAGTGTATTTTTCTACCGTAGTACTGAGTTATATCGTTTTATAAGAAAAGGATGACTGCGACAGGAAATAAGGCAGCCATTTATTTCAGAGTTAGAATGTTATAAAATTCTCTATCATGCTGACTGAAAACTGTTGAAACACAGTGAACAGCTGTAGCTTTGGTACCTAGTTACGTTGAGAGTACTAATACTCTAATGGTTACCAGTGTATTTTTCTACCGTAGTACTGAGTTATATCGTTTTATAAGTATAGTATGACTGCGCAGGAAATAAGGCAGCCATGAATTTCAGAGTCAGAATGTGTCAAGATTCTCTATCATGCTGACCGAAAACTGTTGGAACACAGTAAACAGCTGTAGCTTTGGTACCTATTTTAGTTAAGAGTACTAATACTCTATTCGTTACCAGGATATTTTTCAACAATGCTATTGTGTTAGATCGGTTTATACGTATAGTATGACTGCGACAGGAAATAAGGCAGCCATGAGTTTGAAAGTCAGATGTGTCAAGATTCGCTATCATGCTGACTGAAAACTCCTGAAACACAGTAAACAGCTGTAGCTTTCGTGCCTATTTTTGTTGAGAGTACTAATACTCTATTGGTTACCAGTGTATTGTTCTAAAGTGGTATCGAGTTATATCGTTTTATAAGTATAGTATGACTGCGATAGGAAATAAGGCAGCCATGAGTTTGAGAGTCAGAATGTGTCAAGATTCTCTATCATGCTGACTGAAAACTGTTGAAACACAGTGAACAGCTGTAGCTTTGGTACCTAGTTATGTTGAGAGTACTAATAATCTATTGGTTACCAGTGCATTTTTGTACCATGGTATTGAGTCATTTCGTTTTATAACTATAGTATGACTGCGACAGAAAATAAGGCAGCAATGAATTTCAGAGCCAGAATGTGTCAAGATTCTCTATCATGCTGACTGAAAACTGTTGAAACACAGTGAACAGCTGTAGCTTTGGTACCTAATTATGTTGAGAGTACTAATAATCTATTGGTTACCAGTGTATTTTTGTGCCATGGCAGTGAGTTATATCGTTTTATAAGTATAGTATGACTGCGACAGGAAATAAGGCAGCCATGAGTTTGAGAGTCAGAATGCGTCAAGATTCTCTATCATGCTGACTGAAAACTGTTGAAACACAGTAAACAGCTGTAGCTTTGGTACCTATTTTTGTTGAGAGTACTAATACTCTATTTTCGTTACCAGCATATTTTTCAACAATGCTATTGTGTTATATCGGTTTATACGTATAGTATGACTGCGACAAGAAATAAGGAAGCCAGGACAAGAATTTTGGAGTTAGAATGTGTCAAGATTCTCTATCATGCTGACTGAAAACTGTTGAAACACAGTGAACAGCTGTAGCTTTGTACCTACTTTTGTTGAGCGTACTAATACTCTAATGGCTACCAGTGTATTTTTGTACCATGGTATTGAGCTATTTCGTTTAACAACTATAGCATGACTGCGACAGGAAATAAGGCAGCCATAAATATGAGATTCAGAATGTGTCAAGATTCTCTATCATGCTGACTGAGAACTGTTAAAACACAGTGAACAGCGGTAGCTTTGGTACCTATTTTTGTCGAGAGTACTAATACTCTATTGGCTACAAGTGCATTGTTCTACCGTGCTATTGAGATATAATGATTTATAAGTATAGTATGACTGTGACAGGAAATAAGGCAGCCATGAGTTTGAGAGTCAGAATGTGTCAAGATTCTCTATCATGTTGACTGAAAACTGTTGAAACACAGTAAACAGCTGTAGCTTTGCTACCTATTTTTGTTGAGAGTACTAATACTCTATTCGTGACCAGGGTATTTTTCAACAATGCTATTGTGTTATATAGGTACGTACATATAGTATGACTGCGACAACAAATAAGGCAGCCAAGACAAGAATTTTAGAGTCAGAATGTGTCAAGATTCTCTATCATGCTGACTGAAAACTGTTGAAACACAGTGAACAGCTGTAGCTTTTGTACCTACTTATGTTGAGAGTACTAATACTCTATTGGTTACCAGTGTATTTTTCTACCGTGGTATTGAATTATATCATTTTGTAAGTATAGTATGACTGCAACAGGAAATAAGGTAGACATGAGTTTGAGAGACAGAATGTGTCAAGATTCTCTATCATGCTGACCGAAAACTGTGGAAACACAGTGAACAACTGTAGCTTTGGGACCTAGTTATTTTGAGAGTACTAATATTCTATTGGTTTCCAGTGTATTTTTGTGACATGGTATTGAGTTACATCGTTTTATAAGTATAGTATGACAGCGACAGGAAATAAGGCAGCCATGAGTCTGAGAGTCACAAAGTGTCAAGATTCTCTATCATGCTGACTGAAAACTATTGAAACACAGAGAACAGCTGTAGCTTTGGTACCTACTTATGTTGAGAGAACTAATACTCTATTGGTTACCAGTGTATTTTTGTAGCATGATATTGAGTTATTTCATTTTATAACTATAGTATGACTGCGACAGGAAATAAGGCAGCTATGAATTTCAGAGTCAGAATGTGTCAAGATTCTCTATCATGCTGACTGAAAACTGTGGAAACACAGTAAACAGCTGTAGCTTTGGTACCTAGTTATGGTGAGAGTACTAATACTCTATTGGTTACCAGTGTATTTTTGTGCCATGGTAGTGAGTTATATCATTTTACAAGTATAGTATCACTGCGACAGGAAATACGGCAGCCATGAGTTTGAGAGTCAGAATGTGTCAAGATTCTCTATCATGCTGACTGAAAACTGTTGAAACACAGTAAACAGCTGTAGCTTTGGTACCTATTTTTGTTGAGAGTACTAATAGTCTATTGGTTACCAGTGTATTTTTCTAATGTTGTATCGAGTTATATCGTTTTATAAGTATAGTATGACTGCGACAGGAAAAATGGCAGCCATGAGTTTGAGAGTCAGAATGTGTCAAGATTCTCTATCATGCTGAATTAAAACAGTTGAAACACAGTAAACAGCTGTATTTTTGTTGAGAGTACTAATACTCTATTCGTTACCAGGGTATTTTTCAACAATGGTATTGTGTTATATCGTATTATAAGTATAGTATGACTGCGACAAGAAATAAAGCAGCCAAGACAAGAATTTTAGAGTTAGAATGTGTCAAGATTCTCTATCATGCTGACTGAAAACTGTTGAAACACAGTGAACAGCTGTAGCTTTGGTACCTAGTTATGTTGAGAGTACTAATATTCTATTGGTTACCAGGGTATTTTTGTGCCATGGTAGTGAGTTATATCGTTTTATAACTATAGTATGACTAGGACAGGAAATGAGGCAGCCATGAGTTTGAGAGTCAGAATGTGTCAAGATTCTCTATCATGCTGACTGAAAACTGTTGAAACACAGTAAACAGCTGTAGCTTTGGTACCTATTTTGTTGAGAGTACTAATACTCTATTGGTTACCAGTGTATTTTTCTACCTTAGTATCGAGTTATATCATTTCATAAGTATACTATGACTGCGACAGAAAATAAGGCAACCATGAATTTTCGAGTCAAAATGTGTCAAGATTCTCTATCATGCTGACTGAAAACTTTTGAAACACACTGAACAGCTGTAGCTTTGTTACCTAGTTATGTTGAGAGTACTAATACTCTATTAGTTACCAGTGTATTTTTGTGCCATGGTATTGAGTTATATCGTTTTATAAGTATAGTATGACTGCGACAGGAAAGAAGGCAGCCATGAGTTTGAGAGTCAGAATGCGTCAAGATTCTCTATCATGCTGACTGAAAACTGTTGAAACACAGTAAACAGCTGTAGCTTTGGTACCTATTTTTGTTGAGAGTACTAATACTCTATTTTCGTTACCAGCATATTTTTCAACAATGCTATTGTGTTATATCGGTTTATACGTATAGTATGACTGCGACAAGAAATAAAGCAGCCAAGACAAGAATTTTAGAGTTAGAATGTGTCAAGATTCTCTATCATGCTGACTGAAAACTGTTGAAACACAGTGAACAGCTGCAGCTTTGGTACCTGTTTTTGTTGAGAGTACTAATACTCTATTGGTTACCAGTGTATTTTTTTTACCATAGTACTGAGTTATATCATTTCATATGTATAGTATGACTGCAACAGAAAATAAGGCAGCCATGAATTTTAGAGTCAGAACGTGTCAAGATTCTCTATCATGCTGACTGAAAATTGTTGAAACACAGTGAACAGCTGTAGCTTTGGTACCTAGTTATGTTGAGAGTACTAATACTCTATTTGTTACCAGTGTATTTTTGTACCATGGTATTGAGTTATATCGTTTTATAGGTATAGTATGACTCCGACTGGAAATAAAGGAGCCATGAGTTTGAGAGTCAGAAAAAAGGTGTCAAGATTCTCTATCATGCTGACTGAAAACAGAGGAAACACAGTAAACAGCTTTAGCTTTGGTACCTATTTTGTTTAGAGTACTAATACTCTATTCGTTTCCAGGGTATTTTTCAAGAATGCTATCGTGTTATATCATTTTACAAGTATAGTATGACTGCGACAGGAAATAAGGCAGCCATGAGTTTGAGAGTCAGAATATGTCAAGATTCTCTATCATGCTGACGGAAAACTGTTGAAACACAGTAAACAGCGGTAGCTTTGGTACCTATTTTTGTTGAGAATACTAATACTGTATTCATTACCAGAGTGTTTTTCAACAATGGTATTGTGTTATATTGTTTTATAAGTATACTATGACTGCGACAGGAAATAAGGCAGCCATGAATTTCAGAGTCAGAATGTGTCAAGATTATCTATCTATCACGCTGACTGAAAACACATTAAACAGATGTAGCTTTGGTACCAACATTTCTTGAGAGTACCAATACTCTATTCGTTACCAGGGTATTTTTCAAGAATGGTATTGTGTTATATCGTTTTATAAGTACAGTATGACTGCGACAAGAAATAAGGCAGCAATGAATTTCAGAGTCAGAATGTTTCAAGATTCTCTATCATGCTGACTGAAAACTGTTGAAACACAGTGAACAGCTGTAGCTTTGGTACCTGACTGAGTTGAGAGTACTAATACTCTATTGGTTACCAGTGTATTTTTCTACCGTGGTACTGAGTTATATCGTTTTGAAAGTATAGTATGACGGCGACAGGAAATAAGGCAGCAAAGAATTTCAGAGTCAGAAAGTGTCAAGATTGTCTATCATGCTGACTGAAAACTGTTGAAACACAGTGAACAGCTGTAGCTTTGGTACCTATTTTTGTTGAGAGTACTAATACTCTATTCGTTACCAGGGTATTTTGCTACCGTGATATTGTGTTATATCGGTTTATACGTATAGTATGACTGCGACAAGAAATAAGGCAACCATGAAAAGAATTTTAGAGTCAGAATGTGTCAAGATTCTCTATCATGCTGACTGAAAACTGTTGAAACACAGTGAACAGCTGTAGCTTTGGTTCCCAGTTATGTTGAGAGTACTAATACTCTAATAGTTACCAGGGTATTGTTCCACCATGTTATTGAGATATATCGATTTAAAAATATAGTATGACTGCGATAGGAAATAAGGCAGCCATGAATTTCAGAGTCAGAATGTGTCAAAATTCTCTATCATGCTGACTGAAAACTGTTGAAACACAGTAAACAGCTGTAGCTTTTGTACCAATTTTTGTTGAGAGTACTAATACTCTATTCGTTACCAGGGTATTTTTCTACCATGGTATTGAGTTATATCGTTTGATAAGTATAGTATGAATGCGACAGGAAATAAGACAGCCATGAATTTCAGAGTCAGAATGTGTCAAGATTCTCTATCGTGCTTGAAAACTGTTGAAACATAGTGAACTGCTGTAGCTTTGGGACCTAGTTATGTTGAGAGTACTAATACTCTATTGGTTACCAGTGTATTTTTGTGCCATGGCATTGAGTTATATCGTTTTATAAGTACAGTATGACAGCGACAGGAAATAAGGCAGCCATCAGTTTGAGAGTCAGAATGTGTCAAGATTCTCTATCATTCTGACTGAAAACTGTTGAAACACAGTAAACAGCTGTAGCTCTGGTACCTATTTTTGTTGAGAGTACTAATACTCTATTGGTTACAAGTGCATTGTTCTACCGTGCTATTGAGATATATCGATTTATAAGTACAGTATGACTGCGACAGGAAATAAGGCAGCCATGAGTTTGAGAGTTAGAATGTGTCAAGATTCTCTATCATGTTGACTGAAAACTGTTGAAACACAGTAAACCGCTGTGGCATTGGTACCTATTTTTGCTGAGATTACTAATACTCAATTCGTTACCAGGGTATTTTTCAACAATGCTATTGTGTTATATCGGTTTATACATATAGTATGACTGCGACAAGAAATAAGGCAGCCAAGACAAGAATTTTAGAGTCAGAATGTGTCAAGATTCTCTATCATGCTGACTGAAAACTGTTGAAACACAGTAAACAGCTGTAGCTTTGGTACCTATTTTGTTGAGAGTACTAATACTCTATTGGTTACCAGTGTATTTTTCTACCGTAGTATCGAGTTATATCATTTCATAAGTGTACTATGACTGCGACAGAAAATAAGGCAACCATGAATTTTCGAGTCAAAATGTGTCAAGATTCTCTATCATGCTGACTGAAAACTTTTGAAACACACTGAACAGTTGTAGTTTTGTTACCTAGTTATGTTGAGAGTACTAATACTCTATTAGTTACCAGTGTATTTTTGTGCCATGGTATTGAGTTATATCGTTTTATAAGTATAGTATGACTGCGACAGGAAAGAAGGCAGCCATGAGTTTGAGAGTCAGAATGTGTCAAGATTCTCTATCATGCTGACTGAAAACTGTTGAAACACAGTAAACAGCTGTAGCTTTGGTACCTATTTTTGTTGAGATTACTAATACTCTATTTTCGTTACCAGCATATTTTTCAAAATTGCTATTGTGTTATATCGGTTTATACGTATAGTATGACTGCGACAAGAAATAAAGCAGCCAAGACAAGAATTTTAGAGTTAGAATGTGTCAAGATTCTCTATCATGCTGACTGAAAACTGTTGAAACACAGTGAACAGCTGCAGCTTTGTTACCTGTTTTTGTTCAGAGTACTAATACTCTATTGGTTACCAGTGTATTTTTCTACCGTAGTACTGAGTTATATCATTTCATAAGTATAGTATGACTGCGACAGAAAATAAGGCAGCCATGAATTTTAGAGTCAGAACGTGTCAAGTTTCTCTATCATGCTGACTGAAAACTGTTGAAACACAGTGAACAGCTGTAGGTTTGGTACCTAGTTATGTTGAGAGTACTAATACTCTATTTGTTACCAGTGTATTTTTGTACCATGGTATTGAGTTATATCGTTTTATAGGTATAGTATGACTGCGACAGGAAATAAAGCAGCCACGAGTTTGATAGTCAGAAAAAAGGTGTCAAGATTCTCTATCATGCTGACTGAAAACAGAGGAAACACAGTAAACAGCTTTAGCTTTGGTACCTATTTTGTTTAGAGTACTAATACTCTATTCGTTACCAGGGTATTTTTGAAGAATGCTATCGTGTTATATCATTTTACAAGTATAGTATGACTGCGACAGGAAATAAGGCAGCCATGAGTTTGAGAGTCAGAATGTGTCAACATTCTCTATCATGCTCACGGAAAACTGTTGAAACACAGTAAACAGCTGTAGCTTTGGTACCTATTTTTGTTGAGAGTACTAATACTGTATTCATTACCAGAGTGTTTTTCAACAATGGTATTGTGTTATATTGTTTTATAAGTATGCTATGACTGCGACAGGAAATAAGGCAGCCATGAATTTCAGAGTCAGAATGTGTCAAGATTATCTATCTATCACGCTGACTGAAAACACATTAAACAGATGTAGCTTTGGTACCAACATTTCTTGAGAGTACCAGTACTCTATTCGTTACCAGGGTATTTTTCAACAATGGTATTGTGTTATACCATTTTATAAGTACAGTATGACTGCGACAAGAAATAAGGCAGCCATGAATTTCAGAGTCAGAATGTTTCAAGATTCTCTATGATGCTGACTGAAAACTGTTGAAACACATTGAACAGCTGTAGCTTTGGTACCTAGTTATCTTGACAGTACTAATACTCTATTGGTTATCAGTGTATTTTTGTGCCATGGTAGTGAGTTATATCGTTTTATAAGTATAATATGAATGCGACAGGAAATAAAGCAGCCATGAGTTTGAAAGTCAGAAAAAAGGTGTCAAGATTCTCTATCATGCTGACTGAAAACTGAGGAAACACAGTAAACAGCTTTAGCTTTGGTACCTAATTTGTTTAGAGTAGTAATACTCTATTCGTTACCAGGGTATTTTTCAAGAATGCTATCGTCTTATATCATTTTACAAGTATAGTATGACTGCAACAGGAAATAAGGCAGTCATGAGTTTGAGAGTCAGAATTTGTCAAGATTCTCTATCATGCTGACTGAAAACTGTTGAAACACAGTCAACAGCTGTAGCTTTGGCACCTAGTTATGTTGAGAATACTAATACTCTATTGGTTACCAGTGTATTTTTCTACCGTAGTATTGAGTTATATCGTTTTATAAGAAAAGGATGACTGCGACAGGAAATAAGGCAGCCATTTATTTCAGAGTCAAAATGTGTCAAGATTCTCTATCATGCTGACTGAAAACTTTTGAAACACAGTGAACAGCTGTAGCTTTGATACCTAGTTATGTTGAGAATACTAATACTCTATTGGTTACCAATGTATTTTTGTGCCATGGTATTGAGTTATATAGTTTTATAAGTATAGTATGACTGCGAAAGGAAATAAGGCAAACATGAGTTTGAGAGTCAGAATGTGTCAAGATTCTCTATCATGCTGACTGAAAACTGTTGAAACACAGTCAACAGCTGTAGCTTTGGCACCTAGTTATGTTGAGAATACTAATACTCTATTCGTCACCAGGGTATTTTTCAACAATGGTATTGTCTTATATCGTTTTAACAAGTATAGTATGATTGCGACAAGAAATAAGGCAGCCAAGATAAGAATTTTAGAGTTAGAATGTTTCATGATTCTCTATCATGCTGACTGAAAACTGTTGAAACACAGTAAACAGCTGTAGCTTTGGTACCTATTTTTGTTGAGAGTACTAATATTCTCTTCGTTACCAGGGTATTTTTCACCAATGGTATTGTGTTATATCATTTTATAAGTATAGTATGATTGCGACAAGAAATAAGGCAGCCAAGACAAGAATTTTAGAGTTAGGATGTTTCAAGATTCTCTATCATGCTGACTGAAAACTGTTGAAACACAGTGAATAGCTGTAGCTTTGGTACCTATTTTTGTTGAGAGTACTAATACTGTATTCGTTACCAGGGTATTTTTCAACAATGCTATTGTGTTATATCGGTTTATACGTATAGTATGACTGTGACAAGAAATAAGGCAGCCAAGACAAGAATTTTAGAGTCAGAATGTGTCAAGATTCTCTATCATGCTGACTGAAAACTGTTGAAACACAGTGAACAGCTGTAGCTTTGGTTCCCAGTTATGTTGAGAGTACTAATACTCTAATAGTTACCAGGGTATTGTTCCACAATGTTATTGAGATATATCGATTTATAAGTATAGTATGACTGCGACAGGAAATAAGGCAGCCATGAATTTCAGAGTCAGAATGTGTCAAAATTCTCTATCATGCTGACTGAAAACTGTTGAAACACAGTAAACAGCTGTAGGTTTGGTACCAATTTTTGTTCAGAGTACTAATACTCTATTCGTTACCAGGGTATTTTTCTACCGTGGTATTGAGTTATTTCGTTTGATAAGTATAGTATGAATGCGACAGGAAATAAGACAGCCATGAATTTCAGTGTCAGAATGTGTCAAGATTCTCTATCATGCTTGAAAGCTGTTGAAACATAGTGAACAGCTGTAGCTTTGAGACCTAGTTATGATGAGAGTACTAATACTCTATTGCTTACCAGTGTATTGGCATTGAGTTATATCGTTTTATAAGTATAGTATGACAGCGACAGGAAATAAGGCAGCCATGAGTTTGAGAGTCAGAATGTGTCACGATTATCTGTCATGCTGACTGAAAACTGTTGAGACACAGTGAACAGCTGTAGCTTTGGTACCTAGTTATGTTAAGAGTACTAATACTCTAATGGTTACCAGTGTATTTTTAAGCCATGGTATTGAGTTGTATCATTCTATAAGTATAGTATGACTGCGACAGGAAATAAGGCAGCCATGAGTTTGAGAGTCAGAATGTGTCAAGATTCTCTAACATGCTGACTGAAAACTGTTGAAACACAGTAAACAGCTGTAGGTTTGGTACCTGTTTTGGTGGAGAGTACTAATACTCTATTGGTTACCAGTGTATTTTTCTACCGTTGTACTGAGTTATATCATTTCATAAGTATAGTATGAATGCGACAGGAAATAAGACAGCCATGAATTTCAGAGTCTGAATCTGTCAAGATTCTCTATCGTGCTTGAAAACTGTTGAAACATAGTGAACAGCTGTAGCTTTGGGACCTAGTTATGTTGAGAGTACTAATACTTTATTGGTTAGCAGTGTATTTTTGTGCCATGGCATTGAGTTATATCGTTTTATAAGTATAGTACGACAGCGACAGGAAATAAGGCAGCCAAGAGTTTGAGAGTCAGAATGTGTCAAGATTCTCTGTCATGCTGACTGAAAACTGTTGAAACACAGTGAACAGCTGTAGCTTTGGTACCTAGTCATGTTAAGAGTACTAATACTCTAATGGTTACCAGTGTATTTTTAAGCCATGGTATTGAGTTGTATTGTTCCATAAGTATAGTATGACTGCGACAGAAAATAAGGCAGCCATGAGTTTGAGAGTCAGAATGTGTCAAGATTCTCTATCATTCTGACTGAAAACTGTTGAAACACAGTAACCAGCTGTAGCTTTGGTACCTATTTTTGTTGAGAGTACTAATACTCTATTGGTTACCAGACTATTTTTGTACCGTGGTATTGAGTTATTTCGTTTTATAACTATAGTATGACTGCGACAGAAAATAAGGCAGCCATGAATTTCAGAGCCAGAATGTGTCAAGATTCTCTATCATGCTGACTGAAAACTGTTGAAACACAGTGAACAGCTGTAGCTTTGGTACCTAGTTATGTTGAGAGTACGAATACTCTATTGGTTACCAGTGTATTTTTGTGCCATGGCAGTGAGTTCTATCATTTTATAAGTATAGTATGACTGCGACAGGAAATAAGGCAGCCATGAGTTTGAGAGCCAGAATGTGTCAAGATTCTCTATCATGCTGACTGAAAACTGTTGAAACAGAGAAAAAAGCTGTAGCTTTGCCACCTATTTTTGTTGAGAGTACTAATATTCTCTTCGGTACCAGGGTATTTTTCAACAATGGTAATATTGTGTTATATCATTTTATAAGTATAGTATGACTGCGACAAGAAATTAGGCAGCCAGGACAAGAATTTTAGAATTAGAATGTGTCAAGATTCTCTATCATGCTGACTGAAAACTTTTGAAACATAATGAACAGCTGTAGCTTTGTACCTACTTTTGTTGAGCATACTAATACTCTATTGGCTACCAGTGTATTTTTGTACCATGGTATTGAGCTATTTCTTTTTACAACTATAGCATGACTGTGACAGGAAATAAGGCAGCCATAAATATGAGATTCAGAATGTGTCAAGATTCTCTATCATGCTGACTGAGAACTGTTAAAACACAGTGAACAGCGGTAGCTTTGGTACCTATTTTTGTTGAGAGTACTAATAATACTCTATTGGTTATGAGTGTATTTTTCTACCGTAGTATTGAGTTGTATCGTTTCATAAGTATACTAAGACTGCGACAGAAAATAAGGCAACCATGAATTTCAGAGTCAAAATGTGTCAAGATTCTCTCTCATGCTGACTGAAAACTTTTGAAACACAGTGAACAGCTGTAGCTTTGGTACCTAGTTATGTTGAGAATACTAATACTCTATTGGTTACCAGTGTATTTTTGTGCCATGGTATTGAGTTATACAGTTTTATAAGTATAGTATGACTGCGAAAGGAAATAAGGCAGCCAAGACAAGAATTTTAGAGTCAAAATGTGTCAAGATTCTCTATCATGCTGACTGAAAACTGTGGAAACACAGTGAACAGTTGTAGCTTTGGTACCTAGTTATGTTGAGAGTACTAATACTCTATTGGTTACCTGTGTATTTTTGTGCCATGGTAGTGAGTAATATCGTTTTATAAGTATAGTTTGACTGCAACAGGAAATAAGGTAGACATGAGTTCGAGAGTCAGAATGTGTCAAGATTCTCTATCATGCTGACTGAAAACTGTTGGAACACAGTAAACAGCTGTAGCTTTGGTACCTATTTTTGTTGAGAGTACTAATACTCTATTCGTTACCAGGGTATTTTTCAACAATGGTATTGTGTTATATCGTTTTATAAGTATAGTATGACTGCGACAAGAAATAAGGCAGCCAAGACAAGAATTTTAGAGTTAGAATGTTCCAAGATTCTCTATCATGCTGACAGAAAACTGTTGAAACACAGTGAACAGCTGTAGCTTTGGTACCCAGTAATGTTGAGAGTACTAATACTCTAATGATTACCAGTGTATTTTTCTAACGTAGTACTGAGTTATACCGTTTTATAAGTATAGTATGACTGCGACAGGAAATAAGGCAGCCATGAATTTCAGAGTCAGAATGTGCCAAGATTCTCTGTCATGCTGACTGAAAACTGTTGGAACACAGTAAACAGCTGTAGCTTTGGTACCTAGTCATGTTAAGAGTACTAATACTCTAATGGTTACCAGTGTATTTTTAAGCCATGGTATTGAGTTGTATTGTTCCATAAGTATAGTATGACTGCGACAGGAAATAAGGCAGCCATGAGTTTGAGAGTCAGAATGTGTCAAGATTCTCTATCATTCTGACTGAAAACTGTTGGAACACAGTAAACAGCTGTAGCTTTGGTACCTATTTTAGTTGAGAGTACTAATACTCTATTGGCTACCAGTGTATTTTTCTACCGTGGTATTGAGTTTCATCGTTTTGTAAGTATAGTATGACTGCGACAGGAAATAAGGCAGCCATGCTTTTGAGAGTCAGATGGGTCCAGATTCTCTATCATGTTGACTGAAAACTGTTGAAACACAGTAAACAGCTGTAGCTTTGGTACCTATTTTTGTTGAGAGTACTAATACTCTATTCGTTACCAGGATATTTTTCAACAATGCTATTGTGTTAGATCGGTTTATGCGTATAGCATGACTGTGACAGGAAATAAGGCAGCCATGGGTTTGAGAGTCAGATGTGTCAAGATTCTCTACCATGCTGACTGAAAACTGCCTAAACACAGTAAACAGCTGAAGCTTTGGTACCTATTTTTGTTGAGAGTACTAATACTCTATTGGTTACCAGTGTATTTTTCTAGTGTGGTATCAAGTTATATCATTTTATAAGTATAGTATGACTGCGACTGGAAATATGGCAGTCATGAGTTTGAGAGTCAGAATGTGTCAAGATTCTCTATCATGTTGACTGAAAACTGTTGTAACACAGTAAACAGCTGTAGCTTTGGTACCAATTTTTGTTGAGAGTACTAATACTCTATTCGTTACCAGGATATTTTTCAACAATGCTATTGTGTTAAATCGGTTTATACGTATAGTATGACTGCGACAGGAAATAAGGCAGCCATGAGTTTGAGAGTCAGATGTGTCAAGATTCTCTATCATGCTGACTGAAAACAGAGGAAACACAGTAAACAGCTTTAGCTTTGGTGCCTATTTTGTTTAGAGTACTAATACTCTATTCGTTACCAGGGTATTTTTCAAGAATGCTATCGTGTTATATCATTTTACAAGTATAGTATGACAGCGACAGGAAATAAGGCAGCCATGAGTTTGAGAGGCAGAATGTGTCAAGATTCTCTATCATGTTGACTGAAAACTGTTGAAACACAGTAAACAGCTGTAGCTTTGGTACCTATTTTTGTTGAGAGTACTAATACTCTATTCGTTACCAGGATATTTTTCAACAATGCTATTGTGTTAGATCGGATTATACGTATAGTATGACTGCGACAGGAAATAAGGCAGCCATGAGTTTGAGAGTCAGATGTGTCAAGATTCTCTATCATGCTGACTGAAAACTGTTGAAACACGGTAAACAGCTGTAGCTTTGGCACCTAGTTATGTTGAGAGTACTAATACTCTATTGGTTACCAGTGTATTTTTGTGCCATGGTATTGAGTTATATCGTTTCATAAGTGTAGTATGAATGCGACAGGAAATGAGGCAGCCATGAGTTTGAGAGTCAGAATGTGTCAACATTCTCTATCATGCTGACTGAAAACTGTTGAAACACAGTAAACAGCTGTAGCTTTGGTACCTATTTTTGTTGAGAGTACTAATACTGTATTCATTACCAGAGTGTTTTTCAACAATGGTATTGTGTTATATTGTTTTATAAGTATACTATGACTGCGACAGGAAATAAGGCAGCCATGAATTTCAGAGTCAGAATGTATGAAGGTTATCTATCTATCACGCTGACTGAAAACACATTAAACAGATGTAGCTTTGGTACCAACATTTCTTGAGAGTACTAATACTCTATTCGTTACCAGGGTATTTTTCAACAATGGTATTGTGTTATATCGTTTTATAAGTACAGTATGACTGCGACAAGAAATAAGGCAGCCATGAATTTCAGTGTCAGAATGTTTCAAGATTCTCTATCATGCTGACTGAAAACTGTTGAAACACAGTAAATAGCTGTAGCTTTGGTACCTGATTGAGTTGAGAGTACTAATACTCTATTGGTTACCAGTGTATTTTTCTACCGTGGTACTGAGTTATATCGTTTCGTAAGTTTAGTATGACTGCGACAGGAAATAATGCAGCCAAGAATTTCAGAGTCAGAAAGTGTCAAGATTCTCTATCATACTGACTGAAAACTTTTGAAACACAGTGAACAGCTGCAGCTTTGGTACCTATTTTTGTTGAGAGTACTAATACTCTATTCGTTACCAGGGTATTTTTCAACAATGCTATTGCGTTATATCGGTTTATACGTATAGTATGACTGCGACAAGAAATAAGGCAGCCAAGACAAGAATTTTAGAGTCAGAATGTGTCAAGATTCTCTATCATGCTGACTGAAAACTGTTGAAACACAGTGAACAGCTGTAGCTTTGGTTCCCAGTTATGTTGATAGTACTAATACTTGAATAGTTACCAGGGTATTGTTCCACCATGTTATTGAGATATATCGATTTATAAGTATAGTATGACTGCGACAGGAAATAAGGCAGCCATGAATTTAAGAGTCAGAATGTGTCAAGATTCTTTATCGTGCTTGAAAACTGTTGAAACATAGTGAACTGCTGTAGCTTTGGGACCTAGTTATGTTGAGAGTACTAATACTCTATTGGTTACTAGTGTATTTTTGTGCCATGGCATTGAGTTATATCGTTTTATAAGTACAGTATGACTGCAACAGGAAATAAGGTAGACATGAGTTTGAGAGTCAGAATGTGTCAAGATTCTCTATCATGCTGACTGAAAACTGTGGAAACACAGTCAACAGCAGTAGCTTTGGGACCTAGTTATGTTGAGAGTACTAATACTCTATTGGTTACCAGTGTATTTTTGTGCCATGGCAGTCAGTTATATCGTTTTATAAGTATAGTATGACTGCGACAGGAAATAAGGCAGCCATGAGTTTGAGAGCCAGAATGTGTCAAGATTCTCTATCATGCTGACTGAAAACTGTTGAAACAGAGAAAAAAGCTGTAGCTTTGCCACCTATTTTTGTTGAGAGTACTAATATTCTCTTCGGTACCAGGGTATTTTTCAACAATGGTATTGTGTTATATCGTTTTATAAGTATAGTACGACAGCGACAAGAAATAAGGCAGCCAAGACAAGAATTTCAAAGTTAGAATGTTTCAAGATTCTCTATCATGCTGACTGAAAACTGTTGAAACACAGTAAACAGCTGTAGCTTTGGTACCTATTTTTGTTGAGAGTACGAATACTCTATTGGTTACCAGTGTATTTTTGTGCCATGGCAGTGAGTTATTTCGTTTTATAAGTATAGTATGACTGCGACAGGAAATAAGGCAGCCATGAGTTTGAGAGCCAGAATGTGTCAAGATTCTCTATCATGCTGACTGAAAACTGTTGAAACAGAGATAAAAGCTGTAGCTTTGCCACCTATTTTTGTTGAGAGTACTAATATTCTCTTCGGTACCAGGGTGTTTTTCAACAATGGTATTGTGTTATATCGTTTTATAAGTATAGTATGACAGCAACAAGAAATAAGGCAGCCAGGACAAGAATTTTAGAGTTAGAATGTGTCAAGATTCTCTATCATGCTGACTGAAAACTGTTGAAGCACAATGAACAGCTGTAGCTTTGTATCTACTTTTGTTGAGCATACTAATACTCTATTGGCTACCAGTGTATTTTTGTACCATGGTATTGAGCTATTTCGTTTTACAACTATAGCATGACTGCGACAGGAAATAAGGCAGCCATAAATATGAGATTCAGAATGTGTCAAGATTCTCTATCATGCTGACTGAGAACTGTTAAAACACAGTGAACAGCGGTAGCTTTGGTACCTATTTTTGTTGAGAGTACTAATAATACTCTATTGGTTACGAGTGTATTTTTCTACCGAGGTATTGAGTTATATCGTTTCATAAGTATACTATGACTGCGACAGAAAATAAGGCAACCAGGAATTTCAGAGTCAGAATGTGTCAAGACTCTCTATCATGCTGACTGAAAACTTTTGAAACACAGTGAACAGCTGTAGCTTTGGTACCTAGTTATGTTGAGAATACTAATACTCTATTGGTTACCAGTGTATTTTTGTGCCATGGTATTGAGTTATACAGTTTTATAAGTATAGTATGACTGCGAAAGGAAATAAGGCAGCCAAGACAAGAATTTTAGAGTGAGAATGTGTCAAGATTCTCTATCATGCTGACTGAAAACTGTTGAAACAATGTGAACAGCTGTAGCTTTGGTACCTACTTATGTTGAGAGTACTAATACTCTATTGGTTACCAGTGTATTGTTCTACCATGGTAATGAAATATATCGATTTATAAGTATAGTATGACTGCGACAAAAAATATAGCAGCCATGAGTTTGAGAGTCAGAATGTGTCAAGATTCTCTATCATGCTGACTGAAAACTGTTGAAACACAGTAAACAGTTGTAGCTTAGGTACCTATTTTAGTTGAGAGTAGTAATACTCTATTGGTTAGCAGTGTATTTTTCTACCGTGGTATTGAGTTATATCATTTTGTAAGTATGGTTTGAAAGCGACAGGAAATAAGGTAGACATGAGTTTGAGAGTCCGAATGTGTCAAGATTCTCTATCATGCTGACTGAAAACTGTGGAAACACAGTGAACAGCTGTAGCTTTGGTACCTAGTTATGTTGAGAGTACTAATACTCTATTGGTTACCAGTGTATTTTCCTAGCATAGTACTGAGTTACATCGTTTTATAAGAAAAGTATGACTGCGACAGGAAATAAGGCAGCCATGAATTTCAGAGTCAGAATGTATCAAGATTCTCTATCATGGTGACTGAAAACTGTTGAAACACAGTGAACAGCTGTAGCTTTGGTACCTAGTTATGTTGAGAGTACTAATACTCTAATGGTTACCAGTGTATTTTTCTACCGTAGTACTGAGTTATATCGTTTTATAAGTACAGTACGACTGCGACAGGAAATAAGGCAGCCATGAATTTCAGAGTCAGAATGTGCCAAGATTCTCTATCATGCTGACTGAAAACTGTTGAGACACAGTAAACAGCTGTAGCTTTGGTACCTATTTTTGTTGAGACTACTAATACTCTATTGGTTACCAGTGTATTTTTCTACGGTAATACTGTTATTTATTTATTGATGTTTAAGGTCACATATTTATGCACAATGGCTAATCATGACCGTGACAGTTTTCCGGGTAGAGGAAGCCTGAGTACCCGGAGAGAACCACGAGCAACAACGAGCACGGTAGTACTGAGTTATATCGTTTTATAAGTATAGTATGACTGCGAGAGGAAATAAGGCAGCCATGAGTTTGAGAGTCAGAATGTGTCAAGATTCTCTATCATGCTGACTGAAAACTGTTGAAACACAGTGAACAGCTGTAGCTTTGGTACCTAGTTATGTTGAGAGTACTAATACTCTTTTGGTTACCAGTGTATTTTTCTACTGTGGTATTGAGTAATATTGTTTTATAAGTATAGTATGATAGTATTTTTGTTGAGAGTACTAATACTCTATTCGTTACCAGGGTATTTTTCTACCGTGATATTGAGTGATATCGTTTTATAAGTATAGTATGACTGCGACAGGAAATGAGGCAGCCATGAATTACAGAGTCAGAATGTGTCAAGATTCTCTATCATGCTGACTGAAAACTGTGGAAACACAGTCAACAACAGTAGCTTTGGGGCCTAGTTATGTTGAGAGTACTAATACTCTATTGGTTACCAGTGTATTTTTGTGACATGGTATAGAGTTAAATCATTTTATAAGTATAGTATGAGAGCGACAGGAAATAAGGCAGCCATGAGTTTGAGAGTCAGAATGTGTCAAGATTCTCTATCATGCTGACTGAAAACCATTGACACACAGTAAACAGCTGTAGCTTTGGTACCTATTTTTGTTGAGAGTACTAATACTCTATTTTCGTTACCAGCGTATTTTTCAACAATGCTATTGTGTTATATTGGTTTATACGTATAGTATCACTGCGACAAGAAATAAAGCAGCCAAGACAAGAACTTTAGAGTTAGAATGTGTCAAGATTCTCTATCATGCTGACTGAAAACTGTTGAAACACAGTGAACAGCTGCAGCTTTGGTACCTACTTATGTTGAGAGTACTAATACTCTTTTGGTTACCAGTGTATTTTTCTACTGTGGTATTGAGTAATATTGTTTTATAAGTATAGTATGATAGTATTTTTGTTGAGAGTACTAATACTCTATTCGTTACCAGGGTATTTTTCTACCGTGATATTGAGTGATATCGTTTTATAAGTATAGTATGACTGCGACAGGAAATGAGGCAGCCATAAATTACTAAGTCAGAATGTGTCAAGAGTCTCTATCATGCTGACTGAAAACTGTGGAAACACAGTCAACAGCAGTAGCTTTGGGACCTAGTTATGTTGAGAGTACTAATACTGAAAACTGTTGAAACACAGTGAACAGCTGTAGCGTTGGTACCTAGTTATGTTGAGAGTACTAATACTCTATTGGCTACCAGTGTACTTTTCTACCGTGGTATTGAGTTTCATCGTTTTGTAAGTATAGTATGACTGAGACAGGAAATAAGGCAGCCATGAGTTTGAGAGTCAGATGGGTCCAGATTCTCTATCATGTTGACTGAAAACTGTTGAAACACAGTAAACAGCTGTAGCTTTGGTACCTATTTTTGTTGAGAGTACTAATACTCTATTTTATACGTATAGTATCACTGCGACAAGAAATAAAGCAGCCAAGACAAGAACTTTAGAGTTAGAATGTGTCAAGATTCTCTATCATGCTGACTGAAAACTGTTGAAACACAGTGAACAGCTGTAGCTTTGGTACCTTCTTATGTTGAGAGTACTAATACTCTATTGGTTACCAGTGTATTTTTCTACTGTGGTATTGAGTAATATTGTTTTATAAGTAT
Source organism: Pictodentalium vernedei (assembly GCA_031216915.1). Lineage (NCBI taxonomy): Eukaryota > Metazoa > Mollusca > Scaphopoda > Dentaliida > Dentaliidae > Pictodentalium > Pictodentalium vernedei. The sequence continues at coordinate 459,228,173 of CM062296.1, read as the reverse complement.
AGTATGATAGTATTTTTGTTGAGAGTACTAATACTCTATTCGTTACCAGGGTATTTTTCTACCGTGATATTGTGTGATATCGTTTTATAAGCATAGTATGACTGCGACAGGAAATGAGGCAGCCATGAATTTCAGAGTCAGAATGTGTCAAGATTCTCTATCATGCTGACTGAAAACTGTGGAAACACAGTCAACAGCAGTAGCTTTGGGACCTAGTTATGTTGAGAGTACTAATACTGAAAACTGTTGAAACACAGTGAACAGCTGTAGCGTTGGTACCTAGTTATGTTGAGAGTACTAATACTCTATTGGCTACCAGTGTATTTTTCTACCGTGGTATTGAGTTTCATCGTTTTGTAAGTATAGTATGACTGCGACAGGAAATAAGGCAGCCATGAGTTTGAGAGTCAGATGGGTCCAGATTCTGCGACAAGAAATAAAGCAGCCAAGACAAGAACTTTAGAGTTAGAATGTGTCAAGATTCTCTATCATGCTGACTGAAAACTGTTGAAACACAGTAAACAGCTGTAGCTTTGGTACCTAGTTATGTTGAGAGTACTAATACTCTATTCGTTACCAGGATATTTTTCAACAATGCTATTGTGTTAGATCGGTTTATACGTATAGTATGACTGCGACAGGAAATAAGGCAGCCATGAGTTTGACAGTCAGATGTGTCAAAATTCTCTATCATGCTGACTGAAAACAGAGGAAACACACTAAACAGCTTTAGCTTCGTACCTATTTTGTTTAGAGTACTAATACTCTATTCGTTACCAGGGTATTTTTCAAGAATGCTATCGTGTTATATCATTTAACAAGTATAGTATGACAGCGACAGGAAATAAGGCAGCCATGAGTTTGAGAGTCAGAATGTGTCAACATTCTCTATCATGCTGACTGAAAACTGTTGAAACACAGTAAACAGCTGTAGCTTTGGCACCTAGTTATGTTGAGAGTATTAATACTCTATTGGTTACCAGTCTATTTTTGTGCCATGGTATTGAGTTATATCGTTTTATAAGTATAGTATGAATGCGACAGGAAATGAGGGAGCCATGAGTTTGAGAGTCAGAGTGTGTCAACATTCTCTATCATGCTGACTGAAAAGTGTTGAAACACAGTAAACAGCTGTAGGTTTGGTACCTATTTTTGTTGAGAGTACTAATACTGTATTCATTACCAGAGTGTTTTTCAACAATGGTATTGTGTTATATTGTTTTATAAGTATACTATGACTGCGACAGGAAATAAGGCAGCCATGAATTTCAGAGTCAGAATGTGTCAAGATTATCTATCTATCACGCTGACTGAAAACACATTAAACAGATGTAGCTTTGAGAGTACTAATACTCTATTCGTTACCAGGGTATTTTTCAACAATGGTATTGTGTTATATCGTTTTATAAGTACAGTATGACTGCGACAAGAAATAAGGCAGCCACGAATTTTAGTGTCAGAATGTTTCAAGATTCTCTATCAAGCTGACTGAAAAGTGTTGAAACACAGTAAACAGCTGTAGCTTTGGTACCTGACTGTGTTGAGAGTACTAATACTCTATTGGTTACCAGTGTATTTTTCTACCGCGGTACTGACTTATATCGTTTTGTAAGTATAGTATGACTGCGACACGAAATAAGGCAGCCAAGAATTTCAGAGTCAGAAAGTGTCAAGATTCTCTATCATGTGACTGAAAACTGTTGAAGCACAGTGAACAGCTGTAGCTTTGGTACCTATTTTTGTTGAGAGTACTAATACTGTATTCGCTACCAGGGTATTTTTCAACAATGCCATTGTGTTATATCGGTTTATACGTATAGTATGACTGCGACAAGAAATAAGGCAGCCAAGACAAGAATTTTAGAGTCAGAATGTGTCAAGATTCTCTATCATGCTGACTGAAAACTGTTGAGACACAGTGAACAGCTGTAGCTTTGGTACCTAGTTATGTTAAGAGTACTAATACTCTAATGGTTACCAGTGTATTTTTAAGCCATGGTATTGAGTTGTATCGTTCTATAAGTACAGTATGACTGCGAGAGGAAATAAGGCAGCCATGAGTTTGAGAGTCAGAATGTGTCAAGATTCTCTAACATGCTGACTGAAAACTGTTGAAACACAGTAAACAGCTGTAGCTTTGGTACCTGTTTTTGTTGAGATTACTAATACTCTATTGGTTACCAGTGTATTTTTCTACCGTAGTACTGAGTTATATCATTTCATAAGTATAGTATGAATGCGACAGGAAATAAGACAGCCATGAATTTCAGAGTCTGAATGTGTCAAGATTCTCTATCGTGCTTGAAAACTGTTGAAACATAGTGAACAGCTGTAGCTTTGGGACCTAGTTATGTTGAGAGTACTAATACTCTATTGGTTACCAGTGTATTTTTGTGCCATGGCATTGAGTTATATCGTTTTATAAGTATAGTATGACAGCGACGGGAAATAAGACAGCCATGAGTTTGAGAGTCAGAATGTGTCAAGATTCTCTGTCATGCTGACTGAAAACTGTTGAAACACAGTGAACAGCTGTAGCTTTGGTACCTAGTCATGTTAAGAGTACTAATACTCTAATGGTTACCAGTGTATTTTTAAGCCATGGTATTGAGTTGTATCGTTCCATAAGTATAGTATGACTGCGACAGGAAATAAGGCAGCCATGAGTTTGAGAGTCAGAATGTGTCAAGATTCTCTATCATTCTGACTGAAAACTGTTGAAACACAGTAAACAGCTGTAGCTTTGGTACCTATTTTTGTTGAGAGTACTAATATTCTCTTCGTTACCAGGGTATTTTTCAACAATGGTATTGTGTTATATCGTTTTATAAGTATAGTATGACTGCGACAAGAAATAAGGCAGCCAAGACAAGAATTTTAGAGTTAGAATGTTTCAAGATTCTCTATCATGCTGACTGAAAACTGTTGAAACACAGTGAACAGCTGTAGCTTTGGTACCTACTTTTGTTGAGCGTACTAATACTCTATTGGCTACCAGTGTATTTTTGTACCATGGTGGGGGGGCACGGTGGCTGAGTTGGTAGAGGTGCAGGCTGCAAGCCGAGAGGTTCTCGGTTTGAATCCCACCTGCGGCAACCGCGTTGTGTCCTTGGGCAAGACACTTCACCCCCATTGCCCATATGGGGGCATGGTGACGCTGTGTACTAAGACGTACTGCACGTCGATGGTGCATCTGTCCTCAACCAATGCTAACCCTGCTTGTGTGGAGTTGGTATGTTGGGGAGCTGACAGTTGCTCACCATTGCTCGGTGGTTCTCTCTGGGTACTCCGGCTTCCTCCCCCCATAAAACTGTCACGGTCATGGTTAGCCATTGTGCATAAATATGTGACCTTAAACACCAATAAATAAATAAATAAATAATTGTACCATGGCATTGAGCTATTTCGTTTTACAACTATAGTATGACTGCGACAGGAAATAAGGCAGCCATAAATATGAGAGTCAGACTGTGTGATGTGTCAAGATGCTCTATCATGCTGACTAAGAACTGTTAAAACACAGTGAACAGCTGTAGCTTTGGTACCTATTTTTGTTGAGAGTACTAATACTCTATTGGTTACAAGTGCATTGTTCTACCGTGCTATTGAGATATATCGATTTATAAGTATAGTATGACTGCGACAGGAAATAAGGCAGCCATGAGTTTGAGAGTTAGAATGTGTCAAGATTCTCTATCATGTTGACTGAAAACTGTTGAAACACAGTAAACCGCTGTGGCTTTGGTACCTATTTTTGCTGAGATTACTAATACTCTATTCGTTACCAGGGTATTTTTCAACAATGCTATTGTGTTATATCGGTTTATACATATAGTATGACTGCGACAAGAAATAAGGCAGCCAAGACAAGAATTTTAGAGTCAGAATCTGTCAAGATTCTCTATCATGCTGACTGAAAACTGTTGAAACACAGTAAACAGCTGTAGCTTTGGTACCTGTTTTTGTTGAGATTACTAATACTCTATTGGTTACCAGTGTATTTTTCTACCGTAGTACTGAGTTATATCATTTCATAAGTATAGTATGAATGCGACAGGAAATAAGACAGCCATGAATTTCAGAGTCTGAATGTGTCAAGATTCTCTATCGTGCTTGAAAACTGTTGAAACATAGTGAACAGCTGTAGCTTTGGGACCTAGTTATGTTGAGAGTACTAATACTCTATTGGTTACCAGTGTATTTTTGTGCCATGGCATTGAGTTATATCGTTTTATAAGTATAGTATGACAGCGACAGGAAATAAGGCAGCCATGAGTTTGAGAGTCAGAATGTGTCAAGATTCTCTGTCATACTGACTGAAAACTGTTGAAACACAGTGAACAGCTGTAGCTTTGGTACCTAGTCATGTTAAGAGTACTAATACTCTAATGGTTACCAGTGTATTTTTAAGCCATGGTATTGAGTTGTATCGTTCCATAAGTATAGTATGACTGCGACAGGAAATAAGGCAGCCATGAGTTTGAGAGTCAGAATGTGTCAAGATTCTCTATCATTCTGACTGAAAACTGTTGAAACACAGTAAACAGCTGTAGCTTTGGTACCTATTTTTGTTGAGAGTACTAATATTCTCTTCGTTACCAGGGTATTTTTCAACAATGGTATTGTGTTATATCGTTTTATAAGTATAGTATGACTGCGACAAGAAATAAGGCAGCCAAGACAAGAATTTTAGAGTTAGAATGTTTCAAGATTCTCTATCATGCTGACTGAAAACTGTTGAAACACAGTGAACAGCTGTAGCTTTGGTACCTACTTTTGTTGAGCGTACTAATACTCTATTGGCTACCAGTGTATTTTTGTACCATGGTATGGGGGGCACGGTGGCTCAGTTGGTAGAGGTGCAGGCTGCAAGCCGAGAGGTTCTCAGTTCGAATCCCACCTGCGGCAACCGCGTTGTGTCCTTGGGCAAGACACTTCACCCCCATTGCCCACATGGGGGCATGGTGACGCTGTGTACTAAGACGTACTGCACATCGATGGTGCATCTGTCCTCAACCAATGCTAACCCTGCTTGTGTGGAGTTGGTATGTTGGGGAGCTGACAGTTGCTCGCCATTGCTCGGTGGTTCTCTCTGGGTACTCCGGCTTCCTCCCCCCATAAAACTGTCATGGTCATGGTTAGCCATTGTGCATAAATATGTGACCTTAAACACCAATAAATAAATAAATAAATAATTGTACCATGGTATTGAGCTATTTCGTTTTACAACTATAGTATGACTGCGACAGGAAATAAGGCAGCCATAAATATGAGAGTCAGACTGTGTGATGTGTCAAGATTCTCTATCATGCTGACTAAGAACTGTTAAAACACAGTGAACAGCTGTAGCTTTGGTACCTATTTTTGTTGAGAGTACTAATACTCTATTGGTTACAAGTGCATTGTTCTACCGTGCTATTGAGATATATCGATTTATAAGTATAGTGTGACTGCGACAGGAAATAAGGCAGCCATGAGTTTGAGAGTTAGAATGTGTCAAGATTCTCTATCATGTTGACTGAAAACTGTTGAAACACAGTAAACCGCTGTGGCTTTGGTACCTATTTTTGATGAGATTACTAATACTCTATTCGTTACCAGGGTATTTTTCAACAATGCTATTGTGTTATATCGGTTTATACATATAGTATGACTGCGACAAGAAATAAGGCAGCCAAGACAAGAATTTTAGAGTCAGAATGTGTCAAGATTCTCTATCATGCTGACTGAAAACTGTTGAAACACAGTGAACAGCTGTAGCTTTGGTACCTACTTATGTTGAGAGTACTAATACTCTATTGGTTACCAGTGTATTGTTCTACCATGGTAATGAGATATATCGATTTATAAGTATAGTATGACTGCGACAAAAAATATAGCAGCCATGAGTTTGAGAGTCAGAATGTGTCAAGATTCTCTATCATGCTGACTGAAAACTGTTGAAACACAGTAAACAGTTGTAGCTTTGGTACCTAATTTAGCTGAGAGTAGTAATACTCTATTGGTTAGCAGTGTATTTTTCTACCGTGGTATTGAGTTATATCGTTTTGTAAGTATGGTATGACAGCGACAGGAAATAAGGTAGACATGAGTTTGAGAGTCAGAATGTGTCAAGATTCTCTATCATGCTGACTGAAAACTGTGGAAACACAGTGAACAGCTGTAGCTTTGGGACCTAGTTATGTTGAGAGTACTAATACTCTATTGGTTACCAGTGTATTTTTCTACCGTAGTACTGAGTTACATCGTTTTATAAGAAAAGTATGACTGCGACAGGAAATAAGGCCGCCATGAATTTCAGAGTCAGAATGTATCAAGATTCTCTATCATGCTGACTGAAAACTGTTGAAACACAGTGAACAGCTGTAGCTTTGGTACCTAGTTAAGTTGAGAGTACTAATACTCTATTAGCTACCAGTGTATTTTTCTACCGTGGTATTGAGTTTCATCGTTTTGTAAGTATAGTATGACTGCGACAGGAAATAAGGCAGCCATGAGTTTGGGAGTCAGATGGGTCCAGATTCTCTGTCATGTTGACTGAAAACTGTTGAAACACAGTAAACAGCTGCAGCTTTGGTACCTATTTTTGTTGAGAGTACTAATAATACTCTATTGGTTACGAGTGTATTTTTCTACCGTAGTATTGAGTTATATCGTTTCATAAGTATACTATGACTGCGACAGAAAATAAGGCAACCATTAATTTCAGAGTCAAAATGTGTCAAGATTCTCTCTCATGCTGACGGAAAACTTTTGAAACACAGTGAACAGCTGTAGCTTTGGTACCTAATTATGTTGAGAATACTAATACTCTATTGGTTACCAGTGTATTTTTGTGCCATGGTATTGAGTTATACAGTTTTATAAGTATAGTATGACTGCGAAAGGAAATAAGCCAGCCAAGACAAGAATTTTAGAGTGAGAATGTGTCAAGATTCTCTATCATGCTGACTGAAAACTGTTGAAACAATGTGAACAGCTGTAGCTTTGGTACCTACTTATGTTGAGAGTACTAATACTCTATTGGTTACCAGTGTATTGTTTTACCATGGTAATGAAATATATCGATTTTTAAGTATAGTATGACTGCGACAAAAAATATAGCAGCCATGAGTTTGAGAGTCAGAATGTGTCAAGATTCTCTATCATGCTGACTGAAAACTGTTGAAACACAGTAAACAGTTGTAGCTTTGGTACCTATTTTAGTTGAGAGTAGTAATACTCTATTGGTTAGCAGTGTATTTTTCTACCGTGGTATTGAGTTATATCATTTTGTAAGTATGGTTTGAAAGCGACAGGAAATAAGGTAGACATGAGTTTGAGAGTCAGAATGTGTCAAGATTCTCTATCATGCTGACTGAAAACTGTGGAAACACAGTGAACAGCTGTAGCTTTGGTACCTAGTTATGTTGAGAGTACTAATACTCTAATGGTTACCAGTGTATTTTTCTACCGTAGTACTGAGTTATATCATTTTATAAGTACAGTACGACTGCGACAGGAAATAAGGCAGCCATGAATTTCAGAGTCAGAATGTGCCAAGATTCTCTATCATGGTGACTGAAAACTGTTGAGACACAGTAAACAGCTGTAGCTTTGGTACCTATTTTTGTTGAGACTACTAATACTCTATTGGTAACCAGTGTATTTTTCTACGGTAATACTGTTATTTATTTATTGATGTTTAAGGTCACATATTTATGCACAATGGCTAATCATGACCGTGACAGTTTTCCGGGCGGAGGAAGCCTGAGTACCTGGGGAGAACCACCGAGCAACGACGAGCGCGGTAGTACTGAGTTATATCGTTTTATAAGTATAGTATGACTGCGAGAGGAAATAAGGCAGCCATGAGTTTGAGAGTCAGAATCTGTCAAGATTCTCTATCATGCTGACTGAAAACTGTGGAAACACAGTCAACAGCAGTAGCTTTGGGGCCTAGTTATGTTGAGAGTACTAATACTCTATTGGTTACCAGTGTATTTTTGTGACATGGTATAGAGTTAAATCATTTTATAAGTATAGTATGAGAGCGACAGGAAATAAGGCAGCCATGAGTTTGAGAGTCAGAATGTGTCAAAGTTCTCTATCATGCTGACTGAAAACCATTGACACACAGTAAACAGCTGTAGCTTTGGTACCTATTTTTGATGAGAGTACTAATACTCTATTCGTTACCAGCGTATTTTTCAACAATGCTATTGTGTTATATCGGTTTATACGTATAGTATCACTGCGACAAGAAATAAAGCAGCCAAGACAAGAACTTTAGAGTTAGAATGTGTCAAGATTCTCTATCATGCTGACTGAAAACTGTTGAAACACAGTGAACAGCTGCAGCTTTGGTACCTACTTATGTTGAGAGTACTAATACTCTATTGGTTACCAGTGTATTTTTCTACTGTGGTATTGAGTAATATTGTTTTATAAGTATAGTATGATAGTATTTTTGTTGAGAGTACTAATACTCTATTCGTTACCAGGGTATTTTTCTACCGTGATATTGAGTGATATCATTTTATAAGTATAGTATGACTGCGACAGGAAATGAGGCAGCCATGAATTTCAGAGTCAGAATGTGTCAAGATTCTCTATCATGCTGACTGAAAACTGTGGAAACACAGTCAACAGCAGTAGCTTTGGGACCTAGTTATGTTGAGAGTACTAATACTGAAAACTGTTGAAACACAGTGAACAGCTGTAGCGTTGGTACCTAGTTATGTTGAGAGTACTAATACTCTATTGGCTACCAGTGTATTTTTCTACCGTGGTATTGAGTTTCATCGTTTTGTAAGTATAGTATGATTGCGACAGGAAATAAGGCAGCCATGAGTTTGAGAGTCAGATGGGTCCAGATTCTCTATCATGTTGACTGAAAACTGTTGAAACACAGTAAACAGCTGTAGCTTTGGTACCTATTTTTGTTGAGAGTACTAATACTCTATTTTATACGTATAGTATCACTGCGACAAGAAATAAAGCAGCCAAGACAAGAACTTTAGAGTTAGAATGTGTCAAGATTCTCTATCATGCTGACTGAAAACTGTTGAAACACAGTGAACAGCTGTAGCTTTGGTACCTACTTATGTTGAGAGTACTAATACTCTATTGGTTACCAGTGTATTTTTCTACTGTGGTATTGAGTAATATTGTTTTATAAGTATAGTATGATAGTATTTTTGTTGAGAGTACTAGAACTCTATTCGTTACCAGGGTATTTTTCTACCGTGATATTGAGTGATATCATTTTATAAGTATAGTATGACTGCGACAGGAAATGAGGCAGCCATGAATTTCAGAGTCAGAATGTGTCAAGATTCTCTATCATGCTGACTGAAAACTGTGGAAACACAGTCAACAACAGTAGCTTTGGGACCTAGTTATGTTGAGAGTACTAATACTGAAAACTGTTGAAACACAGTGAACAGCTGTAGCGTTGGTACCTAGTTATGTTGAGAGTACTAATACTCTATTGGCTACCAGTGTATTTTTCTACCGTGGTATTGAGTTTCATCGTTTTGAAAGTATAGTATGACTGCGACAGGAAATAAGGCAGCCATGAGTTTGAGAGTCAGATGGGTCCAGATTCTCTATCATGTTGACTGAAAACTGTTGAAACACAGTAAACAGCTGTAGCTTTGGTACCTATTTTTGTTGAGAGTACTAATACTCTATTCGTTACCAGGATATTTTTCAAGAATGCTATCGTGTTATATCATTTTACAAGTATAGTATGACAGCGACAGGAAATAAGGCAGCCATGAGTTTGAGAGTCAGAATGTGTCAACATTCTCTATCATGCTGACTGAAAACTGTTGAAACACAGTAAACAGCTGTAGCTTTGGCACCTAGTTATGTTGAGAGTACTAATACTCTATTGGTTACCAGTGTATTTTTGTGCCATGGTATTGTGTTATATCGTTTTATAAGTATAGTATGAATGCGACAGGAAATGAGGGAGCCATGAGTTTGAGAGTCAGAGTGTGTCAACATTCTCTATCATGCTGACTGAAAAGTGTTGAAACACAGTAAACAGCTGTAGGTTTGGTACCTATTTTTGTTGAGAGTACTAATACTGTATTCATTACCAGAGTGTTTTTCAACAATGGTATTGTGTTATATTGTTTTATAAGTATACTATGACTGCGACAGGAAATAAGGCAGCCATGAATTTCAGAGTCAGAATGTGTCAAGATTATCTATATATCACGCTGACTGAAAACACATTAAACAGATGTAGCTTTGGTACCAACATTTCTTGAGAGTACTAATACTCTATTCGTTACCAGGGTATTTTTCAACAATGGTATTGTGTTATATCGTTTTATAAGTACAGTATGACTGCGACAAGAAATAAGGCAGCCACGAATTTTAGTGTCAGAATGTTTCAAGATTCTCTATCAAGCTGACTGAAAAGTGTTGAAACACAGTAAACAGCTGTAGCTTTGGTACCTGACTGTGTTGAGAGTACTAATACTGTATTGGTTACCAGTGTATTTTTCTACCGCGGTACTGGCTTATATCGTTTTGTAAGTATAGTATAACTGCGACAGGAAATAAGGCAGCCAAGAATTTCAGAGTCAGAAAGTGTCAAGATTCTCTATCATGCTGACTGAAAACTGTTGAAACACAGTGAACAGCTGTAGCTTTGGTACCTATTTTTGTTGAGAGTACTAATACTGTATTTCTACCAGGGTATTTTTCAACAATGCTATTTTATTATATCGGTTTATATGTATAGTATGACTGCGACAAGAAATAAGGCAGCCAAGACAAGAATTTTAGAGTCAGAATGTGTCAAGATTCTCTATCATGCTGACTGAAAACTGTTGAGACACAGTAAACAGCTGTAGCTTTGGTACCTAGTTATGTTAAGAGTACTAATACTCTAATGGTTACCAGTGTATTTTTAAGCCATGGTATTGAGTTGTATCGTTCTATAAGTATAGTATGACTGCGACAGGAAATAAGGCAGCCATGAGTTTGAGAGTCAGAATGTGTCAAGATTCTCTAACATGCTGACTGAAAACTGTTGAAACACAGTAAACAGCAGTAGCTTTGGTACCTGTTTTTGTTGAGATTACTAATACTCTATTGGTTACCAGTGTATTTTTCTACCGTAGTACTGAGTTATATCATTTCATAAGTATAGTATGAATGCGACAGGAAATAAGACAGCCATGAATTTCAGAGTCTGAATGTGTCAAGATTCTCTATCGTGCTTGAAAACTGTTGAAACATAGTGAACAGCTGTAGCTTTGGGACCTAGTTATGTTGAGAGTACTAATACTCTATTGGTTACCAGTGTATTTTTGTGCCATGGCATTGAGTTATATCGTTTTATAAGTATAGTATGACAGCGACAGGAAATAAGGCAGCCATGAGTTTGAGAGTCAGAATGTGTCAAGATTCTCTATCATTCTGACTGAAAACTGTTGAAACACAGTAAACAGCTGTAGCTTTGGTACCTATTTTTGTTGAGAGTACTAATATTCTCTTCGTTACCAGGGTATTTTTCAACAATGGTATTGTGTTATATCGTTTTATAAGTATAGTATGACTGCGACAAGAAATAAGGCAGCCAAGACAAGAATTTTAGAGTTAGAATGTTTCAAGATTCTCTATCATGCTGACTGAAAACTGTTGAAACACAGTGAACAGCTGTAGCTTTGGTACCTACTTTTGTTGAGCGTACTAATACTCTATTGGCTACCAGTGTATTTTTGTACCATGGTAGGGGGGTGCGGTGGCTCAGTTGGTAGAGGTGCAGGCTGCAAGCCGAGAGGTTCTTGGTTCGAATCCCACCTGCGGCAACCGCGTTGTGTCCTTGGGCAAGACACTTCACCCCCATTGCCCACATGGGGGCATGGTGACGCTGTGTACTAAGACGTACTGCACGTCGATGGTGCATCTGTCCTCAACCAATGCTAACCCTGCTTGTGTGGAGTTGGTATGTTGGGGAGCTGACAGTTGCTCACCATTGCTCGGTGGTTCTCTCTGGGTACTCCGGCTTCCTCCCCCCATAAAACTGTCACGGTCATGGTTAGCCATTGTGCATAAATATGTGACCTTAAACACCAATAAATAAATAAATAAATAATTGTACCATGGTATTGAGCTATTTCGTTTTACAACTATAGTATGACTGCGACAGGAAATAAGGCAGCCATAAATATGAGAGTCAGACTGTGTGATGTGTCAAGATGCTCTATCATGCTGACTAAGAACTGTTAAAACACAGTGAACAGCTGTAGCTTTGGTACCTATTTTTGTTGAGAGTACTAATACTCTATTGGTTACAAGTGCATTGTTCTACCGTGCTATTGAGATATATCGATTTATAAGTATAGTATGACTGCGACAGGAAATAAGGCAGCCATGAGTTTGAGAGTTAGAATGTGTCAAGATTCTCTATCATGTTGACTGAAAACTGTTGAAACACAGTAAACCGCTGTGGCTTTGGTACCTATTTTTGCTGAGATTACTAATACTCTATTCGTTACCAGGGTATTTTTCAACAATGCTATTGTGTTATATCGGTTTATACATATAGTATGACTGCGACAAGAAATAAGGCAGCCAAGACAAGAATTTTAGAGTCAGAATGTGTCAAGATTCTCTATCATGCTGACTGAAAACTGTTGAAACACAGTAAACAGCTGTAGCTTTGGTACCTGTTTTTGTTGAGATTACTAATACTCTATTGGTTACCAGTGTATTTTTCTACCGTAGTACTGAGTTATATCATTTCATAAGTATAGTATGAATGCGACAGGAAATAAGACAGCCATGAATTTCAGAGTCTGAATGTGTCAAGATTCTCTATCGTGCTTGAAAACTGTTGAAACATAGTGAACAGCTGTAGCTTTGGGACCTAGTTATGTTGAGAGTACTAATACTCTATTGGTTACCAGTGTATTTTTGTGCCATGGCATTGAGTTATATCGTTTTATAAGTATAGTATGACAGCGACAGGAAATAAGGCAGCCATGAGTTTGAGAGTCAGAATGTGTCAAGATTCTCTGTCATACTGACTGAAAACTGTTGAAACACAGTGAACAGCTGTAGCTTTGGTACCTAGTCATGTTAAGAGTACTAATACTCTAATGGTTACCAGTGTATTTTTAAGCCATGGTATTGAGTTGTATCGTTCCATAAGTATAGTATGACTGCGACAGGAAATAAGGCAGCCATGAGTTTGAGAGTCAGAATGTGTCAAGATTCTCTATCATTCTGACTGAAAACTGTTGAAACACAGTAAACAGCAGTAGCTTTGGTACCTATTTTTGTTGAGAGTACTAATATTCTCTTCGTTACCAGGGTATTTTTCAACAATGGTATTGTGTTATATCGTTTTATAAGTATAGTATGACTGCGACAAGAAATAAGGCAGCCAAGACAAGAATTTTAGAGTTAGAATGTTTCAAGATTCTCTATCATGCTGACTGAAAACTGTTGAAACACAGTGAACAGCTGTAGCTTTGGTACCTACTTTTGTTGAGCGTACTAATACTCTATTGGTTACCAGTGTATTTTTGTACCATGGTATGGGGGGCACGGTGGCTCAGTTGGTAGAGGTGCAGGCTGCAAGCCGAGAGGTTCTCGGTTCGAATCCCACCTGCGGCAACCGCGTTGTGTCCTTGGGCAAGACACTTCACCCCCATTGCCCACATGGGGGCATGGTGACGCTGTGTACTAAGACGTACTGCACATCGATGGTGCATCTGTCCTCAACCAATGCTAACCCTGCTTGTGTGGAGTTGGTATGTTGGGGAGCTGACAGTTGCTCGCCATTGCTCGGTGGTTCTCTCTGGGTACTCCGGCTTCCTCCCCCCATAAAACTGTCATGGTCATGGTTAGCCATTGTGCATAAATATGTGACCTTAAACACCAATAAATAAATAAATAAATAATTGTACCATGGTATTGAGCTATTTCGTTTTACAACTATAGTATGACTGCGACAGGAAATAAGGCAGCCATAAATATGAGAGTCAGACTGTGTGATGTGTCAAGATTCTCTATCATGCTGACTAAGAACTGTTAAAACACAGTGAACAGCTGTAGCTTTGGTACCTATTTTTGTTGAGAGTACTAATACTCTATTGGTTACAAGTGCATTGTTCTACCGTGCTATTGAGATATATCGATTTATAAGTATAGTGTGACTGCGACAGGAAATAAGGCAGCCATGAGTTTGAGAGTTAGAATGTGTCAAGATTCTCTATCATGTTGACTGAAAACTGTTGAAACACAGTAAACCGCTGTGGCTTTGGTACCTATTTTTGATGAGATTACTAATACTCTATTCGTTACCAGGGTATTTTTCAACAATGCTATTGTGTTATATCGGTTTATACATATAGTATGACTGCGACAAGAAATAAGGCAGCCAAGACAAGAATTTTAGAGTCAGAATGTGTCAAGATTCTCTATCATGCTGACTGAAAACTGTTGAAACACAGTGAACAGCTGTAGCTTTGGTACCTACTTATGTTGAGAGTACTAATACTCTATTGGTTACCAGTGTATTGTTCTACCATGGTAATGAGATATATCGATTTATAAGTATAGTATGACTGCGACAAAAAATATAGCAGCCATGAGTTTGAGAGTCAGAATGTGTCAAGATTCTCTATCATGCTGACTGAAAACTGTTGAAACACAGTAAACAGTTGTAGCTTTGGTACCTAATTTAGCTGAGAGTAGTAATACTCTATTGGTTAGCAGTGTATTTTTCTACCGTGGTATTGAGTTATATCGTTTTGTAAGTATGGTATGACAGCGACAGGAAATAAGGTAGACATGAGTTTGAGAGTCAGAATGTGTCAAGATTCTCTATCATGCTGACTGAAAACTGTGGAAACACAGTGAACAGCTGTAGCTTTGGGACCTAGTTATGTTGAGAGTACTAATACTCTATTGGTTACCAGTGTATTTTTCTACCGTAGTACTGAGTTACATCGTTTTATAAGAAAAGTATGACTGCGACAGGAAATAAGGCCGCCATGAATTTCAGAGTCAGAATGTATCAAGATTCTCTATCATGCTGACTGAAAACTGTTGAAACACAGTGAACAGCTGTAGCTTTGGTACCTAGTTAAGTTGAGAGTACTAATACTCTATTAGCTACCAGTGTATTTTTCTACCGTGGTATTGAGTTTCATCGTTTTGTAAGTATAGTATGACTGCGACAGGAAATAAGGCAGCCATGAGTTTGGGAGTCAGATGGGTCCAGATTCTCTGTCATGTTGACTGAAAACTGTTGAAACACAGTAAACAGCTGCAGCTTTGGTACCTATTTTTGTTGAGAGTACTAATAATACTCTATTGGTTACGAGTGTATTTTTCTACCGTAGTATTGAGTTATATCGTTTCATAAGTATACTATGACTGCGACAGAAAATAAGGCAACCATGAATTTCAGAGTCAAAATGTGTCAAGATTCTCTCTCATGCTGACGGAAAACTTTTGAAACACAGTGAACAGCTGTAGCTTTGGTACCTAGTTATGTTGAGAATACTAATACTCTATTGGTTACCAGTGTATTTTTGTGCCATGGTATTGAGTTATACAGTTTTATAAGTATAGTATGACTGCGAAAGGAAATAAGCCAGCCAAGACAAGAATTTTAGAGTGAGAATGTGTCAAGATTCTCTATCATGCTGACTGAAAACTGTTGAAACAATGTGAACAGCTGTAGCTTTGGTACCTACTTATGTTGAAAGTACTAATACTCTATTGGTTACCAGTGTATTGTTCTACCATGGTAATGAAATATATCGATTTTTAAGTATAGTATGACTGCGACAAAAAATATAGCAGCCATGAGTTTGAGAGTCAGAATGTGTCAAGATTCTCTATCATGCTGACTGAAAACTGTTGAAACACAGTAAACAGTTGTAGCTTTGGTACCTATTTTAGTTGAGAGTAGTAATACTCTATTGGTTAGCAGTGTATTTTTCTACCGTGGTATTGAGTTATATCATTTTGTAAGTATGGTTTGAAAGCGACAGGAAATAAGGTAGACATGAGTTTGAGAGTCAGAATGTGTCAAGATTCTCTATCATGCTGACTGAAAACTGTGGAAACACAGTGAACAGCTGTAGCTTTGGTACCTAGTTATGTTGAGAGTACTAATACTCTAATGGTTACCAGTGTATTTTTCTACCGTAGTACTGAGTTATATCATTTTATAAGTACAGTACGACTGCGACAGGAAATAAGGCAGCCATGAATTTCAGAGTCAGAATGTGCCAAGATTCTCTATCATGGTGACTGAAAACTGTTGAGACACAGTAAACAGCTGTAGCTTTGGTACCTATTTTTGTTGAGACTACTAATACTCTATTGGTAACCAGTGTATTTTTCTACGGTAATACTGTTATTTATTTATTGATGTTTAAGGTCACATATTTATGCACAATGGCTAATCATGACCGTGACAGTTTTCCGGGCGGAGGAAGCCTGAGTACCCGGAGAGAACCACCGAGCAACGACGAGCGCGGTAGTACTGAGTTATATCGTTTTATAAGTATAGTATGACTGCGAGAGGAAATAAGGCAGCCATGAGTTTGAGAGTCAGAATCTGTCAAGATTCTCTATCATGCTGACTGAAAACTGTGGAAACACAGTCAACAGCAGTAGCTTTGGGGCCTAGTTATGTTGAGAGTACTAATACTCTATTGGTTACCAGTGTATTTTTGTGACATGGTATAGAGTTAAATCATTTTATAAGTATAGTATGAGAGCGACAGGAAATAAGGCAGCCATGAGTTTGAGAGTCAGAATGTGTCAAAGTTCTCTATCATGCTGACTGAAAACCATTGACACACAGTAAACAGCTGTAGCTTTGGTACCTATTTTTGATGAGAGTACTAATACTCTATTCGTTACCAGCGTATTTTTCAACAATGCTATTGTGTTATATCGGTTTATACGTATAGTATCACTGCGACAAGAAATAAAGCAGCCAAGACAAGAACTTTAGAGTTAGAATGTGTCAAGATTCTCTATCATGCTGACTGAAAACTGTTGAAACACAGTGAACAGCTGCAGCTTTGGTACCTACTTATGTTGAGAGTACTAATACTCTATTGGTTACCAGTGTATTTTTCTACTGTGGTATTGAGTAATATTGTTTTATAAGTATAGTATGATAGTATTTTTGTTGAGAGTACTAATACTCTATTCGTTACCAGGGTATTTTTCTACCGTGATATTGAGTGATATCATTTTATAAGTATAGTATGACTGCGACAGGAAATGAGGCAGCCATGAATTTCAGAGTCAGAATGTGTCAAGATTCTCTATCATGCTGACTGAAAACTGTGGAAACACAGTCAACAGCAGTAGCTTTGGGACCTAGTTATGTTGAGAGTACTAATACTGAAAACTGTTGAAACACAGTGAACAGCTGTAGCGTTGGTACCTAGTTATGTTGAGAGTACTAATACTCTATTGGCTACCAGTGTATTTTTCTACCGTGGTATTGAGTTTCATCGTTTTGTAAGTATAGTATGATTGCGACAGGAAATAAGGCAGCCATGAGTTTGAGAGTCAGATGGGTCCAGATTCTCTATCATGTTGACTGAAAACTGTTGAAACACAGTAAACAGCTGTAGCTTTGGTACCTATTTTTGTTGAGAGTACTAATACTCTATTCGTTACCAGGATATTTTTCAAGAATGCTATCGTGTTATATCATTTTACAAGTATAGTATGACAGCGACAGGAAATAAGGCAGCCATGAGTTTGAGAGTCAGAATGTGTCAACATTCTCTATCATGCTGACTGAAAACTGTTGAAACACAGTAAACAGCTGTAGCTTTGGCACCTAGTTATGTTGAGAGTACTAATACTCTATTGGTTACCAGTGTATTTTTGTGCCATGGTATTGTGTTATATCGTTTTATAAGTATAGTATGAATGCGACAGGAAATGAGGGAGCCATGAGTTTGAGAGTCAGAGTGTGTCAACATTCTCTATCATGCTGACTGAAAAGTGTTGAAACACAGTAAACAGCTGTAGGTTTGGTACCTATTTTTGTTGAGAGTACTAATACTGTATTCATTACCAGAGTGTTTTTCAACAATGGTATTGTGTTATATTGTTTTATAAGTATACTATGACTGCGACAGGAAATAAGGCAGCCATGAATTTCAGAGTCAGAATGTGTCAAGATTATCTATATATCACGCTGACTGAAAACACATTAAACAGATGTAGCTTTGGTACCAACATTTCTTGAGAGTACTAATACTCTATTCGTTACCAGGGTATTTTTCAACAATGGTATTGTGTTATATCGTTTTATAAGTACAGTATGACTGCGACAAGAAATAAGGCAGCCACGAATTTTAGTGTCAGAATGTTTCAAGATTCTCTATCAAGCTGACTGAAAAGTGTTGAAACACAGTAAACAGCTGTAGCTTTGGTACCTGACTGTGTTGAGAGTACTAATACTGTATTGGTTACCAGTGTATTTTTCTACCGCGGTACTGGCTTATATCGTTTTGTAAGTATAGTATAACTGCGACAGGAAATAAGGCAGCCAAGAATTTCAGAGTCAGAAAGTGTCAAGATTCTCTATCATGCTGACTGAAAACTGTTGAAACACAGTGACCAGCTGTAGCTTTGGTACCTATTTTTGTTGAGAGTACTAATACTGTATTCCTACCAGGGTATTTTTCAACAATGCTATTTTATTATATCGGTTTATATGTATAGTATGACTGCGACAAGAAATAAGGCAGCCAAGACAAGAATTTTAGAGTCAGAATGTGTCAAGATTCTCTATCATGCTGACTGAAAACTGTTGAGACACAGTAAACAGCTGTAGCTTTGGTACCTAGTTATGTTAAGAGTACTAATACTCTAATGGTTACCAGTGTATTTTTAAGCCATGGTATTGAGTTGTATCGTTCTATAAGTATAGTATGACTGCGACAGGAAATAAGGCAGCCATGAGTTTGAGAGTCAGAATGTGTCAAGATTCTCTAACATGCTGACTGAAAACTGTTGAAACACAGTAAACAGCAGTAGCTTTGGTACCTGTTTTTGTTGAGATTACTAATACTCTATTGGTTACCAGTGTATTTTTCTACCGTAGTACTGAGTTATATCATTTCATAAGTATAGTATGAATGCGACAGGAAATAAGACAGCCATGAATTTCAGAGTCTGAATGTGTCAAGATTCTCTATCGTGCTTGAAAACTGTTGAAACATAGTGAACAGCTGTAGCTTTGGGACCTAGTTATGTTGAGAGTACTAATACTCTATTGGTTACCAGTGTATTTTTGTGCCATGGCATTGAGTTATATCGTTTTATAAGTATAGTATGACAGCGACAGGAAATAAGGCAGCCATGAGTTTGAGAGTCAGAATGTGTCAAGATTCTCTATCATTCTGACTGAAAACTGTTGAAACACAGTAAACAGCTGTAGCTTTGGTACCTATTTTTGTTGAGAGTACTAATATTCTCTTCGTTACCAGGGTATTTTTCAACAATGGTATTGTGTTATATCGTTTTATAAGTATAGTATGACTGCGACAAGAAATAAGGCAGCCAAGACAAGAATTTTAGAGTTAGAATGTTTCAAGATTCTCTATCATGCTGACTGAAAACTGTTGAAACACAGTGAACAGCTGTAGCTTTGGTACCTACTTTTGTTGAGCGTACTAATACTCTATTGGCTACCAGTGTATTTTTGTACCATGGTAGGGGGGCACGGTGGCTCAGTTGGTAGAGGTGCAGGCTGCAAGCCGAGAGGTTCTTGGTTCGAATCCCACCTGCGGCAACCGCGTTGTGTCCTTGGGCAAGACACTTCACCCCCATTGCCCACATGGGGGCATGGTGACGCTGTGTACTAAGACGTACTGCACGTCGATGGTGCATCTGTCCTCAACCAATGCTAACCCTGCTTGTGTGGAGTTGGTATGTTGGGGAGCTGACAGTTGCTCGCCATTGCTCGGTGGTTCTCTCTGGGTACTCCGGCTTCCTCCCCCCATAAAACTGTCACGGTCATGGTTAGCCATTGTGCATAAATATGTGACCTTAAACACCAATAAATAAATAAATAAATAATTGTACCATGGTATTGAGCTATTTCGTTTTACAACTATAGTATGACTGCGACAGGAAATAAGGCAGCCATAAATATGAGAGTCAGACTGTGTGATGTGTCAAGATTCTCTATCATGCTGACTGAGAACTGTTAAAACACAGTGAACAGCTGTAGCTTTGGTACCTATTTTTGTTGAGAGTACTAATACTCTATTGGTTACAAGTGCATTGTTCTACCGTGCTATTGAGATATATCAATTTATAAGTATAGTATGACTGCGACAGGAAATAAGGCAGCCATGAGTTTGAGAGTTAGAATGTGTCAAGATTCTCTATCATGTTGACTGAAAACTGTTGAAACACAGTAAACCGCTGTGGCTTTGGTACCTATTTTTGCTGAGATTACTAATACTCTATTCGTTACCAGGGTATTTTTCAACAATGCTATTGTGTTATATCGGTTTATACATATAGTATGACTGCGACAAGAAATAAGGCAGCCAAGACAAGAATTTTAGAGTCAGAATGTGTCAAGATTCTCTATCATCCTGACTGAAAACTGTTGAAACACAGTGAACAGCTGTAGCTTTGGTACCTACTTATGTTGAGAGTACTAATACTCTATGGGTTACCAGTGTATTGTTCTACCATGGTAATGAGATATATCGATTTATAAGTATAGTATGACTGCGACAAAAAATATAGCAGCCATGAGTTTGAGAGTCAGAATGTGTCAAGATTCTCTATCATGCTGACTGAAAATTGTTGAAACACAGTAAACAGTTGTAGCTTTGGTACCTAATTTAGCTGAGAGTAGTAATACTCTATTGGTTAGCAGTGTATTTTTCTACCGTGGTATTGAGTTATATCGTTTTGTAAGTATGGTATGACAGCGACAGGAAATAAGGTAGACATGAGTTTGAGAGTCAGAATGTGTCAAGATTCTCTATCATGCTGACTGAAAACCATTGACACACAGTAAACAGCTGTAGCTTTGGTACCTATTTTTGTTGAGAGTACTAATACTCTATTTTCGTTACCAGCGTATTTTTCAACAATGCTATTGTGTTATATCGGTTTATACGTATAGTATCACTGCGACAAGAAATAAAGCAGCCAAGACAAGAACTTTAGAGTTAGCATGTGTCAAGATTCTCTATCATGCTGACTGAAAACTGTTGAAACACAGTGAACAGCTGCAGCTTTGGTACCTACTTATGTTGAGAGTACTAATACTCTATTGGTTACCAGTGTATTTTTCTACTGTGGTATTGAGTAATATTGTTTTATAAGTATAGTATGATAGTATTTTTGTTGAGAGTACTAATACTCTATTCGTTACCAGGGTATTTTTCTACCGTGATATTGAGTGATATCGTTTTATAAGTATAGTATGACTGCGACAGGAAATGAGGCAGCCATGAATTTCAGAGTCAGAATGTGTCAAGATTCTCTATCATGCTGACTGAAAACTGTGGAAATACAGTCAACAGCAGTAGCTTTGGGACCTAGTTATGTTGAGAGTACTAATACTGAAAACTGTTGAAACACAGTGAACAGCTGTAGCGTTGGTACCTAGTTATGTTGAGAGTACTAATACTCTATTGGCTACCAGTGTATTTTTCTACCGTGGTATTGAGTTTCATCGTTTTGTAAGTATAGTATGACTGCGACAGGAAATAAGACAGCCATGAGTTTGAGAGTCAGATGGGTCCAGATTCTCTATCATGTTGACTGAAAACTGTTGAAACACAGTAAACAGCTGTAGCTTTGGTACCTATTTTTGTTGAGAGTACTAATACTCTATTTTATACGTATAGTATCACTGCGACAAGAAATAAAGCAGCCAAGACAAGAACTTTAGAGTTAGAATGTGTCAAGATTCTCTATCATGCTGACTGAAAACTGTTGAAACACAGTGAACAGCTGTAGCTTTGGTACCTACTTATGTTGAGAGTACTAATACTCTATTGGTTACCAGTGGATTTTTCTACTGTGGTATTGAGTAATATTGTTTTATAAGTATAGTATGATAGTATTTTTGTTGAGAGTACTAATACTCTATTCGTTACCAGGGTATTTTTCTACCGTGATATTGAGTGATATCATTTTATAAGTATAGTATGACTGCGACAGGAAATGAGGCAGCCATGAATTTCAGAGTCAGAATGTGTCAAGATTCTCTATCATGCTGACTGAAAACTGTGGAAACACAGTCAACAGCAGTAGCTTTGGGACCTAGTTATGTTGAGAGTACTAATACTGAAAACTGTTGAAACACAGTGAACAGCTGTAGCGTTGGTACCTAGTTATGTTGAGAGTACTAATACTCTATTGGCTACCAGTGTATTTTTCTCCCGTGGTATTGAGTTTCATCGTTTTGTAAGTATAGTATGACTGCGACAGGAAATAAGGCAGCCATGAGTTTGAGAGTCAGATGGGTCCAGATTCTCTATCATGTTGACTGAAAACTGTTGAAACACAGTAAACAGCTGTTGCTTTGGTACCTATTTTTGTTGAGAGTACTAATACTCTATTCGTTACCAGGATATTTTTCAAGAATGCTATCGTGTTATATCATTTTACAAGTATAGTATGACAGCGACAGGAAATAAGGCAGCCATGAGTTTGAGAGTCAGAATGTGTCAACATTCTCTATCATGCTGACTGAAAACTGTTGAAACACAGTAAACAGCTGTAGCTTTGGCACCTAGTTATGTTGAGAGTACTAATAGTCTATTGGTTACCAGTGTATTTTTGTGCCATGGTATTGTGTTATATCGTTTTATAAGTATAGTATGAATGCGACAGGAAATGAGGGAGCCATGAGTTTGAGAGTCAGAGTGTGTCAACATTCTCTATCATGCTGACTGAAAAGTGTTGAAACACAGTAAACAGCTGTAGGTTTGGTACCTATTTTTGTTGAGAGTACTAATACTGTATTCATTACCAGAATGTTTTTCAACAATGGTATTGTGTTATATTGTTTTATAAGTATACTATGACTGCGACAGGAAAAAAGGCAGCCATGAATTTCAGAGTCAGAATGTGTCAAGATTATCTATATATCACGCTGACTGAAAACACATTAAACAGATGTAGCTTTGGTACCAACATTTCTTGAGAGTACTAATACTCTATTCGTTACCAGGGTATTTTTCAACAATGGTATTGTGTTATATCGTTTTATAAGTACAGTATGACTGCGACAAGAAATAAGGCAGCCACGAATTTTAGTGTCAGAATGTTTCAAGATTCTCTATCAAGCTGACTGAAAAGTGTTGAAACACAGTAAACAGCTGTAGCTTTGGTACCTGACTGTGTTGAGAGTACTAATACTGTATTGGTTACCAGTGTATTTTTCTACCACGGTACTGACTTATATCGTTTTGTAAGTATAGTATAACTGTGACAGGAAATAAGGCAGCCAAGAATTTCAGAGTCAGAAAGTGTCAAGATTCTCTATCATGCTGACTGAAAACTGTTGAAACACAGTGAACAGCTGCAGCTTTGGTACCTATTTTTGTTGAGAGTACTAATACTGTATTCGCTACCAGGGTATTTTTCAACAATGCTATTGTGTTATATCGGTTTATATGTATAGTATGACTGCGACAAGAAATAAGGCAGCCCAGACAAGAATTTTAGAGTTAGAATGAGTCAAGATTCTCTATCGTGCTGACTGAAAACTGTAGAAACACAGTGAACAGCTGTAGCTTTGGTACCCAGTTATGTTGAGAGTACTAATACTCTAATGGTTACCAGTGTATTTTAAAGCCATGGTATTGAGTTATATCGTTCTATAAGTATAGTATGACTGCGACAGGAAATAAGGCAGCCATGAGTTTGAGAGTCAGAATGTGTCAAGATTCTCTATCATGCTGACTGAGAACTGTTAAAACACAGTGAACAGCTGTAGCTTTGGTACCTATTTTTGTTGAGAGTACTAATACTCTATTGGTTACAAGTGCATTGTTCTACCGTGCTATTGAGATATATCGATTTATAAGTATAGTATGACTGCGACAGGAAATAAGGCAGCCATGAGTTTGAGAGTTAGAATGTGTCAAGATTCTCTATCATGTTGACTGAAAACTGTTGAAACACAGTAAACCGCTGTGGCTTTGGTACCTATTTTTGCTGAGATTACTAATACTCTATTCGTTACCAGGGTATTTTTCAACAATGCTATTGTGTTATATCGGTTTATACATATAGTATGACTGCGACAAGAAATAAGGCAGCCAAGACAAGAATTTTAGAGTCAGAATGTGTCAAGATTCTCTATCATCCTGACTGAAAACTGTTGAAACACAGTGAACAGCTGTAGCTTTGGTACCTACTTATGTTGAGAGTACTAATACTCTATTGGTTACCAGTGTATTGTTCTACCATGGTAATGAGATATATCGATTTATAAGTATAGTATGACTGCGACAAAAAATATAGCAGCCATGAGTTTGAGAGTCAGAATGTGTCAAGATTCTCTATCATGCTGACTGAAAACTGTTGAAACACAGTAAACAGTTGTAGCTTTGGTACCTAATTTAGCTGAGAGTAGTAATACTCTATTGGTTAGCAGTGTATTTTTCTACCGTGGTATTGAGTTATATCGTTTTGTAAGTATGGTATGACAGCGACAGGAAATAAGGTAGACATGAGTTTGAGAGTCAGAATGTGTCAAGATTCTCTATCATGCTGACTGAAAACCATTGACACACAGTAAACAGCTGTAGCTTTGGTACCTATTTTTGTTGAGAGTACTAATACTCTATTTTCGTTACCAGCGTATTTTTCAACAATGCTATTGTGTTATATCGGTTTATACGTAT
This sequence comes from Pictodentalium vernedei, assembly GCA_031216915.1. Classification (NCBI taxonomy): domain Eukaryota; kingdom Metazoa; phylum Mollusca; class Scaphopoda; order Dentaliida; family Dentaliidae; genus Pictodentalium; species Pictodentalium vernedei. The sequence goes on along the minus strand of CM062296.1, from coordinate 459,203,274 downwards.
AGTATCACTGCGACAAGAAATAAAGCAGCCAAGACAAGAACTTTAGAGTTAGCATGTGTCAAGATTCTCTATCATGCTGACTGAAAACTGTTGAAACACAGTGAACAGCTGCAGCTTTGGTACCTACTTATGTTGAGAGTACTAATACTCTATTGGTTACCAGTGTATTTTTCTACTGTGGTATTGAGTAATATTGTTTTATAAGTATAGTATGATAGTATTTTTGTTGAGAGTACTAATACTCTATTCGTTACCAGGGTATTTTTCTACCGTGATATTGAGTGATATCGTTTTATAAGTATAGTATGACTGCGACAGGAAATGAGGCAGCCATAAATTTCAGAGTCAGAATGTGTCAAGATTCTCTATCATGCTGACTGAAAACTGTGGAAATACAGTCAACAGCAGTAGCTTTGGGACCTAGTTATGTTGAGAGTACTAATACTGAAAACTGTTGAAACACAGTGAACAGCTGTAGCGTTGGTACCTAGTTATGTTGAGAGTACTAATACTCTATTGGCTACCAGTGTATTTTTCTACCGTGGTATTGAGTTTCATCGTTTTGTAAGTATAGTATGACTGCGACAGGAAATAAGACAGCCATGAGTTTGAGAGTCAGATGGGTCCAGATTCTCTATCATGTTGACTGAAAACTGTTGAAACACAGTAAACAGCTGTAGCTTTGGTACCTATTTTTGTTGAGAGTACTAATACTCTATTTTATACGTATAGTATCACTGCGACAAGAAATAAAGCAGCCAAGACAAGAACTTTAGAGTTAGAATGTGTCAAGATTCTCTATCATGCTGACTGAAAACTGTTGAAACACAGTGAACAGCTGTAGCTTTGGTACCTACTTATGTTGAGAGTACTAATACTCTATTGGTTACCAGTGGATTTTTCTACTGTGGTATTGAGTAATATTGTTTTATAAGTATAGTATGATAGTATTTTTGTTGAGAGTACTAATACTCTATTCGTTACCAGGGTATTTTTCTACCGTGATATTGAGTGATATCATTTTATAAGTATAGTATGACTGCGACAGGAAATGAGGCAGCCATGAATTTCAGAGTCAGAATGTGTCAAGATTCTCTATCATGCTGACTGAAAACTGTGGAAACACAGTCAACAGCAGTAGCTTTGGGACCTAGTTATGTTGAGAGTACTAATACTGAAAACTGTTGAAACACAGTGAACAGCTGTAGTGTTGGTACCTAGTTATGTTGAGAGTACTAATACTCTATTGGCTACCAGTGTATTTTTCTCCCGTGGTATTGAGTTTCATCGTTTTGTAAGTATAGTATGACTGCGACAGGAAATAAGGCAGCCATGAGTTTGAGAGTCAGATGGGTCCAGATTCTCTATCATGTTGACTGAAAACTGTTGAAACACAGTAAACAGCTGTTGCTTTGGTACCTATTTTTGTTGAGAGTACTAATACTCTATTCGTTACCAGGATATTTTTCAAGAATGCTACCGTGTTATATCATTTTACAAGTATAGTATGACAGCGACAGGAAATAAGGCAGCCATGAGTTTGAGAGTCAGAATGTGTCAACATTCTCTATCATGCTGACTGAAAACTGTTGAAACACAGTAAACAGCTGTAGCTTTGGCACCTAGTTATGTTGAGAGTACTAATAGTCTATTGGTTACCAGTGTATTTTTGTGCCATGGTATTGTGTTATATCGTTTTATAAGTATAGTATGAATGCGACAGGAAATGAGGGAGCCATGAGTTTGAGAGTCAGAGTGTGTCAACATTCTCTATCATGCTGACTGAAAAGTGTTGAAACACAGTAAACAGCTGTAGGTTTGGTACCTATTTTTGTTGAGAGTACTAATACTGTATTCATTACCAGAATGTTTTTCAACAATGGTATTGTGTTATATTGTTTTATAAGTATACTATGACTGCGACAGGAAAAAAGGCAGCCATGAATTTCAGAGTCAGAATGTGTCAAGATTATCTATATATCACGCTGACTGAAAACACATTAAAGAGATGTAGCTTTGGTACCAACATTTCTTGAGAGTACTAATACTCTATTCGTTACCAGGGTATTTTTCAACAATGGTATTGTGTTATATCGTTTTATAAGTACAGTATGACTGCGACAAGAAATAAGGCAGCCACGAATTTTAGTGTCAGAATGTTTCAAGATTCTCTATCAAGCTGACTGAAAAGTGTTGAAACACAGTAAACAGCTGTAGCTTTGGTACCTGACTGTGTTGAGAGTACTAATACTGTATTGGTTACCAGTGTATTTTTCTACCACGGTACTGACTTATATCGTTTTGTAAGTATAGTATAACTGTGACAGGAAATAAGGCAGCCAAGAATTTCAGAGTCAGAAAGTGTCAAGATTCTCTATCATGCTGACTGAAAACTGTGGAAACACAGTCAACAGCTGTAGCTTTGGTACCTATTTTTGTTGAGAGTACTAATACTGTATTCGCTACCAGGGTATTTTTCAACAATGCTATTGTGTTATATCGGTTTATATGTATAGTATGACTGCGACAAGAAATAAGGCAGCCAAGACAAGAATTTTAGAGTCAGAATGTGTCAAGATTCTCTATCATGCTGACTGAAAACTGTTGAGACACAGTAAACAGCTGTAGCTTTGGTACCTAGTTATGTTAAGAGTACTAATACTCTAATGGTTACCAGTGTATTTTTAAGCCATGGTATTGAGTTGTATCGTTCTATAAGTATAGTATGACTGCGACAGGAAATAAGGCAGCCATGAGTTTGAGAGTCAGAATGTGTCAAGATTCTCTAACATGCTGACTGAAAACTGTTGAAACACAGTAAACAGCTGTAGCTTTGGTACCTGTGTTTGTTGAGATTACTAATACTCTATTGGTTACCAGTGTATTTTTCTACCGTAGTACTGAGTTATATCATTTCATAAGTATAGTATGAATGCGACAGGAAATAAGACAGCCATGAATTTCAGAGTCTGAATGTGTCAAGATTCTCTATCGTGCTTGAAAACTGTTGAAACATAGTGAACAGCTGTAGCTTTGGGACCTAGTTATGTTGAGAGTACTAATACTCTATTGGTTACCAGTGTATTTTTGTGCCATGGCATTGAGTTATATCGTTTTATAAGTATAGTATAACAGCGACAGGAAATAAGGCAGCCATGAGTTTGAGAGTCAGAATGTGTCAAGATTCTCTATCATTCTGACTGAAAACTGTTGAAACACAGTAAACAGCTGTAGCTTTGGTACCTATTTTTGTTGAGAGTACTAATATTCTCTTTGTTACCAGGGTATTTTTCAACAATGGTATTGTGTTATATCGTTTTATAAGTATAGTATGACTGCGACAAGAAATAAGGCAGCCAAGACAAGAATTTTAGAGTTAGAATGTTTCAAGATTCTCTATCATGCTGACTGAAAACTGTTGAAACACAGTGAACAGCTGTAGCTTTGGTACCTACTTTTGTTGAGCGTACTAATACTCTATTGGCTACCAGTGTATTTTTGTACCATGGTAGGGGGGGGCGCGGTGGCTTAGTTGGTAGAGGTGCAGGCTGCAAGCCGAGAGGTTCTCGGTTCGAATCCCACCTGCGGCAACCGCGTTGTGTCCTTGGGCAAGACACTTCACCCCCATTGCCCACATGGGGGCATGGTGACGCTGTGTACTAAGACGTACTGCACATCGATGGTGCATCTGTCCTCAACCAATGCTAACCCTGCTTGTGTGGAGTTGGTATGTTGGGGAGCTGACAGTTGCTCGCCATTGCTCGGTGGTTCTCTCTGGGTACTCCGGCTTCCTCCCCCCATAAAACTGTCACGGTCATGGTTAGCCATTGTGCATAAATATGTGACCTTAAACGCCAACAAATAAATAAATAAATAATTGTACCATGGTATTGAGCTATTTCGTTTTACAACTATAGTATGACTGCGACAGGAAATAAGGCAGCCATAAATATGAGAGTCAGACTGTGTGATGTGTCAAGATTCTCTATCATGCTGACTGAGAACTGTTAAAACACAGTGAACAGCTGTAGCTTTGGTACCTATTTTTGTTGAGAGTACTAATACTCTATTGGTTACAAGTGCATTGTTCTACCGTGCTATTGAGATATATCGATTTATAAGTATAGTATGACTGCGACAGGAAATAAGGCAGCCATGAGTTTGAGAGTTAGAATGTGTCAAGATTCTCTATCATGTTGACTGAAAACTGTTGAAACACAGTAAACCGCTGTGGCTTTGGTACCTATTTTTGCTGAGATTACTAATACTCTATTCGTTACCAGGGTATTTTTCAACAATGCTATTGTGTTATATCGGTTTATACATATAGTATGACTGCGACAAGAAATAAGGCAGCCAAGACAAGAATTTTAGAGTGAGAATGTGTCAAGATTCTCTATCATGCTGACTGAAAACTGTTGAAACACAGTGAACAGCTGTAGCTTTGGTACCTACTTATGTTGAGAGTACTAATACTCTATTGGTTACCAGTGTATTGTTCTACCATGGTAATGAGATATATCGTTTTGTAAGTATGGTATGACAGCGACAGGAAATAAGATAGACATGAGTTTGAGAGTCAGAATGTGTCAAGATTCTCTATCATGCTGACTGAAAACTGTTGAAACACAGTAAACAGTTGTAGCTTTGGTACCTAATTTAGCTGAGAGTAGTAATACTCTATTGGTTAGCAGTGTATTTTTCTACCGTGGTATTGAGTTATATCGTTTTATAAGTATGGTATGACAGCGACAGGAAATAAGGTAGACATGAGTTTGAGAGTCAGAATGTGTCAAGATTCTCTATCATGCTCACTGAAATCTTTGGAAACACAGTGAACAGCTGTAGCTTTGGTACCTAGTTATGTTGAGAGTACTAATACTCTATTGGTTACCAGTGTATTTTTCTACCGTAGTACTGAGTTACATCGTTTTATAAGAAAAGTATGACTGCGACAGGAAATAAGGCCGCCATGAATTTCAGAGTCAGAATGTATCAAGATTCTCTATCATGCTGACTGAAAACTGTTGAAACACAGAGAACAGCTGTAGCTTTGGTACCTAGTTATGTTGAGAGTACTAATACTCTATTAGCTACCAGTGTATTTTTCTACCGTCGTATTGAGTTTCATCGTTTTGTAAGTATAGTATGACTGCGACAGGAAATAAGGCAGCCATGAGTTTGAGAGTCAGATGGGTCCAGATTCTCTGTCATGTTGACTGAAAACTGTTGAAACACAGTAAACAGCTGCAGCTTTGGTACCTATTTTTGTTGAGAGTACTAATACTCTATTCGTTGCCAGGATATTTTTCAACAATGCTATTGTGTTAGATCGGTTTATACGTATAGTATGACTGCGACAGGAAATAAGGCAGCCATGAGTTTGAGAGTCAGATATGTCAAGATTCTCTATCATGGTGACTGAAAACAGAGGAAACACAGTAAACAGCTTTAGCTTTGGTACCTATTTTGTTTAGAGTACTAATACTCTATTCGTTACCAGGGTATTTTTCAAGAATGCTATCGTGTTATATCATTTTACAAGTATAGTATGACTGCGACAGGAAATAAGGCAGCCATGAGTTTGAGAGTCAGAATGTGTCAAGATTCTCTATCATGCTGACTGAAAACTGTTGAAACACAGTAAACAGCTGTAGCTTTGGCACCTAGTTATAGTACTAATACTCTATTCGTTACCAGTGTATTTTTGTGCCATGGTATTGAGTTATATCGTTTTATAAGTATAGTATGAATGCGACAGGAAATGAGGCAGCCATGAGTTTGAGAGTCAGAATGTGTCAACATTCTCTATCATGCTGACTGAAAACTGTTGAAACACAGTAAACAGCTGTAGCTTTGGTACCTATTTTTGTTGAGAGTACTTATACTGTATTGATTACCAGAGTGTTTTTCAACAATGGTATTGTGTTATATTGTTTTATAAGTATACTATGACTGCGATGGGAAATAAGGCAGCCATGAATTTCAGAGTCAGAATGTGTGAAGGTTATCTATCTATCACGCTGACTGAAAACACATTAAACAGATGTAGCTTTAGTACCAACATTCCTTGAGAGTACTAATACTCTATTCGTTACAAGGGTATTTTTCAACAATGGTATTGTGTTATATCGTTTTATAAGTACAGTATGACTGCGACAAGAAATAAGGCAGCCATGAATTTCAGTGTCAGAATGTTTCAAGATTCTCTATCATGCTGACTGAAAACTGTTGAAACACAGTAAATAGCTGTAGCTTTGGTACCTGACTGAGTTGAGAGTACTAATACTCTATTGGTTACCAGTGTATTTTTCTACCGTGGTACTGAGTTATATCGTTTTGTAAGTATAGTATGACTGCGACAGGAAATAATGCAGCCAAGAATTTCAGAGTCAGAAAGTGTCAAGATTCTCTATCATGCTGACTGAAAACTGTTGAAACACAGTGAACAGCTGTAGCTTTGGTACCTATTTTTGTTGAGAGTACTAATACTCTATTCGTTACCAGGGTATTTTTCAACAATGCTATTGCATTATATCGGTTTATACGTATAGTATGACTGCGACAAGAAATAAGACAGCCAAGACAAGAATTTTAGAGTCAGAATGTGTCAAGATTCTCTATCATGCTGACTGAAAACTGTTGAAACACAGTGAACAGCTGTAGCTTTGGTTCCCAGTTATGTTGATAGTACTAATACTCTAATAGTTACCAGGGTATTGTTCCACCATGTTATTGAGATATATCGATTTATAAGTATAGTATGACTGCGACAGGAAATTAGGCAGCCATGAATTTCAGAGTCAGAATGTGTGAAGATTCTCTATCGTGCTTGATAACTGTTGAAACATAGCGAACAGCTGTAGCTTTGGGACCTAGTTATGTTGAGAGTACTAATACTCTATTGGTTACCAGTGTATTTTTCTCCTGGGGTATTGAGTTATATCGTTTTGTAAGTATAGTATGACTGCAACAGGAAATAAGGTAGACATGAGTTTGAGAGTCAGAATGTGTCAAGATTCTCTATCATGCTGACTGAAAACTGTGGAAACACAGTCAACAGCGGTAGCTTTGGGACCTAGTTATGTTGAGAGTACTAATACTCTATTGGTTACCAGTGTATTTTTGTGACATGGTATTGAGTTAAATCGTTTTATAAGTATAGTATGACAGTGACGGGAAATAAGGCAGCCATGAGTTTGAGAGTCAGAATGTGTCAAGATTCTCTATCATGCTGACTGAAAACCGTTGAAACACAGTAAACAGCTGTAGCTTTGGTACCTATTTTTGTTGAGAGTACTAATACTCTATTTCGTTACCAGCATATTTTTCAACAATGCTATTGTGTTATATCGGTTTATACGTATAGTATCACTGCGACAAGAAATAAAGCAGCCAAGACAAGAATTTTAGAGTTAGAATGTATCAAGATTCTCTATCATGCTGACTGAAAACTGTTGAAACACAGTGAACAGCTGTAGCTTTGGTACCTACTTATGTTGAGAGTACTAATACTCTATTGGTTACCAGTGTATTTTTCTACCGTAGTACTGAGTTATATCATTTCTTAAGTATAGTATGAATGCGACAGGAAATAAGACAGCCATGAATTTCAGAGTCTGAATGTGTCAAGATTCTCTATCGTGCTTGAAAACTGTTGAAACATAGTGAACAGCTGTAGCTTTGGGACCTAGTTATGTTGAGAGTACTAATACTCTATTGGCTAGCAGTGTATTTTTGTGCCATGGCATTGAGTTATATCGTTTTATAAGTATAGTATGACAGCGACAGGAAATAAGGCAGCCATGAGTTTGAGAGTCAGAATGTGTCAAGATTCTCTGTCATGCTGACTGAAAACTGTTGAAACACAGTGAACAGCTGTAGCTTTGGTACCTAGTCATGTTAAGAGTACTAATACTCTAATGGTTACCAGTGTATTTTTAAGCCATGGTATTGAGTTGTATCGTTCCATAAGTATAGTATGACTGCGACAGGAAATAAGGCAGCCATGAGTTTGAGAGTCAGAATGTGTCAAGATTCTCTATCATTCTGACTGAAAACTTTTGAAACACAGTAAACAGCTGTAGCTGTGGTACCTATTTTTGTTGAGAGTACTAATATTCTCTTCGTTACCAGGGTATTTTTCAACAATGGTATTGTGTTATATCGTTTTATAAGTATAGTATGACTGCGACAAGAAATAAGGCAGCCAAGACAAGAATTTTAGAGTTAGAATGTTTCAAGATTCTCTATCATGCTGACTGAAAACTGTTGAAACACAGTGAACAGCTGTAGGTTTGGTACCTACTTTTGTTGAGCGTACTAATACTCTATTGGCTACCAGTGTATTTTTGTACCATGGTAGGGGGTGGCGCGGTGGCTCTGTTGGTAGAGGTGCAGGCTGCAAGCCGAGAGGTTCTCGGTTCGAATCCCACCTGCGGCAACTGCGTTGTGTCCTTGGGCAAGACACTTCACCCCCATTGCCCACATGGGGGCACGGTGATGCTGTGTACTAAGACGTACTGCACGTCGATGGTGCACCTGTCTTCAACCAATGCTAACCCTGCTTGTGTGGAGTTGGTATGTTGGGGAGCTGACAGTTGCTCACCATTGCTCGGTGGTTCTCTCTGGGTACTACGGCTTCCTCCCCCCATAAAACTGTCACGGTCATGGTTAGCCATTGTGCATAAATATGTGACCTTAAACTCCAAGAAATAAATAAATAAATAATTGTACCATGGTATTGAGCTATTTCGTTTCACAACTATAGTATGACTGCGACAGGAAATAAGGCAGCCATAAATATGAGAGTCAGACTGTGTGATGTGTCAAGATTCTCTATCATGCTGACTGAGAACTGTTAAAACACAGTGAACAGCTGTAGCTTTGGCACCTATTTTTGTTGAGAGTACTAATACTCTATTGGTTACAAGTGCATTGTTCTACCGTGCTATTGAGATATATCGATTTATAAGTATAGTATGACTGTGACAGGAAATAAGGCAGCCATGAGTTTGAGAGTTAGAATGTGTCAAGATTCTCTATCACGTTGACTGAAAACTGTTGAAACACAGTAAACCGCTGTGGCTTTGATACCTATTTTTGCTGAGATTACTAATACTCTATTCGTTACCAGGGTATTTTTCAACAATGCTATTGTGTTATATCGGTTTATACATATAGTATGACTGTGACAAGAAATAAGGCAGCCAAGACAAGAATTTTAGAGTCAGAATGTGTCAAGATTCTCTATCATGCTGACTGAAAACTGTTGAAACACAGTGAACAGCTGTAGCTTTGGTACCTACTTATGTTGAGAGTACTAATACTCTATTGGTTACCAGTGTATTGTTCTACCATGGTAATGAGATATATCGATTTATAAGTATAGTATGACTGCGACAAAAAATATAGCAGCCATGAGTTTGAGAGTCAGAATGTGTCAAGATTCTCTATCATGCTGACTGAAAACTGTTGAAACACAGTAAACAGTTGTAGCTTTGGTACCTATTTTAGCTGAGAGTAGTAATACTCTATTGGTTAGCAGTGTATTTTTCCTACCGTGGTATTGAGTTATATCGTTTTGTAAGTATGGTATGACAGCGACAGGAAATAGGTAGACATGAGTTTGAGAGTCAGAATGTGCAAGATTCTCTATCATGCTGACTGAAAACTGTGGAAACACAGTGAACAGCTGTAGCTTTGGTACCTAGTTATGTTGAGAGTACTAATAATCTATTGGTTACCAGTGTATTTTTCTACCGTAGTACTGAGTTACATCCTTTTGTAAGAAAAGTATGACTGCGACAGGAAATAAGGCCGCCATGAATTTCAGAGTCAGAATGTATCACGATTTTCTATCATGATGACTGAAAACTGTTGAAACACAGTGAACAGCTGTAGCTTTGGTACCTTGTTATGTTGAGAGTCCTAATACTCTAATGGGTACCAGTGTATTTTTCTACCGTAGTACTGAGTTATATCGTTTTATAATACAGTACGACTGCGACAGGAAATAAGGCAGCCATGAATTTCAGAGTCAGAATGGGTCAAGATTCTCTATCATGCTGACTGAAAACTGTTGAAACACAGTAAACAGCTGTAGCTTTGGTACCTATTTTTATTGAGACTACTAATACTCTATTGGTTACCAGTGTATTTTTCTACGGTAATACTGTTATTTATTTATTGATGTTTAAGGTCACATATTTATGCACAATGGCTAATCATGACGTGACAGTTTTCCGGGTGGAGGAAGCCGGAGTACCCGGAGAGAACCACCGAGCAATGACGAGTGCGGTAGTACTGAGTTATATTGTTTTATAAGTATAGTATGACTGCGACAGGAAATAAGGCAGCCATGAGTTTGAGAGTCAGAATCTGTCAAGATTCTCTATCAAGCTGACTGAAAACTGTTGAAACACAGTAAACAGCTGTAGCTTTGGTACCTATTTTTGTTGAGAGTACTAATACTCTATTGGTTACCAGTGTATTTTTCTACCGTAGTACTGAGTTATATCGTTTTATAAGAAAAGGATGACTGCGACAGGAAATCTAAATTTTATAGTAAATTTCCTTTCTTATTATACCTACCACAATTGTTTACTACAGGCTTGCACTACAGTGGAAGTCCCTAACTCGGATAAAATACTCTCTATTTTTGTCTTTCCCAAGCAAGTTGGGAAAAAAAAGTGGTGCAAAAGCACCAATAAAAATAAGCCAAAACTGGGTCGAGTGCAACCGGCGCAGACCCAGTACGGGATGCTCTCTCCCAAGTACAACTCCACGACTTCCGTTGCCAGTGCGCATATACCGTCTCTAAAGACTCATTCTTTTTCAATCCGTAAACGTTAGAGTTATGTGATCAGCGGGGAGGAAAGATTCTTTACCTGTAAAGAAGACGGGAGGGCCTCCATGTAAACAATTGTGGTAGGTATAATAAGAAAGGAAATTTACTATAAAATTTAGATTTCTTATCAACCTACTCACAATTGTTTACTACAGGCTGAATAGACAAAAGGCTGGAGGGAATCGCATAACCAACCCCCACATAACCCTAGTGCACTGGAACCGTGAAGTAGAAGGAAGAGGTCCCGAGGCTTATCAACCATAATGTCGCAATCATTGGTAAAGGACAATGAAAAGAGACATATGAGCCTGTGTGACACACAGACAGAAAAAGGGCAGTAACAGCACATGGCTGAAACTGACCCTAAAGAAGCCTAATGGCTATGGCAGACAACAGCCTGAGCAGAAGAAAGAGGACCCAGGGCAAAAAGGTCCTCCGACTGCTCCTGCAACTGGCGCAAATAAAAGGTGGAGAAAGTAGAAGCATTTCTCCAGTAGGCTGCCTGCATAACATCCGACAACTTGACGGAGTTAGTATAAGCCCAAGAGGTAGACAGTGCCCGCACCTCGTGGGCAGAAATATGATTGGTAATACAATCGCCAGCTGCTAAACGACTATAAGCCGTACGAATAGCAAGACAAATCCATCGAGAAATGGATTGAGGAGAGATCTTCTGTCGACCCGGAATGAGAGACAGAAAAAAACGTTTTCTGCCCTTCCGTATGAAGCGGGTCCGATCAAGATAAATGCGAATAGCACGGACCGGACAGAGCAAAGGGCGAGTACCCTCAACAGAGGGAAGAGCCCTGATACAGATAGGAGGAGTAGTATCTGGTAACTGATTCTTAGCCAAAAAGGAGCAATCAGTGGTAAAAGTAACACTGTTGGGAGAGCTCCTAAAAAAGGCCGGGTCAACCGAGAGGGCGTGAAGCTCACTAACCCATCTGGCCGAAGGAAATGCCATCAGAAAAGCCGTCTTATATGTGAGAAAATGCATATCCACCTGGGATAAAGGTTCGAACGGCGCCCACCCCCCCCTAAGCAAAGCAGCACCCACGAAAGATTCCATCGTGGAGTAAGCTGCAAAGTCCGAGGCCTTTTCAAAGAAAAGTGCCGAACAAGCTTGGAGAGGTAAGGATTAGTGCCGATACGACGCTTCCCCACATAAGAAAAAGTCTCTGAAAGCATAGACCTGTAACCCTTGATGGTAACAGGCTGGAGACCCCGAGAATCAAACAGATATACCAGAAACTCCGCAATCTGTGAAATCGAAGGATTGGCATAATCAACAGAGTGATCAGCACACCAACGACAGAAGACCTTCCATTTAGCTGCATAAGCTAAACCAGTGGAGTGCCTCCTTGAAGAAGAAATGCACTCCACTGCTCGTCTCGAAAAACCTCTACGGAGGAGACAGGACCTGACAAAAGATATGCGTGAAGGCACAATGAAGTCGGGTCGACGTGAAACCTCCTCGGACGACCTTGACAAAGAAGGTCGCGACGTAGTGGGAGACGTGCCGGAACCGCCGCCATCAGCGAACGGAGCTGATTGATCCACACCCGCTGAGGCGACAGGGGAGCGATCAGAATGATTCGACAACTACAGGCTCGAATTTTGGCGAGAACCTGAGGAAGAATCGGAACTGGCGGGAAGGCGTAGCCGACTAGACCGTTCCAATCGAGTGACAGAGCATCCACGGCAAAAGCCAGAGGATCTGGACACGGGGACACGAAAGTGTCCACCTGATGGTTCCAACGAGTCACAAAGAGGTCGATGTGGGGACGTCCCCAGAGATCGCAAAGCGACTGGAACACTGCCCTGTGAAGCATCCACTCGGTGGAAATAACCCTGCCCTGTCGGGACAGGGAGTCGGCTAGGACGTTCAGACGACCGGGAATGTGATGAACAACCACTCTGGCGTGAACATCCTGAGCGAGCAGTAGAAGATCCCGAGCTAACTCGTACATCGGAAGCGAGTGCGTGCCGCCCTGGTTCCGAATGTAAGCAACCACCGTCGAATTGTCGGATAGTAGAAGGACCTGGCGATTCGACAGGTGAGGGATCCACTGCCTGAAACTCAGAAGAAGAGCAAGAAGCTCCTTCTGGTTGATGTGTAGAGCTGCTTGATCCTGGTCCCACATCCCGTGTAGGGAAAGACGGAGAGGATCAAATGTCGCACCCCATCCGAGATCGCTGGCATCTGCCGTCAGAATGCGATCGGACGTGGGTAAGTCCAGCGGAACACCCTGCGTAATCCACTGAACATCTGTCCAGGGAAGAAGGTGAGGATACAGAGAGTCCGGAAACGGAAGCACCTGATCCAGAGAATCTACATTCGGCCTCCAACGACTGAGCAGAAAGTGTTGGAGAGGTCTGACACGCAGCCGACCTAGAGGAATGAGATCCGTCACCGAACCGCAGAGACCGATCAGCCGGAGAAAACTCCGAGCGGTCGCGGACCTAGACTGGGACAGAGTCAGAGCAAAAGCTGAGAGAATCACAGCCTTGGCCTGGGGAACAGCCACCAAATTGAATTTGGTTTGGAAAGACATCCCCAGATGACAAAACGACTGAGAAGGGACCAAGTCCGACTTCTCCTCTTTGACTCTGAATCCTAGCGACGTGAGCAAGCTCAACAGAGTGGCGACATCCGATTCCAGTAAGGAAGCATTGGAATGCCTCTGGAGGATATCGTCCAGATATGCCGAAGTAGTCACCCTGGACTGTGTGCGATGGAACGCTATCACATGCGACATCAGTCTGGTGAACGCCCAAGGAGCCAGGTTGAGGCCGAAAGGCATGGCCTTGAACTGGTAAACTCGCCCCAGAAAAGCGAACCTGAGATACTTCAGTGACGCCCGATGCATCGGAACGTGGAAGTAAGCATCTCGCAGGTTGATGCTGGCTGCGAAATCTCCCTGGTGAATTGATTGGCGGACCGACCTGAAAGTCTCCATGCTGAACTTGGGAGCAATGATAGACTGGTTCAGGATACTCAGATCGATAACCGGTCGGAGTCGGCCGTCCTTCTTCGGCACCAAGAACAGGTGGGAATAGAAACCCACTGACTGAACGTTCTTGACGACCTCGATCGCCCCCTTTGCCAGGAGATTGGCAATCTCCGTGGACAAAAGTTCCCGACGTAAAACGTCTGAAGGAACTGTGGTCGGAAGAGGCAACCTTGACAGAGTGGGGTGCCGTCGGAAGGATATGCGCAGCCTGGACCGAACAACATCTAACACCCATGGATCGGATGTGATGGTGGTCCAATGGTCTGCGAACTCTGCTATCCTTCCTCCAACCTGGGACGAGTCGAGGTGAGGACCTTCATTTTGAGCCCCGATGAGGCCCGCGAGAGGAGAAACCACCTCCTCTGCTATATGAAGAATCCTGAGAATTCCCTTGATTCTGCCGACCCCTACCTTTACCCCGTGAGTAAGAAGTAGAGGCGGCGGCAGAAGGACCAGCCTTTTGCTTCACAGAGGAAGCAGAAGGGTACTTGTTAGGCTTGGAATGGCCCTTGCCTCCCCGAGAAGGCTGATCAAGCTGACGAAACAGCAGCTGATTTTTGGAATGACGTAGGACGTCATCCCGGACCGTCGACACGGAACCATGGAAAAGTTGCGAACCTGCCAAAGAAGCAGATCGAACAGTAGCACGCTCCTCCTCGGGAAGGGATCGTCCTGTGTCCAGCACAGCATCCCTTCGAACTAATTCCAAATTCGCCGTGTTACAGGCATGCGTGTGAGTAAGGTGCATAAGCGCCTTGGACAGCACACGCAAAGGAGCCTGTACCTCGTCAAACTTATCTGGAGGCAGATAAGCAGCCAAAGCTGAGACGACGTGATCTGAGAGAGAAAGCATGCCAAGCATCTCTCTAGATAAGCCCAACGTGGACTCCAGAGTCGTCATTGGAATGACGGCAGACTTGGGCTTGGAAAGCCCGAGGGAAGTGGAGTCCTGATCCAGAACCGTCAAAGCCTGGCAGACTGACGGATTGGCGGAATCGTAGGAACGATAACGCACAGGAGGCAAAAAGGTGTCAACCCTGGTGAAGAACGAAGTCTTCAAAGCCTTGGAATTCAGCTTGGCATCCAATGCTGAAAAAGCTTCAACCACCTGTACCGACTGGCACGGTCGAAGGCGCCCAGAAGCAGGTTGCTCCATAGGCTGTTGGCGCGCGACCGATGATCGCGGCCAGGCTGACACTGTCGGCTGGTTAGCAGGTTTGAGCTCAGGAAGAAACCCAAACACAAAGTCAAGAGCCCCCCCAAGTCCGAAGACTGCTGGCCCTCGACCTCAAGCATGTCGGACTCCTCCCCAGAGTCGGAAGACACATAGCCCATCATGGGCAAACCAGCCGATGCCTCCCATGGTGTCGGGACACCAGAGGAATCGGAAAACGGCCTGTTTCCAATCCCGGGAGGCGGCGCCATAGGAGGCGCCTGGAAACCACCCATAGCCTCACTGGAAGCAACAGGAAGGCTCTTAGAAAGAACCTGAGTGAGTAAGGAGAGGGCCTCCCTAAGCTCACTGCCTGTATCGACCGGTTCGACAGGGGAGCGAACCGGCAAAGTGGCTTCACCTCTGACCCTCTTAACCAGCGAAGGGTCACGATCCTCCAAAACACCCGACGCGGGACGACAGGCGGCAGCCGAAACATGTGAAGGCAGACGTGTATAGGGGTACGAAGCACCCCGAGGATCAATATTGCAAGAACTCATGAGAGTCACCGCGGACCTCTGCGGGGCAGAAGGTCCAGGCTGCACAAAAGGCGTTGGTCCCCCAAAACTGGTCGTGTGACCAGAGTGAGTAGACGGAAACGCCACAGAGTTCATAGTGTTTCCACTACGAACATCCGAATCCAAAGACACAACTGTGGTGCTCGACGGCGAAGAGACCACAGCGATGGGCTCGGCCGGCAGCCCCTTCCGACTTCGCGGAGTTGAAGTCAGGGAAGGCTGAGGCCGATATCCCACGTCTACAGTATCGGACAGTCCTGCAGTCCCCTGCAGCGAAAAGCCGAGGCCGGCTGAAACAGACAACGAAGCAGACGGGCCAGCAGCAGTAGTAGATACGTCGAGAGTCGTTGAGGCTGGTGAAAAAGTGGAGCACACCGGCTCGGCTCCGAAGGAGGAGTCACAACCCTAGTGACAGCCTCAGATGTCGACTGGAGGGGGACTGTAGTCCCGGAACCAGGCATCTCTACACCAGAACACTCAACGGCTCCCGCAGTATCCACCACAGGAAAAGACTGCACATCCCCCACGGAGGAGGAATAACTCTCACCAGACAAAGTCGGCTCGGGAGGCCCCGAACGACCACGTTCTCCTTTCCCGCGGGAGCGGGAGGCACGGCCACGAGAACGAACGACACGGTTTACTGACGCCCAGAAGGTGGAAGACCATGTTCCACAGACACCACACGGCCGCTCGGCCGAACACCCATTACAGGAGAAACAAGATGAATGTACATCGTCCACATGCTTTGGCAGCAGACATTGCCCACAAGGAATTGTCCTGGGCATGATAGAGGTGAGAGGAGCAGAGAAGGTGAGATGAGAAAACAGAACACCCCCAAAGAAGAGAGAAAGGTGACAGAAACAAAGACCCCAGACGGTCGACCGGGAACCACCCAACAGGAAGACTACTCTCAAAAGAAAGAAGAAACACTGTAGGAGTGGTACCCCGCTGACACCTAACTCTAACACAATTAGAAAATTTTGCAAAAAAAGCATTAACAATAATTGTGAAAAAATCTAAGTCCGAACCGCGTGACACGCGAAATACGCGCGCGACTCGAGAGAGAGCAAATAAATATACATTATGGACATATAATAGAAAAGAGAATATATAAAACACTGTTCCTGAGAATACAAAGGATACACTGTGGTATAATGAAACAGGAAAAATCAAACATCGAGCTGGCGGAACCCTGATAAGCGTGCAAAAACATCTCGACACGAAGCGGATTTTAAAAAGAATGAGTCTTTAGAGACGGTATACGCGCATTGGCAACGGAAGTCGTGGAGTTGTACTTGGGAGAGAGCGTCCCGTACTGGGTCTGCACCGGTTGCACTCTACCCAGTTTTGGCTTATTTTTATTGGTGCTTTTGCACCCCTTTTCTTTCCCAACTTGCTTGGGAAAGACAAAAATAGAAAGTATTTTATCCGAGTTAGGGACTTCCACTGTAGTGCAAGCCTGTAGTAAACAATTGTGAGTAGGTTGATAAGAAATAAGGCTGCCATGAATTTCAGAGTCAGAATGTGTCAAGATTCTCTATCATGCTGACTGAAAACTGTTGAAACATAGTGAACAGCTGTAGCTTTGGTACCTAGCTATGTTGAGAGTACTAATACTCTATTAGTTACCAGTGTATTTTTGTGCCATGGTATTGAGTTATATCGTTTTATAAGTATAGTATGACTACGACAGGAAAGAAGGCAACCATGAGTTTGAGAGTCAGAATGTGTCAAGATTCTCTATCATGCTGACTGAAAACTGTTGAAACACAGTAAACAGCTGTAGCTTTGGTACCTATTTTTGTTGAGAGTACTAATACTCTATTTTCGTTACCAGCGTATTTTCCAACAATGCTATTGACTATGACTGCGACAAGAAATAAAGCAGCAAAGACAAGAATTTTAGAGTTAGAATGTGTCAAGATTCTCTATCATGCTGACTGAAAACTGTTGAAACACAGTGAACAGCTGTAGCTTTGGTACCTACTTATGTTGAGAGTACTAATACTCTATTGGTTACCAGTGTATTTTTCTACTGTGGTATTGAGTAATATTGTTTTATAAGTATAGTATGACTGCGGCAGGAAATAAGGCAGCCATGAATTTCAGAGTCAGAATGTGTCAAGATTCTCTATCATGCTGACTGAAAACTGTTGAAACACAGTAAACAGCTGTAGCTTTGGTACCTGTTTTTGTTGAGAGTACTAATACTCTATTGGTTACCAGCGTATTTTTCTACCGTAGTACTGAGTTATATCACTTCATAAGTATAGTATGACTGCGACAGAAAATAAGACAGCCATGAATTTTAGAGTCAGAATGTGTCAAGATTCTCTATCAGGCTGACTGAAAACTGTTGAAACACAGTGAACAGCTGTAGCTTTGGTACCCATTTTAGTTGAGGGTACTAATACTGTGTTGGCTACCAGTGTATTTTTCTACCATGGTATTGAGTTATATCATTTTATAAGTATAGTATGACTGCGACAGGAAATAAAGCAGCTATGAGTTTGAGAGTCAGAAAAAAGGTGTCAAGATTCTCTATCATGCTGACTGAAAACAGAGGAAACACAGTAAACAGCTTTAGCTTTGGTACCTATTTTTTTTAGAGTACTAATACTCAGTTCGTTACCAGGGTATTTTTCAAGAATGCTATCGTGTTATATCATTTTACAAGTATAGTATGACTGCAACATGAAATAAGGCAGCCATGAGTTTGAGAGTCAGAATGTGTCAACAATCTCTATCATGCTGACTGAAAACTGTTGAAACACAGTAAACAGCTGCAGCTTTGGCACCTAGTTATGTTGAGAGTACTAATACTCTATTGGTTACCAGTGTATTTTTGTGCCATGGTATTGAGTTATATCATTTTATAAGTATAGTATGAATGCGACAGGAAATGAGGGAGCCATGAGTCTGAGAGTCAGAATGTGTCAACATTCTCTATCATGCTGACTGAAAACTGTTCAAACACAGTAAACAGCTGTAGCTTTCGTACCTATTTTTGTTGAGAGTACTAATACTGTATTCATTACCAGAGTGTTTTTCAACAATGGTATTGTGTTATATTGTTTTATAAGTATACTATGACTGCGACAGGAAATAAGGCAGCCATGATTTTCAGAGTCAGAATGTGTCAAGATTATCTATCTATTACGCTGACTGAAAACACATTAAACAGATGTAGCTTTGGTACCAACATTTCTTGAGAGTACTAATACTCTATTCGTTACCAGGGTATTTTTCAACAATGGTATTGTGTTATATCGTTTTATAAGTACAGTATGACTGCGACAAGAAATAAGGCAGCCATGAATTTCAGAGTCAGAATGTTTCAAGATTCTCTATCATGCTGACTGAAAACTGTTGAAACACAGTAAACAGCTGTAGCTTTGGTACATGACTGAGTTGAGAGTACTAATACTCTATTAGTTACCAGTGTATTATTCTACCGTGGTACTGAGTTATATCGTTTTGTAAGTATAGTATGACTGCGACAGGAAATAAGGCAGCCAAGAATTTCAGAGTCAGAAAGTGTCAAGATTCTCTATCATGCTGACTGAAAACTGTTGAAACACAGTGAACAGCTGTAGCTTTGGTACCTATTTTTGTTGAGAGTACTAATATTCTCTTCGTTACCAGGGTATTTTTCAACAAGGGTATTGTGTTATATCGTTTTATAAGTATAGTATGACTGCGACAAGAAATAAGGCAGCCAAGAAAAGAATTTCAAAGTTAGAATGTTTCAAGATTCTCTATCATGCTGACTGAAAACTGTTGAAACACAGTAAACAGCTGTAGCTTTGGTACCTATTTTTGTTGAGAGTACTAATACTCTATTGGTTACCAGTCTATTTTTGTACCATGGTATTGAGTTATTTCGTTTTATAACTATAGTATGACTGCGACAGAAAATAAGGCAGCCATGAATTTCAGAACCAGAATGTGTCAAGATTCTCTATCATGCTGACTGAAAACTGTTGAAAGACAGTGAACAGCTGTAGCTTTGGTACCTAGTTATATTGAGAGTACGAATACTCTATTGGTTACCAGCGTATTTTTGTGCCATGGCAGTGAGTTATATCGTTTTATAAGTATAGTATGACTGCGACAGGAAATAAGGCAGCCATGAGTTTGAGAGCCAGAATGTGTCAAGATTCTCTATCATGCTGACTGAAAACTGTTGAACCACAATGAACAGCTGTAGCTTTGTACCTACTTTTGTTGAGCATACTAATACTCTATTGGCTACCAGTGTATTTTTGTACCATGGAATTGAGCTATTTCGTTTTGCAACTATAGCATGACTGCGACAGGAAATAAGGCAGCCATAAATATGAGATTCAGAATGTGTCAAGATTCTCTATCATGCTGACTGAGAACTGTTAAAACACAGTGAACTGCGGTAGCTTTGGTACCTATTTTTGTTGAGAGTACTAATAATACTCTATTGGTTACAAGTGTATTTTTCTACCATAGTATTGAGTTATATCGTTTCATAAGTATACTATGACTGCGACAGAAAATAAGGCAACCATGAATTTCAGAGTCAAAATGTGTCAAGATTCTCTCTCATGCTGACTGAAAACTTTGGAAACACAGTGAACAGCTGTAGCTTTGGTACCTAGTTATGTTGAGAATACTAATACTCTATTGGTTACCAGTGTATTTTTGTGCCATGGTATTGAGTTATACAGTTTTATAAGTATAGTATGACTGCGAAAGGAAATAAGGCAGCCATGAGTTTGAGAGTCAGAATGTGTCAAGATTCTCTATCATGCTGACTGAAAACTGTTGAAACATAGTAAACAGCTGTAGCTTTGATACCTATTTTTGTTGAGAGAACTAATATTCTCTTCGTTACCAGGGTATTTTTCAACAATGGTATTGTGTTATATCATTTTATAAGTATAGTATGACTGCGACAAGAAATAAGGCAGCCAAGACAAGAATTTTAGAGTCAGAATGTGTCAAGATTCTCTATCATGCTGACTGAAAACTGTTGAAACACTGTGAACAGCTGTAGCTTTGGTACCTACTTATGTTGAGAGTACTAATACTCTATTGGTTACCAGTGTATTGTTCTACCATGGTAATGAAATATATCGATTTATAAGTATAGTATGACTGCGACAAAAAATATAGCAGCCATGAGTTTGAGAGTCAGAATGTGTCAAGATTCTCTATCATGCTGACTGAAAACTGTTGAAACACTATAAACAGTTGTAGCTTTGGTTCCTATTTTAGTTGAGAGTAGTAATACTCTATTGGTTAGCAGTGTATTTTTCTACCGTGGTATTGAGTTATATCGTTTTGTAAGTATGGTTTGAAAGCGACAGGAAATGAGGTAGACATGAGTTTGAGTCAGAATGTGTCAAGATTCTCTATCATGCTGACTGAAAACTGTGGAAACACAGTGAACAGCTTAGCTTTGGTACCTAGTTATGTTGAGAGTACTAATACTCTATTGGTTACCAGTGTATTTTCCTACCGTAGTACTGAGTTACATCGTTTTATCAGAAAAGTATGACTGCGACAGGAAATAAGGCAGCCATGAATTTCAGAGTCAGAATGTATCAAGATTCTCTATCATGGTGACTGAAAACTGTTGAAACACAGTGAACAGCTGTAGCTTTGGTACCTAGTTATGTTGAGAGTACTAATACTCTAATGGTTACCAGTGTATTTTTCTACCGTAGTACTGAGTTATATCGTTTTATAAGTACAGTACGACTGCGACAGGAAATAAGGCAGCCATGAATTTCAGAGTCAGAATGTGTCAAGATTCTCTATCATGCTGACTGAAAACTGTTGAAACACAGTAAACAGCTGTAGCTTTGGTACCTATTTTTGTGGAGACTACTAATACTCTATTGGTTACCAGTGTATTTTTCTACGGTAATACTGTTATTTATTTATTGATGTTTAAGGTCACATATTTATGCACAATGGCTAATCATGACCGTGACAGTTTTCCGGGTGGAGGAAGCCGGAGTACCCGGAGAGAACCACCGAGCAACGACGAGCGCGGTAGTACTGAGTTATATCGTTTTATATGAAAAGTATGACTGCGAGAGGAAATAAGGCAGCCATGAGTTTGAGAGTCAGAATCTGTCAAGATTCTCTATCATGCTGACTGAAAACTGTGGAAACACAGTCAACAGCAGTAGCTTTGGGACCTAGTTATGTTGAGAGTACTAATACTCTATTGGTTACCAGTGTATTTTTGTGACATGGTATTGAGTTAAATCGTTTTATAAGTATCGTATGACAGCGACAGGAAATAAGGCAGCCATGACTTTGAGAGTCAGAATGTGTCAAGATTCTCTATCATGCTGACTGAAAACTGTTGAAACACAGTAAACAGCTGTAGCTTTGGTACCTATTTTTGTTGAGACTACTAATACTCTATTGGTTACCAGTGTATTTTTCTACCGCAGTACTGAGTTATATCGTTTTATAAGAAAAGTATGACTACGACAGGAAATAAGGCAGCCATGAATTTCAGAGTCAGAATGTGTCAAGATTCTCCATCATGTTGACTGAAAACTGTTGAAACACAGTAAACAGCTGTAGCTTTGGTACCTATTTTTGTTGAGAGTACTAATACTCTATTCGTTACCAGGATATTTTTCAACAATGCTATTGTGTTAGATCGGTTTATACGTATAATATGACTGCGACAGGAAATAAGGCAGCCATGAGTTTGAGAGTCAGATGTGTCAAGATTCTCTATCATGCTGACTGAAAACAGAGGAAACACAGTAAACAGCTTTAGCTTTGGTACCTATTTTGTTTAGAGTACTAATACTCTATTCGTTACCAGGGTATTTTTCAAGAATGCTATCGTGTTATATCATTTTACAAGTATAGTATGACTGCGACAGAAAATAAGGCAGCCATGAATTTTAGAGTTAGAATGTGTCAAGATTCTCTATCATGCTGTCTGAAAACTGTTGAAACACAGTGAACAGCTGTAGCTTTGGTACCTACTTATGTTGAGAGTACTAATACTCTATTGGTTACCAGTGTATTGTTCTACCATGGTATTGAGATATATCGATTTATAAGTATAGTATGACTGCGACAAGAAATATAGCAGCCATGAGTTAGAGAGTCAGAATGCGTCAAGATTCTCTATTATGCTGACTGAAAACTGTTGAAACACAGTAAAGAGTTATAGCTTTGGTACCTATTTTAATTGAGAGTAGTAATACTCTATTGGTTAGCAGTGTATTTTTCTACCGTAGTACTGAGTTATATCGTTTTATAAGTATAGTATGACTGCGACAAGAAATAAGGCAGCCATGAATTTCAGAGTCAGAATGTGTCAAGATTCTCTATCATGCTGACTGAAAACTGTTGGAACACAGTATTATTATTTATTTATTTATTGATGTTTAAGGTCACATATTTATGCACAATGGCTAATCATGACCGTGACAGTTTGACGGGTAGAGGAAGCCGGAGTACCCGGAGAGAACCACCGAGCAACGACGAGCAGCTGCCAGCTCCCCAACATCGTAACTCCGCACTGCGGAACAGGCAGGGTTAGATTGGTTGAAGACAAGCGTACCATCGACGTGCAGTTCGCTTTAGTACACAGCGTCATCGTGCCCCCACACGGGCAATGGGGATGAAGTGTCTTGCCCAAGGACACAACGCGGTTGCCGCAGGTGGGATTCAAACCGAGGACCTCTCAGCTTGCAGCCTGCACCTCTACCTACTGAGCCACCGCGCTCCCGTTGGAACACAGTAAACAGCTGTAGCTTTGGTACCTATTTTAGTTGAGAGTACTAATACTCTATTGGTTACCAGTGTATTTTTCTACCGTGGTAATGAGTTTTATCGTTTTGTAAGTATACTATGACTGCGACAGGAAATAAGGCAGCCATGAGTTTGAGAGTCAGATGGGTCAAGATTCTCTAACATGTTGACTGAAAACTGTTGAAACACAGTAAACAGCTGTAGCTTTGGTACCTATTTCTGTTGAGAGTACTAATACTCTATTCATTACCAGGATATTTTTCAACAATGCTATTATGTTAGATCGGTTTATACGTATAGTATGACTGCGACAGGAAATAAGGCAGCCATGAGTTTGAGAGTCAGATGTGTCAAGATTCTCTATCATGCTGACTGAAAACTGCTGAAACACAGTAAACAGCTATACCATTGGTACCTATTTTTGTTGAGAGTACTAATACTCTATTGGTTACCAGTGTATTTTTCTAAAGTGGTATCGAGTTATATCGTTTTATAAGTATAGTATGACTGCGACAGGAAATAAGGCAGCCATGAGTTTGAGAGTCAGAATGTGTCAAGATTCTCTATCATGCTGACTGAAAACTGTTGAAACACAGTAAACAGCTGTAGCTTTGGTACCTATTTTTGTTGAGAGTACTAATACTCTATTGGTTACCAGTGTATTTTTGTACCATGGTATTGAGTTATTTCGTTTTATAACTATAGTATGACTGCGACAGAAAATAAGGCAGCCATGAATTTCAGAGCCAGAATGTGTCAAGATTCTCTATCATGCTGACTGAAAACTGTTGAAACACAGTGAACAGCTGTAGCTTTGGTACCTAGTTATGTTGAGAGTGCTAATACTCTATTGGTTAGCAGTGTATTTTTGTGCCATGGCAGTGAGTTATATCGTTTTATAAGTATAGTATGACTGCAACAGGAAATAAGGCAGCCATGAATTTCAGAGCCAGAATGTGTCAAGATTCTCTATCATGCTGACTGAAAACTGTTGAAACACAGTAAACAGCTGTAGCTTTGGTACCTATTTTTGTTTAGAGTACTAATACTCTATTGGTTACAAGTGTATTGTTCTACCGTGCTATTGAGATATATCGATTTATAAGTATAGTATGACTGCGACAGGAAATAAGGCAGCCATGAGTTTAAGAGTTAGAATGTGTCAAGATTCTCTATCATGCTGACTGAAAACTGTTGAAACACAGTGAACAGCTGTAGCTTTGGTACCTAGTTATGTTGAGAGTACTAATACTCTATTTGTTACCAGTGTATTTTTGTACCATGGTATTGAGTTATATCCTTTTATAAGTAGAGTATGACTGCGACAGGAAATAAAGCAGCCATGAGTTTGAGAGTCAGAAAAGAGGTGTCAAGATTCTCTATCATGCTGACTGAAAACAGAGGAAACACAGTAAACAGCTTTAGCTTTGGTACCTATTTTGTTTAGAGTACTAATACTCTATTCGTTACCAGGGTATTTTTCAAGAATGCTATCGTCTTATATCATTTTACAAGTATAGTATGACTGCGACAGGAAATAAGGCAGCCATGAGTTTGAGAGTCAGAATGTGTCAACATTCTCTATCATGCTGACTGAAAACTGTTGAAACACAGTGAACAGCTGTAGCTTTGGCACCTAGTTATGTTGATAGTACTAATACTCTATTGGTTACCAGTGTATTTTTGTGCCATGGTATTGAGTTATATCGTTTTATAAGTATAGTATGAATGCGACAGGAAATGAGGGAGCCATGAGTTTGAGAGTCAGAATGTGTCAACATTCTCTATCATGCTGACTGAAAAGTGTTGAAACACAGTAAACAGCTGTAGGTTTGGTACCTATTTTTGTTGAGAGTACTAATACTGCATTCATTACCAGAGTGTTTTTCAACAATGGTATTGTGTTATATTGTTTTATAAGTATACTATGACTGTGACAGGAAATAAGGCAGCCATGAATTTCAGAGTCAGAATGTGTCAAGATTATCTATCTATCACGCTGACTGAAAACACATTAAACAGATGTAGCTTTGGTACCAACATTTCTTGAGAGTACTAATACTCTATTCGTTACCAGGGTATTTTTCAACAATGGTATTGTGTTATATCGTTTTATAAGTACAGTATGACTGCGACAAGAAATAAGGCAGCCATGAATTTCAGAGTAAGAATGTTTCAAGATTCTCTATCATGCTGACTGAAAACTGTTGAAACACAGTAAACAGCTGTAGCTTTGGTATCTGAGTTGAGAGTACTAATACTCTATTGGTTACCAGTGTATTTTTCTACCGTGGTACTGAGTTATATCGTTTTCTAAGTATAGTATGACTGCGACAGGAAATAAGGCAGCCAAGAATTTCAGAGTCAGAAAGTGTCAAGATTCTCTATCATGCTGACTGAAAACTGTTGAAAAACAGTGAACAGCTGTAGCTTTGGTACCTATTTTTGTTGAGAGTACTAATACTCTATTGGTTACAAGTGTATTGTTCTACCGTGCTATTGAGATATATCGATTTATAAGTATAGTATGAATGCGACAGGAAATAAGGCAGCCATGAGTTTGAGAGTTAGAATGTGTCAAGATTCTCTATCATGCTGACTGAAAACTGTTGAAACACAGTGAACAGCTGTAGCTTTGTTACCTATTTTTGTTGAGAGTACTAATATTCTCTTCGTTACCAGGGTATTTTTCAACAATGGTATTGTGTTATATCATTTTATAAGTATAGTATGACTGCAACAAGAAATAACGCAGCCAAGACAAGAATTTTAGAGTTAGAATGTTTCAAGATTCTCTATCATGCTGACTGAAAACTGTTGAAACACAGTGAACAGCTGTAGCTTTGGTACCTACTTATGTTGAGAGTACTAATACTCTATTGGTTACCAGTGTATTGTTCTACCATGGTATTGAGATATATCGATTTATAAGTATAGTATGACTGCGACAAGAAATATAGCAGCCATGAGTTTGAGAGTCAGAATGTGTCAAGATTCTCTATCATGCTGACTGAAAACTGCTGGAACACAGTAAACAGCTGTAGCTTTGGTACCTATTTTAGTTGAGAGTACTAATACTCTATTGGTTAGCAGTGTATTTTTCTACCGTGGTATTGAGTTATATCGTTTTGTAAGTATGGTATGACAGCGACAGGAAATAAGGTAGACATGAGTTTGAGAGTTAGAAAGTGTCAAGATTCTCTATCATGCTGACTGAAAACTGTGGAAACACAGTGAACAGCTGTAGCTTTGGTACCTAGCTATGTTGAGAGTACTAATACTCTAATGGCTACCAGTGTATTTTTCTACCGTAGTACTGAGTTATATCGTTTTATAAGTATAGTATGACTGCGACGGGAAATAAGGCAGCCATGAATTTCAGAGTCAGATTGTGTCAAGATTCTCTATCATCCTGACTGAAAACTGTTGAAACACAGAAAAAAGCTGTAGCTTTGCCACCTATTTTTGTTGAGAGTACTAATATTCTCTTCGGTACCAGGGTATTTTTCAACAATGGTATTATGTTATATCGTTTTATAAGTATAGTATGACTGCGACAAAAAATAAGGCAGCCAAGACAAGAATTTTAGAGTGAGAAGGTGTCAAGATTCTCTATCATGCTGACTGAAAACTATTGAAACACAGTGAACAGCTGTAGCTTTGTACCTACTTTTGTTGAGCGTACTAATAGTCTATTGGCTACCAGTGTATTTTTGTACCATGGTATTGAGCTATTTCGTTTTACAACTATAGCATGACTGCGACAGGAAATAAGGCAGCCATAAATATGAGATTCACAATATGTCAAGATTCTCTCTCATGTTGACTGAAAACTGTTGAAACACAGTAAACAGCTGTAGCTTTGGTACCTATTTTTGTTGAGAGTACTAATACTCTATTCGTTACCAGGATATTTTTCAACAATGCTATTGTGTTAGATCAGTTTATGCGTATAGCATGACTGTGACAGGAAATAAGGCAGCCATGAGTTTGAGAGTCAGATGTGTCAAGATTCTCTACCATGCTGACTGAAAACTGCCTAAACACAGTAAACAGCTGTAGCTTTGGTACCTATTTTTGTTGAGAGTACTAATACTCTATTGGTTACCAGTGTATTTTTCTAGTGTGGTATCAAGTTATATCGTTTTATAAGTATAGTATGACTGCGACTGGAAATATGGCAGTCATGAGTTTGAGAGTCAGAATGTGTCAAGATTCTCTATCATGTTGACTGAAAACTGTTGAAACACAGTAAACAGCTGTAGCTTTGGTACCAAATTTTGTTGAGAGTACTAATACTCTATTCGTTACCAGGATATTTTTCAACAATGCTATTGTGTTAAATCGGTTTATACGTAGAGTATGACTGCGACAGGAAATAAGGCAGCCATGAGTTTGAGAGTCTGATGTGTCAAGATTCTCTATCATGCTGACTGAAAACAGAGGAAACACAGTAAACAGCTTTAGCTTTGGTACCTATTTTGTTTAGAGTACTAATACTCTATTCGTTACCAGGGTATTTTTCAAGAATGCTATCGTGTTATATCATTTTACAAGTATAGTATGACAGCGACAGGAAATAAGGCAGCCATGAGTTTGAGAGTCAGACTGTGTCAAGATTCTCTATCATGTTGACTGAAAACTGTTGAAACACAGTAAACAGCTGTAGCTTTGGTACCTATTTTTGTTGAGAGTACTAATACTCTATTCGTTACCAGGATATTTTTCAACAATGCTATTGTGTTAGATCGGTTTATACGTATGGTATGACTGCGACAGGAAATAAGGCAGCCATGAGTTTGAGAGTCAGATGTGACAAGATTCCCTATCATGCTGACTGAAAACAGAGGAAACACAGTAAACAGCTTTAGCTTTGGTACCTATTTTGTTTAGAGTACTAATACTCTATTCGTTACCAGGGTATTTTTCAAGAATGCTATCGTGTTATATCATTTTACAAGTATAGTATGACAGCGACAGGAAATAAGGTAGACATGAGTTTGAGAGTCAGAATGTGTCAAGATTCTCTATCATGCTGACTGAAAACTGTGGAAACACAGTGAACAGCTGTAGCTTTGGTACCTAGTTATGTTGAGAGTACTAATACTCTATTTGGTTACCAGTGTATTTTTGTGCCATGGTAGTGAGTAATATCGTTTTATAAGTATAGTATGACTGCGACAGGAAGTAAGGCAGCCATGAATTTCAGAGCCAGAATGTGTCAAGATTCTCTATCATGCTGACTGAAAACTGTTGAAACACAGTAAACAGCTGTAGCTTTGGTACCTATTTTTGTTGAGAGTACTAATACTCTATTGGTTACCAGTGTATTTTTCTACCGTAGTACTGAGTTATATCGTTTTATAAGTACAGTACGACTGCGACAGGAAATAAGGCAGCCATGAATTTCAGAGTCAGAATGTGTCAAGATTCTCTATCATGCTGACTGAAAACTGTTGAAAGACAGTAAACAGCTGTAGTTTTGGTACCTATTTTTGTTGAGACTACTAATACTCTATTGGTTATCAGTGTATTTTTCTACAGTAATACTGTTATTTATTTATTGATGTTTAAGGTCACATATTTATGCGCAATGCCTAATCATGACCGTGACAGTTTTCCAGGTGGAGGAAGCCGGTGTACGTGGAGAGAACCACCGAGCAACGACGAGCGCGGTAGTACTGAGTTATATCGTTTTATAAGTATAGTATGACTGCGACAGGAAATAAGGCAGCCATGAGTCTGAGAGTCAGAATTTGTCAAGATTCTCTATCAAGCTGACTGAAAATTGTTGAAACACAGTAAACAGCTGTAGCTTTGGTACCTATTTTTGTTGAGAGTACTAATACTCTATTCGTTACCAGGGTATTTTTCAACCGTGATATTGAGTTATATCGTTTTATAAGTATAGTATGACTGCGACAGGAAATGAGGCAGCCATTAATTTCAGAGTCAGAATATGTCAAGATTCTCTATCATGCTGACTGAAAACTGTTGAAACACAGTAAACAGCTGTAGCTTTGGCACCTATTTTTGTTGAGAGTACTAATACTCTATTGGTTACCAGTGTATTTTTGTGACATGGTATTGAGTTAAATCGTTTTATAAGTATAGTATGACAGCGACAGGAAATAAGGCAGCCATGAGTTTGAGAGTCAGAATGTGTCAAGATTCTCTATCATGCTGACTGAAAACCGTTGAAACACAGTAAACAGCTGTAGCTTTGGTACCTATTTTTGTTGAGAGTACTAATACTCTATTGGTTACCAGTGTATTTTTCTTCCATAGTACTGAGTTATATCGTTTTATAAGAAAAGGATGACTGCGGCAGGAAATAAGGCAGCCATGAATTTCAGAGTCAGAAAGTGTCAAGATTCTCTATCATGCTGACTGAAAACTGTTGAAACACAGTGAACAGCTGTAGCTTTGGTATCTAGTTGTGTTGAGAGTACTAATACTCTATTAGTTACCAGTGTATTTTTGTGCCATGGTACTGAGTTTTATCGTTTTATAAGTATAGTATGACTATGACAGGAAAGAAGGCAGCCATGAGTTTGAGAGTCAGAATGTGTCAAGATTCTCTATCATGCTGACTGAAAACTGTTGTAACACAGTAAACAGCTGTAGCTTTGGTACCTATTTTTGTTGAGAGTACTAATACTCTATTTTCGTTACCAGCGTATTTTTCAACAATGCTATTGTGTTATATCGGTTTATACGTATAGTATGACTGCGACAAGAAATAAAGCAGCAAAGACAAGAATTTTAGAGTTAGAATGTGTCAAGATTCTCTATCATGCTGACTGAAAACTGTTGAAACACAGTGAACAGCTGTAGCTTTGGTACCTACTTATGTTGAGAGTACTAATACTCTATTGGTTACCAGTGTATTTTTCTACTGTGGTATTGAGTAATATTGTTTTATAAGTATAGTATGACTGCGACAGGAAATAAGGCAGCCATGAATTTCAGAGTCAGAATGTGTCAAGATTCTCTATCATGCTGACTGAAAACTGTTGAAACACAGTAAACAGATGTAGCTTAGCTTTGGTACCTGTTTTTGTTGAGAGTACTAATACTCTATTGGTTACCAGTGCATTTTTCTACCATAGTACTGAGTTATATCATTTCATAAGTGTAGTATGACTGCGACAGAAAATAAGGCAGCCATGAATTTTAGAGTCAGAATGTGTCAAGATTCTCTATCATGCTGACTGAAAACTGTTGAAACACAGTGAACAGCTGTAGCTTTGGTACCTAGTAATGTAGAGAGTACTAATACTCTATTTGTTACCAGTGTATTTTTCTACGGTAATTCTGTTATTTATTTATTGATGTTTATGGTCACATATTTATGCACAATGGCTAATCATGACCGTGACAGTTTTCCCGGTGGAGGAAGCCGGAGTACCCGGAGAGAACCATCGAGCAACGACGGGCGCAGTAGTACTGAGTTATATCGTTTTATAAGTATAGTATGACTGCGACAGGAAATAAGGCAGCCATGAGTTTGAGAGTCAGAATCTGTCAAGATTCTCTATCAAGCTGACTGAAAACTGTTGAAACACAGTAAACAGCTGTAGCTTTGGTACCTATTTTTGTTGAGAGGACTAATACTCTATTCGTTACCAGGGTATTTTTCTAGGGCAGCCATGAATTTCAGTGTCAGAATGTTTCAAGATTCTCTATCATGCGGACTGAAAACTGTTGAAACACAGTAAACAGCTGTAGCTTTGGTACCTGACTGAGTTGAGAGTACTAATACTCTATTGGTTATCAGTGTATTTTTCTACCGTGGTACTGAGTTATATCGTTTTGTAAGTATAGTATGACTGCGACAGGAAATAAGGCAGCCAAGAATTTCAGAGTCAGAAAGTGTCAAGATTATCTATCACGCTGACAGAAAACTGTTGAAACACAGTGAACAGCTGTAGCTTTGGTACATATTTTTGTTGAGAGTACTAATATTCTCTTCATTACCAGGGTATTTTTCAACAATGGTATTGTGTTATATCATTTTCTAAGTATAGTACGACTGCGACAAGAAATAAGGCAGCCAAGACAAGAATTTCAGTGTCAGAATGTTTCAAGATTCTCTATCATGCTGACTGAAAAATGTTGAAACACAGTAAACAGCTGTAGCTTTGGTACCTATTTTTGTTGAGAGTACTAATACTCTATTGGTTACCAGTGTATTTTTGTACCATGGTATTGAGTTATTTCGTTTTATAACTATAGTATGACTGCGACAGAAAATAATGCAGCCATGAATTTCAGAGCCAGAATGTGTCAAGATTCTCTATCATGCTGACTGAAAACTGTTGAAACACAGTGAACAGCTGTAGCTTTGGTACCTAGTTATGTTGAGAGTACTAATACTCTATTGGTTACCAGTGTATTGTTCTACCATGGTATTGAGATATATCGATTTATATGTATAGTATGACTGCAACAAGAAATAAAGCAGCCATGAGTTTGAGAGTCAGAATGTGTCAAGATTCTCTATCATGCTGACTGAAAACTGTTGAAACACAGTAAACAGCTGTAGCTTTGGTACCTATTTTTGTTGAGAGTACTAATACTCTATTCGTTACCAGGGTATTTTACTTCCGTGATATTGAGTTATATCGTTTTATAAGTACAGTATGACTGCGACAGGAAATGAGGCAGCCATGAATTTCAGAGTCAGAATATGTCAAGATTCTCTAGCATGCTGACTGAAAACTGTTGAAACACAGTAAACAGCTGTAGCTTTGGTACCTATTTTGGTTGAGAGTACTAATACTCTATTGGTTACCAGTGTATTTTTCTACCGTGGTATTGAGTTATATCGTTTTGTAAGTATAGTATGACTGCAACAGGAAATAAGGTAGACATGAGTTTGAGAGTCAGAATGTGTCAACATTCTCTATCATGCTGACTGAAAACTGCGGAAACACAGTCAACAGCTGTAGCTATGGGACCTAGTTATGTTGAGAGTACTAATACTCTATTGGTTACCAGTGTATTTTTGTGACATGGTATTGAGTTAAATCGTTTTATAAGTATAGTATGACAGCGACAGGAAATAAGGCAGCCATGAGTTTGAGAGTCAGAATGTGTCACGATTCTCTATCATGCTGACTGAAAACCGTTGAAACACAGCAAACAGCTGTAG
Source organism: Pictodentalium vernedei (assembly GCA_031216915.1). NCBI lineage: Eukaryota > Metazoa > Mollusca > Scaphopoda > Dentaliida > Dentaliidae > Pictodentalium > Pictodentalium vernedei. The sequence goes on along the minus strand of CM062296.1, from coordinate 459,170,753 downwards.
TTTTGGTACTTATTTTTGTTGAGAGTACTAATACTCTATTGGTTACCAGTGTATTTTTCTACCGTAGTACTGAGATATCATTTTATAAGAAAAGGATGACTGCGACAGGAAATAAGGCAGCCAGGAATTTCAGAGTCATAATGTGTCAAGATTCTCTATCATGCTGACTGAAAACTGTTGAAACACAGTGAACAGCTTTGGTACCTACTCTTGTTGAGCGTACTAATACTCTAATGGCTACCAGTGTATTTTTGTACCATGGTATTGAGCTATTTCGTTTAACAACTATAGCATGACTGCGACAGGAAATAAGGCAGCCATAAATATGAGATTCAGAATGTGTCAAGATTCTCTATCATGCTGACTGAGAACTGTTAAAACACAGTGAACAGCGGTAGCTTTGGTACCTATTTTTGTTGAGAGTACTAATACTCTATTGGCTACAAGTGCATTGTTCTACCGTGCTATTGAGATATATCAATTTATAAGTATAGTATGACTGTGACAGGAAATAAGGCAGCCATGAGTTTGGGAGTCAGAATGTGTCAAGATTCTCTATCATGTTGACTGAAAACTGTTGAAACACAGTAAACAGCTGTAGCTTTGCTACCTATTTTTGTTGAGAGTACTAATACTCTATTCGTGACCAGGGTATTTTTCAACAATGCTATTGTGTTATATAGGTAAGTACATATAGTATGACTGTGAGAAGAAATAATACTCTATTGGTTACCAGTGTATTTTTCTACCGTAGTACTGAGATATCATTTTATAAGAAAAGGATGACTGCGACAGGAAATAAGGCAGCCAGGAATTTCAGAGTCATAATGTGTCAAGATTCTCTATCATGCTGACTGAAAACTGTTGAAACACAGTGAACAGCTTTGGTACCTACTCTTGTTGAGCGTACTAATACTCTATTGGCTGCCAGTGTATTTTTGTACCATGGTATTGAGCGATTTCGTTTTACAACTATAGTATGACTGCGACAGGAAATAAGGCAGCCATAAATATGAGAGTCAGACTGTGTCATGATTCTCTATCATGCTGAATGAGAACTGTTAAAACACAGTGAACAGCTGTAGCTTTGGTACCTATTTTTGTTGAGAGTACAATACTCTATTGGTTACAAGTGTATTGTTCTACCGTGCTATTGAGATATATCGATTTATAAGTATAGTATGACTGCGACAGGAAATAAGCCAGCCATGAGTTTGAGAGTTAAAATGTGTCAAGATTCTCTATCATGTTGACTGAAAACTGTTGAAACACAGTAAACCGCTGTGGCTTTGGTACCTATTTTTGTTGAGATTACTAATACTCTATTCGTTACCAGGGTATTTTTCAACAATGCCATTGTGTTATATCGGTTTATACATATAGTATGACTGCGAAAAGAAATAAGGCAGGCAAGACAAGAATTTTAGAGTCAGAATGTGTCAAGATTCTCTATCATGCCGACTGAAAACTGTTGAAACACAGTGAACAGCTGTAGCTTTGGTACCTACTTATGTTGAGAGTACTAATACTCTATTGGTTACCAGTGTATTGTTCTACCATGGTATTGAGATACATCGATTTATAAGTATAGTATGACTGCGACAAGAAATATAGCAGCCATGAGTTTGAGAGTCAGAATGTGTCAAGATTCTCTATCATGCTGACTGAAAACTGTTGAAACACAGTAAACAGTTGTAGCTTTGGTACCTATTTTAGTTGAGAGTAGTAATACTCTATTGGTTGGCATTGTATTTTTCTACCGTGGTATTGAGTTGTATCGTTTTGTAAGTATGGTATGACAGCGACAGGAAATAAGGTAGAAATGAGTTTGACAGTCAGAATGTGTCAAGATTCTCTATCATGCTGACTGAAAACTGTGGAAACACAGTGAACAGCTGTAGCTTTGGTACCTAGTTATGTTGAGAGTACTAATACTCTATTGGTTACCAGTGTATTCTTATGCCATGGTAGTGAGTAGTATCGTTTTATAAGTATAGTATGACTGCGACAGGAAATAAGGCAGCCATGAGTTTGAGAGTCAGAATGTGTCAAGATTCTCTATCATGCTGACTGAAAACTGTTGAAACACAGTAAACAGCTGTAGCTTTGGTACCTATTTTTGTTGACAGTACTAATACTCTATTGGTTACCAGTGTATTTTTCCTACCGTAGTACTGAGTTATATCGTTTTATAAGAAAAGTATGACTGCGACAGAAAATAAGGCAGCCATGAATTTCAGAGTCAGAATGTATCAAGATTCTCTATCATGCTAACTGAAAACTGTTGAAACACAGTGAACAGCTGTAGCTTTGGTACCTAGTTATGTTGAGAGTACTAATACTTTAATGGTTACCAGTGTATTTTTCTATCGTAGTACTGAGTTATATCGTTTTATAAGTACAGTACGACTGCGACAGGAAATAAGGCAGCCATCAATTTCAGAGTCAGAATGTGTCAAGATTCTCTATCATGCTGACTGAAAACTGTTGAAACACAGTGAACAGCTGTAGCTTTGGTACCTACTTATGTTGAGACTACTAATACTCTATTCGTGACCAGTGTATTGTTCTACCATGGTATTGAGATATATCGATTTATATGTATAGTATGACTGCAACAAGAAATAAAGCAGCCATAAGTTTGAGAGTCAGAATGTGTCAAGATTCTCTATCATGCTGACTGAAAACTGTTGAAACACAGTAAACAGCTGTAGCTTTGGTACCTATTTTAGTTGAGAGTACTAATACTCTATTGGTTACCAGTGTATTTTTCTACCGTGGTATAGAATTATATCGTTTTGTAAGTATAGCATGACTGCAACAGGAAATAAGGTAGACATGAGTTTGAGAGTCAGAATGTGTCAAGATTCTCTATCATGCTGACCGAAAACTGTGGAAACACAGTGAACAGCTGTAGCTTTGGGACGTAGTTATTTTGAGAGTACTAATACTCTATTGGTTACCAGTGTATTTTTGTGAAACAGTATTGAGTTATATCGTTTTATAAGTATAGTATGACAGCGACAGGAAATAAGGCAGCCATGAGTTTGAGAGTCAGAAAGTGTCAAGATTCTCTATCATGCTGACTGAAAACTGTTGAAACACAGCGAACAGCTGTAGCTTTGGTACCTACTTATGTTGAGAGTACTAATAATCTATTGGTTACCAGTGTATTTTTGTGCCATGGCAGTGAGTTATATCGTTTTATAAGTATAGTATGACTGCGACAGGAAATAAGGCAGCCATGAGTTTGAGAGCCAGAATGTGTCAAGATTCTCTATCATGCTGACTGAAAACTGTTGAAACACAGTAAACAACTGCAGCTTTGGTACCCATTTTTGTTGAGAGTACTAATACTCTATTGGTCACCACTGTAATTTTCTACCATAGTACTGAGTTATATCGTTTCATAAGTATAGTATGACTGCGACAGAAAATAAGGCAGCGATGAATTTCAGAGTCAGAATGGGTCAAGATTCTCTATCATGCTGACTGAAAATTGTTGAAACACAGTAAACAGCTGTAGCTTTGGTACCTATTTTTGTTGGGAGAACTAATACTCTATTGGTTACCAGTGTATTTTTCTACCGTAGTACTGAGTTATATCGTTTTATAAGAAAAGGATGACTGCGACAGGAAATAAGGCAGCCATTTATTTCAGAGTCAGAATGTTATAAGATTCTCTATTATGCTGACTGAAAACTGTTGAAACACAGTGAACAGCTGTAGCTTTGGTACCTAGTTATGTTGAGAGTACTAATACTCTAATGGTTACCAGTGTATTTTTCTACCGTAGTACTGAGTTATATCGTTTTATAAGTATAGTATGACTGCGCAGGAAATAAGGCAGCCATGAATTTCAGAGTCAGAATGTGTCAAGATTCTCTATCATGCTGACCAAAAACTGTTGGAACACAGTAAACAGCTGTAGCTTTGGTACCTATTTTAGTTGAGAGTACTAATACTCTATTCGTTACCAGGATATTTTTCAACAATGCTATTGTGTTAGATCGGTTTATACGTATAGTATGACTGCGACAGGAAATAAGGCAGCCATGAGTTTGAAAGTCAGATGTGTCAAGATTCTCTATCATGCTGATTGAAAACTGTTGAAACACGGTAAACAGCTGTAGCATTGGTACCTATTTTTGTTGAGAGTACTAATACTCTATTGGTTACCAGTGTATTGTTCTAAAGTGGTATCGAGTTATATCGTTTTATAAGTATAGTATGACTGCGACAGGAAATAAGGCAGCCATGAGTTTGAGAGTCAGAATGTGTCAAGATTCTCTATCATGCTGACTGAAAACTGTTGAAACACAGTAAACAGCTGTAGCTTTGGTACCTATTTTTGTTGAGAGTACTAATACTCTATTGGTTACCAGTGTATTTTTGTACCATGGTATTGAGTTATTTCGTTTTATAACTATAGTATGACTGCGACAGAAAATAAGGCAGCCATGAATTTCAGAGCCAGAATGTGTCAAGATTCTCTATCATGCTGACTGAAAACTGTTGAAACACAGTGAACAGCTGTAGCTTTGGTACCTAGTTATGTTGAGAGTACTAATAATCTATTGGTTACCAGTGTATTTTTGTGCCATGGCAGTGAGTTATATCGTTTTATAAGTATAGTATGACTGCGACAGGAAATAAGGCAGCCATGAGTTTGAGAGCCAGAGAGTGTCAAGATTCTCTATCATGCTGACTGAAAACTGTTGAAACACAGAAGAAAGCTGTAGCTTTGCCACCTATTTTTGTTGAGAGTACTAATATTCTCTTCGGTACCAAGGTATTTTTCAACAATGGTATTGTGTTATATCGTTTTATAAGTATAGTATGACTGCGACAAGAAATAAGGAAGCCAGGACAAGAATTTTGGAGTTAGAATGTGTGAAGATTCTCTATCATGCTGACTGAAAACTGTTGAAACACAGTGAACAGCTGTAGCTTTGTACCTACTTTTGTTGAGCGTACTAATACTCTAATGGCTACCAGTGTATTTATGTACCATGGTATTGAGCTATTTCGTTTAACAACTATAGCATGACTGCGACAGGAAATAAGGCAGCCATAAATATGAGATTCAGAATGCGTCAAGATTCTCTATCATGCTGACTGAGAACTGTTAAAACACAGTGAACAGCGGTAGCTTTGGTACCTATTTTTGTTGAGAGTACTAATACTCTATTGGCTACAAGTGCATTGTTCTACCGTGCTATTGAGATATATCAATTTATAAGTATAGTATGACTGTGACAGGAAATAAGGCAGCCATGAGTTTGGGAGTCCGAATGTGTCAAGATTCTCTATCATGTTGACTGAAAACTGTTGAAACACAGTAAACAGCTGTAGCTTTGCTACCTATTTTTGTTGAGAGTACTAATACTCTATTCGTGACCAGGGTATTTTTCAACAATGCTATTGTGTTATATAGGTACGTACATATAGTATGACTGTGAGAAGAAATAAGGCAGCCAAGACAAGAATTTTAGAGTCAGAATATGTCAAGATTCTCTATCATGCTGACTGAAAACTGTTGAAACACAGTGAACAGCTGTAGCTTTTGTACCTACTTATGTTGAGAGTACTAATACTCTATTGGTTACCAGTGTATTTTTCTACCGTGGTATTGAATTATATCGTTTTGTAAGTATAGTATGACAGCAACAGGAAATAAGGTAGACATGAGTTGAGAGTCAGAATGTGTCAAGATTCTCTATCATACTGACTGAAAACTGTGGAAACACAGTCAACAGCAGTACCTTTGGGACCTAGTTATGTTGAGAGTAATAATACTCTATTGGTTACCAGTGTATTTTTGTGCCATGGTAGTGAGTAATATCGTTTTATAAGTATAGTATGACTGCGACAGGAAATAAGGCAGCCATGAGTTTGAGAGTCAGAATGTGTCAAGATTCTCTATCATGCTGACTGAAAACTGTTGAAACACAGTAAACAGCTGTAGCTTTGGTACCTATTTTTGTTGAGAGTACTAATACTCTATTGGTTACCAGTGTATTTTTCTACCGTAGTACTGAGTTATATCGTTTTATAAGAAAAGTATGACTGCGACAGAAAATAAGGCAGCCATGAATTTCAGAGTCAGAATGTATCAAGATTCTCTATCATGCTGACTGAAAACTGTTGAAACACAGTGAACAGCTGTAGCTTTGGTACCTAGTTATGTTGAGAGTACTAATACTTTAATGGTTACCAGTGTATTTTTCTATCGTAGTACTGAGTTATATCGTTTTATAAGTACAGTACGACTGCGACAGGAAATAAGGCAGCCATGAATTTCAGAGTCAGAATGTGTCAAGATTCTCTATCATGCTGACTGAAAACTGTTGAAACACAGTAAACAGCTGTAGCTTTGGTACCTATTTTTGTTGGGAGAACTAATACTCTATTGGTTACCAGTGTATTTTTCTACCGTAGTACTGAGTTATATCGTTTTATAAGAAAAGGATGACTGCGACAGGAAATAAGGCAGCCATTTATTTCAGAGTCAGAATGTTATAAGATTCTCTATTATGCTGACTGAAAACTGTTGAAACACAGTGAACAGCTGTAGCTTGGGTACCTAGTTATGTTGAGAGTACTAATACTCTAATGGTTACCAGTGTATTTTTCTACCGTAGTACTGAGTTATATCGTTTTATAAGTATAGTATGACTGCGCAGGAAATAAGGCAGCCATGAATTTCAGAGTCAGAATGTGTCAAGATTCTCTATCATGCTGACCGAAAACTGTTGGAACATAGTAAACAGCTGTAGCTTTGGTACCTATTTTAGTTGAGAGTACTAATACTCTATTCGTTACCAGGATATTTTTCAACAATGCTATTGTGTTAGATCGGTTTATACGTATAGTATGCCTGCGACAGGAAATAAGGCAGCCATGAGTTTGAAAGTCAGATGTGTCAAGATTCTCTATCATGCTGATTGAAAACTGTTGAAACACAGAAAACAGCTGTAGCATTGGTACCTATTTTTGTTGAGAGTACTAATACTCTATTGGTTACCAGTGTATTGTTCTAAAGTGGTATCGAGTTATATCGTTTTAGAAGTATAGTATGACTGCGACAGGAAATAAGGCAGCCATGAGTTTGAGAGTCAGAATGTGTCAAGATTCTCTATCATGCTGACTGAAAACTGTTGAAACACACTAAACAGCTGTAGCTTTGGTACCTATTTTTGTTGAGAGTACTAATACTCTATTGGTTATCAGTGTAATTTTGTACCATGGTATTGAGTTATTTCGTTTTATAACTATAGTATGACTGCGACAGAAAATAAGGCAGCCATGAATTTCAGAGCCAGAATGTGTCAAGATTCTCTATCATGCTGACTGAAAACTGTTGAAACACAGTGAACAGCTGTAGCTTTGGTACCTAGTTATGTTGAGAGTACTAATAATCTATTGGTTACCAGTGTATTTTTGTGCCATGGCAGTGAGTTATATCGTTGTATAAGTATAGTTGACTGCGACAGGAAATAAGGCAGCCATGAGTTTGAGAGCCGGAGAGTGTCAAGATTCTCTATCATGCTGACTGAAAACTGTTGAAACACAGAAGAAAGCTGTAGCTTTGCCACCTATTTTTGTTGAGAGTACTAATATTCTCTTCGGTACCAAGGTATTTTTCAACAATGGTATTGTGTTATATCGTTTTATAAGTATAGTATGACTGCGACAAGAAATAAGGAAGCCAGGACAAGAATTTTGGAGTTAGAATGTGTGAAGATTCTCTATCATGCTGACTGAAAACTGTTGAAACACAGTGAACAGCTGTAGCTTTGTACCTACTTTTGTTGAGCGTACTAATACTCTAATGGCTACCAGTGTATTTTTGTACCATGGTATTGAGCTATTTCGTTTAACAACTATAGCATGACTGCGACAGGAAATAAGGCAGCCATAAATATGAGATTCAGAATGTGTCAAGATTCTCTATCATGCTGACTGAGAACTGTTAAAACACAGTGAACAGCGGTAGCTTTGGTACCTATTTTTGTTGAGAGTACTAATACTCTATTGGCTACAAGTGCATTGTTCTACCGTGCTATTGAGATATATCAATTTATAAGTATAGTATGACTGTGACAGGAAATAAGGCAGCCATGAGTTTGAGAGTCAGAATGTGTCAAGATTCTCTATCATGTTGACTGAAAACTGTTGAAACACAGTAAACAGCTGTAGCTTTGCTACCTATTTTTGTTGAGAGTACTAATACTCTATTCGTGACCAGGGTATTTTTCAACAATGCTATTGTGTTATATAGGTACGTACATATAGTATGACTGTGAGAAGAAATAAGGCAGCCAAGACAAGAATTTTAGAGTCAGAATATGTCAAGATTCTCTATCATGCTGACTGAAAACTGTTGAAACACAGTGAACAGCTGAAGCTTTTGTACCTACTTATGTTGAGAGTACTAATACTCTATTGGTTACCAGTGTATTTTTCTACCGTGGTATTGAATTATATCGTTTTGTAAGTATAGTATGACTGCAACTGGAAATAAGGTAGACATGAGTTGAGAGTGAGAATGTGTCAAGATTCTCTATCATGCTGACTGAAAACTGTGGAAACACAGTCAACAGCAGTAGCTTTGGGACCTAGTTATGTTGAGAGTAATAATACTCTATTGGTTACCAGTGCATTTTTGTGCCATGGTAGTGAGTAATATCGTTTTATAAGTATAGTATGACTGCGACAGGAAATAAGGCAGCCATGAGTTTGAGAGTCAGAATGTGTCAAGATTCTCTATCATGCTGACTGAAAACTGTTGAAACACAGTAAACAGCTGTAGCTTTGGTACCTATTTTTGTTGAGAGTACTAATACTCTATTGGTTACCAGTGTATTTTTCTACCGTAGTACTGAGTTATATCGTTTTATAAGAAAAGTATGACTGCGACAGAAAATAAGGCAGCCATGAATTTCAGAGTCAGAATGTATCAAGATTCTCTATCATGCTGACTGAAAACTGTTGAAACACAGTGAACAGCTGTAGCTTTGGTACCTAGTTATGTTGAGAGTACTAATACTTTAATGGTTACCAGTGTATTTTTCTATCGTAGTACTGAGTTATATCGTTTTATAAGAAAAGTATGACTGCGACAGAAAATAAGGCAGCCATGAGTTTGAGAGCCAGAATGTGTCAAGATTCTCTATCATGCTGACTGAAAACTGTTGAAACACAGAAGAAAGCTGTAGCTTTGCCACCTATTTTTGTTGAGAGTACTAATATTCTCTTCGGTACCAAGGTATTTTTCAACAATGGTATTGTGTTATATCGTTTTATAAGTATAGTATGACTGCGACAAGAAATAAGGAAGCCAGGACAAGAATTTTGGAGTTAGAATGTGTGAAGATTCTCTATCATGCTGACTGAAAACTGTTGAAACACAGTGAACAGCTGTAGCTTTGTACCTACTTTTGTTGAGCGTACTAATACTCTAATGGCTACCAGTGTATTTTTGTACCATGGTATTGAGCTATTTCGTTTAACAACTATAGCATGACTGCGTCAGGAAATAAGGCAGCCATAAATATGAGATTCAGAATGTGTCAAGATTCTCTATCATGCTGACTGAGAACTGTTAAAACACAGTGAACAGCGGTAGCTTTGGTACCTAGTTATGTTGAGAGTACTAATACTTTAATGGTTACCAGTGTATTTTTCTATCGTAGTACTGAGTTATATCGTTTTATAAGTACAGTACGACTGCGACAGGAAATAAGGCAGCCATCAATTTCAGAGTCAGAATGTGTCAAGATTCTCTATCATGCTGACTGAAAACTTTTGAAACACAGTGAACAGCTGTAGCTTTGGTACCTACTTATGTTGAGACTACTAATACTCTATTCGTGACCAGTGTATTGTTCTACCATGGTATTGAGATATATCGATTTATATGTATAGTATGACTGCAACAAGAAATAAAGCAGCCATAAGTTTGAGAGTCAGAATGTGTCAAGATTGTCTATCATGCTGATTGAAAACTGTTGAAACACAGTAAACAGCTGTAGCTTTGGTACCTATTTTAGTTGAGAATACTAATACTCTATTGGTTACCAGGGTATTTTTCTACCGTGGTATTGAATTATATCGTTTTGTAAGTATAGCATGACTGCAACAGGAAATAAGGTAGACATGAGTTTGAGAGTCAGAATGTGTCAAGATTCTCTATCATGCTGACAGAAAACTGTGGAAACACAGTGAACAGCTGTAGCTTTGGGACCTAGTTATTTTGAGAGTACTAATACTCTATTGGTTACCAGTGTATTTTTGTGAAACAGTATTGAGTTATATCGTTTTATAAGTATAGTATGACAGCGACAGGAAATAAGGCAGCCATGAGTTTGAGAGTCAGAAAGTGTCAAGATTCTCTATCATGCTGACTGAAAACTGTTGAAACACAGCGAACAGCTGTAGCTTTGGTACCTACTTATGTTGAGAGTACTAATACTCTATTGGTTACCAGTGTATTTTTGTACCATGATATTGAGTTATTTCGTTTTATAACTATAGTATGACTGCGACAGGAAATAAGGCAGCCATGAATTTCAGAGTCAGAATGTGTCAAGATTCTCTATCATACTGACTGAAAACTGTTGAAACACAGTAAACAACTGCAGCTTTGGTACCCATTTTTGTTGAGAGTACTAATACTCTATTGGTTACCACTGTAATTTTCTACCATAGTACTGAGTTACATCGTTTCATAAGTATAGTATGACTGTGACAGAAAATAAGGCAGCCATGAATTTCAGAGTCAGAATGGGTCAAGATTCTCTATCATGCTGACTGAAAACTGTTGAAACACAGTAAACAGCTGCAGCTTTGGTACCCATTTTTGTTGAGAGTACTAATACTCTATTGGCTACCACTGTAATTTTCTACCATAGTACTGAGTTATATCATTTTATAAGTATAGTAAGACTGCGACAGGAAATAAGGCAGCCATGAGTTTGAGAGCCAGAATGTGTCAAGATTCTCTATCATGCTGACTGAAAACTGTTGAAACACAGAAGAAAGCTGTAGCTTTGCCACCTAATTTTGTTGAGAGTACTAATATTCTCTTCGGTACCAAGGTATTTTTCAACAATGGTATTGTGTTATATCGTTTTATAAGTATAGTATGACTGCGACAAGAAATAAGGAAGCCAGGACAAGAATTTTGGAGTTAGAATGTGTGAAGATTCTCTATCATGCTGACTGAAAACTGTTGAAACACAGTGAACAGCTGTAGCTTTGTACCTACTTTTGTTGAGCGTACTAATACTCTAATGGCTACCAGTGTATTTTTGTACCATGGTATTGAGCTATTTCGTTTAACAACTATAGCATGACTGCGACAGGAAATAAGGCAGCCATAAATATGAGATTCAGAATGTGTCAAGATTCTCTATCATGCTGACTGAGAACTGTTAAAACACAGTGAACAGCGGTAGCTTTGGTACCTATTTTTGTTGAGAGTACTAATACTCTATTGGCTACAAGTGCATTGTTCTACCGTGCTATTGAGATATATCAATTTATAAGTATAGTATGACTGTGACAGGAAATAAGGCAGCCATGAGTTTGAGAGTCAGAATGTGTCAAGATTCTCTATCATGTTGACTGAAAACTGTTGAAACACAGTAAACAGCTGTAGCTTTGCTACCTATTTTTGTTGAGAGTACTAATACTCTATTCGTGACCAGGGTATTTTTCAACAATGCTATTGTGTTATATAGGTACGTACATATAGTATGACTGTGAGAAGAAATAAGGCAGCCAAGACAAGAATTTTAGAGTCAGAATATGTCAAGATTCTCTATCATGCTGACTGAAAACTGTTGAAACACAGTGAACAGCTGAAGCTTTTGTACCTACTTATGTTGAGAGTACTAATACTCTATTGGTTACCAGTGTATTTTTCTACCGTGGTATTGAATTATATCGTTTTGTAAGTATAGTATGACTGCAACTGGAAATAAGGTAGACATGAGTTGAGAGTGAGAATGTGTCAAGATTCTCTATCATGCTGACTGAAAACTGTGGAAACACAGTCAACAGCAGTAGCTTTGGGACCTAGTTATGTTGAGAGTAATAATACTCTATTGGTTACCAGTGCATTTTTGTGCCATGGTAGTGAGTAATATCGTTTTATAAGTATAGTATGACTGCGACAGGAAATAAGGCAGCCATGAGTTTGAGAGTCAGAATGTGTCAAGATTCTCTATCATGCTGACTGAAAACTGTTGAAACACAGTAAACAGCTGTAGCTTTGGTACCTATTTTTGTTGAGAGTACTAATACTCTATTGGTTACCAGTGTATTTTTCTACCGTAGTACTGAGTTATATCGTTTTATAAGAAAAGTATGACTGCGACAGAAAATAAGGCAGCCATGAATTTCAGAGTCAGAATGTATCAAGATTCTCTATCATGCTGACTGAAAACTGTTGAAACACAGTGAACAGCTGTAGCTTTGGTACCTAGTTATGTTGAGAGTACTAATACTTTAATGGTTACCAGTGTATTTTTCTATCGTAGTACTGAGTTATATCGTTTTATAAGAAAAGTATGACTGCGACAGAAAATAAGGCAGCCATGAGTTTGAGAGCCAGAATGTGTCAAGATTCTCTATCATGCTGACTGAAAACTGTTGAAACACAGAAGAAAGCTGTAGCTTTGCCACCTATTTTTGTTGAGAGTACTAATATTCTCTTCGGTACCAAGGTATTTTTCAACAATGGTATTGTGTTATATCGTTTTATAAGTATAGTATGACTGCGACAAGAAATAAGGAAGCCAGGACAAGAATTTTGGAGTTAGAATGTGTGAAGATTCTCTATCATGCTGACTGAAAACTGTTGAAACACAGTGAACAGCTGTAGCTTTGTACCTACTTTTGTTGAGCGTACTAATACTCTAATGGCTACCAGTGTATTTTTGTACCATGGTATTGAGCTATTTCGTTTAACAACTATAGCATGACTGCGTCAGGAAATAAGGCAGCCATAAATATGAGATTCAGAATGTGTCAAGATTCTCTATCATGCTGACTGAGAACTGTTAAAACACAGTGAACAGCGGTAGCTTTGGTACCTAGTTATGTTGAGAGTACTAATACTTTAATGGTTACCAGTGTATTTTTCTATCGTAGTACTGAGTTATATCGTTTTATAAGTACAGTACGACTGCGACAGGAAATAAGGCAGCCATCAATTTCAGAGTCAGAATGTGTCAAGATTCTCTATCATGCTGACTGAAAACTTTTGAAACACAGTGAACAGCTGTAGCTTTGGTACCTACTTATGTTGAGACTACTAATACTCTATTCGTGACCAGTGTATTGTTCTACCATGGTATTGAGATATATCGATTTATATGTATAGTATGACTGCAACAAGAAATAAAGCAGCCATAAGTTTGAGAGTCAGAATGTGTCAAGATTGTCTATCATGCTGATTGAAAACTGTTGAAACACAGTAAACAGCTGTAGCTTTGGTACCTATTTTAGTTGAGAATACTAATACTCTATTGGTTACCAGGGTATTTTTCTACCGTGGTATTGAATTATATCGTTTTGTAAGTATAGCATGACTGCAACAGGAAATAAGGTAGACATGAGTTTGAGAGTCAGAATGTGTCAAGATTCTCTATCATGCTGACAGAAAACTGTGGAAACACAGTGAACAGCTGTAGCTTTGGGACCTAGTTATTTTGAGAGTACTAATACTCTATTGGTTACCAGTGTATTTTTGTGAAACAGTATTGAGTTATATCGTTTTATAAGTATAGTATGACAGCGACAGGAAATAAGGCAGCCATGAGTTTGAGAGTCAGAAAGTGTCAAGATTCTCTATCATGCTGACTGAAAACTGTTGAAACACAGCGAACAGCTGTAGCTTTGGTACCTACTTATGTTGAGAGTACTAATACTCTATTGGTTACCAGTGTATTTTTGTACCATGATATTGAGTTATTTCGTTTTATAACTATAGTATGACTGCGACAGGAAATAAGGCAGCCATGAATTTCAGAGTCAGAATGTGTCAAGATTCTCTATCATACTGACTGAAAACTGTTGAAACACAGTAAACAACTGCAGCTTTGGTACCCATTTTTGTTGAGAGTACTAATACTCTATTGGTTACCACTGTAATTTTCTACCATAGTACTGAGTTACATCGTTTCATAAGTATAGTATGACTGTGACAGAAAATAAGGCAGCCATGAATTTCAGAGTCAGAATGGGTCAAGATTCTCTATCATGCTGACTGAAAACTGTTGAAACACAGTAAACAGCTGCAGCTTTGGTACCCATTTTTGTTGAGAGTACTAATACTCTATTGGCTACCACTGTAATTTTCTACCATAGTACTGAGTTATATCATTTTATAAGTATAGTAAGACTGCGACAGGAAATAAGGCAGCCATGAGTTTGAGAGCCAGAATGTGTCAAGATTCTCTATCATGCTGACTGAAAACTGTTGAAACACAGAAGAAAGCTGTAGCTTTGCCACCTATTTTTGTTGAGAGTACTAATATTCTCTTCGGTACCAAGGTATTTTTCAACAATGGTATTGTGTTATATCGTTTTATAAGTATATTATGACTGCGACAAGAAATAAGGAAGCCAGGACAAGAATTTTGGAGTTAGAATGTGTGAAGATTCTCTATCATGCTGACTGAAAACTGTTGAAACACAGTGAACAGCTGTAGCTTTGTACCTACTTTTGTTGAGCGTACTAATACTCTAATGGCTACCAGTGTATTTTTGTACCATGGTATTGAGCTATTTCGTTTAACAACTATAGCATGACTGCGTCAAGAAATAAGGCAGCCATAAATATGAGATTCAGAATGTGTCAAGATTCTCTATCATGCTGACTGAGAACTGTTAAAACACAGTGAACAGCGGTAGCTTTGGTACCTATTTTTGTTGAGAGTACTAATACTCTATTGGCTACAAGTGCATTGTTCTACCGTGCTATTGAGATATATCAATTTATAAGTATAGTATGACTGTGACAGGAAATAAGGCAGCCATGAGTTTGAGAGTCAGAATGTGTCAAGATTCTCTATCATGCTGACTGAAAACTGTTGAAGCACAGTAAACAGCTGTAGCTTTGCTACCTATTTTTGTTGAGAGTACTAATACTCTATTCGTGACCAGGGTATTTTTCAACAATGCTATTGTGTTATATAGGTACGTACATATAGTATGACTGTGAGAAGAAATAAGGCAGCCAAGACAAGAATTTTAGAGTCAGAATGTGTCAAGATTCTCTATCATGCTGACTGAAAACTGTTGAAACACAGTGAACAGCTGTAGCTTTTGTACCTACTTATGTTGAGAGTACTAACACTCTATTGGTTACCAGTGTATTTTTCTACCGTGGTATTGAATTATATCGTTTTGTAAGTATAGTATGACTGCAACAGGAAATAGGGTAGACATGAGTTTGAGAGTCAGAATGTGTCAAGATTCTCTATCATTCTGACTGAAAACTGTGGAAACACAGTCAACAGCAGTAGCTTTGGGACCTAGTTATGTTGAGAGTAATAATACTCTATTGGTTACCAGTGTATTTTTGTGCCATGGTAGTGAGCAATATTGTTTTATAAGTATAGTATGACTGCGACAGGAAATAAGGCAGCCATGAGTTTGAGAGTCAGAATGTGTCAAGATTCTCTATCATGCTGACTGAAAACTGTTGAAACACAGTAAACAGCTGTAGCTTTGGTACCTATTTTTGTTCAGAGTACTAATACTCTATTGGTTACCAGTGTATTTTTCTACAGTAGTACTGAGTTATATCGTTTTATAAGAAAAGTATGACTGCGACAGAAAATAAGGCAGCCATGAATTTCAGAGTCAGAATGTATCAAGATTCTCTATCATGCTGACTGAAAACTGTTGAAACACAGTGAACAGCTGTAGCTTTGGTACCTAGTTATGTTGAGAGTACTAATACTTTAATGGTTACCAGTGTATTTTTCTATCGTAGTACTGAGTTATATCATTTTATAAGTACAGTACGACTGCGACAGGAAATAAGGCAGCCATGAATTTCAGAGTCAGAATGTGTCAAGATTCTCTATCATGCTGACTGAAAACTGTTGAAACACAGTGAACAGCTGTAGCTTTGGTACCTACTTATGTTGAGAGTACTAATACTCTATTCGTGAGCAGTGTATTGTTCTACCATGGTATTGAGATATATCGATTTATATGTATAGTATGACTGCAACAAGAAATAAAGCAGCCATAAGTTTGAGAGTCAGAATGTGTCAAGATTGTCTATCATGCTGATTGAAAACTGTTGAAACACAGTAAACAGCTGTAGCTTTGGTACCTATTTTAGTTGAGAGTACTAATACTCTATTGGTTACCAGTGTATTTTTCTACCGTGGTATTGAATTATATCGTTTTGTAAGTATAGCATGACTGCAACAGGAAATAAGGTAGACATGAGTTTGAGAGTCAGAATGTGTCAAGATTCTCTATCATGCTGACCGAAAACTGTGGAAACACAGTGAACAGCTGTAGCTTTGGGACCTAGTCATTTTGAGAGTACTAATACTCTATTGGTTACCAGTGTATTTTTGTGAAACAGTATTGAGTTATATCGTTTTATAAGTATAGTATGACAGCGACAGGAAATAAGGCAGCCATGAGTTTGAGAGTCAGAAAGTGTCAAGATTCTCTATCATGCTGACTGAAAACTGTTGAAACACAGCGAACAGCTGTAGCTTTGGTACCTACTTATGTTGAGAGTACTAATACTCTATTGGTTACCAGTGTATTTTTGTACCATGATATTGAGTTATTTCGTTTTATAACTATAGTATGACTGCGACAGGAAATAAGGCAGCCATGAATTTCAGAGTCAGAATGTGTCAAGATTCTCTATCATACTGACTGAAAACTGTTGAAACACAGTAAACAACTGCAGCTTTGGTACCCATTTTTGTTGAGAGTACTAATACTCTATTGGTTACCACTGTAATTTTCTACCATAGTACTGAGTTACATCGTTTCATAAGTATAGTATGACTGCGACAGAAAATAAGGCAGCCATGAATTTCAGAGTCAGAATGGGTCAAGATTCTCTATCATGCTGACTGAAAACTGTTGAAACACAGTAAACAGCTGTAGCTTTGGTACCTATTTTTGTTGGGAGAACTAATACTCTATTGGTTACCAGTGTATTTTTCTACCGTAGTACTGAGTTATATCGTTTTATAAGAAAAGGATGACTGCGACAGGAAATAAGGCAGCCATTTATTTCAGAGTCAGAATGTTATAAGATTCTCTATCATGCTGACTGAAAACTGTTGAAACAAAGTGAACAGCTGTAGCTTTGGTACCTAGTTATGTTGAGAGTACTAATACTCTAATGGTTACCAGTGTATTTTTCTACCGTAGTACTGACTTATATCGTTTTATAAGAATAGTATGACTGCGCAGGAAATAAGGCAGCCATGAATTTCAGAGTCAGAATGTGTCAAGATTCTCTATCATGCTGACCGAAAACTGTTGGAACACAGTAAACAGCTGTAGCTTTGGTACCTATTTTAGTTGAGAGTACTAATACTCTATTCGTTACCAGGATATTTTTCAACAATGCTAATGTGTTAGATCGGTTTATACGTATAGTATGACTGCGACAGGAAATAAGGCAGCCATGAGTTTGAAAGTCAGATGTGTCAAGATTCTCTATCATGCTGATTGAAAACTGTTGAAACACAGTAAACAGCTGTAGCATTGGTACCTATTTTTGTTGAGAGTACTAATACTCTATTGGTTACCAGTGTATTGTTCTAAAGTGGTATCGAGTTATATCGTTTTATAAGTATAGTATGACTGCGACAGGAAATAAGGCAGCCATGAGTTTGAGTGTCAGAATGTGTCAAGATTCTCTATCATGCTGACTGAAAACTGTTGAAACACAGTAAACAGCTGTAGCTTTGGTACCTATTTTTGTTGAGAGTACTAATACTCTATTGGTTACCAGTGTATTTTTGTACCATGGTATTGAGTTATTTCGTTTTATAACTATAGTATGACTGCGACAGAAAATAAGGCAGCCATGAATTTCAGAGCCAGAATGTGTCAAGATTCTCTATCATGCTGACTGAAAACTGTTGAAACACAGTGAACAGCTGTAGCTTTGGTACCTAGTTATGTTGAGAGTACTAATGATCTATTGGTTACCAGTGTATTTTTGTGCCATGGCAGTGAGTTATATCGTTTTATAAGTATAGTATGACTGCGACAGGAAATAAGGCAGCCATGAGTTTGAGAGCCAGAATGTGTCAAGATTCTCTATCATGCTGACTGAAAACTGTTGAAACACAGAAGAAAGCTGTAGCTTTGCCACCTATTTTTGTTGAGAGTACTAATATTCTCTTCGGTACCAAGGTATTTTTCAACAATGGTATTGTGTTATATCGTTTTATAAGTATAGTATGACTGCGACAAGAAATAAGGAAGCCAGGACAAGAATTTTGGAGTTAGAATGTGTGAAGATTCTCTATCATGCTGACTGAAAACTGTTGAAACACAGTGAACAGCTGTAGCTTTGTACCTACTTTTGTTGAGCGTACTAATACTCTAATGGCTACCAGTGTATTTTTGTACCATGGTATTGAGCTATTTCGTTTAACAACTATAGCATGACTGCGACAGGAAATAAGGCAGCCATAAATATGAGATTCAGAATGTGTCAAGATTCTCTATCATGCTGACTGAGAACTGTTAAAACACAGTGAACAGCGGTAGCTTTGGTACCTATTTTTGTTGAGAGTACTAATACTCTATTGGCTACAAGTGCATTGTTCTACCGTGCTATTGAGATATATCAATTTATAAGTATAGTATGACTGTGACAGGAAATAAGGCAGCCATGAGTTTGAGAGTCAGAATGTGTCAAGATTCTCTATCATGTTGACTGAAAACTGTTGAAACACAGTAAACAGCTGTAGCTTTGCTACCTATTTTTGTTGAGAGTACTAATACTCTATTCGTGACCAGGGTATTTTTCAAGAAAGCTATTGTGTTGTATAGGTACGTACATATAGTATGACTGTGACAAGAAATAAGGCAGCCAAGAGAAGAATTTTAGAGTCAGAATGTGTCAAGATTCTCTATCATGCTGACTGAAAACTGTTGAAACACAGTGAACAGCTGTAGCTTTTGTACCTACTTATGTTGAGAGTACTAATACTCTATTGGTTACCAGTGTATTTTTCTACCGTGGTATTGAATTATATCGTTTTGTAAGTATAGTATGACTGCAACAGGAAATAAGGTAGACATGAGTTTGAGAGTCAGAATGTGTCAAGATTCTCTATCATGCTGACCGAAAACTGTGGAAACACAGTGAACAGCTGTAGCTTTGGGACCTAGTCATTTTGAGAGTACTAATATTCTATTGGTTACCAGTGTATTTTTGTGACATGGTATTGAGTTATATCGTTTTATAAGTATAGTATGACAGCGATAGGAAATAAGGCAGCCATGAGTCTGAGAGTCACAAAGTGTCAAGATTCTCTATCATGCTGACTGAAAACTATTGAAACACAGAGAACAGATGTAGCTTTGTTACCTACTCATGTTGAGAGTACTAATACTCTATTGGTTACCAGTGTATTTTTGTAGCATGGTATTGAGTTATTTCATTTTATAACTATAGTATGACTGCGACAGGAAATAAGGGAGCCATGAATTTCAGAGTCACAATGTGTCAAGGTTCTCTATCATGCTGACTGAAAACTGTTGAAACACAGTGAACAGCTGTAGCTTTGATACCTAGTTATGTTGAGAGTACTAATACTCTATTGGCTACCAGAGTATTTTTGTGCCATGGTAATGAGTAATATCGTTTTATAAGCATAGAATGACTGCGATAGGAAATAAGGCAGCCATGAGTTTGTGAGTCAGAATGTGTCAAGATTCTCTATCATGCTGACTGAAAACTGCTGAAACACAGTAAACAGCTGTAGCTTTGGTACCTAGTTATGGTGAGAGTACTAATACTCTATTGGTTACCAGCGTATTTTTGTGCCATGGTAGTGAGTTATATCATTTTACAAGTATAGTATGACTGCGACAGGAAATACGGCAGCCATGAGTTTGAGAGTCAGAATGTGTCAAGATTCTCTATCATGCTGACTGAAAACTGTTGAAACACAGTAAACAGCTGTAGCTTTGGTACCTATTTTTGTTGAGACTACTAATACTCTATTGGTTACCAGTATATTTTTCTACCGTAGTACTGAGTTATATTGTTTTATAAGAATAGCATGACTGCGACAGGAAATAAGGCAGCCATGAATTTCAGAGTCAGAATGGGTCAAGATTCTCTATCATGCTGACTGAAAACTGTTGAAACACAGTAAACAGCTGTAGCTTTGGTACCTATTTTGGTTGAGAGTACTAATACTCTATTGGTTACCAGTGTATTTTTCTACCATGGTATTGAGTTATATTGTTTTGTAAGTATAGTATGACTGCAACAGGAAATAAGGTAGACATGAGTTTGAGAGTGAGAATGTGTCAAGATTCTCTATCATACTGATTGAAAACCGTTGAAACACAGTGAACAGCTGTAGCTTTGGTACCTAGTTATGTTGAGAGTACTAATACTCTATTGGTTACCAGTGTATTTTTGTGCCATGGTAGTGAGTTATATCATTTTACAAGTATAGTAAGACTGCGACAGGAAATACGGCAGCCATGAGTTTGAGAGTCAGAATGTGTCAAGATTCTCTATCATGCTGACTGAAAACTGTTGAAACACAGTAAACAGCTGTAGCTTTGGTACCTATTTTTGTTGAGAGTACTAATAGTCTATTGGTTACCAGTGTATTTTTGTGCCATGGTAGTGAGTTATATCATTTTACAAGTATAGTATGACTGCGACGGGAAATACGGCAGCCATGAGTTTGAGAGTCAGAATGTGTCAAGATTCTCTATCATGCTGACTGAAAACTGTTGAAACACAGTAAACAGCTGTAGCTTTGGTACCTATTTTTGTTGAGAGTACTAATAGTCTATTGGTTACCAGTGTATTTTTCTAATGTTGTATCGAGTTATATCGTTTTATAAGTATAGTATGACTGCGACAGGAAAAATGGCAGCCATGAGTTTGAGAGTCAGAATGTGTCAAGATTCTCTATCATGCTGAATTAAAACTGTTGAAACACAGTAAACAGCTGTATTTTTGTTGAGAGTACTAATACTCTCTTCGTTACCAGGGTGTTTTTCAACAATGGTATTGTGTTATATCGTATTATAAGTATAGTATTTCTGCGACAAGAAATAAAGCAGCCAAGACAAGAATTTTAGAGTTAGAATGTGTCAAGATTCTCTATCATGCTGACTGAAAACTGTTGAAACACAGTGAACAGCTGTAGCTTTGGTACCTAGTTATGTTGAGAGTACTAATATTCTATTGGTTACCAGTGTATTTTTGTGCCATGGTAGTGAGTTATATCGTTTTATAACTATAGTATGACTGCGACAGGAAATAAGGCAGCCATGAGTTTGAGAGTCAGAATGTGTCAAGATTTTCTATCATGCTGACTGAAAACTGTTGAAACACAGTAAACAGCTGTAGCTTTGGTACCTATTTTGTTGAGAGTACTAATACTCTATTGGTTACCAGTGTATTTTTCTACCTTAGTATCGAGTTATATCATTTCATAAGTATACTATGACTGCGACAGAAAATAAGGCAACCATGAATTTTCGAGTCAAAATGTGTCAAGATTCTCTATTATGCTGACTGAAAACTTTTGAAACACAGTAAACAGCTGTAGCTTTGGTACCTAGTTATGGTGAGAGTACTAATACTCTATTCGTTTCCACGGTATTTTTCAAGAATGCTATCGTGTTATATCATTTTACAAGTATAGTATGACTGCGACAGGAAATAAGGCAGCCATGAGTTTGAGAGTCAGAATGTGTCAAGATTCTCTATCATGCTGACGGAAAACTGTTGAAACACAGTAAACAGCTGTAGCTTTGGTACCTATTTTTGTTGAGAGTACTAATACTGTATTCGTTACCAGGGTATTTTTCAACAATGGTATTGTCTTATATCGTTTTAACAAGTATAGTATGATTGCGACAAGAAATAAGGCAGCCAAGATAAGAATTTTAGAGTTAGAATGTTTCAAGATTCTCTATCATGCTGACTGAAAACTGTTGAAACACAGTAAACAGCTTTAGCTTTGGTACCTATTTTTGTTGAGAGTACTAATATTCTCTTCGTTACCAGGGTATTTTTCATCAATGGTATTGTGTTATATCATTTTATAAGTATAGTATGATTGCGACAAGAAATAAGGCAGCCAAGACAAGAATTTTAGAGTTAGAATGTTTCAAGATTCTCTATCATGCTGACTGAAAACTGTTGAAACACAGTGAACAGCTGTAGCTTTGGTACCTACTTTTGTTGAGCGTACTAATACTCTATTGGCTACCAGTGTATTTTTGTACCATGGTATTGAGCTATTTCATTTTACAACTATAGTATGACTGCGACAGGAAATAAGGCAGCCATAAATATGAGAGTCAGACTGTGTGATGTGGCAAGATTCTCTATCATGCTGACTGAGAACTGTTAAAACACAGTGAACAGCTGTAGCTTTGGTACCTATTTTCGTTGAAAGTACTAATAGTCTATTGGTTACAAGTGCATTGTTCTACCGTGCTATTGAGATATATCGATTTATAAGTATAGTATGACTGCAACAGGAAATAAGGCAGCCATGAGTTTGAGAGTTAGAATGTGTCAAGATTCTCTCTCATGTTGATTGAAAACTGTTGAAACACAGTAAACCGCTGTGGCTTTGGTACCTATTTTTGCTGAGATTACTAATACTCTATTCGTTACCAGGGTATTTTTCAACAATGCTATTGTGTTATATCGGTTTGTACATATAGTATGACTGCGACAAGAAATGAGGCAGCCAAGACAAGAATTTTAGAGACAGAATGTGTCAAGATTCTCTATCATGCTGACTGAAAACTGTTGAAATACAGTGAACAGCTGTAGCTTTGGTACCTACTTATGTTGAGAGTACTAATACTCTATTCGTTAGCAGTGTATTGTTCTACCATGGTAATGAGATATATCGATTTATATGTATAGTTTGACTGCGACAAAAAATATAGCAGCCATGAGTTTGAGAGTCAGAATGTGTCAAAATTCTCTATCATGCTGACTGAAAACTGTTGAAACACAGTAAACAGCTGTAGCTTTGGTACCTATTTTTGTTGAGAGTACTAATACTGTATTCATTACCAGAGTGTTTTTCAACAATGGTATTGTGTTATATTGTTTTATAAGTACAGTATGACAGCGACAAGAAATAAGGCAGCCATGAATTTCAGAGTCAGAATGTTTGAAGATTCTCTATCATGCTGACTGAAAACTGTTGAAACACAGTAAACAGCTGTAGCTTTGGTACCTGACTGAGTTGAGAGTACTAATACTCTATTGGTTACAAGTGTATTTTTCTACCGTGGTATTGAGTTATATCGTTTTGTAAGTAGTATGACCGCGACAGGAAATAAGGCAGCCAAGAATTTCAGAGTCAGAAAGTGTCAAGATTCTCTATCATGCTGACTGAAAACTGTTGAAACACAGTGAACAGCTGTAGCTTTGGTACCTATTTTTGTTGAGAGTACTAATATTCTCTTCGTTACCAGGGTATTTTTCAACAATGGTATTGTGTTATATCGTTTTATAAGTATAGTATGACTGCGACAAGAAATAAGGCAGCCAAGACAAGAATTTTAGAGTTAGAATGTTTCAAGATTCTCTATCATGCTGACTGAAAACTGTTGAAAGACAGTGAACAGCTGTAGCTTTGGTACCTAGTTATGTTGAGAGTACTAATACACTATTGACTACCAGTGTATTTTTGTACCGTGGTATTGAATTATATCGTTTTGTAAGTATAGCATGACTGCAACAGGAAATAAGGTAGACATGAATTTGAGAGTCAGAATGTGTCAAGATTCTCTATCATGCTGACCGAAAACTGTGGAAACACAGTGAACAGCTGTAGCTTTGGGACCTAGTTATTTTGAGAGTACTAATACTCTATTGGTTACCAGTGTATTTTTGTGACATGGTATTGAGTTATATCGTTTTATAAGTATAGTATGACAGCGGCAGGAAATAAGGCAGCCATGAGTTTGAGAGTTAGAAAGAGTCAAGATTCTCTATCATGCTGACTGAAAACTGTTGAAACACAGCGAACAGCTGTAGCTTTGGTACCTACTTATGTTGAGAGTACTAATACTCTATTGGTTACCAGTGTATTTTTGTGCCATGGTAGTGAGTTATATCATTTTATAAGTATAGTATGATTGCGACAGGAAATGCGGCAGCCATGAGTTTGAGAGTCAGAATGTGTCAAGATTCACTATCATGCTGACTGAAAACTGTTGAAACACAGTAAACAGCTGTAGCTTTGGTACCTATTTTTGTTGAGAGTACTAATACTCTATTGGTTACCAGTGTAATTTTCTACCGTAGTACTGAGTTATATCGTTTAATAAATATAGTATTTATTTATTTATTTATTGGTGCTTAACGCCACATCAGCAGCTAAGGCTATATCGTGGCGAGAAAACGATAAAAGGGACACATTACAAGAATGAAATACAAAGATGAGTAAAAACAACTACAATAAAAATGATAAAGACAATGTAGTATGAACAGTGATGCGTGAATAAACAAGAAATATGAATAGCTCACAAATCAACCTGGTGAATGTAAGTCTGAAAGACTCTAGTTTAAGATAATAAAAACAATTTTAAAATTTATTAAAAAGGTTGATTGATTTCAAAAATGCGAGAATCATATTCGGGCTCGTACGATAAAAAAGATCTCTCAGAGATCCAACAGAAAAATACTGCCCTCTGACATGATTAAAATCAGCACAATGCAAAAGAATGTGTTCCACTGACAACACCTGCTGGCAGGGAACACACTCTGGTCGCACAGTACCCTCCAACAAAAAGGAATGTGTTAGTCTTGTATGACCAATATGACATCGCGTCAAAACTGCAAGATCCTTTCTACAAAGGTTACGAGATGGGTAGGGATCTGAAATAGTTGGTCGGAAGCGATGAAGCTTGTTATTTGTCGCCCCATCCCATTCCTCCTGCCACATAGATTTGATGTAACTACTAATATGAGGCTTAAAATCACTGAAAGGGATGTTAAAATCAGTGAGAGGCTTTGTTAAAGCCTGTTTTGCTGCACTGTCTGCTTTGGTGTTACCAGCTATACCTACATGTCCGGGTAACCAGCAAAACACGATATCATATTGGCCAGACATGAGAGTTGTTAACTTCTCACGAAGCTCCAAAATGAGAGGGTTCTTCAACTTGGGGTTGAGTAAGGCAAGTAAAGAGGAAAGAGAGTCGGAGAAGATGATCGACCTTCTTTCCTGTGCATTCTGGATGTGCTCAAGTGCGAGTTGAATAGCTTTAACTTCAGCTGTGAAAATAGAACTCTGATTCGGTATTCTGATTGAGGTGATATGATCACCAGTAACAGCAGCTGATGATACTTTGTCACCATCCTTAGATCCATCTGTATAGATCCTTGTATATGCACTATACCTGGACTTTATTTCGGCATATTTTTGTTTGAACTGCAAGGAATTGGTATCAGATTTTTTAGTAGAAGCAAGGTCCAAAATAATTGTAGGTTTTTTAAGATGCCAAGGAGGAATATGTGGTTTACGATTTTCTTTTATAGAATCAATCTCAATTTTGGCAGACTCCATGTGGGGTTTGATTCTAATTCCCAATGGAGGAATATGTTTCTGGTGGCGGTTATAAAATTCAACATTTTGAGGGTCTGAAACACAATTATAAGCAGGATTTGAAGGATTGGCCAAAAGTTTAGACACATACTGTAGAGATAATTTAATTCTACGCTTCTCAAGAGAAGGCTCCTCTGCTTCAACAAGCATCGAGTCTATTGGGGATGTTCGAAAAGCCCCTAGACTAATTCTAATACCACTATTATGAATTGCATCAAGTGGTTTGAGATATGATTTCCTTGCAGAACCATAAACTGTACAGCCATAATCTAACTTTGATCGAACAAGTGATCTATACAGATGGAGCAACGTTTTTTGGTCAGCACCCCAATCAGTGCTACCAACAACCTTCAGTAGGTTCAGTGCTCTCTTACATTTAACTTTCAGTTGTTTTATGTGGGAAGTGAAATTCATTTTGCTGTCAAACAACAAACCTAAGAATTTCACTTCCTTGACAACTTTAATAGGACTACCATCGATTTTCAACTCAGGATCAAGGTGATGTTTCCGAAGTTTGCAAAAATGAACACAATTCGTTTTTGTCTTTGAAAATTTAAAACCATTTTCGATAGCCCATTTTTGAATCCTATTTAAACACAGCTGAAGTTTGTGCTCTATAGCATTCATTTTTTTGCTGCTATAGCAGATTAAAAAGTCATCTACATACAATGAAGAGTCAACCATATTTTCAATTGCGTCGATGATACTATTAATCTTAATTGAAAAGAGGATAACGGATAAAATACTACCTTGAGGGACCCCCAATTCCTGCCCGTGAGGATCAGATAACGTTGACCCCACACGAACCTGAAACCGGCGGTCCCTCAAGAAGTTTTCAATAAAAAGGGGCATACGCCCTCTCAACCCCATGTTAAAAAGATCCTTTAAAATCCCATACGTCCACGTTGTATCATATGCCTTCTCCAGATCAAAGAAGATGGCGACCACATGTTCTTTTCTGGCGAAGGCATTTCTAATAAACGTTTCGAGTCGGACCAAATGATCCACAGTACTTCTCTGGTCTCTGAAACCACACTGAACATCTGCAAGCAGATTGTTCGATTCTAGAAACCAGACAAGCCGATCATTGATCATCCTCTCCATGGTTTTGCACAGACAACTTGTTAAGGCAATTGGCCTATAATTACTAGGGTTGCTGTGATCCTTATCAGGCTTAGGAATGGGAATGACTATTGCTTTGCGCCATGATGGTGGAAACTGGCCAGTCACCCAAATGTCATTAAAAATAGACAGTAAAAGTGCAAGAGATGATTGCGGCAGATGTTTTAAAATTTGATAATGTATTTCATCGGGTCCAGTAGCAGTATCCTTTGCTCTATGTAAAGAGTTGTTTAACTCTTCCATAGAGAAAGGTTCGTTGTAATCCTCTAAATTATTGGAGGTAAATTTGAGCTTTTGTTTTTCTTGTTTTTTAATTTTAAGAAATTCAGGATTACAATTTTCAGGCGACGAATGTTTCGAAAATGTGGAGGCCAATTTGTTTGAAATTTCTTTTTTTGATGTTATTAGTGTGTTGTTCTCCTTCAGATGTTGAACCGTTGATTTTGTGACTTTTCCGTTAATTTTCCTTATCATTTTCCAAATTTTATTGATGGGGGTGTTTTGATTAAGTTTCGAAACATATGTTTTCCAAGAACTTTTCTTTTTTTGTTTAATCAGTCGTCTTGTTTTTGCCCGATTTATACGAAGTTTGTCCAAGTTACGTGCAGTGGGTGACTTATTAAATTCCCGTTCAGTCTTTTTGCGATCTTTAATAGCCTGTTTGCAATCAGTATCAAACCATGGTTTGATGAAACGTTTCGGATTTGCCGAGGTCTTTGGAATGACCTTGCTTGCAATGTCAAGCAACTCTGTGGTGAAATGTTCTATTTGGTCAGCACTTTCGTCAAATTTCTCCCGTGTAAGGCGTTCAGAACAGAACGAGAAAGTCTCCCAGTCAGCCTTCTTCAAGTTCCACTGGGGTACTCTCTCATCGTCTGCTGGAACTACACTCTCCAACACAATTGGAAAGTGATCACTCCCGCACAAGTCATCTTCCACCTTCCAAGAAAAATCAAGGAAGATGGAAGGGCATGTAATTGTAAGATCAATTGATGTGTATGAACCGGATGCGGGGTGCAGATAAGTATCTGACCCATCATTGTACAAACACAAGTCATATTTAGTAACAAGTTCTTCTATTGTCTTGCCTTTCGGGTCTTCTTTGTTGCAGGAATCACCCCAAAAGGGGCTATGAGCGTTAAAATCACCCAACAAAATGTACGGTGTTGGGAGCTGATGAATCAGATGTTCAAGATCAGTCAGCTGAAGTGATTTATTTGGAGACACATAAATTGAACATAAGGTGACTGTCTTGTCCAAAGTCAGGCGTACCGCAACAGCCTGTAAATTTGAATGTAGAGACACAGAACTGTGAATAATGTCGTTTCTGACCAAGACAGACGTTCCACGCACATGAAGGTCATTTTCATCTGCCCAAGCATTATATGAAGTATAACCCTTGAAAACAGGATGACCGTGAGTGTCAGGTTTCTTCAGGAGTGTTTCCTGCAAGCAAAAAGCAGCAGGTTTATATTTTTGACATAAGAGACCCAGTTCATTAAAATTTGCCCTAAAACCTCGGCAATTCCATTGTATAATTTTAGTATTATTGGTATTATCCATGTTTAGTTGGTGATTTGGATGGTGGACGTATGGGCGAAATTGCCCCAAAAGGTTTCCTAGGTGATTTTCTGTTAGGAGACCCTCCCTGAGACAAACTCAGGGACATTTTGTTGGAAAAGGTGGAGTTGATGCACTCATCAACATCCATTCCTTGCAACCCTTCGAATATGTTTGAAATAACATTTTTATGAAATTTGGGCGTTCGGTTTGAGTTTAACTTTTGCTGTTCTTTTTCTTTGTTCTTTTGCTCTTTGTTGTACTTTCTTCTCTGACTCTGACTTAGATTTTGCAGCTCTGGTTTCGATTTAGGCTGTTCAGTTTTCTGGTCTAATTTTGTTTCCTTTCCTTTAATCTCGTTTACTTTTGTTTTATTTTGATCTTTTTTTGGAACAGTTTTTGATTTTTCTTCTGTTATTGGAGTATTGATTGTAGTCTGAGTTGATTTTGGTTCAGTTTCTTGAGGTAGTGAAATAGTAAAAGGCTCTATCAAGGTTGGCAGTACAGTGTCGCTTAACCAAGTATGTTGGGTCTGGCACGCAACAGATTTAGTGGAAACTTTTTGAGCTACTTTGGTTGCATATGTTGTAGATGAACTCATACCAGGCATTGCTGTAACTATTTCTCTGGCTTCTTTAAAACTTATCTGCTTTTCACATTTAATTCTCTGAATATATTTTTCTTTTTTCCACACAGGGCAATCCTTGGAAGATGCAGTATGATTGCCCTGGCAGTTACAGCATTTCACGGCGTTATTACATGGGTCCTGGTGTTGTTGACCACATTTAAAACACGTTTCTTTTCCCCTACAGCTATTTTGTCCGTGTCCATATTTTTGACATTTGAAGCATCGAAGTGGATTTGGAATATATAAATCCACTTTGATGTTCATGTAACCAACCTTGATAGATTTCGGTGGTTGTACAGTGTTGAATGTAAAAATGTAAGTGTTTGTTTTTATTGTGGTGCCGTCTTTTCGTATTTCGATTCGTTTCACGTCACTTACACCCTGTGATTTTAATTCTGCTTTAATTTCAAGTTCATCTACGCCAGAGAGTTCTCTTGTTCGTACTACACCTTTACTGCTGTTGAGTGTTCTGTGTGGTAAGATTTTGACCTTCAAATCAACTAGCGTTGTTGTTTGTAACAAATTTTTTGCCTGATTTTCTCTATTACACTCTATTAATAATCCTCCTGATCGTAATTTCTTTGCACTACTGACAGTACCTGCTATACCTTTTACAGCCTTTTCTAGAGCAAACGGATTAATATTTGTAGCCTGTTTCCCTTCTTCGTCAGAGTATACAATAACAAATTTTGGTCAAGAATGACGATCCTTGACTACTTCTTCTGAGTCAGAGTCAGAGTCTGAATATCCCCTTTTTTGAACTTTGTTGTGTTGATTATCCATGTGTATGTTTTAAGAATTCTTCTGTTCATGGCTCTCACCCTTACTCCGAGCCCAACCTTGGGGGTTACGTCGCGGAATTCCAGCGAACAACACCAAGAGTGCATGAACAGTATACTCCCCCAGCGTTGATGCTAATGCATACCGCTGGAGGATTGACCCGTCGAATGTTTATGGGAAGTGCCAGGTCGTGGCAGCCATTCAACCAACCATTTCAATAAAAACGAGTACATCAAGAACTACTACTGATGATCAACGCAGACAGAGCAACAAAACGAAAGTTGTTAAACAAGTATTAAGATCATTAAAAGTCTGTATAGGGTAGTAGTGTTAAAATCCGAATAAAAGAAATGACTGGTTGAATGACCACACAATGCCCCCCGACGTGACACCCGATATTTTTGGGGTTGGGGGCTCCCGATTGGTCAGACCGGGCCATCCGACCATCTGTCTACTCCCGAAATTGGGGCCAAAGCAGTGTGTTGGACATTATCTCCGAAATGGAGACCAGGGCTCCATCACGGAGACTGCCCTAACCGGGGCCCGAGTCCTCAACTACCAGGATTCCTTCTTCCGGGGCCTTCAGAACGCACCTCATGGGAGAACAAGGTGCCTGCCAGATGGTATTAGAAGGGTTGATCATTTTGGTCCGGGGCTGCGTATTCGTGTATTTCGCAGCGAACCAGCTCAATTGAGCAAACCTGCCAATCAAAAATTAGCAAACCTGCCCAATTGAGCAGGCTGTCCTCTATCCGTCACCCGAGGACCCGCCTAGTAGGGGACGATCAAACCCCCTAGGAATAAATATAGTATGACTGTGACAGAAAATAAGGCAGCCATGAATTTCAGAGTTAGAATGTGTCAAGATTCTCTATCATGCTGAATGAAAACTGTTGAAACACAGTAAACAGCTGTAGCTTTGGTATCTATTTTAGGTGAGTGTACTAATACTCTATTGGTTACTGGTGTATTTTTCAACCGTGGTATTGAGTTATATCGTTTTATAAGTATAGTATGACAGCGACAGGAAATAAGGCAGCCATGAGTTTGAGAGTCAGAATGTGTCAAGATTCTCTATCATGCTGACTGAAAACAGTTGAAACACAGTGAACAGCTGTAGCTTTGGTACCTAGTTATGTTGAGAGTACTAATACTCTATTGGTTACCAGTGTATTTTTGTGCCAAGGTAGTGAGTAAAATCGTTATATAAGTATAGTATGACTGTGACAGGAAATAAGGCAGCCATGAGTTTGAGAGTCAGAATGTGTCAAGATTCTCTATCATGCTGACTGAAAACGGTTGAAACACAGTAAACCGCTGTGGCTTTGGTACCTATTTTTGTTGAGATTACTAATACTCTATTCGTTACCAGGGTATTTTTCAACAATGCTATTGTGTTATATCGGTTTATACATATAGTATGACTGCGACAAGAAATAAGGCAGCCAAGACAAGAATTTTAGAGTTAGAATGTTTCAAGATTCTCTATCATGCTGACTGAAAACTGTTGAAACACAGTGAACAGCTGTAGCTTTGGTACCTACTTATGTTGAGAGTACTAAAACTCTATTGGTTACCAGTGTATTTTTCTACTGTGGTATTGAGTTATATTGAATTTCAGAGTCAGAATGTGTCAACATTCTCTATCATGCTGACTGAAAACTGTTGAAACACAGTGAACAGCTGTAGCTTTGGTTCCCAGTTATGTTGAGAGTACTAATACTCTAATAGTTACCAGGGTATTGTTCCACAATGTTATTGAGATATATCGATTTATAAGTATAGTATGACTGCGACAGGAAATAAGGCAGCCATGAATTTCAGTGTCAGAATGTGTCAAAATTCTCTATCATGCTGACTGAAAACTGTTGAAACACAGTAAACAGCTGTAGGTTTGGTACCAATTTTTGTTGAGAGTACTAATACTCTATTCGTTACCAGGGTATTTTTCTACCGTGGTATTGAGTTATATCGTTTGATAAGCATAGTATGAATGCGACAGGAAATAAGACAGCCATGAATTTCAGTGTCAGAATGTGTCAAGATTCTCTATCATGCTTGAAAGCTGTTGAAACATAGTGAACAGCTGTAGCTTTGAGACATAGTTATGATGAGAGTACTAATACTCTATTGCTTACCAGTGTATTGGCATTGAGTTATATCGTTTTATAAGTATAGTATGACAGCGACAGGAAATAAGGCAGCCATGAGTTTGAGAGTCAGATGTGTCAAGATTCTCTATCATGCTGACTGAAAACAGAGGAAACACAGTAAACAGCTTTAGCTTTGGTACCTATTTTGTTTAGAGTACTAATACTCTATTCGTTACCAGGGTATTTTTCAAAAATGCTATTGTGTTATATCATTTTACAAGTATAGTATGACAGTGACAGGAAATAAGGCAGCCATGAGTTTGAGAGTCAGAATGTGTCAAGATTCTCTATCATGTTGACTGAAAACTGTTGAAACACAGTAAACAGCTGTAGCTTTGGTACCTATTTTTGTTGAGAGTACTAATACTCTATTCGTTACCAGGATATTTTTCAACAATGCTATTGTGTTAGTTCGGTTTATACGTACAGTATGACTGCGACAGGATATAAGGCAGCCATGAGTTTGAGAGTCAGATGTGTCAAGATTCTCTATCATGCTGACTGAAAACAGAGGAAACACAGTAAACAGCTTTAGCTTTGATACCTATTTTGTTTAGAGTACTAATACTCTATTCGTTACCAGGGTATTTTTCAAGAATGCTATCGTGTTATATCATTTTACAAGTATAGTATGACAGCGACAGGAAATAAGGCAGCCATGAGTTTCAGAGTCAGAATGTGTCAAGATTCTCTATCATGCTGACTGAAAACTGTTGAAACACGGTAAACAGCTGTAGCTTTGGCACCTAATTATGTTGAGAGTACTAATACTCTATTGGTTACCAGTGTATTTTTGTGCCATGGTATTGAGTTATATTGTTTCATAAGTGTAGTATGAATGCGACAGGAAATGAGGCAGCCATGAGTTTGAGAGTCAGAATGTGTCAACATTCTCTATCATGCTGACTGAAAACTGTTGAAACACAGTAAACAGCTGTAGCTTTGGTACCTATTTTTGTTGAGAGTACTAATACTGTATTCATTAACAGAGTGTTTTTCAACAATGGTATTGTGTTATATTGTTTTATAAGTATACTATGACTGCGACAGGAAATAAGGCAGCCATGAATTTCAGAGTCAGAATGTGTGAAGGTTATCTATCTATCACGCTGACTGAAAACACATTAAACAGATGTAGCTTTGGTACCAACATTTCTTGAGAGTACTAATACTCTATTCGTTACCAGGGTATTTTTCAACAATGGTATTGTGTTATATCGTTTTATAAGTACAGTATGATTGCGACAAGAAATAAGGCAGCCATGAATTTCAGTGTCAGAATGTTTCAAGATTCTCTATCATGCTGACTGAAAACTGTTGAAACACAGTAAATAGCTGTAGCTTTGGTACCTGACTGAGTTGAGAGTACTAATACTCTATTGGTTACCAGTGTATTTTTCTACCGTGGTACTGAGTTATATCGTTTCGTAAGTATAGTATGACTGTGACAGGAAATAATGCAGCCAAGAATTTCAGAGTCAGAAAGTGTCAAGATTCTCTATCATACTGACTGAAAACTTTTGAAACACAGTGAACAGCTGCAGCTTTGGTACCTATTTTTGTTGAGAGTACTAATACTCTATTCGTTACCAGGGTATTTTTCAACAATGCTATTGCGTTATATCGGTTTATACGTATAGTATGACTGCGACAAGAAATAAGGCAGCCAAGACAAGAATTTTAGAGTCAGAATGTGTCAAGATTCTCTATCATGCTGACTGAAAACTGTTGAAACACAGTGAACAGCTGTAGCTTTGGTTCCCAGTTATGTTGATAGTACTAATACCTGAATAGTTACCAGGGTATTGTTCCACCATGTTATTGAGATATATCGATTTATAAGTATAGTATGACTGCGATAGGAAATAAGGCAGCCATGAATTTCAGAGTCAGAATGTGTCAAGATTCTCTATCGTGCTTGAAAACTGTTGAAACATAGTGAACTGCTGTAGCTTTGGGACCTAGTTATGTTGAGAGTACTAATACTCTATTGGTTACTAGTGTATTTTTGTGCCATGACATTGAGTTATATCGTTTTATAAGTACAGTATGACTGCAACAGGAAATAAGGTAGACATGAGTTTGAGAGTCAGAATGTGTCAAGATTCTCTATCATGCTGACTGAAAACTGTGGAAACACAGTCAACAGCAGTAGCTTTGGGACCTAGTTATGTTGAGAGTACTAATACTCTATTGGTTACCAGTGTATTTTTGTGCCATGGCAGCGAGTTATATCGTTTTATAAGTATAGTATGACTGCAACAGGAAATAAGGCAGCCAAGACAAGAATTTCAAAGTTAGAATGTTTCAAGATTCTCTATCATGCTGACTGAAAACTGTTGAAACACAGTAAACAGCTGTAGCTTTGGTACCTATTTTTGTTGAGAGTACTAATACTCTATTGGTTACCAATCTATTTTTGTACCATGGTATTGAGTTATTTCGTTTTATAACTATAGTATGACTGCGACAGAAAATAAGGCAGCCATGAATTTCAGAGCCAGAATGTGTCAAGATTCTCTATCATGCTGACTAAAAACTGTTGAAACACAGTGAACAGCTGTAGCTTTGGTACCTAGTTATGTTGAGAGTACGAATACTCTATTGGTTACCAGTGTATTTTTGTGCCATGGCAGTGAGTTATATCATTTTATAAGTATAGTATGACTGCGACAGGAAATAAGGCAGCCATGAGTTTGAGAGCCAGAATGTGTCAAGATTCTCTATCATGCTGACTGAAAACTGTTGAAACAGAGAAAAAAGCTGTAGCTTTGCCACCTATTTTTGTTGAGAGTACTAATATTCTCTTCGGTACCAGGGTATTTTTCAACAATGGTATTGTGTTATATCGTTTTATAAGTATAGTATGACTGCGACAAGAAATAAGGCAGCGAAGACAAGAATTTTAGAGTTAGAATGTGTCAAGATTCTCTATCATGCTGACTGAAAACTGTTGAAACACAATGAACAGCTGTAGCTTTGTATCTACTTTTGTTGAGCATACTAATACTCTATTGGCTACCAGTGTATTTTTGTGCCATGGTATTGAGCTATTTCGTTTTACAACTATAGCATGACTGCGACAGGAAATAAGGCAGCCATAAATATGAGATTCAGAATGTGTCAAGATTCTCTATCATGCTGACTGAGAACTGTTAAAACACAGTGAACAGCGGTAGCTTTGGTACCTATTTTTGTTGAGAGTACTAATAATACTCTATTGGTTACGAGTGTATTTTTCTACCATAGTATTGAGTTATATCGTTTCACAAGTATACTATGACTGCGATAGAAAATAAGGCAACCATGAATTACAGAGTCAAAATGTGTCAAGATTCTCTCTCATGCTGACTGAAAACTTTTGAAACACAGTGAACAGCTGTAGCTTTGGTACCTAGTTATGTTGAGAATACTAATACTCTATTGGTTACCAGTGTATTTTTGTGCCATGGTATTGAGTAATACAGTTTTATAAGTATAGTATGACTGCGAAAGGAAATAAGGCAGCCAAGACAAGAATTTTAGAGTGAGAATGTGTCAAGATTCTCTATCATGCTGACTGAAAACTGTTGAAACAATGTGAACAGCTGTAGCTTTGGTACCTACTTATGTTGAGAGTACTAATACTCTATTGGTTACCATTGTATTGTTCTACCATGGTAATGAAATATATCGATTTATAAGTATTGTATGACTGCGACAAAAAATATAGCAGCCATGAGTTTGAGAGTCAGAATGTGTCAAGATTCTCTATCATGCTGACTGAAAACTGTTGAAACACAGTAAACAGTTGTAGCTTTGGTACCTATTTTAGTTGAGAGTAGTAATACTCTATTGGTTAGCAGTGTATTTTTCTACCGTGGTATTGAGTTATATCGTTTTGTAAGTATGGTTTGAAAGCGACAGGAAATAAGGTAGACATGAGTTTGAGAGTCAGAATGTGTCAAGATTCTCTATCATGCTGACTGAAAACTGTGGAAACACAGTGAACAGCTGTAGCTTTGGTACCTAGTTATGTTGAGAGTACTAATACTCTATTGGTTACCAGTCTATTTTCCTACCATAGTACTGAGTTACATCGTTTTATAAGAAAAGTATGACTGCGACAGGAAATAAGGCAGCCATGAATTTCAGAGTAAGAATGTATCAAGATTCTCTATCATGGTGACTGAAAACTGTTGAAACACAGTGAACAGCTGTAGCTTTGGTACCTAGTTATGTTGAGAGTACTAATACTCTAATGGTTACCAGTGTATTTTTCTACCGCAGTACTGAGTTATATCGTTTTATAAGTACAGTACGACTGCGACAGGAAATAAGGCAGCCATGAATTTCAGAGTCAGAATGTGCCAAGATTCTCTATCATGCTGACTGAAAACTGTTGAGACACAGTAAACAGCTGTAGCTTTGGTACCTATTTTTGTTGAGACTACTAATACTCTATTGGTTATCAGTGTATTTTTCTACGGTAATACTGTTATTTATTTATTGATGTTTAAGGTCACATATTTATGCACAATGGCAAATCATGACCGTGACAGTTTTCCGGGTAGAGGAAGCCTGAGTACCCGGAGAGAACCACCGAGCAACAACGAGCACGGTAGTACTGAGTTATATCATTTTATAAGTATAGTATGACTGCGAGAGGAAATAAGGCAGCCATGAGTTTGAGAGTCAGAATCTGTCAAGATTCTCTATCATGCTGACTGAAAACTGTGGAAACACAGTCAACAACAGTAGCTTTGGGGCCTAGTTATGTTGAGAGTACTAATACTCTATTGGTTACCAGTGTATTTTTGTGACATGGTATCGAGTTAAATCATTTTATAAGTATAGTATGAGAGCGACAGGAAATAAGGCAGCCATGAGTTTGAGAGTCAGAATGTGTCAAGATTCTCTATCATGCTGACTGAAAACCATTGACACACAGTAAACAGCTGTAGCTTTGGTACCTATTTTTGTTGAGAGTACTAATACTCTATTTTCGTTACCAGCGTATTTTTCAACAATGCTATTGTGTTATATCGGTTTATACGTATAGTATCACTGCGACAAGAAATAAAGCAGCCAAGACAAGAACTTTAGAGTTAGAATGTGTCAACATTCTCTATCATGCTGACTGAAAACTGTTGAAACACAGTGAACAGCTGCAGCTTTGGTACCTACTTATGTTGAGAGTACTAATACTCTATTGGTTACCAGTGTATTTTTCTACTGTGGTATTGAGTAATATTGTTTTATAAGTATAGTATGATAGTATTTTTGTTGAGAGTACTAATACTCTATTCATTACCAGGGTATTTTTCTACCGTGATATTGAGTGATATCGTTTTATAAGTATAGTATGACTGCGATAGGAAATGAGGCAGCCATGAATTACAGAGTCAGAATGTGTCAAGATTCTCTATCATGCTGACTGAGAACTGTGGAAACACAGTCAACAGCAGTAGCTTTGGGACCTAGTTATGTTGAGAGTACTAATACTGAAAACTGTTGAAACACAGTGAACAGCTGTAGCGTTGGTACCTAGTTATGTTGAGAGTACTAATACTCTATTGGCTACCAGTGTATTTTTCTACCGTGGTATTGAGTTTCTTCGTTTTGTAAATATAGTATGACTGCGACAGGAAATAAGGCAGCCATGAGTTTGAGAGTCAGATGGGTCCAGATTCTCTATCATGTTGACTGAAAACTGTTGAAACACAGTAAACAGCTGTAGCTTTGGTACCTAGTTATGTTGAGAGTACTAATACTCTATTCGTTACCAGGATATTTTTCGACAATGCTATTGTGTTAGATCGGTTCATACATATAGTATGACTGCGACAGGAAATAAGGCAGCCATGAGTTTGACAGTCAGATGTGTCAAAATTCTCTATCATGCTGACTGAAAACAGAGGAAACACACTAAACAGCTTTAGCTTCGTACCTATTTTGTTTTGAGTACTAATACTCTATTCGTTACCAGGGTATTTTTCAAGAATGCTATCGTGTTATATCATTTTTGCAAGTATAGTATGACAGCGACAGGAAATAAGGCAGCCATGAGTTTGAGAGTCAGAATGTGTGAAGATTCTCTATCATGCTGACTGAAAACTGTTGAAACACAGTAAACAGCTGTAGCTTTGGCACCTAGTTATGTTGAGAGTACTAATACTCTATTGGTTACCAGTGTATTTTTGTGCCATGGTATTGATTTATATCGTTTTATAAGTATAGTATGAATGCGACAGGAAATGAGGGAGCCATGAGTTTGAGAGTCAGAGTGTGTCAACATTCTCTATCATGCTGACTGAAAAGTGTTGAAACACAGTAAACAGCTGTAGGTTTGGTACCTATTTTTGTTGAGAGTACTAATACTGTATTCATTACCAGAGTGTTTTTCAACAATGGTATTGTGTTATATTGTTTTATAAGTATACTATGACTGCGACAGGAAATAAGGCAGCCATGAATTTCAGAGTCAGAATGTGTCAAGATTATCTATCTATCACGCTGACTGAAAACACATTAAACAGATGTAGCTTTGGTACCAACATTTCTTGAGAGTACTAATACTCTATTCGTTACCGGGGTATTTTTCAACAATGGTATTGTGTTATATCGTTTTATAAGTACAGTATGACTGCGACAAGAAATAAGGCAGCCACGAATTTTAGTGTCAGAATGTTTCAAGATTCTCTATCAAGCTGACTGAAAAGTGTTGAAACACAGTAAACAGCTGTAGCTTTGGTACCTGACTGTGTTGAGAGTACTAATACGCTATTGGTTACCAGTGTATTTTTCTACCGTGGTATTGAGTTTCATCGTTTTGTAAGTATAGTATGACTGCGACAGGAAATAAGGCAGCCATGAGTTTGAGAGTCAGATGGGTCCAGATTCTCTATCATGTTGACTGAAAACTGTTGAAACACAGTGAACAGCTGAAGCTTTGGTACCTATTTTTGTTGAGAGTACCAATACTGTATTCGCTACCAGGGTATTTTTCAACAATGCTATTGTGTTATATCGGTTTATACGTATAGTATGATTGCGACAAGAAATAAGGCAGCCAAGACAAGAATTTTAGAGTCAGAATGTGTCAAGATTCTCTATCATGCTGACTGAAAACTGTTGAGACACAGTGAACAGCTGTAGCTTTGGTACCTAGTTATGTTAAGAGTACTAATACTCTAATGGTTACCAGTGTATTTTTAAGCCATGGTATTGAGTTGTATCGTTCTATAAGTATAGTATGACTGCGACAGGAAATAAGGCAGCCATGAGTTTGAGAGTCAGAATGTGTCAAGATTCTCTAACATGCTGACTGAAAACTGTTGAAACACAGTAAACAGCTGTAGCTTTGGTACCTGTTTTTGTTGAGATTACTAATACTCTATTGGTTACCAGTGTATTTTTCTACCGTAGTACTGAGTTATATCATTTCATAAGTATAGTATGAATGCGACAAGAAATAAGACAGCCATGAATTTCAGAGTCTGAATGTGTCAAGATTCTCTATCGTGCTTGAAAACTGTTGAAACATAGTGAACAGCTGTAGCTTTGGGACCTAGTTATGTTGAGAGGACTAATACTCTATTGGTTACCAGTGTATTTTTGTGCCATGGCATTGAGTTATATCGTTTTATAAGTATAGTATGACAGCGACAGGAAATAAGGCAGCCATGAGTTTGAGAGTCAGAATGTGTCAAGATTCTCTGTCATGCTGACTGAAAACTGTTGAAACACAGTGAACAGCTGTAGCTTTGGTGCCTAGTCATGTTAAGAGTACTAATACTCTAATGGTTACCAGTGTATTTTTAAGCCATGGTATTGAGTTGTATCATTCCATAAGTATAGTATGACTGCGACAGGAAATAAGGCAGCCATGAGTTTGAGAGTCAGAATGTGTCAAGATTCTCTATCATTCTGACTGAAAACTGTTGAAACACAGTAAACAGCTGTAGCTTTGGTACCTATTTTTGTTGAGAGTACTAATATTCTCTTCGTTACCAGGGTATTTTTCAACAATGGTATTGTGTTATATCGTTTTATAAGTATAGTATGACTGCGACAAGAAATAAGGCAGCCAAGACAAGAATTTTAGAGTCAGAATGTGTCAAGATTCTCTATCATGCTGACTGAAAACTGTGGAAACACAGTGAACAGCTGTAGCTTTGGTACCTAGCTATGTTGAGAGTACTAATACTCAATTGGTTACCAGTGTATTTTTCTACCGTAGTACTGAGTTACATCGTTTTATAAGAAAAGTATGACTGCGACAGGAAATAAGGCCGCCATGAATTTCAGAGTCAGAATGTATCAAGATTCTCTATCATGCTGACTGAAAACTGTTGAAACACAGTGAACAGCTCTAGCTTTGGTACCTAGTTAAGTTGAGAGTACTAATACTCTATTAGCTACCAGTGTATTTTTCTACCGTGGTATTGAGTTTCATCGTTTTGTAAGTATAGTATGACTGCGACAGGAAATAAGGCAGCCATGAGTTTGAGAGTCAGATGGGTCCAGATTCTCTGTCATGTTGACTGAAAACTGTTGAAACACAGTAAACAGCTGCAGCTTTGGTACCTATTTTTGTTGAGAGTACTAATAATACTCTATTGGTTACGAGTGTATTTTTCTACCGTAGTATTGAGTTATATCGTTTCATAAGTATACTATGACTGCGACAGAAAATAAGGCAACCATGAATTTCAGAGTCAAAATGTGTCAAGATTCTCTCTCATGCTGACTGAAAACTTTTGAAACACAGTGAACAGCTGTAGCTTTGGTACCTAGTTATGTTGAGAATACTAATACTCTATTGGTTACCAGTGTATTTTTGTGCCATGGTATTGAGTTATACAGTTTTATAAGTATAGTATGACTGCGAAAGGAAATAAGGCAGCCAAGACAAGAATTTTAGAGTGAGAATGTGTCAAGATTCTCTATCATGCTGACTGAAAACTGTTGAAACAATGTGAACAGCTGTAGCTTTGGTACCTACTTATGTTGAGAGTACTAATACTCTATTGGTTAGCAGTGTATTGTTCTACCATGGTAATGAAATATATCGATTTATAAGTATAGTATGAGTGCGACAAAAAATATAGCAGCCATGAGTTTGAGAGTCAGAATGTGTCAAGATTCTCTATCATGCTGACTGAAAACTGTTGAAACACAGTAAACAGTTGTAGCTTTGGTACCTATTTTAGTTGGGAGTAGTAATACTCTATTGGTTAGCAGTGTATTTTTCTACCGTGGTATAGAGTTATATCGTTTTGTAAGTATGGTTTGAAAGCGACAGGAAATAAGGTAGACATGAGTTTGAGAGTCAGAATGTGTCAAGATTCTCTATCATGCTGACTGAAAACTGTGGAAACACAGTGAACAGCTGTAGCTTTGGTACCTAGTTATGTTGAGAGTACTAATACTCTAATGGTTACCAGTGTATTTTTCTACCGTAGTACTGAGTTATATCGTTTTATAAGTACAGTACGACTGCGACAGGAAATAAGGCAGCCATGAATTTCAGAGTCAGAATGTGCCAAGATTCTCTATCATGCTGACTGAAAACTGTTGAGACACAGTAAACAGCTGTAGCTTTGGTACCTATTTTTGTTGAGACTACTAATACTCTATTGATTACCAGTGTATTTTTCTACGGTAATACTGTTATTTATTTATTGATGTTTAAGGTCACATATTTATGCACAATGGCTAATCATGACCGTGACAGTTTTCCGGGTGGAGGAATCCTGAGTACCCGGAGAGAACCACCGAGCAACGACGAGCGCGGTAGTACTGAGTTATATCGTTTTATCAGTATAGTATGACTGCGAGAGGAAATAAGGCAGCCATGAGTTTGAGAGTCAGAATGTGTCAAGATTCTCTATCATGCTGACTGAAAACTGTGGAAACACAGTCAACAGCAGTAGCTTTGGGGCCTAGTTATGTTGAGAGTACTAATACTCTTTTGGTTACCAGTGTATTTTTGTGACATGGTATAGAGTTAAATCATTTTATAAGTATAGTATGAGAGCGACAGGAAATAAGGCAGCCATGAGTTTGAGAGTCAGAATGTGTCAAGATTCTCTATCATGCTGACTGAAAACCATTGACACACAGTAAACAGCTGTAGCTATGGTACCTATTTTTGTTGAGAGTACTAATACTCTATTTTCGTTACCAGCGTATTTTTCAACAATGCTATTGTGTTATATCGGTTTATACGTATAGTATCACTGCGACAAGAAATAAAGCAGCCAAGACAAGAACTTTAGAGTTAGAATGTGTTAACATTCTCTATCATGCTGACTGAAAACTGTTGAAACACAGTGAACAGCTGCAGCTTTGGTACCTACTTATGTTGAGAGTACTAATACACTATTGGTTACCAGTGTATTTTTCTACTGTGGTATTGAGTAATATTGTTTTATAAGTATAGTATGATAGTATTTTTGTTGAGAGTACTAATACTCTATTCGTTACCAGGGTATTTTTCTACCGTGATATTGAGTGATATCGTTTTATAAGTATAGTATGACTGCGACAGGAAATGAGGCAGCCATGAATTTCAGAGTCAGAATGTGTCAAGATTCTCTATCATGCTGACTGAAAACTGTGGAAACACAGTCAACAGCAGTAGCTTTGGGACCTAGTTATGTTGAGAGTACTAATACTGAAAACTGTTGAAACACAGTGAACAGCTGTAGCGTTGGTACCTAGTTATGTTGAGAGTACTAATACTCTATTGGCTACCAGTGTATTTTTCTACCGTGGTATTGAGTTTCATCGTTTTGTAAGTATAGTATGACTGCGACAGGAAATAAGGCAGCCATGAGTTTGAGAGTCAGATGGGTCCAGATTCTCTATCATGTTGACTGAAAACTGTTGAAACACAGTAAACAGCTGTAGCTTTGGTACCTATTTTTGTTGAGAGTACTAATACTCTATTCGTTACCAGGATATTTTTCAAGAATGCTATCGTGTTATATCACTTTACAAGTATAGTATGACAGCGACAGGAAATAAGGCAGCCATGAGTTTGAGAGTCAGAATGTGTCAACATTCTCTATCATGCTGACTGAAAACTGTTGAAACACAGTAAACAGCTGTAGCTTTGGCACCTAGTTATGTTGAGAGTACTAATACTCTATTGGTTACCAGTGTATTTCTGTGCCATGGTATTGAGTTATATCGTTTTATAAGTATAGTATGAATGCGACAGGAAATGAGGGAGCCATGAGTTTGAGAGTCAGAGTGTGTCAACATTCTCTATCATGCTGACTGAAAAGTGTTGAAACACAGTAAACAGCTGTAGGTTTGGTACCTATTTTTGTTGAGAGTACTAATACTGTATTCATTACCAGAGTGTTTTTCAACAATGGTATTGTGTTATATTGTTTTATAAGTATACTATGACTGCGACAGGAAATAAGGCAGCCATGAATTTCAGAGTCAGAATGTGTCAAGATTATCTATATATCACGCTGACTGAAAACACATTAAACAGATGTAGCTTTGGTACCAACATTTCTTGAGAGTACTAATACTCTATTCGTTACAAGGGTATTTTTCAACAATGGTATTGTGTTATATCGTTTTATAAGTACAGTATGACTGCGACAAGAAATAAGGCAGCCACGAATTTTAGTGTCAGAATGTTTCAAGATTCTCTATCAAGCTGACTGAAAAGTGTTGAAACACAGTAAACAGCTGTAGCTTTGGTACCTGACTGTGTTGAGAGTACTAATACTGTATTGGTTACCAGTGTATTTTTCTACCGCGGTACTGACTTATATCGTTTTGTAAGTATAGTATGACTGCGACAGGAAATAAGGCAGCCAAGAATTTCAGAGTCAGAAAGTGTCAAGATTCTCTATCATGCTGACTGAAAACTGCTGAAACACAGTGAACAGCTGTAGCTTTGGTACCTATTTTTGTTGAGAGTACTAATACTGTATTCGCTACCAGGGTATTTTTCAACAATGCTATTGTGTTATATCGGTTTATATGTATAGTATGACTGCGACAAGAAATAAGGCAGCCAAGACAAGAATTTTAGAGTCAGAATGTGTCAAGATTCTCTATCATGCTGACTGAAAACTGTTGAGACACAGTAAACAGCTGTAGCTTTGGTACCTAGTTATGTTAAGAGTACTAATACTCTAATGGTTACCAGTGTATTTTTAAGCCATGGTATTGAGTTGTATCGTTCTATAAGTATAGTATGACTGCGACAGGAAATAAGGCAGCCATGAGTTTGAGAGTCAGAATGTGTCAAGATTCTCTAACATGCTGACTGAAAACTGTTGAAACACAGTAAACAGCTGTAGCTTTGGTACCTGTTTTTGTTGAGATTACTAATACTCTATTGGTTACCAGTGTATTTTTCTACCGTAGTACTGAGTTATATCATTTCATAAGTATAGTATGAATGCGACAGGAAATAAGACAGCCATGAATTTCAGAGTCTGAATGTGTCAAGATTCTCTATCGTGCTTGAAAACTGTTGAAACATAGTGAACAGCTGTAGCTTTGGGACCTAGTTATGTTGAGAGTACTAATACTCTATTGGTTACCAGTGTATTTTTGTGCCATGGCATTGAGTTATATCGTTTTATAAGTATAGTATGACAGCGACAGGAAATAAGGCAGCCATGAGTTTGAGAGTCAGAATGTGTCAAGATTCTCTGTCATGCTGACTGAAAACTGTTGAAACACAGTGAACAGCTGTAGCTTTGGTACCTAGTCATGTTAAGAGTACTAATACTCTAATGGTTACCAGTGTATTTTTAAGCCATGGTATTGAGTTGTATCATTCCATAAG
Source organism: Pictodentalium vernedei (assembly GCA_031216915.1). Taxonomy (NCBI): domain Eukaryota; kingdom Metazoa; phylum Mollusca; class Scaphopoda; order Dentaliida; family Dentaliidae; genus Pictodentalium; species Pictodentalium vernedei. Next base: position 459,125,837 of record CM062296.1, on the reverse strand, counting down.
TATAGTATGACTGCGACAGGAAATAAGGCAGCCATGAATTTGAGAGTCAGAATGTGTCAAGATTCTCTATCATTCTGACTGAAAACTGTTGAAACACAGTAAACAGCTGTAGCTTTGGTACCTATTTTTGTTGAGAGTACTAATATTCTCTTCGTTACCAGGGTATTTTTCAACAATGGTATTGTGTTATATCGTTTTATAAGTATAGTATGACTGCGACAAGAAATAAGGCAGCCAAGACAAGAATTTTAGAGTTAGAATGTTTCAAGATTCTCTATCATGCTGACTGAAAACTGTTGAAACACAGTGAACAGCTGTAGCTTTGGTACCTACTTTTGTTGAGCGTACTAATACTCTATTGGCTACCAGTGTATTTTTGTACCATGGTAGGGGGGGTGCGGTGGCTCTGTTGGTAGAGGTGCAGGCTGCAAGCCGAGAGGTTCTCGGTTCGAATCCCACCTGCGGCAACTGCGTTGTGTCCTTGGGCAAGACACTTCACCCCCATTGCCCACATGGGGGCACGGTGATGCTGTGTACTAAGACGTTCTGCACGTCGATGGTGCACCTGTCTTCAACCAATGCTAACCCTGCTTGTGTGGAGTTGGTATGTTGGGGAGCTGACAGTTGCTCGCCATTGCTCGGTGGTTCTCTCCGGGTACTACGGCTTCCTCCCCCCATAAAACTGTCACGGTCATGGTTAGCCATTGTGCATAAATATGTGACCTTAAACACCAATAAATAAATAAATAAATAAATAAATAATTGTACCATGGTACTGAGCTATTTCGTTTCACAACTATAGTATGACTGCGACAGGAAATAAGGCAGCCATAAATATGAGAGTCAGACTGTGTGATGTGTCAAGATTCTCTATCATGCTGACTGAGAACTGTTAAAACACAGTGAACAGCTGTAGCTTTGGCACCTATTTTTGTTGAGAGTACTAATACTCTATTGGTTACAAGTGCATTGTTCTACCGTGCTATTGAGATATATCGATTTATAAGTATAGTATGACTGCGACAGGAAATAAGGCAGCCATGAGTTTGAGAGTTAGAATGTGTCAAGATTCTCTATCATGTTGACTGAAAACTGTTGAAACACAGTAAACCGCTGTGGCTTTGATACCTATTTTTGCTGAGATTACTAATACTCTATTCGTTACCAGGGTATTTTTCAACAATGCTATTGTGTTATATCGGTTTATACATATAGTATGACTGTGACAAGAAATAAGGAAGCCAAGACAAGAATTTTAGAGTCAGAATGTGTCAAGATTCTCTATCATGCTGACTGAAAACTGTTGAAACACAGTGAACAGCTGTAGCTTTGGTACCTACTTATGTTGAGAGTACTAATACTCTATTGGTTACCAGTGTATTGTTCTACCATGGTAATGAGATATATCGATTTATAAGTATAGTATGACTGCGACAAAAAATATAGCAGCCATGAGTTTGAGAGTCAGAATGTGTCAAGATTCTCTATCATGCTGACTGAAAACTGTTGAAACACAGTAAACAGTTGTAGCTCTGGTACCTATTTTAGCTGAGAGTAGTAATACTCTATTGGTTAGCAGTGTATTTTTCTACCGTGGTATTGAGTTATATCGTTTTGTAAGTATGGTATGACAGCGACAGGAAATAGGTAGACATGAGTTTGAGAGTCAGAATGTGTCAAGATTCTCTATCATGCTGACTGAAAACTGTGGAAACACAGTGAACAGCTGTAGCTTTGGTACCTAGTTATGTTGAGAGTACTAATAATCTATTGGTTACCAGTGTATTTTTCTACCGTAGTACTGAGTTACATCGTTTTGTAAGAAAAGTATGACTGCGACAGGAAATAAGGCCGCCATGAATTTCAGAGTCAGAATGTATGAAGATTTTCTATCATGATGACTGAAAACTGTTGAAACACAGTGAACAGCTGTAGCTTTGGTACCTTGTTATGTTGAGAGTCCTAATACTCTAATGGTTACCAGTGTATTTTTCTACCGTAGTACTGGGTTATATCGTTTTATAATACAGTACGACTGCGACAGGAAATAAGGCAGCCATGAATTTCAGAGTCAGAATGTGTCAAGATTCTCTATCATGCTGACTGAAAACTGTTGAAACACAGTAAACAGCTGTAGCTTTGGTACCTATTTTTATTGAGACTACTAATACTCTATTGGTTACCAGTGTATTTTTCTACGGTAATACTGTTATTTATTTATTGATGTTTAAGGTCACGTATTTATGCACAATGGCTAATCATGACGTGACAGTTTTCCGGGTGGAGGAAGCCGGAGTACCCGGAGAGAACCACCGAGCAATGACGAGTGCGGTAGTACTGAGTTATATTGTTTTATAAGTATAGTATGACTGCGACAGGAAATAAGGCAGCCATGAGTTTGAGAGTCAGAATCTGTCAAGATTCTCTATCAAGCTGACTGAAAACTGTTGAAACACAGTAAACAGCTGTAGCTTTGGTACCTATTTTTGTTGAGAGTACTAATACTCTATTGGTTACCAGTGTATTTTTCTACCGTAGTACTGAGTTATATCGTTTTATAAGAAAAGGATGACTGCGACAGGAAATCTAAATTTTATAGTAAATTTCCTTTCTTATTATACCTACCACAATTGTTTACTACAGGTTTGAACTACAGTGGAAGTCCCTAACTCGGATAAAATACTCTCTATTTTTGTCTTTCCCAAGCAAGTTGGGAAAGAAAAGTGGTGCAAAAGCACCAATAAAAATAAGCCAAAACTGGGTCGAGTGCAACCGGCGCAGACCCAGTACGGGATGCTCTCTCCCAAGTACAACTCCACGACTTCCGTTGCCAGTGCGCATATACCGTCTCTAAAGACTCATTCTTTTTGAATCCGTAAATGTTAGAGTTATGTAATCAGCGGGGAGGAAAGATTCTTTACCTGGCCTCCATGTAAACAATTGTGGTAGGTATAATAAGAAAGGAAATTTACTATAAAATTTAGATTTCTTATCAACCTACTCACAATTGTTTACTACAGGCTGAATAGACAAAAGGCTGGAGGGAATCGCATAACCAACCCCCACATAACCCTAGTGCACTGGAACCGTGAAGTAGAAGGAAGAGGTCCCGAGGCTTATCAACCATAATGTCGCAATCATTGGTGAAGGACAATGAAAAGAGACATATGAGCCTGTGTGACACACAGACAGAAAAAGGGCAGTAACAGCACATGGCTGAAACTGACCCTCAAGAAGCCTAATGGCTATGGCAGACAACAGCCTGAGCAGAAGAAAGAGGACCCAGGGCAAAAAGGTCCTCCGACTGCTCCTGCAACTGGCGCAAATAAAAGGTGGAGAAAGTAGAAGCATTTCTCCAGTAGGCTGCCTGCATAACATCCGACAACTTGACGGAGTTAGTATAAGCCCAAGAGGTAGACAGTGCCCGCACCTCGTGGGCAGAAATATGATTGGTAATACAATCGCCAGCTGCTAAACGACTATAAGCCGTACGAATAGCAAGACAAATCCATCGAGAAATGGATTGAGGAGAGATCTTCCCGGAATGAGAGACAGAAAAAAACGTTTTCTGCCCTTCCGTATGAAGCGTGTCCGATCAAGATAAATGCGAATAGCACGGACCGGACAGAGCAAAGGACGAGTACCCTCAACAGAGGGAAGAGCCCTGATACAGATAGGAGGAGTAGTATCTGGTAACTGATTCTTAGCCAAAAAGGAGCAATCAGTGGTAAAAGTAACACTGTTGGGAGAGCTCCTAAAAAAGGCCGGGTCAACCGAGAGGGCGTGAAGCTCACTAACCCATCTGGCCGAAGGAAATGCCATCAGAAAAGCCGTCTTATATGTGAGAAAATGCATATCCACCTGGGATAAAGGTTCGAATGGCTCCCCCCCCCAAGCAAAGCAGCACCCACGAAAGATTCCATCGTGGAGTAAGCTGCAAAGTCCGAGGCCTTTTCAAAGAAAAGTGCCGAACAAGCTTGGAGAGGTAAGGATTAGTGCCGATACGACGCTTCCCCACATAAGAAAAAGTCTCTGAAAGCATAGACCTGTAACCCTTGATGGTAACAGGCTGGAGACCCCGAGAATCAAACAGATATACCAGAAATTCCGCAATCTGTGAAATCGAAGGATTGGCATAATCAACAGAGCGATCAGCACACCAACGACAGAAGACCTTCCATTTAGCTGCATAAGCTAAACCAGTGGAGTGCCTCCTTGAAGAAGAAATGCACTCCACTGCTCGTCTCGAAAAACCTCTACGGAGGAGACAGGACCTGACAAAGATATGCGTGAAGGCACAATGAAGTCGGGTCGACGTGAAACCTCCTCGGACGACCTTGACAAAGAAGGTCGCGACGTAGCGGGAGACGTGCCGGAACCGCCGCCATCAGCGAGCGGAGCTGATTGATCCACACCCGCTGAGGCGACAGGGGAGCGATCAGAATGATTCGAGAACCTGAGGAAGAATCGGAACTGGCGGGAAGGCGTAGCCGACTAGACCGTTCCAATCGAGTGACAGAGCGTCCACGGCAAAAGCCAGAGGATCTGGACACCAGGACACGAAAGTGTCCACCTGATGGTTCCAACGAGTCGCAAAGAGGTCGATGTGGGGACGTCCCCAGAGATCGCAAAGCGACTGGAACACTGCCCTGTGAAGCATCCACTCGGTGGAAATAACCCTGCCCTGTCGGGACAGGGAGTCGGCTAGGACGTTCAGACGACCGGGAATGTGACGAACAACCACTCTGGCGTGAACATCCTGAGCGAGCAGTAGAAGATCCCGAGCTAACTCGTACATCGGAAGCGAGTGCGTGCCGCCCTGGTTCCGAATGTAAGCAACCACCGTCGAATTGTCGGATAGTAGAAGGACCTGGCGATTCGACAGGTGAGGGATCCACTGCCTGAAACTCAGAAGAAGAGCAAGAAGCTCCTTCTGGTTGATGTGTAGAGCTGCTTGATCCTGGTCCCACATCCCGTGTAGGGAAAGACGGAGAGGATCCAACGTCGCACCCCATCCGAGATCGCTGGCATCTGCCGTCAGAATGCGATCGGACGTGGGTAAGTCCAGCGGAACACCCTGCGTAATCCACTGAACATCTGTCCAGGGAAGAAGGTGAGGATACAGAGAGTCCGGAAACGGAAGCACCTGATCCAGAGAATCTACATTCGGCCTCCAACGACTGAGCAGAAAGTGTTGGAGAGGTCTGACACGCAGCCGACCTAGAGGAATGAGATCCGTCACCGAACCGCAGAGACCGATCAGCCGGAGAAAACTCCGAGCGGTCGCGGACCTAGACTGGGACAGAGTCAGAGCAAAAGCTGAGAGAATCACAGCCTTGGCCTGGGGAACAGCCACCAAATTGAATTTGGTTTGGAAAGACATCCCCAGATGACAAAACGACTGAGAAGGGACCAAGTCCGACTTCTCCTCGTTGACTCTGAATCCTAGCGACGTGAGCAAGCTCAACAGAGTGGCGACATCCGATTCCAGTAAGGCAGCATTGGAATGCCTCTGGAGGATATCATCCAGATATGCCGAAGTAGTCACCCTGGACTGTGTGCGATGGAACGCTATCACATGCGACATCAGTCTGGTGAACGCCCAAGGAGCCAGGTTGAGGCCGAAAGGCATGGCCTTGAACTGGTAAACTCGCCCCAGAAAAGCGAACCTGAGATACTTCAGTGACGCCCGATGCATCGGAACGTGGAAGTAAGCATCTCGCAGGTCGATGCTGGCTGCGAAATCTCCCTGGTGAATTGATTGGCGGACCGACCTGAAAGTCTCCATGCTGAACTTGGGAGCAATGATAGACTGGTTCAGGATACTCAGATCGATAACCGGTCGGAGTCGGCCGTCCTTCTTCGGCACCAAGAACAGGTGGGAATAGAAACCCACTGACTGAACGTTCTTGACGACCTCGATCGCCCCCTTTGCCAGGAGATTGGCAATCTCCGTGGACAAAAGTTCCCGACGTAAAACGTCTGAAGGAACTGTGGTTGGAAGAGGCACCCTTGACAGAGTGGGGTGCCGTCGGAAGGATATGCGCAGCCCGGACCGAACAACATCTAACACCCATGGATCGGATGTGATGGTGGTCCAATGGTCTGCGAACTCTGCTATCCTTCCTCAACCTGGGACGAGTCGAGGTGAGGACCTTCATTTCGAGCCCCGACGAGGCCCGCGAGAGGAGAAACCACCTCCTCTGCTAAATGAAGAATCCTGAGACTTCCCTCGATTCTGCTGACCCCTACCTTTACCCCGTGAGTAAGAAGTAGAGGCGGCGGCAGAAGGACCAGCCTTTTGCTTCACAGAGGAAGCAGAAGGGTACTTGTTAGGCTTGGAATGGCCCTTGCCTCCCCGAGAAGGCTGATCAAGCTGACGAAACAGCAGCTGATCTTTGGAATGACGTAGGACGTCATCCCGGACCGTCGACACGGAACCATGGAAAAGTTGCGGACCTGCCAAAGAAGCAGATCGAAGAGTAGCACGCTGCTCCTCGGGAAGGGATCGTCCTGTGTCCAGCACAGCATCCCTTCGAACTAATTCCAAATTTGCCGTGTTACAGGCATGCGTGTGAGTAAGGTGCATAAGCACCTTGGACAGCACACGCAAAGGAGCCTGTACCTCGTCAAACTTATCTGGAGGCAGATAAGCAGCCAAAGCTGAGACGACGTGATCTGAGAGAGAAAGCATGCCAAGCATCTCTCTAGATAAGCCCAACGTGGACTCCAGAGTCGTCATTGGAATGACGGCAGACTTGGGCTTGGAAAGCCCGAGGGAAGTGGAGTCCTGATCCAGAACCGTCAAAGCCTGGCAGACTGACGGATTGGCGGAATCGTAGGAACGATAACGCACAGGAGGCAAAAAGGTGTCAACCCTGGTGAAGAACGAAGTCTTCAAAGCCTTGGAATTCAGCTTGGCATCCAATGCTGAAAAAGCTTCAACCACCTGTACCGACTGGCACGGTCGAAGGCACCCAGAAGCAGGTTGCTCCATAGGCTGTTGGCGCGCGACCGATGATCGCGGCCAGGCTGACACTGTCGGCTGGTTAGCAGGTTTGAGCTCAGGAAGAAACCCAAACACAAAGTCAAGAGCTGCCCCAAGTCCGAAGACTGCTGGCCCTCGACCTCAAGCATGTCGGACTCCTCCCCAGAGTCGGAAGACACATAGCCCATCGTGGGCAAACCAGCCGATGCCTCCCATGGTGTCGGGACACCAGAGGAATCGGAAAACGGCCTGTTTCCAATCCCGGGAGGCGGCGCCATAGGAGGCGCCTGGAAACCACCCATAGCCTCGCTGGAAGCAACAGGAAGGCTCTTAGAAAGAACCTGAGTGAGTAAGGAGAGGGCCTCCCTAAGCTCACTGCCTGTACCGACCGGTTCGACAGGGGAGCGAACCGGCAAAGTGGCTTCACCTCTGACCCTCTTAACCAGCGAAGGGTCACGATCCTCCAAAACACCCGACGCGGGACGACGGGCGGCAGCCGAAACATCTGAAGGCAGACGTGTATAGGGGTACGAAGCACCCCGACGATCAATATTGCGAGAACTCATGAGAGTCACCGCGGACCTCTGCGGGGCAGAAGGTCCAGGCTGCACAAAAGGCGTTGGTCCCCCAAAACTGGTCGTGTGACCAGAGTGAGTAGACGGAAACGCCACAGAGTTCATAGTGTTTCCACTACGAACATCCGAATCCAAAGACACAACTGTGGTGCTCGACGGCGAAGAGACCACAGCGATGGGCTCGGCCGGCAGCCCCTTCCGACTTCGCGGAGTTGAAGTCAGGGAAGGCTGAGGCCGATATCCCACGTCTACAGTATCGGACAGTCCTGCAGTCCCCTGCAGCGAAAAGCCGAGGCCGGCTGAAACAGACAACGAAGCAGACGGGCCAGCAGCAGTAGTAGATACGTCGAGAGTCGTTGAGGCTGGTGAAAAAGTGGAGCACACCGGCTCGGCTCCGAAGGAGGAGTCACAACCCTAGTGACAGCCTCAGATGTCGACTGGAGGGGGACTGTAGTCCCGGAACCAGGCATCTCTACACCAGAACACTCAACGGCTCCCGCAGTATCCACCACAGGAAAAGACTGCACATCCCCCACGGAGGAGGAATAACTCTCACCAGACAAAGTCGGCTCGGGAGGCCCCGAACGACCACGTTCTCCTTTCCCGCGGGAGCGGGAGGCACGGCCACGAGAACGAACGACACGGTTTACTGACGCCCAGAAGGTGGAAGACCATGTTCCACAGACACCACACGGCCGCTCGGCCGAACACCCATTACAGGAGAAACAAGACGAATGTACATCGTCCACATGCTTTGGCAGCAGACATTGCCCACAAGGAATTGTCCTGGGCATGATAGAGGTGAGAGCAGCAGAGAAGGTGAGATGAGAAAACAGAACACCCCCAAAGAAGAGAGAAAGGTGGCAGAAACAAAGACCCCAGACGGTCGACCGGGAACCACCCAACAGGAAGACTACTCTCAAAAGAAAGAAGAAACACTGTAGGAGTGGTACCACGCTGACACCTAACTCTAACACAATTAGAAAATTTTGCAAAAAAAGCATTAACGATAATTGTGAAAAAATCTAAGTCCGAACCGCGTGGCACGCGAAATACGCGCGCGACTCGAGAGAGAGCAAATAAATATACATTATGGACATATAATAGAAAAGAGAATATATAAAACACTGTTCCTGAGAATACAAAGGATACACTGTGGTATAATGAAACAGGAAAAATCAAACATCGAGCTGGCGGAACCCTGATAAGCGTGCAAAAACATCTCGACACGAAGCAGATTTTAAAAAGAATGAGTCTTTAGAGACGGTATACGCGCATTGGCAACGGAAGTCGTGGAGTTGTACTTGGGAGAGAGCGTCCCGTACTGGGTCTGCGCCGGTTGCACTCGACCCAGTTTTGGCTTATTTTTATTGGTGCTTTTGCACCACTTTTCTTTCCCAACTTGCTTGGGAAAGACAAAAATAGAAAGTATTTTATCCGAGTTAGGGACTTCCACTGTAGTGCAAGCCTGTAGTAAACAATTGTGAGTAGGTTGATAAGAAATAAGGCAGCCATGAATTTCAGAGTCAGAATGTGTCAAGATTCTCTATCATGCTGACTGAAAACTGTTGAAACATAGTGAACAGCTGTAGCTTTGGTACCTAGCTATGTTGAGAGTACTAATACTCTATTAGTTACCAGTGTATTTTTGTGCCATGGTATTGAGTTATATCGTTTTATAAGTATAGTATGACTACGACAGGAAAGAAGGCAACCATGAGTTTGAGAGTCAGAATGTGTCAAGATTCTCTATCATGCTGACTGAAAACTGTTGAAACACAGTGAACAGCTGTAGCTTTGGAACCTACTTATGTTGAGAGTACTAATACTCTATTGGTTACCAGTGTATTTTTCTACTGTGGTATTGAGTAATATTGTTTTATAAGTATAGTATGACTGCGACAGGAAATAAGGCAGCCATGAATTTCAGAGTCAGAATGTGTCAAGATTCTCTATCATGCTGACAAAAAACTGTTGAAACACAGTAAACAGCTGTAGCTTTGGTACCTGTTTTTGTTGAGAGCACTAATACTCTATTGGTTACCAGCGTATTTTTCTACCGTAGTACTGAGTTATATCACTTCATAAGTATAGTATGACTGCAACAGAAAATAAGACAGCCATGAATTTTAGAGTCAGAATGTGTCAAGATTCTCTATCATGCTGACTGAAAACTGTTGAAACACAGTGAACAGCTGTAGCTTTGGTACCTAGTTATGTTGAGAGTACTAATACTCTTTTTGTTACCAGTGTATTTTTGTACCATGGTATTGAGTTATATCGTTTTATAAGTATAGTATGACTGCGACAGGAAATAAAGCAGCCATGAGTTTGAGAGTCAGAAAAAAGGTGTCAAGATTCTCTATCATGCTGACTGAAAAGAGAGGAAACACAGTAAACAGCTTTAGCTTTGGTACCTATTTTTTTTAGAGTACTAATACTCTGTTCATTACCAGGGTATTTTTCAAGAATGCTATCGTGTTATATCATTTTACAAGTATAGTATGACTGCGACATGAAATAAGGCAGCCATGAGTTTGAGAGTCAGAATGTGTCAACAATCTCTATCATGCTGACTGAAAACTGTTGAAACACAGTAAACAGCTGTAGCTTTGGCACCTAGTTATGTTGAGAGTACTAATACTCTATTGGTTACCAGTGTATTTTTGTGCCATGGTATTGAGTTATATCATTTTATAAGGATAGTATGAATGCGACAGGAAATGAGGGAGCCATGAGTCTGAGAGTCAGAATGTGTCAACATTCTCTATCATGCTGACTGAAAACTGTTCAAACACAGTAAACAGCTGTAGCTTTGGTACCTATTTTTGTTGAGAGTACTAATACTGTATTCATTACCAGAGTGTTTTTCAACAATGGTATTGTGTTATATTGTTTTATAAGTATACTATGACTGCGAATTTCAGAGTCAGAATGTTTCAAGATTCTCTATCATGCTGACTGAAAACTGTTGAAACACAGTAAACAGCTGTAGCTTTGGTACCTGACTGAGTTGAGAGTACTAATACTCTATTAGTTACCAGTGTATTTTTCTACCGTGGTACTGAGTTATATCGTTTTGTAAGTATAGTATGACTGCGATAGGAAATAAGGCAGCCAAGAATTTCAGAGTCAGAAAGTGTCAAGATTCTCTATCATGCTGACTGAAAACTGTTGAAACACAGTGAACAGCTGTAGCTTTGGTACCTATTTTTGTTGAGAGTACTAATATTCTCTTCGTTACCAGGGTATTTTTCAAAAAGGGTATTGTGTTATATCGTTTTATAAGTATAGTATGACTGCGACAAGAAATAAGGCAGCCAAGACAAGAATTTCAAAGTTAGAATGTTTCAAGATTCTCTATCATGCTGACTGAAAACTGTTGAAACACAGTAAACAGCTGTAGCTTTGGTACCTATTTTTGTTGAGAGTACTAATACTCTATTGGTTACCAGTCTATTTTTGTACCATGGTATTGAGTTATTTCGTTTTATAACTATAGTATGACTGCGACAGAGAATAAGGCAGCCATGAATTTCAGAGCCAGAATGTGTCAAGATTCTCTATCATGCTGACTGAAAACTGTTGAAAGACAGTGAACAGCTGTAGCTTTGGTACCTAGTTATGTTGAGAGTACGAATACTCTATTGGTTACCAGCGTATTTTTGTGCCATGGCAGTGAGTTATATCGTTTTATAAGTATAGTATGACTGCGACAGGAAATAAGGCAGCCATGAGTTTGAGAGCCAGAATGTGTCAAGATTCTCTATCATGCTGACTGAAAACTGTTGAAAGAGAGAAAAAAGCTGTAGCTTTGACACCTATTTTTGTTGAGAGTACTAATATTCTCTTCGGTACCAGGGTATTTTTCAACAATGGTATTGTGTTATATCGTTTTATAAGTATAGTATGACTGCGACAAGAAATAAGGCAGCCAGGACAAGAATTTTAGAGTTAGAATGTGTCAAGATTCTCTATCATGCGGACTGAAAACTGTTGAACCACAATGAACAGCTGTAGCTTTGTACCTACTTTTGTTGAGCATACTAATACTCTATTGGCTACCAGTGTATTTTTGTAACATGGCATTGAGCTATTTCGTTTTGCAACTATAGCATGACTGCGACAGGAAATAAGGCAGCCATAAATATGAGATTCAGAATGTGTCAAGATTCTCTATCATGCTGACTGAGAACTGTTAAAACACAGTGAACTGCGGTAGGTTTGGTACCTATTTTTGTTGAGAGTACTAATAATACTCTATTGGTTACGAGTGTATTTTTCTACCATAGTATTGAGTTATATCGTTTCATAAGTATACTATGACTGCGACAGAAAATAAGGCAACCATGAATTTCAGAGTCAAAATGTGTCAAGATTCTCTCTCATGCTGACTGAAAACTTTTGAAACACAGTGAACAGCTGTAGCTTTGGTACCTAGTTATGTTGAGAATACTAATACTCTATTGGTTACCAGTGTATTTTTGTGCCATGGTATTGAGTTATACAGTTTTATAAGTATAGTATGACTGCGAAAGGAAATAAGGCAGCCATGAGTTTGAGAGTCAGAATGTGTCAAGATTCTCTATCATGCTGACTGAAAACTGTTGAAACACAGTAAACAGCTGTAGCTTTGATACCTATTTTTGTTGAGAGAACTAATATTCTCTTCGTTACCAGGGTATTTTTCAACAATGGTATTGTGTTATATCATTTTATAAGTATAGTATGACTGCGACAAGAAATAAGGCAGCCAAGACAAGAATTTTAGAGTCAGAATGTGTCAAGATTCTCTATCATGCTGACTGAAAACTGTTGAAACACTGTGAACAGCTGTAGCTTTGGTACCTACTTATGTAGAGAGTACTAATACTCTATTGGTTACCAGTGTATTGTTCTACCATGGTAATGAAATATATCGATTTATAAGTATAGTATGACTGCGACAAAAAATATAGCAGCCATGAGTTTGAGAGTCAGAATGTGTCAAGATTCTCTATCATGCTGACTGAAAACTGTTGAAACACTGTAAACAGTTGTAGCTTTGGTACCTATTTTAGTTGAGAGTAGTAATACTCTATTGGTTAGCAGTGTATTTTTCTACCGTGGTATTGAGTTATATCGTTTTGTAAGTATGGTTTGAAAGCGACAGGAAATGAGGTAGACATGAGTTTGAGTCAGAATGTGTCAAGATTCTCTATCATGCTGACTGAAAACTGTGTAAACACAGTGAACAGCTGTAGCTTTGGTACCTAGTTATGTTGAGAGTACTAATACTCTATTGGTTACCAGTGTATTTTCCTACCGTAGTACTGAGTTACATCGTTTTATAAGAAAAGTATGACTGCGACAGGAAATAAGGCAGCCATGAATTTCAGAGTCAGAATGTATCAAGATTCTCTATCATGGTGACTGAAAACTGTTGAAACACAGTGAACAGCTGTAGCTTTGGTACCTAGTTATGTTGAGAGTACTAATACTCTAATGGTTACCAGTGTATTTTTCTACCGTAGTACTGAGTTATATCGTTTTATAAGTACAGTACGACTGCGACAGGAAATAAGGCAGCCATGAATTTCAGAGTCAGAATGTATCAAGATTCTCTATCATGCTGACTGAAAACTGTTGAGACACAGTAAACAGCTGTAGCTTTGGTACCTATTTTTGTGGAGACTACTAATACTCTATTGGTTACCAGTGTATTTTTCTACGGTAATACTGTTATTTATTTATTGATGTTTAAGGTCACATATTTATGCACAATGGCTAATCATGACCGTGACAGTTTTCCGGGTGGAGGAAGCCGGAGTACCCGGAGAGAACCACCGAGCAACGACGAGTGCGGTAGTACTGAGTTATATCGTTTTATATGTATAGTATGACTGCGAGAGGAAATAAGGCAGCCATGAGTTTGAGAGTCAGAATCTGTCAAGATTCTCTATCATGCTGACTGAAAACTGTGGAAACACAGTCAACAGCAGTAGCTTTGGGACCTAGTGATGTTGAGAGTACTAATACTCTATTGGTTACCAGTGTATTTTTGTGACATGGTATTGAGTTAAATCGTTTTATAAGTATAGTATGACAGCGACAGGAAATAAGGGAGCCATGAGTTTGAGAGTCAGAATGTGTCAAGATTCTCTATCATGCTGACTGAAAACCATTGAAACACAGTAAACAGCTGTAGCTTTGGTACCTATTTTTGTTGAGAGTACTAATACTCTATTGGGTACCAGTGTATTTTTCTACCGTGGTATTGAGTTATATCGTTTTGTAAGTATAGTATGACTGCAACAGGAAATAAGGTAGACATGAGTTTGAGAGTCAGAATGTGTCAAGATTCTCTATCATGCTGACTGAAAACTGTGGAAACACAGTCAACAGCAGTAGCTTTGGGACCTAGTTATGTTGAGAGTACTAATACTCTATTGGTTAGCAGTGTATTTTTGTGACATGGTATTGAGTTAAACCGTTTTATAAGTATAGTATGACAGCGACAGGAAATAAGGCAGCCATGAGTTTGAGAGTCAGAATGTGTCAAGATTCTCTATCATGCTGACTGAAAACCATTGAAACACAGTAAAGAGCTGTAGCTTTGGTACCTAGTTATGTTGAGAGTACTAATACTCTATTGGCTACCAGTGTATTTTTGTACCGTGGTATTGAATTATATCGTTTTGTAAGTATAGCATGACTGCAACAGGAAATAAGGCAGACATGAGCTTGAGAGTCAGAAAGAGTCAAGATTCTCCATCATGCTGACTGAAAACTGTTGAAACACAGCGAACAGCTGTAGCTTTGGTACCTACTTATGTTGAGAGTACTAATACTCTATTGGTTACCAGTGTATTTTTGTACCATGGTACTGAGTTATTTCGTTTTATAACTATAGTATGACTGCAACAGGAAAAAAGGCAGCCATGAATTTCAGAGTCAGAATGTGTCAAGGTTCTCTATCATGCTGACTGAAAACTGTTGAAACACAGTGAACAGCTGTAGCTTTGGTACATAGTTATGTTGAGAGTACTAATACTCTATTGGTTACCAGAGTATTTTTGTGACATGGTATCGAGTTATATCGTTTCATAAGCATAGTATGACTACGACAGGAAATAAGACAGCCATGAGTTTGAGAGTCAGAATGTGTCAAGATTCTCTATCATGCTGACTGAAAACTGTTGAAACACAGTAAACAGCTGTAGCTGTGGTTTCTATTTTAGGTGAGTGTACTAATACTCTATTGGTTACCGGTGTATTTTTCTACCGTGGTATTGAGTTATATCGTTTTATAAGTATAGTATGACAGCGACAGGAAATAAGGCAGCCATGAGTTTGAGAGTCAGAATGTGTCAAGATTCTCTATCATGCTGACTGAAAACCGTTGAAACACAGTGAACAGCTGTAGCTTTGGTACCTAGTTATGTTCAGAGTACTAATACTCTATTGGTTACCAGTGTATTTTTGTGCCATGGTAGTGAGGAAAATCGTTTTATAAGTATAGTATGACTGCGACAGGAAATAAGGCAGCCATGAGTTTGAGAGTCAGAATGTGTCAAGATTCTCTATCATGCTGACTGAAAACTGTTGAAACACAGTAAACAGCTGTAGCTTTGGTACCTATTTCTGTTGAGACTACTAATACTCTATTGGTTACCAGTGTATTTTTCTACCGCAGTACTGAGTTATATCGTTTTATAAGAAAAGTATGACTACGACAGGAAATAAGGCAGCCATGAATTTCAGAGTCAGAATGTGTCAAGATTCTCTATCATGCTGACTGAAAACTGTTGAAACACAGTGAACAGCTGTAGCGTTGGTACCTAGTTATGTTGAGAGTACTAATACTTTATTGGCTACCAGTGTATTTTTCGACCGTGGTATTGAGTTTCATCGTATTTACATGTAAGTATAGTATGACTGCGACAGGAAATAAGGCAGCCATGAGTTTGAGAGTCAGAATGTGTCAAGATTCTCCATCATGTTGACTGAAAACTGTTGAAACACAGTAAACAGCTGTAGCTTTGGTACCTATTTTTGTTGAGAGTACTAATACTCTATTCGTTACCAGGATATTTTTCAACAATGCTATTGTGTTAGATCGGTTTATACGTATAGTATGACTGCGACAGGAAATAAGGCAGCCATGAGTTTGAGAGTCAGATGTGTCAAGATTCTCTGTCATGCTGACTGAAAACAGAGGAAACACAGTAAACAGCTTTAGCTTTGGTACCTATTTTGTTTAGAGTACTAATACTCTATTCGTTAACAGGGTATTTTTCAAGAATGCTATCGTGTTATATCATTTTACAAGTATAGTATGACTGCGACAGAAAATAAGGCAGCCATGAATTTTAGAGTTAGAATGTGTCAAGATTCTCTATCATGCTGACTGAAAACTGTTGAAACACAGTGAACAGCTGTAGCTTTGGTACCTACTTATGTTGAGAGTACTAATACTCTATTGGTTACCAGTGTATTGTTCTACCATGGTATTGAGATATATCGATTTATAAGTATAGTATGACTGCGACAAGAAATATAGCAGCCATGAGTTTGAGAGTCAGAATGTGTCAAGATTCTCTATCATGCTGACTGAAAACTGTTGGAACACAGTATTATTATTTATTTATTTATTGATGTTTAAGGTCACATATTTATGCACAATGGCTAATCATGCCCGTGACAGTTTGACGGGTGGAGGAAGCCGGAGTACCCGGAGAGAACCACCGAGCAACGACGAGCAGCTGCCAGCTCCCCAACATCGTAACTCCGCACTGCGGAACAGGCAGCGTTAGATTGGTTGAAGACAAGCGTACCATCGACGTGCAGTTCGCCTTAGTACACAGCATCATCGTGCCCCCACACAGGCAATGGGGATGAAGTGTCTTGCCCAAGGACACAACGCGGTTGCCGCAGGTGGGATTCAAACCGAGGACCTCTCGGCTTGCAGCCTGCACCTCTACCTACTGAGCCACCGCGCTCCCGTTGGAACACAGTAAACAGCTGTAGCTTTGTTACCTATTTTAGTTGAGAGTACTAATACTCTAATGGCTACCAGTGTATTTTTCTACCGTGGTTATGAGTTTTATCGTTTTGTAAGTATACTATGACTGCGACAGGAAATAAGGCAGCCATGAGTTTGAGAGTCAGATGGGACAAGATTCTCTAACATGTTGACTGAAAACTGTTGAAACACAGTAAACAGCTGTAGCTTTGGTACCTATTTTTGTTGAGAGTACTAATACTCTATTCGTTACCAGGATATTTTTCAACAATGCTATTGTGTTAGATCGGTTTATACGTATAGTATGACTGCAACAGGAAATAAGGCAGCCATGAGTTTGAGAGTCAGATGTGTCAAGATTCTCTATCATGCTGACTGAAAACTGCTGAAACACAGTAAACAGCTGTAGCATTGGCACCTATTTTTGTTGAGAGTACTAATACTCTATTGGTTACCAGTGTATTTTTCTAAAGTGGTATCGTGTTATATCGTTTTATAACTATAGTATGACTGCGACAGAAAATAAGGCAGCTATGAATTTCAGAGCCAAATGTGTCAAGATTCTCTATCATGCTGACTGAAAACTGTTGAAACACAGTGAACAGCTGTACCTTTGGTACCTAGTTATGTTGAGAGTACTAATACTCTATTGGTTACCAGTGTATTTTTGTGCCATGGCAGTGAGTTATATCGTTTTATAAGTATAGTATGACTACAACAGGAAATAAGGCAGCCATGAATTTCAGAGCCAGAATGTGTCAAGATTCTCTATCATGCTGACAGAAAACTGTTGAAACACAGTAAACAGCTGTAGCTTTGGTACCTATTTTTGTTTAGAGTACTAATACTCTATTGGTTACAAGTGTATTGTTCTACCGTGCTATTGAGATATATCGATTTATAAGTATAGTATGACTGCGACAGGAAATAAGGCAGCCATGAGTTTAAGAGTTAGAATGTGTCAAGATTCTCTATCATCCTGACTGAAAACTGTTGAAACACAGTGAACAGCTGTAGCTTTGGTACCTAGTTATGTTGAGAGTACTAATACTCTATTTGTGACCAGTGTATTTTTGTACCATGGTATTGAGTTATATCCTTTTATAAGTATAGTATGACTGCGACAAAAAATAAGGCAGCCAGGACAAGAATTTTAGAGGTAGAATGTGTCAAGATTCTCTATCATGCTGACTGAAAACTGTTGAAACACAGTAAACAGCTTTAGCTTTGGTACCTATTTTGTTTAGAGTACTAATACTCTATTCGTTACCAGGGTATTTTTCAAGAATGCTATCGTGTTATATCATTTTACAAGTATAGTATGACTGCGACAGGAAATAAGGCAGCCATAAATATGAGATTCACAATATGTCAAGATTCTCTATCATGCTGACTGAAAACTGTTAAAACACAGTGAACAGCGGTAGCTTTGGTACCTATTTTGGTTGAGAGTACTAATACTCTATTGGTTTCAAGTGCATTGTTCTACCGTGCTATTGAGATATATCGATTTATAAGTATAGTATGACTGTGACAGGAAATAAGGCAGCCATGAGTTTGAGAGTCAGATGGGTCCAGATTCTCTATCATGTTGACTGAAAACTGTTGAAACACAGTAAACAGCTGTAGCTTTGGTACCTATTTTTGTTGAGAGTACTAATACTCTATTCGTTACCAGGATATTTTTCAACAATGCTATTGTGTTAGATCGGTTTATACGTATAGTATAACTGCGACAGGAAATAAGGCAGCCATGAGTTTGAGAGTCAGATGTGTCAAGATTCTCTATCATGCTGACTGAAAACAGAGGAAACACAGTAAACAGCTTTAGCTTTGGTACCTATTTTGTTTAGAGTACTAATACTCTATTCGTTACCAGGGTATTTTTCAACAATGCTATCGTGTTATATCATTTTACAAGTATAGTATGACTGCGACAAGAAATAAGGCAGCCATGAGTTTGAGAGTCAGAATGTGTCAATATTCTCTATCATGCTGACTGAAAACTGTTGAAACACAGTAAACAGCTGTAGCTTTGGCACCTAGTTATGTTGAGAGTACTAATACTCTATTGGTTACCAGTGTATTTTTGTGCCATGGTATTGAGTTATATCGTTTTATAAGTATAGTATGAATGCGACAGGAAATGATTCAGCCATGAGTTTGAGAGTCAGAATGAGTCAACATTCTCTATCATGCTGACTGAAAACTGTTGAAACACAGTAAACAGCTGAAGCTTTGGTACCTATTTTTGTTGAGAGTACTAATACTGTATTCATTACCAGAGTGTTTTTCAACAATGGTATTGTGTTATATTGTTTTATAAGTATACTATGACTGCGACAGGAAATAAGGCAGCCATGAATTTCAGAGTCAGAATGTGTGAAGGTTATCTATCTATCACGCTGACTGAAAACACATTAAAGAGATGTAGCTTTGGTACCAACATTTCTTGAGAGTACTAATAATCTATTCGTTACCAGGGTATTTTTCAACAATGGTATTGTGTTATATCGTTTTATAAGTACAGTATGACTGCGACAAGAAATAAGGCAGCCACGAATTTCAGTGTCAGAATGTTTCAAGATTCTCTATCAAGCTGACTGAAAACTGTTGAAACACAGTAAACAGCTGTAGCTTTGGTACCTGTGTTGAGAGAACTAATACTCTATTGGTTACCAGTGTATTTTTCTACTGCGGTACTGACTTATATCGTTTTGTAAGTATAGTATGACTGCGACAGGAAATAAGGCAGCCAAGAATTTCAAAGTCAGAAAGTGTCAAGATTCTCTATCATGCTGACTGAAAACTGTTGAAACACAGTGAACAGCTGTAGCTTTGGTATCTATTTTTGTTGAGAGTACTAATACTGTATTCGTTACCAGGGTATTTTTCTACTGTGGTATTGAGTTATATCGTTTGATAAGTATAGTTTGAATGCAACAGGAAATAAGACAGCCATGAATTTCAGAGTCAGAATGTGTCAAGATTCTCTATCGTGCTTGAAAGCTGTTGAAACATAGTGAACAGCTGTAGCTTTGGGACCTAGTTATGTTGAGAGTACTAATACTAATAAGGCAGCCATGAATTTCAGAGTCAGAATGTGTCAAGATTCTCTATCATGCTGACTGAAAACTGTGGAAACACAGTCAACAGCAGTAGCTTTGGGACCTAGTTATGTTGAGAGTACTAATACTCTATTGGTTACCAGTGTATTTTTGTGACATGGTATTGAGTTAAATCGTTTTATAAATATAGTATGACAGCGACAGGAAATAAGGCAGCCATGAGTTTGAGAGTCAGAATGTGTCAAGATTCTCTATCATGCTGACTGAAAACTGTTGAAACACAGTAAACAGCTGTAGCTTTGGTACCTAGTTATGTTGAGAGTACTAATACTCTATTGGTTACCAGTGTATTTTTCTACCGTAGTACTGAGTTATATCGTTTATAAGAAAAGGATGACTGCGACAGGAAATAAGGCAGCCATGAATTTCAGAGTCAGAATGTGTCAAGATTCTCTATCATGCTGATTGAAAACTGTTGAAACACAGTGAAGAGGTGTACCTTTGGTACCTAGTTATGTTGAGAGTCCTAATACTCTATTAGTTACCAGTGTATTTTTGTGCCATGGTATTGAGTTATATCGTTTTATAAGTATAGTATGACTACGACAGGAAAGAAGGCAGCCATGAGTTTGAGAGTCAGAATGTGTCAAGATTCTCTATCAGGCTGACTGAAAACTGTTGAAACACAGTAAACAGCTGAAGCTTTGGTACCTATTTTTGTTGAGAGTACTAGTACTCTATTTTCGTTACCAGCGTATTTTTCAACAATGCTATTGTGTTATATCGGTTTATACGTATAGTATGACTGCGACAAGAAATAAAGCAGCAAAGACAAGAATTTTTGAGTTAGAATGTGTCAAGATTCTCTATCATGCTGACTGAAAACTGTTGAAACACAGTGAACAGCTGTAGCTTTGGTACCTACTTATGTTGAGAGTACTAATACTCTATTGGTTACCAGTGTATTTTTCTACTGTGGTATTGAGTAATATTGTTTTATAAGTATAGTATGACTGCGACAGGAAATAAGTCAGCCATGAATTTCAGAGTCAGAATGTGTCAAGATTCTCTATCATGCTGACTGAAAACTGTTGAAACACAGTAAACAGCTGTAGCTTTGGTACCTGTTTTTGTTGAGAGTACTAATACTCTATTGGTTACCAGTGTACTTTTCTACCGTAGTACTGAGTTATACCATTTCATAAGTACAGTATGACTGCGACAGGAAATAAGTCAGCCATGAATTTCAGAGTCAGAATGTGTCAAGATTCTCTAACATGCCGACTGAAAACTGTTGAAACACAGTGAACAGCAGTAGCTTTGGTACCTAGTTATGTTGAGAGTACTAATACTCTATTTGTTACCAGTGTATTTTTGTACCATGGTATTGAGTTATATCCTTTTATAAGTAGAGTATGATTGCGACAGGAAATAAAGCAGCCATGAGTTTGAGAGTCAGAAAAGAGGTGTCAAGATTCTCTATCATGCTGACTGAAAACAGAGGAAACACAGTAAACAGCTTTAGCTTTGGTACCTATTTTGTTTAGAGTACTAATACTCTATTCGTTACCAGGGTATTTTTCAAGAATGCTATCGTGTTATATCATTTTACAAGTATAGTATGACTGCGACAGAAAATAAGGCAGCCATGAGTTTGAGAGTCAGAATGTGTCAACATTCTCTATCATGCTGACTGAAAACTGCTGAAGCACAGTAAACAGCTGCAGCATTGGTACCTATTTTTGTTGAGAGTACTAATAATCTATTGGTTACCAGTGTATTTTTCTAAAGTGGTATCGAGTTATATCGTTTTATAAGTATAGTATGACTGCGACAGGAAATAAGGCAGCCATGAGTTTGAGAGTCAGAATGTGTCAAGATTCTCTATCATGCTGACTGAAAACTGTTGAAACACAGTGAACAGCTGTAGCTTTGGTACCTAGTTATGTTGAGAGTAATAATACTCTATTGGTTACCAGTGTATTTTTGTGCCATGGCAGTGAGTTATATCGTTTTATAAGTATAGTATGACTGCAACAGGAAATAAGGCAGCCATGAATTTCAGAGCCAGAATGTGTCAAGATTCTCTTTCATGCTGACTGAAAACTGTTGAAACACAGTAAACAGCTGTAGCTTTGGTACCTATTTTTGTTCAGAGTACTAATACTCTATTGGTTACAAGTGTATTGTTCTACCGTGCTATTGAGATATATCGATTTATAAGTATAGTATGACTGCGACAGGAAATAAGGCAGGCATGAGTTTAAGAGTTAGAATGTGTCAAGATTCTCTATCATGCGGACTGAAAACTGTTGAAACACAGTGAACAGCTGTAGCTTTGGTACCTAGTTATGTTGAGAGTACTAATACTCTATTTGGTAAGTACTAATACTCTATTTGTTACCAGTGTATTTTTGTACCATGGTATTGAGTTATATCCTTTTATAAGTAGAGTATGACTGCGACAGGAAATAAAGCAGCCATGAGTTTGAGAGTCAGAAAAGAGGTGTCAAGATTCTCTATCATGCTGACTGAAAACAGAGGAAACACAGTAAACAGCTTTAGCTTTGGTACCTATTTTGTTTAGAGTACTAATACTCTATTCGTTACCAGGGTATTTTTCAAGAATGCTATCGTGTTATATCATTTTACAAGTATAGTATGACTGTGACAGGAAATAAGGCAGCCATGAGTGTGAGAGTCAGAATGTGTCAACATTCTCTATCATGCTGACTGAAAACTGTTGAAACACAGTAAACAGCTGTAGCTTTGGCACCTAGTTATGTTGAGAGTACTAATACTCTATTGGTTACCAGTGTATTTTTGTGCCATGGTACTGAGTTATATCGTTTTATAAGTATAGTATGATTGCGACAGGAAATAAGGCAGCCAAGAATTTCAGAGTCAGAATGTGTCAAGATTACCTATCTATCACGCTGACTGAAAACACATTAAACAGATGTAGCTTTGGTACCAACATTTCTTGAGAGTACTAATACTCTATTCGTTACCAGGGTATTTTCCAACAATGGTATTGTGTTATATCGTTTTATAAGTACAGTATGACTGCGACAAGAAATAAGGCAGCCATGAATTTCAGAGTCAGAATGTTTCAAGATTCTCTATCATGCTGACTGAAAACTGTTGAAACACAGTAAACAGCTGTAGCTTTGGTACCTGACTGAGTTGAGAGTACTAATACTCTATTGGATACCAGTGTATTTTTCTACCGTGGTACTGAGTTATATCGTTTTGTAAGTATAGTATGACTGCGACAGGAAATAAGGCAGCCAAGAATTTCAGAGTCAGAAAGTGTCAAGATTCTCTATCATGCTGACTGAAAAGTGTTGAAACACAGTAAACAGCTGTAGGTTTGGTACCTATTTTTGTTGAGAGTACTAATACTGTATTCATTACCAGAGTGTTTTTCAACAATGGTATTGTTATATTGTTTTATAAGTATACTATGACTACGACAGGAAATAAGGCAGCCATGAATTTCAGAGTCAGAATGTGTCAAGATTCTCTATCATGCTGATTGAAAACTGTTGAAACACAGTGAACAGCTGTAGCTTTGGTACCTAGTTATGTTGAGAGTCCTAATACTCTATTAGTTACCAGTGTATTTTTGTGCCATGGTATTGAGTTATATCGTTTTATAAGTATAGTATGACTACGACAGGAAAGAAGGCAGCCATGAGTTTGAGAGTCAGAATGTGTCAAGATTCTCTATCAGGCTGACTGAAAACTGTTGAAACACAGTAAACAGCTGTAGCTTTGGTACCTATTTTTGTTGAGAGTACTAATACTCTATTTTCGTTACCAGCGTATTTTTCAACAATGCTATTGTGTTATATCGGTTTATACGTATAGTATGACTGCGACAAGAAATAAAGCAGCAAAGACAAGAATTTTTGAGTTAGAATGTGTCAAGATTCTCTATCATGCTGACTGAAAACTGTTGAAACACAGTGAACAGCTGTAGCTTTGGTACCTACTTATGTTGAGAGTACTAATACTCTATTGGTTACCAGTGTATTTTTCTACTGTGGTATTGAGTAATATTGTTTTATAAGTATAGTATGACTGCGATAGGAAATAAGTCAGCCATGAATTTCAGAGTCAGAATGTGTCAAGATTCTCTATCATGCTGACTGAAAACGGTTGAAACACAGTAAACAGCTGTAGCTTTGGTACCTGTTTCTGTTGAGAGTACTAATACTCTATTGGTTACCAGTGTACTTTTCTACCGTAGTACTGAGTTATATCATTTCATAAGTATAGTATGACTGCGACAGGAAATAAGTCAGCCATGAATTTCAGAGTCAGAATGTGTCAAGATTCTCTAACATGCTGACTGAAAACTGTTGAAACACAGTGAACAGCAGTAGCTTTGGTACCTAGTTATGTTGAGAGTACTAATACTCTATTTGTTACCAGTGTATTTTTGTACCATGGTATTGAGTTATATCCTTTTATAAGTAGAGTATGACTGCGACAGGAAATAAAGCAGCCATGAGTTTGAGAGTCAGAAAAGAGGTGTCAAGATTCTCTATCATGCTGACTGAAAACAGAGGAAACACAGTAAACAGCTTTAGCTTTGGTACCTATTTTGTTTAGAGTACTAATACTCTATTCGTTACCAGGGTATTTTTCAAGAATGCTATCGTGTTATATCATTTTACAAGTATAGTATGATTGCGACAGGAAATAAGGCAGCCAAGAATTTCAGAGTCAGAATGTGTCAAGATTACCTATCTATCACGCTGACTGAAAACACATTAAACAGATGTAGCTTTGGTACCAACATTTCTTGAGAGTACTAATACTCTATTCGTTACCAGGGTATTTTCCAACAATGGTATTGTGTTATATCGTTTTATAAGTACAGTATGACTGCGACAAGAAATAAGGCAGCCATGAATTTCAGAGTCAGAATGTTTCAAGATTCTCTATCATGCTGACTGAAAACTGTTGAAACACAGTAAACAGCTGTAGCTTTGGTACCTGACTGAGTTGAGAGTACTAATACTCTATTGGATACCAGTGTATTTTTCTACCGTGGTACTGAGTTATATCGTTTTGTAAGTATAGTATGACTGCGACAGGAAATAAGACAGCCAAGAATTTCAGAGTCAGAAAGTGTCAAGATTCTCTATCATGCTGACTGAAAAGTGTTGAAACACAGTAAACAGCTGTAGGTTTGGTACCTATTTTTGTTGAGAGTACTAATACTGTATTCATTACCAGAGTGTTTTTCAACAATGGTATTGTTATATTGTTTTATAAGTATACTATGACTACGACAGGAAATAAGGCAGCCATGAATTTCAGAGTCAGAATGTGTCAAGATTCTCTATCATGCTGATTGAAAACTGTTGAAACACAGTGAACAGCTGTAGCTTTGGTACCTAGTTATGTTGAGAGTCCTAATACTCTATTAGTTACCAGTGTATTTTTGTGCCATGGTATTGAGTTATATCGTTTTATAAGTATAGTATGACTACGACAGGAAAGAAGGCAGCCATGAGTTTGAGAGTCAGAATGTGTCAAGATTCTCTATCAGGCTGACTGAAAACTGTTGAAACACAGTAAACAGCTGTAGCTTTGGTACCTATTTTTGTTGAGAGTACTAATACTCTATTTTCGTTACCAGCGTATTTTTCAACAATGCTATTGTGTTATATCGGTTTATACGTATAGTATGACTGCGACAAGAAATAAAGCAGCAAAGACAAGAATTTTTGAGTTAGAATGTGTCAAGATTCTCTATCATGCTGACTGAAAACTGTTGAAACACAGTGAACAGCTGTAGCTTTGGTACCTACTTATGTTGAGAGTACTAATACTCTATTGGTTACCAGTGTATTTTTCTACTGTGGTATTGAGTAATATTGTTTTATAAGTATAGTATGACTGCGACAGGAAATAAGTCAGCCATGAATTTCAGAGTCAGAATGTGTCAAGATTCTCTATCATGCTGACTGAAAACTGTTGAAACACAGTAAACAGCTGTAGCTTTGGTACCTGTTTTTGTTGAGAGTACTAATACTCTATTGGTTACCAGTGTACTTTTCTACCGTAGTACTGAGTTATATCATTTCATAAGTATAGTATGACTGCGACAGGAAATAAGTCAGCCATGAATTTCAGAGCCAGAATGTGTCAAGATTCTCTTTCATGCTGACTGAAAACTGTTGAAACACAGTAAACAGCTGTAGCTTTGGTACCTATTTTTGTTCAGAGTACTAATACTCTATTGGTTACAAGTGTATTGTTCTACCGTGCTATTGAGATATATCGATTTATAAGTATAGTATGACTGCGACAGGAAATAAGGCAGCCATGAGTTTAAGAGTTAGAATGTGTCAAGATTCTCTATCATGCGGACTGAAAACTGTTGAAACACAGTGAACAGCTGTAGCTTTGGTACCTAGTTATGTTGAGAGTACTAATACTCTATTTGGTAAGTACTAATACTCTATTTGTTACCAGTGTATTTTTGTGCCATGGTATTGAGTTATATCCTTTTATAAGTAGAGTATGACTGCGACAGGAAATAAAGCAGCCATGAGTTTGAGAGTCAGAAAAGAGGTGTCAAGATTCTCTATCATGCTGACTGAAAACAGAGGAAACACAGTAAACAGCTTTAGCTTTGGTACCTATTTTGTTTAGAGTACTAATACTCTATTCGTTACCAGGGTATTTTTCAAGAATGCTATCGTGTTATACCATTTTACAAGTATAGTATGACTGCGACAGGAAATAAGGCAGCCATGAGTTTGAGAGTCAGAATGTGTCAACATTCTCTATCATGCTGACTGAAAACTGTTGAAACACAGTAAACAGCTGTAGCTTTGGTACCTGACTGAGTTGAGAGTACTAATACTCTATTGGATACCAGTGTATTTTTCTACCGTGGTACTGAGTTATATCGTTTTGTAAGTATAGTATGACTGCGACAGGAAATAAGACAGCCAAGAATTTCAGAGTCAGAAAGTGTCAAGATTCTCTATCATGCTGACTGAAAAGTGTTGAAACACAGTAAACAGCTGTAGGTTTGGTACCTATTTTTGTTGAGAGTACTAATACTGTATTCATTACCAGAGTGTTTTTCAACAATGGTATTGTTATATTGTTTTATAAGTATACTATGACTACGACAGGAAATAAGGCAGCCATGAATTTCAGAGTCAGAATGTGTCAAGATTCTCTATCATGCTGATTGAAAACTGTTGAAACACAGTGAACAGCTGTAGCTTTGGTACCTAGTTATGTTGAGAGTCCTAATACTCTATTAGTTACCAGTGTATTTTTGTGCCATGGTATTGAGTTATATCGTTTTATAAGTATAGTATGACTACGACAGGAAAGAAGGCAGCCATGAGTTTGAGAGTCAGAATGTGTCAAGATTCTCTATCAGGCTGACTGAAAACTGTTGAAACACAGTAACCAGCTGTAGCTTTGGTACCTATTTTTGTTGAGAGTACTAATACTCTATTTTCGTTACCAGCGTATTTTTCAACAATGCTATTGTGTTATATCGGTTTATACGTATAGTATGACTGCGACAAGAAATAAAGCAGCAAAGACAAGAATTTTTGAGTTAGAATGTGTCAAGATTCTCTATCATGCTGACTGAAAACTGTTGAAACACAGTGAACAGCTGTAGCTTTGGTACCTACTTATGTTGAGAGTACTAATACTCTATTGGTTACCAGTGTATTTTTCTACTGTGGTATTGAGTAATATTGTTTTATAAGTATAGTATGACTGCGACAGGAAATAAGTCAGCCATGAATTTCAGAGTCAGAATGTGTCAAGATTCTCTATCATGCTGACTGAAAACTGTTGAAACACAGTAAACAGCTGTAGCTTTGGTACCTGTTTTTGTTGAGAGTACTAATACTCTATTGGTTACCAGTGTACTTTTCTACCGTAGTACTGAGTTATATCATTTCATAAGTATAGTATGACTGCGACAGGAAATAAGTCAGCCATGAATTTCAGAGCCAGAATGTGTCAAGATTCTCTTTCATGCTGACTGAAAACTGTTGAAACACAGTAAACAGCTGTAGGTTTGGTACCTATTTTTGTTCAGAGTACTAATACTCTATTGGTTACAAGTGTATTGTTCTACCGTGCTATTGAGATATATCGATTTATAAGTATATTATGACTGCGACAGGAAATAAGGCAGCCATGAGTTTAAGAGTTAGAATGTGTCAAGATTCTCTATCATGCGGACTGAAAACTGTTGAAACACAGTGAACAGCTGTAGCTTTGGTACCTAGTTATGTTGAGAGTACTAATACTCTATTTGGTAAGTACAAATACTCTATTTGTTACCAGTGTATTTTTGTACCATGGTATTGAGTTATATCCTTTTATAAGTAGAGTATGACTGCGACAGGAAATAAAGCAGCCATGAGTTTGAGAGTCAGAAAAGAGGTGTCAAGATTCTCTATCATGCTGACTGAAAACAGAGGAAACACAGTAAACAGCTTTAGCTTTGGTACCTATTTTGTTTAGAGTACTAATACTCTATTCGTTACCAGGGTATTTTTCAAGAATGCTATCGTGTTATATCATTTTACAAGTATAGTATGACTGCGACAGGAAATAAGGCAGCCATGAGTTTGAGAGTCAGAATGTGTCAACATTCTCTATCATGCTGACTGAAAACTGTTGAAACACAGTAAACAGCTGTAGCTTTGGCACCTAGTTATGTTGAGAGTACTAATACTCTATTGGTTACCAGTGTATTTTTGTGCCATGGTATTGAGTTATATCGTTTTATAAGTATAGTATGACTGCGACAGGAAATAAGGCAGCCAAGAATTTCAGAGTCAGAATGTGTCAAGATTACCTATCTATCACGCTGACTGAAAACACATTAAACAGATGTAGCTTTGGTACCAACATTTCTTGAGAGTACTAATACTCTATTCGTTACCAGGGTATTTTCCAACAATGGTATTGTGTTATATCGTTTTATAAGTACAGTATGACTGCGACAAGAAA
Source organism: Pictodentalium vernedei (assembly GCA_031216915.1). NCBI lineage: Eukaryota > Metazoa > Mollusca > Scaphopoda > Dentaliida > Dentaliidae > Pictodentalium > Pictodentalium vernedei. The sequence continues at coordinate 459,097,178 of CM062296.1, read as the reverse complement.
TAAGGCAGCCATGAATTTCAGAGTCAGAATGTTTCAAGATTCTATATCATGCTGACTGAAAACTGTTGAAACACAGAAAACAGCTGTAGCTTTGGTACCTGACTGAGTTGAGAGTACTAATACTCTATTGGATACCAGTGTATTTTTCTACCGTGGTACTGAGTTATATCGTTTTGTAAGTATAGTATGACTGCGACAGGAAATAAGGCAGCCAAGAATTTCAGAGTCAGAAAGTGTCAAGATTCTCTATCATGCTGACTGAAAAGTGTTGAAACACAGTAAACAGCTGTAGGTTTGGTACCTATTTTTGTTGAGAGTACTAATACTGTATTCATTACCAGAGTGTTTTTCAACAATGGTATTGTTATATTGTTTTATAAGTATACTATGACTACGACAGGAAATAAGGCAGCCATGAATTTCAGAGTCAGAATGTGTCAAGATTCTCTATCATGCTGATTGAAAACTGTTGAAACAGAGTGAACAGCTGTAGCTTTGGTACCTAGTTATGTTGAGAGTCCTAATACTCTATTAGTTACCAGTGTATTTTTGTGCCATGGTATTGAGTTATATCGTTTTATAAGTATAGTATGACTACGACAGGAAAGAAGGCAGCCATGAGTTTAAGAGTTAGAATGTGTCAAGATTCTCTATCATGCGGACTGAAAACTGTTGAAACACAGTGAACAGCTGTAGCTTTGGTACCTAGTTATGTTGAGAGTACTAATACTCTATTTGGTAAGTACTAATACTCTATTTGTTACCAGTGTATTTTTGTACCATGGTATTGAGTTATATCCTTTTATAAGTAGAGTATGACTGCGACAGGAAATAAAGCAGCCATGAGTTTGAGAGTCAGAAAAGAGGTGTCAAGATTCTCTATCATGCTGACTGAAAACAGAGGAAACACAGTAAACAGCTTTAGCTTTGGTACCTATTTTGTTTAGAGTACTAATACTCTATTCGTTACCAGGGTATTTTTCAAGAATGCTATCGTGTTATATCATTTTACAAGTATAGTATGACTGCGACAGGAAATAAGGCAGCCATGAGTTTGAGAGTCAGAATGTGTCAACATTCTCTATCATGCTGACTGAAAACTGTTGAAACACAGTAAACAGCTGTAGCTTTGGCACCTAGTTATGTTGAGAGTACTAATACTCTATTGGTTACCAGTGTATTTTTGTACCATGGTATTGAGTTATATCCTTTTATAAGTAGAGTATGACTGCGACAGGAAATAAAGCAGCCATGAGTTTGAGAGTCAGAAAAGAGGTGTCAAGATTCTCTATCATGCTGACTGAAAACAGAGGAAACACAGTAAACAGCTTTAGCTTTGGTACCTATTTTGTTTAGAGTACTAATACTCTATTCGTTACCAGGGTATTTTTCAAGAATGCTATCGTGTTATATCATTTTACAAGTATAGTATGACTGCGACAGGAAATAAGGCAGCCATGAGTTTGAGAGTCAGAATGTGTCAACATTCTCTATCATGCTGACTGAAAACTGCTGAAGCACAGTAAACAGCTGCAGCATTGGTACCTATTTTTGTTGAGAGTACTAATACTCTATTCGTTACCAGGGTATTTTTCAAGAATGCTATCGTGTTATATCATTTTACAAGTATAGTATGACTGCGACAGGAAATAAGGCAGCCATGAGTTTGAGAGTCAGAATGTGTCAACATTCTCTATCATCCTGACTGAAAACTGTTGAAACACAGTAAACAGCTGTAGCTTTGGCACCTAGTTATGTTGAGAGTACTAATACTCTATTGGTTACCAGTGTATTTTTGTGCCATGGTATTGAGTTATATCGTTTTATAAGTATAGTATGACTACGACAGGAAATAAGGCAGCCAAGAATTTCAGAGTCAGAATGTGTCAAGATTACCTATCTATCACGCTGACTGAAAACACATTAAACAGATGTAGCTTTGGTACGAACATTTCTTGAGAGTACTAATACTCTATTCGTTACCAGGGTATTTTCCAACAATGGTATTGTGTTATATCGTTTTATAAGTACAGTATGACTGCGACAAGAAATAAGGCAGCCATGAATTTCAGAGTCAGAATGTTTCAAGATTCTCTATCATGCTGACTGAAAACTGTTGAAACACAGTAAACAGCTGTAGCTTTGGTACCTGACTGAGTTGAGAGTACTAATACTCTATTGGATACCAGTGTATTTTTCTACCGTGGTACTGAGTTATATCGTTTTGTAAGTATAGTATGACTGCGACAGGAAATAAGGCAGCCAAGAATTTCAGAGTCAGAAAGTGTCAAGATTCTCTATCATGCTGACTGAAAAGTGTTGAAACACAGTAAACAGCTGTAGGTTTGGTACCTATTTTTGTTGAGAGTACTAATACTGTATTGGTTACCAGAGTATTTTTGTGCCATGGTAGTGAGTAATATCGTTTTATAAGCATAGTATGACTGCGACAGGAAATAAGCCAGCCATGAGTTTGAGAGTCAGAATGTGTCAAGATTCTCTATCATGCTGACTGAAAACTGCTGAAACACAGTAAACAGCTGTAGCTTTGGTACCTAGTTATGGTGAGAGTACTAATACTCTATTGGTTACCAGTGTATTTTTGTGCCATGGTAGTGAGTTATATCAGTTTATAACTATAGTATGACTGCGACAGGAAATAAGGCAGCCATGAGTTTGAGAGTCAGAATGTGTCAAGATTCTCTATCGTGCTGACTGAAAACTGTTGAAACACAGTAAACAGCTGTAGCTTTGGTACCTATTTTTGTTGCGAGTACTAATACTCTATTGGTTACCAGTGTATTTTTCTAACGTAGTATCGAGTTATATCATTTCATAAGTATAGTATGACTGCGACAGAAAATAAGGCAACCATTAATTTTCGAGTCAAAATGTGTCAAGATTCTCTATCATGCTGACTGAAAACTTTTGAAACACACTGAACAGCTGTAGCTTTGTTACCTAGTTATGTTGAGAGTACTAATACTCTATTAGTTATCAGTGTATTTTTGTGCCATGGTATTGAGTTATATCGTTTTATAAGTATAGTATGACTGCGACAGGAAAGAAGGCAGCCATGAGATTGAGAGTCAGAATGTGTCAAGATTCTCTATCATGCTGACTGAAAACTGTTGAAACACAGTAAACAGCTGTAGCTTGGGTACCTATTTTTGTTGAGAGTACTAATACTCTATTTTCGTTACCAGCTTATTTTTCAACAATGCTATTGTGTTAAATCGGTTTATACGTATAGTATGACTGTGACAAGAAATAAAGCAGCCACGACAAGAATTTTAGAGTTAGAATGTTTCAAAATTCTCTATCATGCTGACTGAAAACTGTTGAAACACACTGAACAGCTGTAGCTTTGGTATCTAATTATGTTGAGAGACCTAATACTCTATTGGTTACAAGTGTATTTTTCTACTGTGGTATTGAGTTATATTGTTTTATAAGTATAGTAGGACTGCGACAGGAAATAAGGCAGCCATGAATTTCAGAGTCAGAATGTGTCAAGATTCTCTATCATGCTGACTGAAAACTGTTGAAACACAGTAAACAGCTGCAGCTTTGGTACCTAGTTCTGTTGAGAGTACTAATACTCTATTGGTTACCAGGGTATTTTTGTACCATGGTATTGAGTTATATCGTTTTATAAGTATAGTATGAATGCGACAGGAAATAAAGGAGCCATGAGTTTGAGAGTCAGAAAAAAGGTGTCAAGATTCTCTATAATGCTGACCGAAAACAGAGGAAACACAGTAAACAGATTTAGCTTTGGTACCTATTTTGTTTAGAGTATTAATACTCTATTTGTTACCAGGGTATTTTTCAAGAATGCTATTGTGTTATATCATTTTACAAGTATAGTATGACTGCGACAGAAAATAAGGCAGCCATGAGTTTGAGAGTCAGAATGTGTCAACATTCTCTATCATGCTGACTGAAAACTGTTGAAACACAGTAAACAGCTGTAGCTTTGGCACCTAGTTATGTTGAGAGTACTAATACTCTATTGGTTACCAGTGTATTTTTGTGCCATGGTATTGAGTTATATCGTTTTATAAGTATAGTATGAATGCAACAGGAAATGAGGGAGCCATGAGTTTGAGAGTCAGAATGTGTCAACATTCTCTATCATGCTGACTGAAAACTGTTGAAACACAGTAAACAGCTGTAGCTTTGGTACCTATTTTTGTTGAGAGTACTAATACTGTATTCATTACCAGAGTGTTTTTCAACAATGGTATTGTGTTATATTGTTTTATAAGTATACTATGACTGCGACAGGAAATAAGGCAGCCATGAATTTCAGAGTCAGAATGCGTCAAGATTTTCTATTTATCACGCTGACTGAAAACACATTAAACAGATGTAGCTTTGGTACCAACATTTCTTGAGAGTACTAATACTCTATTCGTTACCAGGGTAATTTTCAACAATGGTATTGTGTTATATCGTTTTATAAGTACAGTATGACTGCGACAAGAAATAAGGCAGCCATGAATTTCAGTGTCAGAATGTTTCAAGATTCTCTATCATGCTGACTGAAAACTGTTGAAACACAGTAAACGGCTGTAGTTTTGGTACCTGACAGAGCTGAGAGTACTAATACTCTATTGGTTATCAGTGTATTTTTCTACCGTGGTACTGAGTTATATCGTTTTGTAAGTATAGTATGACTGTGACAGGAAATAAGGCAGCCAAGAATTTCAGAGTCAGAAAGTGTCAAGATTCTCTATCATGCTGACTGAGAACTGTTGAAACACAGTGAACAGCTGTAGCTTTGGTACCTATTTTTGTTGAGAGTACTAATATTCTCTTCGTTACCAGGGTATTTTTCAACAATCGTATTGTGTTATATAATTTTATAAGTATAGTATGACTGCGACAAGAAATAAGGCCGCCAAGACAAGAATTTTAGAGTCAGAATGTGTCAAGATTCTCTATCATGCTGACTGAAAACTGTTGAAACACAGTAAACAGCTGTAGCTTTGGTACCTATTTTTGTTGAGAGTACTAATACTCCATTTTCGTTACCAGCGTATTTTTGAACAATGCTATTGTGTTATATCGGTTTATACGTATAGTATGACTGCGACAAGAAATAAAGCAGCAAAGACAAGAATTTTAGAGTTAGAATGTGTCAAGATTCTCTATCATGCTGACTGAAAACCTAATTTAGTTGAGAGTACTAATACTCTATTGGTTACCAGTGTATTTTTCTACCGTTGTATTGAATTATATCGTTTTGTAAGTATAGCATGACTGGAACAGGAAATAAGGTAGACATGAGTTTGAGAGTCAGAATGTGTCAAGATTCTATATCATGCTGACCGAAAACTGTGGAAATATAGTGAACAGCTGTAGCTTTGGGACCTAGTTATTTTGAGAGGACTAATACTCTATTGGTTACCAGTGTATTTTTGTCAAACGGTATTGAGTTATATCGTTTTATAAGTATAGTATGACTGCGACAAGAAATAAGGCAGCCAAGACAATAATTTTAGAGTTAGAATGTTTCAAGATTCTCTATCATGCTGACTGAAAACTGTTGAAACACAGTGAACAGCTGTAGCTTTGGTACCTACTTTTGTTGAGCGTACTAATACTCTATTGGCTACCAGTGTATTTTTGTACCATGGTATTGAGCCATTTCGTTTTACAACTATAGTATGACTGCGACAGGAAATAAGGCAGCCATAAATATGAGAGTCAGACTGTGTCATGATTCTCTATCATGCGGACTGAGAACTGTTAAAACACAGTGAACAGCTGTAGCTTCGGTACCTATTTTTGTTGAGAGTACTAATACTCTACTGGTTACAAGTGCATTGTTCTACCGTGCTATTGAGATATATCGATTTATAAGAATAATATGACTGCGACAGGAAATAATGCAGCCATGAGTTTGAGAGTTAGAATGTGTCATTCTGGCTGAAAACTGTGGAAACACAGTAAACAGCTGTAGCTTTGGAACCTATTTTTGTTGAGAGTACTAATACTCTCTTCGTTACCAGGGTATTTTTCAACAATGGTATTGTGTTATATCGTTCTATAAGTATAGTATGACTGCGACAAGAAATAAAGCAGCCAAGACAAGAATTTTAGAGTTAGAATGTGTCAAGATTCTCTATCATGCTGACTGAAAACGGTTGAAACACAGTGAACAGCTGTAGCTTTGAACCTACTTTTGTTTAGCGTACTAATACTCTATTGGCTACCAGTGTATTTTTGTACCATGGTATTGAGCTATTTCGTTTTACAACTATAGCATGACTGCGACAGGAAATAAGGCAGCCATAAATATGAGATTCAGACTGTGTCAAGACTCTCTATCATGCTGACTGAAAACTGTTGAAACACAGTAAACAGCTGTAGCTTTGGTACCTATTTTAGTTGAGAGTACTAATACTCTATTGGTTACCAGTGTATTTTTCTACCGTGGTATTGAGTTATATCATTTTATAAGTATAGTATGACAGCGACAGGAAATAAGGCAGCCATGAGTTTGAGAGTCAGAATGTGTCAAGATTCTCTATCATCCTGACTGAAAACTGTTGAAACAGTGAACAGCTGCAGCTTTGGTACCTAGTTATGTTGAGAGTACTAATACTCTATTGGTTACCAGTGTATTTTTGTGCCATGGTAGTGAGTAAAATCGTTTTATAAGTATAGTATGACTGCGACAGGAAATAAAGCAGCCATGAGTTTGAGAGTCAGAATGTGTCAAGATTCTCTATCATGCTGACTGAAAACTGCTGAAACACAGTGAACAGCTGTAGCTTTGGTACCTAGTTATGGTGAGAGTACTAATGCTCTATTGGTTACCAGTGCATTCTTCTACCGCAGTACTGAGTTATACCGTTTTATAAGTATAGTATGACTGCGACAGGAAATAAGGCAGCCATGAATTTCAGAGTCAGAATGTGCCAAGATTCTCTATCATGCTGACTGAAAACTGTTGGAACACAGTAAACAGCTGTAGCTTTGGTACCTATTTTAGTTGAGAGTACTAATACTCTATTGGCTACCAGTGTATTTTTCTACCGTGGTATTGAGTTTCTTCGTTTTGTAAGTATAGTATGACTGCGACAGGAAATAAGGCAGCCATGCGTTTGAGAGTCAGATGGGTCCAGATTCTCTATCATGTTGACTGAAAACTGTTGAAACACAGTAAACTGCTGTAGCTTTGGTACTATATTTGTTGAGAGTACTAATACTCTATTCGTTACCAGGATATTTTTCAACAATGCTATTGTGTTAGATCGGTTTATACGTATAGTACGACTGCGACAGGAAATAAGGCAGCCATGAGTTTGAGAGTCAGGTGTGTCAAGATTCTCTACCATGCTGACTGAAAACTGCTGAAACACAGTAAACAGCTGTAGCTTTGGTACCTATTTTCGTTGAGAGTACTAATACTCTATTGGTTATCAGTGTATTTTTCTAGTGTGGTATTGAGTTATACCGTTTTATAAGTATAGTATGACTGCGACAGGAAATATGGCAGCCATGAGTTTGAGAGTCAGAATGTGTCAAGATTCTCTATCATGCTGACTGAAAACTGTTGAAACACAGTAAACAGCTGTAGCTTTGGTACCTATTTTTGTTGAGAGTAGTAATACTCTCTTCGTTACCAGGGTATTTTTCAACAATAGTATTGTGTTATATCGTTCTATAAGTATAGTTTGACTGCGACAAGAAATAAAGCAGCCAAGACAAGAATTTTAAGAGTTAGAATGTGTCAATATTCTCTATCATGCTGACTGAAAACTGTTGAAACACAGTAAACAGCTTTAGCTTTGGAACCTATTTTGTTTAGAGCACTAATACTCTACTCGTTACCAGGGTATTTTTCAAGGATGCTATCGTCTTATATCATTTTACAAGAATAGTATGACTGCGACAGGAAATAAGGCAGTCATGACTTTGAGAGTCAGAATGTGTCAAGATTCTCTATCATGCTGACTGAAAACTGTTGAAACACAGTCAACAGCTGTAGCTTTGGCACCTAGTTATGTTGAGAGTACTAATACTCTATTGGATACCAGTGTATTTTTCTACCGTAGTATTGAGTTATATCGTTTCATAAGTATACTATGACTGCGACAGAAAATAAGGCAACCATGAATTTCAGAGTCAAAAAGTGTCAAGATTTTCTATCAGGCTGACTGAAAACTTTTGAAACACAGTGAACAGCTGTAGCTTTGGTACCTACTTATGTTGAGAATACTAATACTCTATTGGTTGCCAGTGTATTTTTGTGCCATGGAAGTGAGTTATATAGTTTTATAAGTATAGTATGACTGCGAAAGGAAATAAGGCAGCCATGAGTTTGAGAGTCAGAATGTGTCAAGATTCTCTATCATGCTGACTGAAAACAATTGAAACACAGTAAACAGCTGTAGCTTTGGTACCTATTTTTGTTGAGAGTACTAATACTCTATTCGTTAGCAGGGTATTTTTCAAAAATAGTATTGTGTTATATCGTTCTATAACTATAGTATGACTGCAACAAGAAATAAAGCAGCCAAGACAAGAATTATAAGAGTTAGAATGTGTCAAGATTCTCTATCATGCTGACTGAAAACTATTAAAACACAGTGAACAGCTGTAGCTTTGGAACCTACTTATGTTGAGAGTACTAATACTCTATTGGTTACCAGTGTATATTTGTACCATGGTATTGAGTTATTTTGTTTTATAACTATAGTATGACTTCGACAGGAAATAAGGCAGCCATGAATTTCAGAGCCAGAATGTGTCAAGATTCTCTATCATGCTGACTGGAAAACTGTTGAAACACAGTAAACAGCTGTAGCTTTGGTACCTATTTTTGTTGAGAGTACTAATATTCTCTTCATTACCAGGGTATTTTTCAACAATGATATTGTTATTGAAATAAGGCAGCCAAGACAAGAATTTTAAGAGTTAGAATGTGTCAAGATTCTCTATCATGCTGACTGAAAACTGTTAAAACACAGTGAACAGCTGTAGCTTTGGAACCTACTTATGTTGAGAGTACTAATACTCTATTGGTTATCAGTGTATATTTGTACCATGGTATTGAGTTATTTTGTTTTATAACTATAGTATGACTGCGACAGGAAATAGGCAGCCATGAATTTCAGAGCCAGAATGTGTCAAGATTCTCTATCATGCTGACTGGAAAACTGTTGAAACACAGTAAACAGCTGTAGCGTTGGTACCTATTTTTGTTGAGAGTACTAATACTCTATTCATTAACACGGTATATTTCAACAATGGTATTGTGTTATATCGTTCTATAAGTATAGTATGACTGCGAGAAGAAATAAAGCAGCCAAGACAAGAATTTTAAGAGTTTGAATGTGTCAAGACTGTCTATCATGCTGACTGAAAACTGTTGAAACACACTGAACAGCTGTAGCTTTGGAACCTACTTATGTTGAGAGTACAAATACTCTATTGGTTATCAGTGCATATTTGTACCATGGTATTGAGTTATTTTGTTTTATAACTATAGTATGACTGCGACAGGAAATAAGGCAGCCATGAATTTCAGAGCCAGAATGTGTCAAGATTCTCTATCATGCTGACTGAAAACCGGAAACACAGTAAACAGCTGTAGCCTTGGTACCTATTTTTGTTGAGAGTACTAATACTCTCTTCGTTACCAGGGTATTTTTCAACAATGGTATTGTGTTATATCGTTCTATAAGTATAGTATGACTGCGACAAGAAACAAAGCAGCCAAGACAAGAATTTTAAGAGTTAGAATGTGTCAAGATTCTCTATCATGCTGACTGAAAACTGTTGAAACACAGTAAAGAGCTGTAGCTTTGGAACCTACTTATGATGAGAGTACTAACTAATACTCTATTGGTTACCATGGTATTGAGTGTATATTTGTACCATGGTATTGAGTTATTTTGTTTTAAAACTATAGTATGACTGCGAAAGAAAATAACGCAGCCATGAATTTCAGAGCCAGAATGTGTCAAGATTCTCTATCATGCTGACTGAAAACTGTTGAAACACAGTAAACAGCTGTAGCTTAGGTACCTATTTTTGTTGAGAGTACTAATATTCTCTTCGTTACCAGGGTATTTTTCAACAATTTCTATAAGTATAGTATGACTGCGACAAGAAATAAGGCAGCCAAGACAAGAATTTTAGAGTTAGAATGTGTCAAGATTCTCTATCATGCTGACTGAAAACTGTTGAAACACAGTGAACAGCTGTAGCTTTGTACCTACTTTTGTTTAGCGTACTAATACACTATTGGCTACCAGTGTATTTTTGTACCATGGTATTGAGCTATTTCGTTTTACAACTATAGCATGACTGCGACAGGAAATAAGGCAGCCATAAATATGAGATTCAGACTGTGTCAAGACTCCCTATCATGCTGACCGAGAACTGTTAAAACACAGTGAACAGCTGTAGCTTTGGTACCTATTTTTGTTGAGAGTACTAATACTCTATTGGTTACAAGTGCATTGTTCTACCGTGCTATTGAGATATATCGGTTTATAAGTATAGTATGACTGCGACAGGAAATAACGCAGCCATGAGTTTGAGAGTCAGAATGTTTCAAGATTCTCTATCCTGCTCACTGAAAACTGTTGAAACACAGTGAACAGCTGTAGCTTTGGTTCCCAGTTATGTTGAGAGAACTAATACTCTAATAGTCACCAGGGTATTGTACCACCATGTTATTGAGATATATTGATTTATAAGTATAGTATGACTGCGACAGGAAATAAGGCAGCCATGAATTTCAGAGTCAGAATGTGTCAAAATTCTCTATCATGCTGACTGAAAACTGTTGAAACACAGTAAACAGCTGTAGCTTTGGTACCAATTTTTGTTGAGAGTACTAATACTCTATTCGTTACCAGGGTATTTTTCTACCGTGGTATTGACTTATATCGTTTGATAAGTATAGTATGAATGCGACAGGAAATAAGACAGCCATGAATTTCAGAGTCAGAATGTGTCAAGATTCTCTATCATGCTTGAAAACTCTGGAAACATAGTGAACAGCTGTAGCTTTGAGACCTAGTTATGTTGAGAGTACTAATACTCTATTGGTTACCAGTGTATTTTTGTGCCATGGCATTGAGTTATATCGTTTTGTAAGTATAGTATGACAACGACAGGAAATAAGGCAGCCATGAGTTTGAGAGTCAGAATGTGTAAAGATTCTCTGTCATGCTGACTGAAAACTGTTGAAACACAGTGAACAGGTGTAGCTTTGGTACTTAGTTATGTTAAGAGTACTAATGCTCTAATGGCTACCAGTGTATTTTTAAGCCATGGTATTGAGTTGTATCGTTCTATAAGTATAGTATGACTGCGACAGGAAATAAAGCAGCCATGAGTTTGAAAGTCAGAATGTGTCAAGATTCTCTATCATTCCGACTGAAAACTGTTGAAACACAGTGAACAGCTGTAGCTTTGGTACCTATTTTTGTTGAGAGTACTAATATTCTCTTCATTACCAGGGTATTTTTTAACAATGGTATTGTGTTATATTGTTTTATAAGCATAGTATGACTGCGACAAGAAATAAGGCAGCCAAGACAATAATTTTAGAGTTAGAATGTTTCAAGATTCTCTATCATGCTGACTGAAAACTGTTGAAACACAGTGAACAGCTGTAGCTTTGGTACCTAGTTATGTCGAGAGTACTAATACTCTATTGGTTACCAGTGTATTGTTCTACCATGGTATTGAGCTATTTCGTTTTACAACTATAGTATGACTGCGACAGGAAATAAGGCAGCCATAAATATGAGAGTCAGACTGTGTCATGATTCTCTATCATGCTGACTGAGAACTGTTAAAACACAGTAAACAGCTGTAGCTTTTGTACCTATTTTAGTTGACAGTACTGATACTCTATTGGTTACCAGTGTATTTTTCTACCGTGGTATTGAGTTATATCGTTTTGTAAGTATAGTATGACTGCGACGGGAAATAAGGCAGCCATGAGTTTGAGAGTCAGAATGTGTCAAGATTCTCTATCATGCTGACTGAAAACAATTGAAACACAGTAAACAGCTGTAGCTTTGGTACCTATTTTTGTTGAGAGTACTAATACTCTATTCGTTAGCAGGGTATTTTTCAAAAATAGTATTGTGTTATATCGTTCTATAACTATAGTATGACTGCAACAAGAAATAAAGCAGCCAAGACAAGAATTATAAGAGTTAGAATGTGTCAAGATTCTCTATCATGCTGACTGAAAACTGTTGAAACACAGTGAACAGCTATAGCTTTGGAGCCTACTTATGTTGAGAGTACTAATACTCTATTGGTTACCAGTGTATATTTGTACCATGGTATTGAGTTATTTTGTTTTATAACTATAGTATGACTTCGACAGGAAATAAGGCAGCCATGAATTTCAGAGCCAGAATGTGTCAAGATTCTCTATCATGCTGACTGGAAAACTGTTGAAACACAGTAAACAGCTGTAGCTTTGGTACCTATTTTTGTTGAGAGTACTAATATTCTCTTCATTACCAGGGTATTTTTCAACAATGATATTGTGTTATATCGTTTTATAAGTATAGTATGACTGCGACAAGAAATAAGGCAGCCAAGACAAGAATTTTAAGAGTTAGAATGTGTCAAGATTCTCTATCATGCTGACTGAAAACTGTTGAAACACAGTGAACAGCTGTAGCTTTGGAACCTACTTATGTTGAGAGTACTAATACTCTATTGGTTACCAGTGTATATTTGTACCATGGTATTGAGTTATTTTGTTTTATAACTATAGTATGACTGCGACAGGAAATAAGGCAGCCATGAATTTCAGAGCCAGAATGTGTCAAGATTCTCTATCATGCTGACTGGAAAACTGTTGAAACACAGTAAACAGCTGTAGCGTTGGTACCTATTTTTGTTGAGAGTACTAATACTCTATTCATTACCACGGTATATTTCGACAATGGTATTGTGTTATATCGTTCTATAAGTATAGTATGACTGCGAGAAGAAATAAAGCAGCCAAGACAAGAATTTTAAGAGTTAGAATGTGTCAAGATTGTCTATCATGCAGACTGAAAACTGTTGAAACACAGTGAACAGCTGTAGCTTTGGAACCTACTTATGTTGAGAGTACAAATACTCTATTGGTTATCAGTGCATATTTGTACCATGGTATTGAGTTATTTTGTTTTATAACTATAGTATGACTGCGACAGGAAATAAGGCAGCCATGAATTTCAGAGCCAGAATGTGTCAAGACTCTCCATCATGCTGACTGAAAACTGTTGAAACACAGTGAACAACTGCAGCTTTGGTACCTAGTTATGTTGAGAACACTAATACTCTATTGGTTACCAGTGTATTTTTGTGCCATGGTATTGAGTTATATAGTTTTATAAGTATAGTATGACTGCGAAAGGAAATAAGGCAGCCATGAGTTTGAGAGTCAGAATGTGTCAAGATTCTCTATCATGCTGACTGAAAACTGTGAAAACACAGTGAAGAGGTGTACCTTTGGTACCTAGTTATGTTGAGAGTACTAATACTCTATTGGTTACCAGTGTATTTTTGTGCCATGGTAGTGAGTAATATCATTTTATAAGTATAGTATGACTGCGACAGGAAATAAGGCAGCCATGAGTTTGAGAGTCAGAATGTGTCAAGATTCTCTATCATGCTGACTGAAAACTGTTGAAACACAGTAAACAGCTGTAGCTTTGGTACCTATTTTTGTTGAGAGTACTAATACTCTATTGGTTACCAGTGTATTTTTCTACCTTAGTACTGAGTTACATCGTTTTATAAGAAAAGTATGACTGCGACAGGAAATAAGGCAGCCATGAATTTCAGAGTCAGAATGTATCAAGATTCTCTATCATGCTGACTGAGAACTGTTGAAACACAGTGAACAGCTGTAGCTTTGGTACCTAGTTATGTTGAGAGTACTAATACTCTATTGGCTACCAGTGTATTTTTCTACCGTGGTATTGAGTTTGATCGTTTTGTAAGTATAGTATGACTGCGACGGGAAATAAGGCAGCCATGAGTTTGAGAGTCAGATGGGTTTAGATTCTCCATCATGTTGACTGAAAAGTGTTGAAACACAGTAAACAGCTGTAGCTTTGGTACCTATTTTTGTTGAGACTACTAATACTCTATTGGTTACCAGTGTATTTTTGTGACATGATATTGAGTTAAATCGTTTTATAAGTATAGTATGACTGCAACAGGAAATAAGGCAGCCATGAGTTTGAGAGTCAGATGGGTTCAGATTCTCCATCATGTTGACTGAAAAGTGTTGAAACACAGTAAACAGCTGTAGCTTTGGTACCTAGTTATGTTGAGAGTACTAATACTCTATTGGCTACCAGTGTATTTTTCTACCGTGGTATTGAGTTATATCGTTCTGTAAGTATAGTATGACTGCAACAGGAAATAAGGTAGACATGAGTTTGAGAGTCAGAATGTGTCAAGATTCTCTATCATGCTGACTGAAAACCGGAAACACAGTAAACAGCTGTAGCTTTGGTACCTATTTTTGTTGAGAGTACTAATACTCTCTTCGTTACCAGGGTATTTTTCAACAATGGTATTGTGTTATATCGTTCTATAAGTATAGTATGACTGCGACAAGAAACAAAGCAGCCAAGACAAGAATTTTAAGAGTTAGAATGTGTCAAGATTCTCTATCATGCTGACTGAAAACTGTTGAAACACAGTAAACAGCTGTAGCTTTGGAACCTACTTATGATGAGAGTACTAACTAATACTCTATTGGTTACCAGTGTATATTTGTACCATGGTATTGAGTTATTTTGTTTTATAACTATAGTATGACTGCGAAAGAAAATAACGCAGCCATGAATTTCAGAGCCAGAATGTGTCAAGATTCTCTATCATGCTGACTGAAAACTGTTGAAACACAGTAAACAGCTGTAGCTTTGGTACCTATTTTTGTTGAGAGTACTAATATTCTCTTCGTTACCAGGGTATTTTTCAACAATGGTACTGTGTTATATTGTTTTATAAGTATAGTATGACTGCGACAAGAAATAAGGCAGCCAAGACAAGAATTTTAGAGTTAGAATGTGTCAAGATTCTCTATCATGCTGACTGAAAACTGTTGAAACACAGTGAACAGCTGTAGCTTTGTACCTACTTTTGTTTAGCGTACTAATACACTATTGGCTAGCAGTGTATTTTTGTACCATGGTATTGAGCTATTTCGTTTTACAACTATAGCATGACTGCGACAGGAAATAAGGCAGCCATAAATAGGAGATTCAGACTGTGTCAAGACTCTCTATCATGTTGACTGAGAACTGTTAAAACACAGTGAACAGCTGTAGCTTTGGAACCTACTTATGTTGAGAGTACAAATACTCTATTGGTTATCAGTGCATATTTGTACCATGGTATTGAGTTATTTTGTTTTATAACTATAGTATGACTGCGACAGGTAATAAGGCAGCCATGAATTTCAGAGCCAGAATGTGTCAAGACTCTCCATCATGCTGACTGAAAACTGTTGAAACACAGTGAACAACTGTAGCTTTGATACCTAGTTATGTTGAGAACACTAATACTCTATTGGTTACCAGTGTATTTTTGTGCCATGGTATTGAGTTATATAGTTTTATAAGTATAGTATGACTGCGAAAGGAAATAAGGCAGCCATGAGTTTGAGAGTCAGAATGTGTCAAGATTCTCTATCATGCTGACTGAAAACTGTGGAAACACAGTGAAGAGCTGTACCTTTGGTACCTAGTTATGTTGAGAGTACTAATACTCTATTGGTTACCAGTGTATTTTTGTGCCATGGTAGTGAGTAATATCATTTTATAAGTATAGTATGACTGCGACAGGAAATAAGGCAGCCATGAGTTTGAGAGTCAGAATGTGTCAAGATTCTCTATCATGCTGACTGAAAACTGTTGAAACACAGTAAACAGCTGTAGCTTTGGTACCTATTTTTGTTGAGAGTACTAATACTCTATTGGTTACCAGTGTATTTTTCTACCTTAGTACTGAGTTACATCGTTTTATAAGAAAAGTATGACTGCGACAGGAAATAAGGCAGCCATGAATTTCAGAGTCAGAATGTATCAAGATTCTCTATCGTGCTGACTGAAAACTGTTGAAACACAGTGAACAGCTGTAGCTTTGGTACCTAGTTATGTTGAGAGTACTAATACTCTATTGGCTACCAGTGTATTTTTCTACCGTGGTATTGAGTTTGATCGTTTTGTAAGTATAGTATGACTGCGACGGGAAATAAGGCAGCCATGAGTTTGAGAGTCAAATGGGTTTAGATTCTCCATCATGTTGACTGAAAAGTGTTGAAACACAGTAAACAGCTGTAGCTTTGGTACCTATTTTTGTTGAGACTACTAATACTCTATTGGTTACCAGTGTATTTTTGTGACATGATATTGAGTTAAATCGTTTTATAAGTATAGTATGACTGCAACAGGAAATAAGGCAGCCATGAGTTTGAGAGTCAGATGGGTTCAGATTCTCCATCATGTTGACTGAAAAGTGTTGAAACACAGTAAACAGCTGTAGCTTTGGTACCTAGTTATGTTGAGAGTACTAATACTCTATTGGCTACCAGTGTATTTTTCTACCGTGGTATTGAGTTATATCGTTCTGTAAGTATAGTATGACTGCAACAGGAAATAAGGTAGACATGAGTTTGAGAGTCAGAATGTGTCAAGATTCTCTATCATGCTGACTGAAAACCGGAAACACAGTAAACAGCTGTAGCTTTGGTACCTATTTTTGTTGAGAGTACTAATACTCTCTTCGTTACCAGGGTATTTTTCAACAATGGTATTGTGTTATATCGTTCTATAAGTATAGTATGACTGCGACAAGAAACAAAGCAGCCAAGACAAGAATTTTAAGAGTTAGAATGTGTCAAGATTCTCTATCATGCTGACTGAAAACTGTTGAAACACAGTAAACAGCTGTAGCTTTGGAACCTACTTATGATGAGAGCACTAACTAATACTCTATTGGTTACCAGTGTATATTTGTACCATGGTATTGAGTTATTTTGTTTTATAACTATAGTATGACTGCGAAAGAAAATAACGCAGCCATGAATTTCAGAGCCAGAATGTGTCAAGATTCTCTATCATGCTGACTGAAAACTGTTGAAACACAGTAAACAGCTGTAGCTTTGGTACCTATTTTTGTTGAGAGTACTAATATTCTCTTCGTTACCAGGGTATTTTTCAACAATGGTATTGTGTTATATTGTTTTATAAGTATAGTATGACTGCGACAAGAAATAAGGCAGCCAAGACAAGAATTTTAGAGTATTCTAACTCTATCATGCTGACTGAAAACTGTTGAAACACAGTGAACAGCTGTAGCTTTGTACCTACTTTTGTTTAGCGTACTAATACACTATTGGCTACCAGTGTATTTTTGTACCATGGTATTGAGCTATTTCGTTTTACAACTATAGCATGACTGCGACAGGAAATAAGGCAGCCATAAATATGAGATTCAGACTGTGTCAAGACTCTCTATCATGCTGACTGAAAACTGTTGAAACACAGTAAACAGCTGTAGCTTTGGTACCAATTTTTGTTGAGAGTACTAATACTCTATTCGTTACCAGGGTATTTTTCTACCGTGGTATTGAGTTATATCGTTTGATAAGTATAGTATGAATGCGACAGGAAATAAAACAGCCATGAATTTCAGAGTCAGAATGTGTCAAGATTCTCTATTGTGCTTGAAAACTGTTGAAACATAGTGAACAGCTCTAGCTTTGGGACCTAGTTATGTTGAGAGTACTAATACTCTATTGGTTACCAGTGTATTTTTGTGCCATGGCATTGAGTTATATCGTTTTATAAGTATAGTATGACAGCGACAGGAAATAAGGCAGCCATGTGTTTGAGAGTCAGAATGTGTCAAGATTCTCTGTCATGCTGACTGAAAACTGTTGAAACACAGTGAAGAGCTGTAGCTTTGGTACCTAGTTATGTTAAGAGTACTAATGCTCTATTGGCTACCAGTGTATTTTTAAGCCATGGTATTGAGTTGTATCGTTCTATAAGTATAGTATGACTGCGACAGGAAATAAAGCAGCCATGAGTTTGAAAGTCAGAATGTGTCAAGATTCTCTATCATTCTGACTGAAAACTGTTGAAACACAGTAAACAGCTGTAGCTTTGATACCTATTTTTGTTGAGAGTACTAATATTCTCTTCATTACCAGGGTATTTTTTAACAATGGTATTGTGTTATATTGTTTTATAAGTATAGTATGACTGCGACAAGAAATAAGGCAGCCAAGACAATAATTTTAGAGTTAGAATGTTTCAAGATTCTCTATCATGCTGACTGAAAACTGTTGAAACACAGTGAACAGCTGTAGCTTTGGTACCTAGTTATGTTGAGAGTACTAATACTCTACTGGTTACCAGTGTATTGTTCTACCATGGTATTGAGCTATTTCGTTTTACAACTATAGTATGACTGCGACAGGAAATAAGGCAGCCATAAATATGAGAGTCAGACTGTGTCATGATTCTCTATCATGCTGACTGAGAACTGTTAAAACACAGTAAACAGCTGTAGCTTTTGTACCTATTTTAGTTGACAGTACTGATACTCTATTGGTTACCAGTGTATTTTTCTACCGTGGTATTGAGTTATATCGTTTTGTAAGTATAGTATGACTGCGACGGGAAATAAGGCAGCCATGAGTTTGAGAGTCAGAATGTGTCAAGATTCTCTATCATGCTGACTGAAAATTGTTGAAACACAGTAAACAGGTGTACCTTTGGTACCTATTTTTGTTGAGACTACTAATACTCTATTGGTTACCAGTGTATTTTTCTACGGTAGTACTGTTATTTATTTATTGATGTTTAAGGTCACATATTTAGGCACAATGGCTAATCATGACCGTGACAGTTTTCCGGGTGGAGGAAGCCGGAGTACCCGGAGAGAACCACCGAGCAACGACGAGCACGGTAGTACTGAGTTATATCGTTTTATAAGAAGGAAATAAGACAGCCATGAGTTTGAGAGTCAGAATCTGTCAGGATTCTCTATCAAGCTGACTGAAAACTGTTGAAACACAGTGAACAGCTGTAGCTTTGGTACCTATTTTAGTTGAGAGTACTAATACTCTATTGGTTAGCAGTGTATTTTTCTACCGTGGTATTGAATTATATCGTTTTGTAAGTATAGCATGACTGCAACAGGAAATAAGGTAGACATGAGTTTGAGAGTCAGAATGTGTCAAGATTCTCTATCATGCTGACTGAAAACTGTTGAAACACAGTGAACAGCTGTAGCTTTGGTACCTACTTATGTTGAGAGTACTAATACTCTATTCGTGACCAGTGTATTGTTCTACCATGGTATTGAGATATATCGATTTATATGTATAGTATGACTGCAAAAAGAAATAAAGCAGCCATGAGTTTGAGAGTCAGAATGTGTCAAGATTCTCTATCATGCTGACCGAAAACTGTGGAAACATAGTGAACAGCTGTAGCTTTGGGACCTAGTTATTTTGAGAGGACTAATACTCTATTGGTTACCAGTGTATTTTTGTGAAACGGTATTGAGTTATATCGTTTTATAAGTATAGTATGACAGCGACAGGAAATAAGGCAGCCATGAGTTTGAGAGTCAGAAAGTGTCAAGATTCTCTATCATGCTGACTGAAAACTGCTGAAACACAGCGAACAGCTGTAGCTTTGGTACCTACTTATGTTGAGAGTACTAATACTCTATTGGTTACCAGTGTATTTTTGTTCCATGATACTGAGTTATTTCGTTTTATAACTATAGTACGACTGCGACAGGAAATAAGGCAGCCATGAATTTCAGAGTCAGAATGGGTCAAGGTTCTCTATCATGCTGACTGAAAACTGTTGAAACACAGTGAACAGCTGTAGCTTTGGTACATAGTTATGTTTAGAGTACTAATACTCTATTGGTTACCAGAGTATTTTTGTGACATGTTATTGAGTTATATCGTTTTATAAGCATAGTATGAATGCGACAAAAAATAAGGCAGCCATGAGTTTGAGAGTCAGAATGTGTCAAGATTCTCTATCATGCTGACTGAAAACTGCTGAAACACAGTGAACAGCTGTAGCTTTGGTACCTAGTTATGGTGAGAGTACTAATACTCTATTGGTTACCAGTGTATTTTTGTGCCATGGTAGTGAGTTATATCATTTTATAAGTATAGTATGACTGCGACAGGAAATACGGCAGCCATGAGTTTGAGAGTCAGAATGTGTCAAGATTCTCTATCATGCTGTCTGAAAACTGTTGAAACACAGTAAACAGCTGTAGCTTTGGTATCCATTTGTGTTGAGAGTACTAATACTCTATTGGTTACCAGTGTAATTTTCTACCATAGTACTGAGTTATATCGTTTTATAAGTATAGTATGACTGCAACAGAAAATAAGGCAACCATGAATTTCAGAGTCAGAATGGGTCAAGATTCTCTATCATGCTGACTGAAAACTGTTGAAACACAGTAAACAGCTGTAGCTTTGGTACCTATGTTGGTTGAGAGTACTAATACTCTATTGGTTACCAGTGTATTTTTGTGCATGGTAGTGAGTTATATCATTTTATAAGTATAGTATGACTGCGACAGGAAATACAGCAGCCATGAGTTTGAGAGTCAGAATGTGTCAAGATTCTCTATCATGCTGACTGAAAACTGTTGAAATACAGTAAACAGCTGTAGCTTTGGTATCCATTTGTGTTGAGAGTACTAATACTCTATTGGCTACCAGTGTATTTTTCTACCATGGTATTGAGTTATATCGTTTTGTAAGTATAGTATGACTGCAACAGGAAATAAGGTAGACATGAGTTTGAGAGTCAGAATGTGTCAAGATTCTCTATCATGCTGACTGAAAACTGTGGAAACACAGTAAACAGCTGTAGCTTTGGTACCTATTTTTGTTGAGAGTACTAATACTCTCTTCGTTACCAGGGTATTTTTCAACAACGGTATTGTGTTATATCGTTCTATAAGTATAGTATGACTGCGACAAGAAACAAAGCAGCCAAGACAACAATTTTAAGAGTTAGAATGTGTCAAGATTCTCTATCATGCTGACTGAAAACTGTTGAAACACAGTGAACAGCTGTAGCTTTGGAACCTACTTATGTTGAGAGTACTAATACTCTATTGGTTACCAGTGTATATTTGTACCATGGTATTGAGTTATTTTGTTTTATAACTATAGTATGACTGCGACAGGAAATAACGCAGCCATGAATTTCAGAGCCAGAATGTGTCAAGATTCTCTATCATGCTGACTGAAAACTGTTGAAACACAGTAAACAGCTGTAGCTTTGGTACCAATTTTTGTTGAGAGTACTAATATTCTCTTCGTTACCAGGGTATTTTTCAACAATGGTATTGTGTTATATCGTTTTATAAGTATAGTATGACTGCGACAAGAAATAAGGTAGCCAAGACAAGAATTTTAGAGTTAGAATGTGTCAAGATACTCTATCATGCTGACTGAAAACTGTTGAAACACAGTGAACAGCTGTAGCTTTGTACCTACTTTTGTTTAGCGTACTAATATTCTATTGGCTACCAGTGTATTTTTGTACCATGGTATTGAGCTATTTCGTTTTACAACTATAGCATGACTGCGACAGGAAATAAGGCAGCCATAAATATGAGATTCAGACTGTTTCAAGACTCTCTATCATGCTGACTGAGAACTGTTAAAACACAGTGAACAGCTGTAGCTTTGGTACCTATTTTTGTTGAGAGTACTAATACTCTATTGGTTACAAGTGCATTGTTCTACCGTGCTATTGAGATATATCGATTTATAAGTATAGTATGACTGCGACAGGAAATAACGCAGCCATGAGTTTGAGAGTCAGAAAATATTTCAAGATTCTCTATCATGCTGACTGAAAACTGTTGAAACACAGTGAACAGCTGTAGCTTTGGTTCCCAGTTATGCTGAGAGAACTAATACTCCAATAGTCACCAGGGTATTGTACCACCATGTTATTGAGATATATTGATTTATAAGTATAGCATGGCTGCGAAAGGAAATAAGGCAGCCATGAATTTCAGAGTCAGAATGTGTCAAAATTCTCTATCATGCTGACTGAAAACTGTTGAAACACAGTAAACAGCTGTAGCTTTGGTACCAATTTTTGTTGAGAGTACTAATACTCTATTCGTTACCAGGGTATTTTTCTACCGTGGTATTGAGTTATATCGTTTGATAAGTATAGTATGAATGCGACAGGAAATAAGACAGCCATGAATTTCAGAGTCAGAATGTGTCAAGATTCTCTATCATGCTGACTGAAAACTGTTGAAACACAGTGAACAGATGTAGCTTTGGTACCTAGTTATGTTGAGAGTACTAATACTCTATTGGTTACCAGTGTATTGTTCTACCATGGTATTGAGCTATTTCGTTTTACAACTATAGTATGACTGCGACAGGAAATAAGGCAGCCATAAATATGAGAGTCAGACTGTGTCATGATTCTCTATCATGCTGACTGAGAACTGTTAAAACACAGTAAACAGCTGTAGCTTTTGTACCTATTTTAGTTGACAGTACTGATACTCTATTGGTTACCAGTGTATTTTTCTACCGTGGTATTGAGTTATATCGTTTTGTAAGTATAGTATGACTGCGACGGGAAATAAGGCAGCCATGAGTTTGAGAGTCAGAATGTGTCAAGATTCTCTATCATGCTGACTGAAAATTGTTGAAACACAGTAAACAGGTGTACCTTTGGTACCTATTTTTGTTGAGACTACTAATACTCTATTGGTTACCAGTGTATTTTTCTACGGTAGTACTGTTATTTATTTATTGATGTTTAAGGTCACATATTTAGGCACAATGGCTAATCATGACCGTGACAGTTTTCCGGGTGGAGGAAGCCGGAGTACCCGGAGAGAACCACCGAGCAACGACGAGCACGGTAGTACTGAGTTATATCGTTTTATAAGAAGGAAATAAGACAGCCATGAGTTTGAGAGTCAGAATCTGTCAGGATTCTCTATCAAGCTGACTGAAAACTGTTGAAACACAGTGAACAGCTGTAGCTTTGGTACCTATTTTAGTTGAGAGTACTAATACTCTATTGGTTAGCAGTGTATTTTTCTACCGTGGTATTGAATTATATCCTTTTGTAAGTATAGCATGACTGCAACAGGAAATAAGGTAGACATGAGTTTGAGAGTCAGAATGTGTCAAGATTCTCTATCATGCTGACTGAAAACTGTTGAAACACAGTGAACAGCTGTAGCTTTGGTACCTACTTATGTTGAGAGTACTAATACTCTATTCGTGACCAGTGTATTGTTCTACCATGGTATTGAGATATATCGATTTATATGTATAGTATGACTGCAAAAAGAAATAAAGCAGCCATGAGTTTGAGAGTCAGAATGTGTCAAGATTCTCTATCATGCTGACCGAAAACTGTGGAAACATAGTGAACAGCTGTAGCTTTGGGACCTAGTTATTTTGAGAGGACTAATACTCTATTGGTTACCAGTGTATTTTTGTGAAACGGTATTGAGTTATATCGTTTTATAAGTATAGTATGACAGCGACAGGAAATAAGGCAGCCATGAGTTTGAGAGTCAGAAAGTGTCAAGATTCTCTATCATGCTGACTGAAAACTGCTGAAACACAACGAACAGCTGTAGCTTTGGTACCTACTTATGTTGAGAGTACTAATACTCTATTGGTTACCAGTGTATTTTTGTTCCATGATACTGAGTTATTTCGTTTTATAACTATAGTACGACTGCGACAGGAAATAAGGCAGCCATGAATTTCAGAGTCAGAATGGGTCAAGGTTCTCTATCATGCTGACTGAAAACTGTTGAAACACAGTGAACAGCTGTAGCTTTGGTACATAGTTATGTTTAGAGTACTAATACTCTATTGGTTACCAAAGTATTTTTGTGACATGTTATTGAGTTATATCGTTTTATAAGCATAGTATGAATGCGACAAGAAATAAGGCAGCCATGAGTTTGAGAGTCAGAATGTGTCAAGATTCTCTATCATGCTGACTGAAAACTGCTGAAACACAGTGAACAGCTGTAGCTTTGGTACCTAGTTATGGTGAGAGTACTAATACTCTATTGGTTACCAGTGTATTTTTGTGCCATGGTAGTGAGTTATATCATTTTATAAGTATAGTATGACTGCGACAGGAAATACAGCAGCCATGAGTTTGAGAGTCAGAATGTGTCAAGATTCTCTATCATGCTGACTGAAAACTGTTGAAATACAGTAAACAGCTGTAGCTTTGGTATCCATTTGTGTTGAGAGTACTAATACTCTATTGGCTACCAGTGTATTTTTCTACCATGGTATTGAGTTATATTGTTTTGTAAGTATAGTATGACTGCAACAGGAAATAAGGTAGACATGAGTTTGAGAGTCAGAATGTGTCAAGATTCTCTATCATGCTGACTGAAAACTGTGGAAACACAGTAAACAGCTGTAGCTTTGGTACCTATTTTTGTTGAGAGTACTAATACTCTCTTCGTTACCAGGGTATTTTTCAACAACGGTATTGTGTTATATCGTTCTATAAGTATAGTATGACTGCGACAAGAAACAAAGCAGCCAAGACAAGAATTTTAAGAGTTAGAATGTGTCAAGATTCTCTATCATGCTGACTGAAAACTGTTGAAACACAGTGAACAGCTGTAGCTTTGGAACCTACTTATGATGAGAGTACTAATACTCTATTGGTTACCAGTGTATATTTGTACCATGGTATTGAGTTATTTTGTTTTATAACTATAGTATGACTGCGACAGGAAATAACGCAGCCATGAATTTCAGAGCCAGAATGTGTCAAGATTCTCTATCATGCTGACTGAAAACTGTTGAAACACAGTAAACAGCTGTAGCTTTGGTACCAATTTTTGTTGAGAGTACTAATATTCTCTTCGTTACCAGGGTATTTTTCAACAATGGTATTGTGTTATATCGTTTTATAAGTATAGTATGACTGCGACAAGAAATAAGGTAGCCAAGACAAGAATTTTAGAGTTAGAATGTGTCAAGATACTCTATCATGCTGACTGAAAACTGTTGAAACACAGTGAACAGCTGTAGCTTTGTACCTACTTTTGTTTAGCGTACTAATATTCTATTGGCTACCAGTGTATTTTTGTACCATGGTATTGAGCTATTTCGTTTTACAACTATAGCATGACTGCGACAGGAAATAAGGCAGCCATAAATATGAGATTCAGACTGTTTCAAGACTCTCTATCATGCTGACTGAGAACTGTTAAAACACAGTGAACAGCTGTAGCTTTGGTACCTATTTTTGTTGAGAGTACTAATACTCTATTGGTTACAAGTGCATTGTTCTACCGTGCTATTGAGATATATCGATTTATAAGTATAGTATGACTGCGACAGGAAATAACGCAGCCATGAGTTTGAGAGTCAGAAAATATTTCAAGATTCTCTATCATGCTGACTGAAAACTGTTGAAACACAGTGAACAGCTGTAGCTTTGGTTCCCAGTTATGCTGAGAGAACTAATACTCCAATAGTCACCAGGGTATTGTACCACCATGTTATTGAGATATATTGATTTATAAGTATAGCATGGCTGCAAAAGGAAATAGGGCAGCCATGAATTTCAGAGTCAGAATGTGTCAAAATTCTCTATCATGCTGACTGAAAACTGTTGAAACACAGTAAACAGCTGTAGCTTTGGTACCAATTTTTGTTGAGAGTACTAATACTCTATTCGTTACCAGGGTATTTTTATACCGTGGTATTGAGTTATATCGTTTGATAAGTATAGTATGAATGCGACAGGAAATAAGACAGCCATGAATTTCAGAGTCAGAATGTGTCAAGATTCTCTATTGTGCTTGAAAACTGCTGAAACATAGTGAACAGCTGTAGCTTTGGGACCTAGTTATGTTGAGAGTACTAATACTCTATTGGTTACCAGTGTATTTTTGTGCCATGGCATTGAGTTATATCGTTTTATAAGTATAGTATGACAGCGACAGGAAATAAGGCAGCCATGTGTTTGAGAGTCAGAATGTGTCAAGATTCTCTGTCATGCTGACAGAAAACTGTTGAAACACAGTGAACAGCTGTAGCTTTGGTACCTAGTTATGTTAAGAGTACTAATGCTCTAATGGCTACCAGTGTATTTTTAAGCCATGGTATTGAGTTGTATCGTTCTATAAGTATAGTATGACTGCGACAGGAAATAAAGCAGCCATGAGTTTGAAAGTCAGAATGTGTCAAGATTCTCTATCATTCTGACTGAAAACTGTTGAAACACAGTAAACAGCTGTAGCTTTGGTACCTATTTTTGTTGAGAGTACTAATATTCTCTTCATTACCAGGGTATTTTTTAACAATGGTATTGTGTTATATTGTTTTATAAGTATAGTATGACTGCGACAAGAAATAAGGCAGCCAAGACAATAATTTTAGAGTTAGAATGTTTCAAGATTCTCTATCATGCTGACTGAAAACTGTTGAAACACAGTGAACAGATGTAGCTTTGGTACCTAGTTATGTTGAGAGTACTAATACTCTATTGGTTACCAGTGTATTGTTCTACCATGGTATTGAGCTATTTCGTTTTACAACTATAGTATGACTGCGACAGGAAATAAGGCAGCCATAAATATGAGAGTCAGACTGTGTCATGATTCTCTATCATGCTGACTGAGAACTGTTAAAACACAGTAAACAGCTGTAGCTTTTGTACCTATTTTAGTTGACAGTACTGATACTCTATTGGTTACCAGTGTATTTTTCTACCGTGGTATTGAGTTATATCGTTTTGTAAGTATAGTATGACTGCGACGGGAAATAAGGCAGCCATGAGTTTGAGAGTCAGAATGTGTCAAGATTCTCTATCATGCTGACTGAAAATTGTTGAAACACAGTAAACAGGTGTACCTTTGGTACCTATTTTTGTTGAGACTACTAATACTCTATTGGTAACCAGTGTATTTTTCTACGGTAGTACTGTTATTTATTTATTGATGTTTAAGGTCACATATTTAGGCACAATGGCTAATCATGACCGAGACAGTTTTCCAGGTGGAGGAAGCCGGAGTACCCGGAGAGAACCACCGAGCAACGACGAGCACGGTAGTACTGAGTTATATCGTTTTATAAGAAGTATAGTATGACTGCGACAGGAAATAAGACAGCCATGAGTTTGAGAGTCAGAATCTGTCAGGATTCTCTATCAAGCTGAATGAAAACTGTTGAAACACAGTGAACAGCTGTAGCTTTGGTACCTATTTTAGTTGAGTGTACTAATACTCTATTGGTTAGCAGTGTATTTTTCTACCGTGGTATTGAATTATATCGTTTTGTAAGTATAGCATGACTGCAACAGGAAATAAGGTAGACATGAGTTTGAGAGTCAGAATGTGTCAAGATTCTCTATCATGCTGACTGAAAACTGTTGAAACACAGTGAACAGCTGTAGCTTTGGTACCTACTTATGTTGAGAGTACTAATACTCTATTCGTGACCAGTGTATTGTTCTACCATGGTATTGAGATATATCGATTTATATGTATAGTATGACTGCAAAAAGAAATAAAGCAGCCATGAGTTTGAGAGTCAGAATGTGTCAAGATTCTCTATCATGCTGACCGAAAACTGTGGAAACATAGTGAACAGCTGTAGCTTTGGGACCTAGTTATTTTGAGAGGACTAATACTCTATTGGTTACCAGTGTATTTTTGTGAAACGGTATTGAGTTATATCGTTTTATAAGTATAGTATGACAGCGACAGGAAATAAGGCAGCCATGAGTTTGAGAGTCAGAAAGTGTCAAGATTCTCTATCATGCTGACTGAAAACTGCTGAAACACAGCGAACAGCTGTAGCTTTGGTACCTACTTATGTTGAGAGTACTAATACTCTATTGGTCACCAGTGTATTTTTGTTCCATGATACTGAGTTATTTCGTTTTATAACTATAGTATGACTGCGACAGGAATTAAGGCAGCCATGAATTTCAGAGTCAGAATGTGTCAAGGTTCTCTATCATGCTGACTGAAAACTGTTGAAACACAGTGAACAGCTGTAGCTTTGGTACATAGTTATGTTTAGAGTACTAATACTCTATTGGTTACCAGAGTATTTTTGTGACATGTTATTGAGTTATATCGTTTTATAAGCATAGTATGAATGCGACAAGAAATAAGGCAGCCATGAGTTTGAGAGTCAGAATGTGTCAAGATTCTCTATCATGCTGACTGAAAACTGCTGAAACACAGTGAACAGCTGTAGCTTTGGTACCTAGTTATGGTGAGAGTACTAATACTCTATTGGTTACCAGTGTATTTTTGTGCCATGGTAGTGAGTTATATCATTTTATAAGTATAATATGACTGCGACAGGAAATACGGCAGCCATGAGTTTGAGAGTCAGAATGTGTCAAGCTTCTCTATCATGCTGACTGAAAACTGTTGAAACACAGTAAACAGCTGTAGCTTTGGTATCCATTTGTGTTGAGAGTACTAATACTCTATTGGTTACCAGTGTAATTTTCTACCATAGTACTGAGTTATATCGTTTTATAAGTATAGTATGACTGCAACAGAAAATAAGGCAGCCATGAATTTCAGAGTCAGAATGGGTCAAGATTCTCTATCATGCTGACTGCAAACTGTTGAAACACAGTAAACAGCTGTAGCTTTTGTACCTATGTTGGTTGAGAGTACTAATACTCTATTGGTTACCAGTGTATTTTTGTGCCATGGTAGTGAGTTATATCATTTTATAAGTATAGTATGACTGCGACAGGAAATACGGCAGCCATGAGTTTGAGAGTCAGAATGTGTCAAGATTCTCTATCATGCTGACTGAAAACTGTTGAAACACAGTAAACAGCTGTAGCTTTGGAATCCATTTGTGTTGAGAGTACTAATACTCTATTGGCTACCAGTGTATTTTTCTACCATGGTATTGAGTTATATCGTTTTGTAAGTATAGTATGACTGCAACAGGAAATAAGGTAGACATGAGTTTGAGAGTCAGAATGTGTCAAGATTCTCTATCATGCTGACTGAAAACTGTGGAAACACAGTAAACAGCTGTAGCTTTGGTACCTATTTTTGTTGAGAGTACTAATACTCTCTTCGTTACCAGGGTATTTTTCAACAACGGTATTGTGTTATATCGTTCTATAAGTATAGTATGACTGCGACAAGAAACAAAGCAGCCAAGACAAGAATTTTAAGAGTTAGAATGTGTCAAGATTCTCTATCATGCTGACTGAAAACTGTTGAAACACAGTGAACAGCTGTAGCTTTGGAACCTACTTATGATGAGAGTACTAATACTCTATTGGTTACCAGTGTATATTTGTACCATGGTATTGAGTTATTTTGTTTTATAACTATAGTATGACTGCGACAGGAAATAACGCAGCCATGAATTTCAGAGCCAGAATGTGTCAAGATTCTCTATCATGCTGACTGAAAACTGTTGAAACACAGTAAACAGCTGTAGCTTTGGTACCAATTTTTGTTGAGAGTACTAATATTCTCTTCGTTACCAGGGTATTTTTCAACAATGGTATTGTGTTATATCGTTTTATAAGTATAGTATGACTGCGACAAGAAATAAGGTAGCCAAGACAAGAATTTTAGAGTTAGAATGTGTCAAGATACTCTATCATGCTGACTGAAAACTGTTGAAACACAGTGAACAGCTGTAGCTTTGTACCTACTTTTGTTTAGTGTACTAATATTCTATTGGCTACCAGTGTATTTTTGTACCATGGTATTGAGCTATTTCGTTTTACAACTATAGCATGACTGCGACAGGAAATAAGGCAGCCATAAATATGAGATTCAGACTGTGTCAAGACTCTCTATCATGCTGACTGAGAACTGTTAAAACACAGTGAACAGCTGTAGCTTTGGTACCTATTTTTGTTGAGAGTACTAATACTCTATTGATTACAAATGCATTGTTCTACCGTGCTATTGAGATATATCGATTTATAAGTATAGTATGACTGCGACAGGAAATAACGCAGCCATGAGTTTGAGAGTCAGAAAATATTTCAAGATTCTCTATCATGCTGACTGAAAACTGTTGAAACACAGTGAACAGCTGTAGCTTTGGTTCCCAGTTATGCTGAGAGAACTAATACTCCAATAGTCACCAGGGTATTGTACCACCATGTTATTGAGATATATTGATTTATAAGTATAGCATGGCTGCGAAAGGAAATAAGGCAGCCATGAATTTCAGAGTCAGAATGTGTCAAAATTCTCTATCATGCTGACTGAAAACTGTTGAAACACAGTAAACAGCTGTAGCTTTGGTACCAATTTTTGTTGAGAGTACTAATACTCTATTCGTTACCAGGGTATTTTTCTACCGTGGTATTGAGTTATATCGTTTGATAAGTATAGTATGAATGCGACAGGAAATAAGACAGCCATGAATTTCAGAGTCAGAATGTGTCAAGATTCTCTATTGTGCTTGAAAACTGTTGAAACATAGTGAACAGCTGTAGCTTTGGGACCTAGTTATGTTGAGAGTACTAATACTCTATTGGTTACCAGTGTATTTTTGTGCCATGGCATTGAGTTATATCGTTTTATAAGTATAGTATGACAGCGACAGGAAATAAGGCAGCCATGTGTTTGAGAGTCAGAATGTGTCAAGATTCTCTGTCATACTGACTGAAAACTGTTGAAACACAGTGAACAGCTGTAGCTTTGGTACCTAGTTATGTTAAGAGTACTAATGCTCTAATGGCTACCAGTGTATTTTTAAGCCATGGTATTGAGTTGTATCGTTCTATAAGTATAGTATGACTGCGACAGGAAATAAAGCAGCCATGAGTTTGAAAGTCAGAATGTGTCAAGATTCTCTATCATTCTGACTGAAAACTGTTGAAACACAGTAAACAGCTGTAGCTTTGGTACCTATTTTTGTTGAGAGTACTAATATTCTCTTCATTACCAGGGTATTTTTTAACAATGGTATTGTGTTATATTGTTTTATAAGTATAGTATGACTGCGACAAGAAATAAGGCAGCCAAGACAATAATTTTAGAGTTAGAATGTTTCAAGATTCTCTATCATGCTGACTGAAAACTGTTGAAACACAGTGAACAGCTGTAGCTTTGGTACCTATTTTTGTTGAGAGTACTAATATTCTCTTCATTACCAGGGTATTTTTTAACAATGGTATTGTGTTATATTGTTTTATAAGTATAGTATGACTGCGACAAGAAATAAGGCAGCCAAGACAATAATTTTAGAGTTAGAATGTTTCAAGATTCTCTATCATGCTGACTGAAAACTGTTGAAACACAGTGAACAGATGTAGCTTTGGTACCTAGTTATGTTGAGAGTACTAATACTCTATTGGTTACCAGTGTATTGTTCTACCATGGTATTGAGCTATTTCGTTTTACAACTATAGTATGACTGCGACAGGAAATAAGGCAGCCATAAATATGAGAGTCAGACTGTGTCATGATTCTCTATCATGCTGACTGAGAACTGTTAAAACACAGTAAACAGCTGTAGCTTTTGTACCTATTTTAGTTGACAGTACTGATACTCTATTGGTTACCAGTGTATTTTTCTACCGTGGTATTGAGTTATATCGTTTTGTAAGTATAGTATGACTGCGACGGGAAATAAGGCAGCCATGAGTTTGAGAGTCAGAATGTGTCAAGATTCTCTATCATGCTGACTGAAAATTGTTGAAACACAGTAAACAGGTGTACCTTTGGTACCTATTTTTGTTGAGACTACTAATACTCTATTGGTTACCAGTGTATTTTTCTACGGTAGTACTGTTATTTATTTATTGATGTTTAAGGTCACATATTTAGGCACAATGGCTAATCATGACCGAGACAGTTTTCCAGGTGGAGGAAGCCGGAGTACCCGGAGAGAACCACCGAGCAACGACGAGCACAGTAGTACTGAGTTATATCGTTTTATAAGAAGTATAGTATGACTGCGACAGGAAATAAGACAGCCATGAGTTTGAGAGTCAGAATCTGTCAGGATTCTCTATCAAGCTGACTGAAAACTGTTGAAACACAGTGAACAGCTGTAGCTTTGGTACCTATTTTAGTTGAGAGTACTAATACTCTATTGGTTAGCAGTGTATTTTTCTACCGTGGTATTGAATTATATCGTTTTGTAAGTATAGCATGACTGCAACAGGAAATAAGGTAGACATGAGTTTGAGAGTCAGAATGTGTCAAGATTCTCTATCATGCTGACTGAAAACTGTTGAAACACAGTGAACAGCTGTAGCTTTGGTACCTACTTATGTTGAGAGTACTAATACTCTATTCGTGACCAGTGTATTGTTCTACCATGGTATTGAGATATATCGATTTATATGTATAGTATGACTGCAAAAAGAAATAAAGCAGCCATGAGTTTGAGAGTCAGAATGTGTCAAGATTCTCTATCATGCTGACCGAAAACTGTGGAAACATAGTGAACAGCTGTAGCTTTGGGACCTAGTTATTTTGAGAGGACTAATACTCTATTGGTTACCAGTGTATTTTTGTGAAACGGTATTGAGTTATATCGTTTTATAAGTATAGTATGACAGCGACAGGAAATAAGGCAGCCATGAGTTTGAGAGTCAGAAAGTGTCAAGATTCTCTATCATGCTGACTGAAAACTGCTGAAACACAGCGAACAGCTGTAGCTTTGGTACCTACTTATGTTGAGAGTACTAATACTCTATTGGTTACCAGTGTATTTTTGTTCCATGATACTGAGTTATTTCGTTTTATAACTATAGTATGACTGCGACAGGAAATAAGGCAGCCATGAATTTCAGAGTCAGAATGTGTCAAGGTTCTCTATCATGCTGACTGAAAACTGTTGAAACACAGTGAACAGCTGTAGCTTTGGTACATAGTTATGTTTAGAGTACTAATACTCTATTGGTTACCAGAGTATTTTTGTGACATGTTATTGAGTTATATTGTTTTATAAGCATAGTATGAATGCGACAAGTAATAAGGCAGCCATGAGTTTGAGAGTCAGAATGTGTCAAGATTCTCTATCATGCTGACTGAAAACTGCTGAAACACAGTGAACGGCTGTAGCTTTGGTACCTAGTTATGGTGAGAGTACTAATACTCTATTGGTTACCAGTGTATTTTTGTGCCATGGTAGTGAGTTATATCATTTTATAAGTATAATATGACTGCGACAGGAAATACGGCAGCCATGAGTTTGAGAGTCAGAATGTGTCAAGATTCTCTATCATGCTGACTGAAAACTGTTGAAACACAGTAAACAGCTGTAGCTTTGGTATCCATTTGTGTTGAGAGTACTAATACTCTATTGGTTACCAGTGTAATTTTCTACCATAGTACTGAGTTATATCGTTTTATAAGTATAGTATGACTGCAACAGAAAATAAGGCAGCCATGAATTTCAGAGTCAGAATGGGTCAAGATTCTCTATCATGCTGACTGAAAACTGTTGAAACACAGTAAACAGCTGTAGCTTTTGTACCTATGTTGGTTGAGAGTACTAATACTCTATTGGTTACCAGTGTATTTTTGTGCCATGGTAGTGAGTTATATCATTTTATAAGTATAGTATGACTGCGACAGGAAATACGGCAGCCATGAGTTTGAGAGTCAGAATGTGTCAAGATTCTCTATCATGCTGACTGAAAACTGTTGAAACACAGTAAACAGCTGTAGCTTTGGAATCCATTTGTGTTGATAGTACTAATACTCTATTGGCTACCAGTGTATTTTTCTACCATGGTATTGAGTTATATCGTTTTGTAAGTATAGTATGACTGCAACAGGAAATAAGGTAGACATGAGTTTGAGAGTCAGAATGTGTCAAGATTCTCTATCATGCTGACTGAAAACTGTGGAAACACAGTAAACAGCTGTAGCTTTGGTACCTATTTTTGTTGAGAGTACTAATACTCTCTTCGTTACCAGGGTATTTTTCAACAACGGTATTGTGTTATATTGTTCTATAAGTATAGTATGACTGCGACAAGAAACAAAGCAGCCAAGACAAGAATTTTAAGAGTTAGAATGTGTCAAGATTCTCTATCATGCTGACTGAAAACTGTTGAAACACTGTGAACAGCTGTAGCTTTGGAACCTACTTATGATGAGAGTACTAATACTCTATTGGTTACCAGTGTATATTTGTACCATGGTATTGAGTTATTTTGTTTTATAACTATAGTATGACTGCGACAGGAAATAACGCAGCCATGAATTTCAGAGCCAGAATGTGTCAAGATTCTCTATCATGCTGACTGAAAACTGTTGAAACACAGTAAACAGCTGTAGCTTTGGTACCAATTTTTGTTGAGAGTACTAATACTCTCTTCGTTACCAGGGTATTTTTCAACAATGGTATTGTGTTATATCGTTTTATAAGTATAGTATGACTGCGACAAGAAATAAGGTAGCCAAGACAAGAATTTTAGAGTTAGAATGTGTCAAGATACTCTATCATGCTGACTGAAAACTGTTGAAACACAGTGAACAGCTGTAGCCTTGTACCTACTTTTGTTTAGCGTACTAATATTCTATTGGCTACCAGTGTATTTTTGTACCATGGTATTGAGCTATTTCGTTTTACAACTATAGCATGACTGCGACAGGAAATAAGGCAGCCATAAATATGAGATTCAGACTGTGTCAAGACTCTCTATCATGCTGAATGAGAACTGTTAAAACACAGTGAACAGCTGTAGCTTTGGTACCTATTTTTGTTGAGAGCACTAATACTCTATTGGTTACAAGTGCATTGTTCTACCGTGCTATTGAGATATATCGATTTATAAGTATAGTATGACTGCGACAGGAAATAACGCAGCCATGATTTTGGGAGTCAGAAAATATTTCAAGATTCTCTATCATGCTGACTGAAAACTGTTGAAACACAGTGAAAGGCTGTAGCTTTGGTTCCCAGTTATGCTGAGAGAACTAATACTCTAATAGTTACCAGGGTATTGTACCACCATGTTATTGAGATATATTGATTTATAAGTATAGTATGACTGCGAAAGGAAAAAAGGCAGCCATGAATTTCAGAGTCAGAATGTGTCAAAATTCTCTATCATGCTGACTGAAAACTGTTGAAACACTGTGAACAGCTGTAGCTTTGGTACCTAGTTATGGTGAGAGTACTAATACTCTATTGGTTACCAGCGTATTTTTGTTCCATGATACTGAGTTATTTCGTTTTATAACTATAGTATGACTGTGACAGGAAATAAGGCAGCCATGAATTTCAGAGTCAGAATGTGTCAAGGTTCTCTATCATTCTGACTGAAAACTGTTGAAACACAGTAAACAGCTGTAGCTTTGGTACCTATTTTTGTTGAGAGTACTAATACTCTATTGGTTACAAGTGCATTGTTCTACCGTGCTATTGAGATATATCGATTTATAAGTATAGTATGACTGCGACAGGAAATAAAGCAGCCATGAGTTTGAGAGTCAGAATGTGTCAAGATTCTCTATCATTCTGACGGAAAACTGTTGAAACACAGTAAACAGCTGTAGCTTTGGTACCTATTTTTGTTGAGAGTACTAATATTCTCTTCATTACCAGGGTATTTTTCAACAATGGTATTGTGTTATATTGTTTTATAAGTATAGTATGACTGCGACAAGAAATAAGGCAGCCAAGACTATAATTTTAGAGTTAGAATGTTTCAGGATTCTCTATCATGCTGACTGAAAACGGTTGAAACACAGTGAACAGCTGTAGCTTTGGTACCTAGTTATGTTGAGAGTACTAATACTCTATTGGTTACCAGTGTATTTTTCTACCGTGGTATTGAGTTATCTCGTTTTGTAAGTATAGTATGACTGCGACGGGAAATAAGGCAGCCATGAGTTTGAGAGTCAGAATGTGTCAAGATTCTCTATCATGCTGACTGAAAATTGTTGAAACACAGTAAACAGGTGTACCTTTGGTACCTATTTTTGTTGAGACTACTAATACTCTATTGGTTACCAGTGTATTTTTCTACGGTAGTACTGTTATTTATTTATTGATGTTTAAGGTCACATATTTAGGCACAAGGGCTAATCATGACCGTGAGACTTTTCCGGGTGAAGGAAGCCGGAGTACCTGGAGAGAACCACCGAGCAACGACGAGCACGGTAGTACTGAGTTATATCGTTTTATAAGAAGTATAGTATGACTGCAACAGGAAATAAGGCAGCCATGAGTTTGAGAGTCAGAATGTGTCAAGATTCTCTCTCAAGCTGACTGAAAACTGTTGAAACACAGTGAACAGCTGTAGCTTTGGTACCTATTTTTGTTGAGAGTACTAATACTCTATTCGTTACCAGGGTATTTTTCTACCGCGATATTGAGTTATATCGTTTTGTAAGTATAGTATGACTGCGACAGGAAATGAGGCAGCCATGAATTTCAGAGTCAGAATGTGTCAAGATTTTCTATCATGCTGACTGTAAACTGTTGAAACACAGTGAACAGCTGTAGCTTTGGTACCTATTTTAGTTGAGAGTACTAATACTCTATTGGTTAGCAGTGTATTTTTCTACCGTGGTATTGAATTATATCGTTTTGTAAGTATAGCATGACTGCAACAGGAAATCAGGTAGACATGAGTTTGAGAGTCAGAATGTGTCAAGATTCTCTATCATGCTGACTGAAAACTGTTGAAACACAGTGAACAGCTGTAGCTTTGGTACCTACTTATGTTGAGAGTACTAATACTCTATTCGTGACCAGTGTATTGTTCTACCATGGTATTGAGATATATCGATTTATATGTATAGTATGACTGCAAAAAGAAATAAAGCAGCCATGAGTTTGAGAGTCAGAATGTGTCAAGATTCTCTATCATGCTGACTGAAAACTGTTGAAACACAGTAAACAGCTGTAGCTTTGGTACGTAATTTAGTTGAGAGTACTAATACTCTATTGGTTACCAGTGTATTTTTCTACCGTTGTATTGAATTATATCGTTTTGTAAGTATAGCATGACTGCAACAGGAAATAAGGTAGACATGAGTTTGAGAGTCAGAATGTGTCAAGATTCTCCATCATGCTGACCAAAAACTGTGGAAACATAGTGAACAGCTGTAGCTTTGGGACCTAGTTATTTTGAGAGGACTAATACTCTATTGGTTACCAGTGAATTTTTGTGAAACGGTATTGAGTTATATCGTTTTATAAGTATAGTATGACTGCGACAAGAAATAAGGCAGCCAAGACAATAATTTTAGAGTTAGAATGTTTCAAGATTCTCTATCATGCTGACTGAAAACTGTTGAAACACAGTGAACAGCTGTAGCTTTGGTACCTACTTTTGTTGAGCGTACTAATATTCTATTGGCTACCAGTGTATTTTTGTACCATGGTATTGAGCCATTTCGTTTTACAACTATAGTATGACTGCGACAGGAAATACGGCAGCCATAAATATGAGAGTCAGACTGTGTCATGATTCTCTATCATGCTGACTGAGAACTGTTAAAACACAGTGAACAGCTGTAGCTTTGGTACCTATTTTTGTTGAGAGTACTAATACTCTACTGGTTACAAGTGCATTGTTCTACCGTGCTATTGAGATATATCGATTTATAAGAATAGTATGACTGCGACAGGAAATAATGCAGCCATGAGTTTGAGAGATAGAATGTGTCAAGATTCTCTATCATTCTGACTGAAAACAGTAAACAGCTGTAGCTTTGGTACCTATTTTTGTTGAGAGTACTAATACTCTCTTCGTTACCAGGGTATTTTTCAACAATGGTACTGTGTTATATCATTCTATAAGTATAGTATGACTGCGACAAGAAATAAAGCAGCCAAGACAAGAATTTTAAGAGTTAGAATGTGTCAAGATTCTCTATCATGCTGACTGAAAACTGTTGAAACACAGTGAACAGCTGTAGCTTTGGAACCTACTTATGTTGAGAGTACTAATACTCTATTGGTTACCAGTGTATATTTGTACCATGGTATTGAGTTATTTTGTTTTATAACTATAGTATGACTGCGACAGGAAATAACGCAGCCATGAATTTCAGAGCCAGAATGTGTGAAGATTCTCTATCATGCTGACTGAAAACTGTTGAAACACAGTAAACAGCTGTAGCTTTGGTACCTATTTTTGTTGAGAGTACTAATATTCTCTTCGTTACCAGGGTATTTTTCAACAATGGTATTGCGTTATATCGTTTTATAAGTATAGTATGACTGCGACAAGAAATAAGGCAGCCAAGACAAGAATTTTAGAGTTAGAATGTGTCAAGATTC
This sequence comes from Pictodentalium vernedei, assembly GCA_031216915.1. Classification (NCBI taxonomy): domain Eukaryota; kingdom Metazoa; phylum Mollusca; class Scaphopoda; order Dentaliida; family Dentaliidae; genus Pictodentalium; species Pictodentalium vernedei. The sequence continues at coordinate 459,058,855 of CM062296.1, read as the reverse complement.
TCTATCATGCTGACTGAAAACTGTTGAAACACAGTGAACAGCTGTAGCTTTGAACCTACTTTTGTTTAGCGTACTAATACTCTATTGGCTACCAGTGTATTTTTGTACCATGGTATTGAGCTATTTCGTTTTACAACTATAGCATGACTGCGACAAGAAATAAAGCAGCCAAGACAAGAATTTTAAGAGTTAGAATGTGTCAAGATTCTCTATCATGCTGACTGAGAACTGTTAAAACACAGTGAACAGCTGTAGCTTTGGTACCTATTTTTGTTGAGAGTACTAATACTCTATTGGTTACAAGTGCATTGTTCTACCGTGCTATTGAGATATATCGATATATAAGTATAGTATGATTGCGACAGGAAATACGGCAGCCATGAGTTTGAGAGTCAGAATGTGTCAAGATTCTCTATCATGCTGACTGAAAACTGTTGAAACACAGTAAACAGCTGTAGCTTTGATATCTATTTTAGTTGAGAGTACTAATACTCTATTGGTTACCAGTGTATTTTTCTACCGTGGTATTGAGTTATATCGTTTTATAAGTATAGTATGACAGCGACAGGAAATAAGGCAGCCATGAGTTTGAGAGTCAGAATGTGTCAAGATTCTCTATCATGCTGACTGAAAACTGCTGAAACACAGTGATCAGCTGTAGCTTTGGTACCTAGTTATGGTGAGAGTACTAATGCTCTATTGGTTACCAGTGCATTTTTCTACCGCAGTACTGAGTTATACCGTTTTATAAGTATAGTATGACTGCGACAGGAAATAAGGCAGCCATGAATTTCAGAGTCAGAATGTGCCAAGATTCTCTATCATGCTGACTGAAAACTGTTGGAACACAATAAACAGCTGTAGCTTTGGTACCTATTTTAGTTGAGAGTACTAATACTCTATTGGCTACCAGTGTATTTTTCTACCGTGGTATTGAGTTTCATCGTTTTGTAAGTATAGTATGACTGCGACAGGAAATAAGGCAGCCATGCGTTTGAGAGTCAGATGGGTCCAGATTCTCTATCATGTTGACTGAAAACTGTTGAAACACAGTAAACAGCTGTAGCTTTGGTACTATATTTGTTGAGAGTACTAATACTCTATTCGTTACCAGGATATTTTTCAACAATGCTATTGTGTTAGATCGGTTTATACGTATAGTATGACTGCGACAGGAAATAAGGCAGCCATGAGTTTGAGAGTCAGATGTGTCAAGATTCTCTACCATGCTGACTGAAAACTGCTGAAACACAGTCAACAGCTGTAGCTTTGGCACCTAGTTATGTTGAGAGTACTAATACTCTATTGGATACCAGTGTATTTTTCTACCATAGTATTGAGTTATATCGTTTCATAAGTATACTATGACTGCGACAGAAAATAAGGCAACCATGAATTTCAGAGTGAAAAAGTGTCAAGATTCTCTATCATGCTGGCTGAAAACTTTTGAAACACAGTGAACAGCTGTAGCTTTGGTACCTACTTATGTTGAGAATACTAATACTCTATTGGTTACCAGTGTATTTTTGTGCCATGGTATTGAGTTATATAGTTTTATAAGTATAGTATGACTGCAAAAGGAAATAAGGCAGCCATGAGTTTGAGAGTCAGAATGTGTCAAGATTCTCTATTATGCTGACTGAAAACAATTGAAACACAGTAAACATCTGTAGCTTTGGTACCTATTTTTGTTGAGAGTACTAATACTCTATTCGTTAGCAGGGTATTTTTCAAAAATAGTATTGTGTTATATCGTTCTATAACTATAGTATGACTGCAACAAGAAATAAAGCAGCCAAGACAAGAATTATAAGAGTTAGAATGTGTCAAGATTCTCTATCATGCTGACTGAAAACTGTTGAAACACAGTGAACAGCTGTAGCTTTGGAACCTACTTATGTTGAGAGTACTAATACTCTATTGGTTACCAGTGTATATTTGTACCATGGTATTGAGTTATTTTGTTTTATAACTATAGTATGACTTCGACAGGTAATAAGGCAGCCATGAATTTCAGAGCCAGAATGTGTCAAGATTCTCTATCATGCTGACTGGAAAACTGTTGAAACACAGTAAACAGCTGTAGCTTTGGCACCTATTTTAGTTGAGAGTATTAATATTCTCTTCATTACCAGGGTATTTTTCAACAACGGTATTGTGTTATATCGTTTTATAAGTATAGTATGACTGCGACAAGAAATAAGGCAGCCAAGACAAGAATTTGAAGAGTTAGAATGTGTCAAGATTCTCTATCATGCTGACTGAAAACTGTTGAAACACAGTGAACAGCTGTAGCTTTGGAACCTACTTATGTTGAGAGTACTAATACTCTATTGGTTACCAGTGTATATTTGTACCATGGTATTGAGTTATTTTGTTTTATAACTATAGTATGACTGCAACGGGAAATAAGGCAGCCATGAATTTCAGAGCCAGAATGTGTCAACATTCTCTATCATGCTGACTGGAAAACTGTTGAAACACAGTAAACAGCTGTAGCTTTGGTACCTATTTTTGTTGAGAGTACTAATACTCTATTCGTTACCACGGTATTTTTCAACAATGGTATTGTGTTATATCGTTCTATAAGTATAGTATGAGACTGCGAGAAGAAATAAAGCAGCCAAGACAAGAATTTTAAGAGTTAGAATGTGTCAAGATTCTCTATCATGCTGACTGAAAACTGTTGAAACACAGTCAACAGCTGTAGCTTTGGAACCTACTTATGTTGAGAGTACAAATACTCTATTGGTTACCAGTGTATATTTGTACCATGGTATTGAGCTATTTTGTTTTATAACTATAGTATGACTGCGACAGGAAATAAGGCAGCCATGAATTTCAGAGCCAGAATGTGTCAAGATTCTCCATCATGCTGACTGAAAACTGTTGAAACACAGTGAACAGCTGAAGCTTTGGTACCAAGTTATGTTGAGAACACTAATACTCTATTGGTTAGCAGTGTATTTTTGCGCCATGGTATTGAGTTATATAGTTTGATAAGTATAGTATGACTGCGAAAGGAAATAAGGCAGCCATGAGTTTGAGAGTCAGAATGTGTCAAGATTCTCTATCATGCTGACTGAAAACTGTGGAAACACAGTGAACAGCTGTAGCTTTGGTACCTAGTTATGTTGAGTGTACTAATACTCTATTGGTTACCAGTGTATTTTTGTGCCATGGTAGTGAGTAATATCATTTTATAAGTATAGTATGACTGCGACAGGAAATAAGGCAGCCATGAGTTTGAGAGTCAGAATGTGTCAAGATTCTCTATCATGCTGACTGAAAACTGTTGAAACACAGTAAACAGCTGTAGCTTTGGTACCTATTTTTGTTGAGACTACTAATACTCTATTGGTTACCAGTGTATTTTTGTGACATGGTAGTGAGTTCAATCGTTTTATAAGTATAGTATGACAGCGATAGGAAATAAGGCAGCCATGAGTTTGAGAGTCAGAATGTGTCAAGATTCTCTATCATGCTGACTGAAAACCGTAGAAACACAGTAAACAGCTGTAGCTTTGGTACCTATTTTTGCTGAGAGTACTAAAACTGTATTCATTACCAGAGTGTTTTTCAACAATGATATTGTGTTATATTGTTTTATAAGTATACTATGACTGGGACAGGAAATAAGGCAGCCATGAATTTCAGAGTCAGAATGAGTCAAGATTATCTATCTATCACGCCGACTGAAAACACATTAAACAGATGTAGCTTTGGTACCAACATTTCTTGAGAGTACTAATACTCTATTCGTTACCAGGGTAATTTTCAACAATGGTATTGTGTTATATCGTTTTATAAGTACAGTATGACTGCGACAAGAAATAAGGCAGCCATGAATTTCAGAGTCAGAATGTTTCAAGATTCTCTATCATGCTAACTGAAAACTGTTGAAACACAGTAAACAGCTGTAGCTTTGGTACCTGACTGAGTTGAGAGTACTAATACTCTATTGGTTACCAGTGTATTTTTCTACCGTGGTACTGAGTTATATCGTTTTGCAAGTATAGTATGACTGTGACAGGAAATAAGGTAGCCAAGAATTTCAGAGTCAGAAAGTGTCAAGATTCTCTATCATGCTGACTGAAAACTGTTGAAACACAGTAAACAGCTGTAGCTTTGGTACCTATTTTTGTTGAGAGTACTAATACTCTCTTCGTTACCAGGGTATTTTTCAACAATGGTATTGTGTTATATCGTTTTATAAGTATAGTATGACTGCGACAAGAAATAAGGCAGCCAAGACAAGAATTTTAGAGTAAGAATGTGTCAAATTTCTCTATCATGCTGACTGAAAACTGTTGAAACACAGTGAACAGCTGTAGCTTTGTACCTACTTTTGTTTAGCGTACTAATACTCTATTGGCTACCAGTGTATTTTTGTACCATGGCATTGAGCTATTCTGTTTTACAACTATAGCATGACTGCGACAGGAAATAAGGCAGCCATAAATATGAGATTCAGACTGTGTCAAGACTCTCTATCATGCTGACTGAGAACTGTTAAAACACAGTGAACAGCTGTAGCTTTGGTACCTATTTTTGTTGAGAGTACTGATACTCTATTGGTTACAAGTGCACTATTCTACCGTGCTATTGAGACATATCGATTTATAAGTATAGCATGACTGCGACAGGAAATAACGCAGCCATGAGTTTGAGAGTCAGAATGTGTCAAGATTCTCTATCATGCTGACTGAAAACTGTTGAAACACAGTGAACAGCTGTAGCTTTGGTTCCCAGTTATGTTGAGAGAACTAATACTCTAATAGTCACCAGGGTATTGTACCACCATGTTATTGAGATATATTGATTTATAAGTATAGTATGACTGCGAAAGGAAATAATGCAGCGATGAGTTTGAGAGTTAGATTGTGTCAAAATTCTCTATCATGCTGACTGAAAACTGTTGAACCAATTTTTGTTGAGAGTACTAATACTCTATTCGTTACCAGGGTATTTTTCTACCGTGGTATTGAGTTATAGCGTTTGATAAGTATAGTATGAATGCGACAGGAAATAAGACAGCCATGAATTTCAGAGTCAGAATGTGTCAAGATTCTCTATCGTGCTTGAAAACTGTTGAAACATAGTGAACAGCTGTAGCTTTGGGACCTAGTTATGTTGAGAGTACTAATACTCTATTGCTTACCAGTGTATTTTTGTGCCATGGCATTGAGTTATATCGTTTTATCACTATAGTATGACAGCGAAAGGAAATAAGGCAGCCATGAGTTTGAGAGTCAGAATGCGTCAAGATTCTCTGTCATGCTGACTGAAAACTGTTGAAACACAGTGAACAGCTGTAGCTTTGGTATCTAGTTATGTTAAGAGTACTAATGCTCTAATGGCTACCAGTGTATTTTTAAGCCATGGTATTGAGTTGTATCGTTCTATAAGTATAGTATGACTGCGACAGGAAATAAAGCAGCCATGAGTTTGAAAGTCAGAATGTGTCAAGATTCTCTATCATTCTGACTGAAAACTGTTGAAACACCGTAAACAGCTGTAGCTTTGGTACCTATTTTTGTTGAGAGTACTAATATTCTCTTCATTACCAGGGTATTTTTCAACAATGGTATTGTGTTATATCGTTTTATAAGTATAGTATGACTGCGACAAGAAATAAGGCAGCCAAGACAATAATTTTAGAGTCACAATGTTTCAAGATTCTCTATCATGCCGACTGAGAACTGTTAAAACACAGTGAACAGCTGTAGCTTTGGTACCTATTTTTGTTGAGAGTACTAATACTCTACTGGTTACAAGTGCATTGTTCTACCGTGCTATTGAGATATATCGATTTATAAGTATAGTATGACTGCGACAGGAAATAATGCAGCGATGAGTTTGAGAGTTAGAATGTGTCAAGATTCTCTATCATTCTGACTGAAAACTGTGGAAACACAGTTAACAGCTGTAGCTTTGGTACCTATTTTTGTTGAGAGTACTAATACTCTATTGGTTACCAGTGTAATTTTCTACCGTAGTACTGAGTTATATCGTTTAATAAATATAGTATGACTGCGACAGAAAATAAGGCAGCCATGAATTTCAGAGTCAGAATGTGTCAAGATTCTCTATCATGCTGACTGAAAACTGTTGGAACACAGTAAACAGCTGTAGCTTTGGTACCTATTTTAGTTGAGAGTACTAATACTCTATTGGCTACCAGTGTATTTTTCTACCGTGGTATTGAGTTTCATCGTTTTGTAAGTATAGTATGACTGCGACAGGAAATAAGGCAGCCATGAGTTTGAGAGTCAGATGTGTCAAGATTCTCTACCATGCCGACTGAAAACTGCTGAAACACAGTAAACAGCTGTAGGTTTGGTACCTATTTTCGTTGAGAGTACTAATACTCTATTGGTTACCAGTGTATTTTTGTACCATGGTATTGAGTTATTTCGTTTTATAACTATAGTATGACTGAAACAGGAAATAAGGCAGCCATGAATTTCAGAGTCAGAATGTGTCAAGGTTCTCTATCAAGCTGACTGAAAACGATTGAAACATGGTGAACAGCTGCAACTTTGGTACATAGTTATGTTGAGACTACTAATACTCTATTGGTTACCAGAGTATTTTTGTGACATGGTATTGAGTTATATTGTTTCATAAGCGTAGTATGACTGTGACAGGAAATAAGACAGCCAGGAGTTTGAGAGTCAGAATGTGTCAAGATTCTTTATCATGCTGACTGAAAACTGCTGAAACACAGTGAACAGCTGTAGCTTTGGTACCTAGTTATGGAGAGGGTACTAATACTCTATTGGTTACCAGTGTATTTTTGTGCCATGGTAGTGAGTTATATCATTTTGTAAGTATAGTATGATTGCGACAGGAAATACGGCAGCCAAGAGTTTGAGAGTCAAAATGTGTCAAGATTCTCTATCATGCTGACTGAAAACTGTTGAAACACAGTAAACAGCTGTAGCTTTGGTACCTATTTTTGTTGAGAGTACTAATACTCTATTGGTTACAAGTGTAATTTTCAACAGTAGTACTGAGTTATATCGTTTAATAAATATAGTATGACTGCGACAGAAAATAAGGCTTCCATGAATTTCAGAGTCAGAATGTGTCAAGATTCTCTAACATGCTGACTGAAAACTGTTGAAACACAGTAAACAGCTGTAGCTTTGGTATCTGTTTTAGTTAAGAGTGCTAATACTCTATTGGTTACCAGTGTATTTTTCTACCGTGGTATTGAGTTATATCGTTTTGTAAGTATAGTATGACAGCGACAGGAAATAAGGCAGCCATGAGTTTGAGAGTCAGAATGTGTCAAGATTCTCTATCATGCCGACTGAAAACCATTGAAACACAGTGAACAGCTGAAGCTTTGGTACCTAGTTATGTTGAGAGTACTAATACTCTATTGGTTACCAGTGTATTTTTGTGCCATGGTAGTGAGTAAAATCGTTTTATAAGTATAGGATGACTGCGACAGGAAATAAAGCAGACATGAGTTTGAGAGTCAGAATGTGTCAAGATTCTCTATCATCCTGACTGAAAACTGTTGAAACACAGCAAACAGCTGTAGCTTTGGTACCTATTTTTGTTGAGACTACTAATACTCTATTGGTTACAAGTGTATTTTTCTACCACAGTACTGAGTTATATCGTTTTATATGAAAAGTACGACTACGACAGGAAATAAGGCAGAATGTGTCAAGGTTCTCTATCATGCTGACTGAAAACTGTTGAAACACAGTGAACAGCTGTAGCTTAGGTACATAGTTATGTTGAGAGTACTAATACTCTATTGGTTACCAGAGTATTTCTGTGACATGGTATTGAGTTATATCGTTTCATAACAATAGTATGACTGCGACAGGAAATAAGACAGCCATGAGTTTGAGAGTCAGAATGTGTCAAGATTCTCTATCATGCTGACTGAAAACTGCTGAAACACAGTGAACAGCTGTAGCTTTGGTACCTAGTTATGGTGAGAGTACTAATAGTCTATTGGTTACCAGTGTATTTTTCTACCGTAGTACTGAGTTATACCGTTTTATAAGTATAGTATGACTGCGACAGGAAATAAGACAGCCATGAATTTCATTTGTTTTTGTTGTTCATTTTGTTTGTTGGAACACAGTAAACAGCTGTAGCTTTGGTACCTATTTTAGTTGATAGTACTAATACTCTATTGGCTACCAGTGTATTTTTCTACCGTGGTATTGAGTTTCATCGTTTTGTAAGTATAGTATGACTGCGACAGGAAATAAGGCAACCATGCGTTTGAGAGTCAGATAGGTCCAGATTCTCTATCATGTTGACTGAAAACAGTTGAAACACAGTAAACAGCTGTAGCTTTGGTACCTATTTTTGTTGAGAGTACTAATACTCTATTGGTTATCAGTGTATTTTTGTACCATGGTATAGAGCTATTTCGTTTCATAACTATAGTATGACTGCGACAGGAAATAAGGCAGCCATAAATATGAGAGTCACACTGTGTCAAGATTCTCTGTCATGCTGACTGAAAACTGTTGAAACACAGTGAACAGCTGTAGCTTTGGTACCTACTTTTGTTGAGTGTACTAATACTCTATTGGTTACCAGTGTATTTTTGTACCATGGTATTGAGCTATTTCGTTTCATAACTATAGTATGACTGCGACAGGAAATAAGGCAGCCATAAATATGAGAGTCACACTGTGTCAAGATTCTCTATCATGCTGACTGAGAACTGTTAAAACACAGTGAACAGCTGTAGCTTTGGTACCTATTTTTGCTGAGAGTACTAATACTCTATTGGTTACAAGTGCATTGTTCTTCCGTGCTATTCAGATATATCGATTTATAAGTATAGTATGACTGCGACAGGAAATAAGGCAGCCATGAGTTTGAGAGTCAGAATGTGTCAAGATTCTCAATCATATTGACTGAAAACTGTTGAAACACAGTACACAGCTGTAGCTTTGGTAACTACTTATGTTGAGAGTACTAATACTCTATTGGTTACCAGTGTATTGTTCTACCATGGTATTGAGATATATCGATTTATACGTACAGTATGTCTGCGACAAGAAATAAGGCAGCCATGAGTTTGAGAGTCAGAATGTGTCAAGATTCAATCTATCATGCTGACTGAAAACTGTTGAAACACAGTAAACAGCTGTAGCTTTGGTACCTATTTTCGTTGAGAGTACTAATACTCTATTGGTTATCAGTGTATTTTTCTAGTGTGGTATCAAGTTATATCGTTTTATAAGTATAGTATGACTGCGACAGGAAATATGGCAGCCATGAGTTTGAGAGTCAGAGTGTGTGAAGATTCTCTATCATACTGACTGAAAACTGTTGAAACACAGTAAACAGCTGTAGCTTTGGTACCTATTTTTGTTGAGAGTAGTAATACTCTCTTCATTACCAGGATATTTTTCAACAATGGTATTGTGTTATATCGTTCTATAAGTATAGTATGACTGCGACAAGAAATAAAGCAGCCAAGACAAGAATGTTAAGAGTTAGAATGTGTCAAGATTCTCTATCATGCTGACTGAAAACTGTTGAAACACAGTAAACAGCTTTACCTTTGGTACCTATTTTGTTTAGAGTACTAATACTCTATTCGTTACCAGGGAATTTTTCAAGAATGCTATCGTCTTATATCATTTTACAAGTATAGTATGACTGCAACAGGAAATAAGGCAGTCATGAGTTTGAGAGTCAGAAAGTGTCAAGATTCTCTATCATGCTGACTGAAAACTGTTGACACACAGTCAACAGCTGTAGCTTTGGCACCTAGTTATGTTGAGAGTACTATTACTCTATCGGTTACCAGTGTATTTTTGTGCCATGGTATTGAGTTATATCGTTTTATAAGTATAGTATGAATGTGACAGGAAATAAGGAAGCGATGAGTTTGAGAGTCAGAATATGTCAACATTCTCTATCATGCTGACTGAAAACTGTTGAAACACAGTAAAGAGCTGTATCTTTGGTACCTATTTTTGTTGAGACTACTAATACTCTATTGGTTACCAGTGTATTTTTCTACCGCAGTACTGAGTTATATCGTTTTATAAGAAAAGTATGACTACGACAGGAAATAAGGCAGCCATGAATTTCAGAGCCAGAATGTGCCAAGATTCTCTATCATGCTTACTGAAAACTGTTGGAACACAGTAAACAGCTGTAGCTTTGGTACCTATTTTAGTTGAGAGTACTAATACTCTATTGGCTACCAGTGTATTTTTGTACCGTGGTATTGAGTTTCATCGTTTTGTAAGTATAGTATGACTGCGACAGGAAATAAGGCGGCCAAGAGTTTGAGAGTCAGAATGTGTCAAGATTCTCTATCATGCTGACTGAAAACTGTTGAAACACAGTAAACAGCTGTAGCTTTGGTACCTATTTTTGTTGAGAGTACTAATACTCTATTCGTTACCAGGATATATTTCAACAATGCTATTGTGTTAGATCGGTTTATACGTCTAGTTTGACTGCGACAGGAAATAAGGCAGCCATGAGTTTGAAAGTCAGATGTGTCAAGATTATCTACCATGCTGACTGAAAACTGCTGAAACACAGTAAACAGCTGCAGCTTTGGTACCTATTTTTGTTGAGAGTACTAATACTCTATTGGTTACCAGTGTATTTTTCTAGTGTGGTATCGAGTTATGTCGTTTTATAAGTATAGTATGACTGCGACAGGAAATACGGCAGCCATGAGTGTGAGAGTCAGAATGTGTCAAGATTCTCTATCATGCTGACTGAAAACTGTTGAAACACAGTGAACAGCTGTAGCTTTGGTACCTACTTATGTTGAGAGTACTAATACTCTATTGGTTGCCAGTGTATTTTTGTACCACGGTAGTGAGTTATTTCGTTTTATAACTATAGTATGACTGCGATAGGAAATAATGCAGCCATGAATTTCAGAGCCAGAATGTGTCAAGATTCTCTATCATGCCGACTGAAAACTGTTGAAACACATTGAACAGCTGTAGCTTTGGTACCTAGTTATCTTGACAGTACTAATACTCTATTGGTTACCAGTGTATTTTTGTGCCATGGTAGTAAGTTATATCGTTTTATAAGTATAGTATGACTGCGACAGGAAATAAAGCAGCCATGAGTTTGAGAGTCAGAAAAAAGGTGTCAAGATTCTGTATCATGCTGACTGAAAACTGAGGAAACACAGTAAACAGCTTTAGCTTTGGTACCTATTTTGTTTAGAGTACTAATACTCTATTCGTTACCAGGATATATTTCAACAATGCTATTGTGTTAGGTCGGTTTATACGTCTAGTTTGACTGTGACAGGAAATAAGGCAGCCATGAGTTTGAGAGTCAGATGTGTCAAGATTATCTACCATGCTGACTGAAAACTGCTGAAACACAGTAAACAGCTGTAGCTTTGGTACCTATTTTTGTTGAGAGGACTAATTCTCTATTGGTTACCAGTGTATTTTTCTACCGTGGTATTGAGTTATATCGTTTTATAAGTATAGTATGACTGAGACAGGAAATAAGGCAGCCATGACTTTGAAAGACTGAATCTGTCAAGATTCTCTATCATGCTGACTGAAAACTGTTGAAACACAGTGAACAGCTGTAGCTTTGGTACCTATTTTTGTTGAGAGTACTAATACTCTATTCGTTACCAGGGTATTTTTCAACAATGGTATTGTGTTATATCGTTCTATAAGTATAATATGACTGCGAGAAGAAATAAAGCAGCCAAGACAAGAATTTTAAGAGTTAGAATGAGTCAAGATTCTCTATCCTGCTGACTGAAAACTGTTGAAACACAGTGAACAGCTGTAGCTTTAGAACCTACTTATGTTGAGAGTACTAATACTCTATTGGTTACCAGTGTATATTTGTACCATGGAATTGAGTAATTTTGTTTTATAACTATAGTATGATTGCAACAAGAAATAAGGCAGCCATGAATTTCAGAGCCAGAATGTGTCAAGATTCTCTATCATGCTGACAGAAAACTGTTGAAACACTGTTGAAAGCTCTAGCTTTGGTACCTATTTTTGTTCAGAGTACCAATACTTTATTGGTTACCAGTGTATTGTTCTACCATGGTATTGAGATATATCGATTTATAAGTACAGTATTTCTGCGACAAGAAATAAGGCTGCGATGAGTTTGAGAGTCAGAATGTGTCAAGATTCTCTATCATGCTGACTGTAAACTGTTGAAACACAGAAAACAGCTGTAGCTTTGGTACCTATTTTAGTTGAGAGTCCTAATACTCTATTGGTTACCAATGTATTTTTCTACCATGGTATTGAGTTATATCATTTTATAAGTATAGTATGACTGCAACAGGAAATAAAGCAGCCATGAGTTTGAGAGTCAGAATGTGTCAAGATTCTCTATCATGCTGACTGAAAACTGTGGAAACACAGTGAACAGCTGTAACTTTGGGACCTAGTTATGTTGAGAGTACTAATACTCTATTGGTTACCAGTGTATTTTTGTGCCATGGTATTGAGTTATATCGTTTTATAAGTATAGTATGAGTGACAGGAAACAAGGCAGCCATGAGTTTGAGAGTCAGAATGTGTCAAGATTCTCGATCATGCTGAATGAAAACTGTTGAAACACAGTGAACAGCTGTATCTTTGGTACGTAGATATGTTGAGAGTACTAACACTCTATTGGTTACCAGTGTATTTTTCTACTGTAGTACTGAGTTATATAGTTTTATAAGAAAAGTATGACTGCGACAAGAAATAAGGCAGCCATGAATTTCAGAGTCAGAATGTGCCAAGATTTTCTATCATACTGAGTGAAAACTCTTGAAACACAGTGAACAGCTGTAGCTTTGCAACCTAGTTATGTTGAGAGTACTAATACTCTAATGGTTACTAGTGTATTTTTCTACTGTAGTACTGAGTTATATAGTTTTATAAGAAAAGTATGACTGTGACAGGAAATAAGCCAGCCATGAATTTCAGATCAGAATGTGTCAAGATTCTCTATCATGCTGACTGAAAACTGTTGGAACACAGTAAACAGCTGTAACTTTTGTACCTATTTTAGTTGAGAGTACTAATACTCTATTGGTTACCAGTGTAGTTTTCTACTGTGGTATTGAGTTATATCGTTTTATAAGTATAGTATGACTGCGACAGGAAATAAGGCAGCCATGAGTTTGAGAGTCAGAATGTGTCAAGATTCTCTATCATGTTGACTGAAAACTGTTGAAACACAGTAAACAGCTGTAGCTTTGGTACCTATTTTTGTTGAGAGTACTAATACTCTATACGTTACCAGGGTATTTTTCAACAATGCTATTGTGTTATATTGGTTTATACGTATAGTATGACTGTGACAAGAAAAAAAGCAGCCAAGACAAGAATTTTAGAGTTAGAATGTGTCAAGATTCTCTATCATGCTGACTGAAAACTGTTGAAACACAGTGAACAGCTGTAGCTTTGGAACCTACTTATGTTGAGAGTACTAATACTCTATTAGTTACCAGTGTATTTTTCTACTGTGGTATTGAGTTATATCGTTTTATAAGTATAGTATGACTGCGAAAGGAAATAAGGCAGCCATGAATTTCAGAGTCAGAATGTGTCAAGATTCTCTATCATGCTGACGGAAAACTGTTGAAACACAATGAACAGCAGTAGCTTTGCTACCTAGTAATGTTGAGAGTACTAATACTCTATTGGTTACCAGTGTATTTTTGTGCCATGGTATTGAGTTATATCGTTTTATAAGTATAGTATGACTGCGACAGGAAATAAGGCAGCCATGAGTTTGAGAGTCAGAATGTGTCAAGATTCTCTATCATGCTGACTGAAAACTGTTGAAACACAGTAAACAGCTGTAGCTTTGGTACCAATTTTTGTTGAGAGTACTAATACTCTCTTCATTACCAGGGTATTTTTCAGCAATGGTATTGTGTTATATCATTTTATAAGTATAGTATGACTGCGACACAAAATAAGGCAGCCAAGACAAGAATTTTAAGAGTTAGAATGTGTCAAGATTCTCTATCATGCTGACTGAAAACTGTTGAAACACAGTAAACAGCTGCAGCTTTGGTACATAGTTATGTTGAGAGTACTAATACTCTCTTCGTTACCAGGGTATTTTTCTCACATGGTATTGAGTTATATCGTTTTATAAGTATAGTATGACTGCGACAGGAAAGAAGGCAGCCATGAGTTTGAGAGTCAAAATGTGTCAAGATTCTCGGTCATGATGACTGAAAACTGTTGAAACACAGTGAATAGCTGCAGCTTTGGTACCTAGTTATGTTGAGAGTACTAATAGCTTGGTTACCAGTGTATTTTTGTGCGATGGTAGTCAGTTATATCGTTTTATAAGTAAAGTATGACTGCGACAGGAAATAAGGCAGCCATGAGTTTGAGAGTCAGAATGTGTCAAGATTCTCTATCATGCTGACTGAACACTGTTGACACAGAGTAAACAGCTGTACCTTTGGTACCTGTTTTTGTGGAGAGTACTAATACTCTATTGGTAACCAGTGTATTTTTCTACCGTAGTACTGAGTTATATCATTTCATAAGTATAGTATGACTGCGACAGAAAATAAGGCAGCCATGAATTTCAGAGTCAGAAAGTGTCAAGATTCTCTATCATGCTGACTGAAAACTGTTGAAACACAATGAACAGCTGTAGCTTTGGTACCTACTTTTGTTGAGTGTACTAATACTCTATTGGTTACCAGTGTATTTTTGTACCATGGTGTTGAGCTATTTCTTTTCTAACTATAGTATGACTGCGAAAGGAAATAAGGCAGCCATGAGTTTGAGAGTCAGAATGAGTCAACATTCTCTATCATACTGACTGATAAATGTTGAAACACAGTAAACAGCTGCAGATTTGGTATCTATTTTTGTTGAGAGTACTAATACTCTATTCATTACCAGAGTGTTTTTCAACAATGGTATTGTATTATATAGTTTTATAAGTATACTATGACTTCGACAGGAAATAAGGCAGCCATGAATTTCAGAGTCAGATTGTGTCAAGATTATCTATCATGCTGACTGAAAACACAGTAAACAGATGTAGCTTTGGTACCTACAATTCTTGAGAGTACTAATACTCTATTCATTACCAGGGTATTTTTCAACAATGGTATTGTGTTACATCGTTTTATAAGAACTGTATGACTGCGACAAGAAATGAGGCAGCCATGAATTCCAGAGTCAGAATGTGTCAAGATTCTCTATCATGCTGACTGAAAACTGTTGAAGCACAGTAAACAGCTGTAGCTTTGGTACCTAATTGAGTTGAAAGTACTAATACTCTATTGGTTACCAGTGTATTTTTCTATCGTGGTATTGAGGTATATCGATTTATAAGTATAGTATGACAGCGACAGGAAATAAGGCATCCATGAGTTTGAGAGTGAGAAAGAGTCAAGATTCTCTATCATGCTGACTGAAAACTGTTGATACACAGTGAAGAGCTGTAGCTTTGGTACATACTTATGTTGAGAGTACTAATACTCTATTGGTTACCAGTGTATTTTTGTACCATGGTATTGAGATATTTCGTTTTATAACTATAGTATGACGGCGACAGGAAATAAGGCAGCCATGAATTTCAGAGTCAGAATGTGTCAAGGTTCTCTATCGTGCAGACTGGAAACTGTTGAAACACAGTGAACAGCTGTAGCTTTGGTACCTAGTTATGGTGAGAGTACTAAAACTCTATTGGTTACCAGTGTATTTTTGTGTCATGGTAGTGAGTTATATCATTTTATAAGTATAGTATGATTGCGACAGGAAATACGGCAGCCATGAGTTTGAGAGTTAGAATGTGTCAGGATTCTCTATCATGCTGACTGAAAACTGTTGAAACACAGTGAATAGCTGTAGCTTTGGTACCTAGTTATGTTGAGAGTACTAATAGCTTGGTTACCATTGTATTTTTGTGCGATGGTAGTCAGTTATATCGTTTTATAAGTATAGTATGACTGCGACACGAAATAAGGCAGCCATGAGTTTGAGAGTCAGAATGTGTCAAGATTCTCTATCATGCTGACTGAAAATTGTTGATACACAGCGAAGAGCTGTAGCTTTGGTACATACTTATGTTGAGAGTACTAATACTCTATTGGTTACCAGTGTATTTTTGTACCATGGTATTGAGATATTTCGTTTTATAACTATAGTATGACGGCGGCAGGAAATCAGGCAGCCATGAATTTCAGAGTCAGAATGTGTCAAGGTTCTCTATCGTGCAGACTGAAAACTGTTGAAACACAGTGAACAGCTGTAGCTTTGGTACCTAGTTATGGTGAGAGTACTAATACTCTATTGGTTACCAGTGTATTTTTGTGCCATGGTATTGAGTTATATCGTTTTATAAGTATAGTATGACTGCGACAGGAAATAAGGCAGCCATGAGTTTGAGAGTCAGAATGTGTCAAGATTCTCTATCATGCTGACTGAAAACTGTTGAAACACAATGAACAGCTGTAGCTTTGGTACCTAGTAATGTTGAGAGTACTAATACTCTATTGGTTACCAGTGTATTTTTGTGCCATGGTATTGAGTTATATCGTTTTATAAGTATAGTATGACTGCGACAGGAAATAAGGCAGCCATGAGTTTGAGAGTCAGAATGTGTCAAGATTCTCTATCATGCTGACTGAAAACTGTTGAAACACAGTAAACAGCTGCAGCTTTGGTACATAGTTATGTTGAGAGTACTAATACTCTCTTCGTTACCAGGGTATTTTTCTCACATGGTATTGAGTTATATCGTTTTATAAGTATAGTATGACTGCGACAGGAAAGAAGGCAGCCATGAGTTTAAGAGTCAAAATGTGTCAAGATTCTCTGTCATGCTGACTGAAAACTGTTGAAACACAGTGAATAGCTGTAGCTTTGGTACCTAGTTATGTTGAGAGTACTAATAGCTTGGTTACCAGTGTATTTTTCGGCGATGGTAGTCAGTTATATCGTTTTATAAGTATAGTATGACTGCGACAGGAAATAAGGCAGCCATGAGTTTGAGAGTCAGAATGTGTCAAGATTCTCTATCATGCTGACTGAACATTGTTGACGCACAGTAAACAGCTGTACCTTTGGTACCTGTTTTTGTTGAGAGTACTAATACTCTATTGGTAACCAGTGTATTTTTCTACCGTAGTACTGAGTTATATCATTTCATAAGTATAGTATGACTGCGACAGAAAATAAGGCAGCCATGAATTTCAGAGTCAGAAAGTGTCAAGATTCTCTATCATGCTGACTGAAAACTGTTGAAACACAATGAACAGCTGTAGCTTTGGTACCTACTTTTGTTGAGTGTACTAATACTCTATTGGTTACCAGTGTATTTTTGTACCATGGTATTGAGCTATTTCGTTTCATAACTATAGTATCACTGTGAAAGGAAATAAGGCAGCCATGAGTTTGAGAGTCAGAATGTGTCAAGGTTCTCTATCGTGCTGACTGAAAACTGTTGAAAGACAGTGAACAGCTGTAGCTTTGGTACCTAGTCATGGTGAGAGTACTAATACTCTATTGGTTACCAGTGTATTTTTGTGCCATGGTAGTGAGTTATATCATTTTATAAGTATAGTATGATTGCGACAGGAAATACGGCAGCCATGAGTTTGAGAGTTAGAATGTGTCAAGATTCTCTATCATGCTGACTGAAAACTGTTGAAACACGGTAAACAGCTGTAGCTTTGGTACCTATTTTTGTTGAGGGTAAAAAAACTCTATTGGTTACCAGTGTAATTTTCTACCGTAGTACTGAGTTATATCGTTTAATAAATATAGAATGACTGTGACAGAAAATAAGGCAGCCATGAATTTCAGAGTCAGAATGTGTCAAGATTCTCTATCATGCTGACTGAAAACTGTTGAAACACAATGAACAGCTGCAGCTTTGGTACCTAGTAATGTTGAGAGTACTAATACTCCATTGGTTACCAGTGTATTTTTGTGCCATGGTATTGAGTTATATCATTTTATAAGTATAGTATGACTGCGACAGGAAATAAGGCAGCCATGAGTTTGAGAGTCAGAATGTGTCAAGATTCTCTATCATGCTGACTGAAAACTGTTGAAACACAGTAAACAGCTGTAGCTTTGGTACCAATTTTTGTTGAGAGTACTAATACTCTCTTCGTTACCAGGGTATTTTTCAGCAATGGTATTGCGTTACATCATTTTATAAGTATAGTATGACTGTGACACGAAATAAGGCAGCCAAGACAAGAATTTTAGAGTTAGAATGTGCCAAGATTCTCTATCATGCTGACTGAAAACTGTTGAAACACAGTGAACAGCTGCGGCTTTGGTACATAGTTATGTTGAGAGTACTAATACTCTCTTCGTTACCAGGGTATTTTTGTCACATGGTATTGAGCTATATCGTTTTATAAGTATAGTATGACTGCGACAGGAAAGAAGGCAGCCATGAGTTTGAGAGTCAAAATGTGTCAAGATTCTCTATCATGCTGACTGAAAACTATTGAAACACAGTGAATAGCTGTAGCTTTGGTACCTAGTTATGTTGAGAGTACTAATAGCTTGGTTACCAGTGTATTTTTGTGCGATGGTAGTCAGTTATATCGTTTTATAAGTATAGTATGACTGCGACACGAAATAAGGCAGCCATGAGTTTGAGAGTCAGAATGTGTCAAGATTCTCTATCATGCTGACTGAAAATTGTTGATACACAGCGAAGAGCTGTAGCTTTGGTACATACTTATGTTGAGAGTACTAATACTCTATTGGTTACCAGTGTATTTTTGTACCATGGTATTGAGATATTTCGTTTTATAACTATAGTATGACGGCGACAGGAAATCAGGCAGCCATGAATTTCAGAGTCAGAATGTGTCAAGGTTCTCTATCGTGCAGACTGAAAACTGTTGAAACACAGTGAACAGCTGTAGCTTTGGTACCCAGTTATGGTGAGAGTACTAATACTCTATTGGTTACCAGTGTATTTTTGTGCCATGGTAGTGAGTTATATCATTTTATAAGTATAGTATGATTGCGACAGGAAATACGGCAGCCATGAGTTTGAGAGTTAGAATGTGTCAGGATTCTCTATCATGCTGACTGAAAACTGTTGAAACACGGTAAAAAGCTGTAGCTTTGGTACCTATTTTTGTTGAGAGTAGTAATACTCTATTGGTTACCAGTGCAATTTTCTACCGTAGTACTGAGTTATATCGTTTAATAAATATAGAATGACTGTGACAGAAAATAAGGCAGCCATGAATTTCAGAGTCAGAATGTGTCAAGATTCTCTATCATGCTGACTGAAAACTGTTGAAACACAATGAACAGCTGTAGCTTTGGTACCTAGTAATGTTGAGAGTACTAATACTCTATTGGTTACCAGTGTATTTTTGTGCCATGGTATTGAGTTATATCGTTTTATAAGTATAGTATGACTGCGACAGGAAATAAGGCAGCCATGAGTTTGAGAGTCAGAATGTGTCAAGATTCTCTATCATGCTGACTGAAAACTGTTGAAACACAGTAAACAGCTGCAGCTTTGGTACATAGTTATGTTGAGAGTACTAATACTCTCTTCGTTACCAGGGTATTTTTCTCACATGGTATTGAGTTATATCGTTTTATAAGTATAGTATGACTGCGACAGGAAAGAAAGCAGCCATGAGTTTAAGAGTCAAAATGTGTCAAGATTCTCTGTCATGCTGACTGAAAACTGTTGAAACACAGTGAATAGCTGTAGCTTTGGTACCTAGTTATGCTGAGAGTACTAATAGCTTGGTTACCAGTGTATTTTTGTGCGATGGTAGTCAGTTATATCGTTTTATAAGTATAGTATGACTGCGACAGGAAATAAGGCAGCCATGAGTTTGAGAGTCAGAATGTGTCAAGATTCTCTATCATGCTGACTGAACACTGTTGACGCACAGTAAACAGCTGTACCTTTGGTACCTAATTTAGTTGAGAGTACTAATACTCTATTGGTTACCAGTGTATTTTTCTACCGTTGTATTGAATTATATCGTTTTGTAAGTATAGCATGACTGCAACAGGAAATAAGGTAGACATGAGTTTGAGAGTCAGAATGTGTCAAGATTCTCTATCATGCTGACCGAAAACTGTGGAAACATAGTGAACAGCTGTAGCTTTGGGACCTAGTTATTTTGAGAGGACTAATACTCTATTGGTTACCAGTGTATTTTTGTGAAACGGTATTGAGTTATATCGTTTTATAAGTACAGTATGACTGCGACAAGAAATAAGGCAGCCAAGACAATAATTTTAGAGTTAGAATGTGTCAAGATTCTCTATCATGCTGACTGAAAACTGTTGAAACACAGTGAACAGCTGTAGCTTTGTACCTACTTTTGTTTAGCGTACTAATACGCTATTGGCTACCAATGTATTTTTGTACCATGGTATTGAGCTATTTCGTTTTACAACTATAGCATGACTGCGACAGGAAATAAGGCAGCCATAAATATGAGATTCAGACTGTGTCAAGACTCTCTATCATGCTGACTGAGAACTGTTAAAACACAGTGAACAGCTGTAGCTTTGGTACCTATTTTTGTTGAGAGTACTAATACTCTATTGGTTACAAGTGCATTGTTCTACCGTGCTATTGAGATATATCGGTTTATAAGTATAGTATGACTGCGACAGGAAATAACGCAGCCATGAGTTTGAGAGTCAGAATGTTTCAAGATTCTCTATCATGCTGACTGAAAACTGTTGAAACACAGTGAACAGCTGTAGCTTTGGTTCCCAGTTATGTTGAGAGAACTAATACTCTAATAGTCACCAGGGTATTGTACCACCATGTTATTGAGATATATTGATTTATAAGTATAGTATGACTGCGACAGGAAATAAGGCAGCCATGAATTTCAGAGTCAGAATGTGTCAAAATTCTCTATCATGCTGACTGAAAACTGTTGAAACACAGTAAACAGCTGTAGCTTTGGTACCAATTTTTGTTGAGAGTACTAATACTCTATTCGTTACCAGGGTATTTTTCTACCGTGGTATTGAGTTATATCGTTTGATAAGTATAGTATGAATGCGACAGGAAATAAGACAGCCATGAATTTCAGAGTCAGAATGTGTCAAGATTCTCTATCATGCTTGAAAACTCTGGAAACATAGTGAACAGCTGTAGCTTTGAGACCTAGTTATGTTGAGAGTACTAATACTCTATTGGTTACCAGAGTATTTTTGTGCCATGGTATTGAGTTATATCGTTTTATAAGTATAGTATGACAACGACAGGAAATAAGGCAGCCATGAGTTTGAGAGTCAGAATGTGTCAAGATTCTCTATCATCCTGACTGAAAACTGTTGAAACAGTGAACAGCTGCAGCTTTGGTACCTAGTTACGTTGAGAGTACTAATACTCTATTGGTTACCAGTGTATTTTTGTGCCATGGTAGTGAGTAAAATCGTTTTATAAGTATAGTATGACTGCGACAGGAAATAAAGCAGCCATGAGTTTGAGAGTCAGAATGTGTCAAGATTCTCTGTCATGCTGACTGAAAACTGTTGAAACACAGTGAACAGCTGTAGCTTTGGTACTTAGTTATGTTAAAAGTACTAATGCTCTAATGGCTACCAGTGTATTTTTAAGCCATGGTATTGAGTTGTATCGTTCTATAAGTATAGTATGACTGCGACAGGAAATAAAGCAGCCATGAGTTTGAAAGTCAGAATGTGTCAAGATTCTCTATCATTCTGACTGAAAACTGTTGAAACACAGTAAACAGCTGTAGCTTTGGTACCTATTTTTGTTGAGAGTACTAAAATTCTCTTCATTACCAGGGTATTTTTTAACAATGGTATTGTGTTATATTGTTTTATAAGTATAGTATGACTGCGACAAGAAATAAGGCAGCCAAGACAATAATTTTAGAGTTAGAATGTTTCAAGATTCTCTATCATGCTGACTGAAAACTGTTGAAACACAGTGAACAGCTGTAGCTTTGGTACCTAGTTATGTTGAGAGTACTAATACTCTATTGGCTACCAGTGTATTTTTGTACCATGGTATTGAGCCATTTCGTTTTACAACTATAGTATGACTGCGACAGGAAATAAGGCAGCCATAAATATGAGAGTCAGACTGTGTCATGATTCTCTATCATGCTGACTGAGAACTGTTAAAACACAGTGAACAGCTGTAGCTTTGGTACCTATTTTTGTTGAGAGTACTAATACTCTACTGGTTAGAAGTGCATTGTTCTACCGTGCTATTGAGATCTATCGATTTATAAGAATAATATGACTGCGACAGGAAATAATGCAGCCATGAGTTTGAGAGTTAGAATGTGTCATTCTGGCTGAAAACTGTGGAAACACAGTAAACAGCTGTAGCTTTGGAACCTATTTTTGTTGAGAGTACTAATACTCTCTTCGTTACCAGGGTATTTTTCAACAATGGTATTGTGTTATATCGTTCTATAAGTATAGTATGCCTGCGACAAGAAATAAAGCAGCCAAGACAAGAATTTAAGAGTTAGAATGTGTCAAGATTCTCTATCATGCTGACTGAAAACGGTTGAAACACAGTGAACAGCTGTAGCTTTGAACCTACTTTTGTTTAGCGTACTAATACTCTATTGGCTACCAGTGTATTTTTGTACCATGGTATTGAGCTATTTCGTTTTACAACTATAGCATGACTGCGACAGGAAATAAGGCAGCCATCAATATGAGATTCAGACTGTGTCAAGACTCTCTATCATGCTGACTGAAAACTGTTGAAACACAGTAAACAGCTGTAGCTTTGGTATCTATTTTAGTTGAGAGTACTAATACTCTATTGGTTACCAGTGTATTTTTCTACCGTGGTATTGAGTTATATCATTTGATAAGTATGACAGCGACAGGAAATAAGGCAGCCATGAGTTTGAGAGTCAGAATGTGTCAAGATTCTCTATCATCCTGACTGAAAACTGTTGAAACAGTGAACAGCTGCAGCTTTGGTACCTAGTTATGTTGAGAGTACTAATACTCTATTGGTTTCCAGTGTATTTTTGTGCCATGGTAGTGAGTAAAATCGTTTTATAAGTATAGTATGACTGCGACAGGAAATAAAGCAGCCATGAGTTTGAGAGTCAGAATGTGTCAAGATTCTCTATCATATTGACTGAAAACTGTTGAAACACAGTACACAGCTGTAGCTTTGGTAACTACTTATGTTGAGAGTACTAATACTCTATTGGTTACCAGTGTATTGTTCTACCATGGTATTGAGATATATCGATTTATACGTACAGTATGTCTGCGACAAGAAATAAGGCAGCCATGAGTTTGAGAGTCAGAATGTGTCAAGATTCAATCTATCATGCTGACTGAAAACTGTTGAAACACAGTAAACAGCTGTAGCTTTGGTACCTATTTTCGTTGAGAGTACTAATACTCTATTGGTTATCAGTGTATTTTTCTAGTGTGGTATCGAGTTATATCGTTTTATAAGTATAGTATGACTGCGACAGGAAATATGGCAGCCATGAGTTTGAGAGTCAGAGTGTGTGAAGATTCTCTATCATACTGACTGAAAACTGTTGAAACACAGTAAACAGCTGTAGCTTTGGTACCTATTTTTGTTGAGAGTAGTAATACTCTCTTCATTACCAGGATATTTTTCAACAATGGTATTGTGTTATATCGTTCTATAAGTATAGTATGACTGCGACAAGAAATAAAGCAGCCAAGACAAGAATGTTAAGAGTTAGAATGTGTCAAGATTCTCTATCATGCTGACTGAAAACTGTTGAAACACAGTAAACAGCTTTACCTTTGGTACCTATTTTGTTTAGAGTACTAATAGTCTATTCGTTACCAGGGAATTTTTCAAGAATGCTATCGTCTCATATCATTTTACAAGTATAGTATGACTGCAACAGGAAATAAGGCAGTCATGAGTTTGAGAGTCAGAAAGTGTCAAGATTCTCTATCATGCTGACTGAAAACTGTTGACACACAGTCAACAGCTGTAGCTTTGGCACCTAGTTATGTTGAGAGTACTATTACTCTATCGGTTACCAGTGTATTTTTGTGCCATGGTATTGAGTTATATCGTTTTATAAGTATAGTATGAATGTGACAGGAAATAAGGAAGCGATGAGTTTGAGAGTCAGAATATGTCAACATTCTCAATCATGCTGACTGAAAACTGTTGAAACACAGTAAAGAGCTGTATCTTTGGTACCTATTTTTGTTGAGACTACTAATACTCTATTGGTTACCAGTGTATTTTTCTACCGCAGTACTGAGTTATATCGTTTTATAAGAAAAGTATGACTACGACAGGAAATAAGGCAGCCATGAATTTCAGAGCCAGAATGTGCCAAGATTCTCTATCATGCTTACTGAAAACTGTTGGAACACAGTAAACAGCTGTAGCTTTGGTACCTATTTTAGTTGAGAGTACTAATACTCTATTGGCTACCAGTGTATTTTTGTACCGTGGTATTGAGTTTCATCGTTTTGTAAGTATAGTATGACTGCGACAGGAAATAAGGCGGCCAAGAGTTTGAGAGTCAAAATGTGTCAAGATTCTCTATCATGCTGACTGAAAACTGTTGAAACACAGTAAACAGCTGTAGCTTTGGTACCTATTTTTGTTGAGAGTACTAATACTCTATTCGTTACCAGGATATATTTCAACAATGCTATTGTGTTAGATCGGTTTATACGTCTAGTTTGACTGCGACAGGAAATAAGGCAGCCATGAGTTTGAAAGTCAGATGTGTCAAGATTATCTACCATGCTGACTGAAAACTGCTGAAACACAGTAAACAGCTGCAGCTTTGGTACCTATTTTTGTTGAGAGTACTAATACTCTATTGGTTACCAGTGTATTTTTCTAGAGTGGTATCGAGTTATGTCGTTTTATAAGTATAGTATGACTGCGACAGGAAATACGGCAGCCATGAGTGTGAGAGTCAGAATGTGTCAAGATTCTCTATCATGCTGACTGAAAACTGTTGAAACACAGTGAACAGCTGTAGCTTTGGTACCTACTTATGTTGAGAGTACTAATACTCTATTGGTTGCCAGTGTATTTTTGTACCACGGTAGTGAGTTATTTCGTTTTATAACTATAGTATGACTGCGATAGGAAATAATGCAGCCATGAATTTCAGAGCCAGAATGTGTCAAGATTCTCTATCATGCCGACTGAAAACTGTTGAAACACATTGAACAGCTGTAGCTTTGGTACCTAGTTATCTTGACAGTACTAATACTCTATTGGTTACCAGTGTATTTTTGTGCCATGGTAGTAAGTTATATCGTTTTATAAGTATAGTATGACTGCGACAGGAAATAAAGCAGCCATGAGTTTGAGAGTCAGAAAAAAGGTGTCAAGATTCTGTATCATGCTGACTGAAAACTGAGGAAACACAGTAAACAGCTTTAGCTTTGGTACCTATTTTGTTTAGAGTACTAATACTCTATTCGTTACCAGGATATATTTCAACAATGCTATTGTGTTAGGTCGGTTTATATGTCTAGTTTGACTGTGACAGGAAATAAGGCAGCCATGAGTTTGAGAGTCAGATGTGTCAAGATTATCTACCATGCTGACTGAAAACTGCTGAAACACAGTAAACAGCTGTAGCTTTGGTACCTATTTTTGTTGAGAGGACTAATTCTCTATTGGTTACCAGTGTATTTTTCTACCGTGGTATTGAGTTATATCGTTTTATAAGTATAGTATGACTGAGACAGGAAATAAGGCAGCCATGACTTTGAAAGACTGAATCTGTCAAGATTCTCTATCATGCTGACTGAAAACTGTTGAAACACAGTGAACAGCTGTAGCTTTGGTACCTATT
This sequence comes from Pictodentalium vernedei, assembly GCA_031216915.1. Lineage (NCBI taxonomy): Eukaryota > Metazoa > Mollusca > Scaphopoda > Dentaliida > Dentaliidae > Pictodentalium > Pictodentalium vernedei. The sequence continues at coordinate 459,033,057 of CM062296.1, read as the reverse complement.
TTTGTTGAGAGTACTAATACTCTATTCGTTACCAGGGTATTTTTCAACAATGGTATTGTGTTATATCGTTCTATAAGTATAATATGACTGCGAGAAGAAATAAAGCAGCCAAGACAAGAATTTTAAGAGTTAGAATGAGTCAAGATTCTCTATCCTGCTGACTGAAAACTGTTGAAACACAGTGAACAGCTGTAGCTTTAGAACCTACTTATGTTGAGAGTACTAATACTCTATTGGTTACCAGTGTATATTTGTACCATGGAATTGAGTAATTTTGTTTTATAACTATAGTATGATTGCAACAAGAAATAAGGCAGCCATGAATTTCAGAGCCAGAATGTGTCAAGATTCTCTATCATGCTGACAGAAAACTGTTGAAACACTGTTGAAAGCTCTAGCTTTGGTACCTATTTTTGTTCAGAGTACCAATACTTTATTGGTTACCAGTGTATTGTTCTACCATGGTATTGAGATATATCGATTTATAAGTACAGTATTTCTGCGACAAGAAATAAGGCTGCGATGAGTTTGAGAGTCAGAATGTGTCAAGATTCTCTATCATGCTGACTGTAAACTGTTGAAACACAGAAAACAGCTGTAGCTTTGGTACCTATTTTAGTTGAGAGTCCTAATACTCTATTGGTTACCAATGTATTTTTCTACCATGGTATTGAGTTATATCGTTTTATAAGTATAGTATGACTGCAACAGGAAATAAAGCAGCCATGAGTTTGAGAGTCAGAATGTGTCAAGATTCTCTATCATGCTGACTGAAAACTGTGGAAACACAGTGAACAGCTGTAACTTTGGGACCTAGTTATGTTGAGAGTACTAATACTCTATTGGTTACCAGTGTATTTTTGTGCCATGGTATTGAGTTATATCGTTTTATAAGTATAGTATGAGTGACAGGAAACAAGGCAGCCATGAGTTTGAGAGTCAGAATGTGTCAAGATTCTCGATCATGCTGAATGAAAACTGTTGAAACACAGTGAACAGCTGTATCTTTGGTATGTAGATATGTTGAGAGTACTAACACTCTATTGGTTACCAGTGTATTTTTCTACTGTAGTACTGAGTTATATAGTTTTATAAGAAAAGTATGACTGCGACAAGAAATAAGGCAGCCATGAATTTCAGAGTCAGAATGTGCCAAGATTTTCTATCATACTGAGTGAAAACTCTTGAAACACAGTGAACAGCTGTAGCTTTGCAACCTAGTTATGTTGAGAGTACTAATACTCTAATGGTTACTAGTGTATTTTTCTACTGTAGTACTGAGTTATATAGTTTTATAAGAAAAGTATGACTGTGACAGGAAATAAGCCAGCCATGAATTTCAGATCAGAATGTGTCAAGATTCTCTATCATGCTGACTGAAAACTGTTGGAACACAGTAAACAGCTGTAACTTTTGTACCTATTTTAGTTGAGAGTACTAATACTCTATTGGTTACCAGTGTAGTTTTCTACTGTGGTATTGAGTTATATCGTTTTATAAGTATAGTATGACTGCGACAGGAAATAAGGCAGCCATGAGTTTGAGAGTCAGAATGTGTCAAGATTCTCTATCATGTTGACTGAAAACTGTTGAAACACAGTAAACAGCTGTAGCTTTGGTACCTATTTTTGTTGAGAGTACTAATACTCTATACGTTACCAGGGTATTTTTCAACAATGCTATTGTGTTATATTGGTTTATACGTATAGTATGACTGTGACAAGAAAAAAAGCAGCCAAGACAAGAATTTTAGAGTTAGAATGTGTCAAGATTCTCTATCATGCTGACTGAAAACTGTTGAAACACAGTGAACAGCTGTAGCTTTGGAACCTACTTATGTTGAGAGTACTAATACTCTATTAGTTACCAGTGTATTTTTCTACTGTGGTATTGAGTTATATCGTTTTATAAGTATAGTATGACTGCGAAAGGAAATAAGGCAGCCATGAATTTCAGAGTCAGAATGTGTCAAGATTCTCTATCATGCTGACGGAAAACTGTTGAAACACAATGAACAGCAGTAGCTTTGGTACCTAGTAATGTTGAGAGTACTAATACTCTATTGGTTACCAGTGTATTTTTGTGCCATGGTATTGAGTTATATCGTTTTATAAGTATAGTATGACTGCGACAGGAAATAAGGCAGCCATGAGTTTGAGAGTCAGAATGTGTCAAGATTCTCTATCATGCTGACTGAAAACTGTTGAAGCACAGTAAACAGCTGTAGCTTTGGTACCTAATTGAGTTGAAAGTACTAATACTCTATTGGTTACCAGTGTATTTTTCTATCGTGGTATTGAGTTATATCGATTTATAAGTATAGTATGACAGCGACAGGAAATAAGGCATCCATGAGTTTGAGAGTGAGAAAGAGTCAAGATTCTCTATCATGCTGACTGAAAACTGTTGATACACAGTGAAGAGCTGTAGCTTTGGTACATACTTATGTTGAGAGTACTAATACTCTATTGGTTACCAGTGTATTTTTGTACCATGGTATTGAGATATTTCGTTTTATAACTATAGTATGACGGCGACAGGAAATAAGGCAGCCATGAATTTCAGAGTCAGAATGTGTCAAGGTTCTCTATCGTGCAGACTGGAAACTGTTGAAACACAGTGAACAGCTGTAGCTTTGGTACCTAGTTATGGTGAGAGTACTAAAACTCTATTGGTTACCAGTGTATTTTTGTGTCATGGTAGTGAGTTATATCATTTTATAAGTATAGTATGATTGCGACAGGAAATACGGCAGCCATGAGTTTGAGAGTTAGAATGTGTCAGGATTCTCTATCATGCTGACTGAAAACTGTTGAAACACAGTGAATAGCTGTAGCTTTGGTACCTAGTTATGTTGAGAGTACTAATAGCTTGGTTACCATTGTATTTTTGTGCGATGGTAGTCAGTTATATCGTTTTATAAGTATAGTATGACTGCGACACGAAATAAGGCAGCCATGAGTTTGAGAGTCAGAATGTGTCAAGATTCTCTATCATGCTGACTGAAAATTGTTGATACACAGCGAAGAGCTGTAGCTTTGGTACATACTTATGTTGAGAGTACTAATACTCTATTGGTTACCAGTGTATTTTTGTACCATGGTATTGAGATATTTCGTTTTATAACTATAGTATGACGGCGGCAGGAAATCAGGCAGCCATGAATTTCAGAGTCAGAATGTGTCAAGGTTCTCTATCGTGCAGACTGAAAACTGTTGAAACACAGTGAACAGCTGTAGCTTTGGTACCTAGTTATGGTGAGAGTACTAATACTCTATTGGTTACCAGTGTATTTTTGTGCCATGGTATTGAGTTATATCGTTTTATAAGTATAGTATGACTGCGACAGGAAATAAGGCAGCCATGAGTTTGAGAGTCAGAATGTGTCAAGATTCTCTATCATGCTGACTGAAAACTGTTGAAACACAATGAACAGCTGTAGCTTTGGTACCTAGTAATGTTGAGAGTACTAATACTCTATTGGTTACCAGTGTATTTTTGTGCCATGGTATTGAGTTATATCGTTTTATAAGTATAGTATGACTGCGACAGGAAATAAGGCAGCCATGAGTTTGAGAGTCAGAATGTGTCAAGATTCTCTATCATGCTGACTGAAAACTGTTGAAACACAGTAAACAGCTGCAGCTTTGGTACATAGTTATGTTGAGAGTACTAATACTCTCTTCGTTACCAGGGTATTTTTCTCACATGGTATTGAGTTATATCGTTTTATAAGTATAGTATGACTGCGACAGGAAAGAAGGCAGCCATGAGTTTAAGAGTCAAAATGTGTCAAGATTCTCTGTCATGCTGACTGAAAACTGTTGAAACACAGTGAATAGCTGTAGCTTTGGTACCTAGTTATGTTGAGAGTACTAATAGCTTGGTTACCAGTGTATTTTTCTGCGATGGTAGTCAGTTATATCGTTTTATAAGTATAGTATGACTGCGACAGGAAATAAGGCAGCCATGAGTTTGAGAGTCAGAATGTGTCAAGATTCTCTATCATGCTGACTGAACATTGTTGACGCACAGTAAACAGCTGTACCTTTGGTACCTGTTTTTGTTGAGAGTACTAATACTCTATTGGTAACCAGTGTATTTTTCTACCGTAGTACTGAGTTACATCATTTCATAAGTATAGTATGACTGCGACAGAAAATAAGGCAGCCATGAATTTCAGAGTCAGAAAGTGTCAAGATTCTCTATCATGCTGACTGAAAACTGTTGAAACACAATGAACAGCTGTAGCTTTGGTACCTACTTTTGTTGAGTGTACTAATACTCTATTGGTTACCAGTGTATTTTTGTACCATGGTATTGAGCTATTTCGTTTCATAACTCTAGTATCACTGTGAAAGGAAATAAGGCAGCCATGAGTTTGAGAGTCAGAATGTGTCAAGGTTCTCTATCGTGCTGACTGAAAACTGTTGAAAGACAGTGAACAGCTGTAGCTTTGGTACCTAGTCATGGTGAGAGTACTAATACTCTATTGGTTACCAGTGTATTTTTGTGCCATGGTAGTGAGTTATATCATTTTATAAGTATAGTATGATTGCGACAGGAAATACGGCAGCCATGAGTTTGAGAGTTAGAATGTGTCAAGATTCTCTATCATGCTGACTGAAAACTGTTGAAACACGGTAAACAGCTGTAGCTTTGGTACCTATTTTTGTTGAGGGTAGAAAAACTCTATTGGTTACCAGTGTAATTTTCTACCGTAGTACTGAGTTATATCGTTTAATAAATATAGAATGACTGTGACAGAAAATAAGGCAGCCATGAATTTCAGAGTCAGAATGTGTCAAGATTCTCTATCATGCTGACTGAAAACTGTTGAAACACAATGAACAGCTGCAGCTTTGGTACCTAGTAATGTTGAGAGTACTAATACTCCATTGGTTACCAGTGTATTTTTGTGCCATGGTATTGAGTTATATCATTTTATAAGTATAGTATGACTGCGACAGGAAATAAGGCAGCCATGAGTTTGAGAGTCAGAATGTGTCAAGATTCTCTATCATGCTGACTGAAAACTGTTGAAACACAGTAAACAGCTGTAGCTTTGGTACCAATTTTTGTTGAGAGTACTAATACTCTCTTCGTTACCAGGGTATTTTTCAGCAATGGTATTGCGTTACATCATTTTATAAGTATAGTATGACTGTGACACGAAATAAGGCAGCCAAGACAAGAATTTTAGAGTTAGAATGTGCCAAGATTCTCTATCATGCTGACTGAAAACTGTTGAAACACAGTGAACAGCTGCGGCTTTGGTACATAGTTATGTTGAGAGTACTAATACTCTCTTCGTTACCAGGGTATTTTTGTCACATGGTATTGAGCTATATCGTTTTATAAGTATAGTATGACTGCGACAGGAAAGAAGGCAGCCATGAGTTTGAGAGTCAAAATGTGTCAAGATTCTCTATCATGCTGACTGAAAACTATTGAAACACAGTGAATAGCTGTAGCTTTGGTACCTAGTTATGTTGAGAGTACTAATAGCTTGGTTACCAGTGTATTTTTGTGCGATGGTAGTCAGTTATATCGTTTTATAAGTATAGTATGACTGCGACACGAAATAAGGCAGCCATGAGTTTGAGAGTCAGAATGTGTCAAGATTCTCTATCATGCTGACTGAAAATTGTTGATACACAGCGAAGAGCTGTAGCTTTGGTACATACTTATGTTGAGAGTACTAATACTCTATTGGTTACCAGTGTATTTTTGTACCATGGTATTGAGATATTTCGTTTTATAACTATAGTATGACGGCGACAGGAAATCAGGCAGCCATGAATTTCAGAGTCAGAATGTGTCAAGGTTCTCTATCGTGCAGACTGAAAACTGTTGAAACACAGTGAACAGCTGTAGCTTTGGTACCCAGTTATGGTGAGAGTACTAATACTCTATTGGTTACCAGTGTATTTTTGTGCCATGGTAGTGAGTTATATCATTTTATAAGTATAGTATGATTGCGACAGGAAATACGGCAGCCATGAGTTTGAGAGTTAGAATGTGTCAGGATTCTCTATCATGCTGACTGAAAACTGTTGAAACACGGTAAAAAGCTGTAGCTTTGGTACCTATTTTTGTTGAGAGTAGTAATACTCTATTGGTTACCAGTGCAATTTTCTACCGTAGTACTGAGTTATATCGTTTAATAAATATAGAATGACTGTGACAGAAAATAAGGCAGCCATGAATTTCAGAGTCAGAATGTGTCAAGATTCTCTATCATGCTGACTGAAAACTGTTGAAACACAATGAACAGCTGTAGCTTTGGTACCTAGTAATGTTGAGAGTACTAATACTCTATTGGTTACCAGTGTATTTTTGTGCCATGGTATTGAGTTATATCGTTTTATAAGTATAGTATGACTGCGACAGGAAATAAGGCAGCCATGAGTTTGAGAGTCAGAATGTGTCAAGATTCTCTATCATGCTGACTGAAAACTGTTGAAACACAGTAAACAGCTGCAGCTTTGGTACATAGTTATGTTGAGAGTACTAATACTCTCTTCGTTACCAGGGTATTTTTCTCACATGGTATTGAGTTATATCGTTTTATAAGTATAGTATGACTGCGACAGGAAAGAAAGCAGCCATGAGTTTAAGAGTCAAAATGTGTCAAGATTCTCTGTCATGCTGACTGAAAACTGTTGAAACACAGTGAATAGCTGTAGCTTTGGTACCTAGTTATGCTGAGAGTACTAATAGCTTGGTTACCAGTGTATTTTTGTGCGATGGTAGTCAGTTATATCGTTTTATAAGTATAGTATGACTGCGACAGGAAATAAGGCAGCCATGAGTTTGAGAGTCAGAATGTGTCAAGATTCTCTATCATGCTGACTGAACACTGTTGACGCACAGTAAACAGCTGTACCTTTGGTACCTAATTTAGTTGAGAGTACTAATACTCTATTGGTTACCAGTGTATTTTTCTACCGTTGTATTGAATTATATCGTTTTGTAAGTATAGCATGACTGCAACAGGAAATAAGGTAGACATGAGTTTGAGAGTCAGAATGTGTCAAGATTCTCTATCATGCTGACCGAAAACTGTGGAAACATAGTGAACAGCTGTAGCTTTGGGACCTAGTTATTTTGAGAGGACTAATACTCTATTGGTTACCAGTGTATTTTTGTGAAACGGTATTGAGTTATATCGTTTTATAAGTACAGTATGACTGCGACAAGAAATAAGGCAGCCAAGACAATAATTTTAGAGTTAGAATGTGTCAAGATTCTCTATCATGCTGACTGAAAACTGTTGAAACACAGTGAACAGCTGTAGCTTTGTACCTACTTTTGTTTAGCGTACTAATACGCTATTGGCTACCAGTGTATTTTTGTACCATGGTATTGAGCTATTTCGTTTTACAACTATAGCATGACTGCGACAGGAAATAAGGCAGCCATAAATATGAGATTCAGACTGTGTCAAGACTCTCTATCATGCTGACTGAGAACTGTTAAAACACAGTGAACAGCTGTAGCTTTGGTACCTATTTTTGTTGAGAGTACTAATACTCTATTGGTTACAAGTGCATTGTTCTACCGTGCTATTGAGATATATCGGTTTATAAGTATAGTATGACTGCGACAGGAAATAACGCAGCCATGAGTTTGAGAGTCAGAATGTTTCAAGATTCTCTATCATGCTGACTGAAAACTGTTGAAACACAGTGAACAGCTGTAGCTTTGGTTCCCAGTTATGTTGAGAGAACTAATACTCTAATAGTCACCAGGGTATTGTACCACCATGTTATTGAGATATATTGATTTATAAGTATAGTATGACTGCGACAGGAAATAAGGCAGCCATGAATTTCAGAGTCAGAATGTGTCAAAATTCTCTATCATGCTGACTGAAAACTGTTGAAACACAGTAAACAGCTGTAGCTTTGGTACCAATTTTTGTTGAGAGTACTAATACTCTATTCGTTACCAGGGTATTTTTCTACCGTGGTATTGAGTTATATCGTTTGATAAGTATAGTATGAATGCGACAGGAAATAAGACAGCCATGAATTTCAGAGTCAGAATGTGTCAAGATTCTCTATCATGCTTGAAAACTCTGGAAACATAGTGAACAGCTGTAGCTTTGAGACCTAGTTATGTTGAGAGTACTAATACTCTATTGGTTACCAGTGTATTTTTGTGCCATGGTATTGAGTTATATCGTTTTATAAGTATAGTATGACAACGACAGGAAATAAGGCAGCCATGAGTTTGAGAGTCAGAATGTGTCAAGATTCTCTATCATCCTGACTGAAAACTGTTGAAACAGTGAACAGCTGCAGCTTTGGTACCTAGTTACGTTGAGAGTACTAATACTCTATTGGTTACCAGTGTATTTTTGTGCCATGGTAGTGAGTAAAATCGTTTTATAAGTATAGTATGACTGCGACAGGAAATAAAGCAGCCATGAGTTTGAGAGTCAGAATGTGTCAAGATTCTCTGTCATGCTGACTGAAAACTGTTGAAACACAGTGAACAGCTGTAGCTTTGGTACTTAGTTATGTTAAAAGTACTAATGCTCTAATGGCTACCAGTGTATTTTTAAGCCATGGTATTGAGTTGTATCGTTCTATAAGTATAGTATGACTGCGACAGGAAATAAAGCAGCCATGAGTTTGAAAGTCAGAATGTGTCAAGATTCTCTATCATTCTGACTGAAAACTGTTGAAACACAGTAAACAGCTGTAGCTTTGGTACCTATTTTTGTTGAGAGTACTAAAATTCTCTTCATTACCAGGGTATTTTTTAACAATGGTATTGTGTTATATTGTTTTATAAGTATAGTATGACTGCGACAAGAAATAAGGCAGCCAAGACAATAATTTTAGAGTTAGAATGTTTCAAGATTCTCTATCATGCTGACTGAAAACTGTTGAAACACAGTGAACAGCTGTAGCTTTGGTACCTAGTTATGTTGAGAGTACTAATACTCTATTGGCTACCAGTGTATTTTTGTACCATGGTATTGAGCCATTTCGTTTTACAACTATAGTATGACTGCGACAGGAAATAAGGCAGCCATAAATATGAGAGTCAGACTGTGTCATGATTCTCTATCATGCTGACTGAGAACTGTTAAAACACAGTGAACAGCTGTAGCTTTGGTACCTATTTTTGTTGAGAGTACTAATACTCTACTGGTTAGAAGTGCATTGTTCTACCGTGCTATTGAGATCTATCGATTTATAAGAATAATATGACTGCGACAGGAAATAATGCAGCCATGAGTTTGAGAGTTAGAATGTGTCATTCTGGCTGAAAACTGTGGAAACACAGTAAACAGCTGTAGCTTTGGAACCTATTTTTGTTGAGAGTACTAATACTCTCTTCGTTACCAGGGTATTTTTCAACAATGGTATTGTGTTATATCGTTCTATAAGTATAGTATGCCTGCGACAAGAAATAAAGCAGCCAAGACAAGAATTTAAGAGTTAGAATGTGTCAAGATTCTCTATCATGCTGACTGAAAACGGTTGAAACACAGTGAACAGCTGTAGCTTTGAACCTACTTTTGTTTAGCGTACTAATACTCTATTGGCTACCAGTGTATTTTTGTACCATGGTATTGAGCTATTTCGTTTTACAACTATAGCATGACTGCGACAGGAAATAAGGCAGCCATCAATATGAGATTCAGACTGTGTCAAGACTCTCTATCATGCTGACTGAAAACTGTTGAAACACAGTAAACAGCTGTAGCTTTGGTATCTATTTTAGTTGAGAGTACTAATACTCTATTGGTTACCAGTGTATTTTTCTACCGTGGTATTGAGTTATATCATTTGATAAGTATGACAGCGACAGGAAATAAGGCAGCCATGAGTTTGAGAGTCAGAATGTGTCAAGATTCTCTATCATCCTGACTGAAAACTGTTGAAACAGTGAACAGCTGCAGCTTTGGTACCTAGTTATGTTGAGAGTACTAATACTCTATTGGTTTCCAGTGTATTTTTGTGCCATGGTAGTGAGTAAAATCGTTTTATAAGTAGAGTATGACTGCGACAGGAAATAAAGCAGCCATGAGTTTGAGAGTCAGAATGTGTCAAGATTCTCTATCATATTGACTGAAAACTGTTGAAACACAGTACACAGCTGTAGCTTTGGTAACTACTTATGTTGAGAGTACTAATACTCTATTGGTTACCAGTGTATTGTTCTACCATGGTATTGAGATATATCGATTTATACGTACAGTATGTCTGCGACAAGAAATAAGGCAGCCATGAGTTTGAGAGTCAGAATGTGTCAAGATTCAATCTATCATGCTGACTGAAAACTGTTGAAACACAGTAAACAGCTGTAGCTTTGGTACCTATTTTCGTTGAGAGTACTAATACTCTATTGGTTATCAGTGTATTTTTCTAGTGTGGTATCGAGTTATATCGTTTTATAAGTATAGTATGACTGCGACAGGAAATATGGCAGCCATGAGTTTGAGAGTCAGAGTGTGTGAAGATTCTCTATCATACTGACTGAAAACTGTTGAAACACAGTAAACAGCTGTAGCTTTGGTACCTATTTTTGTTGAGAGTAGTAATACTCTCTTCATTACCAGGATATTTTTCAACAATGGTATTGTGTTATATCGTTCTATAAGTATAGTATGACTGCGACAAGAAATAAAGCAGCCAAGACAAGAATGTTAAGAGTTAGAATGTGTCAAGATTCTCTATCATGCTGACTGAAAACTGTTGAAACACAGTAAACAGCTTTACCTTTGGTACCTATTTTGTTTAGAGTACTAATACTCTATTCGTTACCAGGGAATTTTTCAAGAATGCTATCGTCTCATATCATTTTACAAGTATAGTATGACTGCAACAGGAAATAAGGCAGTCATGAGTTTGAGAGTCAGAAAGTGTCAAGATTCTCTATCATGCTGACTGAAAACTGTTGACACACAGTCAACAGCTGTAGCTTTGGCACCTAGTTATGTTGAGAGTACTATTACTCTATCGGTTACCAGTGTATTTTTGTGCCATGGTATTGAGTTATATCGTTTTATAAGTATAGTATGAATGTGACAGGAAATAAGGAAGCGATGAGTTTGAGAGTCAGAATATGTCAACATTCTCAATCATGCTGACTGAAAACTGTTGAAACACAGTAAAGAGCTGTATCTTTGGTACCTATTTTTGTTGAGACTACTAATACTCTATTGGTTACCAGTGTATTTTTCTACCGCAGTACTGAGTTATATCGTTTTATAAGAAAAGTATGACTACGACAGGAAATAAGGCAGCCATGAATTTCAGAGCCAGAATGTGCCAAGATTCTCTATCATGCTTACTGAAAACTGTTGGAACACAGTAAACAGCTGTAGCTTTGGTACCTATTTTAGTTGAGAGTACTAATACTCTATTGGCTACCAGTGTATTTTTGTACCGTGGTATTGAGTTTCATCGTTTTGTAAGTATAGTATGACTGCGACAGGAAATAAGGCGGCCAAGAGTTTGAGAGTCAAAATGTGTCAAGATTCTCTATCATGCTGACTGAAAACTGTTGAAACACAGTAAACAGCTGTAGCTTTGGTACCTATTTTTGTTGAGAGTACTAATACTCTATTCGTTACCAGGATATATTTCAACAATGCTATTGTGTTAGATCGGTTTATACGTCTAGTTTGACTGCGACAGGAAATAAGGCAGCCATGAGTTTGAAAGTCAGATGTGTCAAGATTATCTACCATGCTGACTGAAAACTGCTGAAACACAGTAAACAGCTGCAGCTTTGGTACCTATTTTTGTTGAGAGTACTAATACTCTATTGGTTACCAGTGTATTTTTCTAGAGTGGTATCGAGTTATGTCGTTTTATAAGTATAGTATGACTGCGACAGGAAATACGGCAGCCATGAGTGTGAGAGTCAGAATGTGTCAAGATTCTCTATCATGCTGACTGAAAACTGTTGAAACACAGTGAACAGCTGTAGCTTTGGTACCTACTTATGTTGAGAGTACTAATACTCTATTGGTTGCCAGTGTATTTTTGTACCACGGTAGTGAGTTATTTCGTTTTATAACTATAGTATGACTGCGATAGGAAATAATGCAGCCATGAATTTCAGAGCCAGAATGTGTCAAGATTCTCTATCATGCCGACTGAAAACTGTTGAAACACATTGAACAGCTGTAGCTTTGGTACCTAGTTATCTTGACAGTACTAATACTCTATTGGTTACCAGTGTATTTTTGTGCCATGGTAGTAAGTTATATCGTTTTATAAGTATAGTATGACTGCGACAGGAAATAAAGCAGCCATGAGTTTGAGAGTCAGAAAAAAGGTGTCAAGATTCTGTATCATGCTGACTGAAAACTGAGGAAACACAGTAAACAGCTTTAGCTTTGGTACCTATTTTGTTTAGAGTACTAATACTCTATTCGTTACCAGGATATATTTCAACAATGCTATTGTGTTAGGTCGGTTTATACGTCTAGTTTGACTGTGACAGGAAATAAGGCAGCCATGAGTTTGAGAGTCAGATGTGTCAAGATTATCTACCATGCTGACTGAAAACTGCTGAAACACAGTAAACAGCTGTAGCTTTGGTACCTATTTTTGTTGAGAGGACTAATTCTCTATTGGTTACCAGTGTATTTTTCTACCGTGGTATTGAGTTATATCGTTTTATAAGTATAGTATGACTGAGACAGGAAATAAGGCAGCCATGACTTTGAAAGACTGAATCTGTCAAGATTCTCTATCATGCTGACTGAAAACTGTTGAAACACAGTGAACAGCTGTAGCTTTGGTACCTATTTTTGTTGAGAGTACTAATACTCTATTCGTTACCAGGGTATTTTTCAACAATGGTATTGTGTTATATCGTTCTATAAGTATAATATGACTGCGAGAAGAAATAAAGCAGCCAAGACAAGAATTTTAAGAGTTAGAATGAGTCAAGATTCTCTATCCTGCTGACTGAAAACTGTTGAAACACAGTGAACAGCTGTAGCTTTAGAACCTACTTATGTTGAGAGTACTAATACTCTATTGGTTACCAGTGTATATTTGTACCATGGAATTGAGTAATTTTGTTTTATAACTATAGTATGATTGCAACAAGAAATAAGGCAGCCATGAATTTCAGAGCCAGAATGTGTCAAGATTCTCTATCATGCTGACTGAAAACTGTTGAAACACTGTTGAAAGCTCTAGCTTTGGTACCTATTTTTGTTCAGAGTACCAATACTTTATTGGTTACCAGTGTATTGTTCTACCATGGTATTGAGATATATCGATTTATAAGTACAGTATTTCTGCGACAAGAAATAAGGCTGCGATGAGTTTGAGAGTCAGAATGTGTCAAGATTCTCTATCATGCTGACTGTAAACTGTTGAAACACAGAAAACAGCTGTAGCTTTGGTACCTATTTTAGTTGAGAGTCCTAATACTCTATTGGTTACCAATGTATTTTTCTACCATGGTATTGAGTTATATCGTTTTATAAGTATAGTATGACTGCAACAGGAAATAAAGCAGCCATGAGTTTGAGAGTCAGAATGTGTCAAGATTCTCTATCATGCTGACTGAAAACTGTGGAAACACAGTGAACAGCTGTAACTTTGGGACCTAGTTATGTTGAGAGTACTAATACTCTATTGGTTACCAGTGTATTTTTGTGCCATGGTATTGAGTTATATCGTTTTATAAGTATAGTATGAGTGACAGGAAACAAGGCAGCCATGAGTTTGAGAGTCAGAATGTGTCAAGATTCTCGATCATGCTGAATGAAAACTGTTGAAACACAGTGAACAGCTGTATCTTTGGTACGTAGATATGTTGAGAGTACTAACACTCTATTGGTTACCAGTGTATTTTTCTACTGTAGTACTGAGTTATATAGTTTTATAAGAAAAGTATGACTGCGACAAGAAATAAGGCAGCCATGAATTTCAGAGTCAGAATGTGCCAAGATTTTCTATCATACTGAGTGAAAACTCTTGAAACACAGTGAACAGCTGCAGCTTTGCAACCTAGTTATGTTGAGAGTACTAATACTCTAATGGTTACTAGTGTATTTTTCTACTGTAGTACTGAGTTATATAGTTTTATAAGAAAAGTATGACTGTGACAGGAAATAAGCCAGCCATGAATTTCAGATCAGAATGTGTCAAGATTCTCTATCATGCTGACTGAAAACTGTTGGAACACAGTAAACAGCTGTAACTTTTGTACCTATTTTAGTTGAGAGTACTAATACTCTATTGGTTACCAGTGTAGTTTTCTACTGTGGTATTGAGTTATATCGTTTTATAAGTATAGTATGACTGCGACAGGAAATAAGGCAGCCATGAGTTTGAGAGTCAGAATGTGTCAAGATTCTCTATCATGTTGACTGAAAACTGTTGAAACACAGTAAACAGCTGTAGCTTTGGTACCTATTTTTGTTGAGAGTACTAATACTCTATACGTTACCAGGGTATTTTTCAACAATGCTATTGTGTTATATTGGTTTATACGTATAGTATGACTGTGACAAGAAAAAAAGCAGCCAAGACAAGAATTTTAGAGTTAGAATGTGTCAAGATTCTCTATCATGCTGACTGAAAACTGTTGAAACACAGTGAACAGCTGTAGCTTTGGAACCTACTTATGTTGAGAGTACTAATACTCTATTAGTTACCAGTGTATTTTTCTACTGTGGTATTGAGTTATATCGTTTTATAAGTATAGTATGACTGCGAAAGGAAATAAGGCAGCCATGAATTTCAGAGTCAGAATGTGTCAAGATTCTCTATCATGCTGACGGAAAACTGTTGAAACACAATGAACAGCAGTAGCTTTGGTACCTAGTAATGTTGAGAGTACTAATACTCTATTGGTTACCAGTGTATTTTTGTGCCATGGTATTGAGTTATATCGTTTTATAAGTATAGTATGACTGCGACAGGAAATAAGGCAGCCATGAGTTTGAGAGTCAGAATGTGTCAAGATTCTCTATCATGCTGACTGAAAACTGTTGAAGCACAGTAAACAGCTGTAGCTTTGGTACCTAATTGAGTTGAAAGTACTAATACTCTATTGGTTACCAGTGTATTTTTCTATCGTGGTATTGAGTTATATCGATTTATAAGTATAGTATGACAGCGACAGGAAATAAGGCATCCATGAGTTTGAGAGTGAGAAAGAGTCAAGATTCTCTATCATGCTGACTGAAAACTGTTGATACACAGTGAAGAGCTGTAGCTTTGGTACATACTTATGTTGAGAGTACTAATACTCTATTGGTTACCAGTGTATTTTTGTACCATGGTATTGAGATATTTCGTTTTATAACTATAGTATGACGGCGACAGGAAATAAGGCAGCCATGAATTTCAGAGTCAGAATGTGTCAAGGTTCTCTATCGTGCAGACTGGAAACTGTTGAAACACAGTGAACAGCTGTAGCTTTGGTACCTAGTTATGGTGAGAGTACTAAAACTCTATTGGTTACCAGTGTATTTTTGTGTCATGGTAGTGAGTTATATCATTTTATAAGTATAGTATGATTGCGACAGGAAATACGGCAGCCATGAGTTTGAGAGTTAGAATGTGTCAGGATTCTCTATCATGCTGACTGAAAACTGTTGAAACACAGTGAATAGCTGTAGCTTTGGTACCTAGTTATGTTGAGAGTACTAATAGCTTGGTTACCATTGTATTTTTGTGCGATGGTAGTCAGTTATATCGTTTTATAAGTATAGTATGACTGCGACACGAAATAAGGCAGCCATGAGTTTGAGAGTCAGAATGTGTCAAGATTCTCTATCATGCTGACTGAAAATTGTTGATACACAGCGAAGAGCTGTAGCTTTGGTACATACTTATGTTGAGAGTACTAATACTCTATTGGTTACCAGTGTATTTTTGTACCATGGTATTGAGATATTTCGTTTTATAACTATAGTATGACGGCGGCAGGAAATCAGGCAGCCATGAATTTCAGAGTCAGAATGTGTCAAGGTTCTCTATCGTGCAGACTGAAAACTGTTGAAACACAGTGAACAGCTGTAGCTTTGGTACCTAGTTATGGTGAGAGTACTAATACTCTATTGGTTACCAGTGTATTTTTGTGCCATGGTATTGAGTTATATCGTTTTATAAGTATAGTATGACTGCGACAGGAAATAAGGCAGCCATGAGTTTGAGAGTCAGAATGTGTCAAGATTCTCTATCATGCTGACTGAAAACTGTTGAAACACAATGAACAGCTGTAGCTTTGGTACCTAGTAATGTTGAGAGTACTAATACTCTATTGGTTACCAGTGTATTTTTGTGCCATGGTATTGAGTTATATCGTTTTATAAGTATAGTATGACTGCGACAGGAAATAAGGCAGCCATGAGTTTGAGAGTCAGAATGTGTCAAGATTCTCTATCATGCTGACTGAAAACTGTTGAAACACAGTAAACAGCTGCAGCTTTGGTACATAGTTATGTTGAGAGTACTAATACTCTCTTCGTTACCAGGGTATTTTTCTCACATGGTATTGAGTTATATCGTTTTATAAGTATAGTATGACTGCGACAGGAAAGAAGGCAGCCATGAGTTTAAGAGTCAAAATGTGTCAAGATTCTCTGTCATGCTGACTGAAAACTGTTGAAACACAGTGAATAGCTGTAGCTTTGGTACCTAGTTATGTTGAGAGTACTAATAGCTTGGTTACCAGTGTATTTTTCTGCGATGGTAGTCAGTTATATCGTTTTATAAGTATAGTATGACTGCAACAGGAAATAAGGCAGCCATGAGTTTGAGAGTCAGAATGTGTCAAGATTCTCTATCATGCTGACTGAACATTGTTGACGCACAGTAAACAGCTGTACCTTTGGTACCTGTTTTTGTTGAGAGTACTAATACTCTATTGGTAACCAGTGTATTTTTCTACCGTAGTACTGAGTTACATCATTTCATAAGTATAGTATGACTGCGACAGAAAATAAGGCAGCCATGAATTTCAGAGTCAGAAAGTGTCAAGATTCTCTATCATGCTGACTGAAAACTGTTGAAACACAATGAACAGCTGTAGCTTTGGTACCTACTTTTGTTGAGTGTACTAATACTCTATTGGTTACCAGTGTATTTTTGTACCATGGTATTGAGCTATTTCGTTTCATAACTCTAGTATCACTGTGAAAGGAAATAAGGCAGCCATGAGTTTGAGAGTCAGAATGTGTCAAGGTTCTCTATCGTGCTGACTGAAAACTGTTGAAAGACAGTGAACAGCTGTAGCTTTGGTACCTAGTCATGGTGAGAGTACTAATACTCTATTGGTTACCAGTGTATTTTTGTGCCATGGTAGTGAGTTATATCATTTTATAAGTATAGTATGATTGCGACAGGAAATACGGCAGCCATGAGTTTGAGAGTTAGAATGTGTCAAGATTCTCTATCATGCTGACTGAAAACTGTTGAAACACGGTAAACAGCTGTAGCTTTGGTACCTATTTTTGTTGAGGGTAGAAAAACTCTATTGGTTACCAGTGTAATTTTCTACCGTAGTACTGAGTTATATCGTTTAATAAATATAGAATGACTGTGACAGAAAATAAGGCAGCCATGAATTTCAGAGTCAGAATGTGTCAAGATTCTCTATCATGCTGACTGAAAACTGTTGAAACACAATGAACAGCTGCAGCTTTGGTACCTAGTAATGTTGAGAGTACTAATACTCCATTGGTTACCAGTGTATTTTTGTGCCATGGTATTGAGTTATATCGTTTTATAAGTATAGTATGACTGCGACAGGAAATAAGGCAGCCATGAGTTTGAGAGTCAGAATGTGTCAAGATTCTCTATCATGCTGACTGAAAACTGTTGAAACACAGTAAACAGCTGTAGCTTTGGTACCAATTTTTGTTGAGAGTACTAATACTCTCTTCGTTACCAGGGTATTTTTCAGCAATGGTATTGCGTTACATCATTTTATAAGTATAGTATGACTGTGACACGAAATAAGGCAGCCAAGACAAGAATTTTAGAGTTAGAATGTGCCAAGATTCTCTATCATGCTGACTGAAAACTGTTGAAACACAGTGAACAGCTGCGGCTTTGGTACATAGTTATGTTGAGAGTACTAATACTCTCTTCGTTACCAGGGTATTTTTGTCACATGGTATTGAGCTATATCGTTTTATAAGTATAGTATGACTGCGACAGGAAAGAAGGCAGCCATGAGTTTGAGAGTCAAAATGTGTCAAGATTCTCTATCATGCTGACTGAAAACTATTGAAACACAGTGAATAGCTGTAGCTTTGGTACCTAGTTATGTTGAGAGTACTAATAGCTTGGTTACCAGTGTATTTTTGTGCGATGGTAGTCAGTTATATCGTTTTATAAGTATAGTATGACTGCGACACGAAATAAGGCAGCCATGAGTTTGAGAGTCAGAATGTGTCAAGATTCTCTATCATGCTGACTGAAAATTGTTGATACACAGCGAAGAGCTGTAGCTTTGGTACATACTTATGTTGAGAGTACTAATACTCTATTGGTTACCAGTGTATTTTTGTACCATGGTATTGAGATATTTCGTTTTATAACTATAGTATGACGGCGACAGGAAATCAGGCAGCCATGAATTTCAGAGTCAGAATGTGTCAAGGTTCTCTATCGTGCAGACTGAAAACTGTTGAAACACAGTGAACAGCTGTAGCTTTGGTACCCAGTTATGGTGAGAGTACTAATACTCTATTGGTTACCAGTGTATTTTTGTGCCATGGTAGTGAGTTATATCATTTTATAAGTATAGTATGATTGCGACAGGAAATACGGCAGCC
The DNA here is from genome assembly GCA_031216915.1 of Pictodentalium vernedei. Lineage (NCBI taxonomy): Eukaryota > Metazoa > Mollusca > Scaphopoda > Dentaliida > Dentaliidae > Pictodentalium > Pictodentalium vernedei. The sequence goes on along the minus strand of CM062296.1, from coordinate 459,014,270 downwards.
ATGAGTTTGAGAGTTAGAATGTGTCAGGATTCTCTATCATGCTGACTGAAAACTGTTGAAACACGGTAAAAAGCTGTAGCTTTGGTACCTATTTTTGTTGAGAGTAGTAATACTCTATTGGTTACCAGTGCAATTTTCTACCGTAGTACTGAGTTATATCGTTTAATAAATATAGAATGACTGTGACAGAAAATAAGGCAGCCATGAATTTCAGAGTCAGAATGTGTCAAGATTCTCTATCATGCTGACTGAAAACTGTTGAAACACAATGAACAGCTGTAGCTTTGGTACCTAGTAATGTTGAGAGTACTAATACTCTATTGGTTACCAGTGTATTTTTGTGCCATGGTATTGAGTTATATCGTTTTATAAGTATAGTATGACTGCGACAGGAAATAAGGCAGCCATGAGTTTGAGAGTCAGAATGTGTCAAGATTCTCTATCATGCTGACTGAAAACTGTTGAAACACAGTAAACAGCTGCAGCTTTGGTACATAGTTATGTTGAGAGTACTAATACTCTCTTCGTTACCAGGGTATTTTTCTCACATGGTATTGAGTTATATCGTTTTATAAGTATAGTATGACTGCGACAGGAAAGAAAGCAGCCATGAGTTTAAGAGTCAAAATGTGTCAAGATTCTCTGTCATGCTGACTGAAAACTGTTGAAACACAGTGAATAGCTGTAGCTTTGGTACCTAGTTATGCTGAGAGTACTAATAGCTTGGTTACCAGTGTATTTTTGTGCGATGGTAGTCAGTTATATCGTTTTATAAGTATAGTATGACTGCGACAGGAAATAAGGCAGCCATGAGTTTGAGAGTCAGAATGTGTCAAGATTCTCTATCATGCTGACTGAACACTGTTGACGCACAGTAAACAGCTGTACCTTTGGTACCTAATTTAGTTGAGAGTACTAATACTCTATTGGTTACCAGTGTATTTTTCTACCGTTGTATTGAATTATATCGTTTTGTAAGTATAGCATGACTGCAACAGGAAATAAGGTAGACATGAGTTTGAGAGTCAGAATGTGTCAAGATTCTCTATCATGCTGACCGAAAACTGTGGAAACATAGTGAACAGCTGTAGCTTTGGGACCTAGTTATTTTGAGAGGACTAATACTCTATTGGTTACCAGTGTATTTTTGTGAAACGGTATTGAGTTATATCGTTTTATAAGTACAGTATGACTGCGACAAGAAATAAGGCAGCCAAGACAATAATTTTAGAGTTAGAATGTGTCAAGATTCTCTATCATGCTGACTGAAAACTGTTGAAACACAGTGAACAGCTGTAGCTTTGTACCTACTTTTGTTTAGCGTACTAATACGCTATTGGCTACCAGTGTATTTTTGTACCATGGTATTGAGCTATTTCGTTTTACAACTATAGCATGACTGCGACAGGAAATAAGGCAGCCATAAATATGAGATTCAGACTGTGTCAAGACTCTCTATCATGCTGACTGAGAACTGTTAAAACACAGTGAACAGCTGTAGCTTTGGTACCTATTTTTGTTGAGAGTACTAATACTCTATTGGTTACAAGTGCATTGTTCTACCGTGCTATTGAGATATTTCGGTTTATAAGTATAGTATGACTGCGACAGGAAATAACGCAGCCATGAGTTTGAGAGTCAGAATGTTTCAAGATTCTCTATCATGCTCACTGAAAACTGTTGAAACACAGTGAACAGCTGTAGCTTTGGTTCCCAGTTATGTTGAGAGAACTAATACTCTAATAGTCACCAGGGTATTGTACCACCATGTTATTGAGATATATTGATTTATAAGTATAGTATGACTGCGACAGGAAATAAGGCAGCCATGAATTTCAGAGTCAGAATGTGTCAAAATTCTCTATCATGCTGACTGAAAACTGTTGAAACACAGTAAACAGCTGTAGCTTTGGTACCAATTTTTGTTGAGAGTACTAATACTCTATTCGTTACCAGGGTATTTTTCTACCGTGGTACTGAGTTATATCGTTTGATAAGTATAGTATGAATGCGACAGGAAATAAGACAGCCATGAATTTCAGAGTCAGAATGTGTCAAGATTCTCTATCATGCTTGAAAACTCTGGAAACATAGTGAACAGCTGTAGCTTTGAGACCTAGTTATGTTGAGAGTACTAATACTCTATTGGTTACCAGTGTATTTTTGTGCCATGGTATTGAGTTATATCGTTTTATAAGTATAGTATGACAACGACAGGAAATAAGGCAGCCATGAGTTTGAGAGTCAGAATGTGTCAAGATTCTCTATCATCCTGACTGAAAACTGTTGAAACAGTGAACAGCTGCAGCTTTGGTACCTAGTTACGTTGAGAGTACTAATACTCTATTGGTTACCAGTGTATTTTTGTGCCATGGTAGTGAGTAAAATCGTTTTATAAGTATAGTATGACTGCGACAGGAAATAAAGCAGCCATGAGTTTGAGAGTCAGAATGTGTCAAGATTCTCTGTCATGCTGACTGAAAACTGTTGAAACACAGTGAACAGCTGTAGCTTTGGTACTTAGTTATGTTAAAAGTACTAATGCTCTAATGGCTACCAGTGTATTTTTAAGCCATGGTATTGAGTTGTATCGTTCTATAAGTATAGTATGACTGCGACAGGAAATAAAGCAGCCATGAGTTTGAAAGTCAGAATGTGTCAAGATTCTCTATCATTCTGACTGAAAACTGTTGAAACACAGTAAACAGCTGTAGCTTTGGTACCTATTTTTGTTGAGAGTACTAAAATTCTCTTCATTACCAGGGTATTTTTTAACAATGGTATTGTGTTATATTGTTTTATAAGTATAGTATGACTGCGACAAGAAATAAGGCAGCCAAGACAATAATTTTAGAGTTAGAATGTTTCAAGATTCTCTATCATGCTGACTGAAAACTGTTGAAACACAGTGAACAGCTGTAGCTTTGGTACCTAGTTATGTTGAGAGTACTAATACTCTATTGGCTACCAGTGTATTTTTGTACCATGGTATTGAGCCATTTCGTTTTACAACTATAGTATGACTGCGACAGGAAATAAGGCAGCCATAAATATGAGAGTCAGACTGTGTCATGATTCTCTATCATGCTGACTGAGAACTGTTAAAACACAGTGAACAGCTGTAGCTTTGGTACCTATTTTTGTTGAGAGTACTAATACTCTACTGGTTACAAGTGCATTGTTCTACCGTGCTATTGAGATATATCGATTTATAAGAATAATATGACTGCGACAGGAAATAATGCAGCCATGAGTTTGAGAGTTAGAATGTGTCATTCTGGCTGAAAACTGTGGAAACACAGTAAACAGCTGTAGCTTTGGAACCTATTTTTGTTGAGAGTACTAATACTCTCTTCGTTACCAGGGTATTTTTCAACAATGGTATTGTGTTATATCGTTCTATAAGTATAGTATGCCTGCGACAAGAAATAAAGCAGCCAAGACAAGAATTTAAGAGTTAGAATGTGTCAAGATTCTCTATCATGCTGACTGAAAACGGTTGAAACACAGTGAACAGCTGTAGCTTTGAACCTACTTTTGTTTAGCGTACTAATACTCTATTGGCTACCAGTGTATTTTTGTACCATGGTATTGAGCTATTTCGTTTTACAACTATAGCATGACTGCGACAGGAAATAAGGCAGCCATCAATATGAGATTCAGACTGTGTCAAGACTCTCTATCATGCTGACTGAAAACTGTTGAAACACAGTAAACAGCTGTAGCTTTGGTATCTATTTTAGTTGAGAGTACTAATACTCTATTGGTTACCAGTGTATTTTTCTACCGTGGTATTGAGTTATATCATTTGATAAGTATGACAGCGACAGGAAATAAGGCAGCCATGAGTTTGAGAGTCAGAATGTGTCAAGATTCTCTATCATCCTGACTGAAAACTGTTGAAACAGTGAACAGCTGCAGCTTTGGTACCTAGTTATGTTGAGAGTACTAATACTCTATTGGTTTCCAGTGTATTTTTGTGCCATGGTAGTGAGTAAAATCGTTTTATAAGTATAGTATGACTGCGACAGGAAATAAAGCAGCCATGAGTTTGAGAGTCAGAATGTGTCAAGATTCTCTATCATGCTGACTGAAAACTGCTGAAACACAGTGAACAGCTGTAGCTTTGGTACCTAGTTATGGTGAGAGTACTAATGCTCTATTGGTTACCAGTGCATTTTTCTACCGCAGTACTGAGTTATACCGTTTTATAAGTATAGTATGACTGCGACAGGAAATAAGGCAGCCATGAATTTCAGAGTCAGAATGTGCCAAGATTCTCTATCATGCTGACTGAAAACTGCTGGAACACAGTAAACAGCTGTAGCTTTGGTACTTATTTTAGTTGAGAGTACTAATACTCTATTGGCTACCAGTGTATTTTTCTAACGTGGTATTGAGTTTCATCGTTTTGTAAGTATAGTATGACTGCGACAGGAAATAAGGCAGCCATGCATTTGAGAGTCAGATGGGTCCAGATTCTCTATCATGTTGACTGAAAACTGTTGAAACACAGTAAACAGCTGTAGCTTTGGTACTATATTTGTTGAGAGTACTAATACTCTATTCGTTACCAGGATATTTTTCAACAATGCTATTGTGTTAGATCGGTTTATACGTATAGTACGACTGCGACAGGAAATAAGGCAGCCATGAGTTTGAGAGTCAGGTGTGTCAAGATTCTCTACCATGCTGACTGAAAACTGCTGAAACACAGTAAACAGCTGTAGATTTGGTACCTATTTTCGTTGAGAGTACTAATACTCTATTGGTTATCAGTGTATTTTTCTAGTGTGGTATTGAGTTATACCGTTTTATAAGTATAGTATGACTGCGACAGGAAATATGGCAGCCATGAGTTTGAGAGTCAGAATGTGTCAAGATTCTCTATCATGCTGACTGAAAACTGTTGAAACACAGTAAACAGCTGTAGCTTTGGTACCTATTTTTGTTGAGAGTAGTAATACTCTCTTCGTTACCAGGGTATTTTTCAACAATAGTATTGTGTTATATCGTTCTATAAGTATAGTTTGACTGCGACAAGAAATAAAGCAGCCAAGACAAGAATTTTAAGAGTTAGAATGTGTCAATATTCTCTATCATGCTGACTGAAAACTGTTGAAACACAGTAAACAGCTTTAGCTTTGGAACCTATTTTGTTTAGAGCACTAATACTCTACTCGTTACCAGGGTATTTTTCAAGGATGCTATCGTCTTATATCATTTTACAAGAATAGTATGACTGCGACAGGAAATAAGGCAGTCATGACTTTGAGAGTCAGAATGTGTCAAGATTCTCTATCATGCTGACTGAAAACTGTTGAAACACAGTCAACAGCTGTAGCTTTGGCACCTAGTTATGTTGAGAGTACTAATACTCTATTGGATACCAGTGTATTTTTCTACCGTAGTATTGAGTTATATCGTTTCATAAGTATACTATGACTGCGACAGAAAATAAGGCAACCATGAATTTCAGAGTCAAAAAGTGTCAAGATTTTCTATCATGCTGACTGAAAACTTTTGAAACACAGTGAACAGCTGTAGCTTTGGTACCTACTTATGTTGAGAATACTAATACTCTATTGGTTGCCAGTGTATTTTTGTGCCATGGTATTGAGTTATATAGTTTTATAAGTATAGTATGACTGCGAAAGGAAATAAGGCAGCCATGAGTTTGAGAGTCAGAATGTGTCAAGATTCTCTATCATGCTGACTGAAAACAATTGAAACACAGTAAACAGCTGTAGCTTTGGTACCTATTTTTGTTGAGAGTACTAATACTCTATTCGTTAGCAGGGTATTTTTCAAAAATAGTATTGTGTTATATCGTTCCATAACTATAGTATGACTGCAACAAGAAATAAAGCAGCCAAGACAAGAATTATAAGAGTTAGAATGTGTCAAGATTCTCTATCATGCTGACTGAAAACTGTTGAAACACAGTGAACAGCTGTAGCTTTGGAACCTACTTATGTTGAGAGTACTAATACTCTATTGGTTACCAGTGTATATTTGTACCATGGTATTGAGTTATTTTGTTTTATAACTATAGTATGACTTCGACAGGAAACAAGGCAGCCATGAATTTCAGAGCCAGAATGTGTCAAGATTCTCTATCATGCTGACTGGAAAACTGTTGAAACACAGTAAACAGCTGTAGCTTTGGTACCTATTTTTGTTGAGAGTACTAATATTCTCTTCATTACCAGGGTATTTTTCAACAATGATATTGTTATTGAAATAAGGCAGCCAAGACAAGAATTTTAAGAGTTAGAATGTGTCAAGATTCTCTATCATGCTGACTGAAAACTGTTGAAACACAGTGAACAGCTGTAGCTTTGGAACCTACTTATGTTGAGAGTACTAATACTCTATTGGTTACCAGTGTATATTTGTACCATGGTATTGAGTTATTTTGTATTATAACTATAGTATGACTGCGACAGGAAATAAGGCAGCCATGAATTTCAGAGCCAGAATGTGTCAAGATTCTCTATCATGCTGACTGGAAAACTGTTGAAACACAGTAAACAGCTGTAGCGTTGGTACCTATTTTTGTTGAGAGTACTAATACTCTATTCATTACCACGGTATATTTCAACAATGGTATTGTGTTATATCGTTCTATAAGTATAGTATGACTGCGAGAAGAAATAAAGCACCCAAGACAAGAATTTTAAGAGTTAGAATGTGTCAAGACTGTCTATCATGCTGACTGAAAACTGTTGAAACACAGTGAACAGCTGTAGCTTTGGAACCTACTTATGTTGAGAGTACAAATACTCTATTGGTTATCAGTGCATATTTGTACCATGGTATTGAGTTATTTTGTTTTATAACTATAGTATGACTGCGACAGGAAATAAGGCAGCCATGAATTTCAGAGCCAGAATGTGTCAAGACTCTCCATCATGCTGACTGAAAACTGTTGAAACACAGTGAACAACTGTAGCTTTCGTATCTAGTTATGTTGAGAACACTAATACTCTATTGGTTACCAGTGTATTTTTGTGCCATGGTATTGAGTTATATAGTTTTATAAGTATAGTATGACTGCGAAAGGAAATAAGGCAGCCATGAGTTTGAGAGTCAGAATGTGTCAAGATTCTCTATCATGCTGACTGAAAACTGTGGAAACACAGTGAAGAGCTGTACCTTTGGTACCTAGTTATGTTGAGAGTACTAATACTCTATTGGTTACCAGTGTATTTTTGTGCCATGGTAGTGAGTAATATCATTTTATAAGTATAGTATGACTGCGACAGGAAATAAGGCAGCCATGAGTTTGAGAGTCAGAATGTGTCAAGATTCTCTATCATGCTGACTGAAAACTGTTGAAACACAGTAAACAGCTGTAGCTTTGGTACCTATTTTTGTTGAGACTACTAATACTCTATTGGTTACCAGTGTATTTTTCTACCGCAGTACTGAGTTACATCGTTTTATAAGAAAAGTATGACTGCGACAGGAAATAAGGCAGCCATGAATTTCAGAGTCAGAATGTATCAAGATTCTCTATCATGCTGACTGAAAACTGTTGAAACACAGTGAACAGCTGTAGCTTTGGTACCTAGTTATGTTGAGAGTACTAATACTCTATTGGCTACCAGTGTATTTTTCTACCGTGGTATTGAGTTTGATCGTTTTGTAAGTATAGTAAGATTGCGACAGGAAATAAGGCAGCCATGAGTTTGAGAGTCAGATGGGTTCAGATTCTCCATCATGTTGACTGAAAAGTGTTGAAACACGGTAAACAGCTGTAGCTTTGGTACCTATTTTTGTTGAGACTACTAATACTCTATTGGTTACCAGTGTATTTTTGTGACATGATATTGAGTTAAATCGTTTTATAAGTATAGTATGACTGCAACAGGAAATAAGGCAGCCATGAGTTTGAGAGTCAGATGGGTTCAGATTCTCCATCATGTTGACTGAAAAGTGTTGAAACACAGTAAACAGCTGTAGCTTTGGTACCTAGTTATGTTGAGAGTACTAATACTCTAGTGGTTACCAGTGTATTTTTCTACCATGGTATTGAGTTATATCGTTCTGTAAGTATAGTATGACTGCAACAGGAAATAAGGTAGACATGAGTTTGAGAGTCAGAATGTGTCAAGATTCTCTATCATGCTGACTGAAAACCGGAAACACAGTAAACAGCTGTAGCTTTGGTACCTATTTTTGTTCAGAGTACTAATACTCTCTTCGTTACCAGGGTATTTTTCAACAATGGTATTGTGTTATATCGTTCTATAAGTATAGTATGACTGCGACAAGAAACAAAGCAGCCAAGACAAGAATTTTAAGAGTTAGAATGTGTCAAGATTCTCTATCATGCTGACTGAAAACTGTTGAAACACAGTAAACAGCTGTAGCTTTGGAACCTACTTATGATGAGAGTACTAACTAATACTCTATTGGTTACAATGTATATTTGTACCATGGTATTGAGTTATTTTGTTTTATAACTATAGTATGACTGCGAAAGAAAATAACGCAGCCATGAATTTCAGAGCCAGAATGTGTCAAGATTCTCTATCATGCTGACTGAAAACTGTTGAAACACAGTAAACAGCTGTAGCTTTGGTACCTATTTTTGTTGAGAGCACTAATATTCTCTTCGTTACCAGGGTATTTTTCAACAATGGTATTGTGTTATATTGTTTTATAAGTATAGTATGACTGCGACAAGAAATAAGGCAGCCAAGACAAGAATTTTAGAGTTAGAATGTGTCAAGATTCTCTATCATGCTGACTGAAAACTGTTGAAACACAGTGAACAGCTGTAGCTTTGTACCTACTTTTGTTTAGCGTACTAATACACAATTGGCTACCAGTGTATTTTTGTACCATGGTATTGAGCTATTTCGTTTTACAACTATAGCATGACTGCGACAGGAAATAAGGCAGCCATAAATATGAGATTCAGACTGTGTCAAGACTCTCTATCATGCTGACTGAGAACTGTTAAAACACAGTGAACAGCTGTAGCTTTGGTACCTATTTTTGTTGAGAGTACTAATACTCTATTGGTTACAAGTGCATTGTTCTACCGTGCTATTGAGATATATCGGTTTATAAGTATAGTATGACTGCGACAGGAAATAACGCAGCCATGAGTTTGAGAGTCAGAATGTTTCAAGATTCTCTATCATGCTCACTGAAAACTGTTGAAACACAGTGAACAGCTGTAGCTTTGGTTCCCAGTTATGTTGAGAGAACTAATACTCTAATAGTCACCAGGGTATTGTACCACCATGTTATTGAGATATATTGATTTATAAGTATAGTATGACTGCGACAGGAAATAAGGCAGCCATGAATTTCAGAGTCAGAATGTGTCAAAATTCTCTATCATGCTGACTGAAAACTGTTGAAACACAGTAAACAGCTGTAGCTTTGGTACCAATTTTTGTTGAGAGTACTAATACTCTATTCGTTACCAGGGTATTTTTCTACCGTGGTATTGAGTTATATCGTTTGATAAGTATAGTATGAATGCGACAGGAAATAAGACAGCCATGAATTTCAGAGTCAGAATGTGTCAAGATTCTCTATCATGCTTGAAAACTCTGGAAACATAGTGAACAGCTGTAGCTTTGAGACCTAGTTATGTTGAGAGTACTAATACTCTATTGGTTACCAGTGTATTTTTGTGCCATGGCATTGAGTTATATCGTTTTGTAAGTATAGTATGACAACGACAGGAAATAAGGCAGCCATGAGTTTGAGAGTCAGAATGTGTAAAGATTCTCTGTCATGCTGACAGAAAACTGTTGAAACACAGTGAACAGCGGTAGCTTTGGTACTTAGTTATGTTAAGAGTACTAATGCTCTAATGGCTACCAGTGTATTTTTAAGCCATGGTATTGAGTTGTATCGTTCTATAAGTATAGTATGACTGCGACAGGAAATAAAGCAGCCATGAGTTTGAAAGTCAGAATGTGTCAAGATTCTCTATCATTCTGACTGAAAACTGTTGAAACACAGTGAACAGCTGTAGCTTTGGTACCTATTTTTGTTGAGAGTACTAATATTCTCTTCATTACCAGGGTATTTTTTAACAATGCTATTGTGTTATATTGTTTTATAAGTATAGTATGACTGCGACAAGAAATAAGGCAGCCAAGACAATAATTTTAGAGTTAGAATGTTTCAAGATTCTCTATCATGCTGACTGAAAACTGTTGAAACACAGTGAACAGCTGTAGCTTTGGTACCTAGTTATGTTGAGAGTACTAATACCCTATTGGTTACCAGTGTATTGTTCTACCATGGTATTGAGCTATTTCGTTTTACAACTATAGTATGACTGCGACAGGAAATAAGGCAGCCATAAATATGAGAGTCAGACTGTGTCAGGATTCTCTATCATGCTGACTGAGAACTGTTAAAACACAGTAAACAGCTGTAGCTTTTGTACCTATTTTAGTTGACAGTACTGATACTCTATTGGTTACCAGTGTATTTTTCTACCGTGGTATTGAGTTATATCGTTTTGTAAGTACAGTATGACTGCGACGGGAAATAAGGCAGCCATGAGTTTGAGAGTCAGAATGTGTCAAGATTCTCTATCATGCTGACTGAAAACAATTGAAACACAGTAAACAGCTGTAGCTTTGGTACCTATTTTTGTTGAGAGAACTAATACTCTATTCGTTAGCAGGATATTTTTCAAAAATAGTATTGTGTTATATCGTTCTATAACTATAGTATGACTGCAACAAGAAATAAAGCAGCCAAGACAAGAATTATAAGAGTTAGAATGTGTCAAGATTCTCTATCATGCTGACTGAAAACTGTTGAAACACAGTGAACAGCTGTAGCTTTGGAACCTACTTATGTTGAGAGTACTAATACTCTATTGGTTACCAGTGTATATTTGTACCATGGTATTGAGTTATTTTGTTTTATAACTATAGTATGACTTCGACAGGAAATAAGGCAGCCATGAATTTCAGAACCAGAATGTGTCAAGATTCTCTATCATGCTGACTGGAAAACTGTTGAAACACAGTAAACAGCTGTAGCTTTGGTACCTATTTTTGTTGAAAGTACTAATATTCTCTTCATTACCAGGGTATATTTCAACAATGATAATGTGTTATATCGTTTTATAAGTATAGTATGACTGCGACAAGAAATAAGGCAGCCAAGACAAGAATTTTAAGAGTTAGAATGTGTCAAGATTCTCTATCATGCTGACTGAAAACTGTTGAAACACAGTGAACAGCTGTAGCTTTGGAACCTACTTATGTTGAGAGTACTAATACTCTATTGGTTACCAGTGTATATTTGTACCATGGTATTGAGTTATTTTGTTTTATAACTATAGTATGACTGCGACAGGAAATAAGGCAGCCATGAATTTCAGAGCCAGAATGTGTCAAGATTCTCTATCATGCTGACTGGAAAACTGTTGAAACACAGTAAACAACTGTAGCGTTGGTACCTATTTTTGTTGAGAGTACTAATACTCTATTCATTACCACGGTATATTTCAACAATGGTATTGTGTTATATCGTTCTATAAGTATAGTATGACTGCGAGAAGAAATAAAGCAGCCAAGACAAGAATTTTAAGAGTTAGAATGTGTCAAGATTGTCTATCATGCTGACTGAAAACTGTTGAAACACAGTGAACAGCTGTAGCTTTGGAACCTACTTATGTTGAGAGTACAAATACTCTATTGGTTATCAGTGCATATTTGTACCATGGTATTGAGTTATTTTGTTTTATAACTATAGTATGACTGCGACAGGAAATAAGGCAGCCATGAATTTCAGAGCCAGAATGTGTCAAGACTCTCCATCATGCTGACTGAAAACTGTTGAAACACAGTGAACAACTGTAGCTTTGGTACCTAGTTATGTTGAGAACACTAATACTCTATTGGTTACCAGTGTATTTTTGTGCCATGGTATTGAGTTATATAGTTTTATAAGTATAGTATGACTGAGAAAGGAAATAAGGCAGCCATGAGTTTGAGAGTCAGAATGTGTCAAGATTCTCTATCATGCTGACTGAAAACTGTGGAAACACAGTGAAGAGCTGTACCTTTGGTACCTAGTTATGTTGAGAGTACTAATACTCTATTGGTTACCAGTGTATTTTTGTGCCATGGTAGTGAGTAATATCATTTTATAAGTATAGTATGACTGCGACAGGAAATAAGGCAGCCATGAGTTTGAGAGTCAGAATGTGTCAAGATTCTCTATCATGCTGACTGAAAACTGTTGAAACACAGTAAACAGCTGTAGCTTTGGTACCTATTTTTGTTGGGAGTACTAATACTCTATTGGTTACCAGTGTATTTTTCTACCTTAGTACAGAGTTACATCGTTTTATAAGAAAAGTATGACTGCGACAGGAAATAAGGCAGCCATGAATTTCAGAGTCAGAATGTATCAAGATTCTCTATCATGCTGACTGAAAACTGTTGAAACACAGTGAACAGCTGTAGCTTTGGTACCTAGTTATGTTGAGAGTACTAATACTCTATTGGCTACCAGTGTATTTTTCTACCGTGGTATTGAGTTTGATCGTTTTGTAAGTATAGTATGACTGCGACGGGAAATAAGGCAGCCATGAGTTTGAGAGTCAGATGGGTTCAGATTCTCCATCATGTTGACTGAAAAGTGTTGAAACACAGTAAACAGCTGTAGCTTTGGTACCTATTTTTGTTGAGACTACTAATACTCTATTGGTTACCAGTGTATTTTTGTGACATGATATTGAGTTAAATCGTTTTATAAGTATAGTATGACTGCAACAGGAAATAAGGCAGCCATCAGTTTGAGAGTCAGATGGGTTCAGATTCTCCATCATGTTGACTGAAAAGTGTTGAAACACAGTAAACAGCTGTAGCTTTGGTACCTAGTTATGTTGAGAGTACTAATACTCTAGTGGTTACCAGTGTATTTTTCTACCATGGTATTGAGTTATATCGTTCTGTAAGTATAGTATGACTGCAACAGGAAATAAGGTAGACATGAGTTTGAGAGTCAGAATGTGTCAAGATTCTCTATCATGCTGACTGAAAACCGGAAACACAGTAAACAGCTGTAGCTTTGGTACCTATTTTTGTTCAGAGTACTAATACTCTCTTCGTTACCAGGGTATTTTTCAACAATGGTATTGTGTTATATCGTTCTATAAGTATAGTATGACTGCGACAAGAAACAAAGCAGCCAAAACAAGAATTTTAAGAGTTAGAATGTGTCAAGATTCTCTATCATGCTGACTGAAAACTGTTGAAACACAGTAAACAGCTGTAGCTTTGGAACCTACTTATGATGAGAGTACTAACTAATACTCTATTGGTTACCAGTGTATATTTGTACCATGGTATTGAGTTATTTTGTTTTATAACTATAGTATGACTGCGAAAGAAAATAACGCAGCCATGAATTTCAGAGCCAGAATGTGTCAAGATTCTCTATCATGCTGACTGAAAACTGTTGAAACACAGTAAACAGCTGTAGCTTTGGTACCTATTTTTGTTGAGAGTACTAATATTCTCTTCGTTACCAGGGTATTTTTCAACAATGGTATTGTGTTATATTGTTTTATAAGTATAGTATGACTGCGACAAGAAATAAGGCAGCCAAGACAAGAATTTTAGAGTTAGAATGTGTCAAGATTCTCTATCATGCTGACTGAAAACTGTTGAAACACAGTGAACAGCTGTAGCTTTGGACCTACTTTTGTTTAGCGTACTAATACACTATTGGCTACCAGTGCATTTTTGTACCATGGTATTGAGCTATTTCGTTTTACAACTATAGCATGACTGCAACAGGAAATAAGGCAGCCATAAATATGAGATTCAGACTGTGTCAAGACTCTCTATCATGCTGACTGAGAACTGTTAAAACACAGTGAACAGCTGTAGCTTTGGTACCTATTTTTGTTGAGAGTACTAATACTCTATTGGTTACAAGTGCATTGTTCTACCGTGCTATTGAGATATATCGGTTTATAAGTATAGTATGACTGCGACAGGAAATAACGCAGCCATGAGTTTGAGAGTCAGAATGTTTCAAGATTCTCTATCATGCTCACTGAAAACTGTTGAAACACAGTGAACAGCTGTAGCTTTGGTTCCCAGTTATGTTGAGAGAACTAATACTCTAATAGTCACCAGGGTATTGTACCACCATGTTATTGAGATATATTGATTTATAAGTATAGTATGACTGCGACAGGAAATAAGGCAGCCATGAATTTCAGAGTCAGAATGTGTCAAAATTCTCTATCATGCTGACTGAAGACTGTTGAAACACAGTAAACAGCTGTAGCTTTGGTACCAATTTTTGTTGAGAGTACTAATACTCTATTCGTTACCAGGGTATTTTTCTACCGTGGTATTGAGTTATATCGTTTGATAAGTATAGTATGAATGCGACAGGAAATAAGACAGCCATGAATTTCAGAGTCAGAATGTGTCAAGATTCTCTATCATGCTTGAAAACTCTGGAAACATAGTGAATAGCTGTAGCTTTGAGACCTAGTTATGTTGAGAGTACTAATACTCTATTGGTTACCAGTGTATTTTTGTGCCATGGCATTGAGTTATATCGTTTTGTAAGTATAGTATGACAACGACAGGAAATAAGGCAGCCATGAGTTTGAGAGTCAGAATGTGTCAAGATTCTCTGTCATGCTGACTGAAAACTGTTGAAACACAGTGAACAGCTGTAGCTTTGGTACTTAGTTATGTTAAGAGTACTAATGCTCTAATGGCTACCAGTGTATTTTTAAGCCATGGTATTGAGTTGTATCGTTCTATAAGTATAGTATGACTGCGACAGGAAATAAAGCAGCCATGAGTTTGAAAGTCAGAATGTGTCAAGATTCTCTATCATTCTGACTGAAAACTGTTGAAACACAGTGAACAGCTGTAGCTTTGGTACCTATTTTTGTTGAGAGTACTAATATTCTCTTCATTACCAGGGTATTTTTTAACAATGGTATTGTGTTATATTGTTTTATAAGTATAGTATGACTGCGACAAGAAATAAGGCAGCCAAGACAATAATTTTAGAGTTAGAATGTTTCAAGATTCTCTATCATGCTGACTGAAAACTGTTGAAACACAGTGAACAGCTGTAGCTTTGGTACCTAGTTATGTTGAGAGTACTAATACTCTATTGGTTACCAGTGTATTGTTCTACCATGGTATTGAGCTATTTCGTTTTACAACTATAGTATGACTGCGACAGGAAATAAGGCAGCCATAAATATGAGAGTCAGACTGTGTCATGATTCTCTATCATGCTGACTGAGAACTGTTAAAACACAGTAAACAGCTGTAGCTTTTGTACCTATTTTAGTTGACAGTACTGATACTCTATTGGTTACCAGTGTATTTTTCTACCGTGGTATTGAGTTATATCGTTTTGTAAGTATAGTATGACTGCGACGGGAAATAAGGCAGCCATGAGTTTGAGAGTCAGAATGTGTCAAGATTCTCTATCATGCTGACTGAAAATTGTTGAAACACAGTTGAAACACAGTAAACAGGTGTACCTTTGGTACCTATTTTTGTTGAGACTACTAATACTCTATTGGTTACTAGTGTATTTTTCTACGGTAGTACTGTTATTTATTTATTGATGTTTAAGGTCACATATTTAGGCACAATGGCTAATCATGACCGTGACAGTTTTCCGGGTGGAGGAAGCCGGAGTACCCGGAGAGAACCACCGAGCAACGACGAGCACGGTAGTACTGAGTTATATCGTTTAATAAGAAGTATAGTATGACTGCGACAGGAAATAAGACAGCCATGAGTTTGAGAGTCAGAATCTGTCAGGATTCTCTATCAAGCTGACTGAAAACTGTTGAAACACAGTGAACAGCTGTAGCTTTGGTACCTATTTTAGTTGAGAGTACTAATACTCTATTGGTTAGCAGTGTATTTTTCTACCGTGGTATTGAATTATATCGTTTTGTAAGTATAGCATGACTGCAACAGGAAATAAGGTAGACATGAGTTTGAGAGTCAGAATGTGTCAAGATTCTCTATCATGCTGACTGAAAACTGTTGAAACGCAGTGAACAGCTGTAGCTTTGGTACCTACTTATGTTGAGAGTACTAATACTCTATTCGTGACCAGTGTATTGTTCTACCATGGTATTGAGATATATCGATTTATATGTATAGTATGACTGCAAAAAGAAATAAAGCAGCCATGAGTTTGAGAGTCAGAATGTGTCAAGATTCTCTATCATGCTGACCGAAAACTGTGGAAATATAGTGAACAGCTGTAGCTTTGGGACTTAGTTATTTTGAGAGGACTAATACTCTATTGGTTACCAGTGTATTTTTGTGAAACGGTATTGAGTTATATCGTTTTATAAGTATAGTATGACAGCGACAGGAAATAAGGCAGCCATGAGTTTGAGAGTCAGAAAGTGTCAAGATTCTCTATCATGCTGACTGAAAACTGCTGAAACACAGCGAACAGCTGTAGCTTTGGAACCTACTTATGCTGAGAGTACTAATACTCTATTGGTTACCAGTGTATTTTTGTTCCATGATACTGAGTTATTTCGTTTTATAACTATAGTATGACTGCGACAGGAAATAAGGCAGCCATGAATTTCAGAGTCAGAATGTGTCAAGGTTCTCTATCATGCTGACTGAAAACTGTTGAAACACAGTGAACAGCTGTAGCTTTGGTACATAGTTATGTTTAGAGTACTAATACTCTATTGGTTACCAGAGTATTTTTGTGACATGTTATTGAGTTATATCGTTTTATAAGCATAGTATGAATGCGACAAGAAATAAGGCAGCCATGAGTTTGAGAGTCAGAATGTGTCAAGATTCTCTATCATGCTGACTGAAAACTGCTGAAACACAGTGAACAGCTGTAGCTTTGGTACCTAGTTATGGTGAGAGTACTAATACTCTATTGGTTACCAGTGTATTTTTGTACCATGGTATTGAGTTATATCGTTTCATAAGCATAGTATGAATGCGACAAGAAATAAGGCAGCCATGAGTTTGAGAGTCAGAATGTGTCAAGATTCTCTATCATGCTGACTGAAAACTGTTGAAACACAGTAAACAGCTGTAGCTTTGGTATCCATTTGTGTTGAGAGTACTAATACTCTATTGGTTACCAGTGTAATTTTCTACCATAGTACTGAGTTATATCGTTTTATAAGTATTGTATGACTGCAACAGAAAATAAGGCAGCCATGAATTTCAGAGTCAGACTGGGTCAAGATTCTCTATCATGCTGACTGAAAACTGTTGAAACACAGTAAACAGCTGTAGCTTTTGTACCTATGTTGGTTGAGAGTACTAATACTCTATTGGTTACCAGTGTATTTTTGTGCCATGGTAGTGAGTTATATCATTTTATAAGTATAGTATCACTGCGACAGGAAATACGGCAGCCATGAGTTTGAGAGTCAGAATGTGTCAAGATTCTCTATCATGCTGACTGAAAACTGTTGAAACACAGTAAACAGCTGTAGCTTTGGTATCCATTTGTGTTGAGAGTACTAATACTCTATTGGTTACCAGTGTAATTTTCTACCATAGTACTGAGTTATATCGTTTTATAAGTATTGTATGACTGCAACAGAAAATAAGGCAGCCATGAATTTCAGAGTCAGAATGGGTCAAGATTCTCTATCATGCTGACTGAAAACTGTTGAAACACAGTAAACAGCTGTAGCTTTTGTACCTATGTTGGTTGAGAGTACTAATACTCTATTGGTTACCAGTGTATTTTTGTGCCATGGTAGTGAGTTATATCATTTTATAAGTATAGTATCACTGCGACAGGA
Organism: Pictodentalium vernedei; assembly: GCA_031216915.1. Lineage (NCBI taxonomy): Eukaryota > Metazoa > Mollusca > Scaphopoda > Dentaliida > Dentaliidae > Pictodentalium > Pictodentalium vernedei. Next base: position 458,996,458 of record CM062296.1, on the reverse strand, counting down.
AATACGGCAGCCATGAGTTTGAGAGTCAGAATGTGTCAAGATTCTCTATCATGCTGACTGAAAACTGTGGAAACACAGTAAACAGCTGTAGCTTTGGTACCTATTTTTGTTGAGAGTACTAATACTCTCTTCGTTACCAGGGTATTTTTCAACAACGGTAATGTGTTATATCGTTCTATAAGTATAGTATGACTGCGACAAGAAACAAAGCAGCCAAGACAAGAATTTTAAGAGTTAGAATGTGTCAAGATTCTCTATCATGCTGACTGAAAACTGTTGAAACACAGTGAACAGCTGTAGCTTTGGAACCTACTTATGATGAGAGTACTAATACTCTATTGGTTACCAGTGTATATTTGTACCATGGTATTGAGTTATTTTGTTTTATAACTATAGTATGACTGCGACAGGAAATAACGCAGCCATGAATTTCAGAGCCAGAATGTGTCAAGATTCTCTATCATGCTGACTGAAAACTGTTGAAACACAGTAAACAGCTGTAGCTTTGGTACCAATTTTTGTTGAGAGTACTAATATTCTCTTCGTTACCAGGGTATTTTTCAACAATGGTATTGTGTTATATCGTTTTATAAGTATAGTATGACTGCGACAAGAAATAAGGTAGCCAAGACAAGAATTTTAGAGTTAGAATGTGTCAAGATACTCTATCATGCTGACTGAAAACTGTTGAAACACAGTGAACAGCTGTAGCTTTGTACCTACTTTTGTTTAGCGTACTAATATTCTATTGGCTACCAGTGTATTTTTGTACCATGGTATTGAGCTATTTCGTTTTACAACTATAGCATGACTGCGACAGGAAATAAGGCAGCCATAAATATGAGATTCAGACTGTGTCAAGACTCTCTATCATGCTGACTGAGAACTGTTAAAACACAGTGAACAGCTGTAGCTTTGGTACCTATTTTTGTTGAGAGTACTAATACTCTATTGGTTACAAGTGCATTGTTCTACCGTGCTATTGAGATATATCGATTTATAAGTATAGTATGACTGCGACAGGAAATAACGCAGCCATGAGTTTGAGAGTCAGAAAATATTTCAAGATTCTCTATCATGCTGACTGAAAACTGTTGAAACACAGTGAACAGCTGTAGCTTTGGTTCCCAGTTATGCTGAGAGAACTAATACTCCAATAGTCACCAGGGTATTGTACCACCATGTTATTGAGATATATTGATTTATAAGTATAGCATGGCTGCGAAAGGAAATAAGGCAGCCATGAATTTGAGAGTCAGAATGTGTCAAAATTCTCTATCATGCTGACTAAAAACTGTTGAAACACAGTAAACAGCTGTAGCTTTGGTACCAATTTTTGTTGAGAGTACTAATACTCTATTCGTTACCAGGGTATTTTTCTACCGTGGTATTGAGTTATATCGTTTGATAAGTATAGTATGAATGCGACAGGAAATAAGACAGCCATGAATTTAAGAGTCAGAATGTGTCAAGATTCTCTATTGTGCTTGAAAACTGTTGAAACATAGTGAACAGCTGTAGCTTTGGGACCTAGTTATGTTGAGAGTACTAATACTCTATTGGTTACCAGTGTATTTTTGTGCCATGGCATTGAGTTATATCGTTTTATAAGTATAGTATGACAGCGACAGGAAATAAGGCAGCCATGTGTTTGAGAGTCAGAATGTGTCAAGATTCTCTGTCATGCTGACTGAAAACTGTTGAAACACAGTGAACAGCTGTAGCTTTGGTACCTAGTTATGTTAAGAGTACTAATGCTCTAATGGCTACCAGTGTATTTTTAAGCCATGGTATTGAGTTGTATCGTTCTATAAGTATAGTATGACTGCGACAGGAAATAAAGCAGCCATGAGTTTGAAAGTCAGAATGTGTCAAGATTCTCTATCATTCTGACTGAAAACTGTTGAAACACAGTAAACAGCTGTAGCTTTGGTACCTATTTTTGTTGAGAGTACTAATATTCTCTTCATTACCAGGGTATTTTTTAACAATGGTATTGTGTTATATTGTTTTATAAGTATAGTATGACTGCGACAAGAAATAAGGTAGCCAAGACAAGAATTTTAGAGTTAGAATGTGTCAAGATACTCTATCATGCTGACTGAAAACTGTTGAAACACAGTGAACAGCTGTAGCTTTGTACCTACTTTTGTTTAGCGTACTAATATTCTATTGGCTACCAGTGTATTTTTGTACCATGGTATTGAGCTATTTCGTTTTACAACTATAGCATGACTGCGACAGGAAATAAGGCAGCCATAAATATGAGATTCAGACTGTGTCAAGACTCTCTATCATGCTGACTGAGAACTGTTAAAACACAGTGAACAGCTGTAGCTTTGGTACCTATTTTTGTTGAGAGTACTAATACTCTATTGGTTACAAGTGCATTGTTCTACCGTGCTATTGAGATATATCGATTTATAAGTATAGTATGACTGCGACAGGAAATAACGCAGCCATGAGTTTGAGAGTCAGAAAATATTTCAAGATTCTCTATCATGCTGACTGAAAACTGTTGAAACACAGTGAACAGCTGTAGCTTTGGTTCCCAGTTATGCTGAGAGAACTAATACTCCAATAGTCACCAGGGTATTGTACCACCATGTTATTGAGATATATTGATTTATAAGTATAGCATGGCTGCGAAAGGAAATAAGGCAGCCATGAATTTGAGAGTCAGAATGTGTCAAAATTCTCTATCATGCTGACTAAAAACTGTTGAAACACAGTAAACAGCTGTAGCTTTGGTACCAATTTTTGTTGAGAGTACTAATACTCTATTCGTTACCAGGGTATTTTTCTACCGTGGTATTGAGTTATATCGTTTGATAAGTATAGTATGAATGCGACAGGAAATAAGACAGCCATGAATTTAAGAGTCAGAATGTGTCAAGATTCTCTATTGTGCTTGAAAACTGTTGAAACATAGTGAACAGCTGTAGCTTTGGGACCTAGTTATGTTGAGAGTACTAATACTCTATTGGTTACCAGTGTATTTTTGTGCCATGGCATTGAGTTATATCGTTTTATAAGTATAGTATGACAGCGACAGGAAATAAGGCAGCCATGTGTTTGAGAGTCAGAATGTGTCAAGATTCTCTGTCATGCTGACTGAAAACTGTTGAAACACAGTGAACAGCTGTAGCTTTGGTACCTAGTTATGTTAAGAGTACTAATGCTCTAATGGCTACCAGTGTATTTTTAAGCCATGGTATTGAGTTGTATCGTTCTATAAGTATAGTATGACTGCGACAGGAAATAAAGCAGCCATGAGTTTGAAAGTCAGAATGTGTCAAGATTCTCTATCATTCTGACTGAAAACTGTTGAAACACAGTAAACAGCTGTAGCTTTGGTACCTATTTTTGTTGAGAGTACTAATATTCTCTTCATTACCAGGGTATTTTTTAACAATGGTATTGTGTTGTATTGTTTTATAAGTATAGTATGACTGCGACAAGAAATAAGGCAGCCAAGACAATAATTTTAGAGTTAGAATGTTTCAAGATTCTCTATCATGCTGACTGAAAACTGTTGAAACACAGTGAACAGATGTAGCTTTGGTACCTAGTTATGTTGAGAGTACTAATACTCTATTGGTTACCAGTGTATTGTTCTACCATGGTATTGAGCTATTTCGTTTTACAACTATAGTATGACTGCGACAGGAAATAAGGCAGCCATAAATATGAGAGTCAGACTGTGTCATGATTCTCTATCATGCTGACTGAGAACTGTTAAAACACAGTAAACAGCTGTAGCTTTTGTACCTATTTTAGTTGACAGTACTGATACTCTATTGGTTACCAGTGTATTTTTCTACCGTAGTATTGAGTTAAATCGTTTTGTAAGTATAGTACGACTGCGATGGGAAATAAGGCAGCCATGAGTTTGAGAGTCAGAATGTGTCAAGATTCTCTATCATGCTGAATAAAAATTGTTGAAACACAGTAAACAGGTGTACCTTTGGTACCTATTTTTGTTGAGACTACTAATACTCTATTGGTTACCAGTGTATTTTTCTACGGTAGTACTGTTATTTATTTATTGATGTTTAAGGTCACATATTTAGGCACAATGGCTAATCATGACCGTGACAGTTTTCCGGGTGGAGGAAGCCGGAGTACCCGGAGAGAACCACCGAGCAACGACGAGCACGGTAGTACTGAGTTATATCGTTTTATAAGAAGTATAGTATGACTGCGACAGGAAATAAGACAGCCATGAGTTTGAGAGTCAGAATCTGTCAGGATTCTCTATCAAGCTGACTGAAAACTGTTGAAACACAGTGAACAGCTGTAGCTTTGGTACCTATTTTAGTTGAGAGTACTAATACTCTATTGGTTAGCAGTGTATTTTTCTACCGTGGTATTGAATTATATCGCTTTGTAAGTATAGCATGACTGCAACAGGAAATAAGGTAGACATGAGTTTGAGAGTCAGAATGTGTCAAGATTCTCTATCATGCTGACTGAAAACTGTTGAAACACAGTGAACAGCTGTAGCTTTGGTACCTACTTATGTTGAGAGTACTAATAGTCTATTCGTGACCAGTGTATTGTTCTACCATGGCATTGAGATATATCGATTTATATGTAGAGTATGACTGCAAAAAGAAATAAAGCAGCCATGAGTTTGAGAGTCAGAATGTGTCAAGATTCTCTATCATGCTGACCGAAAACTGTGGAAACATAGTGAACAGCTGTAGCTTTGGGACCTAGTTATTTTGAGAGGACTAATACTCTATTGGTTACCAGTGTATTTTTGTGAAACGGTATTGAGTTATATCGTTATATACGTATAGTATGACAGCAACAGGAAATAAGGCAGCCATGAGTTTGAGAGTCAGAAAGTGTCAAGTTTCTCTATCATGCTGACTGAAAACTGCTGAAACACAGCGAACAGCTGTAGCTTTGGTACCTACTTATGTTGAGAGTACTAATACTCTATTGGTTACCAGTGTATTTTTGTTCCATGATACCTAGTTATTTCGTTTTATAACTATAGTATGACTGCGACAGGAAATAAGGCAGCCATGAATTTCAGAGTCAGAATGTGTCAAGGTTCTCTATCATGCTGACTGAAAACTGTTGAAACACAGTGAACAGCTGTAGCTTTGGTACATAGTTATGTTTAGAGTACTAATACTCTATTGGTTACCAGAGTATTTTTGTGACATGTTATTGAGTTATATCGTTTTATAAGCATAGTATGAATGCGACAAGAAATAAGGCAGCCATGAGTTTGAGAGTCAGAATGTGTCAAGATTCTCTATCATGCTGACTGAAAACTGCTGAAACACAGTGAACAGCTGTAGCTTTGGTACCTAGTTATTGTGAGAGTACTAATACTCTATTGGTTACCAGTGTATTTTTGTGCCATGGTAGTGAGTTATATCATTTTATAAGTATAGTATGACTGCGACAGGAAATACGGCAGCCATGAGTTTGAGAGTCAGAATGTGTCAAGATTCTCTATCATGCTGACTGAAAACTGTTGAAACACAGTAAACAGCTGTAGCTTTGGTATCCATTTGTGTTGAGAGTACTAATACTCTATTGGTTACCAGTGTAATTTTCTACCATAGTACTGAGTTATATCGTTTTATAAGTATAGTATGACTGCAACAGAAAATAAGGCAGCCATGAATTTCAGAGTCAGAATGGGTCAAGATTCTCTATCATGCTGACTGAAAACTGTTGAAACACAGAAAACAGCTGTAGCTTTGGTACCTATGTTGGTTGAGAGTACTAATACTCTATTGGTTACCAGTGTATTTTTGTGCCATGGTAGTGAGTTATATCATTTTATAAGTATACTATGACTGCGACAGGAAATACGGCAGCCATGAGTTTGAGAGTCAGAATGTGTCAAGATTCTCTATCATGCTGACTGAAAACTGTTGAAACACAGTAAACAGCTGTAGCTTTGGTATCCATTTGTGTTGAGAGTACTAATACTCTATTGGCTACCAGTGTATTTTTCTACCATGGTATTGAGTTATATCGTTTTGTAAGTATAGTATGACTGCAACAGGAAATAAGGTAGACATGAGTTTGAGAGTCAGAATGTGTCAAGATTCTCTATCATGCTGACTGAAAACTGTGGAAACACAGTAAACAGCTGTAGCTTTGGTACCTATTTTTGTTGAGAGTACTAATACTCTCTTCGTTACCAGGGTATTTTTCAACAACGGTATTGTGTTATATCGTTCTATAAGTATAGTATGACTGCGACAAGAAACAAAGCAGCCAAGACAAGAATTTTAAGAGTTAGAATGTGTCAAGATTCTCTATCATGCTGACTGAAAACTGTTGAAACACAGTGAACAGCTGTAGCTTTGGAACCTACTTATGATGAGAGTACTAATACTCTATTGCTTACCAGTGTATATTTGTACCATGGTATTGAGTTATTTTGTTTTATAACTATAGTATGACTGCGACAGGAAATAACGCAGCCATGAATTTCAGAGCCAGAATGTGTCAAGATTCTCTATCATGCTGACTGAAAACTGTTGAAACACAGTAAACAGCTGTAGCTTTGGTACCAATTTTTGTTGAGAGTACTAATATTCTCTTCGTTACCAGGGTATTTTTCAACAATGGTATTGTGTTATATCGTTTTATAAGTATAGTATGACTGCGACAAGAAATAAGGTAGCCAAGACAAGAATTATAGAGTTAGAATGTGTCAAGATACTCTATCATGCTGACTGAAAACTGTTGAAACACAGTGAACAGCTGTAGCTTTGTACCTACTTTTGTTTAGCGTACTAATATTCTATTGGCTACCAGTGTATTTTTGTACCATGGTATTGAGCTGTTTCGTTTTACAACTATAGCATGACTGCGACAGGAAATAAGGCAGCCATAAATATGAGATTCAGACTGTGTCAAGACTCTCTATCATGCTGACTGAGAACTGTTAAAACACAGTGAACAGCTGTAGCTTTGGTACCTATTTTTGTTGAGAGTACTAATACTCTATTGGTTACAAGTGCATTGTTCTACCGTGCTATTGAGATATATCGATTTATAAGTATAGTATGACTGCGACAGGAAATAACGCAGCCATGAGTTTGAGAGTCAGAAAATATTTCAAGATTCTCTATCATGCTGACTGAAAACTGTTGAAACACAGTGAACAGCTGTAGCTTTGGTTCCCAGTTATGCTGAGAGAACTAATACTCTAATAGTTACCAGGGTATTGTACCACCATGTTATTGAGATATATTGATTTATAAGTATAGTATGACTGCGAAAGGAAATAAGGCAGCCATGAATTTGAGAGTCAGAATGTGTCAAAATTCTCTATCATGCTGACTGAAAACTGTTGAAACACAGTAAACAGCTGTAGCTTTGGTACCAATTTTTGTTGAGAGTACTAATACTCTATTCGTTACCAGGGTATTTTTCTACCGTGGTATTGAGTTATATCGTTTGATAAGTATAGTATGAATGCGACAGGAAATAAGACAGCCATGAATTTCAGAGTCAGAATGTGTCAAGATTCTCTGTCATGCTGACTGAAAACTGTTGAAACACAGTGAACAGCTGTAGCTTTGGTACCTAGTTATGTTAAGAGTACTAATGCTCTAATGGCTACCAGTGTATTTTTAGCCATGGTATTGAGTTGTATCTTTCTATAAGTATAGTATGACTGCGACAGGAAATAAAGCAGCCATGAGTTTGAGAGTCAGAATGTGTCAAGATTCTCTATCATTCTGACTGAAAACTGTTGAAACACAGTAAACAACTGTAGCTTTGGTACCTATTTTTGTTGAGAGTACTAACATTCTCTTCAATACCAGGGTATTTTTCAACAATGGTATTGTGTTATATCGTTTTATAAGTATAGTATGACTGCGACAAGAAATAAGGCAGCCAAGACAATAATTTTAGAGTTAGAATGTTTCAAGATTCTCTATCATGCTGACTGAAAACTGTTGAAACACGTGAACAGCTGTAGCTTTGGTACCTACTTTTGTTGAGCGTACTAATACTCTATTGGCTACCAGTGTATTTTTGTACCATGGCATTGAGCCATTTCGTTTTACAACTATAGTATGACTGCGACAGGAAATAAGGCAGCCATGAATTTCATAGCCAGAATGTGTCAAGAGTCTCTATCATGCTGACTGAAAACTGTTGAAACACAGTGAACAGTTGTAACTTTGGTACCTAGTTATGTTGAGAGTACTAATAGTCTATTGGTTACCAGTGTATTTTTTTACCATAGTATCGAGTTATATCATTTTATAAGTATACTACGACTGCGACAGAAAATAAGGCAACCATGAATTTTCGAGTCAAAATGTGTCAAGATTCTCTATCATGCTGACTGAAAGCAAAGGAAACACAGTAAACAGCTTTGGTACCTATTTTGTTGAGATTACTAATACTTTATTCGTTACCAGGGTATTTTTCAACAATGCTGTTGTGTTATATTGGTTTATACATATAGTATGACTGCAACAAGAAATAAGGCAGCCAAGACAAGAATTTTAGAGTCAGAATGTGTCAAGATTCTCTATCATGCTGACTGAAACCTGTTGAAACACAGTGAACAGCTGTAGCTTTGGTACCTACTTATGTTGAGAGTACTAATACTCTATTGGTTACCAGTGTATTGTTCTACCATGGTATTTAGATATATCGTTTTATAAGTATAGTATGACTGCGACAAGAAATATAGCAGACATGAGTTTGAGAGTCAGAATGTGTCAAGATTCTCTATCATGCTGACTGAAAACTGTTGAAACACAGTAAACAGTTGTAGCTTTGGTACCTATTTTAGTTGAGAGTAGTAATACTCTATTGGTTAGCAGTGTATTTTTCTACCGTGGTATTGAGTTATATCGTTTTGTAAGTATGGTATGACAGCGACAGGAAATAAGGTAGACATGAGTTTGAGAGTCAGAATGTGTCAAGATGCTCTATCATGCTGACTGAAAATTGTGGAAACACAGTGAACAGCTGTAGCTTTGGTACCTAGTTAGGTTGAGAGTACTAATACTCTATTCGTTACCAGGGTATTTTTCAAGAATGCTATCGTCTTATATCATTTTACAAGAATAGTATGACTGCGACAGGAAATAAGGCAGTCATGAGTTTGACAGTCAGAATGTGTCAAGATTCTCTATCATGCTGACTGAAAACTGTTGAAACACAGTCAACAGCTGCAGCTTTGGCACCTAGTTATGTTGAGAGTACTAATACTCTATTGGTTACCAGTGTATTTTTCTACCGTAGTATTGAGTTATATCGTTTCATAAGTATACTATGACTGCGACAGAAAATAAGGCAACCATGAATTTCAGAGTCAAGATTCTCTATCATGCTGACTGAAAACTTTTGAAACACAGTGACAGCTGTAGCTTTGGTACCTAGTTATGTTGAGAATACTAATACTCTATCGGTTACCAGTGTATTTTTGTGCCATGGTATTGAGTTATATAGTTTTATGAGTATAGTATGACTGCGAAAGGAAGTAAGGCAGCCATGAGTTTGAGAGTCAGAATGTGTCAAGATTCTCTATCATGCTGACTGAAAACAGTTGAAACACAGTAAACAGCTGTAGCTTTGGTACCTATTTTTGTTGAGAGTACTAATACTCTATTCGTTACCAGGGTATTTTTCAACAATGGTATAGTGTTATATCGTTCTATAAGTATAGTATGACTGCGAGAAGAAATAAAGCAGCAAAGACAAGAATTTTAAGAGTTAGAATGTGTCAAGATTCTCTATCATGCTGACTGAAAACTGTTGAAACACAGTGAACAGCTGTAGCTTTGGAACCTACTTATGATGAGAGTACTAATACTCTATTGGTTACCAGTGTATATTTGTACCATGGTATTGAGTTATTTTGTTTTATAACTATAGTATGACTGCGACAGGAAATAACGCAGCCATGAATTTCAGAGCCAGAATGTGTCAAGATTCTCTATCATGCTGACTGAAAACTGTTGAAACACAGTAAACAGCTGTAGCTTTGGTACCAATTTTTGTTGAGAGTACTAATATTCTCTTCGTTACCAGGGTATTTTTCAACAATGGTATTGTGTTATATCGTTTTATAAGTATAGTATGACTGCGACAAGAAATAAGGTAGCCAAGACAAGAATTTTAGAGTTAGAATGTGTCAAGATACTCTATCATGCTGACTGAAAACTGTTGAAACACAGTGAACAGCTGTAGCCTTGTACCTACTTTTGTTTAGCATACTAATATTCTATTGGCTACCAGTGTATTTTTGTACCATGGTATTGAGCTATTTCGTTTTACAACTATAGCATGACTGCGACAGGAAATAAGGCAGCCATAAATATGAGATTCAGACTGTGTCAAGACTCTCTATCATGCTGACTGAGAACTGTTAAAACACAGTGAACAGCTGTAGCTTTGGTACCTATTTTTGTTGAGAGTACTAATACTCTATTGGTTACAAGTGCATTGTTCTACCGTGCTATTGAGATATATCGATTTATAAGTATAGTATGACTGCGACAGGAAATAACGCAGCCATGAGTTTGAGAGTCAGAAAATATTTCAAGATTCTCTATCATGCTGACTGAAAACTGTTGAAACACAGTGAACAGCTGTAGCTTTGGTTCCCAGTTATGCTGAGAGAACTAATACTCTAATAGTCACCAGGGTATTGTACCACCATGTTATTGAGATATATTGATTTATAAGTATAGTATGACTGCGAAAGGAAATAAGGCAGCCATGAATTTCAGAGTCAGAATGTGTCAAAATTCTCTATCATGCTGACTGAAAACTGTTGAAACACAGTAAACAGCTGTAGCTTTGGTACCAATTTTTGTTGAGAGTACTAATACTCTATTCGTTACCAGGGTATTTTTCTACCGTGGTATTGAGTTATATCGTTTGATAAGTATAGTATGAATGCGACAGGAAATAAGACAGCCATGAATTTCAGAGTCAGAATGTGTCAAGATTCTCTATTGTGCTTGAGAACTGTTGAAACATAGTGAACAGCTGTAGCTTTGGGACCTAGTTATGTTGAGAGTACTAATACTCTATTGGTTACCAGTGTATTTTTGTGCCATGGCATTGAGTTATATCGTTTTATAAGTATAGTATGACAGCGACAGGAAATAAGGCAGCCATGTGTTTGAGAGTCAGAATGTGTCAAGATTCTCTGTCATGCTGACTGAAATCTGTTGAAACACAGTGAACAGCCGTAGCTTTGGTACCTAGTTATGTTAAGAGTACTAATGCTCTAATGGCTACCAGTGTATTTTTAAGCCATGGTATTGAGTTGTATCGTTCTATAAGTATAGTATGACTGCGACAGGAAATAAAGCAGCCATGAGTTTGAAAGTCAGAATGTGTCAAGATTCTCTATCATTCTGACTGAAAACTGTTGAAACACAGTAAACAGCTGTAGCTTTGGTACCTATTTTTGTTGAGAGTACTAATATTCTCTTCATTACCAGGGTATTTTTTAACAATGGTATTGTGTTATATTGTTTTATAAGTATAGTATGACTGCGACAAGAAATAAGGCAGCCAAGACAATAATTTTAGAGTTAGAATGTTTCAAGATTCTCTATCATGCTGACTGAAAACTGTTGAAACACAGTAAACAGCTGTAGCTTTGCTACCTATTTTTGTTGCGAGTACTAATACTCTATTCGTTACCAGGGTATTTTTCAACAATGGTAATGTGTTATATCAGTTTATACGTATAGTATGACTGCGACAAGAAATAAGGCAGCCAAGACAAGAATTTTAGAGTCAGAATGTGTCTCTATCATGCTGACTGAAAACTGTTGAAACACAGTGAACAGCTGTAGCTTTGGTTCCCAGTTATGTTGAGAGAACTAATACTCTAATAGTCACCAGGGTATAGTACCACCATGTTATTGAGATATATCGATTTATAAGTATAGTATGACTGCGACAGGAAATAAGGCAGCCATGAATTTCAGAGACAGAATGTGTCAAAATTCTCTATCGTGCTTGAAAACTATTGAAACATAGTGAACAGCTGTAGCTTTGGGACCTAGTTCTGTTGAGAGTACGAATACTCTTTTGGTTACCAGTGTATTTTTGTGCCATGGCATTGAGTTATATCGTTTTATAAGTATAGTATGACAGCGACAGGAAATAAGGCAGCCACGAGTTTGAGAGTCAGAATGTGTCAAGATTCTCTGTCATGCTGACTGAAAACTGTTGACACACAGTGAACAGCTGTAGCTTTGGTACCTAGTTATGTTAAGAGTACTAATACTCGAATGGCTACCAGTGTATTTTTAAGCCATGTTATTGAGTTGTATCTTTCTATAAGTATAGTATGACTGCGACAGGAAATAAAGCAGCCATGAGTTTGAGAGTCAGAATGTGTCAAGATTCTCTATCATTCTGACTGAAAACTGTTGAAACATAGTAAACAGCTGTAGCTTTGGTACCTATTTTTGTTGAGAGTACTAATATTCTCTTCATTACCAGGGTATTTTTCAACAATGGTATTGTGTTATATCGTTTTATAAGTATAGTATGACTGCGACAAGAAATAAGGAAGCCAAGACAATAATTTTAGAGTTAGAATGTTTCAAGATTCTCTATCATGCTGACTGAAAACTGTTGAAACACAGTGAACAGCTGTAGCTTTGGTACCTACTTTTGTTGAGCGTACTAATACTCTATTGGCTACAAGTGTATTTTTGTACCATGGCATTCAGCCATTTCGTTTTACGACTATAGTATGACTGCGACAGGAAATAAGGCAGCCATGAATTTCATAGCCAGAATGTGTCAAGATTCTCTATCATGCTGACTGAAAACTGTTGCAACACAGTGAACAGTTGTAACTTTGGTACCTAGTTATGTTGAGCGTACTAATACTCTATTGGTTACCAGTGTATTTTTCTACCGTAGTATCGAGTTATATCATTTTATAAGTATACTATGACTGCGACAGAAAATAAGGCAACCATGAATTTTCGAGTCAAAATGTGTCAAGATTCTCTATCATGCTGACTGAAAGCAAAGGAAACACAGTAAACAGCTTTAGCTTTGGTACCTATTTTGTTGAGATTACTAATACTCTATTCGTTACCAGGGTATTTTTCAACAAAGCTGTTGTGTTATATCGGTTTATACATATAGTATGACTGCGACAAGAAATAAGGCAGCCAAGACAAGAATTTTAGAGTCAGAATGTGTCAAGATTCTCTATCATGCTGACTGAAAACTGTTGAAACACAGTGAACAGCTGTAGCTTTGGTACCTACTTATGTTGAGAGTACTAATACTCTATTGGTTACCAGTGTATTGTTCTACCATGGTATTGAGATATATCGTTTTATAAGTATAGTATGACTGCGACAAGAAATATAGCAGACATGAGTTTGAGAGTCAGAATGTGTCAAGATTCTCTATCATGCTGACTGAAAACTGTTGAAACACAGTGAACAGCTGTAGCTTTGGTACCTAGTTATGTTGAGAGTACTAATACTCTATTGGTTACCAGTGCAATTTTCTACCGTAGTACTGAGTTATATCGTTTTAGAAGTATAGTATGACTGCAACAGAAAATAAGGCAGCCATGAATTTCCGAGTCAGAATGGGTCAAGATTCTCTATCATGCTGACTGAAAACTGTTGAAACACAGTAAACAGCTGTAGCTTTGGTACGTAGTTATGTTGAGAGTACTAATACTCTATTGGTTACCAGTGCAATTTTCTACTGTAGTACTGAGTTATATCGTTTTAGAAGTATAGTATGACTGCAACAGGAAATAAGATAGACATGAGTTTGAGAGTCAGAATGTGTCAAGATTCTCTATCATGCTGACTGAAAACTGTGGAAACACAGTAAACAGCTGTAGCTTTGGTACCTATTTTTGTTGAGAGTACTAATACTCTCTTTGTTACCAGGGTATTTTTCAACAATGGTATTGTGTTATATCGTTCTATAAGTATAGTATGACTGCGACAAGAAACAAAGCAGCCAAGACAAGAATTTTAAGAGTTAGAATGTGTCAAGATTCTCTATCATGCTGAATGAAAACTGTTGAAACACAGTGAACAGCTGTAGCTTTGGAACCTACTTATGATGAGAGTACTAATACTCTATTGGTTACCTGTGTATATTTGTACCATGGTATTGAGTTATTTAGTTTTATAACTATAGTATGACTGCGACAGGAAATAACGCAGCCATGAATTTCAGAGCCAGAATGTGTCAAGATTCTCTATCATGTTGACTGAAAACTGTTGAAACACAGTAAACAGCTGTAGCTTTGGTACCTATTTTTGTTGAGAGTACTAATATTCTCTTCGTTACCAGGGTATTTTTCAACAATGGTATTGTGTTATATCGTTTTATAAGTATAGTATGACTGCGACAAGAAATAAGGCAGCTAAGACAAGAATTTAAGAGTTAAAATGTGTCAAGATTCTCTATCATGCTGACTGAAAACTGTTGAAACACAGTGAACAGCTGTAGCTTTGTACCTACTTTTGTTTAGCGTACTAATACTCTATTGGCTACCAGTGTATTTTTGTACCATGGCATTGAGCTATTTTGTTTTACAACTATAGCATGACTGCGACAGGAAATAAGGCAGCCATAAATATGAGATTCAGACTGTGTCAAGACTCTCTATCATGCTGACTGAGAACTGTTAAAACACAGTGAACAGCTGTAGCTTTGGTACCTATTTTTGTTGAGAGTACTAATACTCTATTGGTTACAAGTGCATTGTTCTACCGTGCTATTGAGATATATCGATTTATAAGTATAGCATGACTGCGACAGGAAATAACGCAGCCATGAGTTTGAGAGTCAGAAAATATTTCAAGATTCTCTATCATGCTGACTGAAAACTGTTGAAACACAGTGAACAGCTGTAGCTTTGGTTCCCAGTTATGTTGAGAGAACTAATACTCTAATAGTCACCAGGGTATTGTACCACCATGTTATTGAGATATATTGATTTATAAGTATAGTATGACTGCGACAGGAAATAAGGGAGCCATGAATTTCAGAGTCAGTTTGTGTCAAAATTCTCTATCATGCTGACTGAAAACTGTTGAAACACAGTAAACAGCTGTAGCTTTGGTACCAATTTTTGTTGAGAGTACTAATACTCTATTCGTTACCAGGGTATTTTTCTACCGTGGTATTGAGTTATAGCGTTTGATAAGTATAGTATGAATGCGACAGGAAATAAGACAGCCATGAATTTCAGAGTCAGAATGTGTCAAGATTCTCTATCGTGCTTGCAAACTGTTGAAACATAGTGAACAGCTGTAGCTTTGGGACCTAGTTATGTTGAGAGTACTAATACTCTATTGGTTACCAGTGTATTTTTGTGCCATGGCATTGAGTTATATCGTTTTATAAGTATAGTATGACAGCGACAGGAAATAAGGCAGCCATGAGTTTGAGAGTCAGAATGTGTCAAGATTCTCTGTCATGCTGACTGAAAACTGTTGAAACACAGTGAACAGCTGCAGCTTTGGTACCTAGTTATGTTAAGAGTACTAATGCTCTAATGGCTACCAGTGTATTTTTAAGCCATGGTATTGAGTTGTATCTTTTTATAAGTATAGTATGACTGCGACAGGAAATAAAGCAGCCATGAGTTTGAGAGTCAGAATGTGTCAAGATTTTCTATCATTTTGACTGAAAACTGTTGAAACACAGTAAACAGCTGTAGCTTTGGTACCTATTTTTGTTGAGAGTACTAATATTCTCTTCATTACCAGGGTATTTTTCAACAATGGTATTGTGTTATATCGTTTTATAAGTATAGTATGACTGCGACAAGAAAAAAGGAAGCCAAGACAATAATTTTAGAGTTAGAATGTTTCAAGATTCTCTATCATGCTGACTGAAAACTGTTGAAACACAGTGAACAGCTGTAGCTTTGGTACCTACTTTTGTTGAGCGTACTAATACTCTATTAGCTACCAGTGTATTTTTGTACCATGGCATTGAGCCATTTCGTTTTACGACTATAGTATGACTGCGACAGGAAATAAGGCAGCCATGAATTTCATAGCCAGAATGTGTCAAGATTCTCTATCATGCTGACTGAAAACTGTTGAAACACAGTGAACAGTTGTAACTTTGGTACCTAGTTATGTTGAGAGTACTAATACTCTATTGGTTACCAGTGTATTTTTCTACCGTAGTATCGAGTTATATCATTTTATAAGTATACTACGACTGCGACAGAAAATAAGGCAACCATGAATTTTCGAGTCAAAATGTGTCAAGATTCTCTATCATGCTGACTGAAAGCAAAGGAAACACAGTAAACAGCTTTAGCTTTGGTACCTATTTCGTTGAGATTACTAATACTCTCTTCGTTACCAGGGTATTTTTCAACAATGGTATTGTGTTATATCGTTCTATAAGTATAGTATGACTGCGACAAGAAATAAAGCAGCCAAGACAAGAATTTTAAGAGTTAGAATGTGTCAAGATTCTCTATCATGCTGACTGAAAACTGTTGAAACACAGTGAACAGCTGTAGCTTTGGAACCTACTTATGTTGAGAGTACTAATACTCTATTGGTTACCAGTGTATATTTGTACCATGGTATTGAGTTATTTTGTTTTTATAACTATAGTATGACTGCGACAGGAAATAACGCAACCATGAATTTTCGAGTCAAAATGTGTCAAGATTCTCTATCATGCTGACTGAAAACTGTTGAAACACAGTAAACAGCTGTAGCTTTGGTACCTATTTTTGTTGAGAGTACTAATATTCTCTTCGTTACCAGGGTATTTTTCAACAATGGTATTGTGTTATATCGTTCTATAAGTATAGTATGACTGCGACAAGAAATAAAGCAGCCAAGACAAGAAATTTTAAGAGTTAGAATGTGTCAAGATTCTCTATCATGCTGACTGAAAACTGTTGAAACACAGTGAACAGCTGTAGCTTTGGAACCTACTTATGTTGAGAGTACTAATACTCTATTGGTTACCAGTGTATTTTTGTACCATGGTATTGAGCTATTTCGTTTCATAACTAGAGTATGACTGCGACAGGAAATAAGGCAGCCATAAATATGAGAGTCAGAATGTGTCAAGATTCTCTATCATGCTGACTGAGAACTGTTAAAACACAGTGAACAGCTGTAGCTTTGGTACCTATTTTTGCTAAGAGTACTAATACTCTATTGGTTACAAGTGCATTGTTCTACCGTGCTATTGAGATATATCGATTTATAAGTATAGTATGACTGCGACAGGAAATAAGGCAGCCATGATTTTGAGAGTCAGAATGTGTCAAGATTCTCAATCATATTGACTGAAAACTGTTGAAACACAGTACACAGCTGTAGCTTTGGTAACTACTTATGTCGAGAGTACTAATACTCTATTGGTTACCAGTGTATTGTTCTACCATGGTATTGAGATATATCGATTTATAAGTACAGTATGTCTGCGACAAGAAATAAGGCAGCCATGAGTTTGAGAGTCAGAATGCGTCAAGATTCTCTATCCTGCTGACTGAAAACTGTTGAAACACAGTAAACAGCTGTAGCTTTGGTACCTATTTTCGTTGAGAGTACTAATACTCTATTGGTTATCAGTGTATTTTTCTAGTGTGGTATCGAGTTATATCGTTTTATAAGTATAGTATGACTACGCCAGGAAATATGGCAGCCATGAGTTTGAGAGTCAGAATGTGTAAAGATTCTCTATCATGCTGACTGAAAACTGTTGAAACACAGTAAACAGCTGTAGCTTTGGTACCTATTTTTGTTGAGAGTACTAATATTCTCTTCATTACCAGGGTATTTTTCAACAATGGTATTGTGTTATATCATTTTATGAGTATAGTATGACTGCAACAAGAAATAAGGCAGCCAAGACAAGAATTTTAAGAGTTAGAATGTGTCAACATTCTCTATCATGCTGACTGAAAACTGTTGAAACACAGTGAACAGCTGTAGCTTTGGAACCTACTTATGTTGAGAGTACTAATACTCTATTGGTTACCAGTGTATTTTTGTACCATGGTATTGAGCTATTTCGTTTCATAACTAGAGTATGACTGCGACAGGAAATAAGGCACACTGTGTCAAGATTCTCTATCATGCTGACTGAGAACTGTTAAAACACAGTGAACAGCTGTAGCTTTGGTACCTATTTTTGCTGAGAGTACTAATACTCTATTGCTTACAAGTGCATTGTTCTACCGTGCTATTCAGATATATCGATTTATAAGTATAGTATGACTGCGACAGGAAATAAGGCAGCCATGAGTTTGAGAGTCAGAATGTGTCAAGATTTTCAATCATATTGACTGAAAACTGTTGAAACACAGTACACAGCTGTAGCTTTGGCAACTACTTATGTTGAGAGTACTAATACTCTATTGGTTACCAGTGTATTTTTCTACTGTAGTACTGAGTTATATAGTTTTATAAGAAAAGTATGACTGCGACAGGAAATAAGGCAGCCATGAATTTCAGAGTCAGAATGTGTCAAGATTCTCTATCATGCTGCCTGAAAACTGTTGGAACACAGTAAACAGCTGTAACTTTTGTACCTATTTTAGTTGAGAGTACTAATACTCTACTGGTTACCAGTGTAGTTTTCTACTGTGGTATTGTGTTATATCGTTTTATAAGTATAGTATGACTGCGACAGGAAATAAGGCAGCCATGAGTTTGAGAGTCAGAATGTGTCAAGATTCTCTATCATGTTGACTGAAAACTGTTGAAACACAGTAAACAGCTGTAGCTTTGGTACCTATTTTTGTTGGGAGTACTAATACTCTATTCGTTACCAGGGTATTTTTCAACAATGCTATTGTGTTATATCGTTCTATAAGTACAGTATGACTGCGAGAAGAAATAAAGCAGCCAAGACAAGGATTTTAAGAGTTAGAATGTGTCAAGATTCTCTATCATGCTGACTGAAAACTGTTGAAACACAGTGAACAGCTGTAGCTTTGGAACCTACTTATGTTCAGAGTACTAATACTCTATTGGTTACCAGTGTATATTTGTAACATGGAATTGAGTTATTTTGTTTTATAACTATAGTATGACTACGACAGGAAATAAGGTAGCCATGAATTTCAGAGCCAGAATGTGTCAAGATTCTCTATCATGCTGACTGAAAACTGTTGAAACACAGTGAACTGCTGTAGCTTTGGTACTTATTTTTGTTGAGAGTACTAATTGGTTACAAGTGCTTTGTTCTACTGTGCTATTGAGATATATCGATTTATAAGTATAGTATGACTGCGACAGGAAATAAGGCAGCCATGAGTTTGAGAGTCAGAATGTGTCAAGATTCTCTATCATGTTGACAGAAAACTGTTGAAACACTGTAAACAGCTGTAGCTTTGCTACCTATTTTTATTGAGAGTACTAATACTCTATTCGTTACCAGGGTATTTTTCAACAATGGTATTGTGTTATATCGTTTAATAAGTATAGTATGACTGCGACAAGAAATAAGGCAGCCAAGACAAGAATTTTAGAGTTAGAATGTTTCAAGATTCTCTATCATGCTGACTGAAAACTGTTGAAACACAGTGAACAGCTGTAGCTTTGGTACCTAGTTATGTTGAGAGTACTAATACTCTATTGGCAACCAGTGTATTTTTGTACCGTGGTATTGAATTATATCGTTTTGTAAGTATAGCATGACTGCAACAGGAAATAAAGTAGACATGAGTTTGAGAGTCAGAGTGTGTCAAGATTCTCTATCATGCTGACTGAAAACTGTTGAAACACAGTCAACAGCTGTAGCTTTGGCACCTAATTATGTTGAGAGTACTAATACTCTATCGGTTACCAGTGTATTTTTGTGCCATGGTATTGAGTTATATCGTTTTATAAGTATAGTATGAATGCGACAGGAAATAAGGAAGCCAAGACAAGAATTTTAGAGTCAGAATGTGTCAAGATTCTCTATCATGCTGGCTGAAAACTGTTGAATCACAGTGAACAGCTGTAGCTTTGGTTCCCAGTTATGTTGAGAGTACTAATACTCTAATAGTTACCAGTGTATTGTTCTCCCGTGTTATTGAGATATATCGATTTATAAGTATAGTATGACTGCGACAGGAAATAAGGCAGCCATGAATTTGAGAGTCAGAAAGAGTCAAGATTCTCTATCATGCTGACTGAAAACTGTTGATACACAGCGAAGAGCTGTAGCTTTGGTACATACTTATGTTGAGAGTAGTAATACTCTATTGATAACCAGTGTATTTTTGTACCATGGTATTGAGTTATTTCGTTTTATAACTATAGTATGACTGAAACAGGAAATAAGGCAGCCATGAATTTCAGAGTCAGAATGTGTCAAGGTTCTCTATCAAGCTGACTGAAAACTATTGAAACATGGTGAACAGCTGCAACTTTGGTACATAGTTATGTTGAGACTACTAATACTCTATTGGTTACCAGAGTATTTTTGTGACATGGTATTGAGTTATATTGTTTCATAAGCGTAGTATGACTGTGACAGGAAATAAGACAGCCAGTAGTTTGAGAGTCAGAATGTGTCAAGATTCTCTATCATGCTGACTGAAAACTGCTGAAACACAGTGAACAGCTGTAGCTTTGGTACCTAGTTATGGAGAGAGTACTAATACTCTATTGGTTACCAGTGTATTTTTGTGCCATGGTAGTGAGTTATATCATTTTATAAGTATAGTATGATTGCGACAGGAAATACGGCAGCCAAGAGTTTGAGAGTCAAAATGTGTCAAGATTCTCTATCATGCTGACTGAAAACTGTTGAAACACAGTAAACAGCTGTAGCTTTGGTACCTATTTTTGTTGAGAGTACTAATACTCTATTGGTTACCAGTGTAATTTTCAACAGTAGTACTGAGTTATATCGTTTAATAAATATAGTATGACTGCGACAGAAAATAAGGCAGCCATGAATTTCAGAGTCAGAATGTGTCAAGATTCTCTAACATGCTGACTGAAAACTGTTGAAACACAGTAAACAGCTGTAGCTTTGGTATCTGTTTTAGTTGAGAGTGCTAATACTCTATTGGTTACCAGTGTATTTTTCTACCGTGGTATTGAGTTATATGGTTTTGTAAGTATAGTATGACAGCGACAGGAAATAAGGCAGCCATGAGTTTGAGAGTCAGAATGTGTCAAGATTCTCTATCATGCCGACTGAAAACCATTGAAACACAGTGAACAGCTGAAGCTTTGGTACCTAGTTATGTTGAGAGTACTAATACTCTATTGGTTACCAGTGTATTTTTGTGCCATGGTAGTGAGTAAAATCGTTTTATAAGTATAGGATGACTGCGACAGGAAATAAAGCAGACATGAGTTTGAGAGTCAGAATGTGTCAAGATTCTCTATCATCCTGACTGAAAACTGTTGAAACACAGCAAACAGCTGTAGCTTTGGTACCTATTTTTGTTGAGATTACTAATTGCTCTATTGGTTACAAGTGTATTTTTCTACCACAGTACTGAGTTATATCGTTTTATATGAAAAGTATGACTACGACAGGAAATAAGGCAGCCACGAATTTCAGAGTCAGAATGTGTCAAGGTTCTCTATCATGCTGACTGAAAACTGTTGAAACACAGTGAACAGCTGTAGCTTAGGTACATAGTTATGTTGAGAGTACTAATACTCTATGGGTTACCAGAGTATTTTTGTGACATGGTATTGAGTTATATCGTTTCATAACAATAGTATGACTGCGACAGGAAATAAGACAGCCATGAGTTTGAGAGTCAGAATGTGTCAAGATTCTCTATCATGCCGACTGAAAACTGCTGAAACACAGTGAACAGCTGTAGCTTTGGTACCTAGTTATGGTGAGAGTACTAATAGTCTATTGGTTACCAGTGTATTTTTCTACCGTAGTACTGAGTTATACCGTTTTATAAGTATAGTATGACTGCGACAGGAAATAAGGCAGCCATGAATTTCAGAGTCAGAATGTGCCAAGATTCTCTATCATGCTGACTGAAAACTGTTGGAACACAGTAAACAGCTGTAGCTTTGGTACCTATTTTAGTTGATAGTACTAATACTCTATTGGCTACCAGTGTATTTTTCTACCGTGGTATTGAGTTTCATCGTTTTGTAAGTATAGTATGACTGCGACAGGAAATAAGGCAGCCATGCGTTTGAGAGTCAGATAGGTCCAGATTCTCTATCATGTTGACTGAAAACAGTTGAAACACAGTAAACAGCTGTAGCTTTGGTACCTATTTTTGTTGAGAGTACTAATACTCTATTCGTTACCAGGATATTTTTCAACAATGCTATTGTGTTAGATCGGTTTATACGTATAGTATGACTGCGACAGGAAATAAAGCAGCCATGAGTTTGAGAGTCAGATGTGTCAAGATTCTCTACCATGCCGACTGAAAACTGCTGAAACACAGTAAACAGCTGTAGGTTTGGTACCTATTTTCGTTGAGAGTACTAATACTCTATTGGTTATCAGTGTATTTTTGTACCATGGTATTGAGCTATTTCGTTTCATAACTATAGTATGACTGCGACAGGAAATAAGGCAGCCATAAATATGAGAGTCACACTGTGTCAAGATTGTCTGTCATGCTGACTGAAAACTGTTGAAACACAGTGAACAGCTGTAGCTTTGGTACCTACTTTTGTTGAGTGTACTAATACTCTATTGGTTACCAGTGTATTTTTGTACCATGGTATTGAGCTATTTCGTTTCATAACTATAGTATGACTGCGACAGGAAATAAGGCAGCCATAAATATGAGAGTCACACTGTGTCAAGATTCTCTATCATGCTGACTGAGAACTGTTAAAACACAGTGAACAGCTGTAGCTTTGGTACCTATTTTTGCTGAGAGTACTAATACTCTATTGGTTACAAGTGCATTGTTCTACCGTGCTATTCAGATATATCGATTTATAAGTATAGTATGACTGCGACAGGAAATAAGGCAGCCATGAGTTTGAGAGTCAGAATGTGTCAAGATTCTCTATCATGCTGACTGAAAACTGTTGAAACACAGTGAACAGCTGTAGCTTTGGTACCTAGTTATGTTGAGAGTACTAATACTCTATTGGTTACCAGTGCAATTTTCTACCGTAGTACTGAGTTATATCGTTTTAGAAGTATAGTATGACTGCAACAGAAAATAAGGCGGCCATGAATTTCAGAGTCAGAATGGGTCAAGATTCTCTATCATGCTGACTGAAAACTGTTGAAACACAGTAAACAGCTCTAGCTTTGGTACCTAGTTATGTTGAGAGTACTAATACTCTATTGGTTACCAGTGCAATTTTCTACCGTAGTACTGAGTCATATCGTTTTAGAAGTATAGTATGACTGCAACAGGAAATAAGATAGACATGAGTTTGAGAGTCAGAATGTGTCAAGATTCTCTATCATGCTGACTGAAAACTGTGGAAACACAGTAAACAGCTGTAGCTTTGGTACCTATTTTTGTTGAGAGTACTAATACTCTCTTTGTTACCAGGGTATTTTTCAACAATGGTATTGTGTTATATCGTTCTATAAGTATAGTATGACTGCGACAAGAAACAAAGCAGCCAAGACAAGAATTTTAAGAGTTAGAATGTGTCAAGATTCTCTATCATGCTGAATGAAAACTGTTGAAACACAGTGAACAGCTGTAGCTTTGGAACCTACTTATGATGAGAGTACTAATACTCTATTGGTTACCAGTGTATATTTGTACCATGGTATTGAGTTATTTAGTTTTATAACTATAGTATGACTGCGACAGGAAATAACGCAGCCATGAATTTCAGAGCCAGAATGTGTCAAGATTCTCTATCATGCTGACTGAAAACTGTTGAAACACAGTAAACAGCTGTAGCTTTGGTACCTATTTTTGTTGAGAGTACTAATATTCTCTTCGTTACCAGGTTATTTTTCAACAATGGTATTGTGTTATATCGTTTTATAAGTATAGTATGACTGCGACAAGAAATAAGGCAGCTAAGACAAGAATTTTAGAGTTAAAATGTGTCAAGATTCTCTATCATGCTGACTGAAAACTGTTGAAACACAGTGAACAGCTGTAGCTTTGTACCTACTTTTGTTTAGCGTACTAATACTCTATTGGCTACCAGTGTATTTTTGTACCATGGCATTGAGCTATTTTGTTTTACAACTATAGCATGACTGCGACAGGAAATAAGGCAGCCATAAATATGAGATTCAGACTGTGTCAAGACTCTCTATCATGCTGACTGAGAACTGTTAAAACACAGTGAACAGCTGTAGCTTTGGTACCTATTTTTGTTGAGAGTACTAATACTCTATTGGTTACAAGTGCATTGTTCTACCGTGCTATTGAGATATATCGATTTATAAGTATAGCATGACTGCGACAGGAAATAACGCAGCCATGAGTTTGAGAGTCAGAAAATATTTCAAGATTCTCTATCATGCTGACTGAAAACTGTTGAAACACAGTACACAGCTGTAGCTTTGGTAACTACTTATGTTGAGAGTACTAATACTCTATTGGTTACCAGTGTATTGTTCTACCATGGTATTGAGATATATCGATTTATACGTACAGTATGTCTGCGACAAGAAATAAGGCAGCCATGAGTTTGAGAGTCAGAATGTGTCAAGATTCAATCTATCATGCTGACTGAAAACTGTTGAAACACAGTAAACAGCTGTAGCTTTGGTACCTATTTTCGTTGAGAGTACTAATACTCTACTGGTTATCAGTGTATTTTTCTAGTGTGGTATCGAGTTATATCGTTTTATAAGTATAGTATGACTGCGACAGGAAATATGGCAGCCATGAGTTTGAGAGTCAGAATGTGTGAAGATTCTCTATCATGCTGACTGAAAACTGTTGAAACACAGTAAACAGCTGTAGCTTTGGTACCTATTTTTGTTGAGAGTAGTAATACTCTCTTCATTACCAGGATATTTTTCAACAATGGTATTGTGTTATATCATTCTATAAGTATAGTATGACTGCGACAAGAAATAAAGCAGCCAAGACAAGAATGTTAAGAGTTAGAATGTGTCAAGATTCGCTATCATGCTGACTGAAAACTGTTGAAACACAGTAAACAGCTTTACCTTTGGTACCTATTTTGTTTAGAGTACTAATACTCTATTCGTTACCAGGGAATTTTTCAAGAATGCTATCGTCTTATATCATTTTACAAGTATAGTATGACTGCAACAGGAAATAAGGCAGTCATGAGTTTGAGAGTCAGAAAGTGTCAAGATTCTCTATCATGCTGACTGAAAACTGTTGACACACAGTCAACAGCTGTAGCTTTGGCACCTAGTTATGTTGAGAGTACTATTACTCTATCGGTTACCAGTGTATTTTTGTGCCATGGTATTGAGTTATATCGTTTTATAAGTATAGTATGAATGTGACAGGAAATAAGGAAGCGATGAGTTTGAGAGTCAGAATATGTCAACATTCTCTATCATGCTGACTGAAAACTGTACAAACACAGTAAAGAGCTGTATCTTTGGTACCTATTTTTGTTGAGAGTACTAATACTCTCTTCGTTACCAGGGTATTTTTCTACCGTAGTATTGAGTTATATCGTTTCATAAGTATACTATGACTGCGACAGAAAATAAGGCAACCATGAATTTCAGAGTCAAAATGTGTCAAGATTCTCGATCATGCTGAAAACTTTTGAAACACAGTGAACAGCTGTAGCTTTGGTACCTAGTTATGTTGAGAATACTAATACTCTATTGGTTACCAGTGTATTTTTGTGCCATGGTATTGAGTTATATAGTGTTATAAGTATAGTATGACTGCAAAAGGAAATAAGGCAGCCATGAGTTTGAGAGTCAGAATGTGTCAAGATTCTCTATCATGCTGACTGAAAACAGTTGAAACACAGTAAACAGCTGTAGCTTTGGTACCTATTTTTGTTGAGAGTACTAATATTCTCTTCATTACCAGGGTATTTTTCAACAATGGTATTGTGTTATATCATTTTATAAGTATAGTATGACTGCAACAAGAAATAAGGCAGCCAAGACAAGAATTTTAAGAGTTAGAATGTGTCAAGATTCTCTATCATGCTGACTGAAAACTGTTGAAACACAGTGAACAGCTGTAGCTTTGGAACCTACTTATGTTGAGAGTACTAATACTCTATTGGTTACCAGTGTATTTTTGTACCATGGTATTGAGCTATTTCGTTTCATAACTAGAGTATGACTGCGACAGGAAATAAGGCAGCCATAAATATGAGAGTCAGAATGTGTCAAGATTCTCTATCATGCTGACTGAGAACTGTTAAAACACAGTGAACAGCTGTAGCTTTGGTACCTATTTTTGCTGAGAGTACTAATACTCTATTGGTTACAAGTGCATTGTTCTACCGTGCTATTCAGATATATCGATTTATAAGTATAGTATGACTGCGACAGGAAATAAGGCAGCCATGAGTTTGAGAGTCAGATTGTGTCAAGATTCTCAACCATATTGACTGAAAACTGTTGAAACACAGTACACAGCTGTAGCTTTGGTAACTACTTATGTTGAGAGTACTAATACTCTATTGGTTACCAGTGTATTGTTCTACCATGGTATTGAGATATATCGATTTATAAGTACAGTATGTCTGCGACAAGAAATAAGGCAGCCATGAGTTTGAGAGTCAGAATGTGTCAAGATTCTCTATCATGCTGACTGAAAACTGTTGAAACACAGTAAACAGCTGTAGCTTTGGTACCTATTTTCGTTGAGAGTACTAATACTCTATTGGTTATCAGTGTATTTTTCTAGTGTGGTATCGAGTTATATCGTTTTATAAGTATAGTATGACTACGACAGGAAATATGGCGGCCATGAGTTTGAGAGTCAGAATGTGTAAAGATTCTCTATCATGCTGACTGAAAACTGTTGAAACACAGTAAACAGCTGTAGCTTTGGTACCTATTTTTGTTGAGAGTACTAATATTCTCTTCATTACCAGGGTATTTTTCAACAATGGTATTGTGTTATATCATTTTATAAGTATAGTATGACTGCAACAAGAAATAAGGCAGCCAAGACAAGAATTTTAAGAGTTAGAATGTGTCAAGATTCTCTATCATGCTGACTGAAAACTGTTGAAACACAGTGAACAGCTGTAGCTTTGGAACCTACTTATGTTGAGAGTACTAATACTCTATTGGTTACCAGTGTATTTTTGTACCATGATATTGAGCTATTTCGTTTCATAACTAGAGTACGACTGCGACAGGAAATAAGGCACACTGTGTCAAGATTCTCTATCATGCTGACTGAGAACTGTTAAAACACAGTGAACAGCTGTAGCTTTGGTACCTATTTTTGCTGGGAGTACTAATACTCTATTGCTTACAAGTGCATTGTTCTAACGTGCTATTCAGATATATCGATTTATAAGTATAGTATGACTGCGACAGGAAATAAGGCAGCCATGAGTTTGAGAGTCAGAATGTGTCAAGATTCTCTATCATGCTGACTGAAAACTGTTGAAACACAGTGAACAGCTGTAGCTTTGGTACCTAGTTATGTTGAGAGTACTAATACTCTATTGGTTACCAGTGCAATTTTCTACCGTAGTACTGAGTTATATCGTTTTAGAAGTATAGTATGACTGCAACAGAAAATAAGGCAGCCATGAATTTCAGAGTCAGAATGGGTCAAGATTCTCTATCATGCTGACTGAAAACTGTTGAAACACAGTAAACAGCTGTAGCTTTGGTACCTAGTTATGATGAGAGTACTAATACTCTATTGGTTACCAGTGCAATTTTCTACCGTAGTACTGAGTTATATCGTATTAGAAGTATAGTATGACTGCAACAGGAAATAAGATAGACATGAGTTTGAGAGTCAGAATGTGTCAAGATTCTCTATCATGCTGACTGAAAACTGTGGAAACACAGTAAACAGCTGTAGCTTTGGTACCTATTTTTGTTGAGAGTACTAATACTCTCTTTGTTACCAGGGTATTTTTCAACAATGGTATTGTGTTATATCGTTCTATAAGTATAGTATGACTGCGACAAGAAACAAAGCAGCCAAGACAAGAATTTTAAGAGTTAGAATGTGTCAAGATTCTCTATCATGCTGAATGAAAACTGTTGAAACACAGTGAACAGCTGTAGCTTTGGAACCTACTTATGATGAGAGTACTAATACTCTATTGGTTACCAGTGTATATTTGTACCATGGTATTGAGTTATTTAGTTTTATAACTATAGTATGACTGCGACAGGAAATAACGCAGCCATGAATTTCAGAGCCAGAATGTGTCAAGATTCTCTATCATGCTGACTGAAAACTGTTGAAACACAGTAAACAGCCGTAGCTTTGGTACCTATTTTTGTCGAGAGTACTAATATTCTCTTCGTTACCAGGGTATTTTTCAACAATGGTATTGTGTTATATCGTTTTATAAGTATAGTATGACTGCGACAAGAAATAAGGCAGCTAAGACAAGAATTTTAGAGTTAAAATGTGTCAAGATTCTCTATCATGCTGACTGAAAACTGTTGAAACACAGTGAACAGCTGTAGCTTTGTACCTACTTTTGTTTAGCGTACTAATACTCTATTGGCTACCAGTGTATTTTTGTACCATGGCATTGAGCTATTTTGTTTTACAACTATAGCATGACTGCGACAGGAAATAAGGCAGCCATAAATATGAGATTCAGACTGTGTCAAGACTCTCTATCATGCTGACTGAGAACTGTTAAAACACAGTGAACAGCTGTAGCTTTGGTACCTATTTTTGTTGAGAGTACTAATACTCTATTGGTTACAAGTGCATTGTTCTACCGTGCTATTCAGATATATCGATTTATAAGTATAGCATGACTGCGACAGGAAATAACGCAGCCATGAGTTTGAGAGTCAGAAAATATTTCAAGATTCTCTATCATGCTGACTGAAAACTGTTGAAACACAGTACACAGCTGTAGCTTTGGTAACTACTTATGTTGAGAGTACTAATACTCTATTGGTTACCAGTGTATTGTTCTACCATGGTATTGAGATATATCGATTTATACGTATAGTATGTCTGCGACAAGAAATAAGGCAGCCATGAGTTTGAGAGTCAGAATGTGTCAAGATTCAATCTATCATGCTGACTGAAAACTGTTGAAACACAGTAAACAGCTGTAGCTTTGGTACCTATTTTCGTTGAGAGAACTAATACTCTACTGGTTATCAGTGTATTTTTCTAGTGTGTTATCGAGTTATATCGTTTTATAAGTATAGTATGACTGCGACAGGAAATATGGCAGCCATGAGTTTGAGAGTCAGAATGTGTGAAGATTCTCTATCATGCTGACTGAAAACTGTTGAAACACAGTAAACAGCTGTAGCTTTGGTACCTATTTTTGTTGAGAGTAGTAATACTCTCTTCATTACCAGAATATTTTTCAACAATGGTATTGTGTTATATCGTTCTATAAGTATAGTATGACTGCGACAAGAAATAAAGCAGCCAAGACAAGAATGTTAAGAGTTAGAATGTGTCAAGATTCTCTATCATGCTGACTGAAAACTGTTGAAACACAGTAAACAGCTTTACCTTTGGTACCTATTTTGTTTAGAGTACTAATACTCTATTCGTTACCAGGGAATTTTTCAAGAATGCTATCGTCTTATATCATTTTACAAGTATAGTATGACTGCAACAGGAAATAAGGCAGTCATGAGTTTGAGAGTCAGAAAGTGTCAAGATTCTCTATCATGCTGACTGAAAACTGTTGACACACAGTCAACAGCTGTAGCTTTGGCACCTAGTTATGTTGAGAGTACTATTACTCTATCGGTTACCAGTGTATTTTTGTGCCATGGTATTGAGTTATATCGTTTTATAAGTATAGTATGAATGTGACAGGAAATAAGGAAGCGATGAGTTTGAGAGTCAGAATATGTCAACATTCTCTATCATGCTGACTGAAAACTGTAGAAACACAGTAAACAGCTGTATCTTTGGTACCTATTTTTGTTGAGAGTACTAATACTCTCTTCGTTACCAGGGTATTTTTCTACCGTAGTATTGAGTTATATCGTTTCATAAGTATACTATGACTGCGAGAGAAAATAAGGCAACCATGAATTTCAGAGTCAAAATGTGTCAAGATTCTCGATCATGCTGAAAACTTTTGAAACACAGTGAACAGCTGTAGCTTTGGTACCTAGTTATGTTGAGAATACTAATACTCTATTGGTTACCAGTGTATTTTTGTGCCATGGTATTGAGTTATATAGTGTTATAAGTATAGTATGACTGCAAAAGGAAATAAGGCAGCCATGAGTTTGAGAGTCAGAATGTGTCAAGATTCTCTATCATGCTGACTGAAAACAGTTGAAACACAGTAAACAGCTGTAGCTTTGGTACCTATTTTTGTTGAGAGTACTAATATTCTCTTCATTACCAGGGTATTTTTCAACAATGGTATTGTGTTATATCATTTTATAAGTATAGTATGACTGCAACAAGAAATAAGGCAGCCAAGACAAGAATTTTAAGAGTTAGAATGTGTCAAGATTCTCTATCATGCTGACTGAAAACTGTTGAAACACAGTGAACAGCTGTAGCTTTGGAACCTACTTATGTTGAGAGTACTAATACTCTATTGGTTACCAGTGTATTTTTGTACCATGGTATTGAGCTATTTCGTTTCATAACTAGAGTATGACTGCGACAGGAAATAAGGCAGCCATAAATATGAGAGTCAGAATGTGTCAAGATTCTCTATCATGCTGACTGAGAACTCTTAAAACACAGTGAACAGCTGTAGCTTTGGTACCTATTTTTGCTGAGAGTACTAATACTCTATTGGTTACAAGTGCATTGTTCTACCGTGCTATTCAGATATATCGATTTATAAGTATAGTATGACTGCGACAGGAAATAAGGCAGCCATGAGTTTGAGAGTCAGAATGTGTCAAGATTCTCAATCATATTGACTGAAAACTGTTGAAACACAGTACACAGCTGTAGCTTTGGTAACTACTTATGTTGAGAGTACTAATACTCTATTGGTTACCAGTGTATTGTTCTACCATGGTATTGAGATATATCGATTTATAAGTACAGTATGTCTGCGACAAGAAATAAGGCAGCCATGAGTTTGAGAGTCAGAATGTGTCAAGATTCTCTATCATGCTGATTGAAAACTGTTGAAACACAGTAAACAGCTGTAGCTTTGGAACCTATTTTCGTTGAGAGTACTAATACTCTATTGGTTATCAGTGTATTTTTCTAGTGTGGTATCGAGTTATATCGTTTTATAAGTATAGTATGACTACGACAGGAAATATGGCGGCCATGAGTTTGAGAGTCAGAATGTGTAAAGATTCTCTATCATGCTGACTGAAAACTGTTGAAACACAGTAAACAGCTGTAGCTTTGGTACCTATTTTTGTTGAGAGTACTAATATTCTCTTCATTACCAGGGTATTTTTCAACAATGGTATTGTGTTATATCATTTTATAAGTATAGTATGACTGCAACAAGAAATAAGGCAGCCAAGACAAGAATTTTAAGAGTTAGAATGTGTCAAGATTCTCTATCATGCTGACTGAAAACTGTTGAAACACAGTGAACAGCTGTAGCTTTGGAACCTACTTATGTTGAGAGTACTAATACTCTATTGGTTACCAGTGTATTTTTGTACCATGGTATTGAGCTATTTCGTTTCATAACTAGAGTATGACTGCGACAGGAAATAAGGCACACTGTGTCAAGATTCTCTATCATGCTGACTGAGAACTGTTAAAACACAGTAAACAGCTGCAGCTTTTGTACCTATTTTAGTTGACAGTACAGATACTCTATTGGTTACCAGTGTATTTTTCTACCATGGTATTGAGTTATATCGTTTTATAAGTATAGTATGACTGCAACAGGAAATAAAGCAGCCATGAGTCTGAGAGTCAGAATGTGTCAAGATTCTCTATCATGCTGAATGAAAACTGTGGAAACACAGTGAACAGCTGTAGCTTTGGGACCTAATATATGTTGACAGTACTAATACTCTATTGGTTACCAGTGTATTTTTCTACTGTAGTACTGAGTTATATAGTTTTATAAGAAAAGTATGACTGCGACAAGAAATAAGGCAGCCATGAATTTCAGAGTCAGAATGTGCCAAGATTCTCTATCATGCTGAGTGAAAACTCTTGAAACACAGTGAACAGCTGTAGCTTTGCAACCTAGTTATGTTGAGAGTACTAATACTCTAATGGTTACTAGTGTATTTTTCTACTGTAGTACTGAGTTATATAGTTTTATAAGAAAAGTATGACTGCGACAGGAAATAAGGCAGCCATGAATTTCAGAGTCAGAATGTGTCAAGATTCTCTATCATACTGACTGAAAACTGTTGGAACACAGTAAACAGCTGTAACTTTTGTACCTATTTTAGTTGAGAGTACTAATACTCTATTGGTTACCAGTGTAGTTTTCTACTGTGGTATTGTGTTATATCGTTTTATAAGTATAGTATGACTGCGACAGGAAATAAGGCAGCCATGAGTATGAGAGTCAGAATGTGTCAAGATTCTCTATCATGTTGACTGAAAACTGTTGAAACACAGTAAACAGCTGGAGCTTTGGTACCTATTTTTGTTGAGAGTACTAATACTCTATTCGTTACCAGGGTATTTTTCAACAATGCTATTGTGTTATATCGTTCTACAAGTACAGTATGACTGCGAGAAGAAATAAAGCAGCCAAGACAAGAATTTTAAGAATTAGAATGTGTCAAGATTCTCTATCATGCTGACTGAAAACTGTTGAAACACAGTGAACAGCTGTAGCTTTAGAACCTACTTATGTTGAGAGTACTAATACTCTATTGGTTACCAGTGTATATTTGTACCATGGAATTGAGTAATTTTGTTTTATAACTATAGTATGACTGCAAAAAGAAATAAGGCAGCCATGAATTTCAGAGCCAGAATGTGTCAAGATTCTCTATCATGCTGACTGAAAACTGTTGAAGCACAGTGAACAGCTGTAGCATTGGTACCTATTTTTGTTGAGAGTACTAATACTCTATTGGTTACCAGTGTATTTTTGTACCATGGTATTGAGCTATTTCGTTTCATAACTATAGTATGACTGTGAAAGGAAATAAGGCAGCCATGAGTTTGAGAGTCAGAATGTGTCAAGGTTCTCTATCGTGCTGACTGAAAACTGTTGAAACACAGTGAACAGCTGTAGCTTTGGTACCTAGTTATGGTGAGAGTACTAATACTCTATTGGTTACCAGTGTATTTTTGTGCCATGGTAGTGAGTTATATCATTTTATAAGTATAGTATGATTGCGACAGGAAATACGGCAGCCATGAGTTTGAGAGTTAGAATGTGTCAAGATTCTCTATCATGCTGACTGAAAACTGTTGAAACACGGTAAACAGCTGTAGCTTTGGTACCTATTTTTGTTGAGAGTAGAAATACTCTATTGGTTACCAGTGTAATTTTCTACCGTAGTACTGAGTTATATCGTTTAATAAATATAGAATGACTGTGACAGAAAATAAGGCAGCCATGAATTTCAGAGTCAGAATGTGTCAAGATTCTCTATCATGCTGACTGAAAACTGTTGAAACACAATGAACAGCTGCAGCTTTGGTACCTAGTATTGTTGAGAGTACTAATACTCTATTGGTTACCAGTGTATTTTTGTGCCATGGTATTGAGTTATATCGTTTTATAAGTATAGTATGACTGCGACAGGAAATAAGGCAGCCATGAGTTTGAGAGTCAGAATGTGTCAAGATTCTCTATCATGCTGATTGAAAACTGTTGAAACACAGTAAACAGCTGTAGCTTTGGTACCAATTTTTGTTGAGAGTACTAATACTCTCTTCGTTACCAGGGTATTTTTCAGCAATGGTATTGCGTTATATCATTTTATAAGTATAGTATGACTGCGACACGAAATAAGGCAGCCAAGACAAGAATTATAGAGTTAGAATGTGCCAAGATTCTCTATCATGCTGACTGAAAACTGTTGAAACACAGTGAACAGCTGCAGCTTTGGTACATAGTTATGTTGAGAGTACTAATACTCTCTTCGTTACCAGGGTATTTTTGTCACATGGTATTGAGTTATATCGTCTTATAAGTATAGTATGACTGCGACAGGAAAGAAGGCAGCCATGAGTTTGAGAGTCAAAATGTGTCAAGATTCTCTATCATGCTGACTGAAAACTGTTGAAACACAGTGAATAGCTGTAGCTTTGGTACCTAGTTATGTTGAGAGTACTAATAGCTTGGTTACCAGTGTATTTTTGTGCGATGGTAGTCAGTTATATCGTTTTATAAGTATAGTATGACTGCGACACGAAATAAGGCAGCCATGAGTTTGAGAGTCAGAATGTGTCAAGATTCTCTATCATGCTGACTGAAAATTGTTGATACACAGCGAAGAGCTGTAGCTTTGGTACATACTTATGTTGAGAGTACTAATACTCTATTGGTTACCAGTGTATTTTTGTACCATGGTATTGAGATATTTCGTTTTATAACTATAGTATGACGGCTACAGGAAATAAGGCAGCCATGAATTTCAGAGTCAGAATGTGTCAAGGTTCTCTATCGTGCAGACTGAAAACTGTTGAAACACAGTGAACAGCTGTAGCATTGGTACCTAGTTATGGTGAGAGTACTAATACTCTATTGGTTACCAGTGTATTTTTGTGCCATGGTAGTGAGTTATATCATTTTATAAGTATAGTATGATTGCGACAGGAAATACGGCAGCCACGAGTTTGAGAGTTAGAATGTGTCAGGATTCTCTATCATGCTGACTGAAAACTGTTGAAACACGGTAAAAAGCTGTAGCTTTGGTACCTATTTTTGTTGAGAGTAGTAATACTCTATTGGTTACCAGTGCAATTTTCTACCGTAGTACTGAGTTATATCGTTTAATAAATATAGAATGACTGTGACAGAAAATAAGGCAGCCATGAATTTCAGAGTCAGAATGTGTCAAGATTCTCTATCATGCTGACTGAAAACTGTTGAAACACAATGAACAGCTGTAGCTTTGGTACCTAGTAATGTTGAGAGTACTAATACTCTATTGGTTACCAGTGTATTTTTGTGCCATGGTATTGAGTTATATCGTTTTATAAGTATAGTATGACTGCGACAGGAAATAAGGCAGCCATGAGTTTGAGAGTCAGAATGTGTCAAGATTCTCTATCATGCTGACTGAAAACTGTTGAAACACAGTAAACAGCTGCAGCTTTGGTACATAGTTATGTTGAGAGTACTAATACTCTCTTCGTTACCAGGGTATTTTTCTCACATGGTATTGAGTTATATCGTTTTATAAGTATAGTATGACTGCGACAGGAAAGAAGGCAGCCATGAGTTTAAGAGTCAAAATGTGTCAAGATTCTCTGTCATGCTGACTGAAAACTGTTGAAACACAGTGAATAGCTGTAGCTTTGGTACCTAGTTATGTTGAGAGTACTAATAGCTTGGTTACCAGTGTATTTTCGTGCGATGGTAGTCAGTTATATCGTTTTATAAGTATAGTATGACTGCGACAGGAAATAAGGCAGCCATGCGTTTGAGAGTCAGAATGTGTCAAGATTCTCTATCATGCTGACTGAACACTGTTGACGCACAGTAAACAGCTGTACCTTTGGTACCTGTTTTTGTTGAGAGTACTAATACTCTATTGGTAACCAGTGTATTTTTCTACCGTAGTACTGAGTTATATCATTTCATAAGTATAGTATCACTGCGACAGAAAATAAGGCAGCCATGAATTTCAGAGTCAGAAAGTGTCAAGATTCTCAATCATGCTGACTGAAAACTGTTGAAACACAATGAACAGCTGTAGCTTTGGTACCTACTTTTGTTGAGTGTACTAATACTCTATTGGTTACCAGTGTATTTTTGTACCATGGTATTGAGCTATTTCGTTTCATAACTATAGTATGACTGTGAAAGGAAATAAGGCAGCCATGAGTTTGAGAGTCAGAATGTGTCAAGGTTCTCTATCGTGCTGACTGAAAACTGTTGAAACACAGTGAACAGCTGTAGCTTTGGTACCTAGTTATGGTGAGAGTACTAATACTCTATTGGTTACCAGTGTATTTTTGTGCCATGGTAGTGAGTTATATCATTTTATAAGTATAGTATGATTGCGACAGGAAATACGGCAGCCATGAGTTTGAGAGTTAGAATGTGTCAGGATTCTCTATCATGCTGACTGAAAACTGTTGAAACACGGTAAAAAGCTGTAGCTTTGGTACCTATTTTTGTTGAGAGTAGTAATACTCTATTGGTTACCAGTGCAATTTTCTACCGTAGTACTGAGTTATATCGTTTAATAAATATAGAATGACTGTGACAGAAAATAAGGCAGCCATGAATTTCAGAGTCAGAATGTGTCAAGATTCTCTATCATGCTGACTGAAAACTGTTGAAACACAATGAACAGCTGCAGCTTTGGTACCTAGTATTGTTGAGAGTACTAATACTCTATTGGTTACCAGTGTATTTTTGTGCCATGGTATTGAGTTATATCGTTTTATAAGTATAGTATGACTGCGACAGGAAATAAGGCAGCCATGAGTTTGAGAGTCAGAATGTGTCAAGATTCTCTATCATGCTGATTGAAAACTGTTGAAACACAGTAAACAGCTGTAGCTTTGGTACCAATTTTTGTTGAGAGTACTAATACTCTCTTCGTTACCAGGGTATTTTTCAGCAATGGTATTGCGTTATATCATTTTATAAGTATAGTATGACTGCGACACGAAATAAGGCAGCCAAGACAAGAATTTTAGAGTTAGAATGTGCCAAGATTCTCTATCATGCTGACTGAAAACTGTTGAAACACAGTGAACAGCTGCAGCTTTGGTACATAGTTATGTTGAGAGTACTAATACTCTCTTCGTTACCAGGGTATTTTTGTCACATGGTATTGAGTTATATCGTTTTATAAGTATAGTATGACTGCGACAGGAAAGAAGGCAGCCATGAGTTTGAGAGTCAAAATGTGTCAAGATTCTCTATCATGCTGACTGAAAACTGTTGAAACACAGTGAATAGCTGTAGCTTTGGTACCTAGTTATGTTGAGAGTACTAATAGCTTGGTTACCAGTGTATTTTTGTGCGATGGTAGTCAGTTA
Source organism: Pictodentalium vernedei (assembly GCA_031216915.1). NCBI lineage: Eukaryota > Metazoa > Mollusca > Scaphopoda > Dentaliida > Dentaliidae > Pictodentalium > Pictodentalium vernedei. The sequence goes on along the minus strand of CM062296.1, from coordinate 458,959,329 downwards.
TATCGTTTTATAAGTATAGTATGACTGCGACACGAAATAAGGCAGCCATGAGTTTGAGAGTCAGAATGTGTCAAGATTCTCTATCATGCTGACTGAAAATTGTTGATACACAGCGAAGAGCTGTAGCTTTGGTACATACTTATGTTGAGAGTACTAATACTCTATTGGTTACCAGTGTATTTTTGTACCATGGTATTGAGATATTTCGTTTTATAACTATAGTATGACGGCTACAGGAAATAAGGCAGCCATGAATTTCAGAGTCAGAATGTGTCAAGGTTCTCTATCGTGCAGACTGAAAACTGTTGAAACACAGTGAACAGCTGTAGCTTTGGTACCTAGTTATGGTGAGAGTACTAATACTCTATTGGTTACCAGTGTATTTTTGTGCCATGGTAGTGAGTTATATCATTTTATAAGTATAGTATGATTGCGACAGGAAATACGGCAGCCATGAGTTTGAGAGTTAGAATGTGTCAGGATTCTCTATCATGCTGACTGAAAACTGTTGAAACACGGTAAAAAGCTGTAGCTTTGGTACCTATTTTTGTTGTGAGTAGTAATACTCTATTGGTTACCAGTGCAATTTTCTACCGTAGTACTGAGTTATATCGTTTAATAAATATAGAATGACTGTGACAGAAAATAAGGCAGCCATGAATTTCAGAGTCAGAATGTGTCAAGATTCTCTATCATGCTGACTGAAAACTGTTGAAACACAATGAACAGCTGCAGCTTTGGTACCTAGTAATGTTGAGAGTACTAATACTCTATTGGTTACCAGTGTATTTTTGTGCCATGGTATTGAGTTATATCGTTTTATAAGTATAGTATGACTGCGACAGGAAATAAGGCAGCCAAGACAAGAATTTTAGAGTTAGAATGTGCCAAGATTCTCTATCATGCTGACTGAAAACTGTTGAAGCACAGTGAACAGCTGCAGCTTTGGTACATAGTTATGTTGAGAGTACTAATACTCTCTTCGTTACCAGGGTATTTTTGTCACATGGTATTGAGCTATATCGTTTTATAAGTATAGTATGACTGCGACAGGAAAGAAGGCAGCCATGAGTTTGAGAGTCAAAATGTGTCAAGATTCTCTATCATGCTGACTGAAAACTGTTGAAACACAGTGAATAGCTGTAGCTTTGGTACCTAGTTATGTTGAGAGTACTAATAGCTTGGTTACCAGTGTATTTTTGTGCGATGGTAGTCAGTTATATCGTTTTATAAGTATAGTATGACTGCGACATGAAATAAGGCAGCCATGAGTTTGAGAGTCAGAATGTGTCAAGATTCTCTATCATGCTGACTGAAAATTGTTGATACACAGCGAAGAGCTGTAGCTTTGGTACATACTTATGTTGAGAGTACTAATACTCTATTGGTTACCAGTGTATTTTTGTACCATGGTATTGAGATATTTCGTTTTATGACTATAGTATGACGGCGACAGGAAATCAGGCAGCCATGAATTTCAGAGTCAGAATGTGTCAAGGTTCTCTATCGTGCAGACTGAAAACTGTTGAAACACAGTGAACAGCTGTAGCTTTGGTACCTAGTTATGGTGAGAGTACTAATACTCTATTGGTTACCAGTGTATTTTTGTGCCATGGTAGTGAGTTATATCATTTTATAAGTATAGTATGATTGCGACAGGAAATATGGCAGCCATGAGTTTGAGAGTTAGAATGTGTCAGGATTCTCTATCATGCTGACTGAAAACTGTTGAAACACGGTAAAAAGCTGTAGCTTTGGTACCTATTTTTGTTGAGAGTAGTAATACTCTATTGGTTACCAGTGCAATTTTCTACCGTAGTACTGAGTTATATCGTTTAATAAATATAGAATGACTGTGACAGAAAATAAGGCAGCCATGAATTTCAGAGTCAGAATGTGTCAAGATTCTCTATCATGCTGACTGAAAACTGTTGAAACACAATGAACAGCTGTAGCTTTGGTACCTAGTAATGTTGAGAGTACTAATACTCTATTGGTTACCAGTGTATTTTTGTGCCATGGTATTGAGTTATATCGTTTTATAAGTATAGTATGACTGCGACAGGAAATAAGGCAGCCATGAGTTTGAGAGTCAGAATGTGTCAAGATTCTCTATCATGCTGACTGAAAACTGTTGAAACACAGTAAACAGCTGCAGCTTTGGTACATAGTTATGTTGAGAGTACTAATACTCTCTTCGTTACCAGGGTATTTTTCTCACATGGTATTGAGTTATATCGTTTTATAAGTATAGTATGACTGCGACAGGAAAGAAGGCAGCCATGAGTTTAAGAGTCAAAATGTGTCAAGATTCTCTGTCATGCTGACTGAAAACTGTTGAAACACAGTGAATAGCTGTAGCTTTGGTACCTAGTTATGTTGAGAGTACTAATAGCTTGGTTACCAGTGTATTTTCGTGCGATGGTAGTCAGTTATATCGTTTTATAAGTATAGTATGACTGCGACAGGAAATAAGGCAGCCATGCGTTTGAGAGTCAGAATGTGTCAAGATTCTCTTATCATGCTGACTGAACACTGTTGACGCACAGTAAACAGCTGTACCTTTGGTACCTGTTTTTGTTGAGAGTACTAATACTCTATTGGTAACCAGTGTATTTTTCTACCGTAGTACTGAGTTATATCATTTCATAAGTATAGTATCACTGCGACAGAAAATAAGGCAGCCATGAATTTCAGAGTCAGAAAGTGTCAAGATTCTCAATCATGCTGACTGAAAACTGTTGAAACACAATGAACAGCTGTAGCTTTGGTACCTACTTTTGTTGAGTGTACTAATACTCTATTGGTTACCAGTGTATTTTTGTACCATGGTATTGAGCTATTTCGTTTCATAACTATAGTATGACTGTGAAAGGAAATAAGGCAGCCATGAGTTTGAGAGTCAGAATGTGTCAAGGTTCTCTATCGTGCTGACTGAAAACTGTTGAAACACAGTGAACAGCTGTAGCTTTGGTACCTAGTTATGGTGAGAGTACTAATACTCTATTGGTTACCAGTGTATTTTTGTGCCATGGTATTGAGTTATATCGTTTTATAAGTATAGTATGACTGCGACAGGAAATAAGGCAGCCAAGACAAGAATTTTAGAGTTAGAATGTGCCAAGATTCTCTATCATGCTGACTGAAAACTGTTGAACCACAGTGAACAGCTGCAGCTTTGGTACATAGTTATGTTGAGAGTACTAATACTCTCTTCGTTACCAGGGTATTTTTGTCACATGGTATTGAGCTATATCGTTTTATAAGTATAGTATGACTGCGACAGGAAAGAAGGCAGCCATGAGTTTGAGAGTCAAAATGTGTCAAGATTCTCTATCATGCTGACTGAAAACTGTTGAAACACAGTGAATAGCTGTAGCTTTGGTACCTAGTTATGTTGAGAGTACTAATAGCTTGGTTACCAGTGTATTTTTGTGCGATGGTAGTCAGTTATATCGTTTTATAAGTATAGTATGACTGCGACATGAAATAAGGCAGCCATGAGTTTGAGAGTCAGAATGTGTCAAGATTCTCTATCATGCTGACTGAAAATTGTTGATACACAGCGAAGAGCTGTAGCTTTGGTACATACTTATGTTGAGAGTACTAATACTCTATTGGTTACCAGTGTATTTTTGTACCATGGTATTGAGATATTTCGTTTTATGACTATAGTATGACGGCGACAGGAAATCAGGCAGCCATGAATTTCAGAGTCAGAATGTGTCAAAGTTCTCTATCGTGCAGACTGAAAACTGTTGAAACACAGTGAACAGCTGTAGCTTTGGTACCTAGTTATGGTGAGAGTACTAATACTCTATTGGTTACCAGTGTATTTTTGTGCCATGGTAGTGAGTTATATCATTTTATAAGTATAGTATGATTGCGACAGGAAATATGGCAGCCATGAGTTTGAGAGTTAGAATGTGTCAGGATTCTCTATCATGCTGACTGAAAACTGTTGAAACACGGTAAAAAGCTGTAGCTTTGGTACCTATTTTTGTTGAGAGTAGTAATACTCTATTGGTTACCAGTGCAATTTTCTACCGTAGTACTGAGTTATATCGTTTAATAAATATAGAATGACTGTGACAGAAAATAAGGCAGCCATGAATTTCAGAGTCAGAATGTGTCAAGATTCTCTATCATGCTGACTGAAAACTGTTGAAACACAATGAACAGCTGTAGCTTTGGTACCTAGTAATGTTGAGAGTACTAATACTCTATTGGTTACCAGTGTATTTTTGTGCCATGGTATTGAGTTATATCGTTTTATAAGTATAGTATGACTGCGACAGGAAATAAGGCAGCCATGAGTTTGAGAGTCAGAATGTGTCAAGATTCTCTATCATGCTGACTGAAAACTGTTGAAACACAGTAAACAGCTGCAGCTTTGGTACATAGTTATGTTGAGAGTACTAATACTCTCTTCGTTACCAGGGTATTTTTCTCACATGGTATTGAGTTATATCGTTTTATAAGTATAGTATGACTGCGACAGGAAAGAAGGCAGCCATGAGTTTAAGAGTCAAAATGTGTCAAGATTCTCTGTCATGCTGACTGAAAACTGTTGAAACACAGTGAATAGCTGTAGCTTTGGTACCTAGTTATGTTGAGAGTACTAATAGCTTGGTTACCAGTGTATTTTCGTGCGATGGTAGTCAGTTATATCGTTTTATAAGTATAGTATGACTGCGACAGGAAATAAGGCAGCCATGCGTTTGAGAGTCAGAATGTGTCAAGATTCTCTATCATGCTGACTGAACACTGTTGACGCACAGTAAACAGCTGTACCTTTGGTACCTGTTTTTGTTGAGAGTACTAATACTCTATTGGTAACCAGTGTATTTTTCTACCGTAGTACTGAGTTATATCATTTCATAAGTATAGTATCACTGCGACAGAAAATAAGGCAGCCATGAATTTCAGAGTCAGAAAGTGTCAAGATTCTCAATCATGCTGACTGAAAACTGTTGAAACACAATGAACAGCTGTAGCTTTGGTACCTACTTTTGTTGAGTGTACTAATACTCTATTGGTTACCAGTGTATTTTTGTACCATGGTATTGAGCTATTTCGTTTCATAACTATAGTATGACTGTGAAAGGAAATAAGGCAGCCATGAGTTTGAGAGTCAGAATGTGTCAAGGTTCTCTATCGTGCTGACTGAAAACTGTTGAAACACAGTGAACAGCTGTAGCTTTGGTACCTAGTTATGGTGAGAGTACTAATACTCTATTGGTTACCAGTGTATTTTTGTGCCATGGTAGTGAGTTATATCATTTTATAAGTATAGTATGATTGCGACAGGAAATACGGCAGCCATGAGTTTGAGAGTTAGAATGTGTCAGGATTCTCTATCATGCTGACTGAAAACTGTTGAAACACGGTAAAAAGCTGTAGCTTTGGTACCTATTTTTGTTGAGAGTAGTAATACTCTATTGGTTACCAGTGCAATTTTCTACCGTAGTACTGAGTTATATCGTTTAATAAATATAGAATGACTGTGACAGAAAATAAGGCAGCCATGAATTTCAGAGTCAGAATGTGTCAAGATTCTCTATCATGCTGACTGAAAACTGTTGAAACACAATGAACAGCTGTAGCTTTGGTACCTAGTAATGTTGAGAGTACTAATACTCTATTGGTTACCAGTGTATTTTTGTGCCATGGTATTGAGTTATATCGTTTTATAAGTATAGTATGACTGCGACAGGAAATAAGGCAGCCATGAGTTTGAGAGTCAGAATGTGTCAAGATTCTCTATCATGCTGACTGAAAACTGTTGAAACACAGTAAACAGCTGCAGCTTTGGTACATAGTTATGTTGAGAGTACTAATACTCTCTTCGTTACCAGGGTATTTTTCTCACATGGTATTGAGTTATATCGTTTTATAAGTATAGTATGACTGCGACAGGAAAGAAGGCAGCCATGAGTTTAAGAGTCAAAATGTGTCAAGATTCTCTGTCATGCTGACTGAAAACTGTTGAAACACAGTGAATAGCTGTAGCTTTGGTACCTAGTTATGTTGAGAGTACTAATAGCTTGGTTACCAGTGTATTTTCGTGCGATGGTAGTCAGTTATATCGTTTTATAAGTATAGTATGACTGCGACAGGAAATAAGGCAGCCATGCGTTTGAGAGTCAGAATGTGTCAAGATTCTCTATCATGCTGACTGAACACTGTTGACGCACAGTAAACAGCTGTACCTTTGGTACCTGTTTTTGTTGAGAGTACTAATACTCTATTGGTAACCAGTGTATTTTTCTACCGTAGTACTGAGTTATATCATTTCATAAGTATAGTATCACTGCGACAGAAAATAAGGCAGCCATGAATTTCAGAGTCAGAAAGTGTCAAGATTCTCAATCATGCTGACTGAAAACTGTTGAAACACAATGAACAGCTGTAGCTTTGGTACGTACTTTTGTTGAGTGTACTAATACTCTATTGGTTACCAGTGTATTTTTGTACCATGGTATTGAGCTATTTCGTTTCATAACTATAGTATGACTGTGAAAGGAAATAAGGCAGCCATGAGTTTGAGAGTCAGAATGTGTCAAGGTTCTCTATCGTGCCGACTGAAAACTGTTGAAACACAGTGAACAGCTGTAGCTTTGGTACCTAGTTATGGTGAGAGTACTAATACTCTATTGGTTACCAGTGTATTTTTGTGCCATGGTAGTGAGTTATATCATTTTATAAGTATAGTATGATTGCGACAGGAAATACGGCAGCCATGAGTTTGAGAGTTAGAATGTGTCAAGATTCTCTATCATGCTGACTGAAAACTGTTGAAACACGGTAAACAGATGTAGCTTTGGTACCTATTTTTGTTGAGAGTAGAAATACTCTATTGGTTACCAGTGTAATTTTCTACCGTAGTACTGAGTTATATCGTTTAATAAATATAGAATGACTGTGACAGAAAATAAGGCAGCCATGAATTTCAGAGTCAGAATGTGTCAAGATTCTCTATCATGCTGACTGAAAACTGTTGAAACACAATGAACAGCTGCAGCTTTGGTACCTAGTAATGTTGAGAGTACTAATACTCTATTGGTTACCAGTGTATTTTTGTGCCATGGTATTGAGTTATATCGTTTTATAAGTATAGTATGACTGCGACAGGAAATAAGGCAGCCATGAGTTTGAGAGTCAGAATGTGTCAAGATTCTCTATCATGCTGATTGAAAACTGTTGAAACACAGTAAAAAGCTGTAGCTTTGGTACCAATTTTTGTTGAGAGTACTAATACTCTCTTCGTTACCAGGGTATTTTTCAGCAATGGTATTGCGTTATATCATTTTATAAGTATAGTATGACTGCGACACGAAATAAGGCAGCCAAGACAAGAATTTTAGAGTTAGAATGTGCCAAGATTCTCTATCATGCTGACTGAAAACTGTTGAAACACAGTGAACAGCTGCAGCTTTGGTACATAGTTATGTTGAGAGTACTAATACTCTCTTCGTTACCAGGGTATTTTTGTCACATGGTATTGAGTTATATCGTTTTATAAGTATAGTATGACTGCGACAGGAAAGAAGGCAGCCATGAGTTTGAGAGTCAAAATGTGTCAAGATTCTCTATCATGCTGACTGAAAACTGTTGAAACACAGTGAATAGCTGTAGCTTTGGTACCTAGTTATGTTGAGAGTACTAATAGCTTGGTTACCAGTGTATTTTTGTGCGATGGTAGTCAGTTATATCGTTTTATAAGTATAGTATGACTGCGACACGAAATAAGGCAGCCATGAGTTTGAGAGTCAGAATGTGTCAAGATTCTCTATCATGCTGACTGAAAATTGTTGATACACAGCGAAGAGCTGTAGCTTTGGTAATTACTTATGTTGAGAGTACTAATACTCTATTGGTTACCAGTGTATTTTTGTACCATGGTATTGAGATATTTCGTTTTATAACTATAGTATGACGGCGACAGGAAATAAGGCAGCCATGAATTTCAGAGTCAGAATGTGTCAAGGTTCTCTATCGTGCAGACTGAAAACTGTTGAAACACAGTGAACAGCTGTAGCTTTGGTACCTAGTTATGGTGAGAGTACTAATACTCTATTGGTTACCAGTGTATTTTTGTGCCATGGTAGTGAGTTATATCATTTTATAAGTATAGTATGATTGCGACAGGAAATACGGCAGCCATGAGTTTGAGAGTTAGAATGTGTCAGGATTCTCTATCATGCTGACTGAAAACTGTTGAAACACGGTAAAAAGCTGTAGCTTTGGTACCTATTTTTGTTGTGAGTAGTAATACTCTATTGGTTACCAGTGCAATTTTCTACCGTAGTACTGAGTTATATCGTTTAATAAATATAGAATGACTGTGACAGAAAATAAGGCAGCCATGAATTTCAGAGTCAGAATGTGTCAAGATTCTCTATCATGCTGACTGAAAACTGTTGAAACACAATGATCAGCTGTAGCTTTGGTACCTAGTAATGTTGAGAGTACTAATACTCTATTGGTTACCAGTGTATTTTTGTGCCATGGTATTGAGTTATATCGTTTTATAAGTATAGTATGACTGCGACAGGAAATAAGGCAGCCATGAGTTTGAGAGTCAGAATGTGTCAAGATTCTCTATCATGCTGACTGAACACTGTTGACACACAGTAAACAGCTGTACCTTTGATACCTGTTTTTGTTGAGAGTACTAATACTCTATTGGTTACCACTGTATTGTTCTCCCGTAGTACTGAGTTACATCATTTCATAAGTATAGTATGACTGCGACAGAAAATAAGGCAGCCATGAATTTCAGAGTCAGACTGTGTCAAGATTCTCTATAATGCTGACTGAAGACTGTTAAAACACAGTGGACAGCTGTAGCTTTGGTAACTAGTTATGTTGAGAGTACTAATACTCTATTAGTTACCAGTGTATTTTTGTGCCATGGTATTGAGTTATATCGTTTTATAAGTATAGTATGACTGCGACAGGAAATAAAACAGCCATGAGTTTGAGAGTCAGAAGGCGTCAAGATTCTCTAACATGCTGACTGAAAACTGAGGAAACACAGTAAACAGCAATAGCTTTGGTACCTATTTTGTTGGGAGTACTAATACTATATTCGTTACCAGAGTATTTTTCAAGAATGCTATCGTGTTATATCGTTTTATATAAGTATAGTATGACTGCGACAGGAAATAAGGCAGCCATGAGTCTGAGAGTCAGAATGTGTCAAGATTCTCTACCATGCTGACTGAAAACTGTTGAAACACAGTAAACAGCTGTAGCTTTGGTATCTATTTTAGTTGAGAGTGCGAATACTCAGTAAACAGCTGTAGCTTTGGTACCTATTTTAGTTGAGAGTCCTAATACTCTATTGGTTACCAGTGTATTTTTCTACCATGGTATTGAGTTATATCGTTTTATAAGTATAGTATGACTGCAACAGGAAATAAAGCAGCCATGAGTTTGAGAGTCAGAATGTGTCAAGATTCTCTATCATGCTGACTGAACACTGCTGACGCACAGGAAACAGCTGTACCTTTGGTACCTGTTTTTGTTGAGAGTACTAATACTCTATTGGTAACCAGTGTATTTTTCTACCGTAGTACTGTGTGATATCATTTCATAAGTATAGTATGACTGCGACAGAAAATAAGGCAGCCATGAATTTCAGAGTCAGAAAGTGTCAAGATTCTCTATCATGCTGACTGAAAACTGTTGAAACACAATGAACAGCTGTAGCTTTGGTACCTACATTTGTTGAGTGTACTAATACTCTATTGGTTACCAGTGTATTTTTGTACCATGGTATTGAGCTATTTCGTTTCATAACTATAGTATGACTGCGAAAGGAAATAAGGCAGCCATGAGTTTGAGAGTCAGAATGAGTCAACATTCTCTATCATACTGACTGATAACTGTTGAAACACAGTAAACAGCTGTAGATTTGGTATCTATTTTTGTTGAGAGTACTAATACTCTATTCATTAGCAGAGTGTTTTTCAACAATGGTATTGTATTATATTGTTTTATAAGTATACTATGACTGCGACAGGAAATAAGGCAGCCATGAATTTCTAAGTCAGATTGTGTCAAGATTATCTATCATGCTGACTGAAAACACAGTAAACACATGTAGCTTTGGTACCTACAATTCTTGAGAGTACTAATACTCTATTCGTTACCAGGGTATTTTTCAACAATGGTATTGTGTTATATCGTTTTATAAGAACTGTATGACTGCGACAAGAAATGAGGCAGCCATGAATTCTAGAGTCAGAATGTGTCAAGATTCTCTATCATGCTGACTGAAAACTGTTGAAACACAGTAAACAGCTGTAGCTTTGGTACCTAATTCAGTTGAAAGTACTAATACTCCATTGGTTACCAGTGTATTTTTCTATCGTGGTATTCAGTTATATCGATTTATAAGTATAGTATGACAGCGACAGGAAATAAGGCAGCCATGAGTTTGAGAGTGAGAAAGAGTCAAGATTCTCTATCATGCTGACTGAAAACTGTTGATACACAGCGAAGAGCTGTAGCTTTGGTACATACTTACGTTGAGAGTACTAATACTCTATTGGTTACCAGTGTATTTTTGTGCCATGGTATTGAGTTATATCGTTTTATATGTATAGTATGAATGCGACAGGAAATAAGGAAGCCAAGACAAGAATTTTAGAGTCAGAATGTGTCAAGATGCTCTATCATGCTGGCTGAAAACTGTTGAAACACAGTGAACAGCTGTACGTTTGGGTCCCAGTTATGTTGAGAGTACTAATACTCTAATAGTTACCAGCGTATTGTTCTACCGTGTTATTGAGATATATCGATTTATAAGTATAGTATGACTGCGACAGGAAATAAGGCAGCCATGAGTTTGAGAGTCAGAATGTGTCAAGATTCTCTATCATGCTGACTGAAAACTGTTGAAACACAGTAAACAGGTGTAGCTTTGGTACCAATTTTTTTTGAGAGTACTAATACTCTATTCGTTACCTGGGTATTTTTCTACCGTGATATTGAGTTATATCGTTTGATAAGTATAGTATGAATGCGACAGGAAATAAGGCAGCCATGAATTTCAGAGTCAGAAAGTGTCAAGATTCTCTATCATGCTGACTGAAAACTGTTTAAACACAATGAACAGCTGTAGCTTTGGTACCTACTTTTGTTGAGTGTACTAATACTCTATTGGTTACCAGTGTATTTTTGTACCATGGTATTGAGCTATTTCGTTTCATAACTATAGTATGACTGCGAAAGGAAATAAGGCAGCCATGAGTTTGAGAGCCAGAATGAGTCAACATTCTCTATCATACTGACTGATAACTGTTGAAACACAGTAAACAGCTGTAGATTTGGTATCTATTTTTGTTGAGAGTACTAATACTCTATTCATTACCAGAGTGTTTTTCAACAATGGTATTGTATTATATTGTTTTATAAGTATACTATGACTGCGACAGGAAATAAGGCAGCCATGAATTTCTAAGTCAGATTGTGTCAAGATTATCTATCATGCTGACTGAAAACACAGTAAACACATGTAGCTTTGGTACCTACAATTCTTGAGAGTACTAATACTCTATTCGTTACCAGGGTATTTTTCAACAATGGTATTGTGTTATATCGTTTTATAAGAACTGTATGACTGCGACAAGAAATGAGGCAGCCATGAATTCCAGAGTCAGAATGTGTCAAGATTCTCTATCATGCTGACTGAAAACTGTTGAAACACAGTAAACAGCTGTAGCTTTGGTACCTAATTCAGTTGAAAGTACTAATACTCTATTGGTTACCAGTGTATTTTTCTATCGTGGTATTGAGTTATATCGATTTATAAGTATAGTATGACAGCGACAGGAAATAAGGCAGCCATGAGTTTGAGAGTGAGAAAGAGTCAAGATTCTCTATCATGCTGACTGAAAACTGTTGATACACAGCGAAGAGCTGTAGCTTTGGTACATACTTATGTTGAGAGTACTAATACTCTATTGGTTACCAGTGTATTTTTGTGCCATGGTATTGAGTTATATCGTTTTATATGTATAGTATGAATGCGACAGGAAATAAGGAAGCCAAGACAAGAATTTTAGAGTCAGAATGTGTCAAGATGCTCTATCATGCTGGCTGAAAACTGTTGAAACACAGTGAACAGCTGTACGTTTGGGTCCCAGTTATGTTGAGAGTACTAATACTCTAATAGTTACCAGCGTATTGTTCTACCGTGTTATTGAGATATATCGATTTATAAGTATAGTATGACTGCGACAGGAAATAAGGCAGCCATGAGTTTGAGAGTCAGAATGTGTCAAGATTCTCTATCATGCTGACTGAAAACTGTTGAAACACAGTAAACAGGTGTAGCTTTGGTACCAATTTTTTTTGAGAGTACTAATACTCTATTCGTTACCTGGGTATTTTTCTACCGTGGTATTGAGTTATATCGTTTGATAAGTATAGTATGAATGCGACAGGAAATAAGGCAGCCATGAATTTCAGTGTCAGAATGTGTCAAGATTCTCTATCGTGCTGACGGAAAACTGTTGAAACACAGTGAACAGCTGTAGCTTTGGTACCTAGTTATGTCGAGAGTACTAATACCCTAATGGTTACCAGTGTATTTTTAAACCATGGTATTCAGTTATATCATTTCATAAGTACAGTATGACTGCGACAGGAAATAAGGCAGCCATGAGTTTGAGAGTCAGAATGTGTCAAGATTCTCTATCATGCTGACTGAAAACTGTTGAAACACAGTAAACAGCTGTAGCTTTGGTACCTATTTTTGCTGCGAGTACTAATATTCTCTTCGTTACCAGGGTATTTTTCAACAATGGTATTGTGTTATATCGTTTTATAAGTATAGTATGACTAGGACAAGAAATAAGGCAGCCAAGACAAGAATTTTAGAGTTAGAATGTGTCAAGATGCTCTATCATGCTGACTGAAAACTGTTGAAACACAGTGAACAGCTGAGAGTACTAATACTTTATTAGTTGCCAGTGTATTTTTGTACCATGGTAGTGAGTTATATCGTTTTATAAGTATAGTATGACTGCGACAGGAAATAAGGCAGTCATGAGTTTGAGAGTCAGAATGTGTCAAGATTCTCTATCATGCTGACTGAAAACTGTTGAAACACAGAAAACAGCTGTAGCTTTGGTACCTATTTTTGTTGAGAGTACTAATACTCTATTGGTTACCAGTGTATTTTTCTACCGTAGTACTGAGTTATATCGTTTCATAAATATACTATGACTGCAATAAAAAAAAGGCAACCATGAATTTCAGAGTCAGAATGTGTCAAGATTCTCTATCATGTTGACTGAAAACTGTTGAAACACAGTGAACAGCTGTAGCTTTGGTACCTAGTTAAGTTGAGAGTACTAATACTGTATTAGTTACCAGTGTATTTTTGTGCCACGGTATTGATTTATATAGTTTTATAAGTATAGTATGACTGCGACAGGAAATAAGGCAGCCATGAGTTTGAGAGTCAGAATGTGTCAAGATCCTCTATCATGCTGACTGAAAACTGTTGAAACACAGTAAACAGCTGTAGCTTTGGTATCTATTTTAGTTGAGAGTACTAATACTCTATTGGTTACCAGTGTATTTTTCTACCGTGGTATTGAGTTATATCGTTTTATAAGTATAGTATGACAGCGACAGGAAATAAGGCAGCCATGAGTTTGAGAGTCAGAATGTGTCAAGATTCTCTATCATGCTGACTGAAAACCGTTGAAACACAGTGAACAGCTGTAGCTTTGGTACCTAGTTATGTTGAGAGTACTAATACTCTATTGGTTACCAGTGTATTTTTGTGCCATGGTAGTGAGTAAAATCGTTTTATAAGAATAGTATGACTGCGACAGAAAATAAAGCAACCATCAGTCTGAGAGTCAGAATGTGTCAAGATTCTCTATCATGCTGACTGAAAACTGTTGAAACACAGTAAACAGCTGTAGCTTTGGTACCTATTTTTGTTGAGACTACTAATACTCTATTGGTTACCAGTGTATTTTTCTACCGCAGTACTGAGTTATATCGTTTTATAAGAAAAGTATGACTACGACAGGAGATAAGGCAAGCATGAATTTCAGAGTCAGATGGGTCCAGATTCTCTATCATGTTGACTGAAAACTGTTGAAATGCAGTAAACAGCTGTAGCTTTGGTACCTAATTGAGTTGAAAGTACTAATACTCTATTGGTTACCAGTGTATTTTTCTATCGTGGTATTGAGTTATATCGATTTATAAGTATAGTATGACAGCGACAGGAAATAAGGCAGCCATGAGTTTGAGAGTCAGAATGTGTCAAGATTCTCTATCATGCTGACTGAAAACTGTTGAAACACAGTAAACAGCTGCAGCTTTGGTACATAGTTATGTTGAGAGTACTAATACTCTCTTCGTTACCAGGGTATTTTTCTCACATGGTATTGAGTTATATCGTTTTATAAGTATAGTATGACTGCGACAGGAAAGAAGGCAGCCATGAGTTTAAGAGTCAAAATGTGTCAAGATTCTCTGTCATGCTGACTGAAAACTGTTGAAACACAGTGAATAGCTGTAGCTTTGGTACCTAGTTATGTTGAGAGTACTAATAGCTTGGTTACCAGTGTATTTTCGTGCGATGGTAGTCAGTTATATCGTTTTATAAGTATAGTATGACTGCGACAGGAAATAAGGCAGCCATGCGTTTGAGAGTCAGAATGTGTCAAGATTCTCTATCATGCTGACTGAACACTGTTGACGCACAGTAAACAGCTGTACCTTTGGTACCTGTTTTTGTTGAGAGTACTAATACTCTATTGGTAACCAGTGTATTTTTCTACCGTAGTACTGAGTTATATCATTTCATAAGTATAGTATCACTGCGACAGAAAATAAGGCAGCCATGAATTTCAGAGTCAGAAAGTGTCAAGATTCTCAATCATGCTGACTGAAAACTGTTGAAACACAATGAACAGCTGTAGCTTTGGTACCTACTTTTGTTGAGTGTACTAATACTCTATTGGTTACCAGTGTATTTTTGTACCATGGTATTGAGCTATTTCGTTTCATAACTATAGTATGACTGTGAAAGGAAATAAGGCAGCCATGAGTTTGAGAGTCAGAATGTGTCAAGGTTCTCTATCGTGCTGACTGAAAACTGTTGAAACGCAGTGAACAGCTGTAGCTTTGGTACCTAGTTATGGTGAGAGTACTAATACTCTATTGGTTACCAGTGTATTTTTGTGCCATGGTAGTGAGTTATATCATTTTATAAGTATAGTATGATTGCGACAGGAAATACGGCAGCCATGAGTTTGAGAGTTAGAATGTGTCAAGATTCTCTATCATGCTGACTGAAAACTGTTGAAACACGGTAAACAGCTGTAGCTTTGGTACCTATTTTTGTTGAGAGTAGAAATACTCTATTGGTTACCAGTGTAATTTTCTACCGTAGTACTGAGTTATATCGTTTAATAAATATAGAATGACTGTGACAGAAAATAAGGCAGCCATGAATTTCAGAGTCAGAATGTGTCAAGATTCTCTATCATGCTGACTGAAAACTGTTGAAACACAATGAACAGCTGCAGCTTTGGTACCTAGTAATGTTGAGAGTACTAATACTCTATTGGTTACCAGTGTATTTTTGTGCCATGGTATTGAGTTATATCGTTTTATAAGTATAGTATGACTGCGACAGGAAATAAGGCAGCCATGAGTTTGAGAGTCAGAATGTGTCAAGATGCTCTATCATGCTGATTGAAAACTGTTGAAACACAGTAAACAGCTGTAGCTTTGGTACCAAGTTTTGTTGAGAGTACTAATACTCTCTTCGTTACCAGGGTATTTTTCAGCAATGGTATTGCGTTATATCATTTTATAAGTATAGTATGACTGCGACACGAAATAAGGCAGCCAAGACAAGAATTTTAGAGTTAGAATGTGCCAAGATTCTCTATCATGCTGACTGAAAACTGTTGAAACACAGTGAACAGCTGCAGCTTTGGTACATAGTTATGTTGAGAGTACTAATACTCTCTTCGTTACCAGGGTATTTTTGTCACATGGTATTGAGTTATATCGTTTTATAAGTATAGTATGACTGCGACAGGAAAGAAGGCAGCCATGAGTTTGAGAGTCAAAATGTGTCAAGATTCTCTATCATGCTGACTGAAAACTGTTGAAACACAGTGAATAGCTGTAGCTTTGGTACCTAGTTATGTTGAGAGTACTAATAGCTTGGTTACCAGTGTATTTTTGTGCGATGGTAGTCAGTTATATCGTTTTATAAGTATAGTATGACTGCGACACGAAATAAGGCAGCCATGAGTTTGAGAGTCAGAATGTGTCAAGATTCTCTATCATGCTGACTGAAAATTGTTGATACACAGCGAAGAGCTGTAGCTTTGGTAATTACTTATGTTGAGAGTACTAATACTCTATTGGTTACCAGTGTATTTTTGTACCATGGTATTGAGATATTTCGTTTTATAACTATAGTATGACGGCGACAGGAAATAAGGCAGCCATGAATTTCAGAGTCAGAATGTGTCAAGGTTCTCTATCGTGCAGACTGAAAACTGTTGAAACACAGTGAACAGCTGTAGCTTTGGTACCTAGTTATGGTGAGAGTACTAATACTCTATTGGTTACCAGTGTATTTTTGTGCCATGGTAGTGAGTTATATCATTTTATAAGTATAGTATGATTGCGACAGGAAATACGGCAGCCATGAGTTTGAGAGTTAGAATGTGTCAGGATTCTCTATCATGCTGACTGAAAACTGTTGAAACACGGTAAAAAGCTGTAGCTTTGGTACCTATTTTTGTTGTGAGTAGTAATACTCTATTGGTTACCAGTGCAATTTTCTACCGTAGTACTGAGTTATATCGTTTAATAAATATAGAATGACTGTGACAGAAAATAAGGCAGCCATGAATTTCAGAGTCAGAATGTGTCAAGATTCTCTATCATGCTGACTGAAAACTGTTGAAACACAATGATCAGCTGTAGCTTTGGTACCTAGTAATGTTGAGAGTACTAATACTCTATTGGTTACCAGTGTATTTTTGTGCCATGGTATTGAGTTATATCGTTTTATAAGTATAGTATGACTGCGACAGGAAATAAGGCAGCCATGAGTTTGAGAGTCAGAATGTGTCAAGATTCTCTATCATGCTGACTGAAAACTGTTGAAACACAGTAAACAGCTGCAGCTTTGGTACATAGTTATGTTGAGAGTACTAATACTCTCTTCGTTACCAGGGTATTTTTCTCACATGGTATTGAGTTATATCGTTTTATAAGTATAGTATGACTGCGACAGGAAAGAAGGCAGCCATGAGTTTGAGAGTCAAAATGTGTCAAGATTCTCTATCATGCTGACTGAAAACTGTTGAAACACAGTGAATAGCTGTAGCTTTGGTACCTAGTTATGTTGAGAGTACTAATAGCTTGGTTACCAGTGTATTTTTGTGCGATGGTAGTCAGTTATATCGTTTTATAAGTATAGTATGACTGCGACAGGAAATAAGGCAGCCATGCGTTTGAGAGTCAGAATGTGTCAAGATTCTCTATCATGCTGACTGAACACTGTTGACGCACAGTAAACAGCTGTACCTTTGGTACCTGTTTTTGTTGAGAGTACTAATACTCTATTGGTAACCAGTGTATTTTTCTACCGTAGTACTGAGTTATATCATTTCATAAGTATAGTATCACTGCGACAGAAAATAAGGCAGCCATGAATTTCAGAGTCAGAAAGTGTCAAGATTCTCAATCATGCTGACTGAAAACTGTTGAAACACAATGAACAGCTGTAGCTTTGGTACCTACTTTTGTTGAGTGTACTAATACTCTATTGGTTACCAGTGTATTTTTGTACCATGGTATTGAGCTATTTCGTTTCATAACTATAGTATGACTGTGAAAGGAAATAAGGCAGCCATGAGTTTGAGAGTCAGAATGTGTCAAGGTTCTCTATCGTGCTGACTGAAAACTGTTGAAACGCAGTGAACAGCTGTAGCTTTGGTACCTAGTTATGGTGAGAGTACTAATACTCTATTGGTTACCAGTGTATTTTTGTGCCATGGTAGTGAGTTATATCATTTTATAAGTATAGTATGATTGCGACAGGAAATACGGCAGCCATGAGTTTGAGAGTTAGAATGTGTCAAGATTCTCTATCATGCTGACTGAAAACTGTTGAAACACGGTAAACAGCTGTAGCTTTGGTACCTATTTTTGTTGAGAGTAGAAATACTCTATTGGTTACCAGTGTAATTTTCTACCGTAGTACTGAGTTATATCGTTTAATAAATATAGAATGACTGTGACAGAAAATAAGGCAGCCATGAATTTCAGAGTCAGAATGTGTCAAGATTCTCTATCATGCTGACTGAAAACTGTTGAAACACAATGAACAGCTGCAGCTTTGGTACCTAGTAATGTTGAGAGTACTAATACTCTATTGGTTACCAGTGTATTTTTGTGCCATGGTATTGAGTTATATCGTTTTATAAGTATAGTATGACTGCGACAGGAAATAAGGCAGCCATGAGTTTGAGAGTCAGAATGTGTCAAGATGCTCTATCATGCTGATTGAAAACTGTTGAAACACAGTAAACAGCTGTAGCTTTGGTACCAAGTTTTGTTGAGAGTACTAATACTCTCTTCGTTACCAGGGTATTTTTCAGCAATGGTATTGCGTTATATCATTTTATAAGTATAGTATGACTGCGACACGAAATAAGGCAGCCAAGACAAGAATTTTAGAGTTAGAATGTGCCAAGATTCTCTATCATGCTGACTGAAAACTGTTGAAACACAGTGAACAGCTGCAGCTTTGGTACATAGTTATGTTGAGAGTACTAATACTCTCTTCGTTACCAGGGTATTTTTGTCACATGGTATTGAGTTATATCGTTTTATAAGTATAGTATGACTGCGACAGGAAAGAAGGCAGCCATGAGTTTGAGAGTCAAAATGTGTCAAGATTCTCTATCATGCTGACTGAAAACTGTTGAAACACAGTGAATAGCTGTAGCTTTGGTACCTAGTTATGTTGAGAGTACTAATAGCTTGGTTACCAGTGTATTTTTGTGCGATGGTAGTCAGTTATATCGTTTTATAAGTATAGTATGACTGCGACACGAAATAAGGCAGCCATGAGTTTGAGAGTCAGAATGTGTCAAGATTCTCTATCATGCTGACTGAAAATTGTTGATACACAGCGAAGAGCTGTAGCTTTGGTAATTACTTATGTTGAGAGTACTAATACTCTATTGGTTACCAGTGTATTTTTGTACCATGGTATTGAGATATTTCGTTTTATAACTATAGTATGACGGCGACAGGAAATAAGGCAGCCATGAATTTCAGAGTCAGAATGTGTCAAGGTTCTCTATCGTGCAGACTGAAAACTGTTGAAACACAGTGAACAGCTGTAGCTTTGGTACCTAGTTATGGTGAGAGTACTAATACTCTATTGGTTACCAGTGTATTTTTGTGCCATGGTAGTGAGTTATATCATTTTATAAGTATAGTATGATTGCGACAGGAAATACGGCAGCCATGAGTTTGAGAGTTAGAATGTGTCAGGATTCTCTATCATGCTGACTGAAAACTGTTGAAACACGGTAAAAAGCTGTAGCTTTGGTACCTATTTTTGTTGTGAGTAGTAATACTCTATTGGTTACCAGTGCAATTTTCTACCGTAGTACTGAGTTATATCGTTTAATAAATATAGAATGACTGTGACAGAAAATAAGGCAGCCATGAATTTCAGAGTCAGAATGTGTCAAGATTCTCTATCATGCTGACTGAAAACTGTTGAAACACAATGATCAGCTGTAGCTTTGGTACCTAGTAATGTTGAGAGTACTAATACTCTATTGGTTACCAGTGTATTTTTGTGCCATGGTATTGAGTTATATCGTTTTATAAGTATAGTATGACTGCGACAGGAAATAAGGCAGCCATGAGTTTGAGAGTCAGAATGTGTCAAGATTCTCTATCATGCTGACTGAAAACTGTTGAAACACAGTAAACAGCTGCAGCTTTGGTACATAGTTATGTTGAGAGTACTAATACTCTCTTCGTTACCAGGGTATTTTTCTCACATGGTATTGAGTTATATCGTTTTATAAGTATAGTATGACTGCGACAGGAAAGAAGGCAGCCATGAGTTTGAGAGTCAAAATGTGTCAAGATTCTCTATCATGCTGACTGAAAACTGTTGAAACACAGTGAATAGCTGTAGCTTTGGTACCTAGTTATGTTGAGAGTACTAATAGCTTGGTTACCAGTGTATTTTTGTGCGATGGTAGTCAGTTATATCGTTTTATAAGTATAGTATGACTGCAACACGAAATAAGGCAGCCATGAGTTTGAGAGTCAGAATGTGTCAAGATTCTCTATCATGCTGACTGAACACTGTTGACACACAGTAAACAGCTGTACCTTTGATACCTGTTTTTGTTGAGAGTACTAATACTCTATTGGTTACCACTGTATTGTTCTCCCGTAGTACTGAGTTACATCATTTCATAAGTATAGTATGACTGCGACAGAAAATAAGGCAGCCATGAATTTCAGAGTCAGACTGTGTCAAGATTCTCTATAATGCTGACTGAAGACTGTTAAAACACAGTGGACAGCTGTAGCTTTGGTAACTAGTTATGTTGAGAGTACTAATACTCTATTAGTTACCAGTGTATTTTTGTGCCATGGTATTGAGTTATATCGTTTTATAAGTATAGTATGACTGCGACAGGAAATAAAACAGCCATGAGTTTGAGAGTCAGAAGGCGTCAAGATTCTCTAACATGCTGACTGAAAACTGAGGAAACACAGTAAACAGCAATAGCTTTGGTACCTATTTTGTTGGGAGTACTAATACTATATTCGTTACCAGAGTATTTTTCAAGAATGCTATCGTGTTATATCGTTTTATATAAGTATAGTATGACTGCGACAGGAAATAAGGCAGCCATGAGTCTGAGAGTCAGAATGTGTCAAGATTCTCTATCATGCTGACTGAAAACTGTTGAAACACAGTAAACAGCTGTAGCTTTGGTACCTAATTCAGTTGAAAGTACTAATACTCTATTGGTTACCAGTGTATTTTTCTATCGTGGTATTGAGTTATATCGATTTATAAGTATAGTATGACAGCGACAGGAAATAAGGCAGCCATGAGTTTGAGAGTGAGAAAGAGTCAAGATTCTCTATCATGCTGACTGAAAACTGTTGATACACAGCGAAGAGCTGTAGCTTTGGTACATACTTATGTTGAGAGTACTAATACTCTATTGGTTACCAGTGTATTTTTGTGCCATGGTATTGAGTTATATCGTTTTATATGTATAGTATGAATGCGACAGGAAATAAGGAAGCCAAGACAAGAATTTTAGAGTCAGAATGTGTCAAGATGCTCTATCATGCTGGCTGAAAACTGTTGAAACACAGTGAACAGCTGTACGTTTGGGTCCCAGTTATGTTGAGAGTACTAATACTCTAATAGTTACCAGCGTATTGTTCTACCGTGTTATTGAGATATATCGATTTATAAGTATAGTATGACTGCGACAGGAAATAAGGCAGCCATGAGTTTGAGAGTCAGAATGTGTCAAGATTCTCTATCATGCTGACTGAAAACTGTTGAAACACAGTAAACAGGTGTAGCTTTGGTACCAATTTTTTTTGAGAGTACTAATACTCTATTCGTTACCTGGGTATTTTTCTACCGTGGTATTGAGTTATATCGTTTGATAAGTATAGTATGAATGCGACAGGAAATAAGGCAGCCATGAATTTCAGTGTCAGAATGTGTCAAGATTCTCTATCGTGCTGACGGAAAACTGTTGAAACACAGTGAACAGCTGTAGCTTTGGTACCTAGTTATGTCGAGAGTACTAATACCCTAATGGTTACCAGTGTATTTTTAAACCATGGTATTCAGTTATATCATTTCATAAGTACAGTATGACTGCGACAGGAAATAAGGCAGCCATGAGTTTGAGAGTCAGAATGTGTCAAGATTCTCTATCATGCTGACTGAAAACTGTTGAAACACAGTAAACAGCTGTAGCTTTGGTACCTATTTTTGCTGCGAGTACTAATATTCTCTTCGTTACCAGGGTATTTTTCAACAATGGTATTGTGTTATATCGTTTTATAAGTATAGTATGACTGCGACAAGAAATAAGGCAGCCAAGACAAGAATTTTAGAGTTAGAATGTGTCAAGATGCTCTATCATGCTGACTGAAAACTGTTGAAACACAGTGAACAGCTGTAGCTTTGGTACCTACTTATGTTGAGAGTACTAATACTCTATTAGTTGCCAGTGTATTTTTGTACCATGGTAGTGAGTTATATCGTTTTATAAGTATAGTATGACTGCGACAGGAAATAAGGCAGTCATGAGTTTGAGAGTCAGAATGTGTCAAGATTCTCTATCATGCTGACTGAAAACTGTTGAAACACAGAAAACAGCTGTAGCTTTGGTACCTATTTTTGTTGAGAGTACTAATACTCTATTGGTTACCAGTGTATTTTTCTACCGTAGTACTGAGTTATATCGTTTCATAAGTATACTATGACTGCGATAAAAAAAAAGGCAACCATGAATTTCAGAGTCAGAATGTGTCAAGATTCTCTATCATGTTGACTGAAAACTGTTGAAACACAGTGAACAGCTGTAGCTTTGGTACCTAGTTATGTTGAGAGTACTAATACTCTTTTAGTTACCAGTGTATTTTTGTGCCACGGTATTGATTTATATAGTTTTATAAGTATAGTATGACTGCGACAGGAAATAAGGCAGCCATGAGTTTGAGAGTCAGAATGTGTCAAGATTCTCTATCATGCTGACTGAAAACTGTTGAAACACAGTAAACAGCTGTAGTTTTGGTATCTATTTTAGTCGAGAGTACTAATACTCTATTGGTTACCAGTGTATTTTTCTACCGTGGTATTGAGTTATATCGTTTTATAAGTATAGTATGACAGCGACAGGAAATAAGACAGCCATGAGTTTGAGAGTCAGAATGTGTCAAGATTCTCTATCATGCTAACTGAAAACCGTTGAAACACAGTGAACAGCTGTAGCTTTGGTACCTAGTTATGTTGAGAGTACTAATACTCTATTGGTTACCAGTGTATTTTTGTGCCATGGTAGTGAGTAAAATCGTTTTATAAGTATAGTATGACTGCGACAGAAAATAAAGCAGCCATGAGTCTGAGAGTCAGAATGTGTCAAGATTCTCTATCATGCTGACTGAAAACCGTTGAAACACAGTGAACAGCTGTAGCTTTGGTACCTAGTTATGTTGAGAGTACTAATACTCTATTGGTTACCAGTGTATTTTTGTGCCATGGTAGTGAGTAAAATCGTTTTATAAGAATAGTATGACTGCGACAGAAAATAAAGCAGCCATGAGTCTGAGAGTCAGAATGTGTCAAGATTCTCTATCATGCTGACTGAAAACTGTTGAAACACAGTCAACAGCTGTAGCTTTGGCACCTAGTTATGTTGAGAGTACTAATACTCTATTGGTTACCAGTGTATTTTTGTGCCATGGTATTGAGTTATATCGTTTTATATCTATAGTATGCATGCGACAGGAAATAAGGAAGCCAAGACAAGAATTTTAGAGTCAGAATGTGTCAAGATTCTCTATCATGCTGGCTGAAAACTGTTGAAACACAGTGAACAGCTGTACGTTTGGTTCTCAGTTATGTTGAGAGTACTAATACTCTAATAGTTAGCAGCGTATTGTTCTACCGTGCTATTGAGATATATCGATTTATAAGTATAGTATGACTGCGACAGGAAATAAGGCAGCCATGAGTTTGAGAGTCAGAATGTGTCAAGATTCTCTATCATGCTGACTGAAAACTGTTGAAACACAGTAAACAGGTGTAGCTTTGGTACCAATTTTTGTTGAGAGTACTAATACTCTATTCGTTACCAGGGTATTTTTCTACCGTGGTATTGAGTTATATCGTTTGATAAGTATAGTATGAATGCGACAGGAAATAAGGCAGCCATGAATTTCAGCGTCAGAATGTGTCAAGATTCTCTATCGTGCTGACGGAAAACTGTTGAAACACAGTGAACAGCTGTAGCTTTGGTACCTAGTTATGTTGAGAGTACTAATACCCTAATGGTTACCAGTGTATTTTTAAGCCATGGTATTCAGTTATATCATTTCATAAGTACAGTATGACTGCGACAGGAAATAAGGCAGCCATGAGTTTGAGACTCAGAATGTGTCAAGATTCTCTATCATGCTGACTGAAAACTGTTGAAACACAGTAAACAGCTGTAGCTTTGGTACCTATTTTTGCTGCGAGTACTAATATTCTCTTCGTTACCAGGGTATTTTTCAACAATGGTATTGTGTTATATCGTTTTATAAGTATAGTATGACTGCGACAAGAAATAAGGCAGCCAAGACAAGAATTTTAGAGTTAGAATGTGTCAAGATGCTCTATCATGCTGACTGAAAACTGTTGAAACACAGTGAACAGCTGAGAGTACTAATACTCTATTAGTTGCCAGTGTATTTTTGTACCATGGTAGTGAGTTATATCGTTTTATAAGTATAGTATGACTGCGACAGGAAATAAGGCAGTCATGAGTTTGAGAGTCAGAATGTGTCAAGATTCTCTATCATGCTGACTGAAAACTGTTGAAACACAGAAAACAGCTGTAGCTTTGGTACCTATTTTTGTTGAGAGTACTAATACTCTATTGGTTACCAGTGTATTTTTCTACCGTAGTACTGAGTTATATCGTTTCATAAATATACTATGACTGCAATAAAAAAAAAGGCAACCATGAATTTCAGAGTCAGAATGTGTCAAGATTCTCTATCATGTTGACTGAAAACTGTTGAAACACAGTGAACAGCTGTAGCTTTGGTACCTAGTTATGTTGAGAGTACTAATACTGTATTAGTTACCAGTGTATTTTTGTGCCACGGTATTGATTTATATAGTTTTATAAGTATAGTATGACTGCGACAGGAAATAAGGCAGCCATGAGTTTGAGAGTCAGAATGTGTCAAGATCCTCTATCATGCTGACTGAAAACTGTTGAAACACAGTAAACAGCTGTAGCTTTGGTATCTATTTTAGTTGAGAGTACTAATACTCTATTGGTTACCAGTGTATTTTTCTACCGTGGTATTGAGTTATATCGTTTTATAAGTATAGTATGACAGCGACAGGAAATAAGGCAGCCATGAGTTTGAGAGTCAGAATGTGTCAAGATTCTCTATCATGCTGACTGAAAACCGTTGAAACACAGTGAACAGCTGTAGCTTTGGTACCTAGTTATGTTGAGAGTACTAATACTCTATTGGTTACCAGTGTATTTTTGTGCCATGGTAGTGAGTAAAATCGTTTTATAAGAATAGTATGACTGCGACAGAAAATAAAGCAGCCATTAGTCTGAGAGTCAGAATGTGTCAAGATTCTCTATCATGCTGACTGAAAACTGTTGAAACACAGTAAACAGCTGTAGCTTTGGTACCTATTTTTGTTGAGACTACTAATACTCTATTGGTTACCAGTGTATTTTTCTACCGCAGTACTGAGTTATATCGTTTTATAAGAAAAGTATGACTACGACAGGAGATAAGGCAAGCACGAATTTCAGAGTCAGATGGGTCCAGATTCTCTATCATGTTGACTGAAAACTGTTGAAATACAGTAAACAGCTGTAGCTTTGGTACCTAATTGAGTTGAAAGTACTAATACTCTATTGGTTACCAGTGTATTTTTCTATCGTGGTATTGAGTTATATCGATTTATAAGTATAGTATGACAGCGACAGGAAATAAGGCAGCCATGAGTTTGAGAGTGAGAAAGAGTCAAGATTCTCTATCATGCTGACTGAAAACTGTTGATACACAGCGAAGAGCTGTAGTTTTGGTACATACTTATGTTGAGAGTACTAATACTCTATTGGTTACCAGTGTATTTTTGTACCATGGTATTGAGATATTTCGTTTTATAACTATAGTATGATGGCGACAGGAAATAAGGCAGCCATGAATTTCAGAGTCAGAATGTGTCAAGGTTCTCTATCGTGCTGACTGAAAACTGTTGAAACACAGTGAACAGCTGTAGCTTTGGTACCTAGTTATGGTGAGAGTACTAATACTCTATTGGTTACCAGTGTATTTTTGTGCCATGGTAGTGAGTTATATCATTTTATAAGTATAGTATGATTGCGACAGGAAATATGGCAGCCAAGAGTTTGAGAGTCAGAATGTGTCAAGATGCTCTATCATGCTGACTGAAAACTGTTGAAACACAGTAAACAGCTGTAGCTTTGGTACCTATCTTTGTGTTGAGAGTACTAATACTCTACTGCTTACCAGTGTAATTTTCTACCGTAGTACTGTGTTATATCGTTTAATAAATATAGTATGACAGCGACAGAAAATAAGGCAGCCATGAATTTCAGAGTCAGAATGTGTCAAGGTTCTCTATCATGCTGACTGAAAACTGTTGAAACACAGCAAACAGCTGTAGCTTTGGTACCTATTTTTGTTCAGAGTACTAATACTCTCTTCGTTACCAGGGTATTTTTCAACAATGGTATTGTGTTATATCATTTTAGAAGTATAGTATGACTGCGACAGGAAATAAGGCAGTTTTGAGTTTGAGAGTCAGAATGTGTCAAGATTCTCTATCATGCTGACTGAAAACTGTTGAAACACAGTCAACAGCTGTAGCTTTGGCACCTAGTTATGTTGAGAGTACTAATACTCTATTGGTTACCAGTGTATTTTTGTGCCATGCTATTGAGTTATATCGTTTTATATGTATAGTATGAATGCGACAGGAAATAAGGAAGCCAAGACAAGAATTTGAGAGTCAGAATGTGTCAAGATTCTCTATCGTGCTGGCTGAAAACTGTTGAAACACAGTGAACAGATGTACGTTTGGTTCCCAGTTATGTTCAGAGTACTAATACTCTAATAGTTACCAGCGTATTGTTCTACCGTGTTACTGAGATATATCGATTTATAAGTATAGTATGACTGCGACAGGAAATAAGGCAGCCATGAGTTTGAGAATCAGAATGCGTCAAGATTCTCTATCATGCTGACTGAAAACTGTTGAAACACAGTAAACAGGTGTAGCTTTGGTACCAATTTTTGTTGAGAGTACTAATACTCTATTCGTTACCTGGGTATTTTTCTACCGTGGTATTGAGTTATATCGTTTGATAAGTATAGTATGAATGCGACAGGAAATAAGGCAGCCATGAATTTCAGTGTCAGAATGTGTCAAGATTCTCTATCGTGCTGACGGAAAACTGTTGAAACACAGTGAACAGCTGTAGCTTTGGTACCTAGTTATGTTGAGAGTACTAATACCCTAATGGTTACCAGTGTATTTTT
The DNA here is from genome assembly GCA_031216915.1 of Pictodentalium vernedei. Taxonomy (NCBI): domain Eukaryota; kingdom Metazoa; phylum Mollusca; class Scaphopoda; order Dentaliida; family Dentaliidae; genus Pictodentalium; species Pictodentalium vernedei. The sequence continues at coordinate 458,931,924 of CM062296.1, read as the reverse complement.
AAGCCATGGTATTCAGTTATATCATTTCATAAGTACAGTATGACTGCGACAGGAAATAAGGCAGCCATGAGTTTGAGAGTCAGAATGTGTCAAGATTCTCTATCATGCTGACTGAAAACTGTTGAAACACAGTAAACAGCTGTAGCTTTGGTACCTATTTTTGCTGCGAGTACTAATATTCTCTTCGTTACCAGGGTATTTTTCAACAATGGTATTGTGTTATATCGTTTTATAAGTATAGTATGACTGCGACAAGAAATAAGGCAGCCAAGACAAGAATTTTAGAGTTAGAATGTGTCAAGATGCTCTATCATGCTGACTGAAAACTGTTGAAACACAGTGAACAGCTGAGAGTACTAATACTTTATTAGTTGCCAGTGTATTTTTGTACCATGGTAGTGAGTTATATCGTTTTATAAGTATAGTATGACTGCGACAGGAAATAAGGCAGTCATGAGTTTGAGAGTCAGAATGTGTCAAGATTCTCTATCATGCTGACTGAAAACTGTTGAAACACAGAAAACAGCTGTAGCTTTGGTACCTATTTTTGTTGAGAGTACTAATACTCTATTGGTTACCAGTGTATTTTTCTACCGTAGTACTGAGTTATATCGTTTCATAAATATACTATGACTGCAATAAAAAAAAAGGCAACCATGAATTTCAGAGTCAGAATGTGTCAAGATTCTCTATCATGTTGACTGAAAACTGTTGAAACACAGTGAACAGCTGTAGCTTTGGTACCTAGTTATGTTGAGAGTACTAATACTGTATTAGTTACCAGTGTATTTTTGTGCCACGGTATTGATTTATATAGTTTTATAAGTATAGTATGACTGCGACAGGAAATAAGGCAGCCAAGAGTTTGAGAGTCAGAATGTGTCAAGATCCTCTATCATGCTGACTGAAAACTGTTGAAACACAGTAAACAGCTGTAGCTTTGGTATCTATTTTAGTTGAGAGTACTAATACTCTATTGGTTACCAGTGTATTTTTCTACCGTGGTATTGAGTTATATCGTTTTATAAGTATAGTATGACAGCGACAGGAAATAAGGCAGCCATGAGTTTGAGAGTCAGAATGTGTCAAGATTCTCTATCATGCTGACTGAAAACCGTTGAAACACAGTGAACAGCTGTAGCTTTGGTACCTAGTTATGTTGAGAGTACTAATACTCTATTGGTTACCAGTGTATTTTTGTGCCATGGTAGTGAGTAAAATCGTTTTATAAGAATAGTATGACTGCGACAGAAAATAAAGCAACCATCAGTCTGAGAGTCAGAATGTGTCAAGATTCTCTATCATGCTGACTGAAAACTGTTGAAACACAGTAAACAGCTGTAGCTTTGGTACCTATTTTTGTTGAGACTACTAATACTCTATTGGTTACCAGTGTATTTTTCTACCGCAGTACTGAGTTATATCGTTTTATAAGAAAAGTATGACTACGACAGGAGATAAGGCAAGCATGAATTTCAGAGTCAGATGGGTCCAGATTCTCTATCATGTTGACTGAAAACTGTTGAAATGCAGTAAACAGCTGTAGCTTTGGTACCTAATTGAGTTGAAAGTACTAATACTCTATTGGTTACCAGTGTATTTTTCTATCGTGGTATTGAGTTATATCGATTTATAAGTATAGTATGACAGCGACAGGAAATAAGGCAGCCATGAGTTTGAGAGTGAGAAAGAGTCAAGATTCTCTATCATGCTGACTGAAAACTGTTGATACACAGCGAAGAGCTGTAGTTTTGGTACATACTTATGTTGAGAGTACTAATACTCTATTGGTTACCAGTGTATTTTTGTACCATGGTATTGAGATATTTCGTTTTATAACTATAGTATGATGGCGACAGGAAATAAGGCAGCCATGAATTTCAGAGTCAGAATGTGTCAAGGTTCTCTATCGTGCTGACTGAAAACTGTTGAAACACAGTGAACAGCTGTAGCTTTGGTACCTAGTTATGGTGAGAGTACTAATACTCTATTGGTTACCAGTGTATTTTTGTGCCATGGTAGTGAGTTATATCATTTTATAAGTATAGTATGATTGCGACAGGAAATACGGCAGCCAAGAGTTTGAGAGTCAGAATGTGTCAAGATGCTCTATCATGCTGACTGAAAACTGTTGAAACACAGTAAACAGCTGTAGCTTTGGTACCTATCTTTGTTGAGAGTACTAATACTCTACTGCTTACCAGTGTAATTTTCTACCGTAGTACTGTGTTATATCGTTTAATAAATATAGTATGACAGCGACAGAAAATAAGGCAGCCATGAATTTCAGAGTCAGAATGTGTCAAGGTTCTCTATCATGCTGACAGAAAACTGTTGAAACACAGCAAACAGCTGTAGCTTTGGTACCTATTTTTGTTCAGAGTACTAATACTCTCTTCGTTACCAGGGTATTTTTCAACAATGGTATTGTGTTATATCATTTTAGAAGTATAGTATGACTGCGACAGGAAATAAGGCAGTTTTGAGTTTGAGAGTCAGAATGTGTCAAGATTCTCTATCATGCTGACTGAAAACTGTTGAAACACAGTCAACAGCTGTAGCTTTGGCACCTAGTTATGTTGAGAGTACTAATACTCTATTGGTTACCAGTGTATTTTTGTGCCATGGTATTGAGTTATATCGTTTTATATGTATAGTATGAATGCGACAGGAAATAAGGAAGCCAAGACAAGAATTTGAGAGTCAGAATGTGTCAAGATTCTCTATCGTGCTGGCTGAAAACTGTTGAAACACAGTGAACAGCTGTACGTTTGGTTCCCAGTTATGTTCAGAGTACTAATACTCTAATAGTTTCCAGCGTATTGTTCTACCGTGTTACTGAGATATATCGATTTATAAGTATAGTATGACTGCGACAGGAAATAAGGCAGCCATGAGTTTGAGAATCAGAATGTGTCAAGATTCTCTATCATGCTGACTGAAAACTGTTGAAACACAGTAAACAGGTGTAGCTTTGGTACCAATTTTTGTTGAGAGTACTAATACTCTATTCGTTACCTGGGTATTTTTCTACCGTGGTATTGAGTTATATCGTTTGATAAGTATAGTATGAATGCGACAGGAAATAAGGCAGCCATGAATTTCAGTGTCTGAATGTGTCAAGATTCTCTATCGTGCTGACGGAAAACTGTTGAAACACAGTGAACAGCTGTAGCTTTGGTACCTAGTTATGTTGAGAGCACTAATACCCTAATGGTTACCAGTGTATTTTTAAGCCATGGTATTCAGTTATATCATTTCATAAGTACAGTATGACTGCGACAGGAAATAAGGCAGCCATGAGTTTGAGAGTCAGAATGTGTCAAGATTCTCTATCATGCTGACTGAAAACTGTTGAAACACAGTAAACAGCTGTAGCTTTGGTACCTATTTTTGCTGCGAGTACAAATATTCTCTTCGTTACCAGGGTATTTTTCAACAATGGTATTGTGTTATATCGTTTTACAAGTATAGTATGACTGCGACAAGAAATAAGGCAGCCAATACAGGAATTTTAGAGTTAGAATGTGTCAAGATGCTCTATCATGCTGACTGAAAACTGTTGAAACACAGTGAACAGCTGTAGCTTTGGTACCTACTTATGTTGAGAGTACTAATACTCTATTAGTTGCCAGTGTATTTTTGTACCATGGTAGTGAGTTATATCGTTTTATAAGTATAGTATGACTGCGACAGGAAATAAGGCAGTCATGAGTTTGAGAGTCAGAATGTGTCAAGATTCTCTATCATGCTGACTGAAAACTGTTGAAACACAGAAAACAGCTGTAGCTTTGGTACCTATTTTTGTTGAGAGTACTAATACTCTATTGGTTACCAGTGTATTTTTCTACCGTAGTACTGAGTTATATCGTTTCATAAGTATACTATGACTGCGATAAAAAAAAAAGGCAACCATGAATTTCAGAGTCAGAATATGTCAAGATTCTCTATCATGTTGACTGAAAACTGTTGAAACACAGTGAACAGCTGTAGCTTTGGTACCTAGTTATGTTGAGAGTACTAATACTGTATTAGTTACCAGTGTATTTTTGTGCCACGGTATTGATTTATATAGTTTTATAAGTATAGTATGACTGCGACAGAAAATAAAGCAGCCATCAGTCTGAGAGTCAGAATGTGTCAAGATTCTCTATCATGCTGACTGAAAACTGTTGAAACACAGTAAACAGCTGTAGCTTTGGTACCTATTTTTGTTGAGACTACTAATACTCTATTGGTTACCAGTGTATTTTTCTACCGCAGTACTGAGTTATATCGTTTTATAAGAAAAGTATGACTACGACAGGAGATAAGGCAAGCATGAATTTCAGAGTCAGATGGGTCCAGATTCTCTATCATGTTGACTGAAAACTGTTGAAATACAGTAAACAGCTGTAGCTTTGGTACCTAATTGAGTTGAAAGTACTAATACTCTATTGGTTACCAGTGTATTTTTCTATCGTGGTATTGAGTTATATCGATTTATAAGTATAGTATGACAGCGACAGGAAATAAGGCAGCCATGAGTTTGAGAGTGAGAAAGAGTCAAGATTCTCTATCATGCTGACTGAAAACTGTTGATACACAGCGAAGAGCTGTAGTTTTGGTACATACTTATGTTGAGAGTACTAATACTCTATTGGTTACCAGTGTATTTTTGTACCATGGTATTGAGATATTTCGTTTTATAACTATAGTATGATGGCGACAGGAAATAAGGCAGCCATGAATTTCAGAGTCAGAATGTGTCAAGGTTCTCTATCGTGCTGACTGAAAACTGTTGAAACACAGTGAACAGCTGTAGCTTTGGTACCTAGTTATGGTGAGAGTACTAATACTCTATTGGTTACCAGTGTATTTTTGTGCCATGGTAGTGAGTTATATCATTTTATAAGTATAGTATGATTGCGACAGGAAATACGGCAGCCATGAGTTTGAGAGTTAGAATGTGTCAAGATTCTCTATCATGTTGACTGAAAACTGTTGAAACACGGCAAACAGCTGTGGCTTTGGTACCTATTTTTGTTGAGAGTAGTAATACTCTACTGGTTACCAGTGTAATTTTCTACCGTAGTACTGAGTTATATCGTTTAATAAATATAGAATGACTGTGACAGAAAATAAGGCAGCCATGAATTTCAAAGTCAGTATGTGTCAAGATTCTCTATCATGCTGACTGAAAACTGTTGAAACACAGTAAACAGCTGTAGCTTTGGTACCTATTTTTGTTGAGAGTACTAATACTCGATTCGTTACCAGGGTATTTTTCAACAATGGTATTGTGTTATATCGTTCTATAAGTATAGTATGACTGCGAGAAGAAATAAAGCAGCCAAGACAAGAATTTTAAGAGTTAGAATGTGTCAAGATTCTCTATCATGCTGACTGAAAAGTGTTGAAACACAGTGAACAGCTGTAGCTTTGGTACCTAGTTATGTTGAGAGTACTAATACTCTATTGGTTACCAGTGTATATTTGTACCATGGAATTGAGTTATTTTGTTTTATAACTATAGTATGACTGCGACAGGAAATAAGGCAGCCATGAATTTCAGAGCCAGAATGTGTCAAGATTCTCTATCATGCTGACTGAAAACTGTTGAAACACAGTGAACAGCTGTAGCTTTGGTACCTATTTTTGTTGAGAGTACTAATACTCTATTGGTTAGAAGTGCATTGTTCTACCGTGCTATTGAGATATATCGATTTATAAGTATAGTATGATTGCGACAGGAAATACGGCAGCCAAGAGTTTGAGAGTCAGAATGTGTCAAGATTCTCTATCATGCTGACTGAAAACTGTTGAAACACAGTAAACAGCTGTAGCTTTGCTACCTATTTTTGTTGAGAGTACTAATACTCTATTCGTTACCAGGGTATTTTTTAACAATGGTATTGTGTTATATCGTTTTATAAGAATAGTATGACTGCGACAAGAAATAAGGCAGCGAAGACAAGAATTTTAGAGTTAGAATGTTTCAAGATTCTCTATCATGCTGACTGAAAACTGTTGAAACACAGTGAACAGCTGTAGCTTTGGTACCTAGTTATGTTGAGAGTACTAATACTCTATTGGCTACCAGTGTATTTTTGTACCGTGGTATTGAATTATATCGTTTTGTAAGTATAGTATGACTGCGACAGGAAATAAGGCAGCCACGAGTTTGAGAGTCAGAAAGAGTCAAGATTCTCTATCATGCTGACTGAAAACTGTTGATACACAGCGAAGAGCTGTAGCTTTGGCACATACTTATGTTGAGAGTACTAATACTCTATTGGTAACCAGTGTATTTTTCTACCATGGTATTGAGTTATTTCGTTTTATAACTATAGTATGACTGCGAACAGCTGTAGCTTTGGTACCTAGTTATGGTGAGAGCACTAATACTCTATTGGTTACCAGTGTATTTTTGTGCCATGGTATTGAGTTATATCATTTTATAAGTATAGTATGATTGCGACAGGAAATACGGCAGCCAAGAGTTTGAGAGTCAGAATGTGCCAAGATTCTCTATCATGCTGACTGAAAACTGTTGAAACACAGTAAACAGCTGTAGCTTTGCAACCTATTTTTGTTGAGAGTACTAATACTCTATTCGTTACCAGGGTATTTTTCAACAATGGTATTGTGTTATATCGTTTTATAAGAATAGTATGACTGCGACAAGAAATAAGGCAGCGAAGACAAGAATTTTAGAGTTAGAATGTTTCAAGATTCTCTATCATGCTGACTGAAAACTGTTGAAACACAGTGAACAGCTGTAGCTTTGGTACCTAGTTATGTTGAGAGTACTAATACTCTATTCGTTACCTGGGTATTTTTCTACCGTGGTATTGAGTTATATCGTTTGATAAGTATAGTATGAATGCGACAGGAAATAAGGCAGCCATGAATTTCAGTGTCAGAATGTGTCAAGATTCTCTATCGTGCTGACGGAAAACTGTTGAAACACAGTGAACAGCTGTAGCTTTGGTACCTAGTTATGTTGAGAGCACTAATACCCTAATGGTTACCAGTGTATTTTTAAGCCACGGTATTGATTTATATAGTTTTATAAGTATAGTATGACTGCGACAGGAAATAAGGCAGCCATGAGTTTGAGAGTCAGAATGTGTCAAGATTCTCTATCATGCTGACTGAAAACTGTTGAAACACAGTAAACAGCTGTAGCTTTGGTATCTATTTTAGTTGACAGTACTAATACTCTATTGGTTACCAGTGTATTTTTGTGCCATGGTAGTGAGTAAAATCGTTTTATCACTATAGTATGACTGCGACAGAAAATAAAGCAGCCATGAGTCTGAGAGTCAGAACGTGTCAAGATTCTCTATCATGCTGACTGAAAACCGTTGAAACACAGTGAACAGCTGTAGCTTTGGTACCTAGTTATGTTGAGAGTACTAATACTCTATTGGTTACCAGTGTATTTTTGTGCCATGGTAGTGAGTAAAATCGTTTTATGAGTATAGTATGACTGCGACAGAAAATAAAGCAGCCATGAGTCTGAGAGTCAGAATGTGTCAAGATTCTCTATCATGTTGACAGAGAACTGTTGAAACACAGTAAACAGCTGAAGCTTTGCTACCTATTTTTGTTGAGAGTACTAATACTCTATTCGTTACCAGGGTATTGTTCAACAATGCTATTGTGTTATATCGTTTTATAAGTATAGTATGACTGCGACAAGAAATAAGGCAGCCAAGACAAGAATTTTAGAGTTAGAATGTGTCAAGATTCTCTATCATGCTGACTGAAAACTTTTGAAACACAGTGAACAGTTGTAGCTTTGGTACCTACTTATGTTGAGAGTACTAATACTCTATTGGTTGCCAGTGTATTTTTGTACCATGGTAGTGAGTTATATCGTTTTATAAGTATAGTATGACTGCGACAGGAAATAAGGCAGACATGAGTTTGAGAGTCAGAATGTGTCAAGATTCTCTATCATGCTGACTGAAAACTGTTGAAACACAGTAAACAGCTGTAGCTTTGGTACCTATTTTTGTTGAGAGTACTAATACTCTATTGGTTACCAGTGTATTTTTCTACCGTAGTACTGAGTTATATCGTTTCATAAGTATACTATGACTGCGATAAAAAAAAAGGCAACCATGAATTTCCGAGTCAGAATGTGTCAAGGTTCTCTATCATGCTGACTGAAAACTGTTGAAAGTCAGAAAACAGCTGTAGCTTTGGAACCTACTTATGTTGAGAGTACTAATACTCTATTGGTTACCAGTGTATTTTTGTACCATGGTATTGAGATATTTCGTTTTATAACTATAGTATGATGGCGACAGGAAATAAGGCAGCCATGAATTTCAGAGTCAGAATGTGTCAAGGTTCTCTATCGTGCTGACTGAAAACTGTTGAAACACAGTGAACAGCTGTAGCTTTGGTACCTAGTTATGGTGAGAATACTAATACTCTATTGGTTACCAGAGTATTTTTGTGCCATGGTAGTGAGTTATATCATTTTATAAGTATAGTATGATTGCGACAGGAAATACGGCAGCCATGAGTTTGAGAGTTAGAATGTGTCAAGATTCTCTATCATGTTGACTGAAAACTGTTGAAACACGGTAAACAGCTGTGGCTTTGGTACCTATTTTTGTTGAGAGTAGTAATACTCTATTGGTTACCAGTGTAATTTTCTACCGTAGTACTCAGTTATATCGTTTAATAAATATAGAATGACTGTGACAGAAAATAAGGCAGCCATGAATTTCAAAGTCAGAATGTGTCAAGATTCTCTATCATGCTGACTGAAAACTGTTGAAACACAGTCAACAGCTGTAGCTTTGGCACCTAGTTATGTTGAGAGTACTAATACTCTATTGGTTACCAGTGTATTTTTGTGCCATGGTATTGAGTTATATCGTTTTATATGTATAGTATGAATGCGACAGGAAATAAGGAAGCCAAGACAAGAATTTTAGAGTCAGAATGTGTCAAGATTCTCTATCGTGCTGGCTGAAAACTGTTGAAACACAGTGAACAGCTGTACGTTTGGTTCCCAGTTATGTTGAGAGTACTAATACTCTAATAGTTACCAGCGTATTGTTCTACCGTGTTATTGAGATATATCGATTTATAAGTATAGTATGACTGCGACAGGAAATAAGGCAGCCATGAGTTTGAGAGTCAGAATGTGTCAAGATTCTCTATCATGCTGACTGAAAACTGTTGAAACACAGTAAACAGGTGTAGCTTTGGTACCAATTTTTGTTGAGAGTACTAATACTCTATTCGTTACCTGGGTATTTTTCTACCGTGGTATTGAGTTATATCGTTTGATAAGTATAGTATGAATGCGACAGGAAATAAGGCAGCCATGAATTTCAGTGTCAGAATGTGTCAAGATTCTCTATCGTGCTGACGGAAAACTGTTGAAACACAGTGAACAGCTGTAGCTTTGGTACCTAGTTATGTTGAGAGCACTAATACCCTAATGGTTACCAGTGTATTTTTAAGCCACGGTATTGATTTATATAGTTTTATAAGTATAGTATGACTGCGACAGGAAATAAGGCAGCCATGAGTTTGAGAGTCAGAATGTGTCAAGATTCTCTATGATGCTGACTGAAAACTGTTGAAACACAGTAAACAGCTGTAGCTTTGGTATCTATTTTAGTTGAGAGTACTAATACTCTATTGGTTACCAGTGTATTTTTGTGCCATGGTAGTGAGGAAATCGTTTTATGAGTATAGTATGACTGCGACAGAAAATAAAGCAGCCATGAGTCTGAGAGTCAGAACCTGTCAAGATTCTCTATCATGCTGACTGAAAACCGTTGAAACACAGTGAACAGCTGTAGCTTTGGTACCTAGTTATGTTGAGAGTACTAATACTCTATTGGTTACCAGTGTATTTTTGTGCCATGGTAGTGAGTAAAATCGTTTTATGAGTATAGTATGACTGCGACAGAAAATAAAGCAGCCATGAGTCTGAGAGTCAGAATGTGTCAAGATTCTCTATCATGTTGACAGAAAACTGTTGAAACACAGTAAACAGCTGTAGCTTTGCTACCTATTTTTGTTGAGAGTACTAATACTCTATTCGTTACCAGGGTATTGTTCAACAATGGTATTGTGTTATATCGTTTTATAAGTATAGTATGACTGCGACAAGAAATAAGGCAGCCAAGACAAGAATTTTAGAGTTAGAATGTGTCAAGATTCTCTATCATGCTGACTGAAAACTGTTGAAACACAGTGAACAGCTGTAGCTTTGGTACCTACTTATGTTGACAGTACTAATACTCTATTGGTTGCCAGTGTATTTTTGTACCATGGTAGTGAGTTATATCGTTTTATAAGCATAGTATGACTGCGACAGGAAATAAGGCAGTCATGAGTTTGAGAGTCAGAATGTGTCAAGATTCTCTATCATGCTGACTGAAAACTGTTGAAACACAGAAAACAGCTGTAGCTTTGGTACCTATTTTTGTTGAGAGTACTAATACTCTACTGCTTACCAGTGTAATTTTCTACCGTAGTACTGTGTTATATCGGTTAATAAATATAGTATGACTGCGACAGAAAATAAGGCAGCCATGAATTTCCGAGTCAGAATGTGTCAAGGTTCTCTATCATGCTGACTGAAAACTGTTGAAACACAGAAAACAGCTGTAGCTTTGGAACCTACTTATGTTGAGAGTACTAATACTCTATTGGTTACCAGTGTATTTTTGTACCATGGTATTGAGATATTTCGTTTTAAAACTATAGTATGATGGCGACAGGAAATAAGGCAGCCATGAATTTCAGAGTCAGAATGTGTCAAGGTTCTCTATCGTGCTGACTGAAAACTGTTGAAACACAGTGAACAGCTGTAGCTTTGGTACCTAGTTATGGTGAGAGTACTAATACTCTATCGGTTACCAGTGTATTTTTTTGCCATGGTAGTGAGTTATATCATTTTATAAGTATAGTATGATTGCGACAGGAAATACAGCAGCCATGAGTTTGAGAGTTATTATATGTCAAGATTCTCTATCATGTTGACTGAAAACTGTTGAAACACGGTAAACAGCTGTGGCTTTGGCACCTATTTTTGTTGAGAGTAGTAATACTCTATTGGCTACCAGTGTAATTTTCTACCGTAGTACTGAGTTATATCGTTTAATAAATATAGAATGACTGTGACAGAAAATAAGGCAGCCATGAATTTCAAAGTCAGAATGTGTCAAGATTCTCTATCATGCTGACTGAAAACTGTTGAAACACAGTAAACAGCTGTAGCTTTGGTATCTATTTTAGTTGAGAGTACTAATACTCTATTGGTTACCAGTGTATTTTTCTACCGTGGTATTGAGTTATATCGTTTTATAAGTATAGTATGACAGCGACAGGAAATAAGGCAGCCATGAGTTTGAGAGTCAGAATGTGTCAAGATTCTCTATCATGCTGACTGAAAACCGTTGAAAAACAGTGAACAGCTGTAGCTTTGGTACCTAGTTATGTTGAGAGTACTAATACTCTATTGGTTACCAGTGTATTTTTGTGCCATGGTAGTGAGTAAAATCGTTTTATGAGTATAGTATGACTGCGACAGAAAATAAAGCAGCCATGAGTCTGAGAGTCAGAATGTGTCAAGATTCTCTATCATGTTGACAGAGAACTGTTGAAACACAGTAAACAGCTGTAGCTTTGCTACCTATTTTTGTTGAGAGTACTAATACTCTATTCGTTACCAGGGTATTGTTCAACAATGGTATTGTGTTATATCGTTTTATAAGTATAGTATGACTGCGACAAGAAATAAGGCAGCCAAGACAAGAATTTTAGAGTTAGAATGTGTCAAGATTCTCTATCATGCTGACTGAAAACTTTTGAAACACAGTGAACAGCTGTAGCTTTGGTACCTACTTATGTTGAGAGTACTAATACTCTATTGGTTGCCAGTGTATTTTTGTACCATGGTAGTGAGTTATATCGTTTTATAAGTATAGTATGACTGCGACAGGAAATAAGGCAGACATGAGTTTGAGAGTCAGAATGTGTCAAGATTCTCTATCATGCTGACTGAAAACTGTTGAAACACAGTAAACAGCTGTAGCTTTGGTACCTATTTTTGTAGAGAGTACTAATACTCTATTGGTTACCAGTGTATTTTTCTACCGTAGTACTGAGTTATATCGTTTCATAAGTATACTATGACTGCGATAAAAAAAAAGGCAACCATGAATTTCCGAGTCAGAATGTGTCAAGGTTCTCTATCATGCTGACTGAAAACTGTTGAAACACAGAAAACAGCTGTAGCTTTGGAACCTACTTATGTTGAGAGTACTAATACTCTATTGGTTACCAGTGTATTTTTGTACCATGGTATTGAGATATTTCGTTTTATAACTATAGTATGATGGCGACAGGAAATAAGGCAGCCATGAATTTCAGAGTCAGAATGTGTCAAGGTTCTCTATCGTGCTGACTGAAAACTGTTGAAACACAGTGAACAGCTGTAGCTTTGGTACCTAGTTATGGTGAGAATACTAATACTCTATTGGTTACCAGAGTATTTTTGTGCCATGGTAGTGAGTTATATCATTTTATAAGTATAGTATGATTGCGACAGGAAATACGGCAGCCATGAGTTTGAGAGTTAGAATGTGTCAAGATTCTCTATCATGTTGACTGAAAACTGTTGAAACACGGTAAACAGCTGTGGCTTTGGTACCTATTTTTGTTGAGAGTAGTAATACTCTATTGGTTACCAGTGTAATTTTCTACCGTAGTACTCAGTTATATCGTTTAATAAATATAGAATGACTGTGACAGAAAATAAGGCAGCCATGAATTTCAAAGTCAGAATGTGTCAAGATTCTCTATCATGCTGACTGAAAACTGTTGAAACACAGTCAACAGCTGTAGCTTTGGCACCTAGTTATGTTGAGAGTACTAATACTCTATTGGTTACCAGTGTATTTTTGTGCCATGGTATTGAGTTATATCGTTTTATATGTATAGTATGAATGCGACAGGAAATAAGGAAGCCAAGACAAGAATTTTAGAGTCAGAATGTGTCAAGATTCTCTATCATGCTGACTGAAAACCGTTGAAAAACAGTGAACAGCTGTAGCTTTGGTACCTAGTTATGTTGAGAGTACTAATACTCTATTGGCTACCAGTGTATTTTTGTACCGTGGTATTGAATTATCGTTTTGTAAGTATAGTATGACTGCGACAGGAAATAAGGCAGCCATGAATTTGAGAGTCAGAAAGAGTCAAGATTCTCTATCATGCTGACTGAAAACTGTTGATACACAGCGAAGAGCTGTAGCTTTGGTACATACTTATGTTGAGAGTACTAATACTCTATTGGTAACCAGTGTATTTTTGTACCATGGTATTGAGTTATTTCGTTTTATAACTATAGTATGACTGCGATAGGAAATAAGGCAGCCATGAATTTCAGAGTCATCATGCTGACTGAAAACTGTTGAAACAGTGAACAGCTGTAGCTTTGGTACATAGTTATGTTGAGACTACTAATACTCTATTGGTTACCAGAGTATTTTTGTGACATGGTATTGAGTTATATTGTTTTATAAGTATAGTATGACAACGACAGGAAATAAGGCAGCCATGAGTTTGAGAGTCAGAGTGTGTCAAGATTCTCTATCATGCTGACTGAAAACTGCTGAAACACAGTGAACAGCTGTCGCTTTGGTACCTAGTTATGGTGAGAGCACTAATACTCTATTGGTTACCAGTGTATTTTTGTGCCATGGTAGTGAGTTATATCATTTTATAAGTATAGTATGATTGCGACAGGAAATACGGCAGCAAAGAGTTTCAGAGTCAGAATGTGTCAAGATTCTCTATCATGCTGACTGAAAACTGTTGAAACACAGTAAACAGCTGTAGCTTTGGTACCTATTTTTGTTGAGAGTACTAATACTCTACTGCTTACCAGTGTAATTTTCTACCGTAGTACTGTGTTATATCGTTTAATAAATATAGTATGACTGCGACAGAAAATAAGGCAGCCATAAATTTCAGAGTCAGAATGTGTCAAGGTTCTCTATCATGCTGACTGAAAACTGTTAAAACACAGTAAACAGCTGTAGCTTTGGTACCTATTTTTGTTCAGAGTACTAATACTCTCTTCGTTACCAGGGTATTTTTAAACAATGGTATTGTGTTATATCATTTTAGAAGTATAGTATGACTGCGACAGGAAATAAGGCAGTTATGAGTTTGAGAGTCAGAATGTGTCAAGATTCTCTATCATGCTGACTGAAAACTGTTGAAACACAGTAAACAGCTGTAGCTTTGGTACCTATTTTTGTTGAGAGTACAAATACTCTATTGGTTACCAGTGTATTTTTGTGACATGGTCGTGAGTTATATCATTTTATAAGTATAGTATGATTGCGACAGGAAATACGGCAGCGAAGAGTTTCAGAGTCAGAATGTGTCAAGATTCTCTATCATGCTGACTGAAAACTGTTGAAACACAGTGAACAGCTGCAGCTTTGGTACATAGTTATGTTGAGAGTACTAATACTCTATTGGTTACCAGTGTATATTTGTACCATGGAATTGAGGTATTTTTGTCAAATGGTATTGAGTTATATCGTTTTATAAGTATAGTATGACTGCGACAGGAAAGAAGGCAGCCATGAGTTTGAGAGTCAGAATGTGTCAAGATTCTCTATCATGCTGACTGAAAACTGTTGAAACACACTGAATAGCTGTAGCTTTGGTACCTAGTTATGTTGAGAGTACTAATAGCTTGGTTACCAGTACATTTTTGTGCCATGGTAGTCAGTTATATCGTTTTATAAGTATAGTATGACTGCGACACGAAATCAGGCAGCCATGAGTTTGAGAGTCAGAATGTGTCAAGATTCTCTATCATGCTGACTGAACACTGTAAACAGCTGTACCTTTGGTACCTGTTTTTGTTGAAACTACTAATACTCTATTGGTTACCAGCGTATTTTTCTAACGTAGTACTGAGTTATATCATTTCATAAGTATAGTATGACTGTGACAGAAAATAAGGCAGCCATGAATTTCAGAGTCAGACTGTGTCAAGATTCTCTATCATGCTGACTGAAGACTGTTAAAACACAGTGGACAGCTGTAGCTTTGGTAACTAGTTATGTTGAGAGTACTAATACTCTATTAGTTACCAGTGTATTTTTGTGCCATGGTATTGAGTTATATCGTTTTATAAGTATAGTATGACTGTGACAGGAAATAAAACAGACATGAGTTTGAGAGTCAGAAGGCGTCAAGATTCTCTAACATGCTGACTGAAAACTGAGGAAACACAGGAAACAGCATTACGTTTGGTACCTATTTTGTTGAGAGCACTAATACTCTATTCGTTACCAAAGAATTTTTCAAGAATGCTATCGTGTTATATCGTTTTATATAAGTATAGTATGACTGCGACAGGAAATAAGGCACCATTGAATTTCAGAGTCAGAATGTGTCAACATTCTCTATCATGTTGACTGAAAACTGTTGAAACACAGTAAACAGCTGTAGCTTTGGTACCTATTTTTGTTGAGAGTACTAATACTCTATTCGTTACCAGGGTATTTTTCAACAATGCTATTGAGTTATATCGGTTTATACGTAGAGTATGACTGCGACAAGAAATAAGGCAGCGAAGACAAGAATTTTAGAGTCAGAATGTGTCAAGATTCTCTATCATGCTGACTGAAAACTGTTGAAACACAGTAAACAGCTGTAGCTTTGGTATCTATTTTTGTTGAGAGTACTAATACTCTATTGGTTACCAGTGTATTTTTCTACCGTGGTATTGAGTTATATCGTTTTATAAGTATAGTAAGACAGCGACAGGAAATAAGGCAGTCATGACTTTGAGAGTCAGAAAGTGTCAAGATTCTCTATCATGCTGACTGAAAACTGTTGAAACACAGTGAACAGCTGTAGCTTTGGTACCTATTTTTGTTGAGAGCACTAATACTCTATCCGTTACCAGGGTATTGTTCTACCGTGGTATTGAGTTATATCGTTTTATAAGTATAGTATGACTGCGACAGGAAATAAGGCAGCCATGAATTTCAGAGTCAGAATGTGTCAACATTCTCTATCATGTTGACTGAAAACTGTTGAAACACAGTAAACAGCTATAGCTTTGGTACCTATTTTTGTTGAGAGTACTAATACTCTATTCGTTACCAGGGTATTTTTCAACAATGCTATTGTGTTATATCGTTTTATAAGTATAGTATGACTGCGACAAGAAATAAGGCAGCCATGACAAGAATTTTAGAGTTAGAATGTTTCATGATTCTCTATCATGCTGACTGAAAACTGTTGAAACACAGTGAACAGCTGTAGCTTTGGTACCTACTTTTGTTGAGCGTACTAATACTCTATTGCCTACCAGTGTATTTTTGTACCATGGTATTGAGCTATTTCGTTTTACAACTATAGTATGACTGCGACAGGAAATAAGGCAGCCATAAATATGAGAGTCAGCCTGTGTCATGATTCTCTATCATGCTGACTGAGAACTGTTAAAACACAGTGAACAGCTGTAGTTTTGGTACCTATTTTTGTTGAGAGTACTAATACTCTATTGGTTACAAGTGCATTGTTTTACCGTGCTATAGAGATATATCGATTTATAAGTTTGAGAGTTAGAATGTGTCAAGATTCTCTATCATGTTGACTGAAAACTGTTGAAGCACAGTAAAAAGCTGTAGTTTTGGTACCTATTTTTGTTGAGAGTACTAATACTCTATTCGTTACCAGGGTATTTTTCAACAATGCCATTGTGTTATATCGGTTTATACATATAGTATGACTGCGACAAGAAATAAGGCAGCCAAGACAAGAATTTTAGTCAGAATGTGTCAAGATTCTCTATCATGCTGACTGAAAACTGTTGAAAGACAGTGAACAGCTGTACCTTTGGTACGTAGTTATGTTGAGAGTACTAATAGCTTGGTTATCAGTGTATTTTTGTGCCATGGTAGTCAGTTATATCGTTTTATAAGTATAGTATGATTGCGACACGAAATAAGGCAGCCCTGAGTTTGAGAGTCAGAATGTGTCAAGATTCTCTATCATGCTGACTGAAAACTGTTGACACACAGTAAACAGCTTTACCTTTGGTACCTATTTTTCTTGAGAGTACTAATACTCTATTCGGTACCAGGGTATTTTTCAACAATGCTATTGTGTTATATCGTTTTATAAGTATAGTACGACTGCGACAGAAAATAAGGCAGCCATGAATTTCAGAGTCAGACTGTGTCAAGATTCTCTATCATGCTGACTGAAGACTGTAAAAACACAGTGGACAGCTATAGCTTCAGTACCTAGTTATGTTGAGAGTACTAATACTCTATTAGTTACCAGTGTATTTTTGTGCCATGGTATTGAGTTATATCGTTTTATAAGTATAGTATGACTGCGACAGGAAATATGGCAGCCATGAGTTTGAGAGTCAGAATGTGTCAACATTCTCTAACATGCTCACTGAAAACTGAGGAAACACAGTAAACAGCCTTTCCTTTGGTACCTTTTTTTGTTGAGAGTACTAATATTCTATTCGTTACCAGGGTATTTTTAAAGAATGCTATCGTGTTATATCGCTTTATATAAGTATAGTATGACTGCAACAGGAAATAAGGCAGCCATGAGTTTGAGAGTCCGAATGTGTCAAGATTCTCTATCATGCTGACTGAAAACTGTTGAAACACAGTAAACAGCTGTAGCTTTGGTACCTATTTTTGTAGAGAGTACTAATACTCTATTGGTTACCAGTGTATTTTTCTACCGTAATATTGAGTTATATCGTTTCATAAGTATACTATGACTGCGACAGGAAATATGGCAGCCATGAGTTTGAGAGTCAGAATGTGTCAAGATTCTCTATAATGCTGACTGAAAACTGTTGAAGCACAGTAAACAGCTGTAGCTTTGGTACCTATTTTTGTTGAGAGTACTAATACTCTCTTCGTTACCAGGGTATTTTTCAACAATGGTATTGTGTTATATCGTTCTATAAGTATAGTATGACTGCGACAAGAAATAAAGCAGCCAAGACAAGAATTTTAAGAGTTAGAATGTGTCAAGATTCTCTATCATGCTGACTGAAAACTGTTGAAACATAGTAAACAGCTGTAGCTTTGGAACCTACTTATGTTGAGAGTACTAATACTCTATTGGTTACCAGTGTATATTTGTACCATGGTATTGAGTTATTTTGTTTTATAACTATAGTATGACTATGACAGGAAATAAGGCAGCCATGAATATCAGAGCCAGAATGTGTCAAGATCCTCTATCATGCTGACTGAAAACTGATGAAACACAGTAAACAGCTGTAGCTTTGGTACCTATTTTTGTTGAGAGTACTAATATTCTCTTCATTACCAGGGTATTTTTCAACAATGGTATTGTGTTATATCGTTTTATAAGTATAGTATGACTGCGACAGGAAATAAGGCAGCCATGAATTTCAGAGCCAGAATGTGTCAAGATTCTCTATCATGCTGACTGAAAACTGTTGAAACACAGTGAACAGCTGTAGTTTTGTACCTACTTTTGTTCAGCGTACTAATACTCTATTGGCTACCAGTGTATTTTTGTACCATGGTATTGAGCTATTTCGTTTTACAACTATAGCATGACTGCGACAGGAAATAAGGCAGCCATAAATATGAGATTCAGGCTGTGTCAAGATTCTCTATCATGCTGACTGAGAACTGTTAAAACAGAGTGAACAGCTGTAGCTTTAGTACCTATTTTTGTTGAGAGAACTAATACTCTATTCGTTACAAGTGCATTGTTCTACCGTGTTATTGAGATATATCGATTTATAAGTATAGTATGACTGCGACTGGAAATAAGACAACTATGAGTTTGAGAGTCAGAATGTGTCAAGATTCTCTATCATGTTGACTGAAAACTGTTGAAACACAGTAAACAGCTGTAGCTTTGCTACCTATTTTTGTTGAGAGTACTAATACTCCATTCATTACCAGGGTATTTTTCAACAATGGTATTGTGTCATATCGTTCTATAAGTATAGTATGACTGCGACAAGAAATAAGGCAGCCAAGACAAGAACTTTAGAGTTAGAATGTTTCAAGATTCTCTATCATGCTGACTGAAAACTGTTGAAACACAGTGAACAGCTGTAGCTTTGGTACCTAGTTATGTTGAGAGTACTAATACTCTATTGGCTTCCAGTGTATTTTTGTACCGTGGTATTGAATTATATTGTTTTGTAAGTATAGCATGACTGCAACAGGAAATAAGGTAGATATGAGCTTGAGAGTCAGAATGTGTCAAGATTCTCTATCATGCTGACAGAAAACTGTGGAAACACAGTGAACAGCTGTAGCTTTGGGACCTAGTTATTTTGAGAGTACTAATACTCTATTGGTTACCAGTGTATTTTTGTGACATGGTATTGAGTTATATCGTTTTATAAGTATAGTATGACAGTGACAGGAAATAAAGCGGCCATGAGTTTGAGAGTCAGAAAGAGTGAAGATTCTCTATCATGCTGACTGAAAACTGTTGATACACAGCGAAGAGCTGTAGCTTTGGTACATACTTATGTTGAGAGTACTAACACTCTATTGGTTACCAGTGTATTTTTGTACCATGGTATTGAGTTATTTCGTTTTATAACTATAGTATGACTGCGACAGGAAATAACGCAGCCATGAATTTCAGAGTCAGAATGTGTCAAGGTTCTCTATCATGCTGACTGAAAACTGTTGAAACACATTGAACAGCTGTAGCTTTGGTACATAGTTATGTTGAGAGTACTAATACTGTATTGGTTATCAGAGTATTTTTGTGACATGGTATTGAGTTATATCGTTTCATAAGCATAGTATGACTGCGACAAGAAATAAGACAGCCATGAGTTGGAGAGACAGAATGTGTCAAGATTCTCTATCATGCTAATTGAAAACTGCTGAAACACACTGAAAAGCTGTAGCTTTCGTACCTAGTTATGGTGAGAGTACTAATACTCTATGGGTTACCAGTGTATTTTTGTGCCATGGTAGTGAGTTATATCATTTTATAATTATAGTATGATTGCGACAGGAAATACGGCAGCCATGAGTATGAGAGTCAGAATGTGTTAAGATTCTCTATCATGCTGACTGAAAACTGTTGAAAGACAGTAAACAGCTGTAGATTTGGTACCTATTTTTGTTGAGAGTACTAATACTCTATTGGTTACCAGTGTAATTTTCTACCGTAGAACGGAGTTAAATCGTTTAATAAATATAGTATGACTGCGACAGAAAAAAAGGCAGCCATGAATTTCAGAGTCAGAATATGTCAAGATTCTCTATCATGCTGACTGAAAACTGGTGAAACACAGTAAACAGCTGTAGCTTTGGTATCTATTTTAGTTGAGAGTACTAATACTCTATTGGTTACCAGGGTATTTTTCTACTCTGGTATTGAGTTATATCGTTTTATAACTATAGTATGACAGCGACAGGGAATAAGGCAGCCATGAGTTTGAGAGTCAGAATGTGTCAAGATTCTCTATCATGCTGACTGAAAACCGCTGAAACACAGTGAACAGCTGCAGCTTTGGTACCTAGTTATGTTGAGAGTACTAATACTGTATTGGTTACCAGTGTATTTTTGTGCCATGGTAGTGAGTAAAATCGTTTTATAAGTATAGTATGACTGCGACAGGAAATAAGGCAGCCATGAGTTTGAGAGTCAGAATGTGTCAAGATTCTCTATCATGCTGACTGAAAACTGTTGAAACACAGTAAACAGCTGTAACTTTGGTACCTATTTTTGTTGAGACTACTAATACTCTATTGATTACCAGTGCATTTTTCTACCGCAGTACTGACTTATATCGTTTTATAAGAAAAGTATGACTACGACAGGAAATAAGGCACCCATGAATTTCAGAGACAGAATGTGTCAAGGTTCTCTATCATGCTGACTGAAAACTGTTGAAACACAGTGAACAGCTGTAGCATTGGTACATAGTTATGTTGAGAGTACTAATACTGTATTGGATACCAGAGTATTTATGTGACATGGTATTGAGTTATATCGTTTCATAAGCATAGTATGACTGCGACAGGAAATAAGACAGCCATGAGTTTTAGAGTCAGAATGTGTCAAGATTCTCTATCATGCTGACTGAAAACTGCTGAAACACGGCGAACAGCTGTAGCTTTGGTACCTAGTTATGGTGAGAGTACCAATACTCTATTGGTTACCAGTGTATTTTTGAGCCATGGTAGTGAGTTATATCATTTTATAAGTATAGTATGATTGCGACAGGAAATAAGGTAGACATGAGTTTGAGAGTCAGAATGCGTCAAGATTCTCTATCATGCTGACCGAAAACTGTGGAAACACAGCGAACAGCTGTAGCTTTGGGACCTAGTTATTTTGAGAGTACTAATACTCTGTTGGTTACCAGTGTATTTTTGTGACATGGTATTGAGTTATATCGTTTTGTAAGTATAGTATGACAGCGACAGGAAACAAGGCAGCCATGAATTTCAGAGTCAGAATGTGCCAAGATTCTCTATCATGCTGACTGAAAACTGTTGAAACACAGTGAACAGCTGTAGCTTTGCTACCTAGTTATGTTGAGAGTACCAATACTCTATTGGCTACCAGTGTATTTTTCTACCTTAGTACTGAGTTATATCGTTTTATAAGTATAGTATGACTGCAACAGGAAATAAGGCAGCCATGAATTTCAGAGTCAGAATGTGCCAAGATTCTCTATCATGCTGACTGAAAACTGTTGGAACACAGTAAACAGCTGTAGCTTTGGTACCTATTTTAGTTGAGAATACTAATACTCTATTGGCTACCAGTGTATATTTCAACCGTGGTATTGAGTTGCATCGTTTTGTAAGTATAGTATGACTGCGACAGGAAATAAGGCAGCCATGCGTTTGAGAGTCAGATGGGTCCAGATTCTCTATCATGTTGACTGAAAACTGTTGAAACACAGTAAACAGCTGTAGCTTTGGTACCTATTTTTGTTGAGAGTACTAATACTCTACTTGTTACCAGGGTATTTTTCAACAATGATATTGTGGTATATCGTTCTATAAGTATAGTATGACTGCGACAAGAAATAAAGCAGCCAAGACAAGAATTTTAAGAGTTAGAATGTGTCAAGATTCTCTATCATGCTGACTGAAAACTGAGGAAACACAGTAAACAGCTTTAGCTTTGGTACCTATTTTGTTTAGAGTACTAATACTCTATTCGTTACCAGGGTATTTTTCAAGAATGCTATCGTCTTATATCATTTTACAAGCATAGTATGACTGCGACAGGAAATAAGGCAGTCATGAGTTTGAGAGTCAGAATGTGTCAAGATTCTCTATCATGCTGACTGAAAACTGTTGAAACACAGTCAACAGCTGTAGCTTTGGCACCTAGTTATGTTGAGAGTACTAATACTCTATTGGTTACCAGTGTATTTTTGTGCCATGGTATTGAGTTATATCGTTTTATAAGTATAGTATGAATGCGACAGGAAATAAGGAAGCCATGAGTTTGAGCGTCAGAATATGTCAACATTCTCTATCATGCTGACTGAAAACTGTTGAAACACAGTAAACAGCTGTAGCTTTGCTACCTAGTTAAGTTGAGAGTACTAATACTCTATTGGCTACCAGTGTATTTTTCTACCGTAGTACTGAGTTATATCGTTTTATAAGTATAGTATGACTGCGACAGGAAATAAGGCAGCCATGAATTTCAGAGTCAGAATGTGCCAAGATTCTCTATCATGCTGACTGAAAACTGTTGGAACACAGTAAACAGCTGTAGCTTTGGTACCTATTTTAGTTGAGAGTACTAATACTCTACTGGCTACCAGTGTATTTTTCTACCGTGGTATTGAGTTGCATCGTTTTGTAAGTATAGTATGACTGCGACAGGAAATAAGGCAGCCATGCGTTTGAGAGTCAGATGGGTCCAGATTCTCTATCATGTTGACTGAAAACTGTTGAAACACAGTAAACAGCAGTAGCTTTGGTACCTATTTTTGTTGAGAGTACTAATACTCTACTTGTTACCAGGACATTTTTCAACAATGCTATTGTGTTAGATCGGTTTATACGTATAGTATGACTGCGACAGGAAAGAAGGCAGCCATGAGATTGAGAGTCAGATGTGACAAGATTCTCCACAATGCTGACTGAAAACTGTTGAAACACAGTAACAGCTGTAGCTTTGGTACCTACTTATGTTGAGAGTACTAATACTCTATTGGTTACCAGTGTATTTTTCTAGTGTGGTATCGAGTTATATCGTTTTATAAGTATAGTATGACTGCGACAGGAAATATGGCAGCCATGAGTTTGAGAGTCAGAATGTGTCAAGATTCTCTATCATGCTGACTGAAAACTGTTGAAACACAGTAAACAGCTGTAGCTTTGGTACCTATTTTTGTTGAGACAACTAATACTCTCTTCGTTACCAGGGTATTTTTCAACAATGGTATTGTGTTATATCGTTCTAAAAGTATAGTATGACTACGACAAATAAAGCAGCCAAGACAAGAATTTTAAGAGTTAGAATGTGTCAAGATTCTCTATCATGCTGACTGAAAACTGAGGAAACAAAGTAAACAGCTTTAGCTTTGGTACCTATATTGTTTAGAGTACTAATACTCTATTCGTTACCAGGGTATTTTTCAAGAATGCTATCGTCTTATATCATTTTACAAGTATAGTATGACTGCGACAGGAAAGAAGGCAGTCATGAGTTTGAGAGTCAGAATGTGTCAAGATTCTCTATCATGCTGACTGAAAACTGTTGAAACACAGTCAACAGCTGTAGCTTTGGCACCTAGTTATGTTGAGAGTACTAATACTCTATTGGTTACCAGTATATTGTTCTACCATGTTATTGAGATATATCGATTTATAAGTATAGTATGACTGCGACAGGAAATCAGGCAGCCATGAGTTTGAGAGTAAGAATGTGTCAAGATTCTCTATCATGCTGACTGAAAACTGTTGAAACACAGTAAACAGGTGTAGCTTTGGTACCAATTTTTGTCGAGAGTACTAATACTCTATTCGTTACCAGGGTACTTTTCTACGGTGGTATTAAGTTATATCGTTTGATAAGTATAGTATGAATGCGACAGGAAATAAGGCAGCCATGAATTTCAGAGTCAGAATGTGTCAAGATTCTCTATCATGCTGACTGAAAACTGTTGAAACACAGTGAACAGCTGTAGCTTTGGTACCTACTTATGTAGAGAGTACTAATACTCTATTCGTTGCCAGTGTATTTTTGTGCCATGGTAGTGAGTTATATCATTTTATAAGTATAGTATGATTGCAACAGGAAATACGGAAGCCATGAGTTTGAGAGTCAGAATGTGTCAAGATTCTCTATCATGCTGACTGAAAACTGTTGAAACACAGTAAACAGCTGTAGCTTTGGTACCTATTTTGGTTGAGAGTACTAATACTCTATTGGTTACCAGTGTAATTTTCTACCGTAGTACTGAGTTATATCGTTTAATAAATATAGTATGACTGCGACAGAAAATAAGGCAGCCATGAATTTCAGAGTCAGAATGTGTCAAGATTCTCTATCATGCTGACTGAAAACTGTTGAAACACAGTAAACAGCTGTAGCTTTGGTATCTATTTTAGTTGAGAGTACAAATACTCTATTGGTTACCAGAGTATTTTTTTTCTACCGCAGTACTGACTTATATCGTTTTATAAGAAAAGTATGACTACGACAGGAAATAAGGCAGCCATGAATTTCGGAGTCAGAATGTGTCAATGTTCTCTATCATGCTGACTGAAAACTGTTGAAACACAGTGAACAGCTGTAGCTTTGGTACATTGTTATGTTGAGAGTACTAATACTGTACTGGTTACCAGAGTATTTTTGTGACATGGTATTGAGTTATATCGTTTCATAAGCATAGTATGACTGCGACAGGAAATAAGACAGCCATGAGTTTGAGAGTCAGAATGTGTCAAGATTCTCTATCATGCTGACTGAAAACTGCTGAAACACAGCGAACAGCTGTAGCTTTGGTACCTAGTTATGGTGAGAGCACTAATACTCTATTGGTTACCAGTGTATTTTTGAGCCATGGTAGTGAGTTATATCATTTTATAAGTATAGTATGATTGCGACAGGAAATACGGCAGCCATGAGTTTGAGAGTCAGAATGTGTCAAGATTCTCTATCATGCTGACTGAAAACTGTTGAAACAGAGTAAACAGCTGTAGCTTTGCTACCTAGTTATGTTGAGGGTACTAATACTCTAATGATTACCTGTGTATTTTTCTATCGTAGTACTGAGTTATATCGTTTTATAAGTATAGTATGACTGCGACAGGAAAGAAGGCAGCCATGAATTTCAGAGTCAGAATGTGCCAAGATTCTCTATCATGTTGACTGAAAACTGTTGAAACACAGTATACAGCTGTAGCTTTGCTACCTATTTTTGTTGAGAGCACTAATACTCTATTCGTTACCAGGGTATTTTTCAACAATGGTATTGTGTCATATCGTTTTATAAGTATAGTATGACTGCGACAAGAAATAAGGCAGCCAAGACAAGAACTTTAGAGTTAGAATGTTTCAAGATTCTCTATCATGCTGACTGAAAACTGTTGAAACACAGTGAACAGCTGTAGCTTTGGTACCTAGTTATGTTGAGAGTACTAATACTCTGTTGGTTACCAGTGTATTTTTGTGACATGGTATTGAGTTATATCATTTTATAAGTATAGTATGACTGCGACAGGAAATAAGGCAGCCATGAGTTTGAGAGTCAGAATGTGTCAAGGTTCTCTATCATACTGACTGAAAACTGTTGAAACACAGTAAACAGCTGTAGCTTTGGTACCTATTTTTGTTGAGACTACTAATACTCTATTGGTTACCAGTGTATTTTTCTACCGCAGTACTGAGTTATAACGTTTTATAAGAAAAGTATGACTACGACAGGAAATAAGGCAGCAATGAATTTCAGAGTCAGACTGTGTCAAGGTTCTCTATCATGCTGACTGAAAACTGTTCAAACACAGTAAACAGCTGTAGCTTTGGTACATAGTTATGTTGAGAGTACTAATACTCTATTGGTTACCAGAGTATTTTTGTGACATGGTATTGAGTTATATCGTTTCATAAGCATAGTATGATTGTGACAGGAAATAAGACAGCCATGAGTTTGAGAGTCAGAATGTGTCAAGATTCTCTATCATGCTGACTGAAAACTGCTGAAACACAGCGAACAGCTGTAGCTTTGGTACCTAGTTATGGTGAGAGTACTATTACTCTATTGGTTACCAGTGTATTTTTGAGCCATGGTAGTGAGTTATATCATTTTATAAGTATAGAATGATTGCGACAGGAAATACGGCAGCCATGAGTTTGAGAGTCAGAATGTGTCAAGATTCTCTATCATGCTGACTGAAAACTGTTGAAACAGAGTAAACAGCTGTAGCTTTGCTACCTAGTTATGTTGAGAGTACTAATACTCTAATGATTACCTGTGTATTTTTCTATCGTAGTACTGAGTTATATCGTTTTATAAGTATAGTATGACTGCGACAGGAAATAAGGCAGCCATGAATTTCAGAGTCAGAATGTGCCAAGATTCTCTATCATTCTGAATGAAAACTGCTGGAACACAGTAAACACCTGTAGCTTTGGTACCTATTTTAGTTGAGAGTACTAATACTCTATTGGTTACCAGTGTATTTTTCTACCGTGGTATTGAGTTATATCGTTTTGTAAGTATAGTATGACTGCGACAGGAAATAAGGCAGCCAAGAATTTCAGAGTCAGAAAGTGTCAAGATTCTCTATCATGCTGACTGAAAACTGTTGAAACACAGTGAACAGCTGTAGCTTTGGCACATATTTTTGTTGAGAGTACTAATACTCTATACGTTACCAGGGTATTTTTCAACAATGCTATTGTATTATATCGGTTCATACACATAGTATGACTGCGACAAGAAATAAGGCAGCCAAGACAAGAATTTTAGAGTCAGAATGTGTCAAGATTCTCTATCATGCTGACTGACAACTGTTGAAACACAGTGAACAGCTGTAGCTTTGGTTCCCAGTTATGTTGAGAGTACTAATACTCTAATACTTACCAGTATATTGTTCTACCGTGTTATTGAGATATATCGATTTATAAGTATAGTATGACTGCGACAGGAAATCAGGCAGCCATGAGTTTGAGCGTCAGAATGTGACAAGATTCTCTATCATGCTGACTGAAAACCGTTGAAACACAGTAAACAGGTGTAGCTTTGGTACCAATTTTTGTCGAGAGTACTAATACTCTATTCGTTACCAGGGTATTTTTCTACCGTGGTATTGAGTTATATCGTTTGATAAGTATAGTATGAATGCGACAGGAAATAAGGCAGCCATGAATTTCAGAGTCAGAATGTGTCAAGATTCTCTATCATGCTGACTGAAAACTGTTCAAACACAGTAAACAGCTGTAGCTTTGGTACCTACTTTGGTTGAGAGTACTAATACTCTATTGGTCACCAGTGTAATTTTCTACCGTAGTACTGAGTTATATCGTTTAATAAATATAGTATGACTGCGACAGAAAATAAGGCAGCAATGAATTTCAGAGTCAGACTGTGTCAAGGTTCTCTATCATGCTGACTGAAAACTGTTCAAACACAGTAAACAGCTGTAGCTTTGGTACATAGTTATGTTGAGAGTACTAATACTCTATTGGTTACCAGAGTATTTTTGTGACATGGTATTGAGTTATATCGTTTCATAAGCATAGTATGATTGTGACAGGAAATAAGACAGCCATGAGTTTGAGAGTCAGAATGTGTCAAGATTCTCTATCATGCTGACTGAAAACTGCTGAAACACAGCGAACAGCTGTAGCTTTGGTACCTAGTTATGGTGAGAGTACTATTACTCTATTGGTTACCAGTGTATTTTTGAGCCATGGTAGTGAGTTATATCATTTTATAAGTATAGAATGATTGCGACAGGAAATACGGCAGCCATGAGTTTGAGAGTCAGAATGTGTCAAGATTCTCTATCATGCTGACTGAAAACTGTTGAAACAGAGTAAACAGCTGTAGCTTTGCTACCTAGTTATGTTGAGAGTACTAATACTCTAATGATTACCTGTGTATTTTTCTATCGTAGTACTGAGTTATATCGTTTTATAAGTATAGTATGACTGCGACAGGAAATAAGGCAGCCATGAATTTCAGAGTCAGAATGTGCCAAGATTCTCTATCATTCTGAATGAAAACTGCTGGAACACAGTAAACACCTGTAGCTTTGGTACCTATTTTAGTTGAGAGTACTAATACTCTATTGGTTACCAGTGTATTTTTCTACCGTGGTATTGAGTTATATCGTTTTGTAAGTATAGTATGACTGCGACAGGAAATAAGGCAGCCAAGAATTTCAGAGTCAGAAAGTGTCAAGATTCTCTATCATGCTGACTGAAAACTGTTGAAACACAGTGAACAGCTGTAGCTTTGGCACATATTTTTGTTGAGAGTACTAATACTCTATACGTTACCAGGGTATTTTTCAACAATGCTATTGTATTATATCGGTTCATACACATAGTATGACTGCGACAAGAAATAAGGCAGCCAAGACAAGAATTTTAGAGTCAGAATGTGTCAAGATTCTCTATCATGCTGACTGACAACTGTTGAAACACAGTGAACAGCTGTAGCTTTGGTTCCCAGTTATGTTGAGAGTACTAATACTCTAATACTTACCAGTATATTGTTCTACCGTGTTATTGAGATATATCGATTTATAAGTATAGTATGACTGCGACAGGAAATCAGGCAGCCATGAGTTTGAGCGTCAGAATGTGACAAGATTCTCTATCATGCTGACTGAAAACCGTTGAAACACAGTAAACAGGTGTAGCTTTGGTACCAATTTTTGTCGAGAGTACTAATACTCTATTCGTTACCAGGATATTTTTCTACCGTGGTATTGAGTTATATCGTTTGATAAGTATAGTATGAATGCGACAGGAAATAAGGCAGCCATGAATTTCAGAGTCAGAATGTGTCAAGATTCTCTATCGTGCTGACTGAAAACTGTTGAAACACAGTGAACAGCTGTAGCTTTGGTACCTAGTTATGTTGAGAGTACTAATACCCTAATGGTTACCAGTGTATTTTTAAGCCATGTTATTCAGTTACATCATTTCATAAGTACAGTATGACTGACACAGGAAATAAGGCAGCCATGAGTTTGAGAGTCGGAATGTGTCAAGATTCTCTATCATGCTGACTGAAAACTGTTGAAACACAGTAAACAGCTGTAGCTTTGGTACCTATTTTTGCTGAGAGTACTAATATTCTCTTCGTTACCAGGGTATTTTTCAACAATGGTATTGTGTTATATTGTTTTATAAGTATAGTATGACTGCGACAAGAAATAAGGCGGTCATGAGTTTGAGAGTCAGAATGTGTCAAGATTCTCTATCATGCTGACTGAAAACTGTTGAAACACAGTAAACAGCTGTAGCTTTGGTACCTATTTTTCTTGAGAGTACTAATACTCTATTGGTTACCAGTGTAATTTTCTACAGTAGTACTGAGTTATATCGTTTAATAAGTATAGTATGACTGCGACAGAAAATAAGGCAGCCATGAATTTCAGAGTCAGAATGTGTCAAGATTCTCTATCATGCTGACTGAAAACTGTTGAAACACAGTAAACAGCTGTAGCTTTGGTATCTATTTTAGTTGAGAGTACTAATACTCTATTGGTTACCAGTGTATTTTTCTACCGTGCTATTGAGTTATATCGTTTTGTGAGTATAGTATGACAGTGACAGGAAACAAGGCAGCCATGAGTTTGAGAGTAAGAATTTGTCAAGATTCTCTATCATGCTGACTGAAAACCGTTGAAACACAGTGAACAGCTGTAGCTTTGGTACCTAGTTATGTTGAGAGTACTAATAACTCTATTGGTTACCAGTGTATTTTTGTGCCATGGTAGTGAGTAAAATCGTTTTATAAGTATAGTATGACTGCGACAGGAAATAAGGCAGCCATGAGTTTGAGAGTCAGAATGTGTCAAGATTCCCTATCATGCTGACTGAAAACTGTTGAAACACAGTAAACAGCTGTAGCTTTGGTACCTATTTTTGTTGAGACTACTAATACTCTATTGGATACCAGTGTATTTTTCTACCGCAGTACTGAGTTATATCATTTTATAAGTATAGTATGACTGCGACAGGAAATAAGGCAGCCATGAATTTCAGAGTCAGAATGTGCCAAGATTCTCTATCATGCTGACTGAAAACTGTTGGAACACAGTAAACAGCTGTAGCTTTGGTACCTATTTTAGTTGAGAGTACTAATACTCTATTGCCTACCAGTGTATTTTTTCTACCGTGGTATTGAGTTGCATCGTTTTGTAAGTATAGTATGACTGCGACAGGAAATAAGGCAGCCATGCATTTGAGAGTCAGATGGGTCCAGATTCTCTATCATGTTGACTGAAAACTGTTGAAACACAGTAAACAGCTGTAGCTTTGGTACCTATTTTTGTTGAGAGTACTAATACTCTATTTGTTACCAGGATATTTTTCAAAAATGCTATTTTGTTAGATCGGTTTATACGTATAGTATGACTGCGACAGGAAAGAAGGCAGCCATGAGTTTGAGAGTCAGATGTGTCAAGATTCTCTACCATGCTGACTGAAAACTGCTGAAACACAGTAAACAGCTGTAGCTTTGGTACCTATTTTTGTTGAGAGTACTAATACTCTATTGGTTACCAGTATATTGTTCTACCGTGTTATTGAGATATATCGATTTATAAGAATAGTATGACTGCGACAGGAAATCAGGCAACCATGAGTTTGAGAGTCAGAATGTGTCAAGATTCTCTATCATGCTGACTGAAGACTGTTGAAACACAGTAAACAGGTGTAGCTTTGGTACCAATTTTTGTCGAGAGCACTAATACTCTATTCGTTACCAGGGTACTTTTCTACCGTGGTACTGAGTTATATCGTTTGATAAGTATAGTATGAATGCGACAGGAAATAAGGCAGCCATGAATTTCAGAGTCAGAATGTGTCAAGATTCTCTATCATGCTGACTGAAAACTGTTGAAACACAGTGAACAGCTGTAGCTTTGGTACCTAGTTATGTTGAGAGTACTAATACCCTAATGGTTACCAGTGTATTTTTAAGCCATGGTATTCAGTTATATCACTTCATAAGTACATTATGACTGCGACAGGAAATAAGGCAGCCATGAGTTTGAGAGTCAGAATGTGTCAAGATTCTCTATCACGCTGACTGAAAACTGTCGAAACACAGTAAACAGCTGTAGCTTTGGTATCTATTTTTGCTGAGAGTACAAATATTCTCTTCGTTACCAGGGGATTTTTCTACCGTGGTATTGAGTTATATCGTTTGATAAGTATAGTATGAATGCGACAGGAAATAAGGCAGCCATGAATTTCAGAGTCAGAATGTGTCAAGATTCTCTATCATGCTGACTGAAAACTGTTGAAACACAGTGAACAGCTGTAGCTTTGGTACCTACTTATGTAGAGAGTACTAATACTCTATTCGTTGCCAGTGTAATTTTGTGCCATGGTAGTGAGTTATATCATTTTATAAGTATAGTATGATTGCGACAGGAAATGCAGAAGCCATGAGTTTGAGAGTCAGAATGTGTCAAGATTCTCTATCATGCTGACTGAAAACTGTTCAAACACAGTAAACAGCTGTAGCTTTGGTACCTATTTTGGTTGAGAGTACTAATACTCTATTGGTCACCAGTGTAATTTTCTACCGTAGTACTGAGTTATATCGTTTAATAAATATAGTATGACTGCGACAGAAAATAAGGCAGCCATGAATTTCAGAGTCAGAATGTGTCAAGATTCTCTATCATGCTGACTGAAAATTGTTGAAACACAGTAAACAGCTGTAGCTTTGGTATCTATTTTAGTTAAGAGTACTAATACTCTATTGGTTACCAGAGTATTTTTCTACCGCAGTACTGATTTATATCGTTTTATAAGAAAAGTATGACTACGACAGGAAATAAGGCAGCCATGAATTTCAGTCAGAATGTGTCAATGTTCTCTATCATGCTGACTGAAAACTGTTGAAACACAGTGAACAGCTGTAGCTTTGGTACATAGTTATGTTGAGAGTACTAATACTGTATTGGTTACCAGAGTATTTTTGAGACATGGTATTGAGTTATATCGTTTCATAAGCATAGTATGACTGCGACAGGAAATAAGACAGCCATGAGTTTGAGAGTCAGAATGTGTCAAGATTCTCTATCATGCTGACTGAAAACTGTTGAAACACAGTAAACAGCTGTAGCTTTGGTATCTATTTTAGTTGAGAGTACTAATACTCTATTGGTTACCAGTGTATTTTTCTACCGTGGTACTGAGTTATATCGTTTTGTAAGTATAGTATGACAGCGACAGGAAAGAAGGCAGCCATGAATTTCAGAGTCAGAATGTGCCAAGATCCTCAATCATGTTGACTGAAAACTGTTGAAACACAGTGAACAGCTGTAGCTTTGGTACCTAGTTATGTTGAGAGTACTAATACTCTATTGGCTACCAGTGTATTTTTCTACCTTAGTACTGAGTTATATCGTTTTATAAGTATAGTATGACTGCGACAGGAAATAAGGCAGCCATGAATTTCGGAGTCAGAATGTGCCAAGATCCTCTATCATTCTGACTGAAAAGTGTTGGAACACAGTAAACAGCTGTAGCTTTGGTACCTATTTTAGTTGAGAGTACTAATACTCTATTGGCTACCAGTGTATTTTTCAACCGTGGTATTGAGTTGCATCGTTTTGTAAGCATAGTATGACTGCGACAGGAAATAAGGCAGCCATGCGTTTGAGAGTCAGATGGGTCCAGATTCTCTATCATGTTGACTGAAAACTGTTGAAACACAGTAAACAGCTGTAGCTTTGGTACCTATTTTTGTTGAGAGTACTAATACTCTACTTGTTACCAGGGTATTGTTCAACAATGGTATTGTGTTATATCGTTCTATAAGTATAGTATGACTGCGACAAGAAATAAAGCAGCCAAGACAAGAATTTTAAGAGTTAGAATGTGTCAAGATTCTCTATCATGCTGACTGAAAACTGAGGAAACACAGTAAACAGCTTTAGCTTTGGTACCTATTTTGTTTAGAGTACTAATACTCTATTCGTTACCAGGGTATTTTTCAAGAATGCTATCGTCTTATATCATTTTATAAGTATAGTATGACTGCGACAGGAAATAAGGCAGCCATGAATTTCAGAGTCAGAATGTGCCAAGATTCTCTATCATGCTGACTGAAAACTGTTGAAACACAGTAAACAGCTGTAGCTTTGGTACCTATTTTAGTTGAGAGTACTAATACTCTATTGGCTACCAGTGTATTTTTCTACCGTGGTATTGAGTTTCATCGTTTTGTAAGTATAGTATGACTGCGACAGGAAATAAGGCAGCCATGCGTTTGAGAGTCAGATGGGTCCAGATTCTCTATCATGTTGACTGAAAACTGTTGAAGCACAGTAAACAGCTGTAGCTTTGGTACCTATTTTTTTTGTGAGTACTGATACTCTATTCGTTACCAGGATATTTTTCAACAATGCTATTGTGTTAGATCGGTTTATACGTATAGTATGACTACAACAGGAAAGAAGGCAGCCATGAGTTTGAGAGTCAGATGTGTCAAGATTCTCTACCATGCTGACTGAAAACTGCTGAAACACAGTAAACAGCTGTAGATTTGGTACCTATTTTTGTTGAGAGTACTAATACTCTATTGGTTACCAGTGTATTTTTCTAGTGTGGTATCGAGTTATATCGTTTTATAAGTATAGTATGACTGCGACAGGAAATATGGCAGCCATGAGTTTGAGAGTCAGAATGTGTCAAGATTCTCTATCATGCTGACTGAAAACTGTTGATACACAATGAACAGCTGTAGCTTTGGTACATAGTTATGTTGAGAGTACTAATACTCTATTGGTTACCAGAGTATTTTTGTGACATGGTATTGAGTTATATCGTTTCATAAGCATAGTATGACTGCGACAGAAAATAAGACAGCCATGAGTTGGAGAGTCAGAATGTGTCAAGATTCTCTATCATGCTGACTGAAAACTGTTGAAACACAGTCAACAGCTGTAGCTTTGGCACCTAGTTATGTTGAGAGTACTGATACTCTATTGGTTACCAGTGTATTTTTGTGCCATGGTATTGAGTTATATCGTTTTATAAGTATAGTATTAATGCGACAGGAAATAAGGAAGCCATGAGTTTGAGAGTCAGAATATGTCAACATTCTCTATCATGCTGACTGAAAACTGTTGAAACACAGTAAACAGCTGTAGCTTTGGTACCTATTTTTGTAGAGAGTACTAATACTGTATTCATTACCAGAGTGTTTTTCAACAATGGTATTGTGTTATACTGTTTTATAAGTAT
Organism: Pictodentalium vernedei; assembly: GCA_031216915.1. Taxonomy (NCBI): domain Eukaryota; kingdom Metazoa; phylum Mollusca; class Scaphopoda; order Dentaliida; family Dentaliidae; genus Pictodentalium; species Pictodentalium vernedei. Next base: position 458,897,442 of record CM062296.1, on the reverse strand, counting down.
ACTATGACTGCGACAGGAAATAAGGCAGCCATGAATTTCAGAGTCAGAATGTGCCAAGATTATCTATCTATCATGCTGACTGAAAACACAGTAAACAGATGTAGCTTTGGTACCTACATTTCTTGAGAGTACTAATACTCTATTCGTTACCAGGGTATTTTTCAACAATTGTATTGTATTATATCGTTTTATAAGTACAATATGACTGCGACAAGAAATAAGGCAGCCATGAATTTCAGAGTCAGAATGTTTCTAGATTCTCTGTCATGCTGACTGAAAACTGTTGAAACACAGTAAACAGCTGTAGCTTTGGTAGTTGATTGAGTTGAGAGTACTAATACTCTATTGGTTACCAGTGCATTTTTCTACCGTGGTATTGAGTTATATCGTTTTTTAAGTATAGTATGACTGCGACAGGACATAAGGCAGCCAAGAATTTCAGAGTCAGAAAGTGTCAAGATTCTCTATCATGCTGACTGAAAACTGTTGAAACACAGTGAACAGCTGTAGCTTTCGCACCTATTTTTGTTGAGAGTACTAATACTATACACGTTACCAGGGTATTTTTCAACAATGCTATTGTGTTATATCGGTTCATACACATAGTATGACTGCGACAAGAAATAAGGCAGCCAAGACAAGAATTTTAGAGTCAGAATGTGTCAAGTTTCTCTATCATGCTGTCTGAAAACTGTTGAAACACAGTGAACAGCTGTAGCTTTGGTTCCCAGTTATGTTGAGAGTACTAATACTCTAATAGTTACCAGTGTATTGTTCTACCGTGTTATTGCGATATATTGATTTATAAGTATAGTATGACTGCGACAGGAAATATGGCAGCCATGAGTTTGAGAGACAGAATGTGTCAAGATTCTCTATCATGCTGACTGAAAACTGTTGACACATAGTAAACAGCAGTACCTTTGGTACCTGTTTTTGTTGAGAGTACTAATACTCTATTGGTTACCAGTGTATTTTTCTACCGGAGTAGTGAGTTCTATCATTTCATAAGTATAGTATGACTGCGACAGAAAATAAGGCAGCCATGAATTTCAGAGTCAGACTGTGTCAAGATTCTCTATCATGCTGACTGAACACTGTTAAAACACAGTGGACTGCTGTAGCTTTGGTACCTAGTTATGTTGAGAGTACTAATACTCTTTTAGTTACCAGTGTATTTGTGTGCCATGGCATTGAGTTATATCGTTTTACAAGTATAGCATGACTGCGACAGGAAATAAAACAGCCATGAGTTTGAGAGTCAGAAGGTGTCAAGATTCTCTAACATGCTGACTGAAATCTGAGGAAACACAGTACACAGCTTTACCTTTGGTACCTATTTTGTTGAGAGTACTAATACTCTATTCGTTACCAGGGTATTTTTCAAGAATGCTATCGTGTTATATCGTTTTATATAAGTATAGTATGACTGCGACAGGAAATAAGGCAGCCATGAGTTTGAAAGTCAGAATGTGTCATGATTCTCTATCATGCTGACTGAAAACTGTTGAAACACAGTAAACAGCTGTAGCTTTGGAACCTACTTATGTTGAGAGTACTAATACTCTATTGGTTACCAGTGTATATTTGTACCATGGTATTGAGTTATTTTGTTTTATAACTATACCATGACTGCGACAGGAAATAAGGCAGCCATGAATTTCAGAGCCAGAATGTGTCAAGTTTCTCTATCATGCTGACTGAAAACTGTTGAAACACAGTAAACACCTGTAGCTTTGGTACGTATTTTTGTTGAGAGTACTAATATTCTCTTCGTTACCAGGGTATTTTTCAACAATGGTATTGTGTTATATCGTTTTATAAGTATAGTATCACTGCGACAAGAAATAAGGCAGCCAAGACAAGAATTTTAGAGTAAGAATGTGTCAAGATTCTCTATCATGCTGACTGAAAACTGTTGAAACACAGTGAACTGCTGTAACTTTGGTACCTAGTTATGCTGAGAGTAGTAATACTCTATTGGCTACCAGTGTATTTTTGTACCGTGGTATTGAATTATATCGTTTTGTAAGTATAGCATGACTGCAACAGGAAATAAGGTAGACATGAGTTTGAGAGTCAGAATGTGTCAAGATTCTCTATCATGCTGACCGAAAACTGTGGAAACACAGTGAACAGCTGTAGCTTTCGGACCTAGTTAGTTTGAGAGTACTAATACTCTGTTGGTTACTAGTGTATTTTTGTGACATGGTATTGAGTTATATCGTTTTATAAGTATAGTATGACAGCGACAGGAAATAAGGCAGCCATGAGTTTGAGAGTCAGAAAGAGTCAAGATTCTCTATCATGCTGACTGAAAACTGTTGATACACAGCGAAGAGCTGTAGCTTTGGTACATACTTATGTTGAGAGTACTAATATCCTATTGGTTACCAGTGTATTTTTGTACCATGGTATTGAGTTATTTCGTTTTATAACTATAGTATGACTGCGACAGGAAATAAGGCAGCCATGAATTTCAGAGTCAGAATGTGTCAAGGTTCTCTATCATGCTGACTGAAAACTGTTGATACACAGTGAACAGCTGTAGCTTTGGTACATAGTTATGTTGAGAGTACTAATACTCTATTGGTTACCAGAGTATTTTTGTGACATGGTATTGAGTTATATCGTTTCATAAGCACAGTATGACTGCGACAGGAAATAAGACAGCCATGAGTTTGAGAGTCAGAATGTGTCAAGATTCTCTATCATGCTGACTGAAAACTGTTGAAACACAATAAACAGCCGTAGCTTTGGTACCTATTTTTGTTGAGAGTACCAATACTGTATTCATTACCGGAGTGTTTTTCAACAATGGTATTGTGTTATATAGTTTTATAAGTATTCTACGACTGTGACAGGAAATAAGGCAGCAATGAGTTTGAGAGTTAGAATGTGTCAAGATTCTCTATCATGCTGACTGAAAACTGTTGAAACACAGTAAACAGCTGTAGCTTTGGTACCTATTTTGGTTGAGAGGACTAATACTCTATTCATTACCAGTGTTTACCAACAATGGTATTGTGTTATATTGTTTTATAAGTATACTATGACTGCAACAGGAAATAATGCAGCCATGAATTTCAGAGTCAGAATGTGTCAAGAATATCTATCATGCTGACTAAAAACACAGCAAACAGATGTAGCTTTCGTACCTATCTGTCTTGAGAGTACTAATACACTCTTCGTTACCAGGGTATTTTTCAACAATGGTATTGTGTTATATCGTTTTATAAGTATAGTATGACTGCAACAAGAAATAAGGCAGCCATGAATTTCAGAGTCAGAATATGTCAAGATGCCCTATCATGCTGACTGAAAACTGTTGAAACACAACGAACAGCTGTAATTTTGGTACCTAGTTATGTTGAGAGTACTAATACTCTATTGGTTACCAGTGTATTGTTCGACCATAGTATTGAGATATATCGATTTATAAGTATAGTATGACTGCGACAGGAAATAAGGCAGCCATGAGTTTGAGAGTCAGAATGTGTCTAGATTCACTATCATGCGGACTGAAAACTGTTGAAACACAGTAAACAGCAGTAGCTTTGGTGCCTATTTTAGTTGAGAGTACTAATCCTCTACAGGTTACCCGTGGTATTGAGTTATATCGTTTTGTAAGTACAGTATGACTGCGACAGGAAATAAGGCAGCCAGGAGTTTGAGAGTCAGAATGTGTCAAGATTCTCTATCATGCTGACTGAAAACTGTTGAAACACAGTAAACAGCTGTAGCTTTGGTATCTATTTTAGTTGAGAGTACTAATACTCTATTGGTTACCAGTGTATTTTTCTACAGTGGTATTGAGTTATATCGTTTTGTAAGTATAGTAAGATAGCAACAGGAAATAAGGCAGCCAAAGTTTGAGAGTCAGAATATGTCAAGATTCTCTATCATGCTGACTGAAAACCGTTGAAACACAGTGAACAGCTGTAGCTTTGGTACCTAGTTATGTTGAGAGTACTAATACTCTATTGGTTACCAGTGTATTTTTGTGCCATGGTAGTGAGTAAAATCATTTTATAAGTATAGTATGACTGCGACAAGAAATAAGGCAGCCAAGAGTTTGAGATTAAGAATGTGTCAAGATTCTCTACCATGCTGACTGAAAACTGTTGAAACACAGTAAACAGCTGTAGCTTTGGTAGCTATTTTTGTTGAGACTACTAATACACTATTGGTTACCAGTGTATTTTTCTACTGCAGTACTGAGTTATATCGTTTTATAAGAAAAGTATGACTACGACAGGAAATAAGGCAGCCATGAATTTCAGAGTCAGAATGTTTCAAGATTCTCTATCATGCTGACTGAAAACTGTTGGAACACAGTAAACAGCTGTAGCTTTGGTACCTATTTTAGTTGAGAGTACTAATACTCTATTGGCTACCAGTGTATTTTTCTACCGTGGTATTGAGTTTCATCGTTTTGTAAGTATAGTATGACTGCGACAGGAAATAAGGCAGCCATGCGTTTGAGAGTCAGATGGGTCCAGATTCTCTATCATGTTGACTGAAAACTGTTGAAGCACAGTAAACAGCTGTAGCTTTGGTACCTATTTTTTTTGTGAGTACTGATACTCTATTCGTTACCAGGATATTTTTCAACAATGCTATTGTGTTAGATCGGTTTATACGTATAGTATGACTGCAACAGCAAAGAAGGCAGCCATGAGTTTGAGAGTCAGATGTGTCAAGATTCTCTACCATGCTGACTGAAAACTGCTGAAACACAGTAAACAGCTGTAGCTTTGGTACCTATTTTTGTTGAGAGTACTAATACTCTATTGGTTACCAGTGTATTTTTCTAGTGTGGTATCGAGTTATATCGTTTCATAAGTATAGTATGACTGCGACAGGAAATATGGCAGCCATGAGTTTGAGAGTCAGAATGTGTCAAGATTCTCTATCATGCTGACTGAAAACTGTTGAAACACAGTAAACAGCTGTAGCTTTGGTACCTATTTTTGTTGAGAGTACTAATACTCTCTTCGTTCCAGGGTATTTTTCAACAATGGTATTGTGTTATATCGTTCCATAAGTATAGTATGACTGCGACAAGAAATAAAGCAGCCAAGACAAGAATTTTAAGAGTTAGAATGTGTCAAGATTCTCTATCATCTGACTGAAAACTGAGGAAACACAGTAAACAGCTTCAGCTTTGGTACCTATTTTGTTTAGAGTACTAATACTCTATTCGTTACCAGGGTATTTTTCAAGAATGCTATCGTCTTATATCATTTTACAAGTATAGTATGACTGCGACAGGAAATAAGGCAGTCATGAGTTTGAGAGTCAGAATGTACAAGATTCTCTATCATGCTGACTGAAAACTGTTGAAACACAGGCAACAGCGGTAGCTTTAGCACCTAGTTATGTTGAGAGTACTAATACTCTATTGGTTACCAGTGTATTTTTGTGCCATGGTATTGAGTTATATCCTTTTATAAGTATAGTATGAATGCGACAGGAAATAAGGAAGCCATGAGTTTGAGAGTCAGAATATGTCAAGATTCTCTATCATGCTGACTGAAAACTGTTGAAACACAGTAAACAGCTGTAGCTTTGGTACCTATTTTTGTTGAGAGTACTAATACTTTATTTATTACCAGAGTGTTTTTGAACAATGGTATTGTGTTATATTGTTTTATAAGTATACTATGACTGCGACAGGAAATAAGGCAGCCATGAATTTCGGAGTCAGAATGTGTCAAGATTATCTATCTATCATGCTGACTGAAAACACAGTAAACAGATGTAGCTTTGGTACCTACATTTCTTGAGAGTACTAATAATCTATTCGTTACCAGGGTATTTTTCAACAATGGTATTGTGTTATATCGTTTTATAAGTACAATATGACTGCGACAAGAAATAAGGCAGCCATGAATTTCAGAGTCAGAATGTTTCTAGATTCTCTATCATGCTGACTGAAAACTGTTGAAACACAGTAAACAGCTGTAGCTTTGGTACCTGATTCAGTTGAGAGTACTAATACTCTATTGGTTACCAGTGCATTTTTCTACCGTGGTATTGAGTTATATCCTTTTGTAAGTATAGTATGACTGCGACAGGAAATAAGGCAGCCAAGAATTTCAGAGTCAGAAAGTGTCAAGATTCTCTATCATGCTGACTGAAAACTGTTGATACACAGTGAACAGCTGTAGCTTTGGTACATAGTTATGTTGAGAGTACTAATACTCTATTGGTTACCAGAGTATTTTTGTGACATGGTATTGAGTTATATCGTTTCATAAGCACAGTATGACTGCGACAGGAAATAAGACAGCCATGAGTTTGAGAGTCAGAATGTGTCAAGATTCTCTATCATGCTGACTGAAAACTGTTGAAACACAATAAACAGCCGTAGCTTTGGTACCTATTTTTGTTGAGAGTACCAATACTGTATTCATTACCGGAGTGTTTTTCAACAATGGTATTGTGTTATATAGTTTTATAAGTATTCTACGACTGTGACAGGAAATAAGGCAGCAATGAGTTTGAGAGTTAGAATGTGTCAAGATTCTCTATCATGCTGACTGAAAACTGTTGAAACACAGTAAACAGCTGTAGCTTTGGTACCTATTTTGGTTGAGAGGACTAATACTCTATTCATTACCAGTGTTTACCAACAATGGTATTGTGTTATATTGTTTTATAAGTATACTATGACTGCAACAGGAAATAATGCAGCCATGAATTTCAGAGTCAGAATGTGTCAAGAATATCTATCATGCTGACTAAAAACACAGCAAACAGATGTAGCTTTCGTACCTATCTGTCTTGAGAGTACTAATACACTCTTCGTTACCAGGGTATTTTTCAACAATGGTATTGTGTTATATCGTTTTATAAGTATAGTATGACTGCAACAAGAAATAAGGCAGCCATGAATTTCAGAGTCAGAATATGTCAAGATGCCCTATCATGCTGACTGAAAACTGTTGAAACACAACGAACAGCTGTAATTTTGGTACCTAGTTATGTTGAGAGTACTAATACTCTATTGGTTACCAGTGTATTGTTCGACCATAGTATTGAGATATATCGATTTATAAGTATAGTATGACTGCGACAGGAAATAAGGCAGCCATGAGTTTGAGAGTCAGAATGTGTCTAGATTCACTATCATGCGGACTGAAAACTGTTGAAACACAGTAAACAGCAGTAGCTTTGGTGCCTATTTTAGTTGAGAGTACTAATCCTCTACAGGTTACCCGTGGTATTGAGTTATATCGTTTTGTAAGTACAGTATGACTGCGACAGGAAATAAGGCAGCCAGGAGTTTGAGAGTCAGAATGTGTCAAGATTCTCTATCATGCTGACTGAAAACTGTTGAAACACAGTAAACAGCTGTAGCTTTGGTATCTATTTTAGTTGAGAGTACTAATACTCTATTGGTTACCAGTGTATTTTTCTACAGTGGTATTGAGTTATATCGTTTTGTAAGTATAGTATGATAGCAACAGGAAATAAGGCAGCCAAAGTTTGAGAGTCAGAATATGTCAAGATTCTCTATCATGCTGACTGAAAACCGTTGAAACACAGTGAACAGCTGTAGCTTTGGTACCTAGTTATGTTGAGAGTACTAATACTCTATTGGTTACCAGTGTATTTTTGTGCCATGGTAGTGAGTAAAATCATTTTATAAGTATAGTATGACTGCGACAAGAAATAAGGCAGCCAAGAGTTTGAGATTAAGAATGTGTCAAGATTCTCTACCATGCTGACTGAAAACTGTTGAAACACAGTAAACAGCTGTAGCTTTGGTAGCTATTTTTGTTGAGACTACTAATACACTATTGGTTACCAGTGTATTTTTCTACTGCAGTACTGAGTTATATCGTTTTATAAGAAAAGTATGACTACGACAGGAAATAAGGCAGCCATGAATTTCAGAGTCAGAATGTTTCAAGATTCTCTATCATGCTGACTGAAAACTGTTGGAACACAGTAAACAGCTGTAGCTTTGGTACCTATTTTAGTTGAGAGTACTAATACTCTATTGGCTACCAGTGTATTTTTCTACCGTGGTATTGAGTTTCATCGTTTTGTAAGTATAGTATGACTGCGACAGGAAATAAGGCAGCCATGCGTTTGAGAGTCAGATGGGTCCAGATTCTCTATCATGTTGACTGAAAACTGTTGAAGCACAGTAAACAGCTGTAGCTTTGGTACCTATTTTTTTTGTGAGTACTGATACTCTATTCGTTACCAGGATATTTTTCAACAATGCTATTGTGTTAGATCGGTTTATACGTATAGTATGACTGCAACAGCAAACAAGGCAGCCATGAGTTTGAGAGTCAGATGTGTCAAGATTCTCTACCATGCTGACTGAAAACTGCTGAAACACAGTAAACAGCTGTAGCTTTGGTACCTATTTTTGTTGAGAGTACTAATACTCTATTGGTTACCAGTGTATTTTTCTAGTGTGGTATCGAGTTATATCGTTTTATAAGTATAGTATGACTGCGACAGGAAATATGGCAGCCATGAGTTTGAGAGTCAGAATGTGTCAAGATTCTCTATCATGCTGACTGAAAACTGTTGAAACACAGTAAACAGCTGTAGCTTTGGTACCTATTTTTGTTGAGAGTACTAATACTCTCTTCGTTCCAGGGTATTTTTCAACAATGGTATTGTGTTATATCGTTCCATAAGTATAGTATGACTGCGACAAGAAATAAAGCAGCCAAGACAAGAATTTTAAGAGTTAGAATGTGTCAAGATTCTCTATCATCTGACTGAAAACTGAGGAAACACAGTAAACAGCTTCAGCTTTGGTACCTATTTTGTTTAGAGTACTAATACTCTATTCGTTACCAGGGTATTTTTCAAGAATGCTATCGTCTTATATCATTTTACAAGTATAGTATGACTGCGACAGGAAATAAGGCAGTCATGAGTTTGAGAGTCAGAATGTACAAGATTCTCTATCATGCTGACTGAAAACTGTTGAAACACAGGCAACAGCGGTAGCTTTAGCACCTAGTTATGTTGAGAGTACTAATACTCTATTGGTTACCAGTGTATTTTTGTGCCATGGTATTGAGTTATATCCTTTTATAAGTATAGTATGAATGCGACAGGAAATAAGGAAGCCATGAGTTTGAGAGTCAGAATATGTCAAGATTCTCTATCATGCTGACTGAAAACTGTTGAAACACAGTAAACAGCTGTAGCTTTGGTACCTATTTTTGTTGAGAGTACTAATACTTTATTTATTACCAGAGTGTTTTTGAACAATGGTATTGTGTTATATTGTTTTATAAGTATACTATGACTGCGACAGGAAATAAGGCAGCCATGAATTTCGGAGTCAGAATGTGTCAAGATTATCTATCTATCATGCTGACTGAAAACACAGTAAACAGATGTAGCTTTGGTACCTACATTTCTTGAGAGTACTAATAATCTATTCGTTACCAGGGTATTTTTCAACAATGGTATTGTGTTATATCGTTTTATAAGTACAATATGACTGCGACAAGAAATAAGGCAGCCATGAATTTCAGAGTCAGAATGTTTCTAGATTCTCTATCATGCTGACTGAAAACTGTTGAAACACAGTAAACAGCTGTAGCTTTGGTACCTGATTCAGTTGAGAGTACTAATACTCTATTGGTTACCAGTGCATTTTTCTACCGTGGTATTGAGTTATATCCTTTTGTAAGTATAGTATGACTGCGACAGGAAATAAGGCAGCCAAGAATTTCAGAGTCAGAAAGTGTCAAGATTCTCTATCATGCTGACTGAAAACTGTTGAAACACAGTGAACAGCTGTAGCTTTGGCACCTATTTTTGTTGAGAGTACTAATACTCTATACGTTACCAGGGTATTTTTCAACAATGCTATTGTGTTATATCGGTTCATACACATAGTATGACTGCGACAAGAAATAAGGCAGCCAAGACAAGAATTTTAGAGTCAGAATGTGTCAAGATTCTCTATCATGCTGACTGAAAACTGTTGAAACACAGTGAACAGCTGTAGCTTTGGTTCCCAGTTATGTTGAAAGTACTAATACTCTAATAGTTACCAGTGTATTGTTCTACCGTGTTATTGAGATATATCAATTTATAAGTATAGTATGACTGCGACAGGAAATCAGGCAGCCATGAGTTTGAGAGTCAGAATGTGTCGAGATTCTCTATCATGCTGACTGAAAACTGTTGAAACACAGTAAACAGCTGTAGCTTTGGTACCTATTTTTGTTGAGAGTACTAATACTGTATTTATTACCAGAGTGTTTTTGAACAATGGTATTGTGTTATATTGTTTTATAAGTATACTATGACTGCGACAGGAAGTAAGGCAGCCATGAATTTCGGAGTCAGAATGTGTCAAGATTATCTATCTATCATGCTGACTGAAAACACAGTAAACAGATGTAGCTTTGGTACCTACATTTCTTGAGAGTACTAATAATCTATTCGTTACCAGGGTATTTTTCAACAATGGTATTGTGTTATATCGTTTTATAAGTACAATATGACTGCGACAAGAAATAAGGCAGCCATGAATTTCAGAGTCAGAATGTTTCTAGATTCTCTATCATGCTGACTGAAAACTGTTGAAACACAGTAAACAGCTGTAGCTTTGGTACCTGATTCAGTTGAGAGTACTAATACTCTATTGGTTACCAGTGTATTTTTCTACCGTGGTATTGAGTTATATCCTTTTGTAAGTATAGTATGACTGCGACAGGAAATAAGGCAGCCAAGAATTTCAGAGTCAGAAAGTGTCAAGATTCTCTATCATGCTGACTGAAAACTGTTGAAACACAGTGAACAGCTGTAGCTTTGGCACCTATTTTTGTTGAGAGTACATAATACTCTATACGTTACCAGGGTATTTTTCAACAATGCTATTGTGTTATATCGGTTCATACACATAGTATGACTGCGACAAGAAATAAGGCAGCCAAGACAAGAATTTTAGAGTCAGAATGTGTCAAGATTCTCTATCATGCTGACTGAAAACTGTTGAAACACAGTGAACAGCTGTAGCTTTGGTTCCCAGTTATGTTGAAAGTACTAATACTCTAATAGTTACCAGTGTATTGTTCTACCGTGTTATTGAGATATATCAATTTATAAGTATAGTATGACTGCGACAGGAAATCAGGCAGCCATGAGTTTGAGAGTCAGAATGTGTCGAGATTCTCTATCATGCTGACTGAAAACTGTTGAAACACAGTGAACAGCTGTAGCTTTGGTACATAGTTATGTTGAGAGTACTAATACTGTATTGGTTACCAGAGTATTTTTCTACCATGGTACTGAGTTATATTGTTTTATAAGTATTCTATGACTGTGACAGGAAATAAGGCAGCAATGAGTTTGAGAGCCAGAATGTATCAAGATTCTCTATCATGCTGACTGAAAACTGTTGAAACACAGTAAACAGCTGTAGCTTTGGTACCTATTTTTGTTGAGAGTACCAATACTGTATTCATTACCAGAGTGTTTTTCAACAATGGTATTGTGTTATATAGTTTTATAAGTATTCTATGACTGTGACAGGAAATAAGGCAGCAATGAGTTTGAGAGTTAGAATGTGTCAAGATTCTCTATCATGCTGACTGAAAACTGTTGAAACACAGTAAACAGCTGTAGCTTTGGTACCTATTTTTGTTGAGAGGACTAATACTCTATTCATTACCAGAGTGTTTACCAACAATGGTATTGTGTTATATTGTTTTATAAGTATACTATGACTGCAACAGGAAATAAGGCAGCCATGAATTTCAGAGTCAGAATGTGTCAAGAATATCTATCATGCTGACTAAAAACACATGTAGCTTTGGTACCTATCTGTCTTGAGAGTACTAATACACTCTTCGTTACCAGGGTATTTTTCAACAATGGTATTGTGTTATATCGTTTTATAAGTATAGTATGACTGCAACAAGAAATAAGGCAGCCATGAATTTCAGAGTCAGAATATGTCAAGATGCCCTATCATGCTGACTGAAAACTGTTGAAACACAGCGAACAGCTGTAATTTTGGTACCTAGTTATGTTGAGAGTACTAATACTCTATTGGTTACCAGTGTATTTTTGTGCCATGATATTGAGTTATATCGTTTTATAAGTATAGTATGACTGCGACAGAAAATAAGGCAGCCATGAGTTTCAGATTCAGAATGGGTCAAGATTCTCTATCATGCTGACTGAAAACTGTTGAAACACAGTGAACAGCTGTAGCTTTGGTACCTATTTTCGTTGAGAGTACTAATACTCTATTGGTTACCAGTGTAATGTTCGACCATAGTATTGAGATATATCGATTTATAAGTATAGTATGACTGCGACAGGAAATAAGGCAGCCATGAGTTTGAGAGTCAGAATGTGTCTAGATTCACTATCATGCGGACTGAAAACTGTTGAAACACAGTAAACAGCAGTAGCTTTGGTGCCTATTTTAGTTGAGAGTACTAATCCTCTACAGGTTACCCGTGGTATTGAGTTATATCGTTTTGTAAGTACAGTATGACTGCAACAGGAAATAAGGCAGCCATGAGTTTGACAGTTAGAATCTGTCAAGATTCTCTATCGTGCTGACTGAAAACTGTGGAAACACAGAAAACAACTGTAGCTTTGGTACCTATTCGTTACCACAGCTGTAGCTATTCGTTACCAGGGTATTTTTCTACCATGGTATTGATTTATATCGTTTTATAAGTATAGTATGACTGCGACAGGAAATAAGGCAGCCAAGAATTTCAGAGTTAGAATGTGTCAAGATTCCCTGTCATGCTGACTGAAAACTGTTGAAACACAGTGAACAGCTGTAGCTTTGGTACCAAGTTATCTTGAGAGTACTAATACTCTAATGGTTACCAGTGTATTTTTGTGCCATGGTATTGAGTTATATCGTTTTGTAAGTATAGTATGACTGCGACAGGAAATAAGGCAGCCAGGAGTTGGAGAGTCAGAATGTGTCAAGATTCTCTATCATGCTGACTGAAAACTGTTGAAACACAGTAAACAGCTGTAGCTTTGGTATCTATTTTAGTTGAGAGTACTAATACTCTATTGGTTACCAGTGTATTTTTCTACCGTGGTATTGAGTTATATCGTTTTATAAGTATAGTATGACAGCGACAGGAAATAAGGCAGCCATGAGTTTGAGAGTCAGAATGTGTCAAGATTCTCTATCATGCTGACTGAAAACCGTTGAAACACAGTGAACAGCTGTAGCTTTGGTACCTAGTTATGTTGAGAGTACTAATACTCTATTGGTTACCAGTGTATTTTTGTGCCATGGTAGTGAGTAAAATCGTTTTATAAGAATAGTATGACTGCGACAGAAAATAAAGCAACCATCAGTCTGAGAGTCAGAATGTGTCAAGATTCTCTATCATGCTGACTGAAAACTGTTGAAACACAGTAAACAGCTGTAGCTTTGGTACCTATTTTTGTTGAGACTACTAATACTCTATTGGTTACCAGTGTATTTTTCTACCGCAGTACTGAGTTATATCGTTTTATAAGAAAAGTATGACTACGACAGGAGATAAGGCAAGCATGAATTTCAGAGTCAGATGGGTCCAGATTCTCTATCATGTTGACTGAAAACTGTTGAAATACAGTAAACAGCTGTAGCTTTGGTACCTAATTGAGTTGAAAGTACTAATACTCTATTGGTTACCAGTGTATTTTTCTATCGTGGTATTGAGTTATATCGATTTATAAGTATAGTATGACAGCGACAGGAAATAAGGCAGCCATGAGTTTGAGAGTGAGAAAGAGTCAAGATTCTCTATCATGCTGACTGAAAACTGTTGATACACAGCGAAGAGCTGTAGTTTTGGTACATACTTATGTTGAGAGTACTAATACTCTATTGGTTACCAGTGTATTTTTGTACCATGGTATTGAGATATTTCGTTTTATAACTATAGTATGATGGCGACAGGAAATAAGGCAGCCATGAATTTCAGAGTCAGAATGTGTCAAGGTTCTCTATCGTGCTGACTGAAAACTGTTGAAACACAGTGAACAGCTGTAGCTTTGGTACCTAGTTATGGTGAGAGTACTAATACTCTATTGGTTACCAGTGTATTTTTGTGCCATGGTAGTGAGTTATATCATTTTATAAGTATAGTATGATTGCGACAGGAAATACGGCAGCCAAGAGTTTGAGAGTCAGAATGTGTCAAGATGCTCTATCATGCTGACTGAAAACTGTTGAAACACAGTAAACAGCTGTAGCTTTGGTACCTATCTTTGTTGAGAGTACTAATACTCTACTGCTTACCAGTGTAATTTTCTACCGTAGTACTGTGTTATATCGTTTAATAAATATAGTATGACAGCGACAGAAAATAAGGCAGCCATGAATTTCAGAGTCAGAATGTGTCAAGGTTCTCTATCATGCTGACAGAAAACTGTTGAAACACAGCAAACAGCTGTAGCTTTGGTACCTATTTTTGTTCAGAGTACTAATACTCTCTTCGTTACCAGGGTATTTTTCAACAATGGTATTGTGTTATATCATTTTAGAAGTATAGTATGACTGCGACAGGAAATAAGGCAGTTTTGAGTTTGAGAGTCAGAATGTGTCAAGATTCTCTATCATGCTGACTGAAAACTGTTGAAACACAGTCAACAGCTGTAGCTTTGGCACCTAGTTATGTTGAGAGTACTAATACTCTATTGGTTACCAGTGTATTTTTGTGCCATGGTATTGAGTTATATCGTTTTATATGTATAGTATGAATGCGACAGGAAATAAGGAAGCCAAGACAAGAATTTGAGAGTCAGAATGTGTCAAGATTCTCTATCGTGCTGGCTGAAAACTGTTGAAACACAGTGAACAGCTGTACGTTTGGTTCCCAGTTATGTTCAGAGTACTAATACTCTAATAGTTTCCAGCGTATTGTTCTACCGTGTTACTGAGATATATCGATTTATAAGTATAGTATGACTGCGACAGGAAATAAGGCAGCCATGAGTTTGAGAATCAGAATGTGTCAAGATTCTCTATCATGCTGACTGAAAACTGTTGAAACACAGTAAACAGGTGTAGCTTTGGTACCAATTTTTGTTGAGAGTACTAATACTCTATTCGTTACCTGGGTATTTTTCTACCGTGGTATTGAGTTATATCGTTTGATAAGTATAGTATGAATGCGACAGGAAATAAGGCAGCCATGAATTTCAGTGTCTGAATGTGTCAAGATTCTCTATCGTGCTGACGGAAAACTGTTGAAACACAGTGAACAGCTGTAGCTTTGGTACCTAGTTATGTTGAGAGCACTAATACCCTAATGGTTACCAGTGTATTTTTAAGCCATGGTATTCAGTTATATCATTTCATAAGTACAGTATGACTGCGACAGGAAATAAGGCAGCCATGAGTTTGAGAGTCAGAATGTGTCAAGATTCTCTATCATGCTGACTGAAAACTGTTGAAACACAGTAAACAGCTGTAGCTTTGGTACCTATTTTTGCTGCGAGTACAAATATTCTCTTCGTTACCAGGGTATTTTTCAACAATGGTATTGTGTTATATCGTTTTACAAGTATAGTATGACTGCGACAAGAAATAAGGCAGCCAATACAGGAATTTTAGAGTTAGAATGTGTCAAGATGCTCTATCATGCTGACTGAAAACTGTTGAAACACAGTGAACAGCTGTAGCTTTGGTACCTACTTATGTTGAGAGTACTAATACTCTATTAGTTGCCAGTGTATTTTTGTACCATGGTAGTGAGTTATATCGTTTTATAAGTATAGTATGACTGCGACAGGAAATAAGGCAGTCATGAGTTTGAGAGTCAGAATGTGTCAAGATTCTCTATCATGCTGACTGAAAACTGTTGAAACACAGAAAACAGCTGTAGCTTTGGTACCTATTTTTGTTGAGAGTACTAATACTCTATTGGTTACCAGTGTATTTTTCTACCGTAGTACTGAGTTATATCGTTTCATAAGTATACTATGACTGCGATAAAAAAAAAAGGCAACCATGAATTTCAGAGTCAGAATGTGTCAAGATTCTCTATCATGTTGACTGAAAACTGTTGAAACACAGTGAACAGCTGTAGCTTTGGTACCTAGTTATGTTGAGAGTACTAATACTGTATTAGTTACCAGTGTATTTTTGTGCCACGGTATTGATTTATATAGTTTTATAAGTATAGTATGACTGCGACAGAAAATAAAGCAGCCATCAGTCTGAGAGTCAGAATGTGTCAAGATTCTCTATCATGCTGACTGAAAACTGTTGAAACACAGTAAACAGCTGTAGCTTTGGTACCTATTTTTGTTGAGACTACTAATACTCTATTGGTTACCAGTGTATTTTTCTACCGCAGTACTGAGTTATATCGTTTTATAAGAAAAGTATGACTACGACAGGAGATAAGGCAAGCATGAATTTCAGAGTCAGATGGGTCCAGATTCTCTATCATGTTGACTGAAAACTGTTGAAATACAGTAAACAGCTGTAGCTTTGGTACCTAATTGAGTTGAAAGTACTAATACTCTATTGGTTACCAGTGTATTTTTCTATCGTGGTATTGAGTTATATCGATTTATAAGTATAGTATGACAGCGACAGGAAATAAGGCAGCCATGAGTTTGAGAGTGAGAAAGAGTCAAGATTCTCTATCATGCTGACTGAAAACTGTTGATACACAGCGAAGAGCTGTAGTTTTGGTACATACTTATGTTGAGAGTACTAATACTCTATTGGTTACCAGTGTATTTTTGTACCATGGTATTGAGATATTTCGTTTTATAACTATAGTATGATGGCGACAGGAAATAAGGCAGCCATGAATTTCAGAGTCAGAATGTGTCAAGGTTCTCTATCGTGCTGACTGAAAACTGTTGAAACACAGTGAACAGCTGTAGCTTTGGTACCTAGTTATGGTGAGAGTACTAATACTCTATTGGTTACCAGTGTATTTTTGTGCCATGGTAGTGAGTTATATCATTTTATAAGTATAGTATGATTGCGACAGGAAATACGGCAGCCATGAGTTTGAGAGTTAGAATGTGTCAAGATTCTCTATCATGTTGACTGAAAACTGTTGAAACACGGCAAACAGCTGTGGCTTTGGTACCTATTTTTGTTGAGAGTAGTAATACTCTACTGGTTACCAGTGTAATTTTCTACCGTAGTACTGAGTTATATCGTTTAATAAATATAGAATGACTGTGACAGAAAATAAGGCAGCCATGAATTTCAAAGTCAGTATGTGTCAAGATTCTCTATCATGCTGACTGAAAACTGTTGAAACACAGTAAACAGCTGTAGCTTTGGTACCTATTTTTGTTGAGAGTACTAATACTCGATTCGTTACCAGGGTATTTTTCAACAATGGTATTGTGTTATATCGTTCTATAAGTATAGTATGACTGCGAGAAGAAATAAAGCAGCCAAGACAAGAATTTTAAGAGTTAGAATGTGTCAAGATTCTCTATCATGCTGACTGAAAAGTGTTGAAACACAGTGAACAGCTGTAGCTTTGGTACCTAGTTATGTTGAGAGTACTAATACTCTATTGGTTACCAGTGTATATTTGTACCATGGAATTGAGTTATTTTGTTTTATAACTATAGTATGACTGCGACAGGAAATAAGGCAGCCATGAATTTCAGAGCCAGAATGTGTCAAGATTCTCTATCATGCTGACTGAAAACTGTTGAAACACAGTGAACAGCTGTAGCTTTGGTACCTATTTTTGTTGAGAGTACTAATACTCTATTGGTTAGAAGTGCATTGTTCTACCGTGCTATTGAGATATATCGATTTATAAGTATAGTATGATTGCGACAGGAAATACGGCAGCCAAGAGTTTGAGAGTCAGAATGTGTCAAGATTCTCTATCATGCTGACTGAAAACTGTTGAAACACAGTAAACAGCTGTAGCTTTGCTACCTATTTTTGTTGAGAGTACTAATACTCTATTCGTTACCAGGGTATTTTTTAACAATGGTATTGTGTTATATCGTTTTATAAGAATAGTATGACTGCGACAAGAAATAAGGCAGCGAAGACAAGAATTTTAGAGTTAGAATGTTTCAAGATTCTCTATCATGCTGACTGAAAACTGTTGAAACACAGTGAACAGCTGTAGCTTTGGTACCTAGTTATGTTGAGAGTACTAATACTCTATTGGCTACCAGTGTATTTTTGTACCGTGGTATTGAATTATATCGTTTTGTAAGTATAGTATGACTGCGACAGGAAATAAGGCAGCCACGAGTTTGAGAGTCAGAAAGAGTCAAGATTCTCTATCATGCTGACTGAAAACTGTTGATACACAGCGAAGAGCTGTAGCTTTGGCACATACTTATGTTGAGAGTACTAATACTCTATTGGTAACCAGTGTATTTTTCTACCATGGTATTGAGTTATTTCGTTTTATAACTATAGTATGACTGCGAACAGCTGTAGCTTTGGTACCTAGTTATGGTGAGAGCACTAATACTCTATTGGTTACCAGTGTATTTTTGTGCCATGGTATTGAGTTATATCATTTTATAAGTATAGTATGATTGCGACAGAAAATACGGCAGCCAAGAGTTTGAGAGTCAGAATGTGCCAAGATTCTCTATCATGCTGACTGAAAACTGTTGAAACACAGTAAACAGCTGTAGCTTTGCAACCTATTTTTGTTGAGAGTACTAATACTCTATTCGTTACCAGGGTATTTTTCAACAATGGTATTGTGTTATATCGTTTTATAAGAATAGTATGACTGCGACAAGAAATAAGGCAGCGAAGACAAGAATTTTAGAGTTAGAATGTTTCAAGATTCTCTATCATGCTGACTGAAAACTGTTGAAACACAGTGAACAGCTGTAGCTTTGGTACCTAGTTATGTTGAGAGTACTAATACTCTATTCGTTACCTGGGTATTTTTCTACCGTGGTATTGAGTTATATCGTTTGATAAGTATAGTATGAATGCGACAGGAAATAAGGCAGCCATGAATTTCAGTGTCAGAATGTGTCAAGATTCTCTATCGTGCTGACGGAAAACTGTTGAAACACAGTGAACAGCTGTAGCTTTGGTACCTAGTTATGTTGAGAGCACTAATACCCTAATGGTTACCAGTGTATTTTTAAGCCACGGTATTGATTTATATAGTTTTATAAGTATAGTATGACTGCGACAGGAAATAAGGCAGCCATGAGTTTGAGAGTCAGAATGTGTCAAGATTCTCTATCATGCTGACTGAAAACTGTTGAAACACAGTAAACAGCTGTAGCTTTGGTATCTATTTTAGTTGACAGTACTAATACTCTATTGGTTACCAGTGTATTTTTGTGCCATGGTAGTGAGTAAAATCGTTTTATCACTATAGTATGACTGCGACAGAAAATAAAGCAGCCATGAGTCTGAGAGTCAGAACGTGTCAAGATTCTCTATCATGCTGACTGAAAACCGTTGAAACACAGTGAACAGCTGTAGCTTTGGTACCTAGTTATGTTGAGAGCACTAATACTCTATTGGTTACCAGTGTATTTTTGTGCCATGGTAGTGAGTAAAATCGTTTTATGAGTATAGTATGACTGCGACAGAAAATAAAGCAGCCATGAGTCTGAGAGTCAGAATGTGTCAAGATTCTCTATCATGTTGACAGAGAACTGTTGAAACACAGTAAACAGCTGTAGCTTTGCTACCTATTTTTGTTGAGAGTACTAATACTCTATTCGTTACCAGGGTATTGTTCAACAATGCTATTGTGTTATATCGTTTTATAAGTATAGTATGACTGCGACAAGAAATAAGGCAGCCAAGACAAGAATTTTAGAGTTAGAATGTGTCAAGATTCTCTATCATGCTGACTGAAAACTTTTGAAACACAGTGAACAGCTGTAGCTTTGGTACCTACTTATGTTGAGAGTACTAATACTCTATTGGTTGCCAGTGTATTTTTGTACCATGGTAGAGAGTTATATCGTTTTATAAGTATAGTATGACTGCGACAGGAAATAAGGCAGACATGAGTTTGAGAGTCAGAATGTGTCAAGATTCTCTATCATGCTGACTGAAAACTGTTGAAACACAGTAAACAGCTGTAGCTTTGGTACCTATTTTTGTTGAGAGTACTAATACTCTATTGGTTACCAGTGTATTTTTCTACCGTAGTACTGAGTTATATCGTTTCATAAGTATACTATGACTGCGATAAAAAAAAAGGCAACCATGAATTTCCGAGTCAGAATGTGTCAAGGTTCTCTATCATGCTGACTGAAAACTGTTGAAACACAGAAAACAGCTGTAGCTTTGGAACCTACTTATGTTGAGAGTACTAATACTCTATTGGTTACCAGTGTATTTTTGTACCATGGTATTGAGATATTTCGTTTTATAACTATAGTATGATGGCGACAGGAAATAAGGCAGCCATGAATTTCAGAGTCAGAATGTGTCAAGGTTCTCTATCGTGCTGACTGAAAACTGTTGAAACACAGTGAACAGCTGTAGCTTTGGTACCTAGTTATGGTGAGAATACTAATACTCTATTGGTTACCAGAGTATTTTTGTGCCATGGTAGTGAGTTATATCATTTTATAAGTATAGTATGATTGCGACAGGAAATACGGCAGCCATGAGTTTGAGAGTTAGAATGTGTCAAGATTCTCTATCATGTTGACTGAAAACTGTTGAAACACGGTAAACAGCTGTGGCTTTGGTACCTATTTTTGTTGAGAGTAGTAATACTCTATTGGTTACCAGTGTAATTTTCTACCGTAGTACTCAGTTATATCGTTTAATAAATATAGAATGACTGTGACAGAAAATAAGGCAGCCATGAATTTCAAAGTCAGAATGTGTCAAGATTCTCTATCATGCTGACGGAAAACTGTTGAAACACAGTCAACAGCTGTAGCTTTGGCACCTAGTTATGTTGAGAGTACTAATACTCTATTGGTTACCAGTGTATTTTTGTGCCATGGTATTGAGTTATATCGTTTTATATGTATAGTATGAATGCGACAGGAAATAAGGAAGCCAAGACAAGAATTTTAGAGTCAGAATGTGTCAAGATTCTCTATCGTGCTGGCTGAAAACTGTTGAAACACAGTGAACAGCTGTACGTTTGGTTCCCAGTTATGTTGAGAGTACTAATACTCTAATAGTTACCAGCGTATTGTTCTACCGTGTTATTGAGATATATCGATTTATAAGTATAGTATGACTGCGACAGGAAATAAGGCAGCCATGAGTTTGAGAGTCAGAATGTGTCAAGATTCTCTATCATGCTGACTGAAAACTGTTGAAACACAATAAACAGGTGTAGCTTTGGTACCAATTTTTGTTGAGAGTACTAATACTCTATTCGTTACCTGGGTATTTTTCTACCGTGGTATTGAGTTATATCGTTTGATAAGTATAGTATGAATGCGACAGGAAATAAGGCAGCCATGAATTTCAGTGTCAGAATGTGTCAAGATTCTCTATCGTGCTGACGGAAAACTGTTGAAACACAGTGAACAGCTGTAGCTTTGGTACCTAGTTATGTTGAGAGCACTAATACCCTAATGGTTACCAGTGTATTTTTAAGCCACGGTATTGATTTATATAGTTTTATAAGTATAGTATGACTGCGACAGGAAATAAGGCAGCCATGAGTTTGAGAGTCAGAATGTGTCAAGATTCTCTATGATGCTGACTGAAAACTGTTGAAACACAGTAAACAGCTGTAGCTTTGGTATCTATTTTAGTTGAGAGTACTAATACTCTATTGGTTACCAGTGTATTTTTGTGCCATGGTAGTGAGGAAATCGTTTTATCAGTATAGTATGACTGCGACAGAAAATAAAGCAGCCATGAGTCTGAGAGTCAGAACCTGTCAAGATTCTCTATCATGCTGACTGAAAACCGTTGAAACACAGTGAACAGCTGTAGCTTTGGTACCTAGTTATGTTGAGAGTACTAATACTCTATTGGTTACCAGTGTATTTTTGTGCCATGGTAGTGAGTAAAATCGTTTTATGAGTATAGTATGACTGCGACAGAAAATAAAGCAGCCATGAGTCTGAGAGTCAGAATGTGTCAAGATTCTCTATCATGTTGACAGAAAACTGTTGAAACACAGTAAACAGCTGTAGCTTTGCTACCTATTTTTGTTGAGAGTACTAATACTCTATTCGTTACCAGGGTATTGTTCAACAATGGTATTGTGTTATATCGTTTTATAAGTATAGTATGACTGCGACAAGAAATAAGGCAGCCAAGACAAGAATTTTAGAGTTAGAATGTGTCAAGATTCTCTATCATGCTGACTGAAAACTGTTGAAACACAGTGAACAGCTGTAGCTTTGGTACCTACTTATGTTGACAGTACTAATACTCTATTGGTTGCCAGTGTATTTTTGTACCATGGTAGTGAGTTATATCGTTTTATAAGCATAGTATGACTGCGACAGGAAATAAGGCAGTCATGAGTTTGAGAGTCAGAATGTGTCAAGATTCTCTATCATGCTGACTGAAAACTGTTGAAACACAGAAAACAGCTGTAGCTTTGGTACCTATTTTTGTTGAGAGTACTAATACTCTACTGCTTACCAGTGTAATTTTCTACCGTAGTACTGTGTTATATCGGTTAATAAATATAGTATGACTGCGACAGAAAATAAGGCAGCCATGAATTTCAGAGTCAGAATGTGTCAAGGTTCTCTATCATGCTGACTGAAAACTGTTGAAACACAGAAAACAGCTGTAGCTTTGGAACCTACATATGTTGAGAGTACTAATACTCTATTGGTTACCAGTGTATTTTTGTACCATGGTATTGAGATATTTCGTTTTAAAACTATAGTATGATGGCGACAGGAAATAAGGCAGCCATGAATTTCAGAGTCAGAATGTGTCAAGGTTCTCTATCGTGCTGACTGAAAACTGTTGAAACACAGTGAACAGCTGTAGCTTTGGTACCTAGTTATGGTGAGAGTACTAATACTCTATCGGTTACCAGTGTATTTTTTTGCCATGGTAGTGAGTTATATCATTTTATAAGTATAGTATGATTGCGACAGGAAATACAGCAGCCATGAGTTTGAGAGTTAGAATATGTCAAGATTCTCTATCATGTTGACTGAAAACTGTTGAAACACGGTAAACAGCTGTGGCTTTGGCACCTATTTTTGTTGAGAGTAGTAATACTCTATTGGCTACCAGTGTAATTTTCTACCGAAGTACTGAGTTATATCGTTTAATAAATATAGAATGACTGTGACAGAAAATAAGGCAGCCATGAATTTCAAAGTCAGAATGTGTCAAGATTCTCTATCATGCTGACTGAAAACTGTTGAAACACAGTAAACAGCTGTAGCTTTGGTATCTATTTTAGTTGAGAGTACTAATACTCTATTGGTTACCAGTGTATTTTTCTACCGTGGTATTGAGTTATATCGTTTTATAAGTATAGTATGACAGCGACAGGAAATAAGGCAGCCATGAGTTTGAGAGTCAGAATGTGTCAAGATTCTCTATCATGCTGACTGAAAACCGTTGAAAAACAGTGAACAGCTGTAGCTTTGGTACCTATTTTTGTTGAGAGTAGTAATACTCTATTGGTTACCAGTGTAATTTTCTACCGTAGTACTCAGTTATATCGTTTAATAAATATAGAATGACTGTGACAGAAAATAAGGCAGCCATGAATTTCAAAGTCAGAATGTGTCAAGATTCTCTATCATGCTGACTGAAAACTGTTGAAACACAGTCAACAGCTGTAGCTTTGGCACCTAGTTATGTTGAGAGTACTAATACTCTATTGGTTACCAGTGTATTTTTGTGCCATGGTATTGAGTTATATCGTTTTATATGTATAGTATGAATGCGACAGGAAATAAGGATGCCAAGACAAGAATTTTAGAGTCAGAATGTGTCAAGATTCTCTCACAGTGACTCTCTATCATGCTGACAGAAAACTGTTGAAACACAGTGAACAGCTGCAGCTTTGGTACATAGTTATGTTGAGAGTACTAATACTCTCTTCGTTACCAGGGTATTTTTGTCAAATGGTATTGAGTTATACCGTTTTATAAGTATAGTATGACTGCGACAGGAAACAAGGCAGCCATGAGTTTGAGAGTCAGATGTGTCAAGATTCTCTACCATGCTGACTGAAAACTGCTGAAACACAGTAAACAGCTGTAGCCTTGGTACCTATTTTTGTTGAGAGTACTGATACTCTATTGGTTACCAGTGTATTTTTCTAGTGTGGTATCGAGTTATATCGTTTTATAAGTATAGCATGACTGCGCCAGGAAATATGGCAGCCATGAGTTTGAGAGTCAGAATGTGTCAAGATTCTCTATCATGCTGACTGAAAACTGCTGAAACACAGTAAACAGCTGTAGCTTTGGTACCTATTTTTGTTGAGAGTACTAATACTCTCTTCGTTACCAGGGTATTTTTCAACAATGGCATTGTGTTATATCGTTCTATAAGTATAGTATGACTGCGACAAGAAATAAAGAAGCCAAGACAAGAATTTTAAGAGTTAGAATGTGTCAAGATTCTCTATCGTGGTGACTGAAAACTGTTGAAACACAGTGAACAGCTGTAGGTTTGGAACCTACTTATGTTGAGAGTACTAATACTCTATTGGTTACCAGTGTATATTTGTACCATGGTGTTGAGTTATTTCGTTTTATAACTATAGTATGACTGCGATAGGAAATAAGGCAGCCATGAATTTCTGAGCCAGAATGTGTCAAGATTCTCTATCATGCTGACTGAAAACTGTTGAAACACATTGAACAGCTGTAGCTTTGGTACCTAGTTATCTTGACAGTACTAATATTCTATTGGTTACCAGTGTATTTTTGTGCCATGGTAGTGAGTTATATTGTTTTATAAGTATAGTATGACTGCGACAGGAAATAAAGCAGCCATGAGTTTGAGAGTCAGAAAAAAGGTGTCATGATTCTCTATCATGCTGACTGAAAACTGAGGAAACACAGTAAACAGCTTCAGCTTTGGTACCTATTTTGTTTAGAGTAATAATACTCTATTCGCTACCAGGGTATTTTTCAAGAATGCTACAAGTATTTTACAAGTATAGTATGACTGCGACAGGAAATAAGGCAGTCATGAGTTTGAGAGACAGAATGTGTCAAGATTCTCTATCATGCAGACTGAAAACTGTTGAAACACAGTCAACACAGTCAACAGCTGTAGCTTTGGCACCTAGTTATGTTGAGAGTACTAATACTCTATTGGTTACCAGTGTATTTTTGTGCCATGGTTTTGAGTTATATCGTTTTATAAGTATAGTATGAAAACGACAGGAAATAAGGAAGGCATGAGTTTGAGAGTCAGAATATGTCAACAATGTCTATCATGCTGACTGAAAACTGTTGAAACACAGCAAACAGCTGTAGCTTTGGTACCTATTTTTGTTGAGAGTACTAACACTCTATTGGTTACCAGTGTATTTTTCTACCGTAGTATTGAGTTATATCGTTTCATAAGTATACTATGACTGCGACAGAAAATAAGGCAACCATGAATTTCAGAGTCAAAATGTGTCAAGATTCTCTATCATGCTGACTGATAACTTTTGAAACACAGTGAACAGCTGTAGCTTTGGTACCTAGTTATGTTGAGAATATTAATACTCTATTGGTTACCAGTGTATTTTTGTGCCATGGTATTGAGTTATATAGTTTTATAAGTAGAGTATGACTGCGAAAGGAAATAAGGCAGCTATGAGTTTGAGAGTCAGAATGTGTCAAGATTCTCTATCATGCTGACTGAAAACTGTTGAAACACAGTAAACAGCTGTAGCTTTGGTACCTATTTTTGTTGACAGTACTAATACTCTATTCGTTACCAGGGTATTTTTCAACAATGGTATTGTGTTGTATCGTTCTATAAGTATAGTATGACTGCGAGAAGAAATAAAGCAGCCAAGTCAAGAATTTTAAGAGTTAGAATGTGTCAAGATTCTCTATCATGCTGACTGAAAAGTGTTCAAACACAGTGAACAGCTGTAGCTTTGGAACCTACTTATGTTGAGAGTACTAATACTCTATTGGTTACCAGTGTATATTTCTACCATGGAATTGAGTTATTTTGTTTTATAACTATAGTATGACTGCGACAGGAAATAAGGCAGCCATGAATTTCAGAGACAGAATGTGTCAAGATTCTCTATCATGCTGACTGAAAACTGTTTTAACACAGTGAACAGATGTAGCTTTGGTACCTATTTTTGTTGAGAGTACTAATACTCGATTGGTTAGAAGTGCATTGTTCTACTGTGCTATTGAGATATATCGATTTATAAGTATAGTATGACTGCGACAGGAAATAAGGCAGCCATGAGTTTGAGAGTCAGAATGTGTCAAGATTCTCTATCATGTTGACAGAAAACTGTTGAAACACAGTAAACAGCTGTAGCTTTGCTACCTATTTTCGTTGAGAGTACTAATACTCTATTCGTTACCAGGGTATTTTTCAACAATGGTATTGTGTTATATCGTTTTATAAGTATAGTATGACTGCGACAAGAAATAAGGCAGCCAAGACAAGAATTTTAGAGTTAGAATGTTTCAAGATTCTCTATCATGCTGACTGAAAACTGTTGAAACACAGTGAACAGCTGTAGCTTTGGTACCTAGTTATGTTGAGAGTACTAATACTCTATTGGCTACCAGTGTATTTTTGTACCGTGGTATTGAATTATATCGTTTTGTAAGTATAGTATGACTGCGACAGGAAATAAGGCAGAAATGAATTTGAGAGTCAGAAAGAGTCAAGATTCTCTATCATGCTGACTGAAAACTGTTGATACACAGCGAAGAGCTGTAGCTTTGGTACATACTTATGTTGAGAGTACTAATACTCTATTGGTAACCAGTGTATTTTTGTACCATGGTATTGAGTTATTTCGTTTTATAACTATAGTATGACTGCGATAGGAAATAAGGCAGCCATGAATTTCAGAGTCATCATGCTGACTGAAAACTGTTGAAACAGTGAACAGCTGTAGCTTTGGTACATAGTTATGTTGAGACTACTAATACTCTATTGGTTACCAGAGTATTTTTGTGACATGGTATTGAGTTATATTGTTTTATAAGTATAGTATGACAACGACAGGAAATAAGGCAGCCATGAGTTTGAGAGTCAGAGTGTGTCAAGATTCTCTATCATGCTGACTGAAAACTGCTGAAACACAGTGAACAGCTGTCGCTTTGGTACCTAGTTATGGTGAGAGCACTAATACTCTATTGGTTACCAGTGTATTTTTGTGCCATGGTAGTGAGTTATATCATTTTATAAGTATAGTATGATTGCGACAGGAAATACGGCAGCAAAGAGTTTCAGAGTCAGAATGTGTCAAGATTCTCTATCATGCTGACTGAAAACTGTTGAAACACAGTAAACAGCTGTAGCTTTGGTACCTATTTTTGTTGAGAGTACTAATACTCTACTGCTTACCAGTGTAATTTTCTACCGTAGTACTGTGTTATATCGTTTAATAAATATAGTATGACTGCGACAGAAAATAAGGCAGCCATAAATTTCAGAGTCAGAATGTGTCAAGGTTCTCTATCATGCTGACTGAAAACTGTTAAAACACAGTAAACAGCTGTAGCTTTGGTACCTATTTTTGTTCAGAGTACTAATACTCTCTTCGTTACCAGGGTATTTTTAAACAATGGTATTGTGTTATATCATTTTAGAAGTATAGTATGACTGCGACAGGAAATAAGGCAGTTATGAGTTTGAGAGTCAGAATGTGTCAAGATTCTCTATCATGCTGACTGAAAACTGTTGAAACACAGTAAACAGCTGTAGCTTTGGTACCTATTTTTGTTGAGAGTACAAATACTCTATTGGTTACCAGTGTATTTTTGTGACATGGTCGTGAGTTATATCATTTTATAAGTATAGTATGATTGCGACAGGAAATACGGCAGCGAAGAGTTTCAGAGTCAGAATGTGTCAAGATTCTCTATCATGCTGACTGAAAACTGTTGAAACACAGTGAACAGCTGCAGCTTTGGTACATAGTTATGTTGAGAGTACTAATACTCTATTGGTTACCAGTGTATATTTGTACCATGGAATTGAGGTATTTTTGTCAAATGGTATTGAGTTATATCGTTTTATAAGTATAGTATGACTGCGACAGGAAAGAAGGCAGCCATGAGTTTGAGAGTCAGAATGTGTCAAGATTCTCTATCATGCTGACTGAAAACTGTTGAAACACACTGAATAGCTGTAGCTTTGGTACCTAGTTATGTTGAGAGTACTAATAGCTTGGTTACCAGTACATTTTTGTGCCATGGTAGTCAGTTATATCGTTTTATAAGTATAGTATGACTGCGACACGAAATCAGGCAGCCATGAGTTTGAGAGTCAGAATGTGTCAAGATTCTCTATCATGCTGACTGAACACTGTAAACAGCTGTACCTTTGGTACCTGTTTTTGTTGAAACTACTAATACTCTATTGGTTACCAGCGTATTTTTCTAACGTAGTACTGAGTTATATCATTTCATAAGTATAGTATGACTGTGACAGAAAATAAGGCAGCCATGAATTTCAGAGTCAGACTGTGTCAAGATTCTCTATCATGCTGACTGAAGACTGTTAAAACACAGTGGACAGCTGTAGCTTTGGTAACTAGTTATGTTGAGAGTACTAATACTCTATTAGTTACCAGTGTATTTTTGTGCCATGGTATTGAGTTATATCGTTTTATAAGTATAGTATGACTGACACATTCTGGCTCTGAAATTCATGGCTGCCTTATTTCCTGTCGCAGTCATACTATACTTATAAAACGATATAACACAATACCATTGTTGAAAAATACCCTGGTAATGAAGAGAATATTAGTACTCTCAACAAAAATAGGTACCAAAGCTACAGCTGTTTACTGTGTTTCATCAGTTTTCAGTCAGCATGATAGAGGATCTTGACACATTCTGGCTCTGATATTCATGGCTGCCTTATTTCCTGTCATAGTCATACTATAGTTATAAAACAAAATAACTCAATACCATGGTACAAATATACACTGGTAACCAATAGAGTATTAGTACTCTCAACATAAGTAGGTTCCAAAGCTACAGCTGTTTACTGTGTTTCAACAGTTTTCAGTCAGCATGATAGAGAATCTTGACACATTCTAACTCTTAAAATTCTTGTCTTGGCTGCTTTATTTCTTGTCGCAGTCATACTATACTTATAGAACGATATAACACAAAACCATTGTTGAAAAATACCCTGGTAACGAAGAGAGTATTAGTACTCTCAACAAAAATATGTACCAAAGCTACAGCTGTTTACTATGCTTCAACAGTTTTCAGTCAGCATTATAGAGAATCTTGACACATTCTGACTCTCAAACTCATGGCTGCCATATTTCCTGTCGCAGTCATAGTATACTTATGAAACGATATAACTCAATATTACGGTAGAAAAATACACTGGTAACCAATAGAGTATTAGTACTCTCTACAAAAATAGGTACCAAAGCTACAGCTGTTTACTGTGTTTCAACAGTTTTCAGTCAGCATGATAGAGAATCTTGACACATTCGGACTCTCAAACTCATGGCTGCCTTATTTCCTGTTGCAGTCATACTATACTTATATAAAGCGATATAACACGATAGCATTCTTTAAAAATACCCTGGTAACGAATAGAGTATTAGTACTCTCAACAAAAAAAGGTACCAAAGGAAAGGCTGTTTACTGTGTTTCCTCAGTTTTCAGTCAGCATGATAGAGAATCTTGACACAGTCTGACTCTGAAATTCATGGCTGCCTTATTTTCTGTCGCAGTCGTACTATACTTATAAAACGATATAACACAATAGCATTGTTGAAAAATACCCTGGTACCGAATAGAGTATTAGTACTCTCAAGAAAAATAGGTACCAAAGGTAAAGCTGTTTACTGTGTGTCAACAGTTTTCAGTCAGCATGATAGAGAATCTTGACACATTCTGACTCTCAAACTCAGGGCTGCCTTATTTCGTGTCGCAATCATACTATACTTATAAAACGATATAACTGACTACCATGGCACAAAAATACACTGATAACCAAGCTATTAGTACTCTCAACATAACTACGTACCAAAGGTACAGCTGTTCACTGTCTTTCAACAGTTTTCAGTCAGCATGATAGAGAATCTTGACACATTTTGACTCTAAAATTGTTGTCTTGGCTGCCTTATTTCTTGTCGCAGTCATACTATATGTATAAACCGATATAACACAATGGCATTGTTGAAAAATACCCTGGTAACGAATAGAGTATTAGTACTCTCAACAAAAATAGGTACCAAAACTACAGCTTTTTACTGTGCTTCAACAGTTTTCAGTCAACATGATAGAGAATCTTGACACATTCTAACTCTCAAACTTATAAATCGATATATCTCTATAGCACGGTAAAACAATGCACTTGTAACCAATAGAGTATTAGTACTCTCAACAAAAATAGGTACCAAAACTACAGCTGTTCACTGTGTTTTAACAGTTCTCAGTCAGCATGATAGAGAATCATGACACAGGCTGACTCTCATATTTATGGCTGCCTTATTTCCTGTCGCAGTCATACTATAGTTGTAAAACGAAATAGCTCAATACCATGGTACAAAAATACACTGGTAGGCAATAGAGTATTAGTACGCTCAACAAAAGTAGGTACCAAAGCTACAGCTGTTCACTGTGTTTCAACAGTTTTCAGTCAGCATGATAGAGAATCATGAAACATTCTAACTCTAAAATTCTTGTCATGGCTGCCTTATTTCTTGTCGCAGTCATACTATACTTATAAAACGATATAACACAATAGCATTGTTGAAAAATACCCTGGTAACGAATAGAGTATTAGTACTCTCAACAAAAATAGGTACCAAAGCTATAGCTGTTTACTGTGTTTCAACAGTTTTCAGTCAACATGATAGAGAATGTTGACACATTCTGACTCTGAAATTCATGGCTGCCTTATTTCCTGTCGCAGTCATACTATACTTATAAAACGATATAACTCAATACCACGGTAGAACAATACCCTGGTAACGGATAGAGTATTAGTGCTCTCAACAAAAATAGGTACCAAAGCTACAGCTGTTCACTGTGTATTGAGTTATATCGTTTTATATGTATAGTATGAATGCGACAGGAAATAAGGAAGCCAAGACAAGAATTTTAGAGTCAGAATGTGTCAAGATTCTCTATCATGCTGACTGAAAACCGTTGAAAAACAGTGAACAGCTGTAGCTTTGGTACCTAGTTATGTTGAGAGTACTAATACTCTATTGGTTACCAGTGTATTTTTGTGCCATGGTAGTGAGTAAAATCGTGTTATAAGTATAGTATGACTGGAACAGAAAATAAAGCAGCCATGAGTCTGAGAGTCAGTATGTGTCAAGATTCTCTATCATTCTGACTGAAAACTGTTGAAACACAGTAAACAGATGTAGCTTTGGTACCTATTTTTGTTGAGACTACTAATACTCTATTGGTCACCAGTGTATTTTTCTACCGCAGTACTGAGTTATATTGTTTTATAAGAAAAGTATGACTACGACAGGAAATAAGGCAGCCATAAATATGAGATTCAGGCTGTGTCAAGATTCTCTATCATGCTGACTGAGAACTGTTAAAACAGAGTGAACAGCTGTAGCTTTAGTACCTATTTTTGTTGAGAGAACTAATACTCTATTCGTTACAAGTGCATTGTTCTACCGTGCTATTGAGATATATCGATTTATAAGTATAGTATGACTGCGACAGGAAATAAGACAACTATGAGTTTGAGAGTCAGAATGTGTCAAGATTCTCTATCATGTTGACTGAAAACTGTTGAAACACAGTAAACAGCTGTAGCTTTGCTACCTATTTTTGTTGAGAGTACTAATACTCCATTCATTACCAGGGTATTTTTCAACAATGGTATTGTGTCATATCGTTCTATAAGTATAGTATGACTGCGACAAGAAATAAGGCAGCCAAGACAAGAACTTTAGAGTTAGAATGTTTCAAGATTCTCTATCATGCTGACTGAAAACTGTTGAAACACAGTGAACAGCTGTAGCTTTGGTACCTAGTTATGTTGAGAGTACTAATACTCTATTGGCTTCCAGTGTATTTTTGTACCGTGGTATTGAATTATATTGTTTTGTAAGTATAGCATGACTGCAACAGGAAATAAGGTAGATATGAGCTTGAGAGTCAGAATGTGTCAAGATTCTCTATCATGCTGACAGAAAACTGTGGAAACACAGTGAACAGCTGTAGCTTTGGGACCTAGTTATTTTGAGAGTACTAATACTCTATTGGTTACCAGTGTATTTTTGTGACATGGTATTGAGTTATATCGTTTTATAAGTATAGTATGACAGTGACAGGAAATAAAGCGGCCATGAGTTTGAGAGTCAGAAAGAGTGAAGATTCTCTATCATGCTGACTGAAAACTGTTGATACACAGCGAAGAGCTGTAGCTTTGGTACATACTTATGTTGAGAGTACTAACACTCTATTGGTTACCAGTGTATTTTTGTAACATGGTATTGAGTTATTTCGTTTTATAACTATAGTATGACTGCGACAGGAAATAACGCAGCCATGAATTTCAGAGTCAGAATGTGTCAAGGTTCTCTATCATGCTGACTGAAAACTGTTGAAACACATTGAACAGCTGTAGCTTTGGTACATAGTTATGTTGAGAGTACTAATACTGTATTGGTTATCAGAGTATTTTTGTGACATGGTATTGAGTTATATCGTTTCATAAGCATAGTATGACTGCGACAAGAAATAAGACAGCCATGAGTTGGAGAGACAGAATGTGTCAAGATTCTCTATCATGCTAATTGAAAACTGCTGAAACACACTGAAAAGCTGTAGCTTTCGTACCTAGTTATGGTGAGAGTACTAATACTCTATTGGTTACCAGTGTATTTTTGTGCCATGGTAGTGAGTTATATCATTTTATAATTATAGTATGATTGCGACAGGAAATACGGCAGCCATGAGTATGAGAGTCAGAATGTGTTAAGATTCTCTATCATGCTGACTGAAAACTGTTGAAAGACAGTAAACAGCTGTAGATTTGGTACCTATTTTTGTTGAGAGTACTAATACTCTATTGGTTACCAGTGTAATTTTCTACCGTAGAACGGAGTTAAATCGTTTAATAAATATAGTATGACTGCGACAGAAAAAAAGGCAGCCATGAATTTCAGAGTCAGAATATGTCAAGATTCTCTATCATGCTGACTGAAAACTGGTGAAACACAGTAAACAGCTGTAGCTTTGGTATCTATTTTAGTTGAGAGTACTAATACTCTATTGGTTACCAGGGTATTTTTCTACTCTGGTATTGAGTTATATCGTTTTATAACTATAGTATGACAGCGACAGGGAATAAGGCAGCCATGAGTTTGAGAGTCAGAATGTGTCAAGATTCTCTATCATGCTGACTGAAAACCGCTGAAACACAGTGAACAGCTGCAGCTTTGGTACCTAGTTATGTTGAGAGTACTAATACTGTATTGGTTACCAGTGTATTTTTGTGCCATGGTAGTGAGTAAAATCGTTTTATAAGTATAGTATGACTGCGACAGGAAATAAGGCAGCCATGAGTTTGAGAGTCAGAATGTGTCAAGGTTCTCTATCATGCTGACTGAAAACTGTTGAAACACAGTAAACAGCTGTAACTTTGGTACCTATTTTTGTTGAGACTACTAATACTCTATTGGTTACCAGTGCATTTTTCTACCGCAGTACTGACTTATATCGTTTTATAAGAAAAGTATGACTACGACAGGAAATAAGGCACCCATGAATTTCAGAGACAGAATGTGTCAAGGTTCTCTATCATGCTGACTGAAAACTGTTGAAACACAGTGAACAGCTGTAGCTTTGGTACATAGTTATGTTGAGAGTACTAATACTGTATTGGATACCAGAGTATTTATGTGACATGGTATTGAGTTATATCGTTTCATAAGCATAGTATGACTGCGACAGCAAATTAGACAGCCATGAGTTTTAGAGTCAGAATGTGTCAAGATTCTCTATCATGCTGACTGAAAACTGCTGAAACACGGCGAACAGCTGTAGCTTTGGTACCTAGTTATGGTGAGAGTACCAATACTCTATTGGTTACCAGTGTATTTTTGAGCCATGGTAGTGAGTTATATCATTTTATAAGTATAGTATGATTGCGACAGGAAATAAGGTAGACATGAGTTTGAGAGTCAGAATGCGTCAAGATTCTCTATCATGCTGACCGAAAACTGTGGAAACACAGCGAACAGCTGTAGCTTTGGGACCTAGTTATTTTGAGAGTACTAATACTCTGTTGGTTACCAGTGTATTTTTGTGACATGGTATTGAGTTATATCATTTTATAAGTATAGTATGACTGCGACAGGAAATAAGGCAGCCATGAGTTTGAGAGTCAGAATGTGTCAAGGTTCTCGATCATACTGACTGAAAACTGTTGAAACACAGTAAACAGCTGTAGCTTTGGTACCTATTTTTGTTGAGACTACTAATACTCTATTGGTTACCAGTGTATTTTTCTACCGCAGTACTGAGTTATATCGTTATATAAGAAAAGTATGACTACGACAGGAAATAAGGCAGCCATGAATTTCAGAGTCAGAATGTGTCAAGGTTCTCTATCATGCTGACTGATGACTGCTGAAACACAGTAAACAGCTGTAGCTTTGGTACATAATTATGTTGAGAGTACTAATACTCTATTGGTTACCAGTGTATTTTTGAGCCATGGTAGTGAGTTATATCATTTTATAAGTATAGTATGATTGCGACAGGAAATACGGCAGCCATGAGTTTGAGAGTCAGAATGTGTTAAGATTCTCTATCATGCTGTCTGAAAACTGTTGAAACAGAGTAAACAGCTGTAGCTTTGCAACCTAGTTATGTTGAGAGTACTAATACTCTAATGATTACCTGTGTATTTTTCTATCGTAGTACTGAGTTATATCGTTTTAAAAGTATAGTATGACTGCGACAGGAAATAAGGCAGCCATGAATTTCAGAGTCAGAATGTGCCAAGATTCTCTATCATGCTGAATGAAAACTGTTGGAACACAGTAAACAGCTGTCGCTTTGGTACCTATTTTAGTTGAGAGTACTAATACTCTATTGGTTACCAGTGTATTTTTCTACCGTGGTATTGAGTTTCATCGTTTTGTAAGTATAGTATGACTGTGACAGGAAATAAGGCAGTCATGCGTTTGAGAGCCAGATGGGTCCAGATTCTCTATCATGTTGACTGAAAACTGTTGAAACACAGTAAAAAGCTGTAGCTTTGGTACCTATTTTTGTTTAGAGTACTAATACTCTATTCGTTACCAGGATATTTTTCAACAATGCTATTGTGTTAGATCGGTTTATACGTATAGTATGACTGCGACAGGAAATACGGAAGCCATGAGTTTGAGAGTCAGAATGTGTCAAGATTCTCTATCATGCTGACTGAAAACTGTTGAAACACAGTAAACAGCTGTAGGTTTGCTACCTATTTTGGTTCAGAGTACTAACACTCTATTGGTTACCAGTGTAATTTTCTCCCGTAGCACTGAGTTATATCGTTTAATAAATATAGTATGATTGCGACAGAAAATAAGGCAGCCATGAATTTCAGAGTCAGAATGCGTCAAGATTCTCTATCATGCTGACTGAAAACTGTTGAAACACAGTAAACAGCTGTAGGTTTGGTATCTATTTTAGTTGAGAGTACTAATACTCTATTGGTTACCAGTGTATTTTTCTACCGTGGTATTGGGTTATATCGTTTTGTAAGTATAGTATGACAGCGACAGGAAACAAGGCAGCCATGAATTTCAGAGTCAGAATGTGCCAAGATTCTCTATCATGCTGACTGAAAACTGTTGAAACACAGTGAACAGCTGTAGCTTTGCTACCTAGTTATGTTGAGAGTACCAATACTCTATTGGCTACCAGTGTATTTTTCTACCTTAGTACTGAGTTATATCGTTTTATAAGTATAGTATGACTGCAACAGGAAATAAGGCAGCCATGAATTTCAGAGTCAGAATGTGCCAAGATTCTCTATCATGCTGACTGAAAACTGTTGGAACACAGTAAACAGCTGTAGCTTTGGTACCTATTTTAGTTGAGAATACTAATACTCTATTGGCTACCAGTGTATATTTCAACCGTGGTATTGAGTTGCATCGTTTTGTAAGTATAGTATGACTGCGACAGGAAATAAGGCAGCCATGCGTTTGAGAGTCAGATGGGTCCAGATTCTCTATCATGTTGACTGAAAACTGTTGAAACACAGTAAACAGCTGTAGCTTTGGTACCTATTTTTGTTGAGAGTACTAATACTCTACTTGTTACCAGGGTATTTTTCAACAATGATATTGTGGTATATCGTTCTATAAGTATAGTATGACTGCGACAAGAAATAAAGCAGCCAAGACAAGAATTTTAAGAGTTAGAATGTGTCAAGATTCTCTATCATGCTGACTGAAAACTGAGGAAACACAGTAAACAGCTTTAGCTTTGGTACCTATTTTGTTTAGAGTACTAATACTCTATTCGTTACCAGGGTATTTTTCAAGAATGCTATCGTCTTATATCATTTTACAAGCATAGTATGACTGCGACAGGAAATAAGGCAGTCATGAGTTTGAGAGTCAGAATGTGTCAAGATTCTCTATCATGCTGACTGAAAACTGTTGAAACACAGTCAACAGCTGTAGCTTTGGCACCTAGTTATGTTGAGAGTACTAATACTCTATTGGTTACCAGTGTATTTTTGTGCCATGGTATTGAGTTATATCGTTTTATAAGTATAGTATGAATGCGACAGGAAATAAGGAAGCCATGAGTTTGAGCGTCAGAATATGTCAACATTCTCTATCATGCTGACTGAAAACTGTTGAAACACAGTAAACAGCTGTAGCTTTGCTACCTAGTTAAGTTGAGAGTACTAATACTCTATTGGCTACCAGTGTATTTTTCTACCGTAGTACTGAGTTATATCGTTTTATAAGTATAGTATGACTGCGACAGGAAATAAGGCAGCCATGAATTTCAGAGTCAGAATGTGCCAAGATTCTCTATCATGCTGACTGAAAACTGTTGGAACACAGTAAACAGCTGTAGCTTTGGTACCTATTTTAGTTGAGAGTACTAATACTCTACTGGCTACCAGTGTATTTTTCTACCGTGGTATTGAGTTGCATCGTTTTGTAAGTATAGTATGACTGCGACAGGAAATAAGGCAGCCATGCGTTTGAGAGTCAGATGGGTCCAGATTCTCTATCATGTTGACTGAAAACTGTTGAAACACAGTAAACAGCAGTAGCTTTGGTACCTATTTTTGTTGAGAGTACTAATACTCTACTTGTTACCAGGACATTTTTCAACAATGCTATTGTGTTAGATCGGTTTATACGTATAGTATGACTGCGACAGGAAAGAAGGCAGCCATGAGATTGAGAGTCAGATGTGACAAGATTCTCCACCATGCTGACTGAAAACTGTTGAAACACAGTAACAGCTGTAGCTTTGGTACCTACTTATGTTGAGAGTACTAATACTCTATTGGTTACCAGTGTATTTTTCTAGTGTGGTATCGAGTTATATCGTTCTATAAGTATAGTATGACTGCGACAGGAAATATGGCAGCCATGAGTTTGAGAGTCAGAATGTGTCAAGATTCTCTATCATGCTGACTGAAAACTGTTGAAACACAGTAAACAGCTGTAGCTTTGGTACCTATTTTTGTTGAGAGAACTAATACTCTCTTCGTTACCAGGGTATTTTTCAACAATGGTATTGTGTTATATCGTTCTATAAGTATAGTATGACTACGACAAATAAAGCAGCCAAGACAAGAATTTTAAGAGTTAGAATGTGTCAAGATTCTCTATCATGCTGACTGAAAACTGAGGAAACAAAGTAAACAGCTTTAGCTTTGGTACCTATATTGTTTAGAGTACTAATACTCTATTCGTTACCAGGGTATTTTTCAAGAATGCTATCGTCTTATATCATTTTACAAGTATAGTATGACTGCGACAGGAAAGAAGGCAGTCATGAGTTTGAGAGTCAGAATGTGTCAAGATTCTCTATCATGCTGACTGAAAACTGTTGAAACACAGTCAACAGCTGTAGCTTTGGCACCTAGTTATGTTGAGAGTACTAATACTCTATTGGTTACCAGTATATTGTTCTACCATGTTATTGAGATATATCGATTTATAAGTATAGTATGACTGCGACAGGAAATCAGGCAGCCATGAGTTTGAGAGTAAGAATGTGTCAAGATTCTCTATCATGCTGACTGAAAACTGTTGAAACACAGTAAACAGTTGTAGCTTTGGTACCAATTTTTGTCGAGAGTACTAATACTCTATTCGTTACCAGGGCACTTTTCTACGGTGGTATTAAGTTATATCGTTTGATAAGTATAGTATGAATGCGACAGGAAATAAGGCAGCCATGAATTTCAGAGTCAGAATGTGTCAAGATTCTCTATCATGCTGACTGAAAACTGTTGAAACACAGTGAACAGCTGTAGCTTTGGTACCTACTTATGTAGAGAGTACTAATACTCTATTCGTTGCCAGTGTATTTTTGTGCCATGGTAGTGAGTTATATCATTTTATAAGTATAGTATGATTGCAACAGGAAATACGGAAGCCATGAGTTTGAGAGTCAGAATGTGTCAAGATTCTCTATCATGCTGACTGAAAACTGTTGAAACACAGTAAACAGCTGTAGCTTTGGTACCTATTTTGGTTGAGAGTACTAATACTCTATTGGTTACCAGTGTAATTTTCTACCGTAGTACTGAGTTATATCGTTTAATAAATATAGTATGACTGCGACAGAAAATAAGGCAGCCATGAATTTCAGAGTCAGAATGTGTCAAGATTCTCTATCATGCTGACTGAAAACTGTTGAAACACAGTAAACAGCTGTAGCTTTGGTATCTATTTTAGTTGAGAGTACAAATACTCTATTGGTCACCAGAGTATTTTTTTTCTACCGCAGTACTGACTTATATCGTTTTATAAGAAAAGTATGACTACGACAGGAAATAAGGCAGCCATGAATTTCGGAGTCAGAATGTGTCAATGTTCTCTATCATGCTGACTGAAAACTGTTGAAACACAGTGAACAGCTGTAGCTTTGGTACATTGTTATGTTGAGAGTACTAATACTGTACTGGTTACCAGAGTATTTTTGTGACATGGTATTGAGTTATATCGTTTCATAAGCATAGTATGACTGCGACAGGAAATAAGACAGCCATGAGTTTGAGAGTCAGAATGTGTCAAGATTCTCTATCATGCTGACTGAAAACTGCTGAAACACAGCGAACAGCTGTAGCTTTGGTACCTAGTTATGGTGAGAGCACTAATACTCTATTGGTTACCAGTGTATTTTTGAGCCATGGTAGTGAGTTATATCATTTTATAAGTATAGTATGATTGCGACAGGAAATACGGCAGCCATGAGTTTGAGAGTCAGAATGTGTCAAGATTCTCTATCATGCTGACTGAAAATTGTTGAAACAGAGTAAACAGCTGTAGCTTTGCTACCTAGTTATGTTGAGGGTACTAATACTCTAATGATTACCTGTGTATTTTTCTATCGTAGTACTGAGTTATATCGTTTTATAAGTATAGTATGACTGCGACAGGAAATAAGGCAGCCATGAATTTCAGAGTCACAATGTGCCAAGATTCTCTATCATGTTGACTGAAAACTGTTGAAACACAGTATACAGCTGTAGCTTTGCTACCTATTTTTGTTGAGAGCACTAATACTCTATTCGTTACCAGGGTATTTTTCAACAATGGTATTGTGTCATATCGTTTTATAAGTATAGTATGACTGCGACAAGAAATAAGGCAGCCAAGACAAGAACTTTAGAGTTAGAATGTTTCAAGATTCTCTATCATGCTGACTGAAAACTGTTGAAACACAGTGAACAGCTGTAGCTTTGGTACCTAGTTATGTTGAGAGTACTAATACTCTGTTGGTTACCAGTGTATTTTTGTGACATGGTATTGAGTTATATCATTTTATAAGTATAGTATGACTGCGACAGGAAATAAGGCAGCCATGAGTTTGAGAGTCAGAATGTGTCAAGGTTCTCTATCATACTGACTGAAAACTGTTGAAACACAGTAAACAGCTGTAGCTTTGGTACCTATTTTTGTTGAGACTACTAATACTCTATTGGTTACCAGTGTATTTTTCTACCGCAGTACTGAGTTATAACGTTTTATAAGAAAAGTATGACTACGACAGGAAATAAGGCAGCAATGAATTTCAGAGTCAGACTGTGTCAAGGTTCTCTATCATGCTGACTGAAAACTGTTCAAACACAGTAAACAGCTGTAGCTTTGGTACATAGTTATGTTGAGAGTACTAATACTCTATTGGTTACCAGAGTATTTTTGTGACATGGTATTGAGTTATATCGTTTCATAAGCATAGTATGATTGTGACAGGAAATAAGACAGCCATGAGTTTGAGAGTCAGAATGTGTCAAGATTCTCTATCATGCTGACTGAAAACTGCTGAAACACAGCGAACAGCTGTAGCTTTGGTACCTAGTTATGGTGAGAGTACTATTACTCTATTGGTTACCAGTGTATTTTTGAGCCATGGTAGTGAGTTATATCATTTTATAAGTATAGAATGATTGCGACAGGAAATACGGCAGCCATGAGTTTGAGAGTCAGAATGTGTCAAGATTCTCTATCATGCTGACTGAAAACTGTTGAAACACAGTAAACAGCTGTAGCTTTGCTACCTAGTTATGTTGAGAGTACTAATACTCTAATGATTACCTGTGTATTTTTCTATCGTAGTACTGAGTTATATCGTTTTATAAGTATAGTATGACTGCGACAGGAAATAAGGCAGCCATGAATTTCAGAGTCAGAATGTGCCAAGATTCTCTATCATTCTGAATGAAAACTGCTGGAACACAGTAAACACCTGTAGCTTTGGTACCTATTTTAGTTGAGAGTACTAATACTCTATTGGTTACCAGTGTATTTTTCTACCGTGGTATTGAGTTATATCGTTTTGTAAGTATAGTATGACTGCGACAGCAAATAAGGCAGCCAAGAATTTCAGAGTCAGAAAGTGTCAAGATTCTCTATCATGCTGACTGAAAACTGTTGAAACACAGTGAACAGCTGTAGC
This sequence comes from Pictodentalium vernedei, assembly GCA_031216915.1. Classification (NCBI taxonomy): domain Eukaryota; kingdom Metazoa; phylum Mollusca; class Scaphopoda; order Dentaliida; family Dentaliidae; genus Pictodentalium; species Pictodentalium vernedei. The sequence continues at coordinate 458,856,234 of CM062296.1, read as the reverse complement.
TTTGGCACATATTTTTGTTGAGAGTACTAATACTCTATACGTTACCAGGGTATTTTTCAACAATGCTATTGTATTATATCGGTTCATACACATAGTATGACTGCGACAAGAAATAAGGCAGCCAAGACAAGAATTTTAGAGTCAGAATGTGTCAAGATTCTCTATCATGCTGACTGACAACTGTTGAAACACAGTGAACAGCTGTAGCTTTGGTTCCCAGTTATGTTGAGAGTACTAATACTCTAATACTTACCAGTATATTGTTCTACCGTGTTATTGAGATATATCGATTTATAAGTATAGTATGACTGCGACAGGAAATCAGGCAGCCATGAGTTTGAGCGTCAGAATGTGACAAGATTCTCTATCATGCTGACTGAAAACCGTTGAAACACAGTAAACAGGTGTAGCTTTGGTACCAATTTTTGTCGAGAGTACTAATACTCTATTCGTTACCAGGGTATTTTTCTACCGTGGTATTGAGTTATATCGTTTGATAAGTATAGTATGAATGCGACAGGAAATAAGGCAGCCATGAATTTCAGAGTCAGAATGTGTCAAGATTCTCTATCGTGCTGACTGAAAACTGTTGAAACACAGTGAACAGCTGTAGCTTTGGTACCTAGTTATGTTGAGAGTACTAATACCCTAATGGTTACCAGTGTATTTTTAAGCCATGTTATTCAGTTACATCATTTCATAAGTACAGTATGACTGACACAGGAAATCAGGCGGTCATGAGTTTGAGAGTCAGAATGTGTCAAGATTCTCTATCATGCTGACTGAAAACTGTTGAAACACAGTAAACAGCTGTAGCTTTGGTACCTATTTTTCTTGAGAGTACTAATACTCTATTGGTTACCAGTGTAATTTTCTACAGTAGTACTGAGTTATATCGTTTAATAAGTATAGTATGACTGCGACAGAAAATAAGGCAGCCATGAATTTCAGAGTCAGAATGTGTCAAGATTCTCTATCATGCTGACTGAAAACTGTTGAAACACAGTAAACAGCTGTAGCTTTGGTATCTATTTTAGTTGAGAGTACTAATACTCTATTGGTTACCAGTGTATTTTTCTACCGTGCTATTGAGTTATATCGTTTTGTGAGTATAGTATGACAGTGACAGGAAACAAGGCAGCCATGAGTTTGAGAGTAAGAATTTGTCAAGATTCTCTATCATGCTGACTGAAAACCGTTGAAACACAGTGAACAGCTGTAGCTTTGGTACCTAGTTATGTTGAGAGTACTAATAACTCTATTGGTTACCAGTGTATTTTTGTGCCATGGTAGTGAGTAAAATCGTTTTATAAGTATAGTATGACTGCGACAGGAAATAAGGCAGCCATGAGTTTGAGAGTCAGAATGTGTCAAGATTCCCTATCATGCTGACTGAAAACTGTTGAAACACAGTAAACAGCTGTAGCTTTGGTACCTATTTTTGTTGAGACTACTAATACTCTATTGGATACCAGTGTATTTTTCTACCGCAGTACTGAGTTATATCGTTTTATAAGTATAGTATGACTGCGACAGGAAATAAGGCAGCCATGAATTTCAGAGTCAGAATGTGCCAAGATTCTCTATCATGCTGACTGAAAACTGTTGGAACACAGTAAACAGCTGTAGCTTTGGTACCTATTTTAGTTGAGAGTACTAATACTCTATTGCCTACCAGTGTATTTTTTCTACCGTGGTATTGAGTTGCATCGTTTTGTAAGTATAGTATGACTGCGACAGGAAATAAGGCAGCCATGCATTTGAGAGTCAGATGGGTCCAGATTCTCTATCATGTTGACTGAAAACTGTTGAAACACAGTAAACAGCTGTAGCTTTGGTACCTATTTTTGTTGAGAGTACTAATACTCTATTTGTTACCAGGATATTTTTCAAAAATGCTATTTTGTTAGATCGGTTTATACGTATAGTATGACTGCGACAGGAAAGAAGGCAGCCATGAGTTTGAGAGTCAGATGTGTCAAGATTCTCTACCATGCTGACTGAAAACTGCTGAAACACAGTAAACAGCTGTAGCTTTGGTACTTATTTTTGTTGAGAGTACTAATACTCTATTGGTTACCAGTATATTGTTCTACCGTGTTATTGAGATATATCGATTTATAAGAATAGTATGACTGCGACAGGAAATCAGGCAGCCATGAGTTTGAGAGTCAGAATGTGTCAAGATTCTCTATCATGCTGACTGAAGACTGTTGAAACACAGTAAACAGGTGTAGCTTTGGTACCAATTTTTGTCGAGAGCACTAATACTCTATTCGTTACCAGGGTACTTTTCTACCGTGGTACTGAGTTATATCGTTTGATAAGTATAGTATGAATGCGACAGGAAATAAGGCAGCCATGAATTTCAGAGTCAGAATGTGTCAAGATTCTCTATCATGCTGACTGAAAACTGTTGAAACACAGTGAACAGCTGTAGCTTTGGTACCTAGTTATGTTGAGAGTACTAATACCCTAATGGTTACCAGTGTATTTTTAAGCCATGGTATTCAGTTATATCACTTCATAAGTACATTATGACTGCGACAGGAAATAAGGCAGCCATGAGTTTGAGAGTCAGAATGTGTCAAGATTCTCTATCACGCTGACTGAAAACTGTCGAAACACAGTAAACAGCTGTAGCTTTGGTATCTATTTTTGCTGAGAGTACAAATATTCTCTTCGTTACCAGGGGATTTTTCTACCGTGGTATTGAGTTATATCGTTTGATAAGTATAGTATGAATGCGACAGGAAATAAGGCAGCCATGAATTTCAGAGTCAGAATGTGTCAAGATTCTCTATCATGCTGACTGAAAACTGTTGAAACACAGTGAACAGCTGTAGCTTTGGTACCTACTTATGTAGAGAGTACTAATACTCTATTCGTTGCCAGTGTAATTTTGTGCCATGGTAGTGAGTTATATCATTTTATAAGTATAGTATGATTGCGACAGGAAATGCAGAAGCCATGAGTTTGAGAGTCAGAATGTGTCAAGATTCTCTATCATGCTGACTGAAAACTGTTCAAACACAGTAAACAGCTGTAGCTTTGGTACCTATTTTGGTTGAGAGTACTAATACTCTATTGGTCACCAGTGTAATTTTCTACCGTAGTACTGAGTTATATCGTTTAATAAATATAGTATGACTGCGACAGAAAATAAGGCAGCCATGAATTTCAGAGTCAGAATGTGTCAAGATTCTCTATCATGCTGACTGAAAATTGTTGAAACACAGTAAACAGCTGTAGCTTTGGTATCTATTTTAGTTAAGAGTACTAATACTCTATTGGTTACCAGAGTATTTTTCTACCGCAGTACTGATTTATATCGTTTTATAAGAAAAGTATGACTACGACAGGAAATAAGGCAGCCATGAATTTCAGAGTCAGAATGTGTCAATGTTCTCTATCATGCTGACTGAAAACTGTTGAAACACAGTGAACAGCTGTAGCTTTGGTACATAGTTATGTTGAGAGTACTAATACTGTATTGGTTACCAGAGTATTTTTGTGACATGGTATTGAGTTATATCGTTTCATAAGCATAGTATGACTGCGACAGGAAATAAGACAGCCATGAGTTTGAGAGTCAGAATGTGTCAAGATTCTCTATCATGCTGACTGAAAACTGTTGAAACACAGTAAACAGCTGTAGCTTTGGTATCTATTTTAGTTGAGAGTACTAATACTCTATTGGTTACCAGTGTATTTTTCTACCGTGGTACTGAGTTATATCGTTTTGTAAGTATAGTATGACAGCGACAGGAAAGAAGGCAGCCATGAATTTCAGAGTCAGAATGTGCCAAGATCCTCAATCATGTTGACTGAAAACTGTTGAAACACAGTGAACAGCTGTAGCTTTGGTACCTAGTTATGTTGAGAGTACTAATACTCTATTGGCTACCAGTGTATTTTTCTACCTTAGTACTGAGTTATATCGTTTTATAAGTATAGTATGACTGCGACAGGAAATAAGGCAGCCATGAATTTCGGAGTCAGAATGTGCCAAGATCCTCTATCATTCTGACTGAAAAGTGTTGGAACACAGTAAACAGCTGTAGCTTTGGTACCTATTTTAGTTGAGAGTACTAATACTCTATTGGCTACCAGTGTATTTTTCAACCGTGGTATTGAGTTGCATCGTTTTGTAAGCATAGTATGACTGCGACAGGAAATAAGGCAGCCATGCGTTTGAGAGTCAGATGGGTCCAGATTCTCTATCATGTTGACTGAAAACTGTTGAAACACAGTAAACAGCTGTAGCTTTGGTACCTATTTTTGTTGAGAGTACTAATACTCTACTTGTTACCAGGGTATTGTTCAACAATGGTATTGTGTTATATCGTTCTATAAGTATAGTATGACTGCGACAAGAAATAAAGCAGCCAAGACAAGAATTTTAAGAGTTAGAATGTGTCAAGATTCTCTATCATGCTGACTGAAAACTGAGGAAACACAGTAAACAGCTTTAGCTTTGGTACCTATTTTGTTTAGAGTACTAATACTCTATTCGTTACCAGGGTATTTTTCAAGAAAGCTATCGTCTTATATCATTTTATAAGTATAGTATGACTGCGACAGGAAATAAGGCAGCCATGAATTTCAGAGTCAGAATGTGCCAAGATTCTCTATCATGCTGACTGAAAACTGTTGAAACACAGTAAACAGCTGTAGCTTTGGTACCTATTTTAGTTGAGAGTACTAATACTCTATTGGCTACCAGTGTATTTTTCTACCGTGGTATTGAGTTTCATCGTTTTGTAAGTATAGTATGACTGCGACAGGAAATAAGGCAGCCATGCGTTTGAGAGTCAGATGGGTCCAGATTCTCTATCATGTTGACTGAAAACTGTTGAAGCACAGTAAACAGCTGTAGCTTTGGTACCTATTTTTTTTGTGAGTACTGATACTCTATTCGTTACCAGGATATTTTTCAACAATGCTATTGTGTTAGATCGGTTTATACGTATAGTATGACTGCAACAGGAAAGAAGGCAGCCATGAGTTTGAGAGTCAGATGTGTCAAGATTCTCTACCATGCTGACTGAAAACTGCTGAAACACAGTAAACAGCTGTAGATTTGGTACCTATTTTTGTTGAGAGTACTAATACTCTATTGGTTACCAGTGTATTTTTCTAGTGTGGTATCGAGTTATATCGTTTTATAAGTATAGTATGACTGCGACAGGAAATATGGCAGCCATGAGTTTGAGAGTCAGAATGTGTCAAGATTCTCTATCATGCTGACTGAAAACTGTTGATACACAATGAACAGCTGTAGCTTTGGTACATAGTTATGTTGAGAGTACTAATACTCTATTGGTTACCAGAGTATTTTTGTGACATGGTATTGAGTTATATCGTTTCATAAGCATAGTATGACTGCGACAGAAAATAAGACAGCCATGAGTTGGAGAGTCAGAATGTGTCAAGATTCTCTATCATGCTGACTGAAAACTGTTGAAACACAGTCAACAGCTGTAGCTTTGGCACCTAGTTATGTTGAGAGTACTGATACTCTATTGGTTACCAGTGTATTTTTGTGCCATGGTATTGAGTTATATCGTTTTATAAGTATAGTATTAATGCGACAGGAAATAAGGAAGCCATGAGTTTGAGAGTCAGAATATGTCAACATTCTCTATCATGCTGACTGAAAACTGTTGAAACACAGTAAACAGCTGTAGCTTTGGTACCTATTTTTGTAGAGAGTACTAATACTGTATTCATTACCAGAGTGTTTTTCAACAATGGTATTGTGTTATACTGTTTTATAAGTATACTATGACTGCGACAGGAAATAAGGCAGCCATGAATTTCAGAGTCAGAATCTGCCAAGATTATCTATCTATCATGCTGACTGAAAACACAGTAAACAGATGTAGCTTTGGTACCTACATTTCTTGAGAGTACTAATACTCTATTCGTTACCAGGGTATTTTTCAACAATGGTATTGTATTATATCGTTTTATAAGTACAATATGACTGCGACAAGAAATAAGGCAGCCATGAATTTCAGAGTCAGAATGTTTCTAGATTCTCTGTCATGCTGACTGAAAACTGTTGAAACACAGTAAACAGCTGTAGCTTTGGTAGTTGATTGAGTTGAGAGTACTAATACTCTATTGGTTACCAGTGCATTTTTCTACCGTGGTATTGAGTTATATCGTTTTTTAAGTATAGTATGACTGCGACAGGACATAAGGCAGCCAAGAATTTCAGAGTCAGAAAGTGTCAAGATTCTCTATCATGCTGACTGAAAACTGTTGAAACACAGTGAACAGCTGTAGCTTTCGCACCTATTTTTGTTGAGAGTACTAATACTATACACGTTACCAGGGTATTTTTCAACAATGCTATTGTGTTATATCGGTTCATACACATAGTATGACTGCGACAAGAAATAAGGCAGCCAAGACAAGAATTTTAGAGTCAGAATGTGTCAAGTTTCTCTATCATGCTGTCTGAAAACTGTTGAAACACAGTGAACAGCTGTAGCTTTGGTTCCCAGTTATGTTGAGAGTACTAATACTCTAATAGTTACCAGTGTATTGTTCTACCGTGTTATTGCGATATATTGATTTATAAGTATAGTATGACTGCGACAGGAAATATGGCAGCCATGAGTTTGAGAGTCAGAATGTGTCAAGATTCTCTATCATGCTGACTGAAAACTGTTGACACATAGTAAACAGCAGTACCTTTGGTACCTGTTTTTGTTGAGAGTACTAATACTCTATTGGTTACCAGTGTATTTTTCTACCGGAGTAGTGAGTTCTATCATTTCATAAGTATAGTATGACTGCGACAGAAAATAAGGCAGCCATGAATTTCAGAGTCAGACTGTGTCAAGATTCTCTATCATGCTGACTGAACACTGTTAAAACACAGTGGACTGCTGTAGCTTTGGTACCTAGTTATGTTGAGAGTACTAATACTCTTTTAGTTACCAGTGTATTTGTGTGCCATGGCATTGAGTTATATCGTTTTACAAGTATAGCATGACTGCGACAGGAAATAAAACAGCCATGAGTTTGAGAGTCAGAAGGTGTCAAGATTCTCTAACATGCTGACTGAAATCTGAGGAAACACAGTACACAGCTTTACCTTTGGTACCTATTTTGTTGAGAGTACTAATACTCTATTCGTTACCAGGGTATTTTTCAAGAATGCTATCGTGTTATATCGTTTTATATAAGTATAGTATGACTGCGACAGGAAATAAGGCAGCCATGAGTTTGAAAGTCAGAATGTGTCATGATTCTCTATCATGCTGACTGAAAACTGTTGAAACACAGTAAACAGCTGTAGCTTTGGAACCTACTTATGTTGAGAGTACTAATACTCTATTGGTTACCAGTGTATATTTGTACCATGGTATTGAGTTATTTTGTTTTATAACTATAGCATGACTGCGACAGGAAATAAGGCAGCCATGAATTTCAGAGCCAGAATGTGTCAAGTTTCTCTATCATGCTGACTGAAAACTGTTGAAACACAGTAAACACCTGTAGCTTTGGTACGTATTTTTGTTGAGAGTACTAATATTCTCTTCGTTACCAGGGTATTTTTCAACAATGGTATTGTGTTATATCGTTTTATAAGTATAGTATCACTGCGACAAGAAATAAGGCAGCCAAGACAAGAATTTTAGAGTAAGAATGTGTCAAGATTCTCTATCATGCTGACTGAAAACTGTTGAAACACAGTGAACAGCTGTAACTTTGGTACCTAGTTATGCTGAGAGTAGTAATACTCTATTGGCTACCAGTGTATTTTTGTACCGTGGTATTGAATTATATCGTTTTGTAAGTATAGCATGACTGCAACAGGAAATAAGGTAGACATGAGTTTGAGAGTCAGAATGTGTCAAGATTCTCTATCATGCTGACCGAAAACTGTGGAAACACAGTGAACAGCTGTAGCTTTCGGACCTAGTTAGTTTGAGAGCACTAATACTCTGTTGGTTACTAGTGTATTTTTGTGACATGGTATTGAGTTATATCGTTTTATAAGTATAGTATGACAGCGACAGGAAATAAGGCAGCCATGAGTTTGAGAGTCAGAAAGAGTCAAGATTCTCTATCATGCTGACTGAAAACTGTTGATACACAGCGAAGAGCTGTAGCTTTGGTACATACTTATGTTGAGAGTACTAATATCCTATTGGTTACCAGTGTATTTTTGTACCATGGTATTGAGTTATTTCGTTTTATAACTATAGTATGACTGCGACAGGAAATAAGGCAGCCATGAATTTCAGAGTCAGAATGTGTCAAGGTTCTCTATCATGCTGACTGAAAACTGTTGATACACAGTGAACAGCTGTAGCTTTGGTACATAGTTATGTTGAGAGTACTAATACTCTATTGGTTACCAGAGTATTTTTGTGACATGGTATTGAGTTATATCGTTTCATAAGCACAGTATGACTGCGACAGGAAATAAGACAGCCATGAGTTTGAGAGTCAGAATGTGTCAAGATTCTCTATCATGCTGACTGAAAACTGTTGAAACACAATAAACAGCCGTAGCTTTGGTACCTATTTTTGTTGAGAGTACCAATACTGTATTCATTACCGGAGTGTTTTTCAACAATGGTATTGTGTTATATAGTTTTATAAGTATTCTATGACTGTGACAGGAAATAAGGCAGCAATGAGTTTGAGAGTTAGAATGTGTCAAGATTCTCTATCATGCTGACTGAAAACTGTTGAAACACAGTAAACAGCTGTAGCTTTGGTACCTATTTTTGTTGAGAGGACTAATACTCTATTCATTACCAGAGTGTTTACCAACAATGGTATTGTGTTATATTGTTTTATAAGTATACTATGACTGCAACAGGAAATAAGGCAGCCATGAATTTCAGAGTCAGAATGTGTCAAGAATATCTATCATGCTGACTAAAAACACATGTAGCTTTGGTACCTATCTGTCTTGAGAGTACTAATACACTCTTCGTTACCAGGGTATTTTTCAACAATGGTATTGTGTTATATCATTTTATAAGTATAGTATGACTGCAACAAGAAATAAGGCAGCCATGAATTTCAGAGTCAGAATATGTCAAGATGCCCTATCATGCTGACTGAAAACTGTTGAAACACAGCGAACAGCTGTAATTTTGGTACCTAGTTATGTTGAGAGTACTAATACTCTATTGGTTACCAGTGTATTTTTGTGCCATGATATTGAGTTATATCGTTTTATAAGTATAGTATGACTGCGACAGAAAATAAGGCAGCCATGAGTTTCAGATTCAGAATGGGTCAAGATTCTCTATCATGCTGACTGAAAACTGTTGAAACACAGTGAACAGCTGTAGCTTTGGTACCTATTTTCGTTGAGAGTACTAATACTCTATTGGTTACCAGTGTATTGTTCGACCATAGTATTGAGATATATCGATTTATAAGTATAGTATGACTGCGACAGGAAATAAGGCAGCCATGAGTTTGAGAGTCAGAATGTGTCTAGATTCACTATCATGCGGACTGAAAACTGTTGAAACACAGTAAACAGCAGTAGCTTTGGTGCCTATTTTAGTTGAGAGTACTAATCCTCTACAGGTTACCCGTGGTATTGAGTTATATCGTTTTGTAAGTACAGTATGACTGCAACAGGAAATAAGGCAGCCATGAGTTTGACAGTTAGAATCTGTCAAGATTCTCTATCGTGCTGACTGAAAACTGTGGAAACACAGAAAACAACTGTAGCTTTGGTACCTATTCGTTACCACAGCTGTAGCTATTCGTTACCAGGGTATTTTTCTACCATGGTATTGATTTATATCGTTTTATAAGTATAGTATGACTGCGACAGGAAATAAGGCAGCCATGAATTTCAGAGTTAGAATGTGTCAAGATTCCCTGTCATGCTGACTGAAAACTGTTGAAACACAGTGAACAGCTGTAGCTTTGGTACCAAGTTATCTTGAGAGTACTAATACTCTAATGGTTACCAGTGTATTTTTGTGCCATGGTATTGAGTTATATCGTTTTGTAAGTATAGTATGACTGCGACAGGAAATAAGGCAGCCAGGAGTTGGAGAGTCAGAATGTGTCAAGATTCTCTATCATGCTGACTGAAAACTGTTGAAACACAGTAAACAGCTGTAGCTTTGGTATCTATTTTAGTTGAGAGTACTAATACTCTACTGGTTACCAGTGTATTTTTCTACAGTGGTATTGAGTTATATCGTTTTGTAAGTATAGTATGATAGCAACAGGAAATAAGGCAGCCAAAGTTTGAGAGTCAGAATATGTCAAGATTCTCTATCATGCTGACTGAAAACCGTTGAAACACAGTGAACAGCTGTAGCTTTGGTACCTAGTTATGTTGAGAGTACTAATACTCTATTGGTTACCAGTGTATTTTTGTGCCATGGTAGTGAGTAAAATCATTTTATAAGTATAGTATGACTGTGACAAGAAATAAGGCAGCCAAGAGTTTGAGATTCAGAATGTGTCAAGATTCTCTACCATGCTGACTGAAAACTGTTGAAACAGTAAACAGCTGTAGCTTTGGTAGCTATTTTTGTTGAGACTACTAATACACTATTGGTTACCAGTGTATTTTTCTACCGCAGTACTGAGTTATATCGTTTTATAAGAAAAGTATGACTACGACAGGAAATAAGGCAGCCATAAATTTCAGAGTCAGAATGTTTCAAGATTCTCTATCATGCTGACTGAAAACTGTTGGAACACAGTAAACAGCTGTAGCTTTGGTACCTATTTTAGTTGAGAGTACTAATACTCTATTGGCTACCAGTGTATTTTTCTACCGTGGTATTGAGTTTCATCGTTTTGTAAGTATAGTATGACTGCGACAGGAAATAAGGCAGCCATGCGTTTGAGAGTCAGATGGGTCCAGATTCTCTATCATGTTGACTGAAAACTGTTGAAGCACAGTAAACAGCTGTAGCTTTGGTACCTATTTTTTTTGTGAGTACTGATACTCTATTCGTTACCAGGATATTTTTCAACAATGCTATTGTGTTAGATCGGTTTATACGTATAGTATGACTGCAACAGCAAAGAAGGCAGCCATGAGTTTGAGAGTCAGATGTGTCAAGATTCTCTACCATGCTGACTGAAAACTGCTGAAACACAGTAAACAGCTGTAGCTTTGGCACCTATTTTTGTTGAGAGTACTAATACTCTATTGGTTACCAGTGTATTTTTCTAGTGTGGTATCGAGTTATATCGTTTTATAAGTATAGTATGACTGCGACAGGAAATATGGCAGCCATGAGTTTGAGAGTCAGAATGTGTCAAGATTCTCTATCATGCTGACTGAAAACTGTTGAAACACAGTAAACAGCTGTAGGTTTGGTACCTATTTTTGTTGAGAGTACTAATACTCTCTTCATTCCAGGGTATTTTTCAACAATGGTATTGTGTTATATCGTTCCATAAGTATAGTATGACTGCGACAAGAAATAAAGCAGCCAAGACAAGAATTTTAAGAGTTAGAATGTGTCAAGATTCTCTATCATCTGACTGAAAACTGAGGAAACACAGTAAAGAGCTTCAGCTTTGGTACCTATTTTGTTTAGAGTACTAATACTCTATTCGTTACCAGGGTATTTTTCAAGAATGCTATCGTCTTATATCATTTTACAAGTATAGTATGACTGCGACAGGAAATAAGGCAGTCATGAGTTTGAGAGTCAGAATGTACAAGATTCTCTATCATGCTAACTGAAAACTGTTGAAACACAGGCAACAGCGGTAGCTTTAGCACCTAGTTATGTTGAGAGTACTAATACTCTATTGGTTACCAGTGTATTTTTGTGCCATGGTATTGAGTTATATCCTTTTATAAGTATAGTATGAATGCGACAGGAAATAAGGAAGCCATGAGTTTGAGAGTCAGAATATGTCAAGATTCTCTATCATGCTGACTGAAAACTGTTGAAACACAGTAAACAGCTGTAGCTTTGGTACCTATTTTTGTTGAGAGTACTAATACTGTATTTATTACCAGAGTGTTTTTGAACAATGGTATTGTGTTATATTGTTTTATAAGTATACTATGACTGCGACAGGAAATAAGGCAGCCATGAATTTCGGAGTCAGAATGTGTCAAGATTATCTATCTATCATGCTGACTGAAAACACAGTAAACAGATGTAGCTTTGGTACCTACATTTCTTGAGAGTACTAATAATCTATTCGTTACCAGGGTATTTTTCAACAATGGTATTGTGTTATATCGTTTTATAAGTACAATATGACTGCGACAAGAAATAAGGCAGCCATGAATTTCAGAGTCAGAATGTTTCTAGATTCTCTATCATGCTGACTGAAAACTGTTGAAACACAGTAAACAGCTGTAGCTTTGGTACCTGATTCAGTTGAGAGTACTAATACTCTATTGGTTACCAGTGTATTTTTCTACCGTGGTATTGAGATATATCCTTTTGTAAGTATATTATGACTGCGACAGGAAATAAGGCAGCCAAGAATTTCAGAGTCAGAAAGTGTCAAGATTCTCTATCAAGCTGACTGAAAACTGTTGAAACACAGTGAACAGCTGTAGCTTTGGCACCTATTTTTGTTGAGAGTACTAATACTCTATACGTTACCAGGGTATTTTTCAACAATGCTATTGTGTTATATCGGTTCATACACATAGTATGACTGCGACAAGAAATAAGGCAGCCAAGACAAGAATTTTAGAGTCAGAATGTGTCAAGATTCTCTATCATGCTGACTGAAAACTGTTGAAACACAGTGAACAGCTGTAGCTTTGGTTCCCAGTTATGTTGAGAGTACTAATACTCTAATAGTTACCAGTGTATTGTTCTACCGTGTTATTGAGATATATCGATTTATAAGTATAGTATGACTGCGACAGGAAATCAGGCAGCCATGAGTTTGAGAGTCAGAATGTGTCGAGATTCTCTATCATGCTGACTGAAAACTGTTGAAACACAATAAACAGCCGTAGCTTTGGTACCTATTTTTGTTGAGAGTACCAATACTGTATTCATTACCAGAGTGTTTTTCAACAATGGTATTGTGTTATATAGTTTTATAAGTATTCTATGACTGTGACAGGAAATAAGGCAGCAATGAGTTTGAGAGTTAGAATGTGTCAAGATTCTCTATCATGCTGACTGAAAACTGTTGAAACACAGTAAACAGCTGTAGCTTTGGTACCTATTTTTGATGAGAGGACTAATACCCTATTCATTACCAGAGTGTTTACCAACAATGGTATTGTGTTATATTGTTTTATAAGTATACTATGACTGCAACAGGAAATAAGGCAGCCATGAATTTCAGAGTCAGAATGTGTCAAGAATATCTATCATGCTGACTAAAAACACATGTAGCTTTGGTACCTATCTGTCTTGAGAGTACTAATACACTCTTCGTTACCAGGGTATTTTTCAACAATGGTATTGTGTTATATCGTTTTATAAGTATAGTATGACTGCAACAAGAAATAAGGCAGCCATGAATTTCAGAGTCAGAATATGTCAAGATGCCCTATCATGCTGACTGAAAACTGTTGAAACACAGCGAACAGCTGTAATTTTGGTACCTAGTTATGTTGAGAGTACTAATACTCTATTGGTTACCTGTGTATTTTTGTGCCATGATATTGAGTTATATCGTTTTATAAGTATAGTATGACTGCGACAGAAAATAAGGCAGCCATGAGTTTCAAATTCAGAATGGGTCAAGATTCTCTATCATGCTGACTGAAAACTGTTGAAACACAGTGAACAGCTGTAGCTTTGGTACCTATTTTCGTTGACAGTACTAATACTCTATTGGTTACCAGTGTATTGTTCGACCATAGTATTGAGATATATCGATTTATAAGTATAGTATTACTGCGACAGGAAATAAGGCAGCCATGAGTTTGAGAGTCAGAATGTGTCTAGATTCATTATCATGCGGACTGAAAACTGTTGAAACACAGTAAACAGCAGTAGCTTTGGTGCCTATTTTAGTTGAGAGTACTAATCCTCTACAGGTTACCCGTGGTATTGAGTTATATCGTTTTGTAAGTACAGTATGACTGCGACAGGAAATAAGGCAGCCATGAGTTTGAGAGTTAGAATCTGTCAAGATTCTCTATCGTGCTGACTGAAAACTGTGGAAACACAGAAAACAACTGTAGCTTTGGTACCTATTCGTTACCATAGCTGTAGCTATTCGTTACCAGGGTATTTTTCTACCATGGTATTGATTTATATCGTTTTATAAGTATAGTATGACTGCGACAGGAAATAAGGCAGCCATGAATTTCAGAGTTAGAATGTGTCAAGATTCTCTGTCATGCTGACTGAAAACTGTTGAAACACAGTGAACAGCTGTAGCTTTGGTACCAAGTTATCTTGAGAGTACTAATACTCTAATGGTTACCAGTGTATTTTTGTGCCATGGTATTGAGTTATATCGTTTTGTAAGTATAGTATGACTGCGACAGGAAATAAGGCAGCCAGGAGTTTGAGAGTCAGAATGTGTCAAGATTCTCTATCATGCTGACTGAAAACTGTTGAAACACAGTAAACAGCTGTAGCTTTGGTATCTATTTTTGTTGAGAGTACTAATTTTCTCTTCGTTACCAGGGTATTTTTCAACAATGGTATTGTGTTATATCGTTTTATAAGTATAGTATGACTGCGACAAGAAATAAGGCATCCAAGACAAGAATTTTACAGTTAGAATGTGTCAAGATTCTCTATCTTGCTGACTGAAAACTGTTGAAACACAGTAAACAGCTGTAGCTTTGGTACCTATTTTTGTTGAGAGTACTAATACTCTATTGGTTACCAGTGTATTTTTCTACCATGGTATTGAGTTTTTTTCGTTTTATAAGTATAGTATGACTGCGACAGGAAATAAGGCAGCCATGAATTTCAGAGTCAGAATGTGTCAAGATTTTCTATCATGCTGACTGAAAACTGTGGAATCACAGTGAACAGCGGGAGCTTTGGTACCTACTTACGTTGAGAGTACTAATACTCTATTGGTTACCAGTGTATTTTTGTTCCATGGTATTTTGTTATATCGTTTTATAAGTGTAGTATGACTGCGACAGGAAATAAGGCAGCCATAAATTTGAGAGTCAGACTGTGTCAAGATTCTCTATCATGCTGACTGAAAACTGTTGAAACACAGTGAACAGCTGTAGCTTTGGTACCTATTTTTGTTGAGAGTACTAATACTCTATTGGTTACCAGTGTATTGTTCTATCGTGGTATTGAGATATATCGATTTATAAGTATAGTATGACTGCGACAGGAAATAAGGCAGCCATGAGTCTGAGAGTCAGAATGTGTCAAGATTCTCTATCATGTTGACTGAAAACTGTTGAAACACAGTAAACAGGTGTAGCTTTGGTACCCATTTTTGTTGAGAGTACTAATACTCTTTTCATTACCAGGGTATTTTTAAACAATGCTATTGTGTTATATCGGTTTATACATATGGTATGACTGCGACAAGAAATAAGGCAGCCAAGACAAGAATTTTAGAGTCGGAATGTGTCAAGAGTCTCTATCATGCTGACTGAAAACTGTTGAAACACAGTGAACAGCTGTAGCTTTGGTACCTACTTATGTTGAGAGTACTAATACTCTATTGGTTACAAGTGTATTCTTCGACCATATTGAGATATATCGATCTATAAGTATAGTATGACTGCAACAGGAAATAAGGCAGGCATGAGTTTGAGAGTCAGAATGTGTCAGGATTCTCTTTAAAGCTGACTGAAAACTGTGGAAACACAGTGAACAGCTGTAGCTTTGGTACCTAGTTATGTTCAGAGTACTAATACTCTATTGTTTACCAGTGTATTTTTGTGCCATGGTATTGAGTTATATCGTTTTATAAGTATCGTATGACTGCGACAGGAAAGAAGGCAGCCATGAGTTTGAGAGTCAGAATGTGTCAAGATTCTCTATCATGCTGACTGAAAACTGTTGAAACATAGCAAACAGCTGTAGCTTTAGAACCTATCTTTCTTGAGTACTAATACTCTCTTCGTTACCAGGGTATTGTGTTATATCGTTTTAAAAGTATAGTATGACTGCGACAGGAAATAAGGCAGCCATGAATTTTAGAGTCAGAATGTGTCAAGATTCTCTATCATGCTGACTGAATACTGAATACAGTCTTGAGTGTCAAGATCATGCCGACGGAAAACTGTTGAAACACAGTAAACAGCTGTAGCTTTGGTACCTATTTTTCTTCAGAGTACTAATACTCTATTCGTTACCAGGGTATTTTTTAACAATAGTGTAGTGTTATGTTGAGAGTACTAATACTCTACTGGTTACCAGTGTATTTGAGGATTGAGTTAAATCGTTTCATATGTATAGTATGACTGCGACAGGAAATAAGGCAGCCATGAGTATGAGAGTCAGAATGTGTCAAGATTCTCTATCATGCAGACTGAAAACTGTTGAAACACAGCAAACAGCTGTAGCTTTGGTACCTACTTATGTTGAGAGTACTAATACTCTATTGATTACCAGTGTATTTTTCTACCGTGGTATTAATTTATATCGTTTTGTAAGTATAGTATGACTGCGAAGGAAATAAGGCAGCCATGCGTTTGAGAGTCTGATAGTGTCAAGATTCTCTATCATGCTGACTAAAAACTGTTGAAACACAGTAAACAGCTGTAGCTTTGGTACCTACTTATGTTTAGAGTACTAATACCCTATTGGATACCAGGGTATTTTTCTACCGTGGTATTGAGTTATATCTTTTTATAAGTATAGTACGACTGCGACAGGATATAAGGCAGTCATGAGTTTGAGAGTCAGATTGTGTCAAGATTCTCTATCATGCTGACTAAAAACTGTTGAAACACAGTGAACAAATGTAGCTTTGGTACCTAGTTATGTTGAGAGTACTAATACTCTATTGATTACCAGTGTATTTTTCTACCGTGGTATTAATTTATATCGTTTTGTAAGTATAGTATGACTGCAAAAGGAAATAAGGCAGCCATGCGTTTGAGAGTCTGATAGTGTCAAGATTCTCTATCATGCTGACTAAAAACTGTTGAAACACAGTAAACAGCTGTAGCTTTGGTACCTACTTATGTTTAGAGTACTAATACCCTATTGGATACCAGGGTATTTTTCTACCGTGGTATTGAGTTATATCGTTTGATAAGTACAGTATGACTGCAACAGGAAATAAGGCAGCCATGAGTTTGAGAGTCAGAATGTGTCAAGAAGATTCTGTATCATGCTCACTGAAAACTGTTGAAACACAGTCAACAGATGCTGCTTTGGTACCTATTTTTGTTGAGAGTACTAATACTCTATTCATTACCAGTGTATTTTTCTACCGTGGTATGGAGTTATATCGTTTTTTAAGTATAGTATGACTGCAACAGAAAATAAGGCAGCCATGAGTTTTAGAGTCAGAATGTGTCAAGATTCTCTATCACGCTGACTGAAAACCGTTGAAACACAGTAGACAGATGTAGCTTTGGTACCTATTTGTGTTGAGAGTACTAATACTCTATTCATTACCAGGGTATTTTTCAAGAATGGTATTGTGTTATATTGTTTTATAAGTATAGTATGACTGCGACAGGAAACAAGGCTGCCATGAATTTGAGAGTCAGAATATGTCAAGATTCTCTATCATGCTGACTGAAAACTGTTGAAACACTATGAACAGCTGTAGCTTTGGTACCTAGTTATGTTGAGAGTACTAACACTCTATTAGTTACCAGTGTATTTTTCTATCGTGGTATTGTTTTATGTCGTTTTATAAGTAGGGTGTAACAATGTTAGGTAATAAAGCAGTCACAAGTGTGCGAGTCAGTATGTGTCAGTACTTTCTATGATGATGATGACTGAAAACTGCTGAAACACAGTAAACAGGTCTAGGTTTGGTAGCCAGTTGTGTTGAGAGTACTAATACTCTATTGGCTACAGGTCTACATTTCTATGGTGGTATTTGATATAAGTCTACTGTGACTGCATTAGGTAATAAAGCAGTCTTGAGTGTCAAGATCATGCTGACGGAAAACTGTTGAAACACAGTGAACAGCTGTAGCTTTGGTACCAAGTTACACTGAGAGTAGTAATACTCTATCAGGTAACAGTATATTTTTCTACCGTGGTATTGTGTTATATCATTTTGTAAGTATGGTGTGACAGTGTCAGGTAATAAACCAGTCATGAGAGTGAGAGTCAGTATGTGTCAGTACTTTCTATGATGATGAAGACTGAAAACTGCTCAAACACAGTAAACAGCTCTAGGTTTGGAAGCCAGTTGTGTTGTGAGTATAATACTCTATTAGCTACAAGTCTATATTTCTACGGCAGTATTGTGATGTAAGTATTGTGTGATTGCATCAGGTAATAAGGCAGCCATGAGTGTGAGAGTCAAAATGTGTCAAGATTGTCTATCAAGTTGACTGAAAACTATCGAAACACCGTAAACATCTGCTTCTTTTGTATTTAGTTGTGTAGAGAGTACTAATACTTTATTGATTAGCAGGATATTTTTGTACAGCAGTATTGTGTTATACCATTTTATAAGTATAGTGTGACTGCGTCAGGAAATAATGCAGTCATGACCGTGAGAGTCAGAATGTGTTACTACTTTCTATGATGGTGACTGAAAACAGTTGAAACACAGTAAACAGCTAGCAGTCTATATTTCTATGGCGGTATTGTGGTATAAGTATAGAGTGATGTGTCAGGTAATAAGGCAGTCATGAGTGTGAGAGTCAGTATGTCTCAGTAAGTTCTATGATGATGATGACCGAGAACTGCTGAAACAGAGTATGCAGCTCTAGGTTTGGTGGCTAATTGTGTTGAGAGTACTAACACTCTATTGGCTAAAAGTCTATATTTCTATGATCGTATTGTGACATAAGTATTGCATGACTGCATCAGCTAATAAGGCAGTCATGAGTGTGAGAGTTAGTATTTGTCAATACTTTCTATGATGAAGATTGAAAACTGCCGAAACACAGTAAACAGCTCCAGGTTTGGTAGGTAGTTGTGGTGAGAGTACTTATACTCTATTGGCCACAAGACTATATTTCTTTGGTGGAATTGTGATATAAGTATAGTGTGACTGTGTCAGGTAATAAGGCAGCGATGAGTGTGAGAGTCATAATGTGTCTGGATTCTCTATCAAGCTGACTGCTGAAACACAGTAAAAAGCTCTAGGTTTTGTAGCCTAGTATAATGTGACTGTGTCAGGTAATAAGGCAGTCATTATGTGAGTCAGAATGTCTGGTGGGTAGTTGTGTTGAGAGTATTAACACTCTATTGGCTATAAGTCAACATTTTTATGGTGGTATAGTGATATAACTATAGTGTGACTGTGTCAGGTAATAAGGCAGTCATGAGCATGTGTCACTACTTTCTATGATGGTGACTGAAAACTGTTGAAACACAGTCAACAGCTTTAGGTATGGTAGCTAGCTGTGTTGAGAGTACTAATACTACATTGTCTACAAGTCTATATTTCTATGGTGGTATTGTGATATAAGTATAATGTGACTGCGTCAGGTAATAAGGTAGCCATGAGTGTGAGAGTCAAAATGTGTCAAGATTCTCTATCAAGCTGACTGATAACTGACTGATAACTGCCAAAGCACAGTAAACAGCTCTAGGTTTGGTAGCCAGCTGTGTTGAGAGTACTAATAGTCTATTGGCTAGAAGTCTACACTTCTATAATGGTATTGTGAAAAAAGAATAGTGTGAAAGTGTCAGGTAATAAGGCAGTCAGAGTTTGATTGTGTCACTACTTTCTATAATGGTGACTGAAAACTGTTGAAACACAGTAAACTGCTCCAGGTATGGTAGCTAGTTATGTTGAGAGTACTAATACTCTATTGGCTACTAGTGTATATTTCTATGGCGGTAACATGTTGTAAGTATAGTGTGACTGTGTCAGGTAATAAGGCAGTCATGAGTGTGAGAGTACTTTCTATGATGATGATGACTGAAAACTTTCTATGATGATGATGACTGAAAACTGCTGAAACACAGTAAACAGCTCTAGGTTTGGTAGCCAGTTGTGTTGAGAGTACTAATACTCTATTGGCTACCACTCTACATTTCTATGGTGGTATTGTGATATAAGTATAGTGTGACTGTGTCAGGAAATAAGGCAGCCATGAGTGTGAGAGTCAAAATGTGTCAAGATTCTCTATCAAGCTGCCTGAAAACTGTTGAAACACAGTAAACATCTGTATCTTTGGAACCTAGTTGTGTTGAGAGTACCAATACTTTATTGGTTACCAGGATATTTGGTGGCACAGTGGCTCAGTAGATAGAGGTGCAAGCTGCAAGCCAAGAGGTCCTCGGTTCGAATCCCACATACGGCAACTGTGTTGTGTCCTTGCGCAAGACACTTCACTCCCATTGCCCATGTGGGGGTACAGTGACGCTGTGCTCTAAGGCGTACTGCATGTCGATGGTGCACCTGTCTTCAACCAATGCTAACCCTGCTTATGTGGAGTTAGAATGTTGGGGAGCTGACAGTTGCTTGCCATTGCTCAGTGGTTCTCTCCGGGTACTCCGGCTTCCTCCACCCATAAAATTGTCGTGGTCATGATTAGCCACTGTGCAGAAATATGTGACCTTAAACACCAGTAAATAAATAATAAATACCAGGATATTTTTGTACAGCGGTATTGTTTTACATCATTTTATAAGTATAGTGTGACTTTGTCAGGTAATAAGGTAGTCATTTGTTACACAGTCAGAATGTGTCATGTATTTCTATGATGGTGACTGAAAACTGTTTAAACAAACTAAAAAGCTAAACCTTTGTTAGCTAGTTATGTTGAGTGTCCTAATACTCTACTGGCTAGCAGGGTATTTTTCTACCGTGGTATTGTGCTACATGCTTTTATAAGTATCCTGTAAATGCATCAGGTAATAAGGCAATGATGAGCATGAGTCAGAATGTGTCACAACTTTCTATGATGGTGACTGAAAACTGTCCAAACACAGTAAACAGCTCTAGGTTTGGTGGCTAGTCATGTTGAGAGTACTAATACTCTATTTGCTACCAGTCTATATTTCTATGGCACTATCGTTTTATAAATATAGTGTGACTGCATCAGGTAATAAGACAGTCATGAGTGTGTCAGAATCTGGAACTACTTTCTTTGATGGTGACAGAAAACTATGGCGGTATCATGTTATAAGTATACTGTGACTGCATCAGGTAATAAGACAGTCATACGTGTGAGAGTCAGAAAGAGTCAGTATTCTCTATGAAGATGACTGAAAACTGTGGAAACACAGTTAATAGCTCTATTTATTTATTTATTTATTGGTGTTTAAGGTCACATACTTATGCACAATGGCTAATCGTGACCGTGACAGTTTTACGGGTGGAGGAAGCTGGAGTACCCGGAGAGAACCACCGAGCAACGACGAGCAGCTGTCAGCTCCCCAACATCGTAACTCTGAACTCTGCACCGCAGCACAGGCAGGGTTAGATTGGTTGAAGACATGCGCACCATCGACGTGCAGTATGCCTCAGTACACAGCGTCATCGTGCCCCCATGTAGGCAATCGGGGTGAAGTGTCTTGCCCAAGGACACAACGCGGTTGCCGCAGGTGGGATTCGAACCGAGGACCTCTCGGCTTGCAGCCTGCACCTCTGCCAACTGAGCCACCGCGCCCCAGTTAATAGCTCTAGGTTTGGTACCTAGTTGTGTTGAGAGTACTAATGCTCTATTGGCTACCAGTCTATACGTCAATGGTGGCATTATGTTATAAGTATAGTGTGACTGCATCAGGTACTAAGGCAGCCATGAGTGTGAGCGTCAGAATGTGTCAACATTCTCTATCGTGCTGACTGAAAACCGTTGAAACACAGTAAACAGGTGCAGCTTTGGTACCTACTTCTGTTTGAGAGTACTAATACTCTATTGGTGACCAGGGTATTTAGTATAGTGTGACTGGGTCAGGTAATAAGGAAGTCATGTGTGTGTGAAAGTCAAAAGGTGTCATGTATTTCTATGAAGGTGACTGAAAACTGTTGAAAAACAGTAAACAGCTCTAGGTTTGGTAGCCAGTTGTGTTGAGTCTACTGATATTCTATTGGCTAGAAGTCTATATTTCTATAGTGATACATGTATTGTGATACAAGTATAGTGTCACTGCATCAGGTAATAAGGCAGCCTTGAATGAGAGTCATAATGTGTCAAGATGCTTTATCAAGCTGACTGAAAACTTCAGAAACACAGTAAACATCTGTATCTTTGGTACCTAGTTGTGTTGAGAGTAGTAATACTTTATTGGTTACCAGGATATTTTTGAACTGCAGTACTGTGATATTTCGTTTTATAAGTAGAGTGTGACTTCATCAAGTAATAAGCCAGACATGAGTATGAGAGTCAGAATGTGGCACATATTTCTATGATGGTAACTGAAAGTGTTGAAACACAGTAAACATCTCTAGCTTTGTTACCTAGTTACTAATACTCTATTGGTTACCTGGGTACTTTTTTACCCTGGTATTGTGTTACATGCTTTTAAAGTATCGTGTAACTGCGTCAGGTAATAAGGCAGTGATGAGTTTGAGAGTCAGAATGTGTCACTACTTTCTATTATGGTGGCTGAAAACTGTCGAAACACAGTAAATAGCTGTAGGTTTGGTAGCTAGTTGTGTTGAGAGTACTAACACTCTATTGGCTACCAGTCTATATTTCTGAGGTGGTGACATGTTATAAGTCATGAGTGTGAGAGTCAGAATGTCTCAGTACTTTCTATGATGATGATGACTGAAAACTGCTGAAACACAGTCAACAGATCTAGGTTTGGAAGCTAGTTGTGTTGAGAGTACTAATACTCTATTGGCTACCAGTCTATATTTCTATGGCTCTATCGTTTTATAAATATACTGTGACAGCATCAGGTAATAAGACAGTCATGAGTGTGAGTGTCAGAATGTGGAACTACTTCTATGATGGTGACAGAAAACTGTGGCGGCATCGTGTTATAAGTATAATCTGACTGCATCAGATAAGAAGGCGTGAAAGTTAAAATGTGTCGCAAATCTACCATGCTGACTAAAAACTGTTGAAACACAGTGAAAAGCTGTACATTTGGAAGCTAGTTATGTTGAGAGTATTAATACTCTATTGGTTACCAGAGTATTTTTCTACCATGGTATTGTACTATATGGCTTTATAAGTATAGTGTGACTCCATCAGATAATACGGCATTCATGAGTGTGACAGTTGCTACATGTCAGTACTTTCAATGATGATGAAGACTGAAAACTGCTGAAACACAGCAAACAGCTCTAGGTTTGGAAGCCAGTTGTGTTGAGAGTATAATACTCTATTGGCTACAAGTCTATATTTCTGGGGTGGTATTGCGATGCAAGTACAGTGTCAGGTAATAAGGCAGCTATGAGTGTGAGAGTCATAATGTGTCAACATTCTCCATCAAGCTGACTGAACACTGTTGAAGCACAGTAAACATCTGTATCTTTGGTACCCAGATGGGTTCAGAGTACTAATACTCTATTGGTTACCAGAGTATTTTTCTACCGTGGTATTGTGTTATACCATTTGATAAGTATAGTGTGACTGCATCAGGTAATAAGGCAGTCATGAGTGTGAGAGACAGAATGTATCAGTACTTTCTATGATGGTGACTGAGAACTGTTGAAACAAAGTAAAGAGCACTAGGTTTGAGAGCTAGTTGTTTTGAGAGTACTAATATTATATTGGCTACCAGTCCATATTTCTATGGCGTTATTGTGTTATAAGCATAGCGTGACTGTGCCAGGTAATAAGGCAGTCATGAGTGTGAGAGTCAGTATGTATCAGTACTTTCTATGATGATGATGACTGAAAACTGCTGAAACACGGTAAACAGGTCTAGGTTTGGAAGCCAGTTGTGTTGACAGTACTAATACTCTATTGGCTACAAGTCTATATTTCTATGTCGCTATCTTGTTATAAGTATAGTGTGACTGCATCAGGTAATAAGGCAGTCATGAGTGTGAGAGTCAGAATGTGTTACTACTTTTTATGACGGTGACTGAAAACTGTAAACAGCTGTAGCTTTGTTACCTACTGATGCTGAGAGTACCAATACTCTATTGGTTACCAGGGTATTTAACGTGGTATTGCGTTATATGCTTTTATAAGTATCGTTTAACTGCATCAGGTAATAAGGCAGTGATGAGTGTGAGAGTCAGAATGTGTCAGTACTTTCTATGATGCTGAATGAAAACTGTTGAAACACAGTAAACAGCTGTAGGTTTGGTAGCTATTTTTGTTGAGAGTATTAATACTCTACTAACTACCAGTCTATATTTCTATGGTGGTATCATGTTATAAGCATAGTGTGACAGGATTAGGTAATAAGGCAGCTATGATTGTGTGAGAGTCGGAATGTGTCACGATTTTCTATGATCCTAACTGGAAACTGTTGGAACGCAGTGAACAGAAGTAGCTGGTGTTGAGAGTACAGGGTATTTTTCTACCGTGCTATCGTGTTATATCATTTTATAAGTATAGTGTGACTGTGCCAGGTAATAAGTCAATCATGAGTGTGCAAGTTGGAATGTGTCAAGACTTTATATGATGGTGACTGAAAACTACTGAAACACAGTAAACAGCTGGAACATACATACCCAGTTTGTTGAAAAGCTGCATCATGGATTAGAGAAAAAGGCATCTGAAGTTATGGCAACAATGGTGAAATGTGAGCTAAAAAACAAATTGAAACAAAATCATCTCTTACCTCACTGAATACTTGTTCCTTCTCATTTCACCAAAGTTCTTTTACAAGATCTAAAAATTGTAATATAATTCACCTTGTAAGTAACCGATTTGAAAATGAGGACAACATTAATATCAACTTTCTTTTTACGCATATGAAAGTCTATCTGTTACATTATGCTTTATTTTGAAGAGACCTGAGGTGCTCACATGACCAATTTGTTTAAATAAGGATTTAATTACCATCTAACACTAGCAATGAAGTTATTTAAATATTTGTAATTCTATTGTCCATGCCAGATGAAATTTTTCTAGTATTGGGATGCTACCACAAAAATAATACAGATTTTCAGTAATGGAAAACTAGATAGTTGAAATATCAACCTAAGGACGTAACTTAAACAAACTTGAATCAGAGTCTTCCTCTCTACACCCTCCCACCCCCAGGATGCCGTATACCCAGTATCAATTGAATCTGAATGGTGGATGTGAAGGAGATTTTTTTTTAAAGCTTATTTGTCATATTACACAGAGTTAAAATTGGACACGAATAGGGAGCACAAATATGAATCCAGGGACTTAATTTGACTAAACTTGAATTTGTGCCTGACTAGGATTTTCAATGGAATTTTCCTCTTTTGCACCAAGTTAAACTTAGGGCTTCTGACTGGTGGTTCGGGAGATTTTGAGAATATTACCAATTCAGCACTATGTTAAAATTTGCCCCCTCTCCCCACCCCCCTCCCCACCATTCTCCCTCTTTTGGGGGACACTAATATCAACCCAGAGACATTATTTGAGCAAATTGAATTTGAACCCTCTAAGGATGTTGTATACCAAATATCAGAAGATTCTGATTGTATCTCATGAAGCAGATTTTTGAAGATTATTTCTCTTGTTGGACTGTTAAAATTTGGGCCCCCATCAGGAGCTCAAATATTTACTGAGGGACTTGCTTTGAACAAACTTAAATCTGACACCATAAGGATGTTGTATACCCATATCAATAGATTCTCAGAGTCGATTTGAACAAGATTTCAAAAGATTATTCCCCATATTGCATTAAGTTAAAATTTAGGCATCCATAGGTAGCGTATCTATACTATTCAAAGTTTGCTAAGGGCCAAATATATCCAACTACCTGTTTTATGTTTTAGTTGAAATATTGTAATGAAAAGTGTATATATTTTTTATCTAATTATATCTTTAATGATTTAAGTACAGAAATTAAGATTTTATTTGTGTTTGACGTTATTTTTTAACGTTTGAATACGATAACCATAAAAAATGGATATTTTTGGTAAAAGAGGAAATTTTTCAATATGCCAAAAAGCTGACAGAGCGAACTGGTATGGCTTCGCCAAAAAGTTGACGGAGCGAACTGGTATGGCTTCAATATCGAGTACAAGATCCATTACTGTTAATTACAGCAACGCCTTCTCGTGCTCCCAATCAGGTTCCTGGTGGTCCTGTGTGGAATATTGTTCCATTCTTGGGCCAGCATGGCACAAAGCTCCTGGACACTTCTTGGCTGGACTGGACGGGCTGAAATTGCAAGCTGCAATTCATTCCATATGTGTTCAGTTGGATTGAGGTCAGGAGATCTTGTTGGCCAGTCCATACACTCAATCCCTTCCCCCTGTCAGTACTCCTCGACAGCATGGGCAACATGAGGACGGGCATTATCGTCCATTAGAATGAATCTATCACCCACTGCACCTGCATACAATCTGACGTGGACATCTAGGATCTCATCAATATACCGTTGTGCAGTCAATGTACCACGTTCAAGGATAAAGAGCTCTGTATGTCCATCCCAGCTGATGCCGCCCCAGACCATGATTGACCCTCCACCATAGCAGTCATGCTCAGCTATGTTGGCTGCATGGAATCGCTCTCCTGGTCCTCTCCATACCCTAGAATGCCTATCTGTGTGGTCTAGGCAGTACCTTGACTCATCTGTAAAAAGGACAGATCGCCAGTCTTCTCTGGTCCATCCAACATGGTCCATGGCCCATTCATATCATGCATGGCAGTGGTTCTGGGACAGCGGAATGTGAATACATGGTTTTCCCGATCAAAGACCACCTTCATTCTACCTTGCCCGGATAGTCTGCGTTGAAACATTTACTCCGGATGCATTCTGAAGGTTACTGCGAAGCTGGGTTGCTGTGGCAAAGTGGTTCCTACGGGCCTGAATGATCCAAAACCGGTCTTCAGCTGCAGATGTTACCCCGTCTCTGCCACCACAATGCCGTCTTACTGGTGTGCCATACTGCTGAAATCTCGCCCAGGCTCTGGTGATCACTGTATGGTGCACACCAAGGACTTCACCAACCTGACGGAGGGTAGCCCCTTGCTCCATCATCCCTACAGCTCACCACATTTCTGCTTGACAAATGTCTTCTTACATTTGCATTTGCCATATTCAATCATTCAATCATAAGAGTTTGTGTTGAAATGAAGATTTAATACCCTACACATGTCGTGTACATGTAGACAGTACATGAAAACATCATAAAAACAACGGAGTACATGCTTTCCATGACTGTCACGAAAAGTCTGCCTGTCAAGAGAGCTAATATAAACACTGGGGACCATCTCATTACATTCCTCAATCATATCCACCAAAAATATAGCAAATATGTCACACGCAAATTTCACAATGATGTGTCAAATATTTGGTGCTAAGCAAACTTTGAGTAGTATATTAACCAATGGAGTTGATTTGAACAAACTTGATACTGACTACTCAAAGGAGTCTGTATAGCATATATCAAAAGATTCTGGCCTGTGATTCTGAAGAAGATTAAAGATTATTTTTCACACTGGACCAAGTTAAAATTTGGGCTACAATAATGATTTGAGGCGATGGCCATTTCGGTTGCATGGAGGTTACCAAAAATGAAAAATGCATGAGAAAAAAGGGTCATACCAAATTGTTGCCAGGGTATACAAAATTTTTGCGAAGTTGAATAGAGATGGGCGGTTTTCAAATTTCATGTCGGTTCCTGTTTCGGTTTCATCCAAAGAGTTGGGTTTTCACTGCACAAACATAACAATATATTGCACTTGCATATAAAATGTATTTGGTGCCAGTCAGTGTCACAGGGACTCCCTTTCTGGGGCAACACACCTGAATAATATACCGCTATTCTAATTTTCTGAGCAATGTATTTGCATAAATTATCTCAAGAGTTTCAAGTTTGAAAAAAATAGGCCGATGAAATCGTCAGATGTGTACCCATACGCGCAACTAGTAGAAAGCTGTACGATGGAGGGCCACCACAGATGCCGACCTTATGTTCACCATACAAGGTATGGGTACATATAGAAATGGATTGGAGGAGTGTCTAATTTGATGGATAAAGGGTTAATATCTCTGGATCAAATTATCAGATTTACATAAAAAACTATACAGCACAGCACACCAGTAACCTGAATAAATACATAAAGTAACATGACAATCGGATTGATATTTTTTGAGTTATCTCATGCCAAAGGGATTGGAGAAATTTTCAATTTGAAGGATAAAGGGTTAATAGCTCAGGATTAAAATAACAGATTAACACCAAAAATGAAAGTGTCAATGACACTGTAGCTCAACTTGTCAAGACAAAGACCTGCACATGTATAGTATGTGACACAGCAATAACAAACGTCTAGGTAATGACCTGATAACAAAGGTACATATAAAGTATTGTAACGGTCTGTACATAAATACTGACCGTTGCCTGTAACAAATGTATAGGTAAAGTATTGTAAAGGTGGGTGACAGTCAGATGCTAAACTAGAAAAAAATCTTTGAGTCCCAGAGTGGGTCTGACTGAACCCCAAAATATTTGTTCTCATAGCACAGTGATAACAAAGGCACCCCAAAACACAATCGTTCCTGTCCCAAGGTGAAAACAAAGGTACCCAAGAAGTTTTTTGAAGATCAGTTCATAAATACGAGCTGTATAGAACTTGTGACAAAAAACTGATTGAACCTAATTTTGGTACAAAATGGCCACTGGCAGCCATATTGAATTTTGGACCGTACCCAGAAACACTCATTCTCGTCCCAAGGTGATAACAAAGGTACCCAAGAAGTTTTGTGAAGATCGGTTCATAAATACAGCGTCTACCCTGAGCCGTATTGACATGTGTGCTTACATTGTGTAAGTAGCACTGAATAAATCAAAGTTCATCTAATTTGCATAATTTCTGCACAAAAAAAAACCCCTTACAATATGTGATGTATTCCATGTTACTAAACATTCATACAAAAATTTATTCAAATCAAAACTTTCATACAGAAGTTCTGTACAAAAGACTGATTGCACTAATTTTGGTACAAAATGGCTGCTGGTGGCCATCTTGAATTTTGGACCACACCCAAAAACACTCGCTCTCATCCCACGGTGATAACAAAGGTACCCAAGAAGTTTCGTAAAGATTGGTTCATAAATATGGCCTCTAGTCTGAGCTGTATAGAAGTTGTGTACAAAAAACTGATTAGACCTAATTTCGGTACAAAATGGCCACTGGCAGCCATCTTGAATTTTAGACCGCACCCAGAAACACTCATTCTCGTCCCAAGGTGATAACAAAGGTATCAAAGACATTTCGTGAAGATCAGTTCATAAATACAGACTCTAGTCTGAGCCATATTGACATGTGTACTTACTGTGTGTAAGTCGCACTGAAAAAATCAGAGTTCATCTAATTTGCATAATTTCTGCACAAGAAAAAAAACCTGTATTATATGTGATGTATCCCATGGTACTAAACATTCACACAAAAAATTATTCAAATCAGCGCTTTCATATGGAAGTTATGTGCAAAAACCTGATTGCACCTAATTTTGTACAAAATGGCTGCCATCGGCCATCTTGAATTTCGGACTGGACCCCAAAACACTTGTTCTCGTCCCACGGTGATACCAAAGGTAACCAAGAAGTTTCGTAAAGATCGGTTCATAAATACGGCCTCTAGCCCGAGCCGTATTGGCATTTGCACTTGCAGTGCTGAAAGTAACACCAAAAAACATCAAAATTAGTCTAATTTGTACAATTTACGCCTGAGAAAAAAACCTGTATTATATGTGATGTATCCCATGGTACTAAACATTCATACAAAAAATTATTCAAATCAGAGCTTTCATATGGAAGTTCTGTACAAAAAACAGATTTCTGCATCGTCGGTACAAAATGGCGGCTGACAGCCATCTTGAATTTCGGACCGCACCCAAAAACACTCGTTCTCATCACACAGTCATAACAAAGGTACCCAAGAAGTTTTGTGAAGATCGGTTCATAAATACAGTGTCTACCCTGAGCCGTATTGACATGTGTGCTTACATTGTGTAAGTAGCACTGAATAAATCAAAGTTCATCTAATTTGCATAATTTCTGCACGAAAAAAACCCCTTACAATATGTAATGTATTCCATGTTACTAAACATTCATACAAAAATTTATTCAAATCAGAACTTTCATACAGAAGTTCTGTACAAAAGACTGATTGCACTAATTTTGGTACAAAATGGCTGCTGGTGACCATCTTGAATTTCGGACCACACCCAAAAACACTCGCTCTCATCCCATGGTGATAACAAAGGTACCCAAGAAGTTTCGTAAAGATTGGTTCATAAATATGGCCTCTAGTCTGAGCTGTATAGAAGTTGTGTACAAAAAACTGATTAGACCTAATTTCGGTACAAAATGGCCACTGGCAGCCATCTTGAATTTTAGACCGCACCCAGAAACACTCGTTCTCGTCCCAAGGTGATAACAAAGGTACCAAAGACATTTCGTGAAGATCAGTTCATAAATACAGACTCTAGTCGAAGCTGTATTGACATGTGTACTTACTGTGTGTAAGTCGCACTGAAAAAATCAGAGTTCATCTAATTTGCATAATTTCTGCACGAGAAAAAAAACCCGTATTATATGTGATGTATCCCATGGTACTAAACATTCACACAAAAAATTATTGAAATCAGCGTTTTCATATGGAAGTTCTGTGCAAAAATCTGATTGCACCTAATTTTGTACAAAATGGCTGCCATCGGCCATCTTGAATTTCGGACCGGACCCAAAAACACTCGTTCTCGTCCCACGGTGATACCAAAGGTACCCAAGAAGTTTCGTAAAGATCGGTTCATAAATACGGCCTCTAGCCCAAGCCGTATTGGCATTTGCACTTGCAGTGCTGAAAGTAACACCAAAAAACATCAAAATTAGTCTAATTCACACAATTTACGCACGAGAAAAAAACCTGTATTATATGTGATGTATCCCATGGTACTAAACATTCATACAAAAAATTATTCAAATCAGAGCTTTCATATGGAAGTTCTGTACAAAAAACAGATTGGAGGAATTTTCAATTTGAAGGATAAAGGGTTAATATCTCAGGATCAAATTATCAGATTTACACCAAAAACTATACAGCTCGGCAAATCAGTAACCTGAACACAAATATAAAGTAACTAGACAATCCAAGCAATAATTTTCAAGTTATCGAATGCCAAAGGGATTGGAGGAATTTTCAATTTGAAGGATAAAGGGTTAATATCTCAGGATCAAATTATCAGATTTACACCAAAAACTATACAGCTCGGCAAATCAGTAACCTGAACACAAATATAAAGTAACTAGACAATCCAAGCAATAATTTTCAAGTTATCGAATGCCAAAGGGATTGGAGGAATTTTCAATTTGAAGGATAAAGGGTTAATATCTCAGGATCAAATTATCCGATTTACACCAAAAACTATACAGCTCGGCACATCAGTAACCTGAACACAAATATAAAGTAACTTGACAACCCAAGCAATATTTTTCAAGTTATCGAATGCCAAAGAAATGGATACGGATGCCAGACGGATGGACGGACGGATGGACGGACGGACAGATGGATGGATGGACAGATGGATGGACAGACAGATGGACGGACAGACAGATGGACAAAGGATGGACGAACGACGGATGGTCACCCCGGATGCCGGCATTATGTGTACCATACATGGTATGGGTACATATAAAAATGATTTTTGCCTGGAGTCTGTTGCAAAATTAGTCCCCCCCCTCCCCCCCCCCCCCCCCCCCCCCCCCCCCCCCCCCCCCCCCCCCATCAAAATACCTGTGTTTAGGGTAACCCGACAACCCAAAAACATGCCGACCATAAAAATTTCATCAAGAAAAAGTCGCTCATATAGATCATTGTAACACTAAATTTCTGTCTTGGGAGTTCAAGCTTTCAAAATTACGTGTAGAAATAAATATATTTGTCATTATAAATGTGGAACACCCAAGTGACAAGTTCCAGTTCTGCAAAGGAAATTGCATTTGATAAACAGATGAACGTTTAAAACGCGATGTGCAAGAAGTAATTTTTTCACCTATTTTCATGGTAAATGCCATGCTCGAATGCAATACCAATTAGTGCAGCTGTTCTGAAAAAAGGGTATCGCGACTCCGAAGTTTGAAAACAAGGTTAACTTTAGGTTGTTTCTCTCTTTATTCCTGAGAAGTGATGACCTGATTAGAGTTTTCCAACACTGAAGTTGAAAACTGCAATGATGGGTTTTCTCTAATTGTTTCGGTTCCGGTTTTGATAACAAAACCGAAGCCGAACTGAATATCGGTGAACCGCCCATCTCTAATGATCCACTATATGTTCACAATCGCTTGGGACATATTTATTAGTTATTTATTTATTAGGGTTTAACAACACTTTCAACAGCCAGGGTTACCTTGTGTCAGACAGTTTTATGGGTGGAGGAAGCTAGAGTACTGGGAGAGAACCACTGAACAATGGCAAGCTTAGGCTTAAAAAAATATGCTAGATTTTCATCCAAACACTGCCAGATTTTTTATTTTCGTACCTCTATGCCTTCGAAATGAAGTTTAAAAAGTTTACCTGGTGGAATAACAAAGAATGAAGTTGGCAGATGAATGCAGTTCTGTTGTAGTTATTAGTATTCAAATAATTTGATAATTTATTTTCTTCTTTTTTTTTTTACCAATAAGCAATTGAGACTTACATATTTATAATCAATGAAACACTGAATAAATTTTGTGGAATAAAATTGGGTTTTATTGTTTCAAATTTGAGAAAAATTATTTTTGCCTGGAGTCTGCTGCAAAATTAATTCCCCCCCCCCCCCCCCCCCCCAAAAAAAAAATACCAGTGTTTAGGGTAACCTGACAACCCAAAAACATGCCGTCCATAAAAATTTCATCAAGAAAAAGTCGCTCATAGAGATCATTGTAACCCTAAATTTCTGTCTTTGGAGTTCAAGCTTTCAAAATTACGTGCAGAAATAAATATATTTGTCATTATAAATGTGGAACAAGTGACAGGTTCCAGTTCTGCAAAGTAAATTGCATTTGATAAACAGATGAACGTTTAAAACGCGATGTGCAAGAAGTAATTTTTTCACCTATTTTTGTGGTAAATGCCACGCTGGAGGAAGCTAGAGTACTGGGAGAGAACCAACAAGCAACGGCAAGCTTAGGCTTAAAAAATATGCTAGATTTTCATCCCTACACGGCCAGATTTTTTATGTTCATACCTCTATGCCTTCGAAATGAAGTTTAAAAAGTTTACCCGGTGGAATAACAAAGAACGAAGTTGGCAGATGAATGCAGTTCTGTTGTAATTATTAGTATTCAAATAATTTGATATTTTATTTTCTTATTTTTTTTTTTACAAATAAACAGTTGAGACTTACATATTTATAATCAAAGAAACACTGAATAACTTTTGTGGAATAAAATTGGGTTTTATTGTTTGTCTTAGTGCTGTGCAGTGTACCAAATTTTCGGTACGATTTCGGTATTATAGGGATACCAAAAACCATACCAAAACCAAATCAAAATACCACTTATTTTGGTATTTATATTTTCTGCGAAACTGACAGAAAGTCAATTCATCAAGGTGGATCGTAAATCTAAAAGCCTGTAATCTGCATATTTTTATCAAATTAATAAGAAAATGCACAAATGTGAACTTTATAAGTGACAGGTAGGTAGCAGACGTTGTGAATACGTCGGAGAAAGAAATAAAAACAGTGATGGCAGAAAAATGAAAAATGGCAAGTTGTTAACTTGGTACTGCCATTTCTGAAGAAATATGGCACGGTTCCAGTGTTTCCAACATTCTGGCTGATTCAATATAGTTTCTGGAAATTAATGTGTGATTTATTCACAGGGGACATTGGGGGTCGGGTGGGTGGCTGACTGATTGACATTTGGCTGGAAATAATCCACTGGCTTTGAAAATTCAATACGCTGACAACATGACATACAAACATTGATACTGTCAGTGGTTATCGCATCTCAGCGATTCTTTTTATAACATTTCTTTTAATTCAGCATTAGTATTTTAAGTTGCAGATACTTTTAACAACTGATCATTTTATTAAAATACAAGCCCCAAAACTTTAACACCTGATCATCTGCTTAAAAGTCTTTTGAATAAATAATTTATTCTGCACACCAGTGCACATGGGAAAGACATGATTGACCTTAACTTCAAGACACATTAAACAAGAAGGACGACAACGCCCTATAGCTCACCAACATTCCTCTTTGATAGCAACTTTGGCAAACACAAGAGCTGTATCAAACAGGCTCATAGCATGCGACAAAGCTGACCTAAACTCAACCTCTTGAAAGTAAAACTGAAAAAATAATAATTTTAACAGCAGAAGGGTTAATGCCATTGTGATGGTAACAAAGAAAATCCTAAAAACATTTTTTCTCATCATGATGATCTAACTGAAACAAAACTTCTTACAAATAAGATGACATAGTGATTGCAAATCATAGCAGCTCCTCAATGATGCCACAAAATATATAATTCCAAATAACATCACACAAATAATTATTATTATGCAATAATTTTTAAATAGTTGCATAATGATAAGAGTTGTTGATTGAAAAAGATGTTTTGTTAGTAAAATCAAAAATGTTATTCACAATGTGTGCAACACAGATTTATCTTTAATGAGGAATAATAAAGTACAGAGATATATGAAATTTTTTTTTAAAAATCGCAACATCGACGCCGTAGCTGCGACGGGTGGTGCAATCTCACAAAATTCTAAGTTCATCAAGGGCCATAACTCCAAGAAAAATATTTGGAATAACACGTGCATTGAACAGTGGCTAGACATCAATAAGATACACTTACATGCCAAATATAAAGTCATTCCATCAAGCATTTCAAAAGTTATTGAGTTTTGAAACTCGTTGGTCACAGACAAACTCGTTGGTCACAGACAGACCGACTGACCGACAGACAGACCAACATTGCCACTTATAGAGCTGCTAGCCGCAGCTAAAAATGAAAGTGTCAATGACACTGCAGCTCAACTTGTCAAGACATGTACATGAATAGTATGTGACACAGCAATGACAAACATCTAGGTAATGACCTGATAACAAAGGTACATATAAAGTATTGTAACGGTCTGTACATAAATACTGACCGTAGCCTGTAACAAATGTATAGGTAAAGTATTGTAAAGGTGGGTGACAGTCAGATGCTAAACTAGAAAAGAAATCTTTGAGTCCCCGAGTGGGTCTAACTGAACCCCAAAATATTTGTTCTCATAGCACAGTGATAACAAAGGCACCCCAAAACACACTCATTGCTGTCCCAAGGTGAAAACAAAGGTACCCAAGAAGTTTCATGAAGATCAGTTCATAAATACGAGCTGTATAGAAGTTGTGACAAAAAACTGATTGG
The DNA here is from genome assembly GCA_031216915.1 of Pictodentalium vernedei. Lineage (NCBI taxonomy): Eukaryota > Metazoa > Mollusca > Scaphopoda > Dentaliida > Dentaliidae > Pictodentalium > Pictodentalium vernedei. Next base: position 458,820,770 of record CM062296.1, on the reverse strand, counting down.
ACCTAATTTCGGTACGAAATGGCCACTGGCAGCCATCTTGAATTTTTGACCGCACTCAGAAACACTCGTTCTTGTCCCAAGGTGATAACAAAGGTACCCAAGAAGTTTCGTGAAGATCGGTTCATAGATACAGCCTCTAGCCCGAGCCATATTGACATGTGCACTTACAGTGTATAAGTAGCACTAAATAAATCAAAATTCATCTAATTTGCATAATTTCTACACGAGAAAAAAACCCGTACTGTATGTGATGTATTCCATTTTACTAAACATTCATACAAAAATTTATTCAAATCAGAACTTCAATACAGCAGTTCTGTACAAAAGACTGATTGCACTAATTTTGGGACAAAATGGCTGTTGGTGGCCATCTTGAATTTTGGACCACACCCGAAAACACTCATTCTTATCCCACGGTGATAACAAAGGTACGCAAGAAGTTTCGTAAAGATCGGTTCATAAATACGGCCTCTAGCCTGAGCCGTATAGAAGCTGGGTACAAAAAACTGATTAGACCTAATTTCGGTACAAAATGGCCACTGGCAGCCATCTTGAATTTTGGACCGCACTCAGAAACACTCATTCTCGTCCCAAGGTGATAACAGGAGGTACCCAAGAATTTTCGTGAAGATCGGTTGATAAATACAGCCTCTAGCCCGAGCCGAATTAACATGTGTACTTACTGTGTGTAAGTAGCACTGAAAAAATCAAAGTTCATCTAATTTGCATAATTTCTGCACAAGAAAAAAACCTGTATTATATGTGATGTATCCCATGGTACTAAACATTCACACAAAAAATTTTTCAAATCAGCGCTTTCATATGGAAGTTCTGTGCAAAAATCTGACTGCACCTAATTTTGTACAAAATGGCTGCCATCGGCCATCTTGAATTTTGGACCGCACCCAAAAACACTCGTTCTCGCCCCACGGTGATACCAAAGGTACCCAAGAAGTTTCGTAAAGATCGGTTTATAAATACGGCCTCTAGCCCGAGCCGTATTGGCATTTGCACTTACAGTACTGAAAGTAACACTAAATACATTAAAGTTTGTCTAATTTGCATAATTTACGTTCCAGAAAAAAACCTGTATTATATGTGATGTATCCCATGGTACTAAACATTCATTCAAAAAATTATTCAAATCAGCGCTTTCATATGGAAGTTCTGCGCAAAAATCTGATTTCACTAAAGTCTGTACAAAATGGCCGCCAGCGGCCAACTTGAATTTCGGATTGGACCCCAAAACACTCGTTCTCGTCCCACGGTCATAACAAAGGTACCCAAGATGTCTCGTAAAGATCGGTTCATAAATACGGCCTCTAGCCCGAGCCGTATTGAATTGTTGACAGACGGATGGACGACTGGCCATGGCATAAGCTCAAATTTGGCTTCACCAAAATTGAGCTAATAAAAATAATAAGAAAGGAAATAAATATTATGTTGTAAGTAACACAAGAAGGATGCCACACCTTATTGCTCACAAACATTACTCTTTGATAGTAAGTTTGACAAACTCTGCAATAACTGCATCAAACAGGATCATAATGTGCAAGTAGGCTAGCCTAAACACAACTTCTTACAATTAAAATGTACTGAATTTAAAAAAAAATAAAAAAATATTATAAACTATGTGCATAGAAGGAGGGCTAATGCTGTAGTGATCAATATTATTTAATAGTGACGGGATGAAAAGGGTTTCAGCAACTGACCTTTAGCACACTTGAAATGTCGAGGTGTGAGCTAAACAGAGACTTAACGTTAAAAATGTGGAAATAAATTTGAAAAATATTGACTGGATGAGGGTTAAATCATGGTAGAATGATAATGAGGAACATGTATGATTTATATAAAGGCCATGGGAAGAGAAGGAACACAGAAACTGACATAAACACTAAGTTAAACATGAAATTTTGAGCTAAACAGAAAAACTAAACTAAAAAACTAAAAAGTAAATAAATAAAAAAGTTAAGACAACGGTTTAAAACACATAGGGTTAGGGTCAAATAGTGGTAGAATGATAATAAGCACCATATAGAAGCAATATAAAGGCCATGGGATGAAAAGGGTGTTGGCAGCTGCCCTGAATAGAAACGTTAACACACTGAAAATGTCCAAGTGTGAGCTAAACAGAAAAACTCAACATTCAAAAGTTGAAGAGAAATTTGAATTGAAATTCAGTGGACAAGGGTGAAACCATGGTACAATGATAACAAGAGCTGGACTGTCATCTGGGGCATACCCCCACGTGGTGTAGCACCTAGTGTGGGCATACCTATGACCACCAAATATTATAGAAAATAAAAATTTACTTAAGTTATAAAAGTTATGAATATTCTCAGATGGACTCACACACGGACAGACGCACGGACACATGTAATCCAGTATACCCCCATTTTCTTCAAAAGTGGGGGTATAATTATCTAATAAAATAAAAAAAATTATCTAACAACACCGAAAGTCATTCTAGTCTTGGGCAATGTTACAATTTAATTGCATACTAAGTTTCATTTAATTCCATAATGATTTACTTAAGTTATGAATATTCTCGTATGGACAGACGGACGGACACAATCCAGTATACCCCCTCCCCCCCCACCCATTCTTAAAAAGTTTTCGACAATTTCCAACAATTTCTAAGTCAAAAGGTATGGTAAATTGTTTGGAGTTTGGAAGTTTCATGCCATGAAGCAGAAGCCTTTGTCACAGGCAAACTGCATGCCATATTTCACTGAAATCCAATAACCCATACCTGAGATACAGGCTGAACAGACAAATAATGTCTATTTCCAACAATTTCTAAGTCAAAAAATGGGGATAACTCTAAAAAGGAGAATGTGAGAAATATCGTTGAATACTTTTTTAAAGCCTATACCATAAGCAGTGTTCACGGCAAATTTCATTGCAATGGAACATTCGATACCTGAGATACAGGCTGAACAGACAAAATTTGGCTCGGACGGACACAATTTCTAAGTGAACAAGTAATAACAAGAGCACTCGTATCGCTGAAGCAATACAATGTCCCCTACCGGACTAATGAGCATTAATAATTATACAAATGTTATAACCTAGATGTGATCAGCATGAATTCCGTTGAAGCATTTCCAAAAAAAGACCAGAAAACTGATATTTTGGCGCTTTTCCATATTTCCAAGGGCCATAACTCACACAAGAAACTCAAACTTGATCTGTAAGTCATCTTTCTATAGTAGGTTACCAAGAATGAAATCATTCGGTTGAAGCATTTCCAAAAAAAGTCTGGAAAACTAAAGTATGACTGACAGACAGACTGACTGACGGATGGATGGACAGAGTGTAAATGGAACGTGATCTGTAAGTCATCGTTCTATAGTAGGTTACCAAAAATGAAATCATTCCGTTGAAGCGTTTCCAGAAAAAGTTCGGAAAACTGATATTTTGGTGCTTTTCCATATTTCCAAGGGCAATAACTCACACAAGAATAAGGCAATCAGCATGAAACTCAAACTTGATCTGTAAGTCATCCTTCTATAGGAGGTTACCAAAAATGAAATCATTCCGTTGAAGCGTTTCCAAAAAAGTCCGGAAAACTGAAATTTTGCCGCTTTTTCCATATTTCCAAGGGCCATAACTCACACAAGAATAATGCAATCAGCATGAAACTGAAACTTGATCTGTAAGTCATCGTTCTATAGTAGTTTACCAAAAATGAAATCATTCCGTCGAAGCGTTTCAAAAAAAAAACTCCGGAAAACTGATATTTTGGTACTTTTTCATATTTCCAAGGGCCGTTACTCACACAAGAATAAAGCAATCAGCATGAAACTCAAACTTGATCTGTAAGTCATCGTTCTATTGTAGTTTACCAAAAATGAAATCATTCCGTTGAAGCGTTTCCCAAAAAACTCCGGAAAACTAAAGTATGACTGACAGACTGACAGACGGACAGACTGACAGACTGACGGATGGACGGAGTGCAAACCTATAGTCCCCTCCGGCGATGCCGGTAGGGGACTAAAAAAAAAAAAATAACTAGAGTGGGCATACCAATGACCAACAATATAATAGAAAATAATAATTTACTTAAGTTATGAAAGTTATGAATATTCTCGGACGGACTCACACACGGACACACAGAATCCAGTATACCCCCATTTTCTTCGTAAGTGGGGGTATAATGAAGAACATATATGAGGAATATAAGCACCATGGGCAAAGAAGGAACACAGCAGGTGACCTAAACACTAAGTTAAACACGAAATTCTGAGCTAAATAGAAAAGTAACTAGAGGAAGTTATTGTACCTTCGGAACAATACACAGGATTTTCCTTAGTGGTTTTACTCACTGTTCTACTCAGCAAGTCCTAATGGAGCTCGATACCAAATAAAAATGCAGTTTTTGAGATATGGCCATTTTCCAAACCGAAAATTTTTCTGGTGGAAAAAAAAAGGGCTTTTTTTGTCTCCAAATGGCCTGAAACGCATAAAAAACGAAAATAAAGATACGATTTTTCGGCCGCCCTTTTGAATTGTCCGAAATTCGAATCGAAATTTTTTTGGTGGTTTTCGCAATTCAGTGATACTGTCTTCATTTCTAAGCTATTTTAGATGGTTCTGCATATTTGTGTCTCAAAATTGGGCTCCAAAATGCCCAAATTTTGACTTTTTTTCGGATTCGTGAAATGTTTTGTCAGAAAGGTGTTAACCAACTACCATTTTGTGCCCTTGATTAACAGAGAAGTGTATTACAGTCATTCCTGTGAAAAGTTCAAGTCAATTGCCCCTTCCAGTCCAAAGATATCGGCCCCCGCATATTTGGGTATTTTTGGACGGTTTTGGCTGGAAAAACATTTTCCGCAATATGCAGATAGTTTTATTTATGAGAACTAATGAATCTAGACATAATGAAGTAAAAAAAAAAACACAAGAAAATTGTTTTCAATCTTTGGTCACAGTGTCCCGAAGCCATGTTTGACTGCTCGCAGAAGCCAAACGAAGAACAACTCCAATTCCAAAAGACGATAACTGTTCAGGTACACTGTGAATTCAACATTTCTAACCTTAGAATCTTTCAAAATATCCCTGTTGTTGAGTACTGTGAAGCAAAGTAGCCCAGTCGTAACAAATATTTCCGACTTTTGGTCTAAAATTTCGAAGTCCAAACCAAAAATTTTTCTGGTGCAAAAAAAATGTTTTTTTCGTCTCCAAATGGCCTGAAACGCATAAATAACCAAAAATATAAATTCGATTTTTTGGCCGCCATTTTGGATTGTCAGAAATTCGAATCAAAATTTTTTCGATGGTTTTTACAATTCGGTGATACAGTCTTCATTTCTAAGCCATTTTAGATGATTCAGCATATCCCTGTCCCGAGAATGAGTTCAAAAATGGTCAAATTTTGAATTTTTTTTTTGTTTCGAAAAACGTTTTGGCAGAAAGGTGTTAACTACATACATTTTTGTACCATATGCTGATAGAGGGGTGTATTGCTGACATGTCTGCGAAAATTTCAAGTCAATCGCCCTTTCCAGTCCAAAGATATGAGCTGCCGAATATTTTTGTGTTTTTTGGCATAAAGGGTTAACTAAAACATTTTCAGAAAAATGGGAATATGACGTTTAGTTAGAACTTATGACCCTTTATGGGTACAGAAACTTTAAAAAACATCGTTCGGAGCGTTTTCGAGAAATAGTGAAAATAAAAAGTGTAGAATAACAAGAGGCCCCACGGGGCCTGAGGGCGCTCACCTGATACTGGCCGAGTCATATCACCAAAATAGCAAGGGATTCTGCCTTGTGGTTATTATCAGTTTTTCAACATAAAAGTGTTTTCTCTACTTAGTAACCCAGAGTGTTCATATGTTAGATACCCATATTGGGTACTCAATAATTTATCTATTTATTTATTGGAATTTAAGGTCACTTTCAGCATCTAAGGCTACATCTTACAGAGGCGTAATTATAATATCAAGTTTGGTCAATCGTTTATGCCTATCACTGCCCACTTTACAGGGCTTTCAATGCAGGAATTGGTTACTACTGGGCCCAATTTTATCAATAAAGCAGAACTTGAACAAACTTCAATTTGCCACTTCTAAGAAAATCAAAAATCAAATATCAAAAGATTCTGACAGGAGTAACAGAAAAAAAAGATTTTTTAAGAATATTTCTCATACTGAACTAAGTTATACATGGGCTCCCATAGGGAGCCCAAAAATAAAAGCTTCTGAAGCAGTGTTTTGGGAGAAGAAGATTCTTCAACGTTATTCCCATTAGCTACACTGTTAAAAAATGATGACTCGGCACTTTTAGTCCTAGAAAAGAACCTTATGATAAAATTTTTACCATTTTTTTCTTCCGGTCCTAAGGAAGCTTCACACCATATAAAAATTCTCAGTGCCATGTAGTTCTGGAGATATGGGCATTTAAAAAGAAAAAAATTTTTTAGCTCCTGCAGTTCCCGTGGGGGACAGGAAAACAATTTTCGGCATAAATTAGGTACTTATGACCCAATAAGCCCTCATATCAAATTTGGTTCAAATCGACTTTTTGGATTGGAAAATAAAAATTTTGGTATAATTTGGGCTCCCACAGTGAGCCCAAATATGAACCCAGGTACTTGGCTTTACCAAACTTCACTCTCAGCCCCTAAGAATGCTGTACATCAAATATCAAAACATTTTGACTGGTGGATCTGAAAAAAAAATTTTTTTTAAAGAATATTCCTCATATTGAACTAAGTTATAATTTGGGCTCCCACAGGGAGACCAAATATGAGCCGAAGGACTTGACTTGAACAAACTTGAATCTCACCTCCCTAAGCATACTGTATACCAAATATCAAAAGATTCTGACCGGTGGATGCGAAGAAGAAGATTTTAAAAGAATATACCTCGTATTGCACTAAGTTACAATTTGGGTTCCCAAAGGGAGTCCAAATATGAACTCAGGGACTTGGCTTGAACAAACATCAATCTCACCCCCCTAAGGATGATGCATAGCAAATATCAAAAGATTCTGATTTGTGGATCCGAAGAAGAAGATTTTTAAAATATATCCCTCATATTGCACTAATTTGAACATTTGGGTTCCCATAGGGAACCCAAATATGGACCGAGGAATTTGATTTCTACAAATATGTGAATCAATGTTCCAAAGATGTTATATGTAAAATATGAAAGCTTTTAGAGCAGTGGTTTGGAAGAAAACAATTCTTTATTTTTTTCCCATTGCCTACTGTGTTAAAAAAATACTGACTCAGCACTTTTTCAGAGTCCCGAAAAAGTACCCTATGATAAAACCGATAGCAATTTTTTTTTACCAATCCTTTCTGTTGGTCCCAAGAAAGCTTCACACCAAATAAAAATTCTCACTGCCGTGCAGTTTTTGAGATATAGGCGTTTTAATTTTTTTCTATTTTTAGCTCCTGTGGTTCCCACGGGGCTACAGGAAAAAAAATTTCTGCATAAATTAGGTACTTATGACCCAATAAGCCCTCACATAAAATTTGGTTCAAATTGGCCTCTCGGTTTAAAAAATAGATATTTGGGGTGGGGCCAAAATTTTTGCTCCTCCCATAACATCGCCAAGTATAGACCTACGAACTTCTCTTGAACAAACTTGAGTCTACACCTCAAAAGGAAGCTGCATACCAAATATCAAGTCTCTGCTATTGCTGGTTCTTGAGAAGAAGATTTTTTAAGAATTGGAGCATTTTTGCCCCACCCCTCTGCTCAATATGAGCCGAAACCTAATTTGCCCAAAAATCAAAATGCCGCTATATAACCCCTACTCACATGAAATTTCATTAACATGCGGCCAGTGGTTTGGAAGAAAAAGACCCAAACACCACCTTCACGCCGGACGACGGACGACAGACGCCGGACGACGGACGACGGACGAAAAGTGATCAGAAAAGCTCACCCTGACTTTCAGTCAGGTGAGCTAATAATAATAATAATAATAATAATAATAATAATAATAATAATAATAAAAAAATAATCAATGCAATAACAAATAGATTTTCCTTTTAGAAAAATCCAAATAATAATAAAAAAAAATATAATCAATGCAATAACAAATAGATTTTCCTTTTAGGAAAATCCAAATGAAAGTGTCAATGACACTGTAGCTCAACTTGTCAAGACATGTACATGTATAGTATGTGACACAGCAATGACAAACATCTAAGTAATGACCTGATAACAAAGGTACATATAAAGTATTGTAACGGTCTGTACATAAATACTGGCCATAGCCTGTAACAAATGTATAGGTAAAGTATTGTAAAGGTGGGTGACAGTCAGATGCTAAACTAGAAAAGAAATCTTTGAGTCCCAGAGTGGGTCTGACTGAACCCCAAAATATAAGGTGAAAACAAAGGTACCCAAGAAGTATCGTGAAGATCAGTTCATAAATACAAGCTGTATAGAAGTTGTGACAAAAAACTGATTGGACCTAATTTCGGTACAAAATGGCCACTGGCAGCCATCTTGAATTTTGGACCGCACTCAGAAACACTCGTTCTCGTCCCAAGGTGATAACAAAGCTACCCAAGAAGTTTCGTGAAGATCGGTTGATAAATACAGACTCTAGCACGAGCCATATTGACATGTGCACTTACAGTGTATAAGTAGCACTAAATAAATCAAAATTCATCTAATTTGCATAATTTCTGCATGACAAAAAAATCTGTACTATATCTGATGTATTCCATGTTACTAAATATTCAGACAAAAATTTATTAAAATCAGAACTTTCATACAGAAGTTCTGTACAAAAGACTGATTGCACTAATTTTGGTACAAAATGGCTGCTGGTGGCCATCTTGAATTTCGGACTACACCCAAAAACACTCGCTCTCATCCCACGGTGATAACAAAGGTACCCAAGAAGTTTTGTAAAGATCGGTTCATAAATACGGCCTCTAGCCTGAGCCGTATAGAAGTTGTGTACAAAAAACTGATTAGACCTAATTTGGGTACAAAATAGCCACTGGAAGCCACTTGAATTTTGGACCGCACTCAGAAACACTCGTTCTCGTCCCAAGGTGATAACAGAGGTACCCAAGAAGTTTTGTGAAGATCGGTTGATAAATACAGCCTCTAGCCCGGGCCGTATTGGCATTTACATTTACAGTGCTGAAAGTTGCACTGAAAAAATCAAAGTTCATCTAATTTACATAATTAATGCACGAGAAAAAAACCCGTATTATATGTGATGTATCCCATAGTACTAAACATTCACACAAAAAATTATTCAAATCAGAGCTTTCATGTGGAAGTTCTGCGCAAAAATCTGACTGCCCCTAATTTTGAACAAAATGGCTGCGAGCGGCCATCTTGAATTTCAGACCAGACCCCAAAACACTTGTTCATGTCCCACGGTGATAACAAAGGTACCCAAGAAGTTTCGTAAAGATCGGTTCATAAATACGGCCTCTAGCTCGAGCCGTATCCAATTGTTGACAGATGGACAGATGGACAGGCGGATGACAGGACATGACAAAAGCTCAAATTTGGCTTTGCCAAAGTTGAGCTAAAAATGAAACGAGAGGCCCCAAAGGGCCTTAATCGCTTACCTGCCAAAGTGGTTCAAAGAAGTATTTGGGGTCACATTCAGTTAGACATGGTTCATCAACACTGCAAAGGAATGAAGTCATGAAAGGCAAATTTCATGGAAAAACACTAAGAAATAATTTGAACAAAGCTGAACCTAACATGCTACCCCCTGCCAACCCCCATCACACTCCCACCCATAGAGAGCCCAAATATTAAGTCAGGGACTCAAATTGAACAAACTGGAATCTAATCCCCCTTGAGATGTTATATACCAAACATGAAAGAATTCTGACAGGTAGATCTGAAGAAAAAGGTTTTTCAAAGAAATGGCCTCACAATGCACTAAGTTAAACTTTGGGCTGAAAAAGGGAGCCAAAATATTAACCCAGGGGCTCAATTGGACCAAACTGGAATCTGACCCTCCGAGAGATGTTGTATACCAACTATGAAAGGATTCTGACTGGTGGATTAGAAGAAGAAGATTTTTAAAGAAATTTCCTCATATTGCACTAAGTTAAAATATGGGCTCCCATAGGGAGCCCAAATATCAACCCAGGGATCTGATTTCAACAAACTTGTATCTGACTCCTCTAGAGATGTTGTATGCCAAATATCAGATGATTCTAATTGATGGTTCTGGAGAAGATTTTTAAAGAAATTTCCTCATATTGCACTAAGTTAAAATTAGGGCTCCCATAGGAAGCCCAGATATAAACCCAGGGAGCAGATTTGAACACACTTGAATCTGACCCTCCTCGAGATGTATACCAAATATCTAAATTTTATAGTAAATTTCCTTTCTTATTATACCTACCACAATTGTTTACTACAGGCTTGCACTACAGTGGAAGTCCCTAACTTGGAAAATATACTCTCTATTTTGATCTTTCCCAAGGGATTTGGGAAAGCAATGTGGTGCAAAAGCACCAAGAAAAAATAAGCCAAAACTGGGTCGAGTGCTACCGTCGCACACCCAGTAGGGGACGCTCTTCTCCTAGTACAGATCCACGGCTTCAGGTACCAGTGCACAGTCAGTAACTAATGAATCATTCTTTTGAATCCGCCAACATTGGAGTTATGTGATCAGCGGGGAGGAAGGATTCTTACCCGAATAAGAAGACGGGAGGGCCTCCATGTAAACAATTGTGGTAGGTATAATAAGAAAGGAAATTTACTATAAAATTTAGATTTCTTATCAACCTACCCTACAATTGTTTACTACAGGCTGAATAGACAATAGGAGGAGGGAATCACATAACCAACCCCCACATAACCTGACTGCACTGGAACCGTGGACAGAAGAAGAGCTCCCAAGGCCTATCAAACCATAGCATCACAAACATTAGTAAAAGACAATGAGAGATGAGGTGTATGGCACTGTGTGACGCACAGACAGAAAGGACAGTAAAACATCACAAGGCTGGAACTGACCTTGAAGCCTAATGGCTAGGGTAAACAACAGCCTGAGCAGAAGAAAGAGGGCCCAAAGAAAAAAGGTCCTCAGACTGCTCCTGCAACTGACGCAGATAGAAGGTCGAGAAAGTAGAAGCATTTCTCCAGTAGGCTGCTTCCATAACATCCGACAACTTGACGGAGTTAGCATAAGTCTAGGATGTAGACAAGGCACTCACCTCGTGGGCAGAAATACAATTGGTACTAGACTTTATGATTCTGGAGAATCATGGCTTTTCCCGATGAGATTCCATGATTTTTCATGACCCCACAGTGACTGATGAATTGTTTTTAACTGTCTCACTGAAGTTCCTTCATTGATGTTATGAGAAAGGTGAGTATAGTAGTCTCAAACGACTCAGTTTGATAAAAAAAATTGTTCAGGTAAAAACCATCATTAACGGTGGAGTTGGTTAATGTCAATATCGTCGTCCAACAAGTTAATGACCGACAGAAGGAGTTATGTTTGTTCGACACATATCCATGTAGAGCTGTGGCTATTTGAAAATGGTCCATTTTATCTCAAGTGCATCCAAAATATTGATGTCTGGCAGTTTGTAGAGGGTTAACAAGTGCTAACAGGAATATTCATTCATGCAACTTGTAATGTCACACCAAGAACTGCGAATGGCCATTTTTTCTTTAAAATCTACAAGATGTTTTCAGAGAAATCCCGGGAGAACATGAATTTTAAGCTATTGATGGGTATCATTGTTTATCCAGCCCAAAACGGGTTAAGTGTTGTTTTTTGAATACTCTTATTACTTCCAAAAATAATTCTCAGTGAATTCTACTTCCACTTATTTTGATTTCTCGTCTCAAATTCAGGTGCTGTGGGTATGCAAACACAACCCATTTTATCAACATTTTGGTGTTTGAGAACCTGCATAGGGTTAACAAATGCTTCCAGGAATATTTTGTACATGCAATCTGTAATGTCACACTAAGATCTGAGAATGGCCATTTTTTCTTGAAAATCTACGGGATGTTTTTAAAGAAATCCTCAGATAACACGAATTTTTAACCTTTTGAGGGGTATCTCTCTGTAACCAGCTCTAAAGGGTTAATGCTTGGTTTTGTGAATATCTTCATTACTTACAGAAATGATCGACGGTGAATTCCACTTCCAATGAAGGAGGTTATGTTTATCTCGCAGGTACACATTTGGTGTTATGGTTGCCCAAGAACAGCCCATTTTCTCCAAATGTCTAGGCTTGGCAGCCTCTGGAGGGTTAACAAATGCTTACCGAAACATTTTGTTCATGCAACTTGTAATGTCACTCGAAGACCTGCGAATGGTCAGTTGCTCTTGAATTTTTTTGTTGAGAAATCCACAGAAAACTGGAATTTTAAGCTTTTAAGGGGTATATCTCCTTAACCAGTCAAAAATGGGTTAAGACGTCGATTTTTGTATACAAAAATGTTTCCCTGTCAGTTTTGCGTCTGGTAAAAGAAGTTATGCATCTCTGTTGCATTCCCATTTGATGTTGTTGGTGTCCAAAAACAGACTATTTTTTCAAAATTTTCACATTTAGCAGCCCATGGAGGGTTAATAAATGCTTCCCGGAATAATTTATCCTATCACTTGGTAATGTGACACCAAGACCTATCAGTGGCCATTTTCTCTTGAAAACTCTACCAGATGTTTGTAAAGAAATCCAGGGAAAACATAAATTTTTAAGCTTTTGATGGGTATCACAATTGACAACCACAAAAGGGGTTAATGCTTGGGTTTTTTAATACTCTTATTACTTACAAAAATGGCCCTCGATGAATTCCACTTCCGACAAAGGAGATTATGTTTATTTCTCAGGTACACATTGGGTGCTGTGCGTGTCCGAAAACAGCCCATTTCAACAAAATTAGGATGCTTGGCAGCCTCTAGAGGGTTAATAAACGCTCACCGGAATATTTTGTCCATGCAACTTGTAATATCACACAAAGACCTGCGAGTAGTCAATTTTTCTTGAAAACCTACAGAATGTTTTTAGAGAAATCCACAGAGAATGGGAATTTTAAGATTTTAAGGGGTCTCTCTCTTTAGCCTGTCCAAAATGGGTTAAGACTTCGACTTTTGAATACCCTTACTACTTACAAAAATGTTTGCGTATAGATTGTGCGCTCGATAAAGGAATGCACTTTTCTTTGTGGCGTACCCATTGGGTGCTGTTGGCATCCAAAAACAGCCCTTTTTATCACAATTTTTACTTTTAGCAGCCCGTGGAGGGTTAACAAATGCTCACCGCAGTATTTTGTCCATGCAACTTCTATTATCACCCCAAGGCCTGGGAGTGACAAATTTTTCTTGAAAATCTATAAGACTCGTTTAGAGAAATCCACGAAAAACATGAATTTTTGAGCTTCATGGGGGGTATTGCTGTTTAACGAACCCAAAACGGGTTAACGCTTGGTTTTTTGAACACCCTTATTACTTACAAAAATGATCCTCGGTGAATTCCACTTCCAATAAAGGAAGTTATGTTTATCTCTCGGGTATCGTTTGGGTGCTGTTGGGGTCTGAAACCGGCCCATTTCATCAAAATTTCGATGTTTGGCAGCCTGTGGAGGGTTACCATATGCATCCGCCTAATATGTCGTGTGTATCAAAGGTCGTGTCATGGGCAGGTCTAGCAATGATGAATGTTTAAGAAAAATCTATATGACGTGTTTCGAGAAAGTGCCGATAAACCCCAATTTTGGCAGTTTTTTGCCAATTCTGGCGAAATAAGGGTTAAATCGAAAATTCCGCTTTGGTACATTTTTAAATTTTTTGCCCCTCTATGCGTGTGCCAAATTGTGTGGAAATCGGTTCGAAAATGGCTTCTGAATCGTACGGACAAAAATGTGTGGAAAAAAAAAAAAAAAAAAAAACCCAAAAAATAATAATCCGTAGAAAAACAATAGTCTTTTCCAGAGGGAAAAGCCTAATAATACAATCATCAGTCACTCGACGAGCATAAGCTGGGCGAATAGCAAGACAAAAAATATCGAGAAATGGATTGAGGAGAGATCTTCTGTCGACCAGAAATAAGAGACAGAAAGAATCGTTTCCTGCCTTTCCTAATGAACTGCGTCTGGTTGAAATAAATGCGAAGTGCACGAATTGGACAGAGCAAAGGGCGATTACCCTCAGCCGAAGGAAGAGCCCTGATACAGATAGGAGGGGGAGTTGTTCCTGGTATCTGATTCTTGGCCAGAAAGGAGCAATCAATGGTAAAAGTAACACTGTTAGCGGAGCTTCTGAAAAAGGCCGGGTCAACAGAGAGGGCGTGAAGCTCACTAACCCATTTGGCTGAGGCAAAAGCCATCTTGTATGTGAGAAAACGCATATCCACCTCGGCTAAATGTTCAAATAGTGCCCCCATCCCCCCCTCCCCTCCATGCAAAGCAGCACCCAAGAAAGATTCCATCTTGGGGGTAAGCTGTAAAATCCTAGGCCTTTAAGAAAAGTGCCGAATAAGCTTGGAGAGATATGGATCAGTGCTGATACCCTGCTTTCCGACATGCGAAAAGGTCTCTGAAAGCATGGTGGACCTGTACCCTTTGATGGTAACAGGCTGGAGACCCCGAGAATCAAACAGATGTACCAGAAATTCTGCAATCTATGTTATCGAAGGATTGGCATAATCAACAGAGTGATCAGCACACCATCGACAGAAGACCTTCCACTTAGCCGCATAGGCTAAACCATTGGAGTGCCACATTGAAGAAGAAATGCACTCCACTACTCGTCTCGAAAAACCTCTATGGAGGAGACAGTACCCGACAAAAGAGATGCATGAAGGCACAATGAAGTCGGGTCGACGTGAAACCTCCTCGGGTGACCTTGGCAAAGAAGGTTGCGACGTAGAGGGAGACATGCTGGAACTGCTGCCAACAGAGAGTGGAGCTGATTGATCCACACCCGTTGAGGCGACAGGGGTGCGATCAGAATGATTCGACAACTGCAGGATCTGGTCTTGGCCAGAACCTGAGGCAGAATTGGAATAGGTGGGAAGGCGTAGCTGACTAGACCGTTCCAATCGAGTGACAGAGCGTCCACGGCGAAAGCCAGAGGATCTGGACAGGTAAGTGTCCACCTGATGGTTCCAATGGGTCGCAAAGAGATTAATGTGGGGACGACCCCAGAGATCGCAAAGCGACTGGAACACTGCCCTGTGAAGCATCCACTCGTGGAAATGACCCTGTCCCGATTTGGCCAGAACCTGAGGCAGAATTGGAATAGGTGGGAAGGCGTAGCTGACTAGACCGTTCCAATCAAGTGACAGAGCGTCCACGGCGAAAGCCAGAGGATCTGGACAGGTAAGTGTCCACCTGATGGTTCCAATGGGTCGCAAAGAGATTAATGTGGGGACGACCCCAGAGATCGCAAAGCGACTGGAACACTGCCCTGTGAAGCATCCACTCGTGGAAATGACCCTGCCCCATCGGGACAGGGAGTCGGCTAGGATGTACAGATGACCAGGAATGTGATGAACAACCACTCCGGTGTTGACATCCTGAGCTAGAAGATCCCATGCCAATTTGTACATGGGAACCGAGTGCGTCCTATACACCGTGAAGGGAAAGACCTAGAGGATCCAACATCGCACCCCATCCGAGATCGCTGGCATCTGCAGTCAGAACAGTATCAGGCATGGGCAAGTCCAATGGAACTCCCTGCATAATCCACTGAACATCCATCCAGGGAAGAATGTGACGATGAAGAGAGTCTGGTAAATGAAGCACCAGATCCAGAGGATCGACATTCGGCCTCCAAAGACTGAGCAGAAAGTGTTGGAGAGGTCTGACATGCAGCCGACCGAGAGGAATGAGATCTGTCACTGAACTGCAGAGATCGAGCAGCCAGAGAATAGTCCGAGCTGTCGCGGACATGGACTGGGACAGGGTCAGGGCAAAAGCTGAGAGAATCACAGCCCTTGCCCGGGGAACCGCCCCCTATTCACCTGAGTATTGAAGAACATCCACAGATGACAAAACGAGAAGGGACCAGGTCCGACTTCTCCTCATTGACTCTGAACCCTAGCGACGTGAGCAAGCTCAACAATGTATCGACATCTGACTTCAGAAGAGCAGCATTGGAGTGCCTCTGGAGGATATCATCCAGATATGCCGAAGTAGTCACCCTGGACTGTGTGCGATGGAAGGCTATCACATGCAACATCACATGCAACATCAGTCGGGTGAAGGCCCAAGGAGCCAAGTTGAGGCCAAAAGGCATTGTCTTGAACTGGTAAACTCTCCCCAGAAAAGTGAACCGGAGATACTTTCGCGATGTCCGATGAATTGGAACGTGAAAGTAATGCTGGAAGCGAAATCTCCCTGGGAATGCAGCGGTGAACAGACCTGAAAGTCTCCATGCTCATGCTAAACTTGGGAGCAATGATAGACTGGTTCAGGATACTCAGATCGATAACCGGTCAAAGTCGGCCGTCCTTCTTTGGCACCAAGAACAGGCGGGAATAAAATCCCACTGAATGAATGTTCTTGACGACCTCGATCGCCCCCTTTGACAGGAGAATGTACATCTCCATGATCAAAAGCTCCCGACATGAAACTTGTGTTGGAAGAGGCACTCCGATAGAGTGGGGTGCCTCCGGAAGTATATTCGCAGCCCGGACCGAACAACATCTAACACCCAAGGATCACATGTGATTGTGGCCCAATGGTCTGCAAACCCTGATATCCTTCCTCCAACCTGGGACGAATTGAGGTGAGGACCTTCATCTCGAGGCCCGCAAGAGGAGAAACCACCTTCTCTATTAGATGAATGATCCCGAGTCCTCCCTCTGGTCTGCGGATGCTTACCCTTACCACTTGAGTAAGAAGTAGAAGCGGCGGCAGGAGGATCAGCCCTTGGCTTCGCAGAGGAAGCAGAAGGGCGATTGTTAGGCTTAGAATGGCCCCTGCCTCCAACAGAAGACTGATCAAGCTGGCAAAGCAGCAGCTGATTTTTGGAATGATGCAGGAAGTCATCCCGGACCGTCGCCATGGAACCATGGAAAAGTCACGGACCTGCCAAAGAAGTGGATCGAAGAGCAGCATGCTGCCCCTCAGGAAAGGAACAGCTTTTGTCCAACACAGCGTCCTGGCGAACTAATTCCAATATAGCCGTGTTACAGGCATGAGTGTGAGTAAGATGCATGAGCGCCTTGGAAATCACACGCAAAGGAGCCTGTACATCATCAAACCTATCTGGAGGCAGATAAGCAGCCAAAGAAGAGACGACGTGATCTGAGAGAGAAAGCAGACCCAGCATCTCTCTCGATAAGCCCAACAGGGACTCCAGAGTCGTCATAGAAATAACGGCCGACTTGGGCTTGGAAAGCCTGAGGGAGGTGGAGTCCTAATCCAAGACCGTAAAAGTCTAGCAGACTAACGGATTGGCGGAATCGTAGGAACGATAATGCACTGGAGGTAAAAAGGTGTTAGCCCTGGTGAAGAACGAAGTTTTCATAGCCTTGGAACTCAGCTTAGAGTCCAAAGCTGCAAACGCTTCAACCACCTGTACCGACTGGCAAGGTCGAAGGTGCCCAGAAGCGGGTTGCTCCACAGGCTGGAGGCACACGACCGATGATCGCAGCCTGGCTGACACCATCGACTGACCTGACGGTTTGAGATCCAGAAGGAACTCAACACAAAGTCAAGAGCTGTCCCCAAGTCAGAAGACTGTGGGCCCTCATCAGGTATGTCTGACCCATCCTCTGAGTCCGAAGACACATAGCCTATCACGGGCAAACCAGCCAATGCCTCCCATGGTGTAGGCACCAGGGGGATCAGAAAGCAGTCTGCTTTCAATCCCAGGAGGCAGCACCGTGGGGGCACCTGGAAAACACTAGTAGTCTTGCTGGAGGCAACGGAAAGGCCCTTGGAAAGAACCTGAGTGAGCAAGGAGAGGGCCTCCCTAAGCTCACGGCCCGTGGCAGCCAGTTCGACGTGGGAACGAACCGGCAAAGTAGCTTCACTCCTGACCCTCTGAACCAGCGAAGGGTCAACGATCCTCCAGAACACACGATGCGGGGCAACGGGCGGCAGCTGAAACATCTGCAGGCAGATGCTGATAGGGGTATACCAGACCCTGAGGATCAACAGCGCGGGAACTCAGGAGAGTCACTGCAGACCTTTGGAGGACAGAAGGTCCAGGCTGCACAAAAAGCGTCGGTCCCGCAAAACTGGCCGTCGGACCAGAGCGCGTGGACGGAAATACACACCACCATGAACATCCGAATCCAAAGAGAAGGCTGTTGGGCTTGACGGCTGAGAGACCACAGCAGATGGTTCGGCCGGCAACCCCTTCTGACTTCGCCGAGTTGAAGTCAGGGACGGCTGAGGCCCACATCTACACTACAAGACATCTCTGCAGACCCCTGCAAGGATAAGCCGAGACCGGCTGAAATGGTGACTGATGACATTGCAGACGGAACAGCAGTAGCAGCAGATACGACGGGAGCTGTTGGAACCGGTGGAAAAGTGGAGAGAGCAACCAAGCTTGGCTCCAAAGGAGGAGTCACAACCCTAGTGACAGCCTCAGATGTCGACTGGAGAGGGACCACAGTCCCGGAACCAGGCATCTCTTCACTAGACAACACAACAGCTCCCGCAGTATCCACCACAGGAAAAGACCGCACAACCCCCATGGAGGGGGTATAACTCTCACCAGACGTGGTCGTGTCGGAAGGCCCCGAACGACAGCGTTCGCCTTCCCCACAGGTGCGGAAGGAACGGCCACGAGAATGCACCACATGCTTGGGCAAAAGGCATTGCCCTCAAGGAACAGTCCTGGGAATAACAGAGGTGAGAGCAGTAGAAGAAAAGGTGAACTCAACAGATGTAGAAAGTAGAAGAACACCCCCAACTACGAGAGAAAGATGGCAGAGAATAAAGAACCGGCGGGAACACAACTGAACCCAGATGGCCGACAGGGACCCAAAAAACAGAAATTATGCCCTGAACAGAGAGGAGAAATCCTGTCCATACAGCCCCCAACTGACACCTAACTCCAATAATAATAATAATATCCAAAAGGATAACATAAATTTATCAACCAAATGAGAGTGTCAATGACACTGTAGCTCAACTTGTCAAGACAAAGACATGCACATGTATAGTATGTGACACAGCATTGACAAACATCTAGGTAATGACCTGATAACAAAGGTACATATAAAGTATTGTAATGGTCTGTACATAAATACTGACCGTTGCCTGTAACAAATGTATAGGTAAAGTATTGTAAAGGTGGGTGACAGTCAGATGCTAAACTAGAAAAGAAAACTTTGAGTCCCAGAGTGGGTCTGACTGAGCCCCAAAATATTTGTTCTCATAGCACAGTGATAACAAAGGCACCCCAAAACACACTCGTTCCTGTCCCAAGGTGAAAACAAAGGTACCTAAGAGGTTTTGTGAAGATCAATTCATAAATACGAGCTGTATAGAACTTGTGACAAAAAACTGATTGGACCTAATTTTGGTACAAAATGGCCACTGGCAGCCGTCTTGAATTTTGGACCGTACCCAGAAACACTCATTCTCGTCCCAAGGTGATAACAAAGGTACCCAAGAAGTTTTGTGAAGATCGGTTCATAAATACAGCCTCTACCCTGAGCCGTATTGACATGTGTGCTCACACTGTGCAAGTAGCACTGAATAAGTCAAAGTTCATCTAATTTGCATAATTTCTGCACGAAAAAAAACCCCTTAGAATATGTGATGTATTCCATGTTACTAAACATTCATACAAAAATTTATTCAAATCAGAACTTTCATACAGAAGTTCTGTACAAAAGACTGATTGCACTAATTTTGGTACAAAATGGCTGCTGGTGGCCATCTTGAATTTCGGACCACACCCAAAAACACTCGCTCTCATCCCACGGTAATAACAAAGGTAACCAACAAGGTTCGTAAAGATTGGTTCATAAATATGGCCTCTAGTCTGAGCTGTATAGCAGTTGTGTACAAAAAACTGATTAGACCTAATTTCGGTACAAAATGGCCACTGGCAGCCATCTTGAATTTTAGACCGCACCCAGAAACACTCGTTCTCGTCCCAAGGTGATAACAAAGGTACCCAAGACATTTCGTGAAGATCAGTTCATAAATACAGACTCAAGTCTGAGTCGTATTGACATGTGTACTTAATGTGTGTAAGTCGCACTGAAATATCAAAGTTCATCTAATTTGCATAATTTCTGCACAAGAAAAAAACCCGTATTATATGTGATGTATCCCATGGTACTAAACATTCACACAAAAAATTATTCAAATCAGCGCTTTCATATGGAAGTTCTGTGCAAAAATCTGATTGCACCTAATTTTGTACAAAATGGCTGCCATCGGCCATCTTGAATTTTGGACCGGACCCCAAAACACTCGTTCTCGTCCCACGGTGATACCAAAGGTACCCAAGAAGTTTCATAAAGATCGGTTCATAAATACGGCCTCTAGCCCGATCCGTATTGGCATTTGCACTTACAGTGCTGAAATTAACACCAAAAAACATCAATATTAGTCTAATTTGCACAATTTATGCACGAGAAAAAAACCTGTATTATATGTGATGTACCCCATGGTACTAAACATTCATACAAAAAATTATTCAAATCAGAGCTTTCATATGGAAGTTCTGTACAAAAAACAGATTTCTGCATCATCGGTACAAAATGGCGGCTGGCAGCCATCTTGAATTTCGGACCGCACCCAAAAACACTCGTTCTCGTCCCACGGTCATAACAAAGGTACCCAAGAAGTTTCGTAAAGATCGGTTCATAAATACGACCTCTAGCCCGAGCCATAGCCAATTGTTGATGTACGGACAGACGGACAGACGGACAGATGGACGGACGGACAGACGGACGACGGGCCATGACAATAGCTCAAATTTGACTTTGTCAAAGTTGAGCTAAAAATAAACAATGCAATAACAAATAGATTTTCCATTTAGGAAAATCCAAATAAAAAAAAAAAAAAATAATCAATGCAATAACAAACAGATTTTCCCTTTAGGAAAATCTAAATTATTTATTGGTATTTAATACTATTTACAGCTAATTGTGACAACAACATGGAGATAAAATCAAGTTTCATCAATCGTTCACACCCATGTTGCCCAGTTTAGAGGACTTCCACCTCAAGCATTGGTGACCGGGTCCTATTTTGCCAGTAAAGCAGAACTTCTTCACCATAGCAAACAAGCATTGCTTCACTTCCCAAAGTTAACACGGGGAAATACTGTGAATGTTTTTTATTAGAATAAAGATAACAAAGGTACCCAAGAAGTTTTGTGAAGATCGGTTCATAAATGCAGCCTCTAGCACGAGCCGTATTGACATGTGCACTTACAGTGTATAAGTAGCACTGAATAAATCAAAGTTCATCTAATTTGCATAATTTCTGCACGAGAAAAAAAAAGTACTATATGTGATGTATTCCATGTTACTAAACATTCATACAAAAATTTTTTCAAATCAGAACTTTCATACAGAAGTTCCGTACAAAAGACTGATTGTACTAATTTTGGTACAAAATGGCTGCTGGTGGCCATCTTGAATTTCGGACCACACTCAAAAACACTCGTTCTCATCCCACGGTGATAACAAAGGTACCCAAGAAGTTTCGTAAAGATTGTTTCATAAATACGGCCTCTAGCCTGAGCCATATAGAAGTTGTGTACAAAAAACTGATTAGACCTAATTTTGGTACAAAATGGCCACTGGCAGCCATCTTGAATTTTAGACCGCACCCAGAAACACTCGTTCTCGTCCCAAGGTGATAACAAAGGTACCCAACATGTTTCATGAAGATCGGTTCATAAATACAGACTCTAGCCCGAGCCGTATTGACATGTGTACTTACTGTGTGTAAGTAGCACTGAAAAAATCAAAGTTCATCTAATTTGCATAATTTCTGCACGAGAAAAAAACCTGTATTATATGTGATGTATCCCATGGTACTAAACATTCACACAAAAAATTATTCAAATCAGCGTTTTCATATGGAAGTTCTGTGCAAAAATCTGATTGCACCTAATTTTGTACAAAATGGCTGCCATCAGCCATCTTGAATTTCGGACCAGACCCCAAAACACTCGCTCTCGTCCCACGGTGATACCAAAGGTACCCAAGAAGTTTCGAAAAGATCGGTACATAAATACAGCCTCTAGCCTGAGCCGTATTGGCATTTGCACTTATAGTGCTGAAAGTAACACCAAAAAACATCAAAGTTAGTCTAATTTGCATAATTTACGCACGAGAAAAAAACCTGTATTATATGTGATGTATCCCATGGTACTAAACATTCATACAAAACATTATTCAAATCAGAGCTTTCATATGGAGCCCGAACCGTATCCAATTGTTGACGTACGGACAGATGGATGGACGGACGGACAGATGGACGCTCCAACATTTCGGGTTTATGGGCTACCAAAAAAACATTTTGTAAGTCCAAAACCTTATTTTACCCAGAACCCCACCCCCTCCACCCTAGAACTTATACTTTACCCTAACCCCACCCCTCCATCCAAAAACCACACCCTAACCCTAACCCTACCCCACCCTGACCCTAAACCCTTAAAGCCCCCCCCCTGACCCTAACCCCCACCTACCCCAGGACCTAACCCCCCCAACCTTAAGCCCTACTCTGGGGCTGCCCCTAACCCTAACCCACCCCTGACCCAACCCCACCCTAGCCAAACCAATAGGATTAGGAGCTATTTTTCGGTTTAGGGGCTACTAAAACTAACCCCCCCCTGACCCCAAACCATACCCCCCCCCCCGGACCTAACCCTCCCCCAACCTTAAGCCCTACTCTGGGGCTACCCTAACCCTAACCCCACCCCACTCCTAACCCTAAAACTACCTTAATTTCAAGGTAGCCCCAAATAATATTCCCTAAATCCCCAATGTTGGCCCGGACAGACGGACGACGGGCCATGACAAAAGCTCAAATTTGGCTTCGCCAAAGTTGAGCTAAAAATGAAAAAATCTGAGATTTCTGAAAAATAATTTGTACTGTTGGCTTCAACTTGTGTTAGATAAAGGATTAAAGATGCAGTACATAAAGCAATGTTGGGCTATAGGAGTCAATTTTCTTTTTATGCCCCCCGACTTAAGTCGGGTGGCATATAGTGATTGAAGTGTGCGTGTGTCCGTCCATCTGTGTGTCAGTGTGTGTGTGTCCGAGCCAATAACTCGAAAACGGTTAGGGCCACAGTCATCAAACTTCACACAATTATAATGGACCATGGGAGGATGCATCACACATCATAGCCGGGTTCGTACCTTCAAGTTCAAGGTCACATTTCAAGGTCACACTAAAAATTGGTCAATATTTGTGTCTCGGCCATAACTCAGAAACGAATCATAGTACAATTGTTGAACTTTTTTCAAATGTTAAGGACAGTCAGAAGGTGTGTCACGTATAATAGTTTCCGCCGCATCTGCAAGGTGGAGGTCACAATTGACCTTCACATGTTCAGGGTCACAAATCGTGTCTCAAACATAACTCCAAAACTATTAGGGCTAGAAATATCTAACATTGCTCAATTATAAAGGTCAACGGATGGATGTGTCACACACCACAGCCAGGTCCGTAAGGTCAAGGTCACATTTCAAGGTCACACTGAACATGGTTAGGGCCACAGTCATCAAACTTCACACAATTATAAAGGACCTTGGGTGGATGTATCACACACCATAGCCGGGTTTGTACCTTCAAGGTCAAGGTCACATTTCAAGGTCACACTAAAATCAGCCAATATTTGTGTCACAGCCATAACTCAGAAATGAATCATAGAACAATTGTCAAACTTTTTACAAATGTTAAGGACAGTCAGGTGTGTCGAGTATAATAGTTTCCGCCACATCTGCAAGGTGAAGGTCACAAGGGGGGGGGGGGGCATGTGTTACCTTGGTAACATTTTTCTTGTTTGCATGTAAAAATGCATTTTGGGAATAATTGCCTAGGTGATGTGCGTGTGTGTGTGTGTGGGGGGGGGGGGGGGGGGGGGGAGAGTTAAGGAACCTATATTCAAACCTGGCCCTTATTACTAGCTGGAAAATACACATATCAACTTTGGTTGAAAGCAAATAATCCAAACTGGAGTTATCAGTCAGAAACCAATTGTTTACAGACAGACGGATGGACAGACTAAAGTCTTGACTATAGCCCTAAATTCAAACCTGGCCCTTATTACTAGCTGGAAAATACACATATCAACTTTGGTTGAAATCAAATAATCCAAACTGGAGTTATCAGTCAGAAACCAATTGTTTACAGACAGACGGATGGACAGATGAAAGTCTTGACTATAGCCCTATATTCAAACCTGGCCCTTATTACTAGCTGGAAAATACACATATCAACTTTGGTTGAAATCAAATAATCCAAACTGGAGTTATCAGTCGGAAACCAATTGTTTACAGACAGACGGATGGACAGACGAAAGTCTTGACTATAGCCCTGATTGTAAACAGGCTAAAAATGCATTTTGTACCAAATAAAACATATTGCTTAAATGGCCCTGGGTGAGGAGGAGGTGGGGTGGGGAGTGGGGGGGGGGGGTGTTAGGGGAGTCCTTTTTTCCACATGTGGTCAGTTTAAATCCTTCAGAATGCATTTTGAGCGAAGAGAAAAAAAAATGCCTAACTGGCACCGAGGTGGGGGGTGGTGGTGTTTGTCTGGGTTTGTAACCACAAACTTTAACCAAAACTGTAAAAAAAACTAGAAAAAAAAGTACCTAATTGGCCCCGGGGAGGGGGGGGGGGGGGTACGCGAGTTTAAAAAAGTTCTGCATGTAGTGACTGTAAATAGTTCAAAATGCAAATTGGAGGAAAGAAAAAAAAAATGCCCAATTTGGGGGGGGGGGGGGGGGGCTGGGCAGGGCAGGGCAATAACTTGAACAATTTTCATTGGATAATTGTGATCATCAAACTTGACCTAGAAACATGTACTGAAAAGAATTGAAATCCGTTAACTTTTGTTTAAGTTATGATTTATGGCATAAAGAAAGTTCGAACAGTCAGACGGACTGATGGACGAATGGACTGACAGATAGACAAATGGAGCAAGCTCTGTGCTATATCCCTCCCTTGTGGGAGGGGATAAAAATAGGCTGATGAAATCATCAGATGTGTACCCATACGCGCAACTAGTAGAAAGCTGTATGACGGAGGGCCACCCCAGATGGGTACATATAGAAATGGATTGGAGGAGTGTCTAATTTGATGGATAAAGGGTTAATATCTCCGGACCAAATTATTCGATTTACATAATGAAAGTGTCAATGACACTGTAGCTCAACTTGTCAAGACAAAGACATGTACATGTATAGTATGTGACACAGCAATGACAAACATCTAGGTAATGACCTGATTACAAAGGTACATATAAAGTATTGTAACGGTCTATACATAAATACTGACTGTTGCCTGTAACAAATGTATAGGTAAAGTATTGTAAAGGTGGGTGACAGTCAGATGCTGAACTAGAAAAAATCTTTGAGTCCCAGAGTGGGTCTGACTGAACCTCAAAATATTTGTTCTCATAGCACAGTGATAACAAAGGCACCCCAAAACACACTCGTTCCTGTCCCAAGGTGAAAACAAAAGTACTCAAGAAGTTTTGTGAAGATCAGTTCATAAATACGAGCTGTATAGAACTTGTGACAAAAAACTGATTGGACCTAATTTCGGTACAAAATGGCCACTGGCAGCCATCTTGAATTTTGGACCGTACCCAGAAACATTCATTCTCATCCCAAGGAGATAACAAAGGTACCCAAGAAGTTTTGTGAAGATCGGTTCATAAATACAGCCTCTACCCTGAGCCGTATTGACATGTGTGCTTACATTGTGTAAGTTGCACTGAATAAATCAAAGTTCATCTAATTTGCATAATTTCTGCACGAAAAAAAAACCCTTACAATATGTGATGTATTCCATGTTACTAAACATTCATACAAAAATTTATTAAAATCAGAACTTTCATACAGAAGTTCTATACAAAAGACTGATTGCACTAATTTTGGTACAAAATGGCTGCTGGTGGCCATCTTGAATTTTGGACCACACCCAAAAACACTCGCTCTCATCCCATGGTAATAACAAAGGTACCCAAGAAGTTTCGTAAAGATTGGTTCATAAATATGGCCTCTAGTCTGAGCTGTATAGAAGTTGTGTACAAAAAACTGATTAGACCTAATTTCAGTACAAAATGGCCACTGGCAGCCATCTTGAATTTTAGACCGCACCCAGAAACACTCGTTCTCGTCCCAAGGTGATAACAAAGGTACCCAAGACATTTCGTGAAGATCAATTCATAAATACAGACTCTAGTCTGAGCCGTATTGACATGTGTACTTACTGTGTGTAAGTCGCACTGAAAAAATCAAAGTTCATCTAATTTGCATAATTTCTGCACGAGAAAAAAATCCGTATTATATGTGATGCATCCCATGGTACTAAACATTCACACAAAAAAATTATTCAAATCAGGGCTTTCATATGGAAGTTCTGTGCAAAAATCTGATTGCACCTAATTTTGTACAAAATGGCTGCCATCAGCCATCTTGAATATCGGACCGGACCCAAAAACACTCGTTCTCGTCCCACAGTGATACCAAAGGTACCCAAGAAGTTTCGTAAAGATCGGTTCATAAATACGGCCTCTAGCCCGAGCCGTATTGGCATTTGCACTTACAGTGCTGAAAGTAACCCCAAAAAACATCAAAATTAGTCTAATTTGCACAATTTACGTACAAGAAAAAAACCCGTATTATATGTGATGTATCCCATGGTACTAAACATTCATACAAAAAATTATTCAAATCAGAGCTTTCATATGGAAGTTCTGTACAAAAAACAGATTTCTGCATCGTCGGTACAAAATGGCAGCTGGCAGCCATCTTGAATTTCGGACCGCACCCAAAAACACTCATTCTCGTCCCACGGTCATAACAAAGGTACCCAAGAAGTTTCGTAAAGATCGGTTCATAAATACGGCCTCTAGCCCGAGCCATAGCAGCTTGGCACTTACAGCTCTGAAAGTAACACTAAATAAATCAAAGTCAGTCTAATTTGCATAATTTACGCACGAGAAAAAAACCTGTATTATATGTGATGTATCCCATGGTACTAAACATTTATACAAAACTTTATTCAAATCAGAACTTTCATACAGAAGTTCTGTACAAAAAACTGATTTTTGCATCACCGGTACAAAATGGCCACTGGCAGCCATCTTGAATTTCGGACCACACCTAAAAACACTCGTTCCCGTCCCAGGGTCATAACAAAGGTACACAAGAAGTTTCGTAAAGATCAGTTCATAAATACGACCTCTAGCCCGAGCCATAGCCAATTGTTGACGTACGGACAGACGGGCCATGACAATAGCTCAAATTTGACTTCGTCAAAGTTGAGCTAAAAATCTATACAGCACATCAGTAACCTGAATACGTATATAAAGTAACCTGATAATCAGATTAATATTTTTTGAGTTATCGCATGCCGAAGAAATGGATTGGAGAAGTTCTCAATTTGAAAGATAAAGGGTTAATATTACAGGATCAAATTATCAGATTTACACCAAAAACTATACAGCTCGGCACATCAGTAACCTGAATACATGTATGAAGTAACATGACAATCGGATTGATATTTTT
Source organism: Pictodentalium vernedei (assembly GCA_031216915.1). Lineage (NCBI taxonomy): Eukaryota > Metazoa > Mollusca > Scaphopoda > Dentaliida > Dentaliidae > Pictodentalium > Pictodentalium vernedei. The sequence goes on along the minus strand of CM062296.1, from coordinate 458,793,114 downwards.
TTAGTTATCTCATGCCAAAGGGATTGGAGGAATTTTCAATTTGAAGGATAAAGGGTTAATATCGCAGAATCAAATTATCAGATTACACCAAAAACTATACAGCTCGGCACATCAGTAACCTGAACACAAATATAAAAGTAACTTGACAATCCAAGCAATAGTTTTCAAGTTATCGAATGCCAAAGGGATTGGAGGAATTTTCAATTTGAAGGATAAAGGGTTAATATCTCAGGATCAAAATAACCGATTTACACCAAAAACTATACAGCTTGGCACATCAGTAACCTGAACACAAATACAAAGTAACTTGACAATCCAAGCAAAATTTTTCAAGTTATCGAATGCCAAGGGATTGGAGGAATTTTTAATTTGAAGGATAAAGGGTTAATATCTCAGGACCAAATTATCAGATTTACACCAAAAACTATACAGCTCTGCACATCAGTAATCTTAACACAAATATAAAGTAACTTGACAATCCAAGAAATATTTTTCAAGTTATCAAATGCCAAAGGGATTGGTGGAATTACAATTTGAAGGATATAAGGTTAATATCTCAGGATCAAATTATCAGATTTACACCAAAAACTATACAGCTCGGACCATCAGTAACCTGAACACAAATATAATGTAACTTGACAATCCAAGCAATATTTTTCAAGTTATTGAATGCCAAAGGGATTGGAGGAATTTTCAATTTGAAGGATAAAGGGTTAATATCTTAGTATCAAAATAACAGATTTACACCAAAATCTATACAGCTCGGAACATCAGTAACCTGAAGATATATATAAAGTAACATGACAATTTGATTGATATTTTTTTAGTTATCTCATGCCAAAGGGATTGGAAGAATTCTCAATTTGAAGGATAAAGAGTTAATATCTCAGGATAAAATTATCAGATAACACCAAAAACTATACAGCTCGGCACATCAGTAAACTGAACACAAATATAAAGTAACTTGACAATCCAAGCAATATTTTTCAAGTTATCGAATGCCAAAGAAATGGATACGGATGCCGGCTGGCCGGACGGACGGACAGATGGACAGACGGATGGACGGACGGACGGACGGATGGATGGATGAACGGACAGACGGATGTATTAATCTCTTTCGACTCTTTTTGCATGTAGATAAATCAATTCCTTTCACAGAAGGCAAGAAAAGTTTGACGAAAAATTCAATGTTCAGTGGGTCCCTTTTATACAAGCAGAGAAACTTTGACTGAAAATTTCAATGTTCAGTGTCTACAGTAAAATTTCAAAGTATCGACAAACAGGAAGTGGCTGCACGACAGATCTGAAAATTGCATACACGATACAACTAAACATTATCAAGATCCAAATGAAATGAAAAATCAATCCCTTGCATAGAAGCCAAGAAAAGTTTGATGAAAAATTTCAATGTTCAGTGGGTACAGTCAAATTCAAAGTATCAGCAAACAGGAAGTGGCTGCACGGCAGATCTGAAAATTGCATACATGATACAACTCAACATTATCAAGCTCCAGATGAAATATTGAATCAATCCCTCGCATAGAAGCCGAGAAAAGTTTGACAAAAAATTTCAATGTTCAGTGGGAACAGTAAAATTTCAAAGTATCGGCAAACAGGAAGTGGATGCACGGCAGATCTGAAAATTGCATACACGATACAATTCAACATTATCAAGCTCCAGATGAAATATTGAATCAATCCCTCGCAGAGAAGCCGAGAAAAGTTTGACGAAAAATTTCAATGTTCAGTGGGTATAGTAAAATTTCAAAGTATCGGCAAACATGAATTGGCTGCATGGCAGATCTGAAAATTGAATATTTCCCAAAATAACATGAAACATAAAAAAATAAAAAACAAAGTTAGAATGATATACAATCAATAGTAATATCAATTTAAAAGAAAAAAAAACAAAAAAACTTTAAGGTTGAATACAAAACTTTAACCACAAACTTTAACCATAACTCCAAATGTTAACAGACAGACAGAATAAAGTCATGACTAAACAGGAAAAAAAAAACCCCGCTTGAACCTTCAGTAAAAAACTGTAACCACAAACTTTAACAAAAACTCTAAATGTTAACAGACGGACAGACAAATGGACAGACAGCCAAAAGTCATGACTATAGCCCTCAGTGTAAACAGTCGGACTAAAAAGAATGAGTCATAGCTTACACTTCTGCGCACTGGTACTGGAAGCTGTGGATCTGTTCTAGGAGAAGAGCATCCCTTACTGGGTGAGCACTGGTTGCACTCAACCCAGTTTTAGCTTATTTTTTCTTGGTGCTTTTGCACCACTTTTCTTTCCCAAATCACTTGGGAAAGATCAAAATTAAGTATACTTCCAAGTTAGGGTCTTCCACTGTAATGCAAGCCTGTTGCAAACAATTGTAAGGTAGGTTGATAAGAAATTCCAATTCATTTGGTAGTTATGGGGGCGGGTGGGATAAAATATTGATAATTTCCATCAGTTTACAATTTCACAGAACAGCCCATGTGAGATAAAAATGAATATGAAATAAATTTAATTGTTAAAAAACAAGAAAGGTTTGAAATTTCAATGGATTCAGAGATATACATTCATTGAATTTCAATCCTTTTTTGTTTTTTGTTTAATTTGAAGTGGCCCCTGACAATCTGGAAATCACAGTGTGTGTTCATTCAGATTGTTTGCAGTCATCTAATGTCTTGAAAACAACTTGATTGGATACACTCAAAATACCTTGAGACCAACAAGGCTTTTAGGTTCTACACATTTTGGTCCATTGTTTTACAGTCTTGTGTGATACTTTTGAAAACTTGAAAACACCAGCACATGAGGCTGAAAAGAAATGGGCCAAAAAGCAAAGCGCCGAAAGTGTATGACAGGAAAAATCAATGACCCCATCTTTTTGTCAAGTTCATCCTGCGTGAAAACTGATAACAATGTTAGTAAATAAGGCCTGCAGATCTGATTATACTACTCAAAGTTTGCTAAGCACCACATATTTGACACATCATTGTGAAATTTTCTTGTGACACATTTGCAATATTGTTGGTGGATATGATTGCGGAATGCATTGAGATGGTCCCTTGTGGTTACATTAGCTCTCTTAACAGGTAGACTTTTCGTGAGTCATGGAAAGCATGTACCCCTTGATTTCCATGATGGTTTCGTGTACTGTCTACATGTACATGAGATATGTAGGGTATTCAGTCTTCATTTCAACACAAACCCTTGAGATTTAATGATTGAATATGGAGTATGAAAATGTAAGAAGACATCTATCTGAAGTAGAAATGTGGTGGGCTGTAGGGATGGTGGAACACTGGGCTACCCATCGTCAGGTTGGTGAGGCCCTTGGTGTGCACCATACAGTGATAACCAGAGCCTGGCCAAGATTTCAGCAGTATGGCACACCAGTCAGACGACATGGTGGTGGCAGAGACAGGGCAACATCTGCAGCTGAAGACCGGTTTTTGATCATTCAGGCCCGTAGGAACTGCTTTGACATAGCAACCCAGCTTCGCAGTGAACTTCAGAATGCATCCGGGGTAAATGTTTCGACGCAGACTATTGGGCAAGGTTGCACGAAGGTGGTCTCCGAACGAGAAGACCATGTATGCGGCAGAGTGGGATTTTAATAGTTTTGTTGGGGAAAGTGTTAAGTTTACAGATTGGGAATTTATTGCATTGTAACCATTACAGGTCAACTGAAAACATTGACACTATTTCTAATTAACTGTATGCTTGGTGATGGTCCAGTATCACTTGATTGTTGAGTTGTACTCGCTTTGCACTACAACCCATCACTGTCTCTATTAAGAGATTGCTCATAACATTCGGCCTTTACTGTAAATTGATTGGATTAATTCTAACTGACTCGGTAAATCCTATGCAATCACAAGTAGAGCTTCATTTTCATCCAAATCTTTTAAACCTTTTAGTTTTGAGTTCAAAAATATGTCGAAATCTCCTCACCCACATCACTAATCACTGCTGGTGCAAACAGCAATAATATAGTGATCGTAAAGCTCTTTCACGTTTGAATACTCCATAATGCCACTGAGAGCAGACATGAAGAATAAAACTTCCCTTAAAGAAGAAAACCGTCTAATGGGGAAGCTTCTGGCGAATGCTCAATAGCAGACCCCATAACCTCAATGAAATCAACAGAAACAAATGAATTGAAGGATACACGTATCCTATCTAGTGCAGGGAGGGTTTTTTTTCCAGGTTCGGTTTCGGTTTTATTTTTTTTAAAACCTCGGTTTCGGTTCGGTTTTTCGGTATTATTTCCAGGCTCTTCAATTAATCTAAATCACTATCATCTTACTAGACAAGAGGCCCCAAGGAGCCTTAATCGCTCACCGGCCAAAGTGGTTCAAAGAAGTATTTGGGGGTCACATTCAGTTAGACATGGTTCATCAACACTACAAAGGAATGAAGTCATGAGAGACAAATTTTATGGAACTAGGGCCATGGCTTGAACAAACTTGAATCTTACCCCCCTAAGGATGCTGCATACCAAATATCAAAAGCATTCATCTGCTGGATCTGAAGAAGATTTTTAAAGAAAATTCCTCATTTTGAACTAAGTTATCATTCGGGCTCCCACAGTGAGCCCAAATATGAACTCAGGGACTTGGCTTGAACAAACTTGAATCTCACCCCTTAAGGATGCTGCGTCAAATATCAAAACATTCCGACTGCTGAATCTGAAGAAGATTTTTAAAGAAAAATTCCTCATATTGACTAAGTTATAATTCAGGCTCCCACAGGGAGTCCAAATATGGACCCAGGGACTTGGCTTTAACAAACTTGAATCTCACCCCCTAAAGATGCTACACACCACATATCAAAACATTCCGACTGCTGGATCTGAAGAAGAAGATTTTTTAAGAAATTTGCCTGAAATGCACTAAGTTCGAATTCGAGCTTTTATAGTGAGCCCAAATATGAATCCAGGGGGCCGATTTTAACAAACTTGAATCAGATCCACCCCACAATGTTGCATACTACATATCAAAAGATTCTGCCTGCTGGATCTTGAGAAGAAGATTTTTTAAGAAATTTGCCTGAAATGCACTAAGTTCGAATTCGGGCTTCTATACTGAGCCCAAATATGAATCCAGGGGGCCGATTTGAACAAACTTGAAGAATCAGATACACCCCACAATGTTGCATACCAAATATCAAAAGATTCTGCCTGCTGGATCTGGAGAAGATTTTTTAAGAAATTTGCCTGAAATGCACTAAGTTTGAATTTGGGCTTCTATAGTGAGCCCAAATATGAATCCAGGGGGCCGATTTGAACAAACTTGAATCAAACCCATACCAAGATGATGCATACCAAGTATCAAAAGATTCTGCCCACTGGTTCTGGAGAAGATTTTTTAATAATTTTTCTATAATTCATATGGTGCTATCAGAGTTATGCCCAATGCAGGGCCCCCAAGGGACGTGGCCATTTCATTTGAACAAACATGAATTGCCATATAGTAATGAACATCCACATGAAGTTTCGTGAAAATCGGACCAGTGGTTTCAGAGGAGAAGTCGTTTGAAAAATGTTAACGATGACGGACGACAGACGATGGACAACGGACGGAAAGTGATTAAGTTGAGCTCCCTTCGGTGTGCTAAAAAGGCCACAGAAATGTCACAGGAGAGCTATTTAAAGTATGCTACGTCCTACTGGCTGTACTGAGACATAGCACACTTCACTAGCACTCAGTCAGGTGACGAAGGGTTAACATGAATTTGGGGTAGATTGTATGTCATTTGATTATTTTCCTGTTGTTAATGTTCTATTTGGTAAATGCTATACGTCAGTGGTAGCGCCATAGTGGGTGGGGGTGGGAATAGCCCCCCCAAAAAAACCTTCAAATTGCTGACTTACACAACCTGGGCACCTTTGAAGGCCACGTTAGGCATTGTAAGCATCTCGGCCTTGGACCCCCACATCTTACTTAGCCCCCCCCCCCCCCCCCCCCCCCACGAGCAAAATCCTGGCACCGCCACTGCTATACATTATATACCTGCTTTATTTTGTGTTCAGTTTTAATTTCGATAAAATAAATAATTTTCACTTTTAACTTTTAAGTTTTGTGTAACATCGCCATAATTCAGGGACTCCATTCACTGTCCTGTTCCTCGATCCCTCAATGGACCTCTCGCCCCCTTTCGAAGTACAGAGTATGAACTCTCCCTCATGTTGTTATGTGCAAAATAAAATGGATTTACGGCATCAACGAGTATCACATGGGGAATAAATGGTCAAATAACCATATATAATTTTGATTATTAATTTATTTCATGCATTAAATGTGAGATAAATATGACTGGAATTAAAAAATACAAAAAAAAAAAAAAACGTTCATGTGTTCCGACACTCACCTAATTTCATGCAGTAAAAGTCCACACTCACTGGCCATTTTAGTTCTTGAGTAGGCCCCACCGGCTATTCTCACAGTCGGGGTGTGACTTATACAAAGGTTCATGTAATAGTCGCAGGGGAGGTATTTTGTCCTTATAGACAATTTGAGTCTAGGACAACCTCTCATACTCTTTCTGCTGGTGATGGTACATTAGACCCCAAATTAAAGAGTCAAGAATTGATTCTTATCATAATAACTAAAGTTGGAAGACTAAAGCGACCTATGGCAAGTTTTCCACCTTGTCAAATGCAAAGATGAAGACACAAGGCTTTGTTGCATCAGAATAACTCTCACTTAACATTAGTTAAGACCGAGAAATAAATACTAGGTCTGGAAAGAATTTTCAAAGCTACAGACGACCACAAAATTCCTTCCATATAGACAATGCGTTACAGTACTTAAAATTAAGTACATAAGACCATGAGACTAAATTCGCTCTGATTAAAGAAATTATCTTCTCAATTGCATCCGAGTGAACAGCTAAATGATGAAGGTAAGGCTAAAACTGGGATCTTAGCCTGCTCAATCAACGCTGAGGAACTCTCCACATCTTCCCCTGTTGTTTTTAAAAGTATGTGAACCATCACAAACGATTAAAAATACAGAGGAAGAAGATAAGAAACCGAATTACTTTTTCCGCCGGAAGATAAATATGGTGTCATCTACAGAATCGAAGATCTGTGACACCCATGAAGACTTAACTGGAAAGAGATCTTATTACCCTGCTCTTTACCCAGATGATGTCAGCGTCGAACTATGCTAGCGGTTTCTCATAATTGCTCGCAGTATTTTGAATCACTGGAACAAGATCAAGGAATGATAATGTATGATATCTATATCATCCAAGAGTTGTTCCAGAAGGAAAAGTTATCCTATACATCATATGTTCAAATCAGTTAGAATCACAGTCATCAGTATCTAAACAGGCAGGTGACTGGACCAAATAAGCACTATGCAACTGCTCAAGATTTGAGACCGACGTTGAGTGCTTCTGCATTAGGAGGAATACTGCGAGTAGCTGTACAACTGCGACAGCAAGTTCGTTACAGAGGCCTGAGGAATGGCCTCTTCGCCGGCTGCTCCTAGGACAGGGAGTCCAATATAGTTATTACTGCGGATGACCCGATGAATGAAGCCTCATCTCCTTGGCTACTAGATGGTGAGACTTTCTTTACTAAAGATGGACCTTAGATGAAAACCTGAGTCACTTAGCCAAGGTGCGGTCGGGAGTGCTTGTTTCTCTTCTTTTCTCTTTACCAGACAATAGCTATGTACGTAAGCACAGACTGACGCAAGTTCCTACCAACAACACCCGGCTCCAGATGTTGTTGAAAGAGAGAGAGGGGCTCCCTCTTGCTCGTGAATACCTCAGAACTTGCCGTCTTCTTCCTTCCATCAACACTAGGTGAGCATGGATTCGATCAACAGTGCTCGCTACATCCTTATTCTCTCTTGACCACCACGGACATACCCGGCATCACATCACCCACATACGAGTGAGATCTGCTGGTTGAGCTAGCTGTTTTTAGACAAGGGACGTAAGCCTCCGTGAAACCTAGCCCTTGTCTTTTTAAAATCATTGAGCACTCTCCCACTAGCTCTAAATACAATGCATATGCAACACATCCGGAGTCATGGTCCAAGTATCCAATCTTAATCGTTTCACCGGCGACAAGGAACTGACACCACTCATCGGGTTTTATAGCCCTGAGCAATATAAAGATCACTTTATCCATTATGTAGAGGAAACCATAAGACTAGCTGGCCTCGGATCTTATCGGTTTCCTCCTTCCGTCATCACTGGGCGAGCATAATTGCATATCATATCGTTCGCTCCACCCTATATATGATCTCTCTTTTTCTAGCCTGGATCGTCTACACCCGGCGTCATAATTCTCAGGGGCTGAGTAACTACTTCACCGTTCGAGCTAACTAGCGACAACGGACCTGCGCAGTCGTGTGTGCTTTTCAAACATAGAGGAAGCTAGAAGACTGGCCGGCCCCAGCAGTCTATGGAAGGAGCGTTCCGTGGACGCAAGTTTCAACTGACACAAGTTCCTACCAACAACCTCTGGCTCCAGATGTTGTTATAAGAGAGAGGGACCTCTCTCTTGCTCGCAATCACGAATGACCTGGACGAGCATACCTCAGAACTTGGCCGCCAAGTTCCTACAAACAACATCTGGCCACAGATGTTGTTATAAGAGAGAGGGACCTCTCTCTTGCTCGCAATCACGGATGACCTGGACGAGCGCACCTCCAAACTTGTCTGACCGACACAAGTTCCTACCAACAACCTCTGATCGCAGATGTTGTTATAAGAGAGAGGGACCTCTCTCTTGCTCACAATCACGGAAGACCTGTATGAGCATACTTCAGAACTTGACTGCCAAGTTCCTACCAACAACCTCTGACCCCAGATGTTGTTATAAGAGAGAGGGACCTCCCTCTTGCTTGCGATCACGAAGACCTGGACGAGCATACCTCAGAACTTGTCTACTTCCTCCTTCCCATGCTTCCTCCTTCCCGACGTCGCAGGTGAGCATGTTTGTATGTTTATAGTGCTCGCTACACCCTTATTCCTCTTCTCGACTGCAACGGACATACTCGGCATCACGTCCCTCACATACGAGTTAGATCTGCCGGTCGAGCTAGCTGGCGACAAGGTCATCAATCCTACTAAGGATCTAGGCCTTGTCTTATACTTGAGCACTTTTGCCGCTAGCTCTTGATTTGCGATGACAGCACACTCCTTGACGGCGTCACGAAGCCACATCATGTTCCTGTTCCTCTGTAAATAGAAACTAAAAAATAGGCTGAAGAAATCGTCAGATGTGTACCCATATGCGCAACTAGTAGAAAGCTGTATGACAGAGGGCCACCACGGATGCTGACATTATGTACACCATACAAGGTATGGGTACATATAGAAATGGATTGGAGGAGTGTCTAATTTGATGGATAAAGGGTTAATATCTCCGGATCAAATTATCAGATTTACATAAAAAACTATACAGCACAGAACATCAGTAACCTGAATAAATATATAAAGAAACGTGACAATCGGATTGATCTTTTTTGAGTTATCTCATGCCAAAGGGATTGGAGGAATTTTCAATTTGAAGGATAAAGGGTTAATATCTCCGGATCAAATTTTCAGATTAACACCAAAAACTATACAACTCGGCACATCAGTAACCTGAATACAAATATAAAGTAACTTGACAATTCAAGTAATATTTTTCAAGTTATCGAATGCCAAAGGGATTGGAGGTTTTTTTCAATTTGAAGGATAAAGGGTTAATATCTCAGGATCAAATCATCAGATTTACACCAAAAACTATACAGCTCGGCACATCAGTAACCTGAACACAAATATAAAGTAACTAGACAATCCAAGCAATATTTTTCAAGTTATCGAATGCCAAAGGGATTGGAGGAATTTTCAATTTGAAGGATAAAGGGTTAATATCTCAGGATCAAATTATCAGATTTACACCAAAAACTATACAGCTCGGCACATCGGTAACCTGGACACAAATATAAAGTAACTTGACAATCCAAGCAATATTTTTCAAGTTATTGAATGCCAAAGGGATTGGAGGAATTTTCAATTTGAAGGATAAAGGGTTAATATCCAGGGATTTTTCTACCCTTTTTGGGAAAGGGTCCAGGGGCCTTTCCAGTTGGGAAAATTAGCGTCGCGGGGGTCAAAATTGGGAATTTATGTGAGCGACTGGCGACAAAAATAAATGAACTTACCAGCATGTTATCCTGGTGAGAAATCAATGTTTTAGTGAGTGATTATACGCGCCCCGACTTACCTGGTTGGTGGTGACGGTCGGTGGGAGCACTACCCTCTCTTTTGCCAGGGATTCACCTGTCTAATGATTATGTCCTCACACATGACTTCCTATAAGAAAACTTGTACTTTATCTTAAACTACTCAACAGAATAACAGAACTTGAAACTGGTTTTTGATTTCAAATAATATAATCAGTGTCTATTATTTAAATAAAATTTAAATGAACAAAAAACACAACACTTGTGATGTTGTCTGTTAATCTGCAGGTCCCAACTCAATGTCATTGCTACTTACTTAGTAACAGTGAGTGTGTGTTACTGTAGGAAATGTTGGATTAGTAATTTACACAACTGTTCCGAATTCAGGTGAAAGGTAAGTTGCATTGTGAACTTCACAATGTAACTTTCCTATCACCTGAATTCTTGAACTCATCTATGATCCAATCTATGTCTGTCTGGTTTAGTGTGGGTGGCCCTGAGCATTTTCGCATGAGACTATCAAGTCCGTCTTGTCCCAGTCTGTTGCGCAGTGGAGTGCACAATAGATTCATCAAAGAAAATGACCTCTCTACAGAAGCCGTAGATGCTGGTATAATTAAACTGTATCTCAACAGTTTCATCATGATTGGAAACATATTTTGCAGAACTGAGTCATTTTTCAATTCATTATAGAGTTTTTTTTGGAACATCGATTTTTTTTTTATTTTTCAATAAGAACATTTGTGACTTGAACATTGTGTATTCCGTAATGGCACTTTGCTTCAAAAATTCAGGGTCAGCCTTGATTGAGTGTCCCCCAAACACATCAATGGCGCAAGAGCCATAAAATGTTGCAAGCACATTCATTTCTTTAGACATGTGGTCAGGTAGGTCTACTGCATTTAGGGGCAGCTGTCTAGAGTCAAGTGCAGAGAAAGCATCCAGCTCTGGGGAAACTTTGAAAGCCATTTTCACCTCCTCAATAAGAGCATGAACAAATGGAATTCCGATTTTCTCAAGAAACGTTTCTGGAGTTGTATTTCCGCTGTCTGATCGCCTTCGCTGGGCTAGGTCTGTTCGATCATTTACTTCCTCAAACATAACAATACATTTAGAAAAATATAGTGACACCTTCACCTTATCCATTTCAAGGTCATGTATCAATTCATGAAGTTCATCTGTACATTTTTCAACATGGTGTGCCACTCTGTTGAAGTCCACATATTGTCCTTGGAGATAGGAACTTAAAACCTGCAATGGTTTCAAAACATCACACAACATTAAAATCATGGCCAGTACTGGCTTCTTCATGAGTACTTGGCGAATTCCATAAACTTCTGTCTCAGACTTGTTTGCATAAATCTGATCAAGTGCGTCAATGATTACAGCATATCTGTTCACCACTCTTACACAAGCACCATGGTGTGAGAGCCATCTAGTGGGCACTGCACGAATCATAGTGTAGGTTTTCTCACCATACACCTGTTGAAGTTCTTTGAGAACATGAAATCGCTGTGGAGAATACTCAAACAACTTCCATAATGACATGAGGGCATTGTCTAGTTCAGTCATTATTTTAAACTCAGGTTTGACAATCAAGTGCTTGATGCACAAAGCTAGTCTATGGTTCCTACAGTTAATGTAGATTGAATGTGGTGCAACATGTCTTATACGTTTCTGCAAACCCGACTTCTCCCCAGACATAGTGTTGGTTCCATCCAAAGCCACAAATTTAACTTTCTTAATATCAACACCTTTAGCAATAAAAAATTGCAGAATGTAGTCCAGTAAACTTTTAGCATCAGTCCGACCCACCTCCACTAATCCAACATACTTCTCAGTGAAGTCTCCATCACACTCCCACTTGCACAGAATTGACAGTTGAGTTCTGTTACTTTCATCTGTTGATTCGTCTGTTAAGAGGGAGAACTCAGTTGCATTTCTGAGTGAATTCAATGTTTGATGTTCAAGCCTGGTGCTAATACAGGTAAGTAGTTCAGTAGCTGTACTGGATGACAGGTAAGTTACCTCTGGATTTTCATTTTGAAATTCTTCTATACCAGGAACACCAACTTGTTTCAGAAACATAACTAAGTCCTCGAGATTCTCACTCACAGCCCATTTCTTCCTAACTAGAAAGTACTCAGCTTGAATTATTTTAAAAATGTAATTACGATTTGCCAATCTTTTCTGTTCATCCTTTTCTACATTTGCTTTTACAACTTTATCCCATAACTTGAGTAAAGCCCTTGGTTTTTCACTGCTGCTTTGTTTTCGTGTTTGAAATATATGCAGAGCCTTTTGGTGGCGTTCACTACAGTCATGTTTGTCCAACTTTCTGCTAGGGTGGGAATCCAGAAGAACACCTTGTTCTATGAATGTACGTGACAATCCTGGCGTTAGTATTGATGCAAACAGTTCACAATACTTGCAGATATAGCCTTGTTTTGTCATATTGTAATACAACCATTTATACTCGGATTCGTATTTCATGCTGGCAAAGAGTCTCTTGTCCAATCTGTGGGCTATTTCATTATCGTAGTCCGAGTCAGATTCACTATTATCGCGATCGGCTGAATCAGTTTGTATGCCGCCAGTACTTTCAGTTTTTGAACTTTCTGCTGTTGGAACGTCATCGCGATTGATACATGTACCTTCGTTTAATGCACGGCATGAATCACTAGAAGACGTGCTCTGTGCATTTAAATTGCGCGATTCCGATGTATTATTAACATCTTCGGAACATTCTGACCACCCCTTGCGTAAAAACTTCTTGATCGATTGGCAATTAGCTTCTGTTTCCTTCATAACCCTTTTTCGGTAGTATTTTGAATTGTGTGACATCGTGAATATCAACAAACTTTCACAAAACGGAAGTGCAGTTTACATGTTGATTGCCACAGAGCCGCGTCAACCGTCCCCTGGTCGAAGCGAGCCCTGGTCGAACTGCCCCAAGAAAAATTCAGTCAGCAGGAGTATCAGACCTGTGTTCAGTTTGGGTAAAATAAATTGGGACAGTTCGGCCAGGGAACAATTTGGGATCAGTCAGCAGGAGTGTCAGACCTGGGGGACGGATGGGTAAAATAATTGAGGACGGTTCGACCTGGGGACGATTCGGGGTTTCATGATATCAAGTTGCAAGAGTATCAGACTGGGAGCGGTTTGGATAAAATACAGGTTATCTGACTCGATTTCAGACGAAAACGGAACTTAAAAATCGGTACTGTGGTTCAAGAAACACACGGTAACGAAAGTTAGGTACCGTTCGTGAAGAGTTATGGTTTACAGCAATGCAATTTGTCACTTTCCTTCGCTCACTGCGAGTCGTTCAATTATCATTGCTGCACATCAAGGGAGTTAATTTCGATCGCCGGCATCCAGGAAAACATTGTCAATACGGTTTCAAATCAACAGAAGTGAATGCCAATCGCACTGAAACGATTCACATTCGGAAGCCCACTGCTGAATATTCGGTCCTTGTCAGTTATAAACAATCAACTGGTCACACAGAAATGAATTCCTAACTGGAGTCAATTGGGAATTTTTTAGAGCAAATTGGGGAAAAAAAGAGACTATTTTCGATTGGGAATGGGGCCGATTATCGGCCCCTCTCGTCGGTAAAAAAAAAACCCTGATATCTCAGGATTAAATTATCAGATTTACACCAAAAACTATACAGCTCGGCACATCAGTAACCTGAACACAAATATAAAGTAACTTGACAATCCAAGCAATATTTTTCAAGTTATCGAATGCCAAAGAAATGGATACGGACGCCGGACGGACAGACGGACGGATGGACGGACAGATGGACAGACAGATGGACAAAGGATGGACGAATGACGGATGGTCACCCCGGATGCCGGCATTATGCGTACCATACATAGTATCGGTACACATAAAAACTATAGTGACCTTTTGACGAGAGGACCACCGAGTCCCCTCATCGCGATAGGACCGATAGTCTCCACTCACCTAATACAAACCATGACGCCCATCATTCAGATTATCAAATCTGATACATGGAGTAGAATTAATGGTAGTACATCAAGTAAACTCATTACAACGACCAAGTAAATACAGGAAAGGTTTCCTCTATTTGCCATACTATTAGATAATAATAATTACCTAAAACTAATATATGTCATTGTACCACCACCAAATCTACATAAAATATAAGATAACATTATATATAATCAATGAAATAAAAATGCCACTCAGGATCACAGATCCAATGTCGAGTTGTGACCTTGACCTTTGACCTGGCGAGTCCAAGGTCAATAGGGTTCTTCCTCGCACCAAGGCCAACACACCTATGAAGTTTCATGACTCTAGGTTGAACCACTATCAAGTTCTCATCCGGAAACCAATTGTTGCGATATGCTATGTTCAAGGTCACTGTGACCTTGACCTTTGACCTGGTGAGTCCAACATCAATAGGGTTCTTCCTCGCACCAAGGCCAACACGCCTGTAAAGTTTCATGGCTCTAGGTTGAACCACTATCAAGTTATCATCCGGAAACCAATTGTTGCGATATACTATGTTCAAGGTCACTGTGACCTTGACCTTTGACCTGGTGAGTCCAAGATCAATAGGGTTCTTCCTCGCACCAAGGCCAACATACCTATGAAGTTTCATGACTCTAGGTTGAACCACTATCAAGTTATCATCCGGAAACCAATTGTTGCGATATACTATGTTCAAGGTCACTGTGACCTTGACCTTTGACCTGGTGAGTCCAAGATCAATAGGGTTCTTCCTCACACCAAGGCCAACACACCTATAAAGTTTCATGACTCTAGGTTGAACCACTATCAAGTTATCATCCGGAAACCAATTGTTGCGATATACTATGTTCAAGGTCACTGTGACCTTGACCTTTGACCTGGTGAGTCCAAGATCAATAGGGTTCTTCCTCGCACCAAGGCCAACACACCTATGAAGTTTCATGACTCTAGGTTGAACCACTATCAAGTTATCATCCGGAAACCAATTGTTGCGATATACTATGTTAAAGGTCACTGTGACCTTGACCTTTGACGTAGCGAGTCCAAAATCAATAGGGTTCTTCCCATCACCAAGGCCAATCTACCTATGAAGTTTCATGAATGTGAGTTGAACCATTATCAAGTTATCATCCGGAAACCAATTGTTTAAGATTTACTATGTTCAAGGTCACTGTGACCTTGACCTTCGACGTAGCATGCCCAAAATCAATAGGGTTCTTCCTCCCACCAAGACCAACCTATGTATGAAGTTTAATGAATGTGAGTTGAACCACTATCAAGTTATCATCCGGAAACCAATTGTTTACGCCCGCCCGCCCGCCCGCCCGCCCGCCATTCACCAAACTATAAGTCGAGTTTGACTTCGTCACAACTCGACTAATAAATATATCCAAAAGAAAAACTCTTTCAAAAATAAAATAAAAATTTTTGAAAACATTTTCCAAATATAAGAGCCCAAGTTCCCAAAGGGAACGATGAGCCCAAAAGTGTGGACAAAATTATAAAAACTGTGTAAAATTAACTACCACACTATCAGAATATTTAATGTTACATACAACTGTTGTTCCTAAATAAAAATAGGAAACTACCTAAAGATGTAAACAAAACACCGGAATCAAGACCCCAGGCAACACGGCCCGAAGTCAGTAACAGAAACAAGACTATCCGATGTAAAGCAAGATCTTCCTCAGAAGAAAAAATGATACATTGGATGTAAGATGCATGACCAAAATGCCCGAACACCCTAAGGATGAGGATGTAAGCCTGGGGATGTACAGAATAATCTTCTGCATAAAACGTTAAAACTCCCAATAAATTTTATAAAAAATCTTTATTAAAACAAGCCAAAAGACTTGGGAGCTTAACTGGGGGGGAGGGGGGGGGGGGGGGTCAAGGGAAGGCAGGGAAGGCAGGGAAGGAATCCTAAATAAACAGTGATAGATCATAATCATTCAGTGATAATGTCAGGCTCATATCCCGAAATTAGGGAACATGAACTAATTTTACTAAATAATAAAAAATTACAGCCCTGAACGTATCAAACCACCGTTTCTTCCCTCCTTCATCCAGTTCTGTCCTTGGATCCACCAATTTAACCATTGATTTGTGTCTGGCATCATTATTAATTGAGATTTAAAAACACAAATATCACTTTGTTGTTATCTGACAAGGGCCAAACAAAGAATGATTTTATTGGCGCCAGATTCGGTGACTTCCTGGCATCTGCGAATGCACGGTGGGTGAAATGAATGGAGGGCCAGCTAGGACTTCTAATTTTCGGTTTTGCATGCAAATTTTGGGGATTGGGGGGCAAAATTTGTGTTTGGCCCTATATATTTTGGGGTTAGCACCAGCTAAATCTGGGTCATTGGTTACAGTATAAAAATACTATAAAGTTTGGCACATCAGTAACCTAAACATATACATAAAGTAACATGACAAAAATGTTTTGGAGAAATTTTCAATTTGATGGATAAAGGGTTAATATCGCAGGATCAAAATAACAGATTTACACCAAAAACTATACAGCTCGGCACATCAGTAACCTGAATACAAATCTAAAGTAACATGACAATCCAAGCAAAATTTTTTTCAAGTTATCAAATGCCAAAGAAATGGATACAGATGTCAGAGGAATGGATGTACGGATGGATGGATGGATGGATGACGGACGGACGGATGGACGGACAGATGGACGGACAGATGGACGGACAGACGGACGGACGGACGGACGGACGGACGGACGGACGGACGGACGGACGGACAGACAGACAGACAGACAGACAGACAGACAGACAGACAGACAGACAGACAGACAGACAGAGACAGACAGACAGAAAGGATGGACAAACCAGACAGACAGATGGATGGATGGACAGAGGATGGACGAATGACGGAGGGCCACCCCAGATGCCGACATTATGTACACCACACATGGTATGGGTACATATAGAAATGGATTGGAGGAGTGTCTAATTTGATGGATAAAGGGTTAATATCTCCAGATCAAATTATTAGATTCACATAAAAAAACTATATAGCACAGCACATCAGTAACCTGAATACATCGCATGCCAAAAAAATGGATTGGAGGAGTTCTCAATTTGAAGGATAAAGGATTACTATCACAGGTTCAAATTATCAGATTTACACCAAAAACTATACAGCTCGGCACACCAGTAGTCTGAACACATATATAAAGTAAGATGACAATCCAAGCAATATTTTTCAAAAAGTGATTGGAGGAATTTTCAATTTGAAGGACAAAGGGTTAATATCTCAGGATCAAATTATCAGATTTACACCAAAAGTTATAGAGTGTGGCACATCAGTAACCTGAAGATATATATAAAGTAACATGACAATTGGTTTGATATTTTTTGAGCTATCTCATGCCAGAGGGATTTGAAGAATTCTCAATTTGAAGGATAAAGGGTTAATATCTCAGGATCAAATTATCAGATTTACACCAAAAACTATACAGCTCGGCACATCAGTGACCTGAACACAAAGATAAAGTAACATGAGAATCTAAGCAATATTTCTCAAGTTATCGAATGCCAAAGAAATGGATTTGGATGCTGGATGGACAGACGGACAGACGGACGGATGGACGGACAGATAAAGGATAGGCGAACGACGGAGGGCCACCCCAGATGCCGACATTATGTGTACCATACATGCTATGGGTACACATAAAAATAATGTCAAACACAAACAAAATCTCAATTTCTGTGCTTAAATCATTAAAGATATAATTAAATATAAAATATATACACTTTTCATAACAATATTTCAACTAAAACGTAAAACAGGTAGTTGGATATACTTGGTGCTAAGAGAACTTTGAGCAGTATATTTCTGTTTAATGGTCAAAACCCTAAGAGCAATATACCAAATTCACGGTACGATACATATCTAGGTACACGAGTCACGATACGATATGTATCTAGATACGTATCTTGGTATTCATCCTGGTATTGAAGCTACAGTTAAGATCACATGGACAATGGTGGAGCCAGCAATTCATAGTTGGGGAGCACAGATACATTAGGGAGAAGGGGGATCAACTTCAGCCAATCCCTCCCTCGCAATTTCCCATATTCTATCACAGCACTGACTGGTCATGCATGTCTGAGCTCACACTCTGGCATAAGCCCATCCCTAACTTTACAAATGTGAGTTACCAAGTGGCCCCTCTGAGTCTTTGCACATCCTCTACTTTACAGTTTTAGAATAACGATTTTAGTCACAGGCACTGTTAATTACGACGAAAATAGGTAAGTAGTCATCTGATGATCTCGACAACTAACCTTACCAATTACATAAAAAAAAGCTGGAGTACCCTGGTCCTGTAGGTTGGCAATGAAAATACATCAGTGATTGAGACATGCTCTTGCAGTTCATGGTTCAACTTCCACATTGCAATTTCCAAATCAATTCACCCGAACGGGAAAAGTCGTGGAAGATGATTACGAAGATTAACTGATGCACACATCAAAGGGTCTAATTAATTGGCACCAACATCATAGAAAACATGAATAAAGTTTTGTCAACAGCTTTGAAAACACTCGTAAAATGGTGGCTAAAAATGTATCATTTTGTATAACCAATGCACGTTCATAATAAATTGGTGTATTGTTGTAGTGTTTATCAGTAGTTTTACCATTTTTGAATCAGAATGTTGGATGAGCGCATAAAATATTGAATCGCACCGTTAGAGCAAAATTTCGGTGATTAGATCGCAACTGGAGGATCTTGCTTCGCAAACAGCGCTGTGAACCCAAACAAAAAATACCGATTTAATAATCGGTATTCCGTTGTCCCCCAGTATTATATTCTGTATTGCTGGGGATATTTGAGTTGGCCAATTCATCCAAGTCTAAAATGTGGTGTGTTGAATGTAGTGAGAGTGAAAGAGTTGAATTTAAAGATTAGTGACTGGCCTATAGAGTGGTATCACAATACAACAAAATTTGGACGTCCGCACCAGTATGTATCGGAGTACAGGGATACAAGTATCAGGATTTCAGATGTCAACGGAACTGAAAAAACGTTTCCGTGGTTTAAGAGACACGGAACCCGCTGGTAACAAAATTTAGGTACCGTCTGTGAGCAGTTATGGGAACCTTTTTGAAGTTTTTCCGAATCGAGGGAATTTTATATCATTCGTGACTTTTTAGATTTCAGACACGATTCTCTCCTAGATAAAACTGCCTGCATACATTGATATACTTGTAAGTTATATATGAAATGATATTGGGACGTTTCGGCCCCAAGACGTTTCGGCCTCCTATATTAACAGTCCGGTGTAAAGGGAATTACCCCCGGCACGATAGATATCAAAATGAGATTATTGGGATGTTGATTTTTTAATATATATTTATTGTTTTAGATATTATAGCTCCAGTAAACCTGTGCATGATACCTTTGTTCAAAAAACTGCTTTTCAGTTTTCAACATATATTGAACACAGGCGCTTGTTATTTTATCATACTTAAAACAATTCTCAGACACACAATGAAATTACTTGTGATAATGTTACTGACGAAAAAAACGTCAACATGTTTACAGAATGAGCCAATCACATTCACTTCAGCAAAAGAGTCCTGCACTTTACTCATTCCGAGAATGTTATTGGTTGAAATGTCTAACGTGTGCAAATGGTACACACATGTTTTTCCCACTTCAACTTGTTTCTGTATTCGATGTAAACAGCATTTCGTTTCTATCACAGTGATGATTGTTGACCAACGAGCAGCTCTTATGAGCATTTCTTTCAACAACAAATGTTTCAATGTCTTTAGTGACAGATTGAGTGGGTAATGATATTTCGGTCCCGTCATTTTGTGACCACGGTACCGACACGCTACCGGTAACGATCGTTACCGTAAAATCCTGACACTTGGGGATATCGTCCCAACCCTAGTCATTGCCTTCAGATGCTGAAATTTGCAGGGGGGGGGGGGGGGGGGGGGGGGGGGGGGGGGGGGCTGCTATCAAATGGAGCCTTGAAATGTGTATAAAGCTGCGCCTTATGGTGGCTTTTCAGTGGTAGATGCTTGGGGGGTTTTTTTGGACAACAAAATGGTTCCCATTTTGAAAGCCGGTTTCAAATTGCCCTGAAATCCCAGTTTATTGGCAGATATTCGTCATTTTCTTTTTAAATATAATGACAGGCTTCTCTGATTCATGTATGCTCTATTCTAAAATGTACTAACTATGATTGACTATTGAGGAAATTCAATTCAGTTAGTGTATTCAAATTATTCTTTTAACTTTTTGGGGAGCTCTGTAGTATTTACTCGTATTTACATATTAAATAAACTTTCCTTGAAATGACCGATGATAAAAATCTCCCCAATCGGTGTGATATTCAAAGCATGTGGATTCTGACCGAAATAAAACAAGCATAGAACTACCTCAATGACCACATATCTCACTTAAATGAAATATCTATGCATGTGCTGGCCACTGTCAATAATTTCTATGGACACGTTTGAAGGAAGTTGAAAAAAAAACTGTTATACACTGTACTTGCACAAATGGCATTTTCAAGACAGTAGGACAAGATTTGGGGCTTTCAGTATGAATACACGAAACGCAGTAGAACAATCATTAATATTTAATATTTATCTTGAAACGTTCATTGGTTTATCAAATGTGGTTTCTTTTGCTGAACTGGAACTTGTCTCTTGGTCCCCATTTATACTGTCAAATTTATTTCCACACGTAATTTTGAAAGCTTACTCCAAAATAAGTTTCAAATTCACAGTTGAAGTCTGATGGAAATGTAAGGTCACAATTAGTGCTGTGCGGTATATCGAATTTTTGGTATGGTTTCGGTATTACAGGGATACCAAAAACCGTACCGAAACCAAATCAAAATATCACTTATTTCGGTATTTATATTTTTCTGCAAAATTGACAGAAAGTCAACTCATCAAGGTGTTCAGAAAATACAAATTTTGATTGGGACCAAAAATCTTTCCCCTCCAATTACAAAGGTAAATAAATTGATTCACAAACTTTGTTTGAACAAACTTGACTCTACACCTCAAAACGAAGCTCCATACCAAATATCAAGTCACTGCAGCAGTGGTTCATGAGATTTTTTTTAAATTTTTGAACATTTTACCCCTTCCCCTCCTTATAGGGCTGGGGAAGTCTTTACTTTAACTCTCAACCTGACATACCATGATGACAATATTTGAAAACTTTTCTTGAATAACTCAAAATTTTAGTCTCCAAAACATACCTTATGAACCCACAGAGGAAATAACACAATAATTGTGTTCCCATGATAGATATGAAGCTGTATTTTGAAGACAAAAATGTTAAAATGACAATTGGTTACCTCATAAAGTTCTTAAAAGATTTGGGGTCACATCCATCACCACTGGCTCATTAACACTACATGTACAGAGCCCAAACATGAACATTAAAAGGTCATATACAGGGTGATTGGATATTCTCGGCTAAATGGCTATTTTGGGTCATAGATTTTTAATGATTATTCCTCAAATTACACCAAGTTAAGATTTTGGTTACCAGAGGGAAGATTTCAACAAACTTGAATCAGAGGCCCTGATAGATGCTGAAACCAAATATCAATAAATTTCAAATGGTGGCTCTGGAAAAGAATTTTAAATTTTGAAAATATGCAATTTTTTCAGATTTCCCACCAATGGTACACTCTAGCATAACCGAAGACAATTTTTTTTTTAGGTTCGATTCTACTAGCCCTAAGGTTATTCCATGTGCCATTGTGGTATGGAAAACATGGGAGTTTGAAAATATTTAGATTTTTAGCTCCTGGGTTTGTTTTTATTTTTGTTGTTGTTGTTGTTGTTATTGTTGTTGTTGTTGTTGTTGTTGTTGTTGTTGTTGCAGAAATCAAGTACTTATGACTCAATAACACCACACACCAAATTTGGTTCAAATATTAATATTTCACAAACCACACCCCAGCATTCATTCCTCTAACCCTTCTGGTTTAGGAGATATCACTACAGATGGATGGATAGAGAGACAGCCATATGGCTGATTATGGGTCATTTCTATAGTCTTCTAACTTTCTTCCAAGGGACAAAAAATTAACTGGCATTCTGCTTATTCTAAGGTACACACATACCCAGTTTGCTGAAAACCAGCCTCAGGGATTAGAGATATGGGCATCTGAAGTTACAGCAACAATGGAGAAAAATGATAAGCTAAGCAGTCTGTTACAGGTGAGTAAAAAACAAATTAAAAAAAATCATCTCTTACCTCATTGAATACTTCTGCACTCTCATTTCTATCACCAAAGTTCTTTAAGAGATCTAAAAATTAAAAAATTATTCACCTTGTAAGTTACCTACTCGATAATGACGAAAACACCAATTTCAACTTTATTTTTAAGCAGATGAAATTCTATCAGTTTCTCTATGCTTCATTTGCCAAATTTCTTAACTAAAATCTAAAAACAAACAGGAGGCCCCATGGGACATGAGGTGCCCACCTGACAACAAAGTTCTTTAAAGAAGGACTTAATTATCATCTATGGCTAGTCAACACAACAGAGTAATGACGTTATTTAATCACTTATAACTGTTGTCCATGCCAGATGGTTTGTTTCTAGTATTGGGATGCTGCCGCAAAAATAATCTCCAGATGTCCAGTAATGGAAAACTATGGAGTCGAAATATCAACCTAGGGATGTAACTTGAACAAACTTGAACCCGAGCCCCTCTCCTCCACCCCCATGATGCCGTTTACCAGGTATCAATAGATTCTGAATGGTGGATCTGAAGAAAGAGATTTTTGTAAACATTATTCGCTCCTTTAAATTGAGTTAAAATTTGAGAGCGCAAATATATATCCAGGGACTTAAATTGAACAGACTTGAATTTAAGCCTGGCTGGGGTGCTGTATCCCATGATCAAGGCACTCTGAAGGTGGTTCTCAAAAAGATTTCAAAGAATATTCCTCTTTTGCAACAAGTTAAAATTAGGGCTCCTGACTGGTAGTTTGCTACAAGATTTTGAGAATATTACCAATTTAGCACTATGTAAAAATCCCCCCTCCCTCCCAGGGAACACAAATATCAACCCAGGGACTTTATTTGAACAAACTGAATCTGAACCCCCTAAGGGTGATGCTATATACAAAATAGGAAAAGATTCTGACTGCATCCCAAGAAGTAAATTTTTAAAGATTATTCCTCACACTGGACCAAGTTAAAATTTGGGCTCCAATAGGGAATCCAAATATCAACTCAGGGACTTGATTTTAACCAACTTGACCCCGACTCCCCTAAGGCTGGAGCATACTATGGATCAAAAGATTCTAATTGGGGTTTTGTGAAAAGAAGATTTTCAAAGATTAATCCTCATATTGCAGCAAGTAAAAATTCAAGCTCCAATAGGGAGCCCAAATATTCTATGGACAACTTGCCCCTTAGTGCTGTGTACTAAGGTGTACTGCATGTTGATGGTAATGCTAACAGTGCATTTGAGGAGTTGATATGTTGGGAAGTCCGACAGCTGCTCGCTGTCGCTCAGTGGTTCTCACCTGGTACTCTGGCTTACTCCATTTGTAAAATTGATGACACAAGGTAACTCTGGCTGTCGAAAAAGCGTTATAACCCAACAAATAAATAAATGAATTAAATAATTATATAAAGAACTTCATTTGAACAAACTTTTATCTACACACACCCCCGATAATTACACTGTATACTATGTATCATAAGATTCTGACAGATGAATCTGATGAAGATATTTAAAGATCAATATGCATTATGTTAAAATTAGGGCCCCATGGGAAGCCCAAATATTAACTCAGGGACTTATTTTGAACAAACTTGATCCTGACCCCATACAGATTCTGTGTACCATATATCAAACGATTCTGACCAGTGGTTCTGGAGAAGAGTTTTAAAGATTATTCTTCATACTGGACTTGGTAAAAATTTGGGCTAGAATACAGAGCCCCAAATATTAACTCAGGGACATGACCTGAACAAACTTAGATCCGACCTCCCTAAGGATGCTGTATACCAAATATCAAATGATTCTGACTGCTGGATCTGAAGAAGAGGATTATTTCCCCTATTGCATGTTAAAATTCGGGCCCCCATAGGAAACTAAAATACTAACAGAGGAACTTATTTTGAACAAACTTGAACCTCTCCCCCATGAGGATGCTGAAGAGCAAATATCAAAAAATTCCGACTGGTGGATCTGAATAAGTTTTTTAAAGACTATTTCCCATATTTCACTGAGTAAAAAATTTGGGCTCCCAAAGAAAGCCCAATACTAATGGGTGAATACCCGGCATTGCACGGGAGAAGATGGTTAATCAATATACCCTCAAATATGATCGGCTCAGCCGTTTTCGAAACAGAAGGTCAAGGTCACCAATTTCAAGGTCAAGGTCACCCCAATCGTTGGGTCAATATACCCACACATATGAAATTTTAGCCTAAACAGCCCAGCAGTTTTCGAAATAAAAGGTCAAGGTCATCAATTTCAAGGTCACCCCGCACGGGCACGGCACCCATCCCATGTTACTCGCAGGGCCGAATTACCCCTGTGTACAAAATTTGAGATAGATCGGTCAAGAAACGGAGGAGTTCACCCAGAACAAAGATAGAGAGAGAGATAGGTACAGACATGGGCATTTATATATTAGATATATAAACACTTCATCAAATACTTTTTATGATTTCGTCAATTTGCCACCGTGTTTGGGAGATCACTCCCTTCTAAGTGGCTTTCATTTTTTACTAATTCATATTCCGTTATGTTAAGTGCTGTACCAATGTGTACTACGTCATGGGAACGTAAAAATTTAGTGTCACGCTTAAAAAAAATTTAGTGTCACGCTTATCCTAATTGTTAAATGGGAATTAAAAAATTGTTCGAGATACACGTACGTCTTACAGGTCAATTTATTACTTGGCAAGTGGCCGTCTGTCTAGCTCCTAATCACGAACCCATTGAACAAACTTGAATCTGACCCTTGTAACAATGATGTATAACAGGCCTGTTTTTCAGGCGAACGATCATTTGGTTCGCCTGGAGGTCGCCTGAATTGAAAAACACGCGAATGAAAAATGGGTTGCCTCAAAATCTCCAACGGTTCGCGCAAAGTTTTTGAGGATTCGCATAAATATTGTTTGTAATGATGAGCCGTATACGTAGGAGAATTGTTCCAAATCGCTTCATGGATTGCCGCAAAAATATGATACAGTCCGATTCGGTAATGACAGTCAGGCTAATTTGGCATGGGTTGCTTTGTAAGGTCTACACAATTAGTAATAATGGTGAATCACAACACAGCTTTTGGCAGTTTCGCGCCAGTGTGCACTGATACTGAAGATGAAAAATCGTATCGCGATACGTGATTTGGGTGTTTTACGCACCTGTCAGTAACATTTATTTACACCTAATTGGCGATTCACTCACATCCACATGAAAGGGGGCCTCGGTTGGCTTCATGTAGCTTCCCACATTTGCACCCCCCCCCCCCTGGACCAGGGTCCCCTGGACCGGGGTCCCCTGGACTTGTCCATTGTACTCCTAATGGGGTGAGCCGCCATTGCAATTGACATGCATTCAATAGTTGCCTTATTCATTGAAACATCTATTAAATTGTCTATCAATAACGTTACAATCACATTATTTTACCACAAGGGCAAATCCAGTCATCGGCGCACTTGGTATGTGCCTCCCCCCCCCATATTTTCTCCCGAAGACGGGTTGTGCATTGTGGATATCTGCTTCGGGTGCGAGGTAATAGCATCTTTTAGGATTAAATTTCAAAATTTGGTTGACAATTATGAATACACTCTGGCAAACTTGGGTCTAGGTGCGGCACCCCCTCCCCCCAGCCCGGCCCTCACAGCTTTTAGTAAAGTCATTCATCCACCACTGAACCAACACGGTTCGAAGCGGCATTGGGACATATAAACAGCTCACAATAAGCATATTAAAAAGTGTATTTTTGTTCTGTTGAAAGGTAACTAATGTAAGGGAGGTAATCAAATTAGCTATCGAAGAACTCTTTTTTTTTCATGCAGTGGAAATTGCTGATAGTGCTTACGCCTAGTGTGACCTTCACCCCCCCCCATATGTCTCACCAAATTTAATTTGCTTCATTCCATGGCTGATTTTAACTCATTTTTAGTGATCTCAGACTTTGATATCATGAACGTTTTTTAAAGCCTTTATAAAGATCATGCTGGTCACCACTGCAGTGTCATTAAGCTGACAAGTCACGACAACAGAACAAACCTTTTCACCTCAAGCGAAGTTTAAGACGCCAGTATTGCAGTCTCTCTTGTGGATTGCTGGTTCCAAAGGTCCATTATTTAGAACAAACAATGGGTTACCAAGGCTCAAATCAGGCGAACAGTAAAGGGGTTATGCAAAATTCTGAAAAAAAACAGACCTGTTTAACAAATATTAATGGATTCTGACAGGTGGTTCTGAAGAAGACTTTTATAGATTATTCCCCATATTGCCCTAAAGGCATCATCTTTTGTGGATGTGGCTCATATTACCTTTGAAGTAAAATTTTTAAGACTGAATGAATTTGCTTTGTCACAATTTATGGGAGTATGCCACTTCACTGCCATCACCAGATGTACACACAATATTTGCTATCCCTGTAACCATCAGAACCTGGCGTATGCAGTGGAGAAGCAATTCTAAAATGTGCAGTCAACAAAAAATTATATATTGGGTATATACATGCACTTTTCTAATATTTTTAAATTTTTATCATTTGAAGGGCACGTCTTGTGTTTAGGGTCCAATTAATTTCTGATTTTTAAGTAATTAACAGTCAATATTTTGAGAAGAGGCAACACAAAGCCGAAATGTCTTCAGTTCTTCACTGGTATGATTCAATTCAGTTTGAACTGTTGTTTCACTGACAGAGCACAAAGCACATAAAATTTGCACACTGTGAAAAAAAGTTGTTTAGTCAATGCCTGTTGATTTTTTTCTTTGTCATAATAGGTATCTTGCCATATGCGTACCTTAACAGGTTCCCCCATATACTCAATATCAAACAACTGGACACATGGTATACAGTTTTCTTGACAGCTGTCTTCATGCCCTGTTCAAACCATCAAACCACTCCATACTCTTTTTCTCCTGCCACTTGTCTTGAAAGACACATGCCTGGCATTTTGTATATTCTAATCATGTAAAACAAAACAGGAAATGTAAGTACATATCTCAGTTGAGAATATCCCAACAGTATCAGACAAAACACATGGCCAGAAAGAATAAAGTTTTAGGGAAAATACATGGACAGTTTTGGCATATCCAACTTAGTGGAGTCAGTTATCACTGTGTGCTAATTGTATGGTTTGGCTTCGTAACCATAAAACAAGACACTCCAAGGGGACTGAGGTGCTCACCTGACCAAAGTTATTTAAGGCCTCGCAAAGTAGATCTCCTGTTTCTCATGCCATTTTTGGTAAAATTGCATTTGGGTGGGCAGTTTTTTATTTTATGTCTTATTTTTGTAATTATTTATTTGCCATCAAAAGTTCATGAACTTGGTTTGTTTTATGTATTTGGCCTCATAATCTACAGAATAGCATGGGTTTGCATGCCAGAAGCCTTTGCAGTGCAAAGCCTTGTTGTACTCAAGGGACAAATTTTGCAATTTTTTTAACTTGAGTAAAATATCAGACATAAACCATTTTGTTTTTATTTTTTAAGTTTACATTGAGAGAAAAAAAAGAGAGAATGTGGCAGCCAAAATGACCATGCAGGAGGACCTGAGAAACAGATTTTTAACTTTTTTCAGACCCAAAGAAGGATTTAAATAGCATCTATGGCAAGTCAACACTACTGAGGAATGAAGTTATTTAATTATTAAAATTCTGTTGTCCAGGCTGGAAGATTTTTTTTCTAGAATTGGGAAGCCACCACAGAAATAATGCCCAGATTTTCAGTAATAGAATACTAGGAAGTCCAAATATCAACCTAGGACTTGAACAAACTTGAAACTGAGCCTTTCCCCTCCACCCCAATGATGCCATATACCAAGTATCAATAGAAACGTTTTTTTAAAGATTATTCGTTATGTTACACTAAGTTAAAATCTGGGCCCCTTAAAGGGACCCCAAATATGAATCCAGAGATTTAATTTGGACAAACTTGAATTTGAGCCTGGCTAGGGTGTTCTATACCAAGTATCAAAGCATTCTGAAGGGTGGTTCTGAAGGAGATTTGAAAGAATATTCCTCCTTTGCACCAAGTTAAAATTAGGTTTCCTGACTGGTGGTTTGCTACAAAAAGATTTTGAGAATATTACCAATTTAGCACTATGTTAAAATTTGCTCCCCCCCCCCCCCCCCCCCCCATAGGGAACATTAATATCAACTCAGGGATTTTATTTGAACAAACTGAATCTGAACCCTCTTAGGATGCTGTATACCAAATAGCAAAAGATTCTGATTGAACCTAAAGAAGCAGATTTTTAAAGATTATTCCTCATATTACACTAAGTTTAAAATTTGGGTACCCATCGGGAGCCCAAATATTAACTCAGGGACTTGTTTTGAATAATCTTGAATCTGAACCCTGTAAGGATGCTGCATACCCAATATCAATAGATTTTGAGAGGTGAATCTGAAAAAGAAGATTTTTAAAGATTATTCCCTGCATTGCATTAAGTTAAACATTCAGAGACCATCTATTAACTGATGGACTTGATTTGAACAAACTTCTTACTGACTACTGTAAGGATTCTGTAAAGCATATATCAAAAGATTCTCACAAGCGGTTCTGAAGAAGAGTTTTAAAGATTACTCTTCATACTGGACCAAGCTAAAAGTTGGGTTCCAACAGGGACCCGAAATATTATTTATTTATTCATTGGTGTTTAAGGTCAAATCCTTCTGCACAATGGCTAATCGTGACCACAACATAGCCAATCGTTTATATCCATGTTGCCCATTTTAGAGGGCTTCCATCCCAGGCATTGATGACTGGGTCCTATTTTTTCCAGTAAATCAGAGCTTGTTTGCCACAGTAAACAAGCACTGCCTCACTTCCCGGGGTTCCCATGGGCAGCTGAAATATTAACCCAGGGACTTGATTTGAACAAACTTAGATCTGACCCAGGGTCGTGGATTAAACAATCTTGAATCTTACAGCCCTAAGGATGCTGCATACCAAATATAAAAAAAATTCTGACTGCTGAATCTGAAGAAGATTTTTAAAAAATTTCCTCATATTGAACTAAGTTATAATTCGGGCTCCCACAGCCACACTGAGCCCAAATATGAACCCAGGGACTTGGCTTGAACAATCGTGAATCTCACCCCTCTAAGGATGCTGCATACCAAATATCAAAAGATACTGATTGGTGGATCTGAAGAAGAAGATTTTTAAAGAATATTCCTCACATTGCTCTAATTTGAATATTTGGGCTCCCATAGAGAGCCCAAATATGGACTCAGGGAGTTGATTTCAACAAACATGTGAATCAATCTTCCAATGATGTTATATGTGAAATATGAAAGACTTTGGACGAGAGGTTTGGGAGAAGAAGATTCTTTATTGTTTTCCCCATTACCCAAATTGTTAAAAAATGTTGACTCGGCACTTTTTCAAAGTCTCGAAAAAGTACCCTGGGATAAAACCGATAGCAATTTTTTTTTACCATTCCGTTCTGTTGGTCCTAAGGAAGCTTCACACCAAATAAAAATTCTCAGTGCAGTGCAGTTTTGGAGATATGGGCATTTTAATTTTTTTCTATTTTAGCTCCTGTGGTTCCCATGGGGGCGACAGGAAAATGAATTTGGCATAAATTAAATACTTATGTCCCAATAAAACCTCATATCAAATTTGGTTCAAATCGTCCTCTCGGTTTGGAAAATAGCAAATTGGGAGGGGCAAAAATTCTTGCCCCTCCCATAACAATGGCAAATATAGCCTCTAGAACTTCTCTTGAACAAATTTGTGTCTACACCTCAAAAGGAAGCTGCACACCTAATATCAAGTCTCTGCTACTGCTGATTCATGAGAAGATTTTTTAAGATTTAGGCTCACTTTTGGCCGTGGCCCTACCAAGGGGCGGGTCAACTTGATTTGAACAAACTTGAATTGACATATGATAGGGAACATACACACCATATTTGGTTCAATTTGGTTGAGTAGTTTGTGAGAAGTCGATAATGTCAAGTTAACGCCAGATGGACGGACGGACGATGGACAGACGGCAGACAGACGGATGGACGGAAAGTGATTAGTAAAGCTCCCCTTGAGAATCGCTCAGGTGAGCTAAAAATTGGGCCAGGCCAGTTTTCAAATTCGCTTGAGACATTATTGCAAAACACCTGTACAGCAAATATTAGTCAAATCGGAGAACGTTTGTTCAAGTTATTGTGCTAATAGTGTGAGGACATCCACCCACACGGATGCACACTGACCATTGCCAAACCATAGGTCTCGGTTGTTAACACAACTCGATCCAAAACAGATTAAGCCACAGAAAAATCTTGACCTTGTCGGAGGATTTCAAGCCTATTTACATATAGCCCAAGAACATTAGGTTTCACTAGGGAAAAAAATCGGAGAAAGCTGATTTTTTCAGGGAATGTCGAGTACATGTCACTGAACGATTAGACAAAAGTCCCCTAAAATCCCAGTTGAGCTTTTTTTTCTACAGCCTTTTTTCGAAAACGCGTTTGAAAAAAATAAAACAAAATCGCACGAACTTTGTAACCTCGAATTGATCCAACTGTATTTTTTGTTTACGCGTATTTCGAGCTACATAATGTCTAATATACATTTACCTAGAGGAAAATGTGCATTCTGTGACAATTTCTGCGAAAAATTATTGAAAATTCACAAAAAAGTATCGGATTTACGCAAAAAATGATGATTTTCCTAACGGATTTGCCCAAAGAGTCGTAGTACAGAACGGGATGTTAGTTGGACAGACGATAAAAAATCCACCACCATTTGAAGACTTTTATCATTGCTTACAAAATAGACATTATGGAAGACCCCCTCTGCTTCTGGCCGAGTTCCCCTTTTGGCATAAAATTCGTCAGCATGAGAACTCAACTATTTTCGGGCTTGGGACCGAACAGACACGTCTGTGTCTGGCAGCATTAGATCAATAAATAATATTTACAGAATGTACAAAAATCAATAAATAATATTTACAGAATGTACAAATCAATCAACATGGATTAAGTTACATTGACTATTATCAACGCTATATACAGAAATGACATGACCTATATACATATTATTCATCGAACTCAGAAATTTCCGACAGGACAGTGTTTCTGTGGTTGTTACAAGAATCCGAACTGCAATTACACAAACCTGAGCAAGAGTGTCCTGCCTTCTTACACCCACACCTTTTTGTACAAGCACTCTTGCAACCACAACTGATCAGATTCAGTAGGTTATCGGGGGCACATGGCTTTGTGGCTGCAGTCGGTACAAGAAGTCCATTGTCTAGCGACCACCCCCAATCCGTCGGAGGAAGCGAAGTGCCCAGCCATTGTTGGACCTGGAGATAACATCTGTAGACATGTTGTTGTGCAGCATCGCTGCTTGGTGGGAGAGAGGCTAGGTCGATGGGTTTATTCAGTTTAGATTTTGCTACATAACGCTTGTAAGTGACATATCTATATTGGTCGAGAGAGGAAACAGTTTTACTCCCGTATAAGATCAGGAGTTGTTCCCCGGCAGCGGCTACTGCACTTGGTGTACTGTCATCCGCCAAAATTGTGTTGACATACTGTTGTGAGTCGCTAGTAACATCGGAGACAATTGTACTGAATACTTTCTTCTTACCAACTCGAAAGAGTGCAGAAGTAGTGTCACAACCACTTATAGAATGTGCTACAAGGAGGTTGCTTCTATGGTCACCCATTTTGGTTGCTATTTCACTAACTGAAACTAGTAAGTTTGGGGTAATTGAATACATCATGTGAATATTACATCCCGGTTGAACTCGAGAGGTAAGAATGACTAACAAGTCTGTGTCTGTTCCCACAACGACAACATTGTTGTCATCTTGAGCGATGTCAAGTGCAGTTTCGGCTATCAGTACATCAGCATCAGCCTCGGCCTGCTTGGACTGAATATTGATAGCAGATAGCTCCTGCATTAGAAGATCGATCAGTTGGGTTTTGTTCTTGGCATTTGCAAGGAAATCGGATTGGGGTGTGGTGGCTGGTAACTCGGGTGAGATATTGATATCAATGGAATACCTGTCTTTAGATCTACGGGCTTGTTCCATGCCCTTTGTCGACATTGTACAAGCATAACCATCAAAAACAACCACGACGTTCGCCCCAAAATGTCTCACTAGATAATTGGAATATGATGTACATATGTCCTTATATGACGACTGTTTAGGCCATACAACTGCCCTCAATAAAAATCCACCATCTACAACAAACAGAGAATGTTCTGGGATTTTAGTTTGCTCAGAACCGTATGTTTTGAGGATCTTACCGAGCGTGCTTTTCTGTGTCTTCCTCATTCCAGCAGAATCAAACAATGCTGGTGGTTTCGGGGCGAGTTCATATTTGAGATACTCTTCCATCTCTGCTTGTGACTGAATAACACATGTGATGCGGTTGAACAGAATTGTGGGGTCAATCACTACCTTACTTCCACGGACTTTGATGCTATTTGCCATCGATGCGAAAGACTTCACAGTGTCAACACGTCGTAGTTTGATGCTGTTGAACGTTTTGCTTACAACATTCGATATGCAACATTCACCAATTTTGCGAACTTGGTCACAGTTCACAGTTTCGTCGGCCACAAGCCCGGTCGCTATAGAGACTATTTGTAGTGGATCTCTATTCTGAAAGGGGGAATGCACTCTGAGCCAGTTCAATAATTTGGTGATATCATTGGCATCAGTCAATTGTGAACTTTGACGGAGATCCCGATGTTGTTCGCCATGACCAGTGTGAACATGAACAAAATTTTCGAGAGCATTACATATCGGAAGGCAAAGAGGTAGTCCATGTACCCATTTCGCAACAGTGCTATCGGTTATTCCCCTGCCATGTGTGAGACCACCAGGGAGCTTGAACATTCTCATTAAACACTGCTCTATGGTCTGATCAGGATATATCCCGTCCCAGAATTTATCTGAGCGCCTTATGGTAAAGTAACCTTTCTCAGTGAACAACTTCAAATCATCCTGTTGCATTATTTCTGTTAGCTCATTCATCTGCTGCAAATAGAGATGAGAACTTTTTGCGTATGCAAAATGACCACCTGCGTGAAATACTGGAATCATATTGCAAACACAATATGTGTGGAGTTCCCAGTCGCCTGTGCGCTCTGCTCTCAAGAACAACTGGAGAAGACCTATTTGCTCGTAGTATTGTACCCAAAGCTTTCCTGTGCGTCCTACGGACGCACTCTGGAGCAGTTCGTGTAATTTTGACAGTAGATGGTTGACACTTTCTTGATTGACAGCGTCAGCTGTTGTACAGTCACCTCTGGCAAGTCCACAGAATATTTCATTGACTTCTGTGCAGTCTATGTTATCTAGTGTTCGGCTTTCTTCAAACACAAGTTTTGTAATGGCAATTTGTGTTAGCAAATGGGCACGAACTGCTCTTGAATATGCATGACCACTGATCAAATGATGGATTGACCCACCAGCATAAACAGTCCCCCAAAGTTCATCCAAGCCGCTACCAGCCATGATCGAACCAATTGCCCCTAAATATGACATAATCATATGGAAGCCGCCGAGTCTAACGAAAACTTTTGTCAACTTATCTGACGAAGACATGCCAATGCATCTTGAGTGTAGGCGAACACCACATTATGTGATTTAATCGAACATGGAAATTGAAACAATGATGCTATAATACGGTATTTGAATGAGAAAAGTCGATGCCGTTTGAATTTGAGTTTAGGGGGTATGGTTAATATTTCACACATTTCACCAGTTCATTATGGAATAAATGACTATTGTTATATATCATTATAAAGCCACTGCTTTTCTGCAATTTTTGATATATAATTTAACTCCCAAAGTAGTCGTAGATTTGATTTAATGGACGTTGTGTACCGTTGTGTGTATGAAAACAATAAATTTGTTTTCGTAATTTTGTACATTTTCGTGAATATTTCACCATTGAGTGTGAGGATTGGTACAAAGTTGGCATTTTCTGTTGGGAATATGTATTCTCAATATAATTCAGCACGATATTTATAATTCTCACCCTACTAAGGCGAATAAGAATGAGAAATATGGAGCTGGGTCGAATTTTTTTTTTAATTTTTTTTTTCATCAAAAAAACGCTATAACTAAAAAAGCTCAACTCGGATTCGCGGGGACTTTTCACACTTTATCCGCAATGTGTGTCCCGGAAACATATAAAAAAATCAGCTTTCTCCGATTTTTTTCCTTACTTTCTCATTTTTATGTCTAATGTGCCTGGACTAATAGGTGAGATAACTATGGGAGTAATCTACTTGGGCTGTTATTTTTCTGGTACACCTGAGATAAGAGTCCAGAGCATTGTTATGTCAGTAAGTGAGTAATTATGGGTGAATTAATCCAGACATCAATTAACTAGCTCATGATTTTATTGCCAGAAAACTAAAAATCCTTTCAGATAATAATCAAAACTAGAACTATCACTGAGGGGATTGGTACCCCAACTTCTGGCATACTAGAATATACCTCTGAATTTCAAACTTGAAAAACCAATAATAAATCCAAGTTCATGGGAGATAACTTGGTTAAAATTGTCATAGATCAAAAAATTTTTTTGGAATATGAACATGTTCATTTGCTAGTCATAATGTTTGAGAAGTTTCATCGAAATCGGCTCAATAATGTAGAAGTTGAGCACACAAGAATCCCATTTGAAAATCCATAAAAAATCTAAGTTAAGAGGAGATAACCTCATTAGAATTGTCGCAGATAAAATATTTTGGAATATGCGCTTGTTCACTTCCTAGTCATAATGTTTGAGAAGTTTCATCAAAATTGGTACAATGATGCAGGAGGAGTTGTACACACGAGTTTGGGCATACATACAGATGGACAGAGATACATACGGACATACAGGGCATCGACACTATAGCTCCCTTCTCTGAAGTGGAGTTATAATAATTGTAATAAAATAATTAGAATAATGAAAGTGTCAATGATACTGTAGCTTAACTTAACTGTGTGTTGTGTTTTATGAAAAGGATAATGTTTAATGTTTATGAAAGGATTATGAAACAAGTGTTTGACCACCGAGGTGGTATTAGTCCCCTTGTGAGATAAGGTGTTTTGTCACATAAGACATGACCACAGTCAGCAGGAGTATCAGACCTGGGGGGGAGGGGGGGGGGGGCAGTTTTGGTAAAATAATTGGGGACGGTTTGGCCTGGGGACGGTTCGGCTTGGGGACAATTCGAGTTTCATGACAACAGTCAACAGGAGTGTCAGACCTGAGGGGTGGTTTGGATAAAATACAGGTTATCAGACAGGATTTCAAATGTGAATGGAATCTAAAAATTGAGAATTGAGAGAAGTGTAGCTTGAACCATGTTGGTAGGGGTGGTAACATAAAAATAGAGAAAAAGAAACTTAAAAAACACAGCAAAAATGGCTGCCATTCCGCATTCTTGGATTTTGAAAAAAAAATGTTAAGCGTGCATCATCCCTTCAGAACTATTTATCCACGTACCAAATATGAAAGGTGTAGCTTAAAGCATGTTGGAGGGAGAAGTAGTAACATAAAAACAAGCAGACAGATGAACAGACAGACAGACAGATCTTCGATATTGAAAAAAAAATATTGAGCGTGCATAATCCCCTCACAACCCCTTATCCATGTACCATATATGAAAGGTGTAGCTTGAACCATGTTGGAGGGAGGGTGGTAACATAAAATAGAGAAAAAAGCTTAAAAAAAAACACAACAAAAATGGCCGCCATGCCGCCATTTTGGATTTTGAAAAAAAAATATTGAACGTGCATCATCCCCTCCCAACCCTCTAACCATATGCCAAATATGCAAAGTGTAACTTGAACCATGTTGGAGGGAAGGGTGGTAACATGAAAATAGAGAAGAAAGCTTAAAAAAACACAACAAAAATGGCCGCCATTCCGCCATCTTGGATTTTGAAACAAAGATTTTGAGTGTGCATCATCCCCTTAGAACCATTTACCCATGTATCATATATGAAAGGTGTAGCTTAAAGCATGTTGGAGGGAGAGGTGGTAACATAAAAACAGACAGACAGATGGACGGACAGATGGATGGACAGACAGATGGACAGATGGACGGAGTGCAATCCTATAGTCCCCTTACGGTCCCCATAGGGGACTAATAAGACAAGAATTGTGATAACTGAGATGTTAATTACTGTTCCCTGCATGATATGTTTTCAATAAAAATAATTTGA
The DNA here is from genome assembly GCA_031216915.1 of Pictodentalium vernedei. Classification (NCBI taxonomy): domain Eukaryota; kingdom Metazoa; phylum Mollusca; class Scaphopoda; order Dentaliida; family Dentaliidae; genus Pictodentalium; species Pictodentalium vernedei. Next base: position 458,756,488 of record CM062296.1, on the reverse strand, counting down.
GGTGTAGACTGTACTAAAGAATTTAGGGGTGGGCTAACATGACCCTCACAGTTAATGTTTGTCAACCAAAGTTATCAAGTTACAGTTAAATTATTCCAAAACGTGTCATCCTATCAAGTTACAATGAAATCCCTTCATACAGCCTGTTGACTGTGCTAAAGGTTTTCAGGGTGCATGATTGTGTAGCCATCACAATTGACTGATCATAACCAGAAGGGGACGTCCTTATCCAGACATTATACTAAGTCATCCTACCAAGTTACAATGAAATCCCTTCATAAATATGACCTGTAGTCTGTGCTAAAGGATTTGAGGTTTTGGGCTCGGGCACCATTTAATGATCGCAACAAAAAGGGCACGTTCTCATCTAGATATTATCTGGGGTCATCCTACCAAGTTACAATGAAATCCCTCCATAAATATGACTTGTAGACTGCTAAAGGTTTTTGGGCTTCGGGCCCCTGTAGCCAGCACAGTTGACCAATCATAGCAAAAGGGGACGTTCTCATCCAGAGATTATATGGAGTCATCCTACCAAGTTATAATGAAATCCCTCAATAAATACGAACTGTAGACTGTGCTAAAGGTTTTCGGGTTTCGGCAGCCGGCACAGTTGACAGATCATGACCAAATGGGGACGTTCTCATCTGGACGTTATACAGAGTCATCCTACCACATTACAATGAAATCCCTTCATAAATACAACCTGTAGACTGTGCTAAAGGTTTTCAGGTTTTGGGCTTGGGCAGCCATCACGGTTGATCGATCATAACCAAAAGGGGAGGTTCTCATCTAGACATGACCTCGAAACTGCGTATGAAATTTTGTGATGATCGGACAAGAACTACAGGGTGCAGCCTGTGCTAATGGAAAATGTGAAGACACTCACAGACTTCCGAACACGTGATCACAATAGCTTATCTTGACTTTGTCAGGTTAAGCTAAAAATGAAAGAACGAAAACAAAATATGCACACCCTGCTTCTGGGACAGCTTGTGCCAGAGCAACCACAATACATGGAGATTGGATTCACTGGATTCCTACTAAATCAAGGTGGGATATACACTGTTCAAAAAAGAAATGCAAAACAGGTTTTCTGTGATGAGGGACATTCCTGTGTTATGTGATAATGAGACAGAGAACTAAATCAATTCACAAGCAAAGTTTTAATGGATGAATAAAACACAAATGGAGACGTTTCAGACATTAACGCCACAAGTCGACGTCTTCAAACGCAATATCCAGTGTGACTGCCATCTGAGTCCAAAACTGCTTGGCATCTTCTGTTCACTGAAGCAATCAGATTCCGGATGGTGGCCCACTCTTCCTGCAATGCTAGCGCCAACAGTGGTAACAGCGGAGGTTGTGGTTGACGTTGTCAGACACATCGATCCAGCTGATCCCATAGATGTTCGATCGGTTGCAAAGCTGGCGATCTGGAGGGCCAGGGCAGGACTTCGATGTTGTTATCCTGTAGATAAGCTGTTGTGAGCCTTGCTGTGTGTGGTCATGCTGGAAAATGGCATTGGCATTCTGCATGATGGGGAGCACATGTGGATGCAAAATTTCATCTTTGTACCTCTGTGCCGTGAAGTTAACCTCAACATGGACGAGGTCCATTCTATCAGTGTGTGAGATGGCTGCCCACATCATAAAGCTATCACAACCAAATCTGACCACCTCCCAAATGCAGCTACGTGAAAAACGTTCTTCACGGCATCGTCCATCAAAACGGCAAAGAAGGAAATGTGACTTGACAGTGAACCATACCATTCTCCACCTCTGATGAAGTGTTTATCTGACACCACTGAAGTCACTGTCGACGATGCTGCGCCATCTAAATGACGCCATGAACTATTCGTCTAGCATTCAGACCTGCCTTGCATAGACGGTTGTGAACGGTCTGATCTGAAATCCTCTGCTAACCTGGTAGTGTTGATGCTATAGAGGTCACTGTGGTTGTTCTCTCCCGCATATGGCATAACCGGATGTATCGATCCTGAGCTGGGCTGGTCACTCAGGGTCTCCTGGATCTTCAAAGATTCTGCATTGTCCCCTGGATTTGGTAGCGGTTCCACAGGCGGTTAGACATTGAATACTCAAGCTACATTCAAAGCTGATTTGCCCAAGCGGCCAATGGCGTTATTTTGAGCTTCGGTCAAATGTGGCCTTTCACATGAGCAAGATCCCTTTAACACTGTGCGAATTCTGTCCGACGTCCGTGTCATTTATACCCTCACAAGCTCAGCTCACCTGCTCGGATTGTGCAACTTCATGATCAGGTACAGGTTTCCGTTATACCGGTACAGCGGCAGTCAAACGGCCGCATTCCCCTGCCAGGTCACCTTCCCGACATAACAGAATTTTTTAAATTCACCATGATCTGCCCGTCCCCCAAGAATACATTTAGTTCCTAGCTTGTAGAATTGCCATTTCTAAACTTCTTTTGCAGATTTCTGTACACATATTTCATTGAAAACAAAACGCATATCCGTTTCACCATTCTGTCGCAGCATCTGGAGAATAATCGATTTCAAAGCATTTTTCAACATCAAATGATAGTAATATCGAGTATTCAGTTTCACAGTGGCCGCAAACGTCAAAATTCGTACCATGCACGAACAATGAGATTTTTGCACAGTGCTTGTGTCTGCTAAAATATCTCACAAGCGTCATTTCGCCCCTAATTTAAAATTGAATTTTTAAATTATGGGCGAATCTACCCTTCCTACTCACACTTTCTATTCGCTCTGGACGTTTAGTCCCAATGAAAATGCCAAGGCTTGACAGTTTTGTTGGGACGAAACACCCTGGGCGAATTGAAAGTCACGTATACTCATACTACGAATTATTTTTCATTTCAGCAACCATTTTCTCTTATGTACGTCTTATTCATCGGAAATTACTGGCTGTGAATGTGTAAAATCGAACAGATATATCTCCGTGAAAAGACGCAAAATATTCTCTCAGATGCAAGGAAATGGGGGTTTTGGGATTCCGGAATTCAAAATTTTCAACCACTGGCCGAACCACGGTCGGCCCGTGGTACCGACGATCATCAGTCGCCATGCTGACTGCCTCATTCCCTTTCCCCTTGCAGAAACTCTGCAGGTGTTCACTCAGTGGAAACTTGGGGTTAATTTCCAATATTTGTGGGGTGACGGTGGCCAAAATTATGCCCCATTGTCCAAAATGTTACATAATGTTTAGACCACCACGATATGTCGTTAACCATATCTACTGCCAAACTTCATCACTATATTCTCCAAAATTTGCCCTGTTTTCGTGCCTATACCCATTTTGCGTTCTTTTTTTAAGAAGAGTATATTTTCCACTAGGTAATTTCAAGAACATGAGGTACTTACAAACTTTCATCTCGTGGACAACAGGGCACAACCCAGCAGTTAAGAGATGAAAGTTTGCAAGTTCTTTGTGCAATTTTAATAGCCTTTTATGAAAAATTAAATAGATATTTTGGGGGTGGATAACGTACCCTATCACGATTCGAAAGGAATCTATTAAATCCACCCTCCATGTGTTGTAAAATTGCCTTGATCTGTTGGAAAAAGCCCACACACGTGTTCAGCATACAATAAACAGACATTGCAAGTTCATAAGTCTTCGAGGTTTTACCAGTTAGTGTCCAGGTGCATGGCTGTAGAAAGAGAAATATGGCGTTCTTACAGTACTGATGATTGAATTATCTGCGACCACTAAAGCGACAGTGTCTTCGCAACAATTGAAAATGTTTATAGCGTGAATGGTAGAGCTCCACTCAGTTCTAATTGTACGGTTAGCCAGTTGGCCACTTTTTTTAACCACTTAAGTTGGCAACCACTTTTTAGCTGGAAAATTGAATATCTGTTTCCGAACTACAAATAACCAGCTGAAATTTCACCAAAATCGGTACAGCAGTTTCGGAGAAGTTGCAAACACTATGTTCACAGAATACGGATGACAGACAACAGATGGAGAATGATCAGTATAGCTCACTGTGACTTTCAGTCTCATGAGTTAATTATTGCCTAAAATAGCCATTTGGTTGAGGATATCCAAAGACCCCAGATATTACTCTTTTAGTGCTGAAACAGTTAGCCAGATAGCCAGGTTTGCAACTGGTTATTGGCATAACCAGTTGGAAAAGCTGTCAACCGGATAACCGCTATATCTATAGTTTACGAGATAGCATCAAGAAAATAAATAGTATTTGACCACGAGACATTAGAATTCTTTTGCTGATGCAAGCACTGCCAAAGCTACCAAATATTTGTCAATTTACAATGATGTGTACTCGATGTAACATGAAAGGGTTAAGGTGTTGGAATGTTGAATGAACAGTTAAGATTAAGATTAATTTTAAAAGGCTGATATCCACATGAAGTGCTCTATGGCTGTAAAATTGAAAGGTAGAGAGCTAAAGGTTATAGCTCCTCTGTCATCAAGTTTCTAGTTTTTTTGATAGAGGAAAGTTAGTCGGTAGATGTGTGCCTTCAAGCATTTTTGAATTTGTCAAGTGTTTGTGGTGTTTTTAAGTGGGGTGGTAGAGCATTCCACAAATTTGGGACAATGACCAAAAAAGCTCTATCACCTGCTGTTACCAATTTAGACCTCGGTTGGACGAGATTAAGAATATCTTGAGAGCGGAAAGGTCTTCCAGGTTTGTAGGCACTTACAAGTTCAGACAGATAGGATGGTGCCATTGCACTCAGGCATTTGAATGCGAGCAGAATGATTTTGAACTGGATTCTCTTTTCTACTGGGGGAGCCAGTCAAGTTTGAAAAGAATTGGGGTGATGTGACAGAATCTGCGACTTTTTGCAAGTGCTACATTTTTTCAACCTGTGTTTTAGAGCAGCCAATTAATAAGGAGTTGCAGTAGTCTAGGCGACTGGTGATGAATGCATAAACTAATCTTCCTAATGTGGACTCAACTAAAAATGCTCAAATTTTACCAATCCTCCACATGTGAAACAAGAGGCCCCAGGGGGCCTGAGGGCGCTCACCTGATATGGAAGCCTAAATATCAAACCAGGGACTTGACTTGAATAAGCTGCAAACACCCCTCCTAAGAAAAGCATATACCAACTAGATGAAGGGAGTGTGCCCACACAATACACAGGATTTTCCTTCTATTTTCAGTTCCTGCACTTTTACGTCCCAAAATTGAGATAAACACATAAAAAACAGATTTTTTTCCCAAACAAAATATTTTCAGCCTAATTTTTTTTTTTCTTCTTAAAATGCATAAAAAAACAAAAAACTAATTTCCGGATTTTGGTCCAAAATTGTTCCCACCCGGACCCCAAATTTTCAGTGTAAAAAAAAATATTTTTTTTTGTCTTAAAATTGACCGAAATGCATAAAAAATAAAAACAGATTTCTGGATTTGGGTTCAAAATTTTCTAAGTCCAACCCAGACCACAAATTTTCAGTGTAAAAAAAAAAAATTTTTGGTCTTAAAATTGACCGAAACGCATAAAAAAACAACAACAAAAATTCCGGATTTTGGTCCAAAATTTATACGTCCAGAACGAGGCCCCAAATTTTCAGCCTAAATATTAACCCAGAAACTTGGCCTGAACAAACTTGAATCTCCCCCCCCCCCCCCCCCCCCCCCCAAGGATGCTGCATACCAAATATCAAAAGATTCTTATTGGTAGATCTGAAGAAGAAGATTTTTAAAGAATATTCCTCATTCTGCACTAATTTAAACATTTGGGCTCCCATTGAGAGCCCAAATAACGACCCAGGGAATTGATTTCAGTAAACATGTGAAACAATCTTCCAAAGATGTTATATGTGAAATTTGAAAGCTTTTGGAGCAGTGGTTTGGGAGAAAAGTAGTCTTACATGTTTTTCCCATTACCCACAGTGTTAAAAAATGCTGACTCAGCACTTTTTCAAAGTCCCCAAAAAGTACTCCATGATAAAACCGATAGCAATTTTTTTTTGACCATTCCATTCTGTTGGTCCTAAGGACGCTTCACACCAAATAATAAACAGCTGCGCCACGAGTGCATGATACGCCCGTTATTAATTACAAGAGGGAACCAGTTACCACACAATATGAGTATACATGTGTACTTGTCAGGTTACATATACTTGCTACCAAAAAATCATGAAAATTGCTCAAAGTCCAACATGTGGAAAATTGCCTATATTTTGATGAATAAAGTCCCATAAATCTGGAATGACAAATCGGACAGCGACACAAATCGAAAGGGAGATTCCTTCTATCAACATATACTTGCAACCAAAAAATCATGAAAATTGCTCTAAGCATTTTCAAGTTATTGTTCGACATGTAAAAAATAAAGTCCCATAACTCTGGAATGACTAATCGAATGGCGACACCAACCGAAAGGGAGCTTCCTTCCATCAACTTAAACCACCTACCAAAAAATTGTGAAAATCTCTCAAAGCGTTCTCAAGTTATCGTACGTGTAAAAAATCATCAATTTTCTAAGAAATAAAGTCCCATAACTCTGGAATGACTAATCGAACGGCGACACTAAATGAAAGGGAGCTTCCCTCCATCGATATACACCACCTACCCCAAAATCACGAAAATCTCTCAAAGCGCTCTCGAGTTATCGTACGACATGTAAAAAATCAACAATTTTCTAAGTAATAAAGTCCCATAACTCTGGAATGACTAATCAAACGGCGACACTAAACGAAAGGGAGCTTCCCTCCATCGATATACACCATGTACCCAAAAATCATGAAAATCTCTCAAAGTGTTCTCGAGTTATCGTACAACATGATGTAAAAAATTAACAATTTTCTAAGTAATAAAGTCCCATAACTCTGGAATAACTAATCAAACGGCGACACTAAACAAAAGGGAACTTCCCTCCATCGATATACACTACCTACCCAAAAATCACGAAAATCTCTCAAAGCATTCTTGAGTTATCGTACGACATGTGACCGGACGGACAGACGGACGGACAGACGGACAGCGGTATACCATAATACGACCCGTTTTTTCAAAACGGGCGTATAAAAATTTGCAGTGCCGTGTAGTTTTGGAGTTATGGGCGTTTTAATTTTTTTCTATTTTTAGCTTCTGCAGTTCCCATGGGGCGACGGAAAAAAAGAATTTGGGCATAAATTAAGTACTTATGACCCAATAAGCCCTCATATCAAATTTGGTTCAAATCTGCCTCTCGGTTTGGGAAATAGAAATTTTGGGAGTGGCAAAATTTCCTGCCCCTCCCATAACAAAGGCAAATAATGCCCGACAAACTTCTCTTGAACAAACTTGATTCTAAACCTCAAAAGGACTCTGTATACCACATATCAAGTCTCTGCTACTGGTGGTTCATTAGAAGAAGATTTTCAAAAAATATGGCCATTTTTTACCCACCCCTCTGCTCAATACGAGCCAAAACCTAATTTGCATAAAAATCAAAATGCTCTTATATAACATACATGGAATTTAATTAAAATGTGGCCAGTGGTTTAGGAGAAAGAGGCTCAAACACCACCTTCACGTAGAACGACAGACGAAGAGTGATCAGAAAAGCTCACACGGACTTTCAGTCAGGTGAACTAAAAATGCAGATCGATAGACATGATTTACATGTCTCACGGCCGACAGAGTTTCATCCATGAAGAATCCCAGTTATTTCAGTTGCTTGGACTGTGAAGTCGTAGATAAATGTTTGTAACAAACTGCCAGCAGTCGAGTGCACTGCAGGTTGTTATCTGCGTGGGCAGCAGTGAGCATGTGCCTGTCAATGTAACATAGTCTTCTGCAGACATATTTGACATTCTTCTCTTTGATGAGGTGTGGTTAATTGCAAATTATAATGCTGAAAAATCCCTCAGTGTGAGTGAGTAATGGTGCTTCCAAAATAAATTGACTGTTTGGTACTTTACCATCATGTTTCAGAAAAACCATGTTTTGATTTTATTGAACTTTTTAAAAATTTGAACGTAGGTCATAAAAAATCTTGCATTTTAAAATTTGTTTTTCAATGGTCAATGTCCGACAATGAGGGGTTTTTCGTCAATGAGGCAAATAATAATTTCTTCCCACACCCCTTTCATGACTCGCAACATATTCCCGCTAGAAATTTCATTACGATGAATAGGTTAATGTAAACATTTGTCTTCATAATGAACAGAAAAAGGTACTCAAAAAATGAGGAGTATTGGAGTACATATTTTCCCTATGATCACAGCCAATTCAAGCCACCGGAGGTAAGAGGCTCTTTGCTAAACTAATTCTTAACTAATATCGATGACCATCATCCCTCACTTCAAATGCACGCACGTGGGAACAAATCACACACACAAACTTTGTTTCAAGTGTGCGGCATGCAACGTGCCTGCAATTTTCAAATGACAAGGCCTGGTTTTGTGACTGGGCACTGCAGGGTGACCACAGTTATGATGTATCATCACTATTATGTGAGATCACTGCAGTCATATAAATTGTTAACGATTGTTTGCATTTCGGCAATTTCCATCTACACTTCAAGGTGTTCGTTTCATTACTTTTTGCAGAAGTCAGGTGGAAGTATTTTGAACTGTTTTCTTGCCAATCCTTACTGATTTTGTGTCACAGACAATGCAATAATACCAGCGGTTGAAATTAACGGATATCCAGTTGAAATCCGGTTATGCCTGGCGGTTAGCCAGTTACAAAAATGGGGCAACTGTTTCAGCACTATATCCTTTAATGCAAAACAAGACCAAAATACAACATCTTTCAAGTGCAGGGCAATAACTTAATGAAACTAGCAAAAGTGTGTACACACCCTAATCTGCCCTGAATAAAATTATCGAAGACTGAATTATAGTCAGCAACAATTTTATTCAGGACAGAAAATTCTGACTTACAGAAATTTAACTTTGTTAATAATAGAAAGTGATGTGCAAGCTTCAAACGTACCTGTACTCCTGTAGATAGGCACAAAAGATGCCGGTTCAAAGTAAAACAAAACTTTCTAAAAATGATTAAGCCAGGGATTTCCAGCCTATTTACATAAATCAGGTATTGTGAAATTTGCTTGTGACATATTTGCTATATTTTTGGTGGATATGATTGAGGAATGTATTGAGATGGTCCCCAGTGTTTACATTAGCTCTCTTGACAGGCAGACTTTACGTGACAGTCATGGAAAGCAAGTGCCCCTTGATTTTCATGGTGTTTTCACGTACTGTCTACATGTGTAGGGTATTCAATCTTCTTTTAAACACAATCACTTGTGATTTAATGACTGAATATGGCAAATGCAAATGTAAGAAGACATTTGTCTGAAGCAGAAATGTGGTGGGCTGTAGGGATGGTGGTGCAAGGGGGTACCCATCGTCAGGTTGGTGAAGCCCTTAGTGTGCACCATACGGTGATCACCAGAGTCTGGGCAAGATTTCAGCAGTATGGCACACCAGTAAGACGGCATGGTGGTGGCAGAGACAGGGCAACATCGGCAGCTGAAGACCGGTTTTTGATCATTCAGGCCCGTAGGAACCGCTTTGCCACAGCAACCCGGCATCGCAGTGACTTTTAGAATGCATCTGGGGTAAATGTTTCGACACAGACTATTCGGGCAAGGTTGCACGAAGGTGGTCTCCAATCAAGAAGACCATGTATTCGCATTCCACTGTCCCAGAACCACTGCCAGGCACGATATGAATGGGCCATGGACCATGTTGGATGGACCAGAGAAGATTGGCGACCTGTCCTTTTTACAGATGAGTCAGGGTACTGCCTAGACCACACAGATAGGCATCCTAGGGTATGGAGGAGACCAGGAGAGCAATTCCACGCAGCCAACATTGCTGAGCATGACCGCTAGGGTGGAGAATCAATCATGGTCTGGGGCAGCATCAGATGGACGTACAGAGCTGTGTCCTTGAACGTGGTACATTGACTGCACAACGGTAAATTGATGAGATCCTGGATGTCCACGTCAGATTGTATGGAGGTGCAGTGGGTGATAGATTCATTCTGAAGGATGATAATGCCCGTTCTCATGTTGCCCATGCTGTCAGTGAGTACCGACAGAGGGAGGGGAGCGTATGGACTGGCCAGCAAGATCCCCTGACCTCAATCCAATCGAACATGTCTGGAATGAGTTGCAGCTTGCAATTTAAGCCTATCCAGTCTAGCAAAGAAGTGTCCAGGAGCTTGGTGCCAAGCTGGTCCAAGAATGGAACAACATCCCACAAATGACCATCAGGAACCTGATTGGGAGCATGAGAAGGCATTGTCAAGCTGTAATTAACAGTGATGGGTCTCACACTCGATATTGAAGCCATACCAGTTCGCTCCGTCAACTTTTTGGCAAACTGAAAAATTTCCTCTTTAACCAATAATATCCAATTTCCATGGTTATCATATTCAAAAGCTAAAAAATAATGTTGAACACAAATAAAATCTTAATTTCTGTACTTAAATCATTAAAGATATAATTAAATAAAAAATATATCCACTTTTCATTACAATATGTCAACGAAAACGTAAAACAGGTAGTTGGACATACTTGGTGCTTAGCAAACTTTGAGTAGTATATAAAAAAAAATGAAAGAATGAAAACTAATGAGAGGTCCCAAGGGACCTCAATCGATTACCTGATAAAAATGGAGTTAAGGTCACATTCAGCATCTACATTTTAATATAGTCAATCTAATTTAGCTGGGGAGTGATGGTGAGGTGGGAAGAGTCTGTTGAGTCTGTTAGTTTTCTGTCTACCGTTTTCTGTGGGAGGAGGAGGGGTGAGGATGGGCGTGTTTAATATTTATTGCTTGTCAGCAGTTGGGAACTTCCCTGAATTTAAGGGATTAGGCTTTTGCTTGCCTTATGCATGGTTGAAGGCCAATTTTTACAACTGACCAGTTATGACTTGGGCAATGAAAGTTGAAGGTGTAGGTATTAGACACATCACAATGTACTTGCAGAAGGATGATCAAAAGAACGATACTAAAGACAGACATTTTATCCTGACCTCAATTTCTAGAGTGTCAAAAACCCATATTTGGCCTTTATTCTGAAGTGCAAGTGCTGCAAACTGAAGGCCTCAACTTTTGTGGATTTGTCTCATATTACCTTTGAAGTATTTATTATTTTTTATTGGTGTTTTAAAGTCACATACTTATACATGATGGCTAATCATGAGCGCGACAGTTTTATGGGTGGAGGAAGCTGGAGGACGCTGGGGAGAACCACTGAGCATTGACAAGCAACTGTCAGCTCCTCAACATTCTAACTCTGTTCAAGCTCCGCTCAAGCAGGGTTACAGCGGTTGAAGACATGTGCACCATCGACATGCAGTACGTCTTAGTACACGGCGTCATTATGCCCCCATGTAGGCAACCGGGATAAAGTGCCTTGCCCAAGGACACAACATGGGTCGTCCTGGACAGGGATCGAATTTGGGATCATAGCATAGAAGTCCAACAGTCTACCACTGAGCCACCACGCTCCCTACCTTTGAAGAAAAATTAATAAGTCTATGAGGATTTGCTTTGTCACAATTTATGGGAGAGTGCCACTATCCTATAATTTGTAACAAGCCAAAGACTTGTGAACATATTTTGAGGACCAATAATCAGTTAAATTAAAGTGTTAATGACACTGCAGCTCAACTTAACAAACTTGAACTTGGTAAGATAATAAGTGAAATGGCAAAATTGAAGATCATTGGTTCCAATGTTATTTGGTGAAACTTCAACATAACAGCATTATGTATGCACAATGTCAAGAGCAATATATGCATTTTTAAATGTAAACTGTTAGGCTGGCTACAGGAAATGTTGATACACAAATGCAGTAAGTTCAGAGGTCACTGTAAGGAGCAACTTTTTTCACAGAAATGAACGTTAATTGATAGCTCTTATCTATGTATAGAGGTTTTGCCTAATAAGCACACCAAGTTCAAAAACAATCCTACAATAAATGTGCCCTGTAGGCCATGTCAAAAAAGAATGTTGATGCACAAATGCAATAAATTCAAAGATTGTTGCTAATAGCAACAGTTTTTGATAGAAATGAAAAGAAAATTGATAGCTCCTATCTCTGACACCCTGAATAAGCATATAAAGTTGCAAAACAACCCCATAATAAATGTATCCTCTTAGGCATGCCAAAGGAAGATGTTAATGCACAAATGCACTAAGTTAAAAGGTCATTGCTAGTGGCAATGGTCCTTTTCTCTTTTTTATGGAAATTCATAAATATACCCTGTAGAGAGTGTAAAAGGGACAAGTTGCTGGGCAAATGCACTAAGTCCAAAGGCTGGTGATAACAACAATAATTTTTTATAGAAATGAAAAAAAATCAACAGCTCACATCTAGAGGTCACCCCGAACATGCATCCAAGTTTCAAAGTGATCCAATCATAAATGTGACCTGTGGGGCATGCCCGAAGAATATATTGATGCCTGACTAAAATAAAAGTTTGAAGCTTGTTGCCAATGGCAATGTTTTCTGACAGAAATGGAATAAAATCGATAGCTCCCATCTAGAGGTCAACCCACACAAGCACACCAAATTTTAAAGCAATCTAATTATAAATGTGCCCGCAGAGTGTGCCAAAGGAAAATACTGATGCATAAGTGCATTAAGTTCATCGAAGGTCATTGCCAGCAGCAACATTTTGTGATGAAATGGAAGAAAATCAATACCTCCCATCTGGAGGTCACCCCAAATAAGAATACCAGATTTCAAAGCAATACAATCATAAATGTGCCCTGTAGAGTGTGCCAAAGGGAAACATGGAGGTCTGACTGAACCAAGTTCAAACGCCATTGCCAGCGGCAACATTTTTTGATGGAACTGGTAGAAAATGGATAGCTCTCATCTAGAGGTAACCCCAAACAAGCATACCAAGTTTTAAAGTAATCCAATTATAAATGTGCCCTGCAGGGTGTGCCAAAGGGAAATACTGATGCATAACTGCTTTAAGTTCATCGAAGGTCAATGCAGTGGCAACATTTTTTGCTGGAAATAGAAGACAATCGATAGCTCCCATCCAGAGATCACCCAAAATAAGCATACCAGGTTTCAAAACAATCCTAGCTCCCATCTAGAGGCCAACCCGAACAAGCATACCAAGTTTCAAATCTATCTATCTGATTATAAATGCGACCTGTGCAATGTGCCAAAGGAAATTGTGGACGTAGCTCAAGTTGAGCTAAAAAAAACACTAACAAAAGCATGTGCAATGGGATTGGGGTTATCTTGGCTAAAAAGGGTTACTTGGAGTTTGCAAATTTGTTTGCATTATTTTTCTGGGGTTATCTTAACTTTTCGATTTGTGCATCCCTGTAAGTACTAGAACTATGAAGTTACTGAAAAACCAATTCACTTTCAGTTTTCTCCAAAAGAATAGTGAGAAAGTACACTATTTGCTTGTTGTGCAGAGTTCAATGTTGGAGAGCTGACAGTTGCTCGTCGTTGCTCGGTGGTTCTCTCCGGGTACCCTGGCTTCCTCCACCCGTAAAACTGTCACCGAAATGATATGACCCTGGCTGTTAGTGTGTCGTTAAACCCTAATAAAAAAAAAAAAAAATAAAAAAATTTTGCTTGTTGAGTAAATAAAGAAGAAGAGAAAGTCTCTCAGAGGGTTTTTTCCTGGTCTGCAGAGTGTACAATTTATTGGTACCGAATTTTGTTCACTGCCATCACATGATGTACACATAAGGTTTGCCATCCCTGTAACCAACTGAACCTGAAGTACGTACTAGAGAAGCAATTCTAACATGTGCTGTCACCAGGGACCAGCCGTGAGGGCGACTAGGGCGATTAAGTCGCCCTTCTAAGCCCAAAGTCGCCTAGAAAAATAGTCGGGGCGATTACAAGTCGCCCTCTAAAAATTGGCCAAAATGAGAAAAGGCTGAACTGAGTGATGCGAGGTTTACATGAAAACGAGTATTTTCAAAAATCGAATGTGCTCGAGTGTGATAAATGGGCATTTTAATTCGTCAAATAAACGTCCATTTATTTGAAATCACACGACAAGCAATTGTCCATTGTCGCTTTTGGCAGATTTTTTTATTTCTATTTTGTTGCGTTCCAGTCGGAGCTTCAAGTGTCGAAAGGAGAATAGGTGACTTACGCGACTCAACAAAACAACCCAGTTTGAAAGTAGGTTACGTCGCTTAGGATGCCGAAAATGTATACACAACGGATGTATTTTATAACACATTATTTTCATTTCGATTTGCTGACGACTGTTAACTGTTGGGCTGTCTATTCCCAGAAAAACACGAATGGAATTGAAACACATGAAAAAAAGCTTCAGTGATGTCAAGAAAAGCTTTGTACAGGACACAAGTGTGCATGTGGACGATCTTGAAAAAGGGTCTTCCTAAACATCGGAATGACATGAAATGACGCGGAATGACACCGGAATGCCATAAAAATGATGCGGAATGACATTTCTTTTACAAAATACTCGACCCCAGAATGTATTTTGTTTATTAACTAACAAAGTACCTCCCAAGCAACCTTCTTACATCTGGTCCTGTTCACACTTTCAGACTTAGGAAATTATTAGCTTAGTAGACTTTGTTGAAAGGCAACCACAGGAGGGTGATGGGGGAGTGGCACGAAGAAGAGGTGAGGGGTCATGAAGGAGAAGGTAGCAGTGGGGGATTTTCAGTCAATAATTACATTGTGATTTTTTAACCTGGCACAGATGCATCATAGACAACTGGACCTGGATTATTTATACGTTAATGGAGGACCATAAATTGAAAATATGAAGGGGCGGCGGGGGTGGTACATGAATATTCTTGATTTTTCCCACTTGCCTATGAAGTCTCCCTACATGACTCTGCAGTCTCCCTATTTTTTCTGGAGGGAGACTTGAAGTCTCCCTAAAATTCCCCCCTAGGCTGGTCCCTGGCTGTCACCAATAAATTAGGGGATAGTGTCCAGAGTCTGGTATGCAACACTCATAACATTCCAAGACATATATACCCAAGAAATTTGGAACACCAGCCGCAAATACGACCCAAGATATTTTAATATGCATTCATGGAGTGTGTATCACATGGTTCCTATATCAAATTTAGTTTGAGATTCATGGACTTTTCTATGGTTTTCAAGGACCTGAATCACTGATTTCCAGCTACTATAGTTGTGGTGAATGCAAAGCTCAATATATTGGGTACATATGTGTACTTTTTTAATATTTTGTAATTTTTTTATTTGAAGGGTTAACTGGTTGAGTGCTGGAAGCCCATATTTGGGCTTTAATCTGAAGTGCAGGTACCAGAACCTAAAGGCTTCATATTCTGTGGATGTGTTTCATATTAAGTTTGAAGTGAAATTATTAAGTCTGTGTGGATTTGCCTTGTTGCAATTTATGGGAGAGTGCCTCTAGGCACTCTCCCATAAATTGTAACAAGGCAAACACAGGTGAGCAAATTTTGATGACAAAAATTAATTCAGCACTCTACCAGTTAAGTGTTGTTGTGTTCAGCACTCTACCAGTTAAGTGTTGTTGTGTTCAGGGTCCAATTAATTTCTGATTTTTAAGTAATTAACAGGCGGCATTTTGATGGGGCAACAAACAGTCAAAATATCTTTAGTTTTTCACTAGTATGATCCAATTCAGTTTCAAATGTTGTTGCACTGACACAGGACAAAGCACATCAAATTTGCAGACTATGTGAAAAAGGATTGTTTATTCAATATTTGTTGATTTTTTTCTTTGTCATAAAAGGTGTCTTACCATGCACATACCTTAACAGATTCCTCCACATATTCAATATCAAACAACTTGACACATGGTATACAGTTTTTCTGACAACTGTCTTCATGCCCTGTTCAAACCACTCTGTACTCTTTTTCTTAGCCACTTTTCTTGAAAGACACTTGCTTGGCAATTTGTATACTCTTTTCATGTAAAACAAAATAGGAAATGTAAGTACACATATCAGTTGAGAATATCCCAACAGTATCAGACAAAACACATGACCAGAAATAATAAAGTTTTAGGGAAATTACATGGACAGTTTTAGCAGATCCAGCTTTGTGGAGTCAAGAATCACTGTGTGCTAAATGTAAGGTTTGGCTTTGAAAAGGGCTTTAGATTACCCCAATTTCACACCGTGTACAGGTGTATCCAAATTAGAGAAGGTGTGAAGACAAGAGAAATTAAATTCTCAGTGCCTCGTCTGCATTTGAGAATAACCTCCATCATAATATGACTAAAGAAACAAAGAAAGGCTTGACAATAAAACACAACAGGATACGGCTGTTATTTCAGGTTTTAATGTTCCCACATTATAGCAAAAAGGTGAGCCCAAAATAAATGAATTTAAAGGCCTGACTTCACAACCGAAAAACAAGAGACCACATGGGGCTTGAGGCACTCACCTTACCAAATTTGTTTAAAGAAGGTTTTAATTAGCATCTATGGCAAGTCAACACTACAGAGGAATGAAGTTGTTTAATTATTAAAACTCTGTTGTCCATGGCAGAAGATTTTTTTACTAGAATTGAGATGCTACCACAGGAATAACCCCCAGATTTCCAGTAATGGAAAACTAGCGAGTCCAAATATCAACCTAGGAATTTAACTTGAACAAACTCGAATGCCTTTCCCTTCACCCCCAGGATACTGAATACCAGGTATCAATAGATTCTGAATGATGGATCTGAAGAAGGTGATATTTTTTAAAGATTATTTGGCATATTAGACTAAGCTAAAATCTGGGTCCCCCGTTGGGAGTCCAAATATGAATCCAGGAACTTAATTTAGACAAACTTGAATCTGAGCCTGGCTAGGGTGTAGTATACCAAGTATCAAAACATTCTGAAGGGTGGTTCTGAAGAAGATTTCAAAGAATACTCCCCTTTTGCACCAAGTTAAATTAGGGTTCCTGACTGGTGGTTTGAGACAAGAAGATTTTGAGAATATTACCAATTCAGCACTATGTTAAAATTTGTCATCACTCCCCCCCCCCCCCCCCCCCCCCCCATAGGGAACATAAATATCAATTCATGGGCTTTATTTCAACAAACAGAACATGAACCCTCTTAGGATGCTGTTATTGCTCTATACCAAATATAGAAGATTCTAACTGTATCTCACAAAGCAGGTATTTAAAGATTATTCCTCATTTTGGTATAAGTTAAAATTTTTGGGCCAAGTTAAAATTTGGGCTCCAATAGTGATCCCAAATATTAACCAAGGAACTTGCTTTTAACAAACTTGAATCTGATACCCCTAAGGGTGGTGTATACCATATATACTCTTCAAAAAAAAAGGAAATGCAAACATTGGTAAATTTTGGAGAATATAGTGATGAAGTGTGTCTGTCGATATGGTTAACGACATATCGTGGTGGTCATGTAACATTTTGGAGAGTAGGGCATAATTTCGGCATTCGTGACCCCAAAAATATTGGAAATTAAGGAAACAAAAGTTTCGACTGAGTGAATACCTGATCATGAAGTTGCAGGCCCCAAGCATGCGAGCTGAGCGTGCGTGTGGGGGTATAATGACATGGAAATCGGTCAGAATTCGCACAGCGTTAAAGGGATCTAGCCTATTACTGGTCTACCACTGCCCCCACTCCCCCACCCCACCCAAAGATATTTTTTAAAAAAATGTACTCTGAACTATGCCATCTGAGACGGATCACTTCTACAACCAATTGCACATTGGTACACTGATACAGAGTATAGGTTGCTCTTAGTACAGGCCCCCACCCCCTACCCTCGTCAGTTACACAACCGAATTTGAAACCATAACTGGTAGTTTGGAATGGGGGAGGCAATACTGGCGGTGGGTGGCCTGATTGGGCTCGACAGTCGACACCACATCCTTTCCATAGGTAACCCCGACTCACACACACTCCTCTTAAATTCCGTGCCCGGCCACCTTCAGAAGGTGCCATGCTCGCTTGATTTTTAGAACAACCTTAATTTACACTGACAAGTTTATATCTGTAATGTTTTGAACTGTACCTTTTCCCGTTCGGTCATACTAAATACCGAGGTGAAGGAAAATAGGGGTGGGAATGGGGTAAAAAACTCTGAAACGGGTATTGGGTCGTGTATTATCAATATATAAAAAAATTTAAGCAGTATGTGCATGGTTTTAATGTCATATTTGAGAATGATGGGTGTTAATGTAATAGCGTCAACCCTGCTAATTTGCCAAAATAACGTCGGCAAAAATATTGCCGACACTCGGCAGTTTTACCTCGGCAAAAACATCTTTACGTCTGCATTTTTTAGCGGTACACACAACGTAATATTAAATAATAGTGCAAACAGTTATATTTGTTCTTCATACCCTGAGTACTAGCATTATTCAGTAAACACACCAACTGTTAAATTTTCACAAACACGACAGTGTGGGGATTAATACAAGAACGATATCTAATTGCCGACGTGAAACCCAACCTATTTATTTATCCACAAAAACACGTACGTAACTCGTCAGAATATCCTGACGTGAAGTTTGTAAATCCGACATAACTGTAAATTAATAAATTCTCCAATTTGAACCAATTAACGAAAACCTGTGATCAGATCTTCAATGGCAGTGACTGACATCATAACTGACAATCTTTGAAGTCGTTCCGATCCATCTGTCATTGGAACATTCCAGTTGATGAGAGCGAAAACAATTTTGAAGACCATGAGGGAAACATAAGAATCTCCTATGACGGATGCTCTGATTGGTCGAGTAAGGTAGAAACCATGTATACCATTGGTCTAAAACTGAGAGTAATAAAACTGTCACTGAGACTTTCGTGATCACTATGACTTTGCAGTGAGGCAGGCAGGTGGCGGGAGTGGGGGGTGGGGGGGGTGGCGGGTGGTGGTGGTGTGTGGGGGTGATTTTGGGTGCTGTTTTACATTCACTCGTCCTAATTTTAATTATTCTGTAAGGACGTTTTGCAGTAACTTACTGTCCCCCAAAATATCACCTTGTCTTCAGAAAAAAAATATTGTAATTTTTAAACAGAATATTCAGCTGGGAACAAATAAAACTCCTGGCATGTTGAACAATATATTTCCTTTACTGTTTCACCATCTTCTTCTAGAGTGTACTTTATACATGAAAAAGCCCAACCATCGACCGTTTTTCGTTTCACAATTTTGGAAAGAAACCACTATTATTAACTTGAGTGAATGCGGGTAGCACCCAGAGTACTTAACTAGTATTAGTAATAACACCAACTGAGCATGTAAGTTAACATTCAAATTGTTTACTTATTGCAGGGAAAATAGAGATGGGGGCTTGACGTCACTTACATGTATACCATGTGTAAGTTAAAAGGACCAATTTTCTACTCATACCGCAAAAATGTAGCACTGTCAACAGGACTTGACGTCACTGCCATACATTAGGTTTTCATAGAATGCGACGCAGTTGTGATGCAGTTTGCATGCACCAAATCAAATCAAAACTCGTTCTTACTTGCATGTGTCGAAGATACAAATCGACCTGATGTTGAATGAGAATGTTCTCTGTAAAATTATTGTACCCTTTCAATACCGACGTTCAAAATCATGAGTTTCTTGTAACTTCTTGTTGAATAAAACGTCATTCAATAATATATCGTGTAGTATTATCATTACACGCTTTTGAAAAGTGTGTCAACATTTTTTTTGCCGACGTTACAGTAATTATTGTCGGCAATCACGTCAGCATTGCCAAATGCCGACGTGAATTAGCAGGGCTGTAGCGTTTGCTGAAAAATCATCCCCTCGGTATTTAGTAGATAGCTTTGTAATTTGTATTTTCAGCAGTAAGTGACAGTGTGAATTGTTAATCACATTGAGACTTGTTAAATTAGTTCTCTTTCTCACCAAACAGAACTTCCTGGTTGAAACTCTGAAATTACGCTCTTAAGGTTCTGCTCCACAGTTTTCAAGGCATTTTCAAAAATGGTGTGCCATGTGTTCCATTCCACTGCCAATGAAGACAAACTCATTTGCATTACCCCTGACATGTATACGTTTTCTAAATTGGCTGAACCTAGTGAATACAGCCTGATAAGATAAAATGGATACATATAATTGTGGGAGGCATAACTTGCAGTACAACATGAAGCCCCAACCAGAAAATTTGAATAAAAAATTGACAAAACCAGCCATTTTCAGGCACTTGGCAGCGACAAAAGCAGAATTTTACCAGCTTCAACACCTACCCAGGCCTGAAGCACATCATCTCCAATTACCAAAAAGAGAAAAAAAAATTCTATGTTTCCGCCTCATTTTTTGGCTACACACCTGTAAACAATCCCACGTAAAAATGACGTCTGAAAAGTTGGCCTCATTTTCTGAGCCACTGTTTCACAGAAATCCCATGCTGCCATGACACTATGCATCAGGCTTCCATCCAATGACCAAAACATTAAAGTCTACTTGCCAACAAGTAGTCTCATGCTTTCAAATACCTAATACTAAAAATACAGACCTAATTTGTGTGAGGTCAGATTCAGGATAGGCCTTTTATTTCAAAATTCACCCCTATGCAGAAGTACGAAACTGTGGAGCGGAACTTTAGTAGGGCTGTAGCATTTGCTGAAAAATCATCTCCTCGGTATTTAGTAGGTAGCTCAGGGTAGCTTGGTAATTAGTATTTAAAGCAGTAAGCGACAGTGTGAATTGTTAATCACATTGAGACTTGTTAAATTAGTTCTCTTTGTCGGCAATTACAATCAAAGCCTGCTTTCCAAATACAACACACATATTATGTGTCAGGCATTTGAAGGAGAATGCGCTCCACAATCTTCATAAGATATAAGATATATAACAAAGAAACCGTAAATAATATGATCAGCATTATCTCCAATTCAGATACATGGCTTCTCACAACTGAGGACCCTGTTGTATATGAAGAAATTTCAACTGACGTATTGACAATTTACGGAGACTGCAAATATTTGGTATCGACATATTACCTAAACTAAAATCCCAAGTATTTGGACCAAGACAGAGGCATACGGACATCCCAAAATTGTGGACAAATCACAAATGTGAGCATATGTTTCAAATTATAAATATTGGAAAATGAATGCAGAATTTTGAAATTGCCAGATTTGACTTGAAAGACTTGAAGACATTGTTATGGACCAATATCATTACATTAGGAATTGATATTTTCGGAAGTGATTTTTCATTCGCCAACAATGCAAAACAAAATTTGCTGTAAGACAAGAGACGTGGTCAGCACTCATGGTTGACCAAAGGGATTGACAAATTAATAACTGTCTATACCTAAAACGGCGGCAATAGCCAAAAAATGAAAGTGTCAATGACACTGTAGCTCAACTTGTCAAGACAAAGACATGCACATGTATAGTATGTGACACAGCAATGACAAACATCTAGGTAATGACCTGATAACAAAGGTACATATAAAGTATTGTAATGGTCTGTACATAAATACTGACCGTTGCCTGTAACAAATGTATAGGTAAAGTATTGTAAAGGTGGGTGACAGTCAGATGCTAAACTAGAAAAGAAATCTTTGAGTCCCAGAGTGGGTCTGACTGAACCCCAAAATATTTGTTCTCATAGCACAGTGATAACAAAGGCACCCCAAAACACACTCGTTCCTGTCCCAAGGTGAAAACAAAGGTACCCAAGAAGTTTTGTGAAGATCAATTCATAAATACGAGCTGTATAGAACTTGTGACAAAAAACTGATTGGACCTAATTTTGGTACAAAATGGCCACTGGCAGCCATCTTGAATTTTGGACCGTACCCAGAAACACTCATTCTCATCCCAAGGTGATAACAAAGGTACCCAAGAAGTTTTGTGAAGATCAGTTCATAAATACAGCCTCTACCCTGAGCCGTATTGACATGTGTGCTCACATTGTGCAAGAAGCACTGAATAAGTCAAAGTTCATCTAATTTGCATAATTTCTGCACGAAAAAAAAACCCTTACAATATGTGATGTATTCCATGTTACTAAACATTCATACAAAAATTTATTCAAATCAGAACTTTCATACAGAAGTTCTGTACAAAAGACTGATTGCACTAATTTTGGTACAAAATGGCTGCTGGTGGCCATCTTGAATTTCGGATCACACCCAAAAACACTCGCTCTCATCCCACGGTGATAACAAAGGTACCCAACAAGGTTCGTAAAGATTGGTTCATAAATATGGCCTCTAGTCTGAGCTGTATAGAAGTTGTGTACAAAAAACTGATTAGACCTAATTTCGGTACAAAATGGCCACTGGCAGCCATCTTGAATTTTAGACCGCACCCAGAAACACTCGTCCCAAGGTGATAACAAAGGTACCCAAGACATTTTGTGAAGATCAGTTCATAAATACAGACTCAAGTCTGAGCCGTATTGACATGTGTACTTAATGTGTGTAAGTCGCACTGAAATATCAAAGTTCATCTAATTTGCATAATTTCTGCACAAGAAAAAAAAACGTATTATATGTGATGTATCCCATGGTACTAAACATTCACACAAAAAATTATTCAAATCAGCGCTTTCATATGGAAGTTCTGTGCAAAAATCTGATTGCACCTAATTTTGTACAAAATGGCTGCCATCGGCCATCTTGAATTTCAGACCGGACCCAAAAACACTCGTTCTCGTCCCACGGTGATACCAAAGGTACCCAAGAAGTTTCGTAAAGATCGGTTCATAAATACGGCCTCTAGCCCGAGCCGTATTGGCATTTGCACTTACAGTGCTGAAATTAACACCAAAAAACATCAAAATTAGTCTAATTTGCACAATTTACGCACGAGAAAAAAACCCGTATTATATGTGATGTACCCCATGGTACTAAACATTCATACATAAAATTATTCAAATCAGAGCTTTCATATGGAAGTTCTGTACAAAAAAACAGATTTCTGCATCATCGGTACAAAATGGCGGCTGGCAGCCATCTTGAATTTCGGACCGCACCCAAAAACACTTGTTCTCGTCCCAAGGTCATAACAAAGGTACCCAAGAAGTTTCGTAAAGATCGGTTCATAAATACGACCTCAAGCCCGAGCCATAGCCAATTGTTGACGTATGGACAGACGGACAGACGGACAACGGACGACGGGCCATGACAATAGCTCAAATTTGACTTCGTCAAAGTTGAGCTAAAAATGTTCAGGTAAAGAGGGTGAATACCTTGAAAACAAAAAGTGTTAACAAAAAACCAAGTCTAAATTAAAGCTGTTGACACTGAGCCGAAATAGCTAAAAAATATACTGTATATACACATATACTACATACAAGCTGCAGCTTTGAATGTTTCGAGCATTGCCGAACGATACTTATCACAGTACGCCACAAAATCCAAATAACGGCATAGCCGAAAGATACTTATCACAGTACGCCACAAAACACTAATAACAGCACAAAGCCAACAGTGGCAACTGTCAAAAGTTCTGCCGAAATCCAAAACCGAGATGAAAGTTGAGTTTTACCTTTATCAAATATTACAGTGTTCTGTCTTTTTTGATACCCAATTAGCACTTACGCTCTTCATCCAGATATCAAGGTAGCCTATTAATTACAAAGCTACCTACTAAATACCGAGGGACAGTTTTTGGCGACAGCTCGGTCTGTATATCTTGCATTTACTGGAATAAATCAACGAGCATATCACATATTTTGCTTCAATGGACTAAATTATATGTCTGCACATATATTTGAACCCATTAAACAACTCTTACTTGCTTATTTTCCTTCACCTTGGTATCCCTCAGTATACTTTGGTATCCCTCGGTATTTAGTAGGACCCTTTTCCGTTTGTCTTTCGAAGTTGGCGTTCCACTTTCAATTTCCATCTGTTGTTTGCGAAACTAAATCAGTTCTGTATTATATGAGGCAAAATGTTCAATTTAATTGTGTGCAGGGGATTTTAGGCCTCGCAGGTTCGAATGGTCTGCACTCTGCAGGTAAATACTAAAATGGCGTGGGGACATTCCATCATGGTATGCACTCGCATGCATACATTGGATAAACACATCAAGGGAGGTGACAATGTTGAACATTAAATTCTAACCACCTGTCAGGGAAACCCACAAGACAAGTATGTTTTGTTTTTCACAGTAAACTGCCATATAAAAAAACAAAGTCAAAGACTATTTTATCCTTGATTTTATTCACGATTTTGTTAGGTAATTAATACACCCAAACATGTTCAGATACGAAGCCGCTTGGGAAGTCCCCAAGTTGCTCATTTTGATGTTTATAGGCATGTCAAGATTGTCATTCTAAGAATTTCTGACAGAACAAACTAGCCCACTTTTGTAACAGTGCTGTGTAATTGGACAAGAGTTGTCTGTCATACAACATACAAAAACTTCTTGGGATGTGTGATCATTCTTCTAATGCAACAGTGACTCCTGTTAGACAGTGTTTGTTTCTCTGGAGTCTGAATACATGAATACTGACGACAGAGTTATCAGTTGATGTTATAGATTTAGTTTTAAGTCGTTGACAATGCAAACTGAACAATGTAAACGTAAGTAAGTTTCCGACATTTTATAGAGAAAACCGTACTGATTTAACAATTACACGGTTTTGGTTTCAGAGACGAACCGAACCGACTCACAAAACCGGTTAACCACTCAACACTACTTCTTAGTTTCCCAGCGTGGAGCCACAGGTCTAGTTTAATTTAAATTATGCATGGCATTTACTGAGAAATGCCACAAACATGAATATAATAGATCTCAAGCTTTAAGTGCATGATCATATGGAATTCACATATATAGTGCATGATCATATACGACACTGTCGATGCCAATTTCCTTTCTGTGGCGAACTCTGTGGATTTTCAAAAAAATTATTTATCTGTTGCATTGTTTGATTTGAAGGTAAGCTCTAAGCAGTCCTTCGATCTTGAGGAGTGCCATGGACTCATGGCACCTGCGCACCATTCCGCACGCAATTTTGAAACGCTCGGCGCCACTAATGCCGCATCTTGGCAAAAAGTAGCGCGCTATTTGATTGCCTGTTTCAATGTTCAAATTACCTTAACACAAGTGGGGGGTTAATGATCATCAAGCATCGATAGCACGCACGCATGGCGTTATGCAGTAATATACATCTACATGGTACAGTCGCGGCATAGGTTTCACTTTCAAAAGAAGTCCAGAAACTATGTCGCAACTTCAAACAAGCCGACACATCAATGTCGATGCAACACATCGATGTCGATCCCAATTTAAACACATGAAATTGGTTCGTCAGAAAAACTGTAGACATACTGGTACTTCAGTAAACACTCAGTTCACTGATGCAGAGTTATTTAACAGGTTAAAATAAAATATCTCCGTCTGATAGCGAACCTGAGGATACAAAACGGCCAACATCACACAGTGTGCAGTTGAAAGCATTTCGTAATTGGAATGTCGAAAATGTCATTGGCTGTAAAAGTCACAACAATTCCATATTATTCTTTGTTACTTTCCCGGTTCCGGTTTTTCTTTATTCAAACTGTGTATTCTACTTTTGATTCTGTGCACCCATATCAGTATAGATTATGGATTTATTTTTTAAAAAAGAATGTTTGAAATAATGAACATGTATTGTGAGTATGTGATCTTTATTTTATTGTTATGACCTAATAAATGTGACTTAACGTCACTATGAAAACGGAGATGTTTTTTAATAGAATACAGTGTGTGTATGATAGACGGTCTGCCACTATCATACACACACTGTATTCTGTTGAAACATCACCGTTTCCATAACTTTTTCACAATAGCTGAGTATTTTGTAAGTCAGGAAAATGACGCTTGTGAATTAGAAAAGGCCCGCGTCACACTTGGCGCACCTGCATTTTACAAAATCGAAAGACTGGCTCTAATCTATATTGCAAGCATCAGGGAAACTTGGACAAACAAAATATTGCTGAAACACTGCAAAACTTTGGAAAAAATTTCTAACTATGCATAATTTAGGCGCAATTATCTTGTTTTGGCACAGCGTTTACCGTTGTTAGTTGGGAAGAATTTAAAGGCCTGCATGTACAGGGAGCAGCAGATGACTCTGGCATCTACCACGTGTACTGTCAGTGTACTTTTTTCATCAAAGTCGAACCCCTTTTGAAAAATCCTGACAATGGCCATGAAAACTGAGCAAGATTATCAATATTCTCCAAGAGTTCTTCGGATATTTGGTGGAATATTACAGGAAAGGGTGGATGGATGTGAAAAATAAAAATCTACTCCTTGTGTGTTCAAGTTTTTATACCCACCCACCTCCCCCCCCCCCCCCACCCCACCCTGTGTGAGTAGAAATTTCTACATCAAATCCCAGCATCATGTTCTACTGGCTGGCATAGATGCTGGATAAGCAATGAGGTGGTATTTTACTCTTCCTCTCCCCCTGCTGCCTAAAAAACTCCTGTGTTTCCTCCAGCAATATGTACTGCATTCATAGTCAGTGCACCATAAGTTTTAGTGAATGAATTCATTGAATTGTGTGATTTCTGACACGCTGACATGACAATGCAATCCTAAACAACCTTTCGAACAAAAAAAAATCATTGGAAATTGTTGACCAGTTTGAAGCGGAATCATCACTAAATAAATTTCTGATTAAGGTGCTATATAAGGAATGGAATTTTGTTTATTTTGAAATTCCCACCTCTGATATTCCTTAAATTCAAGTTAAATATACACAAACTATATAAACTACTCAAAGTTTGCTAAGCACCACATATTTGACACATCATTGTGAAATTTTCTTGTGACACATTTGCGATATTGTTAGTGGATATGATTAAAGGAATGTATTTAGATGGCCCAAGTGTTTACATTAGTTCTCTTGGCAGGCAGACTTTTCGTGACAGTCATGGAAAGCATGTACCCCTTCATTTCCAGGATGTTTTTGTGTACTGTCTACATGGACATGAGATGTGTAGGGTATTCAGTCTTCATTTCAACACAAACCCTTGTGATTTAATGATTGAACATGGCGAATGCAAATGTAAGAAGACATTTGTCTGAAGCAGAAATGTGGTGGGCTGTAGAGATGGTGGAACAAGGGGCTACCCATCATCAGGTTGGTGAAGCCCTTGGTGTGCACCACACGTATGGCACACCAGTAAGACGACATGGTGGTGGCAGAGACAGGGCAACATTTGCAGCTGAAGATCGGTTTTTGATCATTCAGGCCTGTAGGAAACGCTTTGACACAGCAACCCAGCATCGCAGTGACCTTCAGAATGCATGCAGGGTAAATGTTTCGATGCAGACTATCCAGGCAAGAAGGTGCCAAGGTGGTCTCCGATCAAGAAGACCATGTATTCACATTAAGCTGTCCCAGAACCACTGCGATGCACGAAATGAATGGGCCGGGGACCACATTGGATGGACCAGAGAAGATTGACAACCTGTCCTTTTTACAGATAAGTCAAGGTACTGCCTAGACAACACAGATAGGCATTCTAGGGTATGGAGAAGACCAGGAGAGCGATTCCATGCAGCCAACATTGCTGAGCATGACCGCTATGGTGGAGGGTCAATAATGGTCTGTAGCAGCATCAGCTGGGATGGGCGTACAGAGCTCTGTGTCCTTGACTGTGGTACATTGACTGCACAGCAGCATATTGATGAGATCCTGGATGCCCATGTGAGACTGTATGCAGGTGCAGTGGGTGATAGATTCATTCTGATGGACAATAATGCCCGTCCTCATGTTGCCCATGCTGTCAGGGAGTACCGACAGAGGGAGGAGATTGAGCATATGGACTGGCCAGCAAGATCCTCTGACTTCAATCCAATCGAACATTCTGGAAAGAGTTGCAGCTTGCAATTTCAGTCTGTCCAGTCCAACCAAGAAGTGTCCAGGAGCTTGGTGCCATGCTGGTCCAAGAATTGAAAACATCACACAAAGGACCATCTGGAACCTTTCTGGGAGCATGATAAGGCGTTGTCAAGCTGTAATTAACGGTAATGGGTCTCATACTCGATATTGAGCCCATACCAGTTCGCTCCGTCAATTTTTTGGCAAATTTGAAAAATTTCCTCTTTTTCCAATAATATCCATTTTTCATGGTTATCAGATTCAAAAGCTAAAAAAAATGTCAAACACAAACAAAATCTCAATTTCTGTACTTAAATCATTAAAGATATAATTAAATATAAAATATATACACTTTTCAGAACAATATTTCGACTAAAATGTAAAACAGGTAGTTGGATATACTAGTAGCTCAGCAAACTTTGAGTAGTATATCAAAATGAAGGTTGGGGGGTACAGAACATGAAAAATATATGAAATCAACTCATAGAGTTGACAGCAGACACCAGTGGTTCCTGGAAGTCTGCTACCGTATTCCCACCAGAACTGATAATACAACAATATTTCACGAGAACAGCTTGTGCCAATGTGGCCAAATGTTCTTCACATATCTAAGAACAAAGCTTGGCATTCAAAACACTTTTGAAGTCCAGCGATAGGACTTCATTTGGGAAAAGGACAACAGTCAGTATTTTATATTGAAGATGGATTCCATGTTTTATGGACCTGAATCACTCGATACCACAAATTTCCATCGTAAAACACAATCATAATTCAAAGAAATTTCAACAAGTGTCATGATACCTTGCATAGAATACAGCAACAGTGCAATCTCTATATAATAATAGTATGCCGTATAAAGGCGATCTTTCTCATTATTTGATTTTAGACAGTGTTATATATTGATGCTTTTTCCGTCCGATGATGTTGACCGGAAATCAAAAGTAATTTACAATGTCAACAATGGAGACAGTTTGGGAATTAACCCCCATGCAGCTCTGTCACTGTTTTGAAGAATTTTTATACCCTAGCTTTATTCTTGGATATATGAATCACATTTGGCCAGAAGTTGTTCTTGTGAAATATTTTATTGTCAGTTCCAGTACGAATACTGTAGCAGACTTCCAGGAACCTTGGCTGCCTATTTAGCAACTGAACATGTGCAGGTTGTTGTCTATTAGGAAATAGGAATTCAGAACAGTTGCCTAGGCATTTAAGGTTTATCAAAACTGAAAAGAAAAACAGTCACTTCTTAAATGAAAATGAACACTTCAACCTCTATGAAGCCTCAATATGGTCTTAAAAATAGCTAATGTAGGAATATTTGAAAATACATATGGTTTCAGTATTCAATGTTTGGTTCACTTCAGCTTTTGGTATCAACATAATATTGGTAACCATTCGGGGGGTTTTTGGTATATGAGCTGCTATATGGAGTATAAGTTCTGCAATGATGTAAGTCCATACTCTATACACATCCATCTGATTGGACTCTGTGCATCAGTTTCAAAAGGATTTTGATTTTAAACTTCTCTGGCTATCGCCAGTTTGATGTATAGTGCTATCATTCCCTATGAAGTCATTTCATAATTGCAAGTCTCAATTCCTGTACACATTCATTAAGATTCATTTCATTAAGTAGACTGCATGCATTCTTCTCAGAAATAATAAAATGAGTGTGTAACATTAACTGGTTTGTAACTTTGTATATAGTTTCATCTGCAGTTGTGAAAGCTCAATATAGGTAAGATTCCGGTATACATTTGATGATTTGAATGAACCTTATAACAAAAATTGAGCAACATTTTCAATATTCCCAAGATTTTCTCTAAATTGTTGGTGAAATATTGTAGGCAAGAGTGGGTGAGTTTGACAAACAAAACTCTAAACCCCATGTGTTTAAGTTTTTTCTTACATCCCCCACCCCCTTCCCTTCCTCCACCCTGTGTGCGTAGAAATTTCTACATCAAATCCAAGCAACATGATCCACTGGCTGACATGGTTGGGTATGTGATTGGGGGTATTTTACTCTCCCTCCAAATGTGTGACCTCTCCTGAGATATGTTCTGGATTCATAGTGCAGCGTCAGTGCACAATATTATTTAATTTTAAACCAACCACCCACCCACACCCTCCCTCCCTTCCTCCCTCCCACCAAACACAGACACACTAACAAAAAGGGGGAAACGTCTTGCTTCTCCAAGACACTGCCGGTTGGACACAATTCATGTTTCGGAAAAGGAATGTGAATGTTTCTTCAGTCAGTTCAGAAAAACTGCTGTTGACAAGTGTTGTGTCATTTTCTTTTTCTATTTTAGAGGGAGAGTGAACAATGTGTATCGCATTGAACACCTCCGGGCAAACGAACAACTAAACAAATATTGTAAGTTGTTGTCCAATTTGAATCTAAATCACCACTAATTAAATTTCTGATTAAATATCTTACATTGTCACCTTAGAAGTAAGAAGTGAAGGGAACGGTTCTCGAGGTTTGAACAGCTGACAAGTTGACATGTTGAGAGCTCCAGAGATTCTGGCAGTCCATTTCTCTTGGAATAACTTGATGTGAGGTGCAGATGAAGTCAACTTTTATCTTCTTGGAAATATGCAATAAATTGTTGTAACCAGCTGTTTCCATTGATTCTTTACTGGCCAAGTGGTTAAAAAAACATTGCAGAATGTTTCTGAAACAGGAGAAAAGAGCAACACAGAGTGCGCCATTTTTTTTTAAAAATGGTGACCACACGTCAGCTGGCTCGCGCTGAAGCAGGTATGGAGCCCGGGAAGTGACATGCTCCACTCTTATGTTTGAACGAAATAATATTTCGAAATAACGAAGTAATATTTAGTTTTAACGAAATATTATTTCGAACAACAAAATATTATTGACGTTTTATCTCGTTTTTCGCAAATATTAGACATTCTGCGTTCCACAAAGAGCCTACCCCCCCCCCCCCCCCCCCCCCCCCACACACCAAAAAAAAAAACAAAAAAAAAACAATAAGTCAATCATAAATTCAAGATCTCGAGCTAACAATTGAGGTCTCGGCTTGTATCGGAAGATCACCCCTTTAGTCCCCCCCCCCCCCCCCCCACACACACACACACACACACGTTAACCCAAAGAGGCAACATCAGGCAATAAGTTTTAATTTCTAGCAATTTCCTTGATTCTGAGTCTTCTGAGTCCGTTTGTGTCCATACTTTGTGGGTTGTGAAAGGCATCATTAATAAGCCACATTGTGGCTTAATTATTGATGTCTTTCACAACTTGTAAATTGTGGACGCGGGCAAACTCAGAGTCAAGGAAATTGCGGGGGGGGGGGGTGTTATCTCGAGTTTGGAACATTTTCCCGGGGGAGAGTGCAGACTCCCCCCATGGAGAAGGTACCCTCTCTTATGCTCGTCCCATATTGGCGCAGCGGGGCCGGATGATGCAGCGAATCATATTCTGTATGCCCCCTCCCCCTAGATATTATCCCCCCTCCCCCTAACTGTGATATCCTGGCTACACGCTAAAAACTAAAGTGTTAAAAACGACACTTGAAGTGCTGTATTTGACACTTACTAAGTGCTGAACTAGCACTTTGTTCAAGTGTAGATATCCCAGAACTTGACAGGTGTTACAATAATACCACTTGACAAGTGTAATGTCGCGACACTTAACAAGGAAAACAACGCAGATGAGGCGGATCAGGCTCGAACTCTCGAGCCTGATCCGCGTCATCTGCGTTGTGTACTTTTAATTATGTACCCACCAAGCGCAAATCAAATTATGGACGATTCTGGAAGAACCACCAACTGATGCTAGACACATGGGAAGTGCCATCCATTCAAGTTTCAGATGTCTGACGATTGTAATGTCTAAGTGCTTAAAGCATTGCACTTTGAGTATTAAAATCAAACCCTAAGAGTCAGAATGGGTTTAACACCTTGAAAGTGTCAGTTTTAACACTTTAGTTTTTAGTGTGTACGTGCTTGGATACAATAGGATTTTAAATGCTAGAAAAACCGCCTAACATGTAAAGCGCGATCCAGAAAATTACTTCTCGGTCTTCAGTTGTTAGAGCTGCAGCTTGGTTTATTATTGACAATGTAACTGAACAATGTTAATTGGCTTATCAGTTTGTTTCACACCTAATATGCAGTGCCCTGTGTCGTTGTGGTTAAGTCTTCTTATCATTATTTTTATAAATATGAGGCACTCCAGGGAAATTTTCTCAGCGAACTAATCTCCGAACTTGGAACCATTTGCGAAAGCCGACAAAAGCCTAAAAATTGCAATCAAAACTAAGACCGCTCGGAAAACAGTCAGCGCGCATAAACAACACGGGGAAAAAAGGGGAAGGGTAGGTAGGCCAAGCCACTGTCAGTAAATCTACTGCGACCCCACAGTACGACATGTCCTGCTCCAAGCATGCTACAATGCGCGGAACCAAACTACCCTGCCCCCACAATCTCAGCAAATCTGCACAGGGAAAGGGTAAGTAGACCAAGCCACTGTCAAGCAAACCTACTGCGACCCCACAGTACGACATGTCCTGCTCCACGCATGCTACAATGCGCGGAACCAAACTACCCTGCCCAAACTCGTGACCCTAAATAAACTCAGTTTAATCTGAATATGGTCGAAACCAGCGAAGGGCATAACAGAAACACCCTCGGGTGTGGTTTAGTGTCTAAACCTGTTACCCTCCCGCTATAAACTCACTATCACCCTATGAAGGTGATTTAACAGGCTGATCAGCAGCTTAATTGCGATCATAATTAAAACATATTGTGCTACTTTTATCTTTATTCTAATGAAAACTAATTCTGCCTTCTTCTTTTAAGCAGGTACACAGAAGATGCTTTTTGACCAGCACCCCAATAACCGCTACGGACAGTCCAACCGTTACAGAAACGGTAACCCCCATGGTTCCTGTACATCCTCCGCTCCATCCCTAAAAGTGGTCGACCACTTTAGGGGAGGCGAACGTTGGTCCTGCGTCCCGCCCTCTGCCCCATTTTGTAAGCGCATTGCGCATCTTTTTGTCCCAACCCAATAGGATTACAAATGCAGGCCTGCCCCCGATCCAGGGAAGTTCGGGTCTTCTTCTTCTTGGTGGTCCCCGAAAGGGGTCGTTGTTGTTTGCCTTCAAAGAGTCCAACCAAACAGAGACAGCCTGAGGCAGATTATACTTGCCAGTGATGGCCATCACTCAAAATCATCCTCGAAGTGGCAGACTATACTTGTTCGAAAATCCAGATCGACTGCACCCTCGGGGAGAGGTAGTACCTTTGTGAGAGGACCCAACCTCTCACACTGGTCCTCACCCGAGGGTTCAACCGACATCAGCCAAGAGACCATCACGACGCAACTGGTGACACCTGCCGAGTATCTGAAGCCGTTCCTCCTTCGACACGCCTAGACATGTGAGAACTAACCATCTACAGTAAATGAGGGTCGAAAGGGGCTTGTCCCTCATACCGTCCCTGCGCGCCTTCGGCGCGCGAAACCATTCCTTTCGAAATTTTCTCACAGTAGTCACAACCAGTGCGGAGATCCATAATGATGGGAAATCGGCAGACAGTAACGCAACGGAAACGATACCGGCGACGCCAACATTCACCACTGACAGTGGTGTATCGTTCGCCGACAAGGTAAGAGCCCTTTCTAAACAACCTCATAAGGATAATACGGCCAAACACCAGACGAATAAACAACAGCATCAACCGCTGCAAAACCCTTGCGTTGTCGTCACAAGGGTTCCCACAAAGATTAATGATGGAGGTATTGATGAAGCCCTGTCGGGATACTCGTGGAGCAGACTAATATCTAAGGCTAGAGGCAACCCTGCGTGGAAAATTAAAGTAAAATGCCCCACTAAACTAAACTTCATTAACAAAGGTGTTTGTATCAACGGACAAAAATGTGAGACTGAGGAGTATCGTGTTTTGCCTCAGCCCACACAGTGTCATAAATGCCAGAAATTTGGCCATATGTCGAACAGATGCAAAGGAGAGTTGCGTTGCATGAAATGCGGCGAGAAACTTTTAACAAAGTCATGCTAGGTTTCAACACTGAAATGCCCAAATTGTCACGGGCGACACCCAAGCAATTATCGGAGGTGTCCCCACTACAAAAAAGTTAAAACCGACATAGAACTCAAAACTATGAATGTCAACAGCGTAGAAAACTCAACCTTTGCGCATTCGATGTGCAGCCTAATGGCTGGTTCAATTTTTAATATAATGAACAAACACTTCGACGTCAGTCTTTCCGACATATGTAAAGAAGTTGGGAAAACAGCATCCAGGCTATATCGAACTCAAATCTCTTCCTCGCTAATAGAAATAAAATATAAATCACGCCCATAACAAGTTAACTAGAACAATTATACGTCAGGTACTGACCAACTATGGACAAGTTGAAAATAATTCAGTGGAAAGCTCGAAGCGTTAACTGCAAACGCTCACAGATGTCCGATTACTTCAGAAACGTAGATGTAATTGGTGTCAGCGAAACATGGTTAAAGCCAAGTAAGACATTTTTGCTAAGTGGATTCAACATCATTAGACGAGACCGCCCACACAACATGGAGGTGGACTGGCTCTCCTCATAAGGCAGGACTTAAAATATAAAACGATATCAAGCTATCACCTCAACGCAGAGGTGATTGCCGCTGAGATTGAACTAGATCACAAAAAGTTGCCGTAATCTCATATTATAATGAACCGAAAAAAAAAAAACAGTTGACAAAGTCTTTGAATTCTTTGTGAAAAATCACAAACACTGTATTTTCTTAGGTGATTTCAATGCCAAACATCAGGTTTTCGGATGCAATAAAACGGAGCCCAATGGCGACGCCCTCTTCAATATCATCGAACAATTTGATCTTTTTGTATTAAATAACGACCAAGACATTACCCACGTCAGTAACAACGTACTCCACCAATCCGACATCCTTGACCTAATTATAACCAGTAAATCACTAACTAATCAAATGCAAGACATATTTGTGTGTGTGTGTGTGGGGGGGGGGGGGGGGCGATGATTTAGGTAGCGACCACCTGCCTGTTCATGCTACATTACACGGTTGCAGCGGACCCACAAGTTACCCAACAATGAGTAGGAGGAATCTATCTAAAATTGACTGGGACCTCTTCAGAAAAATAATTCAGGTTAAAATAAACAAAAGCGACCCAATGAATGCCTGCGAAGTCGAGCAAGCATGTACCAATCTCAGTGAAGTCATTAACAACACTCTTGGTGAGATTTGTCCCAAATAGAGGGTTAAACAGCGGGCCAACAGAATAACTGAAACCACACTCCAAATAATAAAACAAAAAAGAAAGGTCTTCCGTGCATACAAATCAAAAAAACTTCCAACTAAAAAGGTCGAACTTAAAGCCGTGTATAATCACCTCCACGGCGAAGTTAAAAAACCAATAGCGAACGACAATCGCGTGAGATGGGAAAACGCAAGGGAAAATCTAAATGGACTCAGGGAGCCTAAAAAGTTTTGGGATACTTTTAAAACCCTTACTGGACAAAAACATAAAGACGCCAACAGTAATGCACTTATGATCAGCGATGGAACTATGGCCCTGGATGACAAGGCAAAGGCTGGCGCCTTCGCTGAGCTCCTTAAGGAATATCATCGCCCACATGAGGGCGATAGGTTTTATGACGAGTTCAAAGAAAAAGTAAACAAATTTGTTCAAGACAACAAGACAACGTTTAACGATGCCATCTTCAGCCAAACGCCCGAAGACGGAGATGGCCATGACTGAACTCACGGAACCGATAAGCCAAGAAGAAGTGGCTAACACAATTAAAAAATGTAAGTCTTCTTCTTCCCCAGGAGGGGACGAGGTCTTAAACAAAATCCTGAAACAATGTCCCAATACTTTTTTCGGTAGACTCACTAACCTCCTAAACTGCTGTCTCTCTAGTGGATACTTCCCAAAATGTTGGAAAGTAGCTACAGGAGTCATGATAACCAAAACCGATAAGGACTTGAGCAACCCAGCTAATTACCGCCCAATCAGCCTACTCAGCTGTATTGGAAAAATTTTCGAACGTATTCTCACGACCAGACTCCGCAGCTATCTCGAATCAATCAGCTTTTCAATAAGTGGCAAAGGGCCTACAGAAGCCAAAGAGAGGGAATCGAGCAGTCAAAATGAAATAGGAACCGGCATATTTCTCGCCGTTGAAAAAGCGTTTGACTCTGTCTGGCACAATGGCATGAGATACAAACTAGCTAAAATGGGGCTACCTACCAAAATTCTAAGGATCATATCATCATTTTAATCTGATCGAAAAATCAAAGTGAGGGTCAAACGCCAGGTGTCAGACGAGGTAAAACTCGAAGCGGGCACTCCACAGGGTTCGATCCTTAGCCCGCTTCTATTTATAATATATGTGAATGACATTGACAAAGTAGGGAAGAACCACGTTGAACTATCTCAATTTTCAGACGACAAAGGAATGTGGATGGCCAGTAAGTCTGGAAACATAATACAAACCCGCCTGCAGGATACGATCCGTGACCTGCAAGACTGGTGCGCTCTGTGGCGCATCAAGCTAAATGCCGCGAAAAACACAAAGAATCACATTCTATAAAAAGCAAAGGAAAAAAGCTGTCCCTAATATTGAGCTTAAGCTTTACGACTACAAACTTGAAGCTAGTAATGAGGCAAAGTTTCTGGGATTCACCCTAAATAGCAGTCTCAATCTAAACAATCACGTAAACTCAGTCATTGTCACAGCCACTAAACGCATCAATTTCCTGAAAATGATTAGAGGTAAAAATTGGGGAGCCAATAAAGAAGTTCTCCTCAAGCTTTATAAATCATATATACGTCCAGTACTAAGGTACGGGGCTATAATAACGAGTGACCTGAATAAAACCAACATTGAAAAACTACAACGGGTCCAAAATCATGCCTTGTGCCTGGCTCTGCGCAAGCCCACGTGGACATCGATAAAACAACTTCACAAGATAGCAAAAACAGACACTATAGCAATGCGCTTAAAAGATCTTCAAAGCAAAACTCTAAATAGACTTGAAGACAGCGAATTAATAATTGAACCAAATGCGCATCGCGTCCTCAATAGGAAAACTAAATAATTTGGGGCGTATCCATCGAAAGGGTTAAAGATGACATCATTGCGATGGGGTGAGCCAGGCACTCGGTGACAAAAATTTAGAACTGGCTGCGGGTGACACGATACGGACGAAAGCTCGCCTCTGTTACCAGTGGGAGTTGCAAATAGCGAGGAAAATCTCCACCTGCTGCCGGGTCTCCCCTCCCCCCACCCCCGAGATATAAATTTCGGGGAAATAATGCTGGCTTCCCCATCCACATGTCACTGGTCGTCACGGACGGAACATTCGTAAATTAAAAACCGAATTACTCTAATTTCCAGCTCTCTATCTTTTCTACCTCCTCTATCTCATAAGATACACGACCAAAACTGAATGACAAACTATGAGGGATTGAAACAATACTCAAGCAAAGATGTGCAGAAAACTTAGAAAAGACCAAGGCAAGGATTGAAACAACCTTGCCAGCAAACAGCCCTTTTAAGGGCTTTTTGTTATTTATTTTATTTTATTTTTTTTTTGGGTGGGGGGGGGGTGGGGGGAGGTCATTTGGAATTCCCGAAGGATAACCAGATACCTCATAATCACATACGGCATCCTATCTCCCAAAAGGCTTGATGGATGACTCTCGGTTTTTCAAAACTAAACTATTGGAGCTTTCTCCACTCCTTTTTTGTAACCGCTATGGTCATATACCGGGGCCGCTACCAAACCGGCGTTGCTGTTTGGTTTTCTTTTCTCTCCTTCCCTTAAATTTGCCATCGCACAAAATTATATTCTGACTCGCCACCATGATGGAAATCAAACCTCTACTATCGCCAAGCTGGAACCGAATAAAGCCCACTCTCTAATAGTCTTTATGGAGATGAGGGATTGATTATTGACAATCAATCACTCCAACTTAATCTGCCGGAAATTCTAACCGCGTGCATCCCACCTCAGACCCCATTTTAGGCAATAGGAAACTAGGCCTGTATGATACAAGTGAAATAAAATAAGGTTAACCGAGTCGCAAGGGATTGGTGAATCCCATATCGTCTCTGCGCGCCTTCGGCGCGCTAAAACCTTTCATTCATCAAATTTTCTTGAAACACTCTTATCAAGAACTCGACAAGAAGACGCATGGAAAAAGCAGACGAAGTGATGGTGAAATTGGAACAACCAACCTTTCGGTTGCACAGAAAACCACCAAACACCAAAGCAAGGTTTATTATTGGCAGCACTTGTTAAATTGAACAATGATAATTGGCTTATCAGTTTGATTCACACCTGATATACAGTGTCCTGTTTAATTGTGGTTAAGTCTTACTTGTTATCATAACCTGTCATTCAAATTACTGGAAAGATACGGTCTCGCTGTCCCTCAACATCCAATTAACAGTTACACTAATGCTATAAGTAAGCTCAAGTAAAATTTGCGCTTGCAGCATTTAAACAAGTTCAAGAAGTCAATGTTTGAGGACTTAAAAAAATGGAGATAATAAACTGAGAACTTACAGATTGTTTAAAAATTACCATTCAATGGAAACGCACTTAGTGGAAACGAACTCGGCGAAAGACCGGAAAATTTTCACTAAACTTCGTATCAGCAATCATAAGTTAGCTATTGAGAAAGGGCGACATTATCAACCGCCGAAGCCTGTTATCGACAGGATATGTACTCACTGTGAAGCTAACTCTAGAAAATAGAAAACGAATACCATTTTCTTATGGAATGTTCACATTATTCAGAGCTTCTATCAGAACTATTTGTTCTGATCAACAGTGAGATCGACGGTTTTATTGATCTGAGTAAATTCAAATTATTCTTTGAAAATAGAACCCCCAGTTTATGCCATAAAATCTGCAGCGTGATCCGGGATGTTGTCGCCAGACGATTATGATATATTTAGTGATGTGTATTGGAAATTCTAGTTCACATCTCCACCATCTTTTGCGTATCAAATTAATAAAAAATATAGTTCTTTGATCATGGAAAATTGGTGGATGAAATTGTAATGTTTTGAGTACTACTTTTGTTCATGTTACTTGTAGATTATCGCACACTGTCCTTTATATGATGTTTTATGCTAATAAATGTTATGTTATGTTATGTTATGTTCTATAAAAAAAACGACATAGTTAAAATAAATAACTTCTAACGGTTCGTTTCTTATAAATATGAGGCAGCTCAGGGAAATTTCTCCTATCAAGAACTTGACAAGAAGACGCATGGAAAAGGCAGGTGGAATTGGAACAACCTACCTTTCTGTTACATAGGAAACCACCAAACACCAAGCAAGGTTTATTATTGGCAGTCACTGGGGAGGATCGACGCCGGATATAGCGAGCCTCGAGGCGGAGATTTTTACGCGAAAATTTTCAAGAGTTGCTACCAGTCGCAGGAAAAGCGAGTTCTTTATTGAAATTTCATCGAAATTGTAAAGGTAAGCGTTAATTTATGGGGTCTGGGGGGACAATCGTCTCATACCAGAAAAAATTTTAAGAGTTTCCTAACAATTTGGTTATACGTGGCCGATAATTAGCCTCGGCTCAGTACAAAACAACGTGACCGAGAGAAAAAAGTAAGAATTTTTATTATATTTCTCTAGCATTTACAAGCAGATATAGCACACTTAGGAACATATATGGACAAAGATTCGGTAAGAACAAACTGAGAGTTAAAATAAGTTAAATTATGTGAGAAATTGGAAGGATAACTTCCCCAGTAATGCGTTGATGTGGCTGTGTCGCGATCCGATCGAAGTTATCCTTCCGCATTGTACCCCGCATCATTATAGCATCTTGTTCATTGGTAAAATGTCATTGTATTCGCCCCCACCCCGTGGGAATCCCGGGAAGTGAGGTAGTGCTTGTTTACTGTGGTAAACAAGTTTTGTTTTACTGGTAAAATAAAACCCAGTCACCAATTCTTGGGGTGGAAGTCCTCTAAAATGGGCAATATGGGATATAAACGATTGACTGAACTTGACTTTGTCTCCATGCTGCGGTCACGATTAGCCAGTGTGCATAAATATGTGACATCAAACACCACTAAATAAATAACAATGTATTTGCCTACGAACGGTGACATTCCAGATGCACATTAGTGATGTGTCATGTCAAAGAAATAATTTACCACTGCCACCTCCTTTATTCCTCCCAATTATGCATTGGCGTGATTGCAATCGCGGTCAGGTAAATTAAACCGGTGTGTCTGTGTCGCGATTCCATCCTAATAAGCATTGGTGCTTATATAATAGCGGACAGGTAAATCGAACCGGGTAGCGAGTGTATCGCGAGCCGATCGAAGTTATATGTAGACTGTGACATCCCAGTTCCACAGCTGTAGTGTGGCTTGATAAGGTATTAATATTATGCATTGGTGTGTTGCAACTATGGACAAGGACATCTGACCGGATGGCGTCTATGCTGCGTTCCGACCGAAGATTAATCCCGGTCTGCAATCTCGTATCACCGAGGCATCTTATCTGTCGAAAAAGAAATTATCGTATCAACATGCGAACTGTGAGGTCCCAATCTTCACATTTGTAGAATGGCTTGACGAGACAATAATACCAATCCCTCTACTACCCCACTCATTGTGCACTGGTGTGATTGCAGCTGCAGACAGATAAAATCGATTGGATGGTGACTGGGTCGTGATCCGATCGAGGTTATCTTTCCGCATCCTACCTAGTATCAACACACCATCTTCGTCATCGGATAGAAGCACCTATTTGTGAACTTGGACGTCCTAAATAGCGAGTTTATCGTCCTACATTCTACATTGTGTCGATACAGCTTCTTCGTCTGAGAAGAATCTATGGTGATATGTGATATTTATTTATTTATTTATTGGTGTCTAAGGTCACATACTTATGCACAATGGCTAATCGTGACCGTGACAGTTTTACGGGTGGAGGAAGCCGGAGTTCCCGGAGAGAACCACCGAGCAACGACGAACAACTGTCAGCTCCCCAACATCGTAACTCTGAACTCTGCACCGCAGCACAGGCAGGGTTAGATTGGTTGAAGACATGCGCTCCATCGACGTGCAGTACGCCTCAGTACACAGCGTCATCGTGCCCCCATGTAGGCAATCGGGTGAAGTGTCTTGCCCAAGGACACAACGCGGTTTCCGCAGGTGGGATTCGAACCGAGGACCTCTCGGCTTGCAGCCCGCACCTCTACCAACTGAGCCACCGCGCACCATGAGCTGTGATAGCCTAATAGCACATTTGTAGTGTGTCCAGACAGTGTAATAATCCAACCACCCCATCCTTTCTATGCATTGGTGATTGAAATCGCCACCCGGTAAATTCGACCGGGTGACGACCTTGTCCTGATTCCATCGGAATTATCATTCCGTTTTCTACTTAATAGCGAGTTTGTTGCCCCGTATTCCACCATGTATGATTACAGCTTCTTCTTCATCGGAAAAGAATACATGGTGATACATATATGTGAACTGTGATAGCTTAATAGGACATTTGTAGTGTGTCCTGATAATGTAACAAATCAACCGCCCCATTATTTCTATGCATTGGTGATTGATATCGCCACCAGGTAAATTCAACCGGATGACGACCTTGTCGCGATCCCATCGGAGTTATCATTCCGTTGTGTACCTTTTCCTGCAGCATCCTATTCATCGAAAAGGGTGTTGTGGTCGCTTGCGCACCGCAACATCCCCATTGTATATTTGGAGGGTGGTTTGACCAGTCAATTATAGTACCCCATCCCCGGCCCGCCCACCCAATTATGCAACAGTGATATCGCATTCGCGAACCGGTTTATTTAACCATGGAAGAACATCTGCGTCCCGGCTGTCTACCTTGTATCACAGAACGGCACCTTTTAATCAGACAAGAAGTTATTGTATCCACATCTGTAATGTGGCTTAATAAGGTTAATCATCAAAACCTCCTCCACTGCTCAACACTTCATGCATTGATCCGATTCCAATCGCTGCCAGATAGATTTGACCGGGTGGCGATGGTGTTGCGATCCGGTCCGAGTTATCTTTCCGCTTTTTACCTTTCATCACTCCAACATATTACCCTATGGTACAAAAGCTATTGTATTAACATGTGAACTGTGACACCCCATATCGCGACTGTGTCATAACCCGATCGAACATTCTTTATTTTTTTTTTTTTTTGGGGGGGGGGGGGGGTTGTTTTTTTTCTTTTTTTCTTATACAACTTCATGTGTTGGTGCAATATTAAGATTACCCCTGCTTTGCCTCGACCCACCAATATCTAGTGGTATAGTTGCAAAATCGGATAGAAAATTTTGATCGAATCGCGATTGTGCCGTGATCCGATTGCGATTTTATCTCCGTTTCTCTACCGCAATTAGCATTGCAGGTTCCGTCTTCTAACCTCCACCCACTAATATCAAGTGTTATAGTTGCAAAATGTAAAACCTCCGTTTTCCCCCGCCAATACTGCTGCATGTTTTGTCTCCAAACCGTTTTAGGAAAATACTGTAAACAGATAACATTCTTTAAATCACATAAAAAGTATTGCAGGTTTGCGCCAGACTCATCAACTGCAGGTGGGACGCCCTTGATGTCTTCCTGTAAAAACCTTTTTTGTTTTCCTCCCTACTCACTTTGGAACATCTGTTACAAGATGAATTTATCACCGGGGGTTGATCCCACTTCTCCATACCACTCTCTAACAAAACAATAGAACTTCCTTCCTGCCAACTTTCGACACTTTTCGTGGCAGGAAGGATTTGTTTCTTCCTTTGCTGGTGATACGTTTCTGTGTTGATGGTATTTGACCCCTAATGAATCCCGCGCAACACATAATTAATATACACTGATTGACAAATTGCCCTTAAACCGATACACTGAACATTCTCTACGTGTCAAGGGTAACCCTTGACTTTGCATAAGCAGAACTACAACCCATACCTATATATAAACACGACTCAGTTATTTTGTATATATTTACTTAC
Organism: Pictodentalium vernedei; assembly: GCA_031216915.1. Lineage (NCBI taxonomy): Eukaryota > Metazoa > Mollusca > Scaphopoda > Dentaliida > Dentaliidae > Pictodentalium > Pictodentalium vernedei. The sequence goes on along the minus strand of CM062296.1, from coordinate 458,713,717 downwards.
ACTTATTTCTTTTTGTTTTAGTGACTACTGTATCTCCTACCCTGAAGTCTAATACTTCAACACTTTATATTCTACACTGCATCATTTCTTCTCAAGCCAACATGAACACACTTTGTTCCCCAAACCAAATTCATTTTCAATGTGCGCAGTTGAACTATACCGCGCCAGAATTGTTTCGACCTTACAGTCTATTCCAACAGCTTAAAGCACTGTTTGCCAAAAGAATCTACTTGTATCTTAATTTACTTACTCTTGCGCCTCAGTGGTGTTGAGCTGCACGATAGCTTTACTGCTATGCCTGCTTTATTCTTTGAGCAATCCAGCGAATCTGTTACATGAACTTACATCCCTCTTAGTAAATTCCGCCGAAGCAATCCCAAACCGTTGCAGGTTCTTGAATCTCTCGAAGGCCACGTCGATACTGGAGGCAGTGGCATCGGCCTTTCTTTTCACGTTGTTTTCCCTCTGTTTGGTCATAAGTTTATTACTGTCCGGTGACATTGAAACCAACCCTGGCCCAAATTCTCTTAATTCAGATCACGATCAGAATACCCTAAAAATTGTCCACCTTAACATCCAAAGTCTTAAACCTAAATTAGATATTATACAATGTGAATTCGCATCAAGTGACATTTTGGCTTTGGGTGAGACATGGCTGCAAAGTAACGATCCCACTTCCGATGTTCAACTCCATGGGTTCCACCAACCACTGAGATTCAACCGCTCGTCAAGGGGAGGAGGGGTTGCCATTTACATTAAAGACGGTATTTCATTTCGACACAGACCGGACTTCGATACACTAAATACGGAGTGCCTATGGGCCGAAATATTCACAAGACGGAGTAGGTCATTATTGTTAGGGATATTCTACCGTCCACCCAACAGTCCTCCAGATACATGGGATGCTATAGCAGCATCTATCGAAAAAGCCAGAGACACGTCAATTAGGAACTTAATTTTCACAGGAGATTTTAATGACAACCAAATGGCTCCTTCGAGAAGTAGCTTTTTCGAGCTAGCTAATTACTTTAACCTTAAACAGTTTGTGAGTGAACCAACTTGTTTCACTGAGACGTCTGCTACATTGCTAGATCTCTTTGCAGTCAGTGACACAATCAACATGAAAGCATGCGAGGTCCTTGAACCATTATCCCTGCTCCTTCTCCCTATCTCTTTCCTCTCTTTCTCACATCATTTTTTTCTTCTCTCTCTATGTGTGTGTGTGTGTGTGTGTGTGTGTGTGCGTTTGTCTTACCAACTTGACGAGGTAACTAGACAAAAGAGTTTGCGTGTTTCGCCTTACCGAGGTACAAAAGACAAAAGAAACCCTTTACCTCGGTTGTTTTCCCAGAACTGTACCGGCAAATCGAGGTAGAAACCGTTAATCCACACAAAGGACAAACAATGGGGTACCTCGGTATGTAGGGTAGACAAGACTCTGTGTGTGTGTGTGTGTGTGTGTGTGTGTGTGTGTGTGTGTGTGTGTGTGTGTGTGTGTGTGTGTGTGTGTGTGTGTGTGTGTGTGTGTGTGTCTGGGCGCGCGTCTGCGCGTGTGAGTGAATGCGTACCCATGTAACGTAAATATTTATATGTATCCACTCAACTGGTTTAGGCAAATGCTACAAGTACAATGTGTTTGTCACGCTATATAACTTCTTTTGTGATAAAACTTGTGCCACGGAAACAGCCTAGTATTAAGCTACACAGCTTGTTGCTGAATCCGTTTCCATCATCCAAACTCATCAGTATGGAAACGGATTCAGCAACAGGCTGTGTAGCTTATACTAGGCTGTTTCCGTGGCACAGGTTTTATCAAAAAAGAAGTTATATAGCGTGACAAACACATTGTACTTGTAGCATTTGCGAAGATTTTTACGCGAAAATTTTCAAGAGTTGCTACCAGTCGCAGGAAAAGCGAGTTCTTTATTGAAATTTCATCGAAATTGTAAAGGTAAGTGTTAAATTATGGGGTCTGGGGGACAATCGTCTCATACCAGAAAAAGTTTTAAGAGTTTCCTAACAATTTGGTTTTTCGTGGCCGATAATTAGCCTCGGCTCAGTACAAAACAACGTGACCGAGAGAAAAAAGTAAGAGTTTTTTATTATATTTCTGTAGCATTTACAAGCAGATATAGCACACTTAAGGACATATATGGACAAAGATTCAGTAAGAGCAAACTGAGAGTTAAAATAAATTAAATTATGTGAGAAGTTGGAAGGATAAAATACGATGCGGTGTTTAGCGAAATGACACTGCGATGAACGGCTATTAGAAAAGAAGGACGAAGCGCTGTGTACGGCTAATAGCAAATAATCTTTCAATCCACAAATATACGACCTTTTCTGTGGGTGTGGAGGAATATGGGTATATGGTATTACATAATATTTTGAAGAAATTAGACACAGGAATGCGGGTTGACAATATATGTTGAAAAAACTTGACCAATATAACGGGCAGCATGCCATCGATCAAACTATGATATAATTTATTTATTTTTATAACCCCCCCCCCCCCCCCTTCCGCCGGGTGGATATTGATAATGGGCTCCGCCCGTCAGTCCGCCCTAACTTCCCCAGACATTCTCCAACGAGTATTTAAGCCATTTAAAATTGTTTGGGGCAGCAATCACTCCTGAATTTCCCTTCAAACTCCTCATCTCCTAATAACAATCCACCTCATTATATCCAAAACATAAACAATAATACATGTAGGATGTTTAATTGGGAACTGGATACATTGGAGGGAGATATAATTCACTTCTACCCTGTAATTCGTGTAAGATTGTGGAATGTGTTATTTTCAGACCAAGGCATATTCAGGAGTTGAATCAGCAGGAAGAAAGTGAGGGAATGGGGGAAACAAGAACCCGAAGATGTCATGGTTGCAGTTGAGCATCCTATCAAAGCAAATCATAAAGTGTCTTGCAGCGTGGTAGTTCCATCGGTAGACCGTTCGCTTTGCGTTGCGTCCTTGGCAAGACAATTCGTCCACATTGCCTGTTTGGAGCATGGTGGCATTGTGTGCTATGACGTATGATGGTACACATGACTTCGGCCAATGCTACCTCTGGAGGATTAGTAAGCTAGATAGTCTGATAGCGCCGCTTCTCGGTGGTATTCTCTGGCTTCCTCCATCCGTAATACTGTCTCTGACACAATGGGATTCTGGCTGTTAACCCTTTACCTAACACAGCTTTTTTTAAAAAAATACAAAATAAATTCTGAATATTTTCAATAAAACCATACGTATTTGGGATACTCAAACATTATTTCAGTTTATGAAGCTACCAAGAAAAAAGAAAGATAAATTAATTTTGTCAGCGAGTTTCACTGAAAAAGGACACTTTGCAGTTTATGACTGTTGCTTTCTGTAGTATTTTTGCTGTTGATTCAACAGTGTCAAATGTCGTTTGTTCATAAATATTCAACTGATACATTTTACTGAAGATTACCTACATGCAATCTCCCGTAAAGAACAACATTTACATATTTACGAACTATGATCCCCAAGATGTCGACATCTCATGCATATAGGTACCTTGAGGACAAAAATAATTTGGCACTTTACCAGTTGTTTGTCGTGGTGCGTAAGGTCCAGTGGATACATATCAAATATATAAGAATTTCTGTAGCAAGACACCTGAAACACCCCCTCCCCTCTGTCGCACTGAGTGACCCGCAAAAAAAAACTCAAGGTGCAGGCGAAACCGAAAATACAATCTAGATAGTATGAGATAATTCCTGGAAATCTGCAATACCGAAAACTTTTATTACAAAAATTATGTAGAACTGTAAGATACAGTCATGTCTATACTACGGAAGCGTTGGGGCGCCAGTTGAGTATTATTTCTATCTTGCACGTGCAAGTTAGCTATCTTGCACCTGCAAGTTACTATCTTGCACGTGCAGGCTAGCTATCTTGCACCTGTAAGTTACTATCTTGCACGTGCAGGTTAACTATCTTGCACGTGCAGGTTAGCTATCTTGCACGTGCAGGTTAGCAATCTTGCAAGTTATTATCTTTAAATACTCCTATCGAGAAGACGCATGGAAAAATGTAGACGAAGCTTGGGGGGAACTGGAATCTTTCTGTCAACATACCCAAACACCACGCAGTGATTGAAACAAGCTTGCCTGGCGGGGACCAGTGTACATTTTAAATAAATAAACAGACGAATAAAGACGTAACAGCCCTTTTAATGAGTGTTTTTTGTGTTTTTTAATTCCCTCCCGTCACCCAGTCATCTGTTTCCCCTGAAGGCAGACCAGATGGCAAAGGCTCAGCATCCACTCTTCCTTATGGGCTGATGGATGATCCCTAGCTTTTAAAAAACATATTGGTGGATTTTTTTCCCTTTTTGTAACCGTTATGGATAATATGCTAGGGCTGCTCCCAAACCAGCGACTGTTTGGGTTTCGGGGGGGGGGGGGGGTGTGGGGGGGGGGGGGTGGGTGGGGTGGGTCTCCTTCTTTCTCTAAAACAACCATCAAACTGCGGTTTCAGTACCGGTATTACCATAAACATGCCCATTTCTCTAAGCAAAAACAAAGCAGAATTCTTATAGTTATGCACAACCCCTATAGTCACCTTCCAGTTCGAGGGTCTGACCCCATACACTACCCCACACTCAAACCAAATAACATTATTGACCCCCCCCCCCACCCCCAGCTTCCGACTCTCGTGGATTCATAAGCATTCGGGTCGCAAGGGTTTTCAAATCCCACATCGTCCCTGTGCGTCTTCGGCGCGTTGAAACTTTTCATTCATTCAATTTCAGACTGACATTTGATCTGATTACAACACAAGTTAAACGTCAACCATGTCTTCGAAATCTTATCCACGTGACCAGTGTTTGTGGTCAAAGTTGTCATAATATTCGCAGCATTGGCTGTTTGGCTATGACATGTGTGACATATGGTTCCATCCTGGACAAGGACATCATTGCTTGTGCCAAGACTGGAGGCGGGGGGGGGGGGGGGGGTGGAGTTTTTATTCTTCTGCATCGTCTGTCAGTCCCAAGCCCGGCTAAAAGCAGGGAGGGAGGGGGTACTTTAAAAAAACTCCAATTTCTGTCGGTCCCCTGCCCAGATGAAAACAGTGGGAAGTTTCTACTGACAGCCAGATCGGACACCAAGCTGCTTAATTAGCCTACTAAACGTCAAAAAGTAAATCAAGTTGCAGCGCTAACGTACTAAAGACCAAGATCACCTGGAAACAATTATGGATAAGGCGTGGTCTAGAGTCAATCTGCTGAAGAAATAGTATAGTCTAAATCGTAAAGCCCCCCAGTCTATGTGGGCTCACTTCTCTTTTATTCGTCCCCTGTTAGAATACGACTGTCATATATGAGATAACTGCACCCTGGATGAATCTAACCGTCTTGAGGCTGTTCAATATGAAGCTGCAAGAGTTGTCTCTGGTGCAATGTACCATAACCTCTACAAGCTACTCCCACCACCGGTCTCATTGATACAGAGCTATAATCTGAGAAATGTGGATAAGCAGTCATTAACCCCCCCCACACACACACACACACCGCGCTCAATGCATGCAACGTCAAAATTCTTTTCTTTACTCAACTGTCAAAGCGTGGGATGAACTTCCGGAACATATTCGGCAACAAAAACTACCATGGGCTTCAAAAGTCGCCTTAACAAAGACTTCATAACTCCGCCATCACATTTTACCACTATTACTATGATGCTCGTAAAAGTCAGGTTATACATTGCAGAATAAGGTTGGAATGTGATAATCTCCAAGCCCAATTGTTCGACAATCATTTTCCGACAACAAATCTATGCCAATGCGGTTAACTGAAAATACAGAAAATTTTCTTTTTCATTGTGTTAAGTACAACCATGCTCGAACAGAAACGCTTGGTAAGCTGACATTGTCTGTCAATCTCGATACTCTTTTTTTGTATGGCTCAGAACTGTATAATAATAATAATAACGGCCGCTGATTTGTCGCGGTTCTCTAATCTCGGATGAGAAGGCCTTGGTTACCCCTGTACTCCCAACTGCCTCCCTATTCCCACGCTTCCTCTCTCCTCCCAACACTCGGTAGACGAACTGCTTGATGACATCCCTTGCCCCATTCTTCCCAATCTCTCCGATTAGCACATTAACCCTGTCCTTTGCGTCTCCCACTAACCACATGTCCTTCATTCTCCCATCCCGTGAAAAGATGGTCAGTGACTCTCCGTCCCTTCCTGAAGCCATTCTCAAAAAAAAAAACCTCTTCTCCTCAATCACCTCCTCTAATCACCTCCTCCGCAGGCCACCCAAAGACCTCTTTGGTTTAGTTTAAACAATATTTATTTCCAACTTTCGATGGGTACAGCATAGAATATAAAGATGTTTGTGGATTCGACAGAAAGCCAATGGCTTGTACAAGGTCGTTTCCACATCATTAATTAATTACATATAATATCATCGAGAAACAGCTATAAAATAAATTAAATCCATACCATTAGCTGCTTTACTAATGAGAGATACAGTTTGATATACATGTAGCTTGGAAACACATTTATGAATTCAGGGAATATGGAAGAAAGAGAACAGTCAAACATGAAGATAGCAATCAAATAAGTAGGCCTACTAAGAGGCTACAATTTAAAAGCCGCCGCACTCCACAGAACGGAAGTCATGGCGTAAATTGTCAACTACGAAGAATGGCTTGTGATGGGTTTCTTGGTTGGCGACATAGACTGGGAAAATCGCATTTGAATTTCAAAAGAAATCAAGATTGTGCGCCCCGAGACATCGTGTGATGATAAGTTGAATATGCCTACATTTGGTTCTGTTCTTGGTCACTGAGTGCTTCTAGTATCAAGGGAGATTATTGTATGTTTGCTTATCAATGTTGGAGATATGGCCAGTGATACTAGTTACCTCAAGCCCATAGCTCTGTGATATGAACGTGCAGGATGAATAAAGGCCGCTCGGGTGGCACCGTTCCTGTCACCCGTCCATTCCCTCCAGCTCCCACCTTCGCGGAGGGACGCGAGTGCTGGTGGCAATGACCGGGGGCCTGGGACATTTTCCACGCGAGTGAACAAAAAGATCTCTTACTTGGGCACCGGGAATCATAATGGGCGATCTCTCAGGTCAGGTATAGTAGACAGAATGCCGATAACCAAAAACGAGGTGGTGAATGAAAACTGATAAGAGGCCACGCTTCCGCTCTGAGTAGTACGTTGAACACTATCAACGCTGGATATGTGACGATGTCACTTGCTTGGCTATATTCTCGCGTGGGAGCATTGTCAGATAATCTAGATAACTATAGTGAAACTATTGGTAGCAAGACGAGATTAATAGTCTCAGTGGAGGGAACGGACGACACAGTCATAGCTCACATAGTGAACAGCCATAACCGATAAGGTGCTTGGTCAAATGTAGCCAAACGTTAAATAGAAAGCATTATGAAAATCTGTCCTTTCGGTGTGGCTGCGACGTGTGGCCTTCCCCGCCTCTAGAATCATAGTGGCCGCATGAGCATGTTCGCACAAACGCAGGGGTCTACCCGGAAAAGCCCAAGTGTACCAAATGCATAAGTGTATGTTTCCAACTATTACTTAGTGAAATGAGACGAAAGCGTTGAACGTCCAGGGCGCTATCAGGACTTAATGTAATATTTGATATATATTTTATTCACCAGCATACAAATTTACAAAAGACTAAACATAAAGTACATGAAATCAGAACATTTACAATATATAAATTCAGTTGACACTATATTACAAATCCGTCAGTACTTCATTCGTATACTGGTAGGGTAAGGCATAGCCAGATTGGCTGTCTTCCTGCCTTCCCTCATGTAGGAAAGAGATAGAGCATTGAGATATGAAAGAGAAAAATAGAATGAAATAGAAAGACTAAGGGGGTAGAAAAAATGAAGAAGTTCTAATGCAACATGGTAAATTCCCATTATCTTCTTTTAAGAATAGTAAATGTAATATTTCAAGATGATTTTAATAAGTAAATCTTTGACGGAGAGGGCATTTCAGAACTTGGTGGATCAGTTAAATCTTGCAGAAAGGATAATAAATGTTTCAACAGCTTCGAAAATTGCTCGATTATCCACATTACTATAAAATTCACAGCCAAACTGTAAGATATTATTGTCGAGGATGTACGAAAGTAGTCCTATAGTTTCGTTTCTAATACGGTAGTAATTGTGGCACCTCAGAAGGAAATGTTCAATAGTCCCGCGCTCACCGCAAGCACCAAACGGGTTGTTAGATAAATGGTTCTCGTAGAGATGATCATTTGGATTACTGCAACGAAGTCGTAATCTGCAGTGATAGGCCTATATTTGTGCCTTTCGGGAGGTGGATTCGAAAAAATATTGTGGCGGCCGACAAACGTGTCTGTTCACATAATCTTTAAACTCAAGCAATGAACTATTGTCTCTAATGTTCGGAGGGAGGTCGTTCCATAGTTTCGTAGCTGAGGGTATGAACGATGATTGATAATTCGTTGTTCCGCAGAAAGGAAGGCGACGATTGCTTGTATTGCGAAGGTCGTGAGATTGGTCAGTCGAAATAGAGGGAGTGATTCTGTTCAATAGATAAGGGGGAACCAAGTTGTGAAACATTTTGAAGAACTGAATCAACTTGTGCTTCTCCCGTCTTTTTTTAGTGTTTCCCAACCAGTTTCCACATATAATGATTGTTTGCTTGCTCTTAGAGTAGCGCCAGTCGTAATACGTGAAGCAGCAATTTGGATGCCTTCAAGTTTCATCGCGTCCTGATCGGTACAGTTGTCCCAAACTGTGTCTGCATATTCCATTTCCAGCAGAGGCCAAATGAACGCAAAATAATTTTTTTCCTGGGTTTTGCGATCGAGTATGAATTTATTTTTCCTAATTAAATCTAATCGTGGCCAAGCCTTTTCACAAATGTGGTTAATATGGTCTTTGATTTGACCACCTCTCGCCAATTACGGTTACTATCCTCCATGACCCGAGACAGTGTGTCTCTGTTGGTATTCTGAATCTAAATTAGCTGACACATATACAACCCAATCAACATAAGCCATAACATCCAACACATTCCCTTTTCTTCGTCGTAAAACATTTTGAAGTTGAATGACATTTACAATATTATCATGTAATGATGCAATATTTCATGACAGTTGTTCACCTCTCATGACAATCAATCGTAATATTTGTATTTCAGCTACCTAGGAGACGACCATGCAACATTAGCTACTCAGCTTGATGTCGAATCCACAAATATTTATGTTCTGACTATAGTTATCCGTACGTCTGTTTATATTTTCCATGTATGTAATATGCTTCTGTTTTATCATTACATTTACATATTATTTTTTTTCAAAATAAATACTCTTTAATTTTAAACTGAGACCAAGAAGTAGTTTTCTGGATCGCGCCTTACATCTATTTCGGGACTTTTATGCGCCAAATTCGTTAAATGTGAATTATATAGTTCAGTACACACCCATAGTAAGTAAATAAAGCATTAAAAAAGCTACTGTATTTTTATTTTTTTACTTCTTGGGTTTTCTTGGTGTTTAGTAGGACCCATATATAATCTCAGAACTTCGGAGCGTCATCCCCCAAAGCGCATTGTCCCTTTCACTTTCAGTCTGTTCCACTGAGTCGGCCCAATTGATCAAAACGTTCCACTTGATTGGCTTCACTGCCTTCAGCACGGACAGATGTATGGTGAAGACAGTAAGACACCTTTTGAAAAATGGCTACTCTTGTCTCGCGTTTCAGAAAACCACTGCAGCGTTTTTATAACCACTTGCACACACAATGAATCAATGGAAACAACTAGTTATAACAATCAATTTATTGCATATCTCCAAGAAGATAAAAGTTGACTATCTGCATCGCGCATCAAGTTATTCAAAGTGAAATGGACAGCCATCATGATTATCTCTGAAGCTCTCACCTATCAGCTGTTCAACAATCGGAAACCGTTACCCCCATTTCAAAGGTGACTGTGCAAGATATTTAAGGGGCTATATAAGTAATGGCATTTTGTTTATTTTGAAAATACTCACCTCCCATATTCCTTCAATTCCAATTAAAAATACACAAAAAAGTACATCAAAATGAAGATTGAGATATACATAGAACACGAAAGACCTGTATGATCAAGTCACAGAGTTGACCGTAGGCACCACTGGTTCCTGGAAGTCTGTTACCGTATTCGTACCAGAACTGATAAGTTAATAATATTTCACGAGAACAACTTGTTGTCAAATGTGCTTTACATATCCAAGAACAAAAGCTAGGGCATCAAAATTCTTCAAAACACAGCGACAGAGCTGGTAATAGGTCAAAACCCCCTCGGTCTAAACCCCCTCACTTTTTGCATCCTAAGTCAAAACCCCCTCGGGTGAAAATCCCTCACTATAAATATATATTTAAATTGCAATATAAATTATTATTATTATAATATATAATTTTTAGCTCAACTTTGGCGAAGCCAAATTTGAGGTGTTGTCATGGCCTGTTGTCCGTCGCACTAGGGCCCTGCGAATCACAAATTTTGGTCGAATCGAATTTGTGAAATCAAATCGAATTTCGAATCGAAATGCGAATCAAATTTCGTCGTTAAGAAATACGATGTCGTGTGGAATTTTTCTTCTCGGATAACTTCCTTTTTATATGCTCGCTGTACATGTTCGAACTGATCATAGAAAAAGGTCGAAGAATATAATAAACACCATAATTCACATTCCTGCAGTAGCCTAGGATGTTTATTTTTTGTGCAATATGAGAAGGTTATTCCCATTCGTTAACGCCTCGTGGGAATAATCCTCCGCATGTTACTCAGAAATAACCACTGTTACTAGCCTTCGCTGAAATAGCTTGTGCGTGCAACGCCGGGTGTTTCTTGAGAAGGTGGTTCCATAGGGGTGTCGTTGTACCGGTTGAGTGTGCTTCATACACAACATTGCACTCAATACACGTGTAAGTCTCTGCGAGTTTATCGTGCATAAAATATTTGTGGACCGCGGATTGAGGCTGGTTTGATGCCATATTGAAGAATGAAGTCACACAATGTTCTAAAGAGTATAATTCCACAGAACAGAATGACGCTCGATTCAGGCTGGCAAATGATCGAATCCTTACCTAAGTATTCACATGCTTATTGGTGAACAACATAGTTCAGTGAGTTGTCGGCATCGCTTTGAAATTACCGTTTGAGTGACTTGCGCACTTCTCTGGGTAATCTACATTGCCACAATTTATTTGCAGACCAGTGTCGGCAAAAAACCTTTGATGTATTGTAATCGCCTGTCTACTCACAAAAAAAAAACGGAACACAGTGTTGATCGAAGTTATGCATTGATCTAGTGCTTACTTGAGTTTTCCAACAGGACATTTGCGACAAAATAACGTATAACATATGATGGATCCAGATCGTGTTGTTATTAATATACGCACTTTAATTCATCAATTTCAACGGGTGATAAATATGGGAAATCTGAGGATTTCCGAGCGAGTTTATGATAAAAGTTGGCCCATTTTAAACAATCGTCAATTCGAACACATTCAAATTACTATGTTCGAATCGAATCGAATCGAATAATGAAGTTCGAATCGAATTTCGAATCGAATTTCGAATATTCGCAGCCCCCTATGTCGCACCATACACACGGCTCGGGCTAGAGTCCGTATTTATGAACCGATCTTTACGAAACTTCTTGGGTACCTTTGTTATCATTGTGAGACGAGAACAAGTGTTTTTGGGTCCGGTCCAAAATTCAAGATGGCCGCTGGCAGCCATTTTGTACATTGTGTACAATACGGCTCAGGCTAGAGGCCGTATTTATGAACCGATCTTTTCATCTTTAAGAAATTTTTGGGTACCATTGTTATCACCGTGGGTCGAGAACGAGTGTTTTTGGGTCCGGTCTGAAATTCAAGATGGCTGTTGGCAGCCATTTTGTACAAAATTAGGTGCAATCAGATTTTTGCGTAGTACTTCCATATGAAAGCGTTGATTTGAATAATTTTTTGTGTGAATGTTTAGTACCAAGGGATACATCACATATAATACGGGTTTTTTTCTCGTGCATAAATTATGCCAATTGGACTAACTTCGATCTATTTAATGTTACTTTCAGTACTGTAACTGCAAATGCCAATATGGCTCGGGCTAGAGGCCATATTTATGAACCAATCTTTACGAAACTTCTTGGGTACCTTTGTTATCACTGTGGGACGAGAACGAGTGTTTTTGGGTGCCGTCTGAAATTCAAGATGGCTGCCGGCGGCCATTTGGTACCAAAATTAGTACAATCAGTTTTTTGTACAGAACTTCTGTATGAAAGTTCTGATTCGAATAAATTTCTGTATGAATGTTTAGTAACATGGAATACATCACATATAATACAGGTTTTTTTCTCGAGCAGAAATTATGCAAATTAGATGAACTTTGATTTTTTCAGTGCCACTTATACACAGTAAGTGCATGTGTCAATACGGCTTGGGCTAGAGGCTGTATTTATGAACCGATCTTCACAAAACTTCTTGGGTACATTTGTTATCACCTTGGGATGAGAACGAGTGTTTCTGGGTGCGGGCCAAAATTCAAGATGGCTGCCAGTGGCAATTTTGTACCGAAATTAGGTCCAGTCAGTTTTTGTACACAACTTCTATACGTCTCAGACTAGAGGCCGTATTTATGAACCGATCTTTACGAAACTTCTTGGGTACCTTTGTTATGACTGTGGGACGAGAACAAGTGTTGTGCAGTCCAAAATTCAAGATGGCCACCAGCAGTCTTTTTGTACCAAAATTAGTGCAATCAGTTTTTTGTACAGAACTTCTGAATGAAAGTTCTGATTTGAATAAATTTTTGTAGGAATGTTTAGTAGCATGGAATACATCACATATAATACAGATTTTTTTCTCGTGCAGAAATTATGCAAATTAGATGAACTTTGATTTACTCAGTACTACTTATACTCTGTAAGTGCACATGTCAGTACGGCTAGGGCTGGAAGCTGTATTTATGAACCAATCTTCACCAAACTTCGTGGGGTACCTTTGTTATCACCTTGAGACGAGAACGAGTGTTTTGGGGTTTGGTCCAAAATTCAAGATGGCTGCCGGCCATTTTGTACCAAAATTAGTGCAATCAGTTTTTTGTACAGAACTTCTATATGAAAGTTCTGATTTGAATAAATTTCTGTATAATAATAATAATAATTTTCAGCCTAAAATCCACAAAATGTGCTCTTTGGCTTTACATACAAAAAGAAAAAAAAAGGGAAATGTTTTCTTGTCTACATATTGGTGCAGAAAGCTTGTTTGTAGAGATGCCTTTTCAAACCAGCTTTGAATGACTCAGTTTCCTGTGGTAGTCTCAGGTGACTCAGTAAAAGGTTCCAGAGATTAGGGGCAGTGATCAAAAAGGACCCGGTCACCCGCTTATGCTAATTTTGAAACGGGTTGGACCAAGGTGTGCGAGTCCGAAGAACGGAGGTCTCTGGCAGGTGTGTAGTATGTGACCAGATCTGAGAGATATGATGGTGCCAGGTCATTTATACATTTATATGTCAGAAGGATTATTTTATATTGAATTCTTTGTTGGACAGGAAGCCAGTGGAGGTCAGCTAGGATAGGTGTTATGTGACACGACTTCCTATTTCGAGTTACACACCTTGCAGCACAATTTTGGATATGTTGAAGCTTATCCAGTGATGCCTTTTTGCATCGGTATAGCAGCGAGTTGCAATAATCAAGACGACTAGTGACAAAAGCGTGGACTAATTGTTCAGCTGTGGGTTTGTCTATCAACATTTGCACCCTGCTGCTGATATTTCTAAGATGGTAGAATGCAGCACGACAGACCTGCTGGACGTGTTTGTCAGCTGCCAACGACTCATCGAGGAAATATCCCAGGTTACGAACGGTAGCTGATGGTATAATGCTATTTCCTTCTATTGATAACGGAAGTTTTGAAATTTTGCCTAATTGGTGAGGTGAGCCAATGTAAATAACCTCCGTTTTGACGGCATTTGACTTTAAAAAGTTATTAGTCATCCAGTCTTTGATGTCCGCCACACATTCCTCTAGTCGATGATATGCAAACTCTTCATTATCCGGTTTAAAATGGATGTATAGCTGGGTGTCTTCGGCATAAATGTGAAATTGTAGGCCATGGCTGCGGATGATATCACCTAGGGGAAGAACAAAAATCACATACAATAGAGGGCCCAGAACGGACCCTTGGGGAACACCATACTGAAGATTGAACTCAGTGGAGGTTGACTCGTTAATGAGTATACTTTGGGTACGGCCTGTTAGGTAGGAAGAGAACCACTGTAGGGCTGTACCCAAAATTCCTATTCTGTGTTCTAACCTGTCTATGAGCATATTGTGGTCGATGGTGTCGAAGGCAGCACTCAGGTCGAGTAATACTAAGCAGGAGACAAGATGTTTATCCATCGACATTAGAATGTCGTTCTGCACTCTGAGTAAGGCAGTCTCTGTGCTGCACTTAGGTTTATAGGTGGACTGGAAAACCTCTGAAAGTTCATACTGGGAAAGATGAGAATTCAATTGAAGAGCAACCGCGCATTCCACAACCTTAGATAAAAACGAAAGGTTGGAGACAGGGCGGTAATTCTTTAATATTTCCGGGTCGAGCCCAGGTTTTTTAAGTAATGGGGTAACAAGTGCCTGCTTCATATTGGTGGGGAAGACACCCGATGTAAGAGATGAGTTAACAATTTCTAATATCCATGGTGCAATTTCTTGATTTGCAAAATTTCAACAACCAGGTTGGGATTACACCTAATTTGCAGTGTTTGGTGGGGGCATTCGTTATTAAATTCTTGAGACATACAAGTGTTATAGGCTGGAAGGAATCCAGACACACATGGTCTGTCGAAGCCCTAAACACAGTGGGTTGTGGGTTGGGGCTGACATTCAGTCCAGCTCGAATGCATTCGATTTTGTCAGCGAAAAATGTAGAGAACCGCTCCGCCAGATCAGAAGCAGAGGAGTGATCTGGGAGAACGGTTTCCTTTTTTCGGTGCAGAATGTTTAGTAACATGGAATACATCACATATAATACAGTTTTTTTTCTCGAGCAGAAACTTCTTAGGGTACCTTTGTTATCACCATGTGACAGGAACAAGTGTTTTTGGGTGCCTTTATTATTACTGTGCTATGAGAACAAATATTTTTGGGTTCAGTCAGACCCACTCTAGGACTCAAAAGATTTCTTTTCTAGTTTAGCATCTAACTGTCACCCCACTTTTACAATACTTTACCTCTATATTTGTTACAGGATACGGTCAGCATTTATGTACAGACCGTTACAATACTTTACATGTACTTTTGTTATCAGGTCATTACCTAGATGTTTGTCATTGCTGTGTCACACACTATATATGTACATGTCTTAAACAAGTTGAGCTACAGTGTCATTGGCACTTTCATTTGTTGTAAATTTCTGAATTTTTTTCTCTTTTGTCACAATTTGCTTTGTACATACATATTGTTTTCACAATTTGCTTTGTATATGCATATTGGTTTCACAACAATAACAAGTTGAAAGGAATATGCTGCTGTTAGCTTGCATTTGTTGTTACTTATTTCTTCTGATGCACAGCTTTGTTGTTATCGTCGAAACACATTTGCAAGCCATATGTACTTTGAATATTTTTTGAAAGCTTAGTTGCTTGTACAGCATTTCTATTTTATGCTGTTTTGCTTTCTTAAACAAGCTGTACCATACTGTTATAAATTTGTCAGTGTTGCGTTTATAAAGCAGCCTTTCATTCATTCATCACAAAGCAGCCATAACCACCGATGTTGAAATGAACTCTGTCATATGCTCAACCACTCATTCACATGAACCCAAAGACTGTATATTGGCAGCAAGAAAGATATTTGCCCAGATGAAAGAGCAGGCTTCAGTTACCCGTGGTACCGTGACTCAACTTCTCACAGATTCCATTGCAACAGCTCTCATTGCTGTACGAGCTGCTCTGCTCTTAGTGATATAAATGCTGTAAGTTGTACTCTGTGTCGTGAGCGTGCTAAGCATCTGCCACAGTCTCCAAAGACATTATCAGACTTAGTTGTTGAGGGAGAGTGGACAACATACTCAGATGGAGATTCGTTCCTCATACATGACAATGGCGTGGACTGTAACAACCGGATGCTAGTGTTTGCAACAAATGAGGGGTTGAGACATCTGGCTGGTTCTTCATCCTGATTTATGGATGGTACATTTAATGTGGCTCCTGTACTGTTCAACCAGTTCTGTTATACATGCTCCCCTTGGGGAAAGTTCTGTGACTTGTGTATATGCTCTGTTGGTAAATAAAAATCAATCTACTTATGAAGAATTGTTCCTTTCCATTCAGAACCACTGTGGCACGTTAAGATTTCAAGTTGATCCCTCAACCATCACAATGGACTTTGAGCTTGCTGCCATGAAGGCAGTGACAGAAATATTTGGATCACATGTTATTCATGGGTGCTTTTATCATCTAACCCAAAGTACATGGAGGAAAGTGCGAAGTTTGGGGTTGCTCGCTACAGGGAGGAAGACAATATAAAATTGTTCTGTGGAATGCTTGACAGTTTAGCATTTCTTCCAGTGGAGGGCATGAAGGTATACCTTATCTTCGTGAGGCCACACCTGATGGCCTTTAACCACTATCAGATTATTTTTTTTATCCATATTTGAATACTGAATTTCAATATTGCCCAGCTCTAATCAAAATGAAGGTTGAGATGTATAGAACATGAAACACATGATCAACTCACAGAGGTGACAACAGGCCCCACTAGTTTCTGGAAGTCTGCTACTGTATGCGTACTAGAACTGATAATTAAGTAATAATAATAATAACACTTTGGCTAGCCGCTAATTTGTCGCATTTATCTGGTGAGAAGGCTTTGGTTACCCATGTGCTCCCAACTGCCTCCCTATTCTCACGCTTCCCTCCTCCCAACAGTCTGAGACGAACTGCCTGATGACATCCCTTGCCCCATTCTTCCCAATCTCTCCGATTATCATATTAACCCTCTCCTTTGGTCACTCGCTAACCACATGTCCTTCATTCCCCATTATACTCCTGGTGAATCTTATTCACTTAAAAAGACTGGTATTTTGGGCATTCTAGAAGAAAGTGTTGCAGGGTCTCCACCACGCCTAAATTACACATCTTGCACACCTCATCACTGTTTTCCACAATTTTTCAGCTTAGCTTTAACAACAATGACCTCCCAAAGGTGCCAACAAGGTACTCTTCAAAATCAGGCTTCTCTTTATCATGCAGTATATATTTCATTGTAACTTGTAGGATAACTCTGTATAATGTCTAGATGAGAACATCCTCTTTTGGTCATGATCTGTTAACCGTGATGGCTGCCCAAGCTCCAAACCCACAAACCTTTAGCACAGTCTACAGGTCATATTTAATGCAGAGTGATTTCATCGTAACTTGGTAGGATGACTCCGTATGATGTCTAGATGAGACCTTCCCCATTTGGTTGTGATCTGTCAACCGTGATGACTGCTCAAGCCGAAAACCTTTAGTTCAGTCTTCAGGTCATATTTATGGAGGGATTTCATTGTAACTTGGTAGGATGACTCCATATAATGTCTAAATGAGAATGTCCCCTTTTGGTCATGATTGGTCAACTGTGATGGCTACAGGGACCCAAAGCCCGAAAACCTTTAGCACAGTCTATAGGTCGTATTTATGAAGGGATGTCATTGTAACTTGGTAGGATGACTCCAGATAATGTCTAGATGAGAATGTTCCTTTTTTGTCACGATCATTCAGCCATGCTGGCTGCCAGAGCCCAAAATTCGAAAACCTATAGCACCGACTACAGGTCATATTTATGAAGGGATTTCATTGTAACTTTGTTGGATGACTCAGTATAATGTCTAGATGAGAATGTCCCCTTTTGGTTGGGATAGGTCAACTGTGATGGCTACACAGGCCCGAAGCCCCAAAAACCTTTAGCACAGTCTACAGGCCGTATGTATAAAGGGATTCCATTGTAACTTGATAGGATGACTCATTTTGGAATAATTTCACTGTAACTTGGTAAGTTTGTTTGACAAACATTAACTGTGAACGCCACATTAACCCACCCCTCACTTCATTAGTACAGTCTGTACCTCAAATTATTTTTATTGAAAACATAGCATACAGGGAACAGAAATTAACATATTCACAATTATCACAATTCTTGTATTTCATAATCCTTTCATAAACATTGAACATTATCCTTTTCATCAAACACAGCACGCAATCATTTTAAGCTACAGTGTCATTGACACTTTCATTTTGAAAGCCTTGTAGCACTCAACCAGTTAACAGGTGTATTCAGTTAACAAGGATTTGGCCATCTTCCCTATATTCCAGAGTTAAACTGATCATCATTTATTGGTATTAAAATGATTTGTTGACTAGTCATTGTCAACACTGATATAGCTCTACTTCAACTCCATGTCCACTTGTAGGAACATGCATTTCCCATGAAAACATCACAACGTAACAAAATTCCAATGCAAGGTCTACTGGTGAAAGGTTAAAACTGTTGTCAGTTGATCTGTACAGAGAGTCAAATCATCAACAGTAATAATGAGATAACTGACGCAGACTTTGAGATCAAAATATACACAAAAAGTTAACTGTGTTGGAATCCTGTTAACAACGTAGTTATTTGAACTTGTTTCCATGCAATAAAATTTCTATTATAGAGAGATTCCATCATGCCTATGTATGTCACCCATGAACTGTCAATAAACTGCATGAGGGGATAAAAATGACTTTGGGTGTTGACTAATCGACTCCAGAATCCCAAAGTCATTCCAACACTACCATTTCTTCTATTTTATCTTTTTTGACAGAGCTCGTGGAACTCTGTCAAACAAGATATACGGTAATAGATTAAATGCCTGTATCAAATGTTCTGATGCCAAATACAGTTGAAACAAGAACAGTGTCATTTGTGTACAAAGCACACTAAGGAGTATCTCCGCATTTTCAGTATGCCATCATGATGGTCACCCATTTTCAAAAAAGTATGTCAGTTGTATCTTGGATTTGATAATGAGAGTAACTTACTGGTCGATTATGTTACAACAGAGTCCAGGCATAGACTAACAGGATCCAGAATTTTTCGCTGGTTGGTGGTGGTGATGGGGGGGTGGGGGAGCGGCTGCCATAGCTGTTAGATGTCTTGATAAGTTTAACTGGAATTATTTTTGAAAAAAGGAACAAATTATCTTTTATCATTTGTGTGAACCAGACATGATCATAAAAACACATGTGATAGGGCTAGGTTGATGCTTTGTTTATATGAAGTTTACAAATCTCTCATTGAAAAATTCATGCATCTTTAGTCATTAAATTTTCGATCAAACATTTCTCCCTTAGTACATGGGTTTGGATAATAGCTAGCGGGAACACTCCTGTTTTATGATGAACTTTTATCAGAACTATGTTCGGATACCAAATGTCAACGAAAGATTGGGATAGGAGATCCCCCCCCCCCCCCCCCCCCCCCCCCAAAAAGAAAAAAAATAAATAACCAACAAAAAAACCCTCCTTCTCCATCCTGTACCTATACCTCAAAAGAGACTGGATGGTAATGGTGGGTATGGTGTACCTGTTTGTTGTTGTTTTTTTTGGGGTGGGGGGGCTTTTTTTTTTCTTTTTTAAATTCCTACAAAATGTTTCATTAAGTTTTTACTGCTGACATCTGAGTTTTTTAATCCATAATTTTCTGAAACTTCAGTATATCAAGGCATGAAACAAGGAAACCATCAGTTAGTTTTATTTGGAAATCTACTAAAAACACTAGACTAGTGAGTTTTTTAATTTATTTATTATCTTATTTCCTTTTCAGTACATTTTACGGTGGTGTCTGTAAGGGGCGTAGTGAAATATTTCTCTACAGATGAAAATTTAAAAAAAAAATTCTTTTTCCATTTCATTCGAGATTACTCTTCTCATATCATGAAAATATATCTACAGTGAAAGCTCATATGGTGATCTGTGTGGTCTGTGTTCACTAATAATATTTTGATGGTCTGAAAGAAACAACTTGGTACTGTCTAAACGTCAATAGTCTGTATTTGGGTATTGATTCTTGTTTTCATTTTCAATATCAATAACGTCGCACATACGCATTTCACGGGTATTATGCTGAAACGTCAAACGGTCAATTTAACTTATTGAGCCCTTTGACACTCCACTTTAGACCCCATTTTGCCCCATTTCTAATTGTCAGATGATCCTGAAATAAAATTTGCTGAAAAGGTTTTTTTCCGGAGATAAGAGATGTTACATTAACTCAAATTTCATTTTTTGACCCCTAAGGTTCCTTTTCTCAGCTCACGGCCCATTTGATATACAGTATCCTGGTGGTGGAAGGGAAGGACTCAGACTTAATTAAGTTCCTGGATTTATATTTGGACTCCCAACAGGGGGCCCAGATTTTAACTTAGAGTAATATGACAAATAATCTTTAAAAAAATCACCTTCTTCAGATCCATCATTCAGAATCTATTGATACTTGGTATTCAGCATCCTGGGTGGTGGAGGGGAAAGGCTGAGATTCAAGTTTGTTGAAGTTAAGTTCCTAGGTTGATATTTGGACTCCCAAGTATTGCATTACTGAAAATCAGGGCATTATTTCTGCGGTAGCATCCCAGTACAAGAAAAAAATAATCTTGCATGACCAACAAAGTTATAAATAATTAAGTAACTTCATTCCTCTGTTGTGTTAACTGGCTATTGATGCTATTTATATCCTTCTTTAAACAATTATTGTTAGGTGGGCACCTCAGGCCCCATGGGGCGTCTTGTTTATTCAAGTAACAAGAGTTTACTTGTAACCTCTATGGAATTATAGGTAAAATTTGTACTGAAGTTATGGTAAATGATTTTGTGTTTGGAAATTATATTCAGTTAATGGTTTTCAATTAAGAGATATCCAGTTAAGTGAGCTCCAATGTACTGAATTACCTTAAAATGAAGCCAAGTTCAATTTCCAACTTTCCAGTTCATTTACCCTTTGTCTTTAATATTCTCTTTCAGGTTTAATTGTTGGTGCTATTATACTTCACACAAGCAAACCATCACCACCACAGCACATTCCACGAGTGTACTTAAAGAATAAAACTTCTCAATCAGATGACAGACCTGAAGCTGTATTTATTCTACATGCGAAGAATTTAAACAATGCAAATACTACGTATTCCCACGTAAAATATGTTGTAGAAGAGCCACCCCAGAGTAACATAACTTGAGAACCACTGATTAAAAAAACAGTAAGTTAACTTAGATTGGTTAGAAAAGGTTCAGTACATTTACTGTTATATTGAAGCCAGAGAATAAAATCTTGAATTTTGAGATAACCTATTTACCATTCATCTGGGTGTAATAGAGAGGACCGATTACAGTACAGCTATCATGGACAGGTCAAAATCTATGAGTGGGCATTTTTCCCCGCATATAATTCAGAGATGATCCGCTATGGCACCCAGCAAAATTTCCACCAATGAAGCACTGGGGTAATATCCATGTTAAAAAATAGCATGGCTTGTGGTTTATTTCGTCCCTTGAGTGCAAGAAGGCATTGTAATGCTAAAGGCATTGCAAAGCCTTGTTGCACTCCTGGGACAAATTTATCAATTTTTAGCTCACCGAAGGGAGCTTAACTTATCACCGGCCGGCGTCGTCTGGCGTCCGGCGTCCGTCATCGTGAACATTTTTCAAACGACTTCTCCTCTCAAACCACTGGTCCGATTTTCACGAAACTTCATGTGGATGTTCATTACTGTATGGCAATTCATGTTTGTTCAAATGAAATGGCCACATCCCTTGGGGGCTCTGTATGGGGCATAACTCTGATAGCACCGTATGAATTATAGGAAAAATTATTAAAAAATCTTCTTCTCCAGAACCAGTGGGCAGAATCTTTTGATACTTGGTATGCAGCATCTTGGAATGGATCTGATTCAAGTTTGTTCAAATCGGCCCCCTGGATTCATATTTGGGCTCACTATAGAAGCCCAAATTCGAACTTAGTGCATTTCAGGCAAATTTCTTGAAAAATCTTCGTCTCCAGATCCAGCAGGCAGAATCTTTTGATATTTGGTATGCAACATTGTGGGGTAGATCTGATTCAAGTTTGTTCAAATTGGCCCCCTGGATTCATATTTGGGCTCAGTATAGAAGCCCGAATTTGAACTTGGTGCATTTCTGGCAAATTTCTTAAAAAATCTTCTTCTCAAGATCCAGCAGGCAGAATCTTTTGATATTTGGTATGCAACATTGTGGGGTGGTGGTGGGGGGGGGGGGGGGGGGGGGGTGCTGAGTGAGATTCAAGTTTGTTCAAGCCATATCCCTAGGTCCATATTTGGGCTCACTGTGGGAGCTTGAATTGTAACTTAGTTCGAAATGAGGAATTTTCTTTAAAAATGTTCTTCTTCAGATCCAGCAGTCGGAATGTTTTGATATGTGGTGTGTAGCATCCTTGGGGGGGTGAGATTCAAGTTTGTTAAAGCCAAGTCCCTGGGTCCATATTTGGGCTCCCTGTGGGAGCCCGAATTATTACTTAGTCAATATGAGGAATTTTTCTTTAAAAGTCTTCTTCAGATTCAGCAGTCAGAATGTTTTGATATTTGGCATGCAGCATCCTTAGAGGGTGAGATTCAAGTTTGTTCAAGCCAAGTCCCTGGGTTCATATTTGGGCTCACTGTGGGAGCCCGAATGATAATTTAGTTCAAAATGAGGAATTTTCTTTTGAAAATCTTCTTCAGATCCAGCAGATGAATGCTTTTGATATTTGGTATGCATCATCCTTAGGGGGGTAAGATTCAAGTTTGTTCAAGCCATGTCCCTAGTTCCATAAAATTTGTCTCTCATGACTCCATTCCTTTGTAGTGTTGATGAACCATGTCTAACTGAATTTGACCCCAAATACTTCTTTGAACCACTTTGTTTGAATCACTTTGCCCGGTGAGCGATTAAGGCCCCTTGGGGCCTCTTGTATTAACTTGGGTAAAATATCAGACATAAATCATTTATGTCAAAGGCCATGTGATCTTTTCACATAACTTGGCATCCACTGTCATCGGGCGTCTGTAAACTTTTTACATTTTCATCTTTTCTGGAACCGCTGAGCCGGTATGAACCAAACTTGGCAGGAATGGTCTGTGGGAGGTCCTCTACAAACGATCGTCATTTTGTTCCCGTCGGATGAAAAACATGTCTTCCAGAGGCATTCTTTGATTCTGATTGGTGGATTTTGAAAAATCTTCTCGTCTGAAACCACAGGGCCAAATGTTTTGAAACTTTGCTTAGTTGTTGACTGGGACACCCTCGACCAATGATCCTCATTTAATGTTGATCGGGTTGCAAACATGGCTTCAATTGCGGCTTATACTTAGTATAGAAACCCTATGGGAAATCACATTTTCATTTTCTTCTCTGAAACTACTGAGCTCACGTGAACCAAATTTGGCAGGAATAATCTATGGGGGTCCTTTACAAACGGTCCTCATTTTGTTCCGGTGGGTTGTAAAACATGGCCGCCAGAGGCATTCTTTGATTTGGATTGGTGGATTTTCAAAAATTTTCTCTGAAACTGCCAGGCCAAATGTTTTGATACTTCAAATAAATGAGAACTGGGAGCCCCTCTACCAACGATCCTCATTTAATGTTGATCGGGTTGTAAACATGGCCGCAATTGCAGCTTATAGTTACTATAGCAACCCTATGGGAAATCACATTTTCATCATCTTCTCTGGAACTACTGATCGACATGAACCAAACCTGGCAGGGATAGCCTATGGGAGGTCTTCTACAAATACTCCTCATTTTGTTACTGTGCATCGAAAAACATGGCTGCCAGAAGGATTTTTTGATTCTGATTGGTGGATAATGAAGAATCTTCTCCTCTGAAACCACAGAGCCAAATGTTTTGAAACTTTGCATGGTTAATGTCTGGGACACCCTCTACCAACAATCTTCATTTAATGTTGATCAGGTTGCAAACATGGCTGCAATGGCAGCTTATAGTTTCTATAGAAACCCTTTGGGAAATCACATTTTCATCTTCTCTGGTATTACTGAGCTAACATGAACCAAACCTGGCAAGGATAGTCTATGGCAGGTCTTCTACAAACGCTCCTCATATTGTTACTTGCATCAACAAATACGGCCACCAGAGACATTCTCTGATTCTGATTGATGGATTTTGAAAAAATCTTCCCCTCTGAAACCACGAGGCCAAATGTTTTGAAACTTCACATTGTCAATGACTGGGACCACCTCTACCAATGATCCTCATTTAATGTTGACAGGGTTGCAAACATGTCCGCAGTTGTGGCTTGTAGTTATCACAGAAACTCTATGGGAAATCACATTTTCTTCTTTGGAACTACTGAACCGATGTGAACCAAAACTTGACAGGAATGTTCTATGAGAGGATGGAAAAATGTGGCCGTCAGAGGCTAAAATTCTAATGCTTAACCCAATGCCTCTCCTGTCTGCACAGAGACCAGTACTGTCCAGAAAATACTTGTATTTTTATACTAATAACCAATGGCCCAGACTTAGCTGGTGCAAACTCAATATTATCAAGGGCCAAACGCAAATTTTGAAGCCCCCATCCTCAAAATTTGCATACAATACTGAAAATTAAAAGTTCTATCTGGCCCTCTTAATTTTACTATCTGTGCATGCGCAGCACTCAGGAAAAGACTGGAATTGGCGCCAACATCATTCTTTGTCCCTAACGTTGGTAACAATGATCTGACATCTGTGTTTTAAAATCTCCTTTTTTGAGGATGCCAGACAGAAATCAATGAAAGAATTGGTGGATTCAAGGCTGTAAATGGATGATGGAAGTGAACAACGGTGGGTTCAAACTTTATAATAATTATAAAAATTATTTCATGTTTCCCATTTTCGGGACAAATGCCTGATGTCATCAGTCTTGCTAATGATTAATCCACTGTTTAAGTGTTCCTTCCCTATCCTTCCATGAACCCCTCCTGTTAAACTCCTAAGCTTTTTGGCTGTTTTTTTATTAAATTTCTTGTGAGTTTAATTTGTATTACAGAATGTTTATCCCCATGGTTACGTCCTCACCCTAGGGGTGTGAGGTCGTTTAGTCTTGCATCTTCTATCCGATGTATCGTTTTTTCTTTGTGTGAAGATCTAGCTTTGCATCTGGTAGCATTTAAATCAGTTACTGACTTTGGGCCTTTTTGTGTGCCTGATGTATTGTTTCTGTTTTTTCCAACGATGTTGTTTACTTTAGTAACACCCTTATATATACGTAATATTTAGTTTTATAATACTTTAGAATTACTGTAGGATTAATTGATTATACTTCCGGTAGTGTAGCTCCAAAAATTTGGATTTTGTCCACACTTAGGCTCTATTGGGATGGCCTTGGGCTCATGATGTTCCCTTTGGGAACTTAGGCATTTTCAAAAAAAAATTTTCGAAATATTTTTTATAATTGTTTCGAATTTAATTTTGATTGCTATTATTCATGTATCCTTATCATGTATTTTGTTGAGTTTGTAGGAGTGCTATCAACTTTATCTTCTAATTGTAATTATGAAAGCTAACTGCTCTAAATGCAAGGCAAGGAAGTCTTCCTCGAATTTACATGCTTGTTGCTTTGCCTGTAGTCAATGCACTCCTGTGGATTCTTGTCCTACTTGTGCACATTGGGATGGCAGACGTTGGAGATGGGTGTCGCGGTACGTCGTTGGCTGTGAGGTTCCTATGCCAGAGCTCTCACCGCAGAATAATTCGAGTTTTTCAGTTTCTTTTTCAGAGGAACAAAAACATGGTGATGGTATTGTGACACCCATCCATAATGTGCTACCGTCGTCACGCTCTGATGAGCAAACAGAGCTAGCTGTATGGTGCTCATAAATATTAATCAAGGAATAAAGCCTCTAGTTAGTGCTCTTATTCCTTTGCAAGCAGCTAGCTCGACCGGTGGAGTGGTTACTTGACAGTGGGAACCGTAACACCGGGTAAGTCTGTTGCAGTCGAGGGAAGTGTAGAATTGGGTAGAGCGAGCACCTCAAAAACTAAAGCTCACCCAGCGACAACGGCATAAGGGAAGAAGCTTGCAGGTTTCTCTTAGGGAAGCTCGGCAAGGTCTGATAAGACCGCGAGCTGGAGAGCCTTCTCTCTAACCCAGAACATTTGGCGCCAAATGTTGTTTTGAGAAACTTGCCTGTGTAGGAGTCTGCAAGTTTCTCTTAAGGTAGCTCGGCGAGGTCTGATAAGACTGCGTGCGGGAGAGCCCTCTCTCTAACCCAGCAACATTTGGGGCCAAATGTTGTTTTGAGAAACTTGCTTACACTTGCTACTCGGGACGCTCCATCTAAACTGCAGCCGGCGTCAGCTCCAGTTATGGCTTCTTCTTCATGCAGATATAGCACACACGACCGTATACTAGGTACCCGATTTAGGATATCCAGGTAGCCTCCTGAAGAAGTATCGGTCTTCGCCTTTGAAGTCGGCCCTTCCGGTAGCTAGTGATCAAGGCTTCAGTCATTGGGACATTCGGAGAAGAGATCTACGTCCTGATCTTTGTCCCAGGAGCAGCAAGCGGTGTTAATACAGAAGACCGCTGCTCCTCAACCCTCTCTAATGGACTTGCTGTCGCAGATTGCACAGCTCATTGCAGCTTCCCAGCAAGTGCAAGCGCAGCCTTCTGCAGACTCAGGTGGTCAGCTGTCGGACGGTGCTGGGTCGGTCATCTGTACATTCAGATGCTGTTGACCGAAATTATCAGCTGATTAACAACACCATTTTCAACCTAGCAAGTTTGAATAAGAAGGCGGTTTCTTATCGGCATCTTCAATCAGCATGCTATTATAAACGGTTGGAGAAGATGTTCATAGAGCTACTGTGAGTCTGGATGAGCAGACTGGGGATTTCGTTATATCCGTACCTACATCATTCAATTTATGCTCGGATGTGATGGAATTTTCTATTTCATCTAATAGAGCAATTCTGGATGCTATGTTATATGCAGATCATATCACCAGGGCTCTGGCGTAGCCTCTAAGGAAAAGGAATTGAGGATGTTAGTTCCTCGCTAAAAGTTCTTTCCAGGGCAGTCACGTATGCCACGTACCACTCTGCCCTTTCAGTGGCTAATTGGAGTTGGTTAGACGTGATGCAGCCCTTACGTCGTCATCAGTTATCGATGACAAGGTGAAAAGCTCTATCTGAGATGCTCTAGTATCCGGACACACACTGTTTGATGACACGCTTTCTTTAGTCTATGAACAGGCTACCAAAAAGCTTCCAGCGCACTGATACTAAGTTCAGCGTCTTGAACAACATGCATCAGCTGGCCGGTGTAGGTGAGGTTGTTCCAGTTCACAATCACAGAAGGGAGCTCCTCGTGAGGGTCTAGGAAACCCTCTTACAGTTATTCCAGAGGTCGTCAGTATAGCAACTCGGAAAAGGGGCACGAGTCTTATAAAGAATATAAGTCAGATGCCCCTAGGTCGACGGGATGAGGTTATTTGCAGGAAGGACATGTTTTCGCCTACCGCAAGCATTGCAAGTCGTACAGGTGATGGTTTAGACTTTGCTTGCTTTCCAGTTAGTGGAAGGTTATCAACCTCGCAAAAAAGTGGATGAAAGTTACGGACAGGACTTGAAAATTAGATTTTTTTGCACTTGTCCCATGGGACAACCGGAAAGCATATGTTGGTTGTCCCAAACCAAATCAGGTTGTCCAAGGTGTTCCTTGGAAAAATTAGTTTTTGAATTTCTTTTACAGTAATAACAAACCAACTACTTGAATAATACACTTTTTATTTAAAGGCTTAAGCAATACTACAATTTGACAAGTCTTAAACTTCTGCAGCCACTCACAAACGCATTCATTGACCCTGACGTAGGAAAGTATTTCACACACAATTTACAGTACATTGAGTTTTCTGTTTCATCGAAATTCAGCCATGCTCTCCCCTCTTCCCACGATTTTTTATAACTTCGTAAACGTTTTTTTGGCTGACTAGCGGTGCCCTGGTTGTTATTTGCACTCTCAGTCTCAGTATTAGCTGATGAATCGTCACTATTTCCTCGTTTTTTTTATTTTTCACCCGATTGATCATTACTGACATTAGCTTCTCGACGCTTGTCACTACGGCTGAATCCAAAATTTAATAGCGACATTGTAGGCTTGGACATCGAAGACCAGTTGTAACTTCTAGTAGTAACCCAGCTCAACTGACTGCTAACACCCCCAAACCCCTGGTACCCACAATTTTTTTTGTGCGCTGTCAACAAACACTGAATGTGGACCAGTCATTTTAATTAGGTCATATTTTTACCTCCGTATCGGAAACAAACTATTCATATAAGACTACCTACATTTTTGAACTTACCGCACAGCAGATTCCTCGCATCACATTCTATTTAAATTCGCCCGTTAGTAATTCAATTTAAAGCCACCCTTTCGAAAAAAAACCAAAAACAATTTTATTCCGCAAATGCACACATTGTTTTCATTGGAAACATGTTTACTTTAAAAGTAGAGACTATGCGCTTGCGCTATGATCTTGTCATCCGGCCCAGATATCTTGTAATTATGAAGAGCCAATGAGATTATGTGAATTATTTGGTGCATGAAAAAACGTGGATTTTACGTGATGATAAAAATAAACTGCTGAGAGGTGATTGTTTCAGTTACGCATTTTGAAGGCTTTCTTGTAAATAATTGTGTCAATTTAATGATATTGGGACCTGTCTTTTGAAGCAAAAACTTGTTGAAACACGCAATTTTTGCACTCCCTGACATAAAATCTTGTTGTCCCAGGGACAAGCGCTGATGGACTGGCTGGTTGTCCCAAACGAAAATTGGTTGTCCGGGACAAGCGGACAACCGTTTATTATCGAGCCCTGTTACGGAAGATCAATGGATGAGAATGTAGTCTTGACAGGCCTGTGGCTATCAATCCAAGCAAAGCTCCACTTACAAGAAGTATGTGTTGGACAAATCTTCCGGCGAATTCTTCCAAGAGAGTCTCTCCTTGCGGAGGTACAGGCTCTCCTATTGAAGAAAGCAATAGAGGTCATCAAGAATCAAAATTCTCCAGGTTTTTACAGGTCATCTGTTTCTCGTCCCGAAGCCAGATGGATAGTGCATAGATAGACTGAGACAGCTGTCTTGTTTGGAATAGAGCCGTCAGAGGGAATAAGTACGTCTTTTCCCTCTCTGTGTTGTATTCCTTGTGTCAAAACATTTAATGCCATTGTGCATGCCATAGTAGCCTTATGTACTGTTACAGCGGTCTTTTCCTATAAATTAGCGACTGGTGTTGTAAGTCACCATATAGTGAGCTTTCAAAGGCCACAAGTGACACAGATATGTTTTCAAGTAGACAAAGACTCATAACTGTGTAGCAACTTTGAGACCACTGTCTCTTTGGGAATTACAACTGTTAGAATAGCGGCTCGTCATTCCCTACCTTGCGCGACAATGGTTGTAAGTCTCCGTTTAGTGAGCTTTCAAGGTGACAAGTTACACTGAGATATCTGTCTTCACGGAGATGAAGACTTCTAAGCTACGTTAGCTAGGCTCTGACTGCTGTCTTTTGGGAATAAAACCGATAAAGGTAGAGTGCTTTTTGGTTTGTTTTCCTAGGTGCCATAGACTTGAGTCTTATTGTTTATACCATAGTAGCCTAGCTAGAATCATGATCGATGTTTTTCAGTAATTATGCAGTGACATAACTGATATAATTATCTCTTTGAGACTACTGTCTCTTTGGGAATTTAGGGCTGTTTAAATAGCTGCTCTTCATTCCCTACCTTGTGCGACAATAGTTGTAAGTCTCCGTTCAGTGAGCTTTCAAGGTCGCAACTTAAACCGATATATCTGTCTTCATGGAGATGACTTATAAGCTACAGCTGGCATTGTAAGTCTCCTTAGTGAGCTTCTAAGGCCGCAGTTATCAGCCTTTTTATTGTCTTCACGTACAGGAAGACCTTTAGCTGCTTCAGCTAGGCTGGGTTTATTGTCCCATCGGACATGATACTGTTATGTTAGAGGCAGTTATTCTCTTCCTGCCAGTATGGTTTGGTGTTAGTTATATGAGGCGATAAGCCCTATTGATGACACAATAGTTACCTAGTGTAATTAATGAGCGTTTCTTCAAACGCCTATACTTAACTCCTTCTCAGGAATATATTTCCTGATATCAGATCAAACGTAAGGAGTTCATCTAGGTTTTTATGATCGCGTGTCAGAACATTGTTTTCATCTCCCTTTTCATTTTTATTCAATCCATTGCTGTGGATTATATTTCCACCTTAGAGACTGGATATTATATCTATATGGTGTATTATTTGTTCATCACATCCCTCTCGGTCTTTAGTGGCATTATGGAGTCAGTCAGACGTGACTGAGCCATGCGGTTCCTATGCTATTTAATAACTAACACAAGAGTGATTCAAGTAATGTGTTAAAAGGCGATTGCAGGGCAGGATGTAGTTTTCGTCCTGTAAGCCTTGAATGCTTTCAAGTATATGCATGCCTTTCATTGATTGATGGCTGGGTCGTGTTCTAACGGCGACCTCATGGGCATATCCACTATTTAGTTGGTTTGTTTCCTGTGGTTGTTAGTTTATAAGTCATATACGAGCATATGATTCCTTATCAATAAAATTGCTAGCCTTCGTGTACCTGTGGGCTGACATGTTGGTTATCTGGGTGACTTTCTCCAGTGTGACAATTAGTCCACTCAGAAAAATTTTACTCAGAGCAGTTTGGCCTTTTCTTACGACATATGACTTCATAACTCAGTTAACTGCTTAATAATGCTGTATTATTCATTCAGTTTCTTGGTTACACTTGTATCACTCTGTCATACCATGTATACAGGCTGTATTCAGATGAGTACATTGCTCACGTGAATAATATGTGTATTTATTAGGCAGACACATTATTGAACAGATTATATAAATTCTTGCTCTGCTTTATAGAGCTCACGAGAATTTTGGGGCTATTTTGATCAGTTATTGAGCTTTCTATAGGCCATCTATGCATACGTTCTCAATTTTGGCATCATTACTCGGAGTAATATATTCTTTCTCCGAACAGTCTTTGGTTGTTACGGACATAGGAAACAATGAATGGTTTCGGGGATGGTCCGTAACGAGGCTGTTAATCATAGCTCGTTCCATGTTCTAAGTTCAGGTTTCTACCAAGAGATGGTACACAGAAGAAATCACATTCTCGTATATTCTCACGGTTCAATTGGTGTTTTATTATTGGAATTGATTGTACACTGAATGGGTTCGCCTGTTTGTTGCCTTAGTAGTGTGTTTGCTCTAACAGATACTTTCCATTGGGATTCAATTGGACAAGTGTATGGTTGTACACGTTATATTCCAACTGCCGTATACGTTAGAAGCATGCGCTGTTAATAACTGGGATGGGATCGCCATGATAGCCTTAGCTTCTGAAGTGGCGTGAAGCACCAATACTTAATTATAATTAATAACTGGGTGCCTGTTGGGCGAATACATATTGATTATTTGGTATCGCTTTTCACTGATTCCAGAATGCTTCCCTCTTTGTTTTGAAGAATATTCCTTGAAAAAAAGAGTGGGGGGGGATTTTTCTTCCTCTCTTCCAGCTTGATAAGTGTGTAACTATGAGTGAAGCTGTTTTGTCTGTAGATTATTACTGATCCCAGATACAGCTTGTTTATTATTTATATATCGCGTGTGTTTGTGGGGGTTAGTCTCTCACTCTCGAATATGCCATCCTAATTTAAGGGGCATAGTCTTAAAAACTGGGAGCTTGTTACACCCAATTAGCATAATCATTAATGCTAAGATTATGGAATTACTTGGATATAGCTCCTAATTTATGATATGTCTTCTCTATTATTGTATAGAGAGACATACATGTAATTCCTTTTAAATTTAATCTCCTTTTCACCTTGGAATGCAGGCTTTGGAGCTGTATTTGGTTCTAGGCCCTTCGCCTTTTTACGATTCAGCTAAGTCTGTTGTCATTGGTTATTAGTACAAAAATATGATAAATTTAAAGTAATTTGTATATTTTTTATACTTACAAAAAGGCCCAGATGGGGATGGCCCGCTGAGTTATTATTTAGTTCACTCGTCTACAAAGAATGATGTTTGCGTCAATTGCAGTCTCTTCCTGAGTGCTTCACATGCAAATATAGTAAAAGTATGGAGGGCCAGATAGGACTTTTGATTTTCATTATTGTATGCAAATTTTGGCGATTGGCGGGTTCAAAATTTGTGTTTGGCCCTTGATAATATTGAGTTTGCACCAGCTAAGTCTGGGTCATTGGTAAGTATAAAAAATATACAAATTACTTTAAATTTATCATTTTTACCTCACCAATGAAGTTGTGTGAGCTTATGTCATGACCCAAGGTGTGTCAGCGTCTGCGTCAACACTTGTGTTAAGTTATTGTACCAGTCCACTTTGACTTTCAGCCCTGTTGCTATGCTCCTCATACTGTGTTTCTATGGCTTACAATTACCCACAGACCCTTAACCAGTGATATTTTATTGATTTTTAGTGCTTTTGCAATGTTAGACTTTTTTGTCAGTGTGGACTTTGAAAATTTCTGACCTGTTCTGCTGTACATGAGTGTAGGGTACCGACAGTATGCTGTGGCTTTTATCTTTCATATATGTGTTAAATGCATCAGTATAAGATGACATTAACCCTAGGCTTCACATTTTTCTGAGATTTTGGACTTTTTAATGCAATGTTAGACTTTTTTTGTCAGTGTGGACTGAGAAAATTTCTGACCTTTTTTTTTTTGCTGTTCATGAATGGAGGCTACCACCAGTATGCTGTGGCTTTCATGTTTCATATATATATATTAAATGCATCAATATAAGATGACATTAACCCCTAACTGGACATTTTTTGGAGATTTTGGACTTTTTTAATGCAATGTTAAACTTTTTTGTCAGTGTGGACTTAGAAAATTTTTGATCTGTTTTGCTATGCATGTACATGACCGGACATTTTTTCGCAGATTTGTAATAAATCTAGATTTATTGCATGCCATGTGTTGGTGAGCTAATGGGGATGGACACACCCCTCTTGTTTGAGAATCTAGTAAGGGTTAGTTCCAGTTTTCTCCACTGAGAACTGGGAAAAAAACCCAAAATATTGTGTATATAGTACAAGTCAAAATAAGTTGTAGAATAACTGCAATAAACTAAGTAAACTGCTGCTTCTGCACTGACAAGATCAAAATCTGACATCATTTTCTGGAAAGCTATCAGTGAGAGCTTTCCAGAAAATGATGTCGGCTTCTGGTCTTATCAGTGTAGAAAGAGAAAGATATATAGTTTATAGTGGTTATTCTAAAACTTATTTTGACATATACTGTAAACAAGTGCAGCTGTAATTATGTAAATACGTGTATTACACTCAAGTTACTTGTCAGAAATACTGATTGATGGCAGGTGTTTGGAAAGCATGGAAGTTTTGTTTATTTTGTTTTCTCATGTAGAGCTGACTAGTTGACCTGATCATTTAAGATATGACAAATTATTTGAATAAAATGTTTCCTGTAACTCTTTACCTATCGAAAACTTTTTGAATGAGAATACTGTCTGAAAATATTGTAATTTTTTCAAAATATTTTACCACCTTTTACTGATATTTTTATTGAAACAAAATTCATAAATGTGTGGATTTTCAAGAAATCTTCTTTGAAACTACAAAACCAAATGTTTTGAAACTTAATGTGACTGATGACTGTAACCCCCTCTACCAATGATCCTCATTTAATCTTCATCAGGTTGCAATTATGGCTGCAGTTTCGGCTTATAGTTACTATAGAAACCGTATAGGAAATCACATTTTCATCTTTGGAACTACACAACCAATGTGAAACAAACTCTGCAGGCATGGTCTACGAGAGGTACTCTGCAACTCTTACTCATTTTATTCCTGTTGGTTGAAAAATGTGGCCACCAGAAGCATTCTTTGATGTTGAATGGTCAATTTTGAAAACTCTTCTCTGAAACTACAGAGTCAAATATTTTGAAACTTCACATGGTTGAGGACTGGGACACTTTCTACCAATGATCCTCATGTAATGTTAGTTTAAACAATATTTATTTCCATTAAACTTGTATAGTATGCACATAGGTACAATAAATTGGATCCGACAGTGAGCTTTTTCGAGGTTGTTTCATGTAATGTTGATGTAATGTTGCAACATGGCCACAATTGCAGCTCATAGTTAGCATGGAAAGCCTATTTTTACATGTCATTCTGCCAGGTGAGCGATTATAGGCACTTTAGAGCCTCTAGTTATAAAAAGAGAGCATGCAGCAGCCCAATGGACCAAGCAGGAGGGCCTGAGAAACAGATTTTTAACTTTTTTACAGGCCTCGAAATAACAAGATTTTGATAAACCTTCCAGCAGGTTGCCTCATTTGACAATGGTTAACCTGTTGATCGGTTACCTAGATTTTTTTCATAAACCTATTGGCTAACCATTGCATTAAAAGTATTAATACTGACAAAGCTTCTGACATACCCAACTACAGTTCCTCCCAAATTAGTTTGGCATTTAGACACAAGGCAGGCGAAGTACAAAACAGGTACATACCCCCCCCCCCCCCCCCCCCATACACATGCACACAGGCCTCGAAATAACAAGATTTTGATAAACCTTCTAGCAGGTTGCCTCATTTGACAATGGTTAACCTGTTGATCGGTTACCTAGATTTTTTTCATGAACCTATTGGCTAACCATTGCATTAAAAATATTAATACTGACAAAGCTTCTGACATACCCAACTACAGTTCCTCCCAAATTAGTTTGGCATTTAGACACAAGGCAGGCGAAGTACCAAACAGGTACATACACATGCCCCCCCCCCCCCCCCCCCCCCCCACCCACCCACCCACCCATACACATGCACATTTACGTGTGCACACATTAGCATTTGTTGTTCTTTGCTTTATATGATTTTTGTGTCTAATGAAAATTAAAGAATTTTAATCAGGGCTTGAAATTTAGATTTTTTTGCACTTGTCCCATGGGACAACCGGAAAGCATATGTTGGTTGTCCCAAACCAAATCAGGTTGTCCAAGGTGTTCCTTGGAAAAATTAGTTTTTGAATTTCTTTTACAGTAATAACAAACCAACTACTTGAATAATACACTTTTATTTAAAGGCTTAAGCAATACTACAATTTGACAAGTCTTAAACTTTTGCAGCCACTCACAAATGCATTCATTGACCCTGACGTAGGAAAGTATTTCACACACAATTTACAGTACATTGAGTTTTCTGTTTTATCAAAATTCAGCCATGCTCTCCCCTCTTCCCATGGTTTTTTATAACTTCGTAAACGTTTTTTTGGCTGACTAGCGGTGCCCTGGTTGTTATTTGCACTCTCAGTCTCAGTATTAGCTGATGAATCGTCACTATTTCCTCGTTTTTTTTATTTTTCACCCGATTGATCATTACTGACATTAGCTTCTCGACGCTTGTCACTACGGCTGAATCCAAAATTTAATAGCGACATTGTAGGCTTGGACATCGAAGACCAGTTGTAACTTCTAGTAGTAACCCAGCTCAGCTGACTGCTAACACCCCCAAACCCCTGGTACCCACAATTTTTTTGTGCGCTGTCAACAAACACTGAATGTGGACCAGTCATTTTAATTAGGTCATATTTTTACCTCCGTATCGGAAACAAACTATTCATATAAGACTACCTACATTTTTGAACTTACCACACAGCAGATTCCTCGCATCACCTTCTATTTAAATTCGCCCGTTAGTAATTCAATTTAAAGCCACCCTTTCGAAAAAAAACAAAAACAATTTTATTCCGCAAATGCACACATTGTTTTCATTGGAAACATGTTTACTTTAAAAGTAGAGACTATGCGCTTGCGCTATGATCTTGTCATCCGGCCCAGATATCTTGTAATTATGAAGAGCCAATGAGATTATGTGAATTATTTGGTGCATGAAAAAACGTGGATTTTACGTGATGATAAAAATAAACTGCTGAGAGGTGATTGTTTCAGTTACGCATTTTGAAGGCTTTCTTGTAAATAATTGTGTCAATTTAATGATATTGGGACCTGTCTTTTGAAGCAAAAACTTGTTGAAACACGCAATTTTTGCACTCCCTGACATAAAATCTTGTTGTCCCAGGGACAAGCGCTGATGGACTGGCTGGTTGTCCCAAACGAAAATTGGTTGTCCGGGACAAGCGGACAGCCGTTTATTTCGAGCCCTATTAATTGTTTATTTTGCTGCGTGGCTTATTATTTCAGAAACCCAAACACATTTGTCTCGAACTGGGAGTGGGAATTGGGCAATTGTGTGGGGATGGGGTCAAATACTGTCGATCGACGTCTGTATTATGAATACATTGAACTTTAGGGCATGGGAGTTGCATTGGCAGTCTCTGATTAACATTGGAAAAGAAATAATTGTAAATCGTATCTACCTTCCCCAACATTTCGGAATCCGGAGAATGTAATCCAAAATTCCAAACTAAAACTTCATTTGTGCCACAGTGTTCGAAATCATTTGGAAAAACCCATGTTCACAACCATGCTGGCTGTTTATTCAAATGGAATAAGTACGTAAACAAGAAGTCAGCGTTGGTGAATAAAAGACGTTTCCATAATGTGTTTGAAAATTTTTATCATGGATTGGTAGGGTAAAAAGGGGCGGAATGCAAATAATTAACAACAGCTCATTTGATTTTCAATATGTCTCCTTTTTATTGTATTGAAGACTTTTTTTCAGCTTCGCACACTGCGAGAGTTAAAACCTCACATGCGGTACATGTATTAACAAAGCAGTTAGCTCCCTTTAGCTGTAAGAGACAATCGTCTTTCTCAGAATCGAAACAAATTAATTGTTTCGAGAGCCACAGGGTGCCGTGAGTTGGTACTGCAGATCTTCAGTACCGCTAATACTATAGATTTTTACCCCCACAAGTACAGTAATGATTGAAACATGCTGTATGATAAGCACGAGCATTTTGTCCTAGTTTTATTCACTGCAGTGCTTCTTTTAAATCAGTCGGAGGAAAAATGTTTGAAAAATTTTCTCATCCTGTAACAACTAACTTTGTTGGCCATCGACGCGATTTTTGGTTAACCGATCGAGCGTTCGACTGAAAACAAATCTGCGTAACCGATTGGTGAACGGTACTAGCGTTTGCCTCTTATTTCAAGGCCTGTTTTTAGGCCTTAGCAATACAAGTTTCACTATTTCATTACAGCAGTTGTTTAAGGAAACAAGAACATGTAAAACAATAATAATAATAACACTCAGGCTAGACGTAGTTCTTCAAATAAGGTCTTGATTATGCCTTGCCACACCCCTCCTGTCATCCTTACACCAAGCAACGATTTGTTTGATATCACATACTTCTTTATTCCCAAGTTCATTGACATATATGATTTTGAAAAGTCATAAATTGAAAGATTAATTTCAAAACGGTGTCATGACTTGTGGTTTCATAACATTATTATGTGTGGTTGATGCAGTGTAAAACTGCGTGTTTGCAACTCATCATCACATGCACTCACCACTGTTCATACATTTATTATTTTTGTGGGATGATTTAATAATTGTTTTCTCATTTTTTGTCTCCAAAACATAGCTTATGACCTCCTCATTGGAACAAGCTTGACAAGCTCGTTCCATGTTTTTTTAGGCAAAACTTGGAAAAAAAATGAATAAAATTTAGATATCGATTTTTGTTTCTGTTCACTAAAATCAATCTGAGCCTTGTTAACCCTTGCACCAGATTAATTTTACAGAACTTGATACAGAAACTTCATATGAAATTGCGACTCATCATTTAAAATGCATATTGAATAGCTGATTAAACAGGTGAACTGTTCCAACAGTTGGAAAACTTTGAACATGTCAGAAAATCAGTGACAGTTTTCCGATTGACTACACATGCATCATCAGTACTGACCACTGATCAACATTTGATAAATAAAAGTTCAGTGATGGACAGTGACAGTGCAAAAATGTATATGAAAGCTATTAGTATTAGCCACACCTCGTGTAAAGTCTACATGTATACAATAGGTGAGACTTTGACAAATAATTGACATAATAATGCGAATTTTTTATCACCATCAGATAGCCCGTTCCCAAAAATCTAGTCCCAACACGTCTACCACATCAGCATGAGGTTGTGAGTGAGTTGGTTTCAAAAGTAGAATTAAATTAATCTTTTCTTAAATTTCATTAATTGTTTACCGAATACAAATACAGTACAATCGTCATGGACTGTATGTGATCCATGTGTGGGCAGTGATGTCCACACATAGTTTACCAGGTAATAAAAATCATCAGCAGCAAAATTTTAATTAATGAAGCACTGGCTGTATCCGGTGCTTCATTAATTCAATTTTGATGATTATTCCCAGAATTAGTGTTTGGTATCTAATAATATTGCATTCATTGAAATATCGTCCATCAGTGGAAAGTGACCAGTCCATGGTGGCTGTACTGCAGACGACAACAGTTACACACCAAAAAAATGAGGGGGCATAACGTATATTTTCTAGGCATATGTTGAAAAAATAATACAATATGTTTTGCAATTTTTAGCCCGACTGTTTACAGTAAGGGGTATAGTAATGACTTTTGTCCGTCCGTCCGTCCATCTGTCCGTCTGTTAACATTTAGAGTTTTTGGTTAAAGTTTGTGGTTAAAGTTTTTTATTCAACCTTCAAGTACAGGCTATATCCGGTAGTTCTTGTCTGATCGTCACGAAATTTCATATGCAGGTTTTAGGTCATGTCTTCATGAGAACATCCCCTTTTGGTCGTGATCGGTCAACCGGTATGGCTGCCCGAGCCCAAAACCTGAAAACCATTAGCACAGTCTACAGGTCGTATTTATGAAGGGATTTCATTACAACTTCATAGAATGCCGCTGTATAATGCCTAGATGAGAACGTCCCCGTTTGGGCATGATCTGTCAACCGTGATGGCTGCCCAAGCCCAAAACCCAAAAACTTTTAGCACAGTCTGCAGGTCATGTTTAATATGGATGCATTTTATTGTAACTTGGCGGCCGACAAACGTGTCTGTTTACATAATCTTTAAACTCAAGCAATGAACTATTGTCTCTAATGTTCAGAGGGGGGGGGGGGGGTCGTTCCATAGTTTCGTAGCTGAGGGTATGAACAATGATTGATAATTCGTTGTTCCGCAGAAAGGAAGGCGACGATTGCTTGTATTGCGAAGGTCGTGAGATTGGTCAGTCGAAATAGAGGGAGTGATTCTGTTCAATAGATAAGGGGGAACCAAGTTGTGAAACATTTTGAAGAACTGAATCAACTTGTGCTTCTCCCGTCTTTTTTTAGTGTTTCCCAACCAGTTTCCACATATAATGGTTGTTTGCTTGCGCTTAGAGTAGCGCCAGTCGTAAT
Organism: Pictodentalium vernedei; assembly: GCA_031216915.1. Taxonomy (NCBI): domain Eukaryota; kingdom Metazoa; phylum Mollusca; class Scaphopoda; order Dentaliida; family Dentaliidae; genus Pictodentalium; species Pictodentalium vernedei. Next base: position 458,674,221 of record CM062296.1, on the reverse strand, counting down.
ACGTGCCGCAGCAATTTGGGTGCCTTCAAGTTTCATCGCGTCCTGATCAGTACAGTTGTCCCAAACTGTGTCTGCATATTCCATTTCCAGCAGAGGCCGAATGAACGCAAAATAAATTTTTTCCTGGGTTTTGCGATCGAGTATGAATTTATTTTTCCTAATTAAATCTAATCGTGGCCAAGCCTTTTCACAAATGTGGTTAACATGGTCTTTGATTTGACCACCTCTGTTTATATTTTCCATGTATGTAATATGCTTCTGTTTTATAATTACATATTATTTTTTTTCAAAATAAATACTCTTTAAACTGAGACCAAGAAGTAGTTTTCTGGATCACCCGTTACATCTATTTCGGGACTTTTATATGCCAAATTCGTTAAATGTGAATTATATAGTTCAGTACACACCCATAGTAAGTAAATAAAGCATTAAAAAAGCTACTGTATTTTTATTTTTTTACTTCTTGGGTTTTCTTGGTGTTTAGTAGGACCCATATATAATCTCAGAACTTCGCAGCGTCATCCCCCAAAGCGCATTGTCCCTTTCAGTCTGTTCCACTGAGTCGGCCCAATTGATCAAAACGTTCCACTTGATTGGCTTCACTGCCTTCAGCACGGACAGATGTATGGTGAAGACAGTAAGACACCTTTTGAAAAAATGGCTACTCTTGTCTCGCGTTTCAGAAAACATTCTGCAGCGTTTTTATAACCACTTGCACACACAATGAATCAATGGAAACAACTAGTTATAACAATCAATTTATTGCATATCTCCAAGAAGATAAAAGTTGACTATCTGCATCGCGCATCAAGTTATTCAAAGTGAAATGGACAGCCATCATGATTATCTCTGAAGCTCTCACCTATCAGCTGTTCAACAATCGGAAACCGTTACCCCCATTTCAAAGGTGACTGTGCAAGATATTTAAGAGGCTATATAAGTAATGGCATTTTGTTTATTTTGAAAATACTCACCTCCCATATTCCTTCAATTCCAATTAAAAATACACAAAAAAGTACATCAAAATGAAGATTGAGATATACATAGAACACGAAAGACCTGTATGATCAAGTCACAGAGTTGACCGTAGGCACCACTGGTTCCTGGAAGTCTGTTACCGTATTCGTACCAGAACTGATAAGTTAATAATATTTCACGAGAACAACTTGTTGTCAAATGTGCTTTACATATCCAAGAACAAAAGCTAGGGCATCAAAATTCTTCAAAACACAGCTACAGAGCTGGTAATAGGTCAAAACCCCCTCGGTCTAAACCCCCTCACTTTTTGCATCATAAGTCAAAACCCCCTCAAGTCAAAACCCCCTCTGGTGAAAATCCCTCACTATAAATATATATTTAAATTGCAATATAAATTATTATTATTATAATATATAATTTTTAGCTCAACTTTGGCGAAGCCAAATTTGAGGTGTTGTCATGGCCTGTTGTCCGTCGCACTAGGGCCCTGCGAATCACAAATTTTCGTTGAATCGAATTTCGAATCGAATTTGTGAAATCGAATTGAATTTCGAATCGAAACGCGAATCAGATTTCGTCGTTAAGAAATACGATGTCGGGTGGAATTTTTCTCCTCGGATAACTTCCTTTTTATATGCTCGCTGTACATGTTCGAACTGATCATAGAAAAAGGTCGAAGAATATAATAAACACCATAATTCACATTCCTGTAGTAGCCTAGGATGTTTATTTTTCGTGCAATACGAGAAGGTTATTCTCATTCGTTAACGCCTCGTGGGAATAATCCTCCGCATGTTACTCAGAAATGACCACTGTTACTAGCCTTCGCTGAAATAGCTTGTGCGTGCAACGCCGGGTGTTTCTTGAGAAGGTGGTTCCATAGGGGTGTCGTCGTGCCGGTTGAGTGTGCTTCATACACAACATTGCACTCAATACACGTGTAAGTCTCTGCGAGTTTATCGTGCATAAAATATTTGTGGACCGCGGATTGAGGCTGGTTTGATGCCATATTGCCATATTGAAGAATGAAGTCACACAACGTTCTAAAGAGTATAATTCCACAGAACAGAATGACGCTCGATTCAGGCTAGCAAATGATCAAATCCTTACCTAAGTATTCACGTACTTATTGGTGAACAACATAGTTCAGTGAGTTGTCGGCATCGCTTTGAAATTACCGTTTGAGTGACTTGCGCACTTCTCTGCGTAATCTACATTGCCACAATTTATTCGCAGACCAGTGTCGGCAAAAAATCTTTGATGTATTGTAATCGCCTGTCTACTCACAAAAAAAACGGAACACAGTGTTGATCGAAGTTATGCATTGATCTAGTGCTTACTTGAGTTTTCCAACAGGACATTTGCGACAAAATAACGTATAACATATGATGGATCCTGATCGTGTTGTTATTAATATATGCACTTTAATTCATCAATTTCAACGGGTGATAAATATGGGAAATCTGAGGGTTTCCGAGCGAGTTTATGATAAAAGTTGGCCCATTTCAAACAATCGTCAATTCGAACACATTCGAATTACTATGTTCGAATCGAATCGAATCGAATAATGAAGTTTGAATCGAATTTCGAATCGAATTTCGAATATTCGCAGCCCCCTACGTCGCACCGTACACACGGCTCGGGCTAGAGTCTGTATTTATGAACCGATCTTTACGAAACTTCTTGGGTACCTTTGTTATCATTGTGAGACGAGAACGAGTGTTTTTGGGTCCGGTCCAAAATTCAAGACGGCCGCTGGCAGCCATTTTGTACATTTTGTACAATACGGCTCAGGCTAGAGGCCGTATTTATGAACAGATCTTTACGAAACTTTTTGGGTACCTTTGTTATCACCGTGGGTCGAGAACGAGTGTTTTTGGGTCCGGTCTGAAATTCAAGATGGCTGTTGGCAGCCATTTTGTACAAAATTAGGTGCAATCAGATTTTTGCGTAGTACTTCCATACGAAAGCATTGATTTGAATAATTTTTTGTGTGAATGTTTAGTACCAAGGGATACATCACATATAATACAGGTTTTTTTCTCGTGCATAAATTATGCCAATTGGACTAACTTCGATCTATTTAATGTTACTTTCAGTACTGTAACTGCAAATGCCAATATGGCTCGGGCTAGAGGCCGTATTTATGAACCAATCTTTATGAAACTTCTTGGGTACCTTTGTTATCACTGTGGGACGAGAACGAGTGTTTTTGGGTGCGGTCCGAAATTCAAGATGGCTGCCGGCGGCCATTTGGTACCAAAATTAGTGCAATCAGTTTTTTGTACAGAACTTCTGTATGAAAGTTCTGATTTGAATAAATTTCTGTATGAATGTTTAGTAACATGGAATACATCACATTTAATACAGGTTTTTTTCTCGAGCAGAAATTATGCAACTTAGATGAACTTTGATTTTTTCAGTGCCACTTATACACAGTAAGTGCATGTGTCAATACGGCTTGGGCTAGAGGCTGTATTTATGAACCGATATTCACAAAACTTCTTGGGTACATTTGTTATCACCTTGGGATGAGAACGAGTGTTTTTGGGTGCGGGCCAAAATTCAAGATGGCTGCCAGTGGCAATTTTGTACCGAAATTAGGTCCAGTCAGTTTTTGTACACAACTTCTATACGTCTCAGACTAGAGGCCGTATTTATGAACCGATTTTTACGAAACTTCTTGGGTACCTTTGTTATCACTGTGGGACGAGAACAAGTGTTTTTGGGTGCAGTCCAAAATTCAAGATGGCCACCAGCAGTCTTTTTGTACCAAAATTAGTGCAATCAGTTTTTTGTACAGAACTTCTGTATGAAAGTTCTGATTTGAATAAATTTTTGTAGGAATGTTTAGTAGCATGGAATACATCACATATAATACAGATTTTTTTCTCGTGAAATTATGCAAATTAGATGAACTTTGATTTGTTCAGTGCTACTTATACACAGTAAGTGCACATGTCAATACGGCTAGGGCTGGAGGTTGTATTTATGAACCGATCTTCACGAAACTTCTTGGGTACCTTTGTTATCACCTTGGGACAAGAACCAGTGTTTTGGGGTTTGGTCCAAAATTCAAGATGGCTGCCGGCAGCCATTCTGTACCAAAATAAGTGCAATCCGTTTTTTTGTTGTTTTTGGGTGCAGTCCAAAATTCAAGATGGCCACCAGCAGTCTTTTTGTACCAAAATTAGTGCAATCAGTTTTTTGTACAGAACTTCTGTATGAAAGTTCTGATTTGAATAAATTTTTGTAGGAATGTTTAGTAACATGGAATACATCACATATAATACAGGTTTTTTTCTCGTGCAGAAATTATGCAAATTAGATGAACTTTGATTTACTCAGTACTACTTATACTCTGTAAGTGCACATGTCAGTACGGCTAGGGCTGGAAGCTGTATTTATGAACCGATCTTCACCAAACTTCTTGGGGTACCTTTGTTATCACCTTGAGACGAGAACGAGTGTTTTGTGGTTTGGTCCAAAATTCAAGATGGCTGCCGGCCATTTTGTACCAAAATTAGTGCAATCAGTTTTTTGTACAGAACTTCTGTATGAAAGTTCTGATTTGAATAAATTTCTGTATAATAATAATAATAATTTTCAGCCTAAAATCCACAAAATGTGCTCTTTGGCTTTACATACAAAAAGAAAAAAAAAGGGAAATGTTTTCTTGTCTACATATTGGTGCAGAAAGCTTGTTTGTAGAGATGCCTTTTCAAATCAGCTTTGAATGACTCAGTTTCCTGTGGTAGTCTCAGGTGACTCAGTAAAAGGTTCCAGAGATTAGGGGCAGTGATCAAAAAGGCCCCGGTCACTCGCTTATGCTAATTTTGAAACGGGTTGGACCAAGGTGTGCGAGTCCAAAGAACGGAGGTCTCTGGCAGGTGTGTAGTATGTGATCAGATCTGAGAGATATGATGGTGCCAGGTCATTTATACATTTATATGTCAGAAGGATTATTTTATATTGAATTCTTTGTTGGACAGGAAGCCAGTGGAGGTCAGCTAGGATAGGTGTTATGTGACACGACTTCCTATTTCGAGTTACACACCTTGCAGCACAATTTTGGATATGTTGAAGCTTATCCAGTGATGCCTTTTTGCATCGGTATAGCAGCGAGTTGCAATAATCAAGACGACTAGTGACAAAAGCGTGGACTAATTGTTCAGCTGTGTGTTTGTCTATCAACATTTGCACCCTGCTGCTGATATTTCTAAGATGGTAGAATGCAGCACGACAGACCTGCTGGACGTGTTTGTCAGCTGCCAACGACTCATCGAGGAAATATCCCAGGTTACGAACGGTAGCTGATGGTATAATGCTATTTCCTTCTATTGATAACGGAAGTTTTGAAATTTTGCCTAATTGGTGAGGTGAGCCAATGTAAATAACCTCCGTTTTGACGGCATTTAACTTTAAAAAGTTATTAGTCATCCAGTCTTTGATGTCCGCCACACATTCCTCTAGTCGATGATATGCAAACTCTTCATTATCCGGTTTAAAATGGATGTATAGCTGGGTGTCTTCGGCATAAAAGTGAAATTGTAGGCCATGGCTGCGGATGATATCACCCAGGGGAAGAACAAAAATCACATACAATAGAGGGCCCAGAACGGACCCTTGGGGAACACCATACTGAAGATTGAACTCGGTGGAGGTTGACTCGTTAATGAGTATACTTTGGGTACGGCCTGTTAGGTAGGAAGAGAACCACTGTAGGGCTGTACCCAAAATTCCTATTCTGTGTTCTAACCTGTCTATGAGCATATTGTGGTCGATGGTGTCGAAGGCAGCACTCAGGTCGAGTAATACTAAGCAGGAGACAAGATGTTTATCCATCGACATTAGAATGTCGTTCTGCACTCTGAGTAAGGCAGTCTCTGTGCTGCACTTAGGTTTATAGGTGGACTGGAAAACCTCTGAAAGTTCATACTGGGAAAGATGAGAATTCAATTGAAGAGCAACCGCGCATTCCACAACCTTAGATAAAAATGAAAGGTTGGAGACAGGGCGGTAATTCTTTAATATTTCTGGGTCGAGCCCAGGTTTTTTAAGTAATGGGGTAACAAGTGCCTGCTTCATATTGGTGGGGAAGACACCCGATGTAAGAGATGAGTTAACAATTTCTAATATCCATGGTGCAATTTCTTGATTTGCAAAATTTCAACAACCAGGTTGGGATTACACCTAATTTGCAGTGTTTGGTGGGGGCATTCGTTATTAAATTCTTGAGACATACAAGTGTTATAGGCTGGAAGGAATCCAGACACACATGGTCTGTTGAAGCCCTAAACACAGTGGGTTGTGGGTTGGGGCTGACATTCAGTCCAGCTCGAATGCATTCGATTTTGTCAGCGAAAAATGTAGAGAACCGCTCCGCCAGATCAGAAGCAGAGGAGTGATCTGGGAGAACGGTTTCCTTTTTTCGGTGCAGAATGTTTAGTAACATGGAATACATCACATATAATACAGTTTTTTTTCTCAAGCAGAAATTATGCAAATTAGATTAATTTTGATTTATTCAGTGCTACTTATACACAGGAAGTGCACATGTCGACACAGCTCGGGCTAGAGTCTGTATTTATGAACTGATCTTCATGAAACTTCTTGGGGTACCTTTGTTATCACCTTGTGACAGGAACAAGTGTTTTTGGGTGCCTTTATTATTACTGTGCTATGAGAACAAATATTTTGGGGTTCAGTCAGACCCACTCTAGGACTCAAGAGATTTCTTTTCTAGTTTAGCATCTAACTGTCACCCCACTTTTACAATACTTTACCTCTATATTTGTTACAGGATACGGTCAGCATTTATGTACAGACCGTTACAATACTTTACATGTACTTTTGTTATCAGGTCATTACCTAGATGTTTGTCATTGCTGTGTCACACACTATATATGTACATGTCTTAAACAAGTTGAGCTACAGTGTCATTGGCACTTTCATTTGTTGTAAATTTCTGAATTTTTTTCTCTTTTGTCACAATTTGCTTTGTACATACATATTGTTTTCACAATTTGCTTTGTATATGCATATTGTTTTCACAACAATAACGAGTTGAAAGGAATATGCTGCTGTTAGCTTGCATTTGTTGTTACTTATTTCTTCTGATGCACAGCTTTGTTGTTTTCGTCATAACACATTTGCAAGCCATATGTACTTTGAATATTTTTTGAAAGCTTAGTTGCTTGTACAGCATTTCTATTTTATGCTGTTTTGCTTTATTAAACAAGCTGTACCATACTGTTATAAATTTGTCAGTGTTGTGTTTACAAAGCAGCCTTTCATTCATTCATCACAAAGCAGCCATAACCACCGATGTTGAAATGAACTCTGTCATATGCTCAACCACTCATTCACATGAACCCAAAGACTGTATATTGACAGCAAGAAAGATATTTGCCCAGATGAAAGAGCAGGCTTCAGTTACCCGTGGTACCGTGACTCAACTTCTCACAGATTCCATTGCAACAGCTCTCATTGCTGTACGAGCTGCTCTGCTCTTAGTGATATAAATGCTGTAAGTTGTACTCTGTGTCGTGAGCGTGCTAAGCATCTGCCACAGTCTCCAAAGACATTATCAGACTTAGTTGTTGAGGGAGAGTGGACAACATATTCAGATGGAGATTCGTTCCTCATACATGACAATGGCGTGGACTGTAACAACCGGATGCTAGTGTTTGCAACAAATGAGGGGTTGAGACATCTGGCTGGTTCCTCATCCTGATTTATGGATGGTACATTTAATGTGGCTCCTGTACTGTTCAACCAGTCCTGTTATACATGCTCCCCTTGGGGAAAGTTCTGTGACTTGTGTATATGCTCTGTTGGTAAATAAAAATCAATCTACTTATGAAGAATTGTTCCTTTCCATTCAGAACTACTGTGGCACGTTAAGATTTCAAGTTGATCCCTCAACCATCACAATGAACTTTGAGCTTGCTGCCATGAAGGCAGTGACAGAAATATTTGGATCACATGTTATTCATGGATGCTTTTATCATCTAACCCAAAGTACATGGAGGAAAGTGCGAAGTTTGGGGTTGCTCGCTACAGGGAGGAAGACAATATAAAATTGCTCTGTGGAATGCTTGACAGTTTAGCATTTCTTCCAGTGGAGGACATGAAGGTATACCTTATCTTCGTGAGGCCACACCTGATGGCCTTTAACCACTATCGGATTATTTTTTTTATCCATGTTTGAATACTGAATTTCAATATCGCCCAGCTCTAATCAAAATGAAGGTTGAGATGTATAGAACATGAAACACATGATCAACTCACAGAGGTGACAACAGGCCCCACAAGTTTCTGGAAGTCTGCCACTGTATGCGTACTAGAACTGATAATTAAGTAATAATAATAATAACACTTTGGCTAGCCGCTAATTTGTCTCATTTATCTGGTGAGAAGGCCTTGGTTACCCATGTGCTCCCAACTGCCTCCCTATTCCCACGCTTCCCTCCGCCCAACAGTCTGAGACGAACTGCCTGATGACATCCCTTGCACCATTCTTCCCAATCTCTCCGATTATCATATTAACCCTCTCCTTTGGTCACTCTCTAACCACATGTCCTTCATTCCCCATTATACTCCTGGTGAATCTTATTCACTTAAAAAGACTGGTATTTTGGGCATTCTAGAAGAAAGTGTTGTAGGGTCTCCACCACGCCTAAATTACACATCTGGCTCACCTCATCACTGTTTTCCACAATTTTTCAGCTTAGCTTTAACAACAATGACCTCCCAAAGGTGCCAACAAGGTACTCTTCAAAATCAGGCTTCTCTTTATCATGCAGTATATATTTCATTGTAACTTGTAGGATAACTCTGTATAATGTCTAGATGAGAACATCCTCTTTTGGTCATGATCTGTCAACCGTGATGGCTGCACAAGCTCCAAACCCACAAACCTTTAGCACAGTCTACAGGTCATATTTAATGCAGAGTGTTTTCATCGTAACTTAGTAGGATGACTCCGTATGATGTCTAGATGAGACCTTCCCCATTTGGTTGTGATCTGTCAACCGTGATGACTGCTCAAGCCGAAAACCTTTAGTTCAGTCTTCAGGTCATATTTATGGAGGGATTTCATTGTAACTTGGTAGGATGACTCCATATAATGTCTAAATGAGAATGTCCCCTTTTGGTCGTGATTGGTCAACTGTGATGGCTACAGGGACCCAAAGCCCGAAAACCTTTAGCACAGTCTATAGGTCGTATTTATGAAGGGTTGTCATTGTAACTTGGTAGGATGACTCCAGATAATGTCTAGATGAGAATGTTCCTTTTTGGTCACGATCATTCAGCCATGATGGCTGCCAGAGCCCAAAATTCGAAAACCTATAGCACCGACTACAGGTCATATTTATGAAGGGATTTCATTGTAACTTTGTTGGATGACTCAGTATAATGTCTAGATGAGAATGTCCCCTTTTGGTTGGGATAGGTCAACTGTGATGGCTACACAGGCCCGAAGCCCCAAAAACCTTTAGCACAGTCTACAGGCCGTATGTATAAAGGGATTCCATTGTAACTTGATAGGATGACTCATTTTGGAATAATTTCACTGTAACTTGGTAAGTTTGTTTGACAAACATTAACTGTGAACGCCACATTAACCCACCCCTCACTTCATTAGTACAGTCTGTACCTCAAATTATTTTTATTGAAAACATAGCATACAGGGAACAGAAATTAACATATTCACAATTATCACAATTCTTGTATTTCATAATCCTTTCATAAACATTGAACATTATCCTTTTCATCAAACACAGCACACAATCATTTTAAGCTACAGTGTCATTGACACTTTCATTTTGAAAGCCTTGATAGTGGCTTGTAGCACTCAACCAGTTAACAGGTGTATTCAGTTAACAAGGATTTGGCCATCTTCCCTGTATTCCAGAGTTAAACTGATCATCATTTATTGGTATTAAAATGATTTGTTGACTAGTCATTGTCAACACTGATATAGCTCTACTTCAACTCCATGTCCACTTGTAGGAACATGCATTTCCCATGAAAACATCACAACGTAACAAAATTCCAATGCAAGGTCTACTGGTGAAAGGTTAAAACTGTTGTCAGTTGATCTGTACAGAGAGTCAAATCATCAACAGTAATAATGAGATAACTGACGCAGACTTTGAGATCAAAATATACACAAAAAGTTAACTGTGTTGGAATCCTGTTAACAACGTAGTTATTTGAACTTGTTTCCATGCAATAAAATTTCTATTATAGAGAGATTCCATCATGCCTATGTATGTCACCCATGAACTGTCAATAAACTGCATGAGGGGATAAAAATGACCTTGGGTATTGACTAATCGACTCCAGAATCCCAAAGTCATTCCAACACTACCATTTCTTCTATTTTATCTTTTTTGACAGCTCGTGGAACTCTGTCAAACAAGATATACGGTAATAGATTAAATGCCTGTATCAAATGTTCTGATACCAAATACAGTTGAAACAAGAACAGTGTCATTTGTGTACAAAGCACACTAAGGAGTATCTCCGCATTTTCAGTATGCCATCATGATGGTCACCCATTTTCAAAAAAGTATGTCAGTTGTATCTTGGATTTGATAATGAGAGTAACTTACTGGTCGATTATGTTACAACAAAGTCCAGGCATAGACTAACAGGATCCAGAATTTTTCGCTGGTTGGTGGTGGTGATGGGGGGGCGGGGGAGCGGCTGCCATAGCTGTTAGATGTCTTGATAAGTTTAACTGGAATTATTTTTGAAAAAAAGGAACAAATTATCTTTTATCATTTGTGTGAACCAGACATGATCATAAAAACACATGTGATAGGTCTAGGTTGATGCTTTGTTTATATGAAGTTTACAAATCTCTCATTGAAAAATTCATGCATCTTTAGTCATTAAATTTTCGATCAAACATTTCTCCCTTAGTATATGGGTTTGGATAATAGCTAGCGGGAACACTCCTGTTTTATCAGAACTATGTTTGGATACCAAATGTCAACGAAAGATTGGGATAGGAGATCCCCCCCCCCCCCCATCCACCCCCCCCCCCCCCCAAAAAAAAAAAAAAAAATAACCAACAAAAAAACCCTCCTTCTCCATCCTGTACCTATACCTCAAAAGAGACTGGATGGTAATGGTGGGTATGGTGTACCTGTTTGTTGCTGTTTTCTTGGGGTCTGGAGGCTTCTTTTTTGTATTTTTTTTCTTTTTTCTTTTTTAAATTCCTACAAAATGTTTCATTAAGTTTTTACTGCTGACATCTGAGTTTTTTAATCCATAATTTTCTGAAACGTCAATATATCAAGGCATGAAACAAGGAAACCATCAGTTAGTTTTATTTGGAAATCTACTAAAAACACTAGACTAGTGAGTTTTTTAATTTATTTATTATCTTATTTCCTTTTCAGTACATTTTCTGGTGGTGTCTGTAAGGGGCGTAGTGAAATATTTCTCTACAGATGAAAATTTTAAAAAAAAATTCTTTTTCCATTCCATTCGAGATTACTCTTCTCATATCATGAAAATATATCTACAGTGAAAGCTCATATGGTGATCTGTGTGGTCTGTGTTCACTAATAATATTTTGATGGTCTGAAAGAAACAACTTGGTACTGTCTAAACGTCAATAGTCTGTATTTGGGTATTGATTCTTGTTTTCATTTTCAATATCGATAACGTCGCACATACGCATTTCACGGGTATTATGCTGAAACGTCAAACGGTCAATTTAACTTATTGAGCCCTTTGACACTCCACTTTAGACCCCATTTTGCCCCGTTTCTAATTGTCAGATGATCCTGAAATAAAATTTGCTGAAAAGGTTTTTTTCCGGAGATAAGAGATGTTACATTAACTCAAATTTCATTTTTTGACCCCTAAGGTCCCTTTTCTCAGCTCACGGCCCATTTGATATACAGCATCCTGGTGGTGGAAGGGAAGGACTCAGACTTAATTAAGTTCCTGGATTTATATTTGGACTCCCAACAGGGGGCCCAGATTTTAACTTAGAGTAATATGACAAATAATCTTTAAAAAAATCACCTTCTTCAGATCCATCATTCGGAATCTTTTGATACTTGGTATTCAGCATCCTGGGTGGTGGAGGGGAAAGGCTGAGATTCAAGTTTGTTGAAGTTAAGTTCCTAGGTTGATATTTGGACTCCCAAGTATTGCATTACTGAAAATCAGGGCATTATTTCTGCGGTAGCATCCCAGTACAAGAAAAAAATAATCTTGCATGACCAACAAAGTTATAAATAATTAAGTAACTTCATTCCTCTGTTGTGTTAACTGGCTATTGATGCTATTTATATCCTTCTTTAAACAATTATTGTTAGGTGGGCACCTCAGGCCCCATGGGGCGTCTTGTTTATTCAAGTAACAAGAGTTTACTTTGTAACCTCTATGGAATTAATAGGTAAAATTTGTACCGAAGTTATGGTAAATGATTTTGTGTTTGGAAATTATATTCAGTTAATGGTTTTCAATTAAGAGATATCCAGTTAAGTGAGCTCCAATGTACTGAATTACCTTAAAATGAAGCCAAGTTCAATTTCCAACTTTCCAGTTCATTTACCCTTTGTCTTTAATATTCTCTTTCAGGTTTAATTGTTGGTGCTATTATACTTCACACAAGCAAACCATCACCACCACAGCACATTCCACGAGTGTACTTAAAGAATAAAACTTCTCAATCAGATGACAGACCTGAAGCTGTATTTATTCTACATGCGAAGAATTTAAACAATGCAAATACTACGTATTCCCAAGTAAAATATGTTGTAGAAGAGCCACCCCAGAGTAACATAACTGGTGAACCACTGATTAAAAAAACAGTAAGTTAACTTAGATTGGTTAGAAAAGGTTCATTACATTTACTGTTATATTGAAGCCAGAGAATAAAATCTTGAATTTTGAGATAACCTATTTACCATTCATCTGGGTGTAATAGAGAGGACCGATTACAGTACAGCTATCATGGACAGGTCAAAATCTATGAGTGGGCATTTTTCCCCGCATATAATTCAGAGATGATCCGCTATGGCACCCAGCAAAATTTCCACCAATGAAGCACTGGGGTAATATCCATGTTAAAGAATAGCAGGGCTTGTGGTTTATTTCGTCCCTTGAGTGCAAGAAGGCATTGTAATGCTAAAGGCATTGCAAAGCCTTGTTGCACTCCTGGGACAAATTTATCAATTTTTAGCTCACCGAAGGGAGCTTAACTTATCACCAGCCGGCGTCGTCTGGCGTCCGGCGTCCGTCATCGTGAACATTTTTCAAACGACATCTCTCAAACCACTGGTCCGCTTTTCACGAAACTTCATGTGGATGTTCATTACTGTATGGCAATTCATGTTTGTTCAAATGAAATGGCCACGTCCCTTGGGGGCTCTGTATGGGGCATAACTCTGATAGCACCGTATGAATTATAGGAAAAATTATTAAAAAATCTTCTTCTCCAGAACCAGTGGGAAGAATCTTTTGATACTTGGTATGCAGCATCTTGGAATGGGTCTGATTCAAGTTATTCAAATTGGCCCCCTGGATTCATATTTGGGCTCACTATAGAAGCCCATATTCGAACTTAGTGCATTTCAGGCAAATTTCTTGAAAAATCTTCTTCTCCAGATCCAGAAGGCAGAATCTTTTGATATTTGGTATGCAACATTGTGGGGTAGATCTGATTCAAGTTTGTTCTAATCGGCCCCCTGGATTCATATTTGGGCTCAGTATAGAAGCCCGAATTTGAACTTGGTGCATTTCAGGCAAATTTCTTGAAAAATCTTCTTCTCCAGATCCAGAAGGCAGAATCTTTTGATATTTGGTATGCAACATTGTGGGGTGGATCTGATTCAAGTTTGTTCAAATCGGCCCCCTGGATTCATATTTGGGCTCACTATAAAAGCTTGAATTCGAACTTAGTGCATTTCAGGCAAATTTCTTCAAAAATCTTCTTCTCCAGATCCTGCAGGCAGAATCTTTTCATATTTGGTATGCAACATTGTGGGGTGGATCTGATTCAAGTTTGTTCAAATCTGCCCCCTGGGTTCATATTTGGGCTCAGTATAGGAGACCAAATTTGAACTTAGTGCATTTCAGGCTAATTTCTTTAAAAATCTTCTTCTTCAGATCCAGCAGGCAGAATCTTTTGATATTGGGTATGCAGCATGCTTAGGGAGTAGGGGGGGGGGTGAAATTCAAGTTTTTCAAGCCAAGTCCCTGGGTTCATATTTGGGCTCACTGTGCCGAATTATAACTTAGTTCAAAATGAGGAATTTTCTTTAAAAATTTTCTTCTTCAGATCCAGCGGTCAGAATGTTTTGATATTTGGTATGCAGCATCTTTAGGGGGGTGAGATTCAAGTTTCTTCAAACCATGTGCCTAGGTCCATATTTGGGTTCACTGTGGGAGCCCGAATGATAACTTAGTTCAAAATGAGGAATTTTCTTTAAAAATCTTCTTCTTCAGATCCAGCAGTCGGAATGTTTTGATATTTGGTATGCAGCATCCTTAGGGGTGGTGGTGGGGGGGGGGGGGGGGTGCTGAGTGAGATTCAAGTTTGTTCAAGCCATATCCCTAGGTCCATATTTGGGCTCACTGTGGGAGCTTGAATTGTAACTTAGTTCGAAATGAGGAATTTTCTTTAAAAATGTTCTTCTTCAGATCCAGCAGTCGGAATGTTTTGATATGTGGTGTGTAGCATCCTTGGGGGGGTGAGATTCAAGTTTGTTAAAGCCAAGTCCCTGGGTCCATATTTGGGCTCCCTGTGGGAGCCCGAATTATTACTTAGTCAATATGAGGAATTTTTCTTTAAAAGTCTTCTTCAGATTCAGCAGTCAGAATGTTTTGATATTTGGCATGCAGCATCCTTAGAGGGTGAGATTCAAGTTTGTTCAAGCCAAGTCCCTGGGTTCATATTTGGGCTCACTGTGGGAGCCCGAATGATAATTTAGTTCAAAATGAGGAATTTTCTTTTGAAAATCTTCTTCAGATCCAGCAGATGAATGCTTTTGATATTTGGTATGCATCATCCTTAGGGGGGTAAGATTCAAGTTTGTTCAAGCCATGTCCCTAGTTCCATAAAATTTGTCTGTCATGACTTCATTCCTTTGTAGTGTTGATGAACCATGTCTAACTGAATTTGACCCCAAATACTTCTTTGAACCACTTTGTTTGAATCACTTTGCCCGGTGAGCGATTAAGCCCCTTGGGGCCTCTTGTATTAACTTGGGTAAAATATCAGACATAAATCATTTATGTCAAAGGCCATGTGATCTTTTCACATAACTTGGCATCCACTGTCGTCGGACGTCGGTAAACTTTTTACATTTTCATCTTTTCTGGAACCGCTGAGCCGGTATGAACCAAACTTGGCAGGAATGGTCTGTGGGAGGTCCTCTATAAACGATCGTCATTTTGTTCCCGTCGGATGAAAAACATGTCTTCCAGAGGCATTCTTTGATTCTGATTGGTGGATTTTGAAAAATCTTCTCGTCTGAAACCACAGGGCCAAATGTTTTGAAACTTTGCTTAGTTGTTGACTGGGACACCCTCGACCAATGATCCTCATTTAATGTTGATCGGGTTGCAAACATGGCTTCAATTGCGGCTTATATTTAGTATAGAAACCCTATGGGAAATCACATTTTCATTTTCTTCTCCGAAACTACTGAGCTCACGTGAACCAAATTTGGCAGGAATAATCTATGGGGGTCCTTTACAAACGGTCCTCATTTTGTTCCGGTGGGTTGTAAAACATGGCCGCCAGAGGCATTCTTTGATTTGGATTGGTGGATTTTCAAAAATTTTCTCTGAAACTGCCAGGCCAAATGTTTTGATACTTCACATAAATGAGGACTGGGAGCCCCTCTACCAACGATCCTCATTTAATGTTGATCGGGTTGTAAACATGGCCGCAATTGCAGCTTATAGTTACTATAGCAACCCTATGGGAAATCACATTTTCATCATCTTCTCTGGAACTACTGATCGACATGAACCAAACCTGGCAGGGATAGTCTATGGGAGGTCTTCTACAAATGCTCCTCATTTTGTTACTGTGCATCGAAAAACATGGCTGCCAGAAGGATTTTTTGATTCTGATTGGTGGATAATGAAGAATCTTCTCCTCTGAAACCACAGAGCCAAATGTTTTGAAACTTTGCATGTTTAATGTCTGGGACACCCTCTACCAACAATCTTCATTTAATGTTGATCAGGTTGCAAACATGGCTGCAATGGCAGCTTATAGTTTCTATAGAAACCCTTTGGGAAATCACATTTTCATCTTCTCTGGTCTTACTGAGCTTACATGAACCAAACCTGGCAAGGATAGTCTGTGGCAGGTCTTCTACAAACGCTCCTCATATTGTTACTTGCATCAACAAATACGGCCACCAGAGACATTCTCTGATTCTGATTGATGGATTTTGAAAAAATCTTCCCCTCTGAAACCACGAGGCCAAATGTTTTGAAACTTCACATTGTCAATGACTGGGACCACCTCTACCAATGATCCTCATTTAATGTTGACAGGGTTGCAAACATGTCCGCAGTTGTGGCTTGTAGTTATCACAGAAACTCTATGGGAAATCACATTTTCTTCTTTGGAACTACTGAACCGATGTGAACCAAAACTTGACAGGAATGTTCTATGAGAGGATGGAAAAATGTGGCCGTCAGAGGCTAAAATTCTAATGCTTAACCCAATGCCTCTCCTGTCTGCACAAAGACCAGTACTGTCCAGAAAATACTTGTATTTTTATACTAATAACCAATGGCCCAGACTTAGCTGGTGCAAACTCAATATTATCAAGGGCCAAATGCAAATTTTGAAGCCCCCATCCTCAAAATTTGCATACAATACTGAAAATTAAAAGTTCTATCTGGCCCTCTTAATTTTACTATCTGTGCATGCGCAGCACTCAGGAAGAGACTGGAATTGGCGCCAACATCATTCTTTGTCCCTAACGTTGGTAACAATGATCTGACATCTGTGTTTTAAAATCTCCTTTTTTGAGGATGCCAGACAGAAATCATTGAAAGAATTGGTGGATTCAAGGCTGTAAATGGATGATGGAAGTGAACAACGGTGGGTTCAAACTTTCAGGGCTGTAACTTCATAATAATTATAAAAATTATTTCATGTTTCCCATTTTCGGGACAAATGCCTGACGTCATCAGTCTTGCTAATGATTAATCCACTGTTTGTTAAGTGTTCCTTCCCTATCCTTTCATGAACCCCTCCTGTTAAACTCCTAAGCTTTTTGGCTATTTTTTATTAAATTTCTTGTGAGTTTAATGTGTATTACAGAATGTTTATCCCCATGGTTACGTCCTCACCCTAGGGGTGTGAGGTCGTTTAGTCTTGCATCTTCTATCCGATGTATCGTTTTTTCTTTGTGTGAAGATCTATCTTTGCATCTGGTAGCATTTAAATCAGTTACTGACTTTGGGCCTTTTTGTGTGCCTGATGTATTGTTTCTGTTTTTTCCAACGATGTTGTTTACTTTAGTAACACCCTTATATATACGTAATATTTAGTTTTATAATACTTAAGAATTACTGTAGGATTAATTGATTATACTTCCGGTAGTGTAGCTCCAAAAATTTGGATTTTGTCCACACTTAGGCTCTATTGGGATGGCCTTGGGCTCATGATGTTCCCTTTGGGAACTTAGGCATTTTCAAAAAAAAATTTTCGAAATATTTTTTATAATTGTTTTGAATTTAATTTTGATTGCTATTATTCATGTATCCTTATCATGTATTTTGTTGAGTTTGTAGGAGTGCTATCAACTTTATCTTCTGATTGTAATTATGAAAGCTAACTGCTCTAAATGCAAGGCGAGGAAGTCTTCCTCGAATTTACATGCTTGTTGCCTTGCCTGTAGTCAATGCACTCCTGTGGATTCTTGTCCTACTTGTGCACATTGGGATGGCAGACGTTGGAGATGGGTGTCGTGGTACGTCGTTGGCTGTGAGGTTCCTATGCCAGAGCTCTCACTGCAGAATAATTCGAGTTTTTCAGTTTCTTTTTCAGAGGAACAAAAACATGGTGATGGTATTGTGACACCCATCCATAATGTGCTACCGTCGTCGTGCTCTGATGAGCAAACAGAGCTAGCTGCATGGTGCTCATAAATATTAATCAAGGGATAAAGCCTCTAGTTAGTGCTCTTATTCCTTTGCAAGCAGCTAGCTCGACCGGTGGAGTGGTTACTTGACAGTGGGAACCGTAACACCGGGTAAGTCTGTTGCAGTCGAGGGAAGTGTAGAATTGGGTAGAGCGAGCACCTCAAAAACTAAAGCTCACCCAGCGACAAGGCATAAGGGAAAAAGCCTGCAGGTTTCTCTTAGGGAAGCTCGGCAAGGTCTGATAAGACCGCGAGCTGGAGAGCCTTCTCTCTAACCCAGAACATTTGGCGCCAAATGTTGTTTTGAGAAACTTGCCTGTGTAGGAGTCTGCAAGTTTCTCTTAAGGTAGCTCGGCGAGGTCTGATAAGACTGCGTGCGGGAGAGCCCTCTCTCTAATCCAGCAACATTTGGGGCCAAATGTTGTTTTGAGAAACTTGCTTACACTTGCTACTCGGGACGCTCCATCTAAACTGCAGCCGGCGTCGGCTCCAGTTATGGCTTCTTCTTCATGCAGATATAGCACACACGACCATATACTAGCTACCCGACTTAGGATATCCAGGTAGCCTCCCGAAGAAGTATCGGTCTTCGCCCGTGAAGTCGGCCCTTCCGGTAGCTAGTGATCAAGGCTTCAGTCATTGGGACCTTCGGAGAAGAGATCTACGTCCTGATCTTTGTCCCAGGAGCAGCAAGCGGTGTTAATACAGAAGACCGCTGCTCCTCAACCCTCTCTAATGGACTTGCTGTCGCAGATTGCACAGCTCATCGCAGCTTCCCAGCAAGTGCAAGCGCAGCCTTCTGCAGACTCAGGTGGTCAGCTGTCGGACGGTGCTGGGTCGGTCATCTGTACATTCAGATGCTGTTGACCGAAATTATCAGCTGATTAACAACACCATTTTCAACCTAGCAAGTTTGAATAAGAAGGCGGTTTCTTATCGGCATCTTCAATCAGCATGCTATTATAAACGGTTGGAGAAGATGTTCATAGAGCTACTGTGAGTCTGGATGAGCAGACTGGGGATTTCGTTATATCCGTACCTACATCATTCAATTTATGCTCGGATGTGATGGAATTTTCTATTTCATCTAATAGAGCAATTCTGGATGCTATGTTATATGCAGATCATATCACCAGGGCTCTGGCGTAGCCTCTAAGGAAAAGGAATTGAGGATGTTAGTTCCTCGCTAAAAGTTCTTTCCAGGGCAGTCATGTATGCCATGTACCACTCCGCCCTTTCAGTGGCTAATTGGAGTTGGTTAGACGTGATGCAGCCCTTACGTCGTCATCAGTTATCGATGACAAGGTGAAAAGCTCTATCCGAGATGCTCCAGTATCCGGACACACACTGTTTGATGACACGCTTTCTTTAGTCTATGAACAGGCTACCAAAAAAGCTTCCAGCGCACTGATACTAAGTTCAGCGTCTTGAACAACATGCATCAGCTGGCCGGTGTAGGTGAGGTTGTTCCAGTTCACAATCACAGAAGGGAGTTCCTCGTGAGGGTCTAGGAAACCCTCTTACAGTTATTCCAGAGGTCGTCAGTATAGCAACTCGGAAAAGGGGCACGAGTCTTATAAAGAATAGAAGTCAGATGCCCCTAGGTCGACGGGATGAGGTTATTTGCAGGAAGGACATGTTTTTGCCTACCGCAAGCGTTGCAAGTCGTACAGGTGATGGTTTAGACTTTGCTTGCTTTCCAGTTAGTGGACGGTTATCAACCTCGCAAAAAAGTGGATAAAAGTTACGGACAGGACTTGAAAATTAGATTTTTTTGCACTTGTCCCATGGGACAACCGGAAAGCATATGTTGGTTGTCCCAAACCAAATCAGGTTGTCCAAGGTGTTCCTTGGAAAAATTAGTTTTTGAATTTCTTTTACAGTAATAACAAACCAACTACTTGAATAATACACTTTTATTTAAAGGCTTAAGCGATACTACAATTTGACAAGTCTTAAACTTTTGCAGCCACTCACAAACGCATTCATTGACCCTGACGTAGGAAAGTATTTCACACACAATTTACAGTACATTGAGTTTTCTGTTTCATCGAAATTCAGCCATGCTCTCCCCTCTTCCCACGATTTTTTATAACTTCGTAAACGTTTTTTTTGGCTGACTAGCGGTGCCCTGGTTGTTATTTGCACTTTCAGTCTCAGTATTAGCTGATGAATCGTCACTATTTCCTCGTTTTTTTGATTTTTCACCCGATTGATCATTACTGACATTAGCTTCTCGATGCTTGTCACTACGGCTGAATCCAAAATTTAATAGCGACATTGTAGGCTTGGACATCGAAGACCAGTTGTAACTTCTAGTAGTAACCCAGCTCAACTGACTGCTAACACCCCCAAACCCCTGGTACCCACAATTTTTTTTGTGCGCTGTCAACAAACACTGAATGTGGACCAGTCATTTTAATTAGGTCATATTTTTACCTCCGTATCGGAAACAAACTATTCATATAAGACTACCTACATTTTTGAACTTACCACACAGCAGATTCCTCGCATCACCTTCTATTTAAATTCGCCCGTTAGTAATTCAATTTAAAGCCACCCTTTCGAAAAAAAAACAAAAACAATTTTATTCCGCAAATGCACACATTGTTTTCATTGGAAACATGTTTACTTTAAAAGTAGAGACTATGCGCTTGCGCTATAATCTTGTCATCCGGCCCAGATATCTTGTAATTATGAAGAGCCAATGAGATTATGTGAATTATTTGGTGCATAAAAAAACGTGGATTTTACGTGATGATAAAAATAGACTGCTGAGAGGTGATTGTTTCAGTTACACATTTTGAAGGCTTTCTTGTAAATAATTGTGTCAATTTAATGATATTGGGACCTGTCTTTTGAAGCAAAAACTTGTTGAAACACGCAATTTTTGCACTCCCTGACATAAAATCTTGTTGTCCCAGGGACAAGCGCTGATGGACTGGCTGGTTGTCCCAAACGAAAATTGGTTGTCTGGGACAAGCGGACAACCGTTTATTTCGAGCCCTGTTAATTGTTTATTTTGCTGCGTGGCTTATTATTTCAGAAACCCAAACACATTTGTCTCGAACTGGGAGTGGGAATTGGGCAATTGTGTGGGGATGGGGTCAAATACCGTCGATCGACGTCTGTATTATGAATACATTGAACTTTAGGGCATGGGAGTTGCATTGGCAGTCTCTGATTAACATTGGAAAAGAAATAATTGTAAATCGTATCTACCTTCCCCAAGATTTTGGAATCTGGAGAATGTAATCCAAAATTCCAAACTAAAACTTCCTTTGTGCCACAGTGTTCGAAATCATTTGGAAAAACCCATGTTCACAACCATGCTGGCTGTTTATTCAAATGGAATAAGCACGTAAACAAGAAGTCAGCGTTGGTGAATAAAAGACGTTTCCATAATGTGTTTGAAAATTTTTATCATGGATTGGTAGGGTAAAAAGGGGCGGAATGCAAATAATTAACAACAGCTCATTTGATTTTCAATATGTCTCCTTTTTATTGTATTGAAGACTTTTTTTCAGCTTCGCACACTGCGAGAGTTAAAACCTCACGTGCGGTACATGTATTAACAAAGCAATTGTTTCGAGAGCCACAGGGCGCCGTGAGTTGGTACTGCAGATCTTCAGTACCGCTAATACTATAGATTTATACCCCCACAAGTACAGTAATGATTGAAACATGCTGTATGATAAGCACGAGCATTTTGTCCTAGTTTTATTCATTGCAGTGCTTCTTTTAAATCAGTCGGAGGAAAAATGTTGGAAAAATTTTCTCATCCTGTAACAACTAACTTTGTCGGCCATCGACGCGATTTTTGGTTAACCGATCGAGCGTTCGCCTGAAAACAAATCTGCGTAACCGATAGGCGAACAGTATGAGCATTTGCCTCTTATTTCGAGGCCTGTTTTTTGGCCTTAGCAATACAAGTTTCACTATTTCATTACAGCAGTTGTTTAAGGAAACAAGTACATGTAAGGCATAAAAAAATAAAAAATCTGTTTCTCAGGCCCTCCCGCATGGTCCTTTTGGCTACCGCATGCTCTCTTTTTCTAACCAATTTAAACTTAAAAAAAATAAAAATTAAATGGTTTATGTCTGATATTTTACCCAAGTTAAAAAAATTGATGAATTTGTCCCTTGAGTGCAAGAAGGCTTTGCAATGCTTTAGCATTGCAAAGTCTTCTTGCACTCAAGGGATGAAATATACCACCACCCATGCTTTTCTGTAGATTATGAGGCCTAAAACTTGAACCAAGAACATGAACTTTTGATAGCAAAAAAGTAATTATTGAAATTAAAAAATAAAATAAAAAACCGCTCGCCCGCATGCAATTTCACAAATAATGGCCTGAGAAACAGAAGATCTACTTTGTGTGGCCTAAAACAATAATAATAATAACACTCAGGCTAGACGTAGTTCTTCAAATAAGGTCTTGATTATGCCTTGCCACACCCCTCCTGTCATCCTTACACCAAGCAACGATTTGTTTGATATCACATACTTCTTTATTTCCAAGTTCACTGACATATATGATTTTAAAAAGTCATAAATTGAAAAATTAATTTCAAAATGGTGTCATGACTTGTGGTTTCATAACATTATTATGTGTGGTTGATGCAGTGTAAAACTGCATGTTTGCAACTCATCATCACATGCACTCACCACTGTTCATACATTTATGATTTTTGTGGGATGATTTAATAATTGTTTTCTCATTTTTTGTCTCCAAAACATAGCTTATGACCTCCTCATTGGAACAAGCTTGACAAGCTCGTTCCATGTTTTTTTAGGCAAAACTTGGAAAAAAAATGAATAAAATTTAGATATCGATTTTTGTTTCTGTTCACTAAATTCAATCTGAGCCTTGTTAACCCTTGCACCAGATTAATTTTACAGAACTTGATACAGAAACTTCATATGAAATTGCGACTCATCATTTAAAATGCATATTGAATAGCTGATTAAACAGGTGAACTGTTCCAACAGTTGGAAAACTTTGAACATGTCAGAAAATCAGTGACAGTTTTCCGATTGACTGCACATGCATCATCAGTACTGACCACTGATCAACATGTGATAAATAAAAATTCAGTGATGGACAGTGACAGTGCAAAAATGTATATGAAAGCTATCAGTATTAGCCACACCTCGTGTAAAGTCTACATGTATACAATAGGTGAGGCTTTGACAAATAATTGACATAATAATGCGAATTTTTTATCACCATCAGATAGCCCGTTCCCAAAAATCTAGTCCCAACACATCTACAACATCAGCATGAGGTTGTGAGTGAGTTGGTTTCAAAAGTAGAATTAAATTAATCTTTTCTTAAATTTCATTAATTGTTTACCGAATACAAATACAGTACAATCGTCATGGACTGTATGTGATCCATGTGTGGGCAGTGATGTCCACACATAGTTTACCAGGTAATAAAAATCATCAGCAGCAAAATTTTAATTAATGAAGCACTGGCTGTACCCGGTGCTTCATTAATTCAATTTTGATGATTATTCCCAGAATTAGTGTTTGGTATCTAATAATATTGCATTCATGGAAATATCGTCCATCAGTGGAAAGTGACCAGTCCATGGTGGCTGTACTGCAGACGACAACAGTTACACACCAAAAAATGAGGGGGCATAACGTATATTTTCTAGGCATATGTTGAAAAAATAATAAAATATGTTTTGCAATTTTTAGCCCGACTGTTTACAGTAAGGGGTATAGTAATGACTTTTGTCCGTCCGTCCGTCCGTCCATCTGTCCGTCTGTTAACATTTAGAGTTTTTGGTTAAAGTTTGTGGTTAAAGATTTTTACTGAAGGTGCAAGTGGTTTTTTTTTTTTTTTTTTTTCTGTCTTTTCCTGTTGACATTTGGACTTTTGGTTAAAGTTTGTGGTTAAAGTTTTTTATTCAACCTTCAAGTACAGGCTATATCCGGTAGTTCTTGTCTGATCGTCACGAAATTTCATATGCAGGTTTTAGGTCATGTCTTTATGAGAACATCCCCTTTTGGTCGTGATCGGTCAACTGGTATGGCTGCCCGAGCCCAAAACCCGAAAACCATTAGCACAGTCTACAGGTCGTATTTATGAAGGGATTTCATTGCAACTTCATAGAATGCCTCTGTATAATGCCTAGATGAGAACATCCCCGTTTGGGCATGATCTGTCAACCGTGATGGCTGCCCAAGCCCGAAACCCAAAAACTTTTAGCACAGTCTGCAGGTCATGTTTAATATGGATGCATTTCATTGTAACTTGATATGATGACTCTGTATGATGTCAACATGAGAATTTCCCCATTTGAGCGTGATCTATCAACCGTCACAACTGCCTGAGCCCAAAACCCGAAAACCTTTAACACAGTCTACAGGTCATATTTATGGAGGGATTTCATTGAAACTTGATAGGTTGACTTCATATAATGTCAACATGAGAAAGTCCCCTTTTGGACGTGATTGGGCAACTTTGACGGCTACAGGTGCCCGAAACCCGAAAACCTTCAGCACAGTCTACAGTCATATTTTATGAAGGGATTTCATTGTAACTTTGTAGGTTCAATCCACATGATGCCCAGATGAGAATGTCCCCATTTGGTTGCGATCATTCAATCATGATGGCTGCCCGAGCCCAAAGCCAGAAAACCTTTGGCACAGTCTACACGTCATATTTATGGAGGGATTTCATTGTAACTTGATAAGTTGACTTCATATAATGTCTTCATGAAAACGTTCCCTTTTAGGCAACTGTGACGGCAACAGGGGCCCGAAGCTCGAATACCTTTAGCACAGTCTACAGGTCATATTTATGGAGGGATTTCATTGTAACGTGATAGGTTGACTTCATATAATATCTAGATGAAAACGTCCCCTTTTTGGGCAACTGTGACGGCAACAGAGGCCCGAAGCCTGAAAACTTTTAGAATATTCCACAGGCCATAATTATGAAGGGATTTAGCTTGGTAGGGTGACTCCAAGTTTGTGGTTAAACCCCCCCCCACCCCCAATTAGGCTTTTTTTCTACTTTTCTCCAGTATGCATTTTGAACTATTTACAGTCACTACATGCGGAACCTTTTTTTAAACTTACGTACCCACCCCTCCCCCCCCCCCCCCCCCCCCCCCCCCCCCCCAGGCCAATTTGGCACTTTTTTTTTCCTTTTGTCAAAAATGCTTGTTTACAGTTTTGGTAAAAAACCCAGACAAGCATCACCGCCCCCCTCCCCACCAATTAGGCATTTTATTTTTTTTTTTATTTCCCCCAATATGCATTTTGAACTATTTACACTACATGCAGAACCTTTTTTTCCTTTTGTCAAAAATGCTTTTTTTGTTAAAGTTTGTGGTTAAAAATCCAGACAGAAATTATCCCCCCCCCCCCCTCCCAAATTAGGCATTTTTTTTTTCTTTCCTTGAATATGCATTTTGAACTATTTACAGTCACTACATGCAGAACCTTTTTTTAAACTCACATAGACCCCCCCCCCCCACCCCACCCCAACCCCCCCCACCCCTTTTGTCAAAAATGCTTTCTTTTGTTAAAGTTTGTGGTTAAGAATCCAGACAGAAATTATCCCCCCCCCCCCCCCAAATTAGGCATTTTTTTTTTCTTTCCTTGAATATGCATTTTGAACTATTTACAGTCACTACATGCAGAACCTTTTTTTAAAACTCACATAGACCACCCCACCCCACCCCACCCCATAAGACCCCACCCACCCCCACAGCACCCACCACCCCACCCCCACCCCACCCCACCCACTGGGGCTTTTTTTTTTCTTTCGTCAAAAATGCAGTTTTACAGTTTTGGTTAAAGTTTGTGGTTAAAAACCCAGACAAACCCCACCCCCACCCCAACCCCCACCCCCATGGTGCCAGTTAGGTATTTTTTTTTCTCTGCTCAAAATGTATTCTGAAGGATTTAGACTGACCACATGTGGAAAAAAAAATGGACTCCCCAAACACATCTCCACTCTCCCCCACCCCTCACCCCCACCCCACCTCCTCCTCACCCAGGGCCATTCATGCAATATTTTTTCTTTGGTACAAAATGCATTTTTAGCCTGACTATAGTCAGGGCTACAGTCATGACTTTCGTCCATCCATCTGTCGGCAAACAATTGGTTTCCAACTGATTACTCCAGTTTGGATTATTTGTTTTCAACCATAGTTGATATGTGTATTTTCCAGCTAGTAATACAGACCAGGTTTCAATATAGGTTCCACAACTCCCCCCCCCCCCCCCCCCCCACCCCCACCCCCACCCCCCAGAAGGCTGCAGGGGCACATTACCTAGATTCCTTTCGCATGGTCTTCAGGTTGCATTTATGAAGGAATTTCATTGTAAATTGGTAGGATAACTCTTATGTCTTGATGGAAACATCCTATTTTGACCGTGATAGTCAGCCACATTGGGCATGTGACCTATTTTATTTAGCACAGTCTACAGTTCATATTTATGAAGGGATTTCATTGTAACTTGGTAGGATGACTCAGTATGATATCTAGATGAGACTCTTATTTTGGTCACAATTAATCAATCTTGACCGCCGGACTGGCACGTGACCTAGATTCCTTTAGCAAAGTCCATGAGTCATATTTGTGGAGGGATTTTATTGTAACTTTGTAGGATAACTCGTTTTGGAATGATTTTACTTACCTTGGTAACTTCGGTTGACATAAGTTGACTGTGAGGACCACATCAGGCCTCAATTCTTTAGTACAGTCTACACCTAAAATTATTCTTATTGAAAACATAGCATATAGTTTACAGGATTTAACATATTCTCCATTGTCACAATTCTTGTTTTATTTCATTATCCTTTCATAAACATTGAACATTATCCTTTTCATCAAACACTACATACAGTCAAATTGAACTACAGTGTCATTGACACTTTCTTTATTTTTTAATAATGCATTGTTGGTGTCTAGAGGAAGTTCCTTTCAATGTTGACCAGTCAGCTTAACCAGTAAAGCCACCTGCCCTGCATTTAAAATATCCGTGGTTTGCATGGAAAATTGCATGGAATTCCTTGGAAATTAATTCCACAGAGTATTCAGACAGTTTCTGTAGTACTCTTTGATAAAGGATAATTGAAAACCATGGAAAGTTCAGATAGTTTCCATGAAAAAGTTTGTGCCTTATATTCCATGGTTATCCATGGACTTATACCACAGAGTATTCGGACAAATTCCATGGTTTCTGTCCATGAAAAGTCTCCATGGAAGGTCAGTCATTTCCATGGAAAAGACTGAATATAAGATTCCATGCTTGTCCATGGATTTTCTCCACGAAGTATTCGGACGAATTCCATGGTTTCCGTCCATGAAACTTCAGACAACTTTCATGGAAAATGCTGAACATAAAATTCCATGTTTGTCCATGGATTTTCTCCACGGAGTATTCGGACGAATTCCATGGTAAATTTTGTCCATGGATGTTCTGACTACTTCCATGGAAAAAGCTGAACATAAAATTCCATGCTTGTCGGTGGATTTTTACCACGGAGCATTCGGACAAATTCAATGGTTTGGGTCCTTGGATTCCATGGAAAATTTAAAGAGGTGACCTGGAAATACATATCATGCAAGAAGACTGACTTTCCATGGTTTTCCATGGCCATTG
Source organism: Pictodentalium vernedei (assembly GCA_031216915.1). Taxonomy (NCBI): domain Eukaryota; kingdom Metazoa; phylum Mollusca; class Scaphopoda; order Dentaliida; family Dentaliidae; genus Pictodentalium; species Pictodentalium vernedei. The sequence goes on along the minus strand of CM062296.1, from coordinate 458,646,456 downwards.
ACAGTGGAAATCCAAGGAACTCAGGGGTATGGATTGAGGGTCTTGCTTGGTTTTTCTGGTGAGGGAGGGTAGCTCCAATTGCCTCTGAAAAAATAACTGTTCAACCCCCTTCCACCAAACATCACACTTTTTTACCAAATAAAATCGTTCTCCCCTCCACCACCCCAAGTGAGTATTTTCCAACTGCTGCCTATGTGTTTCCAAATGTTCGTTGTTTTTTTTCCAGGCTTGGGGGCTAATACACACCCAACCCCCCTCCCTCTATTGCCAAGCCCCCAACAAAACTGGTATACCCATGGATGACACAGAAATGAAATACTGCTGAACATTTATTTCCTACACTTTGATAGTAAACATTCTGTGGCTTTGCAGTTGTTTCTACTTAAGTCTTGGTTGCTTATAAGGGCAGTTAAGAAATACCTGAAACAACTAACAAGGCACGTAGAATCTGACTTAAAAAGTTACCCCAAGGGTTGGTTGCTTGTGCCACCTGTTCCATCTTTTGCAATGAAATTAAGTGAACAGACAAAGTTATTCCTCTGAGGATTAAGCATATGCTCTACTTTTGAAGAAGTAATAAAGAATTATGAGTTTTTCCTCTGAATTTTGATGCAGTCTGTGGCATTTGGCAATATTTTTACCCTGTAAACCAATGGCCCAGACTTAGCTGGTGCTTTCTCCAAAATGTTGAGGGCCAAACACAAATTTTGCCCCCCAATCCCCAAAATTTTCATGCAAAACTGAAAATTAGAAGTCCTATTTGGCCCTCCATACATTTACTCTCTGTGCATGCACAGGCGCCAGGAAGTGACCGGAATTGGCGCAAACATCATTCTTTGTTTGGCCCTCAGTCAGATAACAACAAACTGACTTCTGTGCAACAAACTGACTTCAGTTTATAATGATGCCAGACACAAATGAATGGTTAATTTGGTTGATCCAAGGACACAACTGGATGAAGGAAGGAAGAAATGGCTGTTTGAAACGTTCATGGCTGTAACTTTATAATATTTATAAAAAGTAGTTCATGTTCCCCAATTTCGGGACATGGGCTTGACGTCATCATTATCGCTAATGATTTTTCCACTGTTTGTTAAGTATTCCTTCCCTACCCTTCCTTGAAGCCCCCCAGTTAAACTCCCAAGCTTTTTTGGCTTGTTTTATTGAAATCTTTTTATAAAATTTCTTGGGAGTTTAACATGTTACACAGAATGTTTATTCAGTATATCCCCATGGTTACGACCTCACCCTTGGGGTGTTTAGGCGTTTTGGTCATTCATCATTCATCCGATGTATCGTTTTTTCTTCTGATGAAGATCTTGCTTTGCATCGGATAGTTCAAAAATTCTGTTACTGACTTTGGGCCGTGTTGCCTGGGGTCTTGTTTCCAGTTTTCATTCTGACGTTGTTTTCATTGACAATGATCTATTTATATATGTAGTTTCCTATTTATTATTTGGTAGGACTGTTGTAAGATACATTAAATATTCTGGTAGTGTAGCAATTAATTTTTTGGATAGAAAAATAATTTTTGTCCACACTCGGGCTCTTTCGGGATACATTTGGGCACATCGTTCCCTTTGGGAACTTGGGCTCTTGTCAAAATTTTTCGAACACTTTTTTTGTGTAAATTATTTTTTTCGATTTATATTTTGAATATTATTTCTTATGTATCTTTTTATAATATTTAATGTGGAGTTGGTGGGAGTACAATCGACTTTATTTTGCTTCATTATGAAAGCATATTGCTCAATAAGCAAGGTGAGGAAGCCTTTCCTCTGATTTACATGTTGGTTGCCTTGCTTGTAGTCAATGTACTTCCACTAATTCTCGCTCAACATGTGTCGCATGGGATGACAAACGTTGGAGATGGCGTCACGGTACGTTGTTAGATGCGAGAGGCCACTGCCGGTTCTCTCACGGTGAGAGGCTACTGCCGGTCCTCTTGCCAAAAAGTCGCTCTAGTTTTTTAGTTTCTATTTACAGAGGAACAAGAACATGGTGATGTTTACTTGACGCCGTCAGAGAGTGTGCTTCCGTCGTCACATTTAGATAGTCAATCAGAGCTAGTGGCTAAAGTGCTCATGAATATTAGACAGGGCAATAAACCACAGCATGGTTTCATCTCCCTGTCGCCAGCTAGCTCGACCTGTGAAGCGGTTACCCTGTCCGTGGGTACCGTGACGCCAGGTATGTCTGTTGTGGTCGAGGAGAGTAGAAAGGGTAGAGCGACCACTATAAAATAATAACAGGCTCACCCTGCGACTACGGAGAGGAAGAAGCCAGCAAGTTCAGTGGGAAGCTCAGTGAGGTCTGAAGGACCGCGAGCGAGAGAGCCCCCTCTCTTTCGTAACATCTGGGGCCAGATGTTGTGGTTTGGAACTTGTGTTAGTAGGAGTATACGTCCACGCCTCCCATCCTGTATGCTCCTTTCAGTTCACAGTCAGGGTCGGCTATAGTTACGGCTTCTTCTTCAGCGTCTACCAAGCACACACGACTGCACCTTGGCTACGTGACTTTTGATATCCAGCCTGCATCGCCGAGAAGGTCCACTCTTCGTCAAGAAGTTACACCATACAGTAGCCAAGGAGACGAGGCCTCATTCATTGGGATGTCCGCAGAAAAGAGCCATCTCGGACACACTGTCTCAGGAGCAGCCGGCAGCCAAGCAGCAGAAGACTGCTGCTCCTCAGGCCTCTGTAACGGACTTGCTGTCGCAGCTCATCGAAGCATCCCAGCAAGTGCAGAAGCAGCCGACTCAGAACCCGAGCTGTCGGATAGTGCTGGGTTGGTCCAGTCATCTGCACGTTCAGATGCCGATGACCGTGAGTATAATCTGATTCAGTCGGATGGTGAAAGGGATTTGGAAGAGAGTTACCCTTCCCTTTCGGAACAACACTGGGTGGCGATGGATCTAATGCATCAATACTTCCCTGAGTTCATTCCTGAGAATTAGAATGCTGCGAAAGTAGCACTATTCAGTAGCTAAAGAGACGATGCCTAATATATCGGAATGTCGGGAGAAAAGAGCCATCTCGGACACACTGTCCCGGGAGCAGCCGGCGGCCAGAACAGAATACTGCTGCTCCTCAGGCCTCTGTAACGGATTTGCTGTCGCAGATTGCGCAGCTCATTGCAGCATCCCAGCAAGTGCAGAAGCAGCCGACGGCAGTCTCAGAACCTGAGCTGTCGGATAGTGCTGGGTCGGTCCGGTCATCTGCAAGTTCAGATGCCGCTGGCCGTGATTTTCAACTAATTCAGACAAATGATGAAAGTGATACGGAGAGGGATTACCCTTCTCTTTCGGAACAACACATGGTTGCGATGGATCTAATCCATCAACACAACCCAGAATTTGTTCCAGCGAATCAGAATGCTGCGACTACTTGCAAGAAACCGCTAGCGTTGTTACATGCTGACTTCATCCGGAAAAAGAGGAGGTTATGTCTTTTCCGGTTAAGTCTAGACAGGTGTCGCAGGCCTTAGGCCTTTTAGACGACACCATATTCAACTTTTCAGTGGGAAGAAGTAAGGTGGTTTCTTGTCATGATCTTCTGTAATTTTACCGATTATAACGGATGGGGAAGATGTATAGAGAGTTCCTCTGTGTTTGAATGAGCAGGCTAAGGACCTAGTTATGGCCTTACCTTCGTCATTCACTATTCGCTCAGACACAATTGAGATGGCAATTTCTTCATTCAGAGCGAATTTAGACTCACTTGTCTTGCGCAGATCACCTTTAAGAACTGTGACGCAATGTCCCTATGGAAAGGAATTTGAGTCCTTTCCAGGGCAATTATATTTATTACGTATAACTCTGTCTTAACAGTTGCTAATTTGGAGTTAATCAGACGTGACGCAGCCCTTGCGTCATCGTCTTTAATAGATGACAAGGTGAAAAACTCTATACGGGTCGCTCCAGTATCCAGACACTAAGTTTTTGATGATAAGCATTCATTGGTTTATGACCAAGCTACAAAGAAAGCATCAATACTCTGCTCCTAGACAGAAAATCGTCTAAAAAGGACTCCTCGCGAGGGTATAGGTAACCCTCCTATAATTACTCTATGGATTGTCATACAGTGACTCGGATAGGGGGCGTAGGTCTGATCGAGACTACTGGTCAGACGCCCCTAAGCCATTGGCTTGAGGCTCTTCGTGAAGGAGACGTACTACAGGTGAGGGTTAAGACCTCAATTGCTTAGCAGTTGGCGGATGGTTATCAAGATTCGCATCAAACTGGATAACTATTACGGAAGACCAGTAGGCGAGAAGTGTGGTCTTAGACGGCCTTCGGCTATCTTTACGAGAGAAACCACCACTGACTTAATGTCCGTGATGGGCAATGCTTCCGTCAAATTCTTCTATAAGAGTCTCTCCAATCGGAGGTAAAGGTTCTCTTGACAATGAAAGTAATAGAGATCGTCGAGAATCATGATTCTGTAGGATTCTATAGTCACCTGTTACTCGTACCAAAGCCAGAGAGCTTGTTCCGACCGATAATAGCCTGGAGCTGGATAGCAAGTTTATCATAGCTCTAAAAGTTTATTTATGGTAATCATTTAGTCGGTAAAAGCAAGAGTTTGAGTGAACGACTATGCGGCAAGCATAGATCTAAGGATCTGTTCTTTCATGTCCTGGTATATCCAGCATTCAGAAAGTGCCCAGGGTTCGTCATCCAAGGGATAGTATTTCAGTTCCGAGAGATGTGCGTTAGTCTGAATCTAGTGCCCTGGGCTGTCACTCGAATAATGAACTCGGTAATGTCTCACAACAATCTGGTTCGTCTGCCATTATTCAGAGCGAGATTAGTCAGTTGTTATGCTCGCTTTTGTATACTCTCAGACGCATTAACAGCGAGAAATTTTATGCGACTCATGGGGTTTTGTGGAGCGGCTACACATCTTATTCCGATGGGTCGCTTATGCACACGTCCCCTCCAGTTATTCTTGTTTTAACGGATCTAGTAAACAAAAGGTCCATATTGGGGCAGATATTCAGTGGTTAATCCAGTTATTCTTTACCCAGAACTGGAGTGTGAAGACGCATTCGCTCAAGACCAGTATTTTAACAGATCTAGTAAACAAAATGTCCATATTGGGGCAGATATTCAGTGGTTAACTCAAGAGTTCTGCTGCAACTGCCAGGTCTGGCTTTCCCGATTATGACGGATGTGAGTCAATAATTTGGGGCACGACCCTGAGTCCGACAGACTCGAAATGCAGGGTCTTGGGACCCTTGATTCTTGGAGAAACACATAAACATCAAAGAATGATGTCAAGATTGTTAGCGCTACATCAATGGATTCACATTATTTGCAGACACGCATGTTCAGATATTGTTGGACAACTCAATAGTGGTAGCGTACATCAGGAATCAGGGCGGCACCCATTCATTTCCGTTATGATATCTAATGGAGAAGATTTTTCTATTTCGTCATGTATCATCATGTTCATCTCTGTCATATACTGGGTCGTCTGAATATACTAGCAGACTCGCTCCTCGGAAAGGTCGCCTGTTTCATTTGCATTGGACGCTCAACAAGCGAGTATTTGGACAGTTTTGCTACCAGTGGGATTGCCCCATGATAGTTCAGTTTGCGCCGCACCAGAATAATTAGTTACCGTCATTTGTGTCGCCATGCCCAGACCATTGAGTACATGTAGGAGACGCTCTGCAGAATTTATGAGGATGAATGACAGGATACGCGTAGCCTCCAATTCATTTGATTCAATAAATTACGTTTAAGATTAAACAGTCTCGTTGTGAATCCTACTAGTAGCACCTCTGTTGTCACAGAAACCTTGGATCAGTATTCTCAAGTGTCTGTTATGGGATGCTCCCCAGAAGCTTTCTCCAAGAGAGGGCCTTTTTCAGGGGATGTTTTGTTCTTCACGTCCTTCTCCGCCCATAGTGGCATAATGGAGTCAGTTAGACGTGAGGGAGCCATCGTACTTCCCATATTATTTGATAACTGGCAGGAACGATTAAATAATGCGGGTGAAGAGATTTTGATATGACTTCGAATACCCCCCCCCCCCCCCACCACCACACACACACACACACACACATGCACGAACGCACGCACGCACGCACGCACGCACGCACGCACGCACGCACGCACGCACACACACACACACACTTTGGGTCGTGTTCTATGGCGACCTCATGGGCACATCCACTTTTTAGTTGGATTAGTTTCCTGTGATTATTTGTTGATTTGTTATATACGAGCGCTCATTTAAAAATCATCACAATTAATTTGCTACTCCTCGGAGGCATAACCAGTTAACTGGTATTCAGATGATTTCATGCTAAATATAAATGCTCTCACACATTATATTATTAGGCTAAAGCTTTATTGTTTTTTGTGGACCTTGAAATTATAATCTATTTCGGGGGCGGTCCGTGTCGGAGCCTGTTAATCATACCTACTTCCTTTTCTAGATCCAGGTTTCTATTATGTCAGTACTCAATTCGCATATTCTCAAGTGTTTACGATCGTAGATATCGGATAGTACATGTTGGAAAGTGTTGTTACTTGAATTTATTGTACAGAGGCCGCCTGTGGATTTCCTAGGAAGTGTGTTTTTCTCTTCAGGGATTGTTCAGTGTGGCTTGATTGGACATGTGTATGTTATATTTTATATCGCTGGTTTTCGACGTATCTGTGTACGCCATCTGCAGTGTACGTTATATAGCGGGCAATATTAATTACCAGGATCGTTGCTATAGCTTCAACTTCTGAAGTGGCCTTAAGCACCATTTATTAATCATGAATTAATACCGGAGTGTTTGTTCAACGATTATTTATATTGTTTTTTTGGTACCGCTCTTATTGATTCCAGAGCATTCCCCTCTTTCTTTTGAAGGTTCCTTCAAAAGGAAGGGGGGGGGGGGATTTTTATCTCTTCTCTGGCTTAATGAGTATGTAACTATGAAGGAAGCTGTTTTATCTGTACTTATATCCTGCATACAGCTGAAGTGTTATTATATGGTGTGGGTTTGTGGGGGATTTTCTCTCATTCTCAGATACGCCAGCCTAATTTTTGGGGGGTTAGTCTGGACCAGCCTTAAAAATTAGGAACTCGTTACATCCTAATTAGCATTGTCTTCATGCTTAGAATAAGGAATTACTTAAATTGGGCTCCTTATTTAGGATATGTCTCCTCTATTAATGTACAGAGAGACATACATGTATTTCCTAATTATTCTAATTTCCTTTCATCATGGATTGCAGGATTGGAACTATTTCAGAAGTCCCTTGGCCCTCCACCTTTTTACGATTCAGCTAAGTCTGGGCCATTGGTTTACAGTGTAAAAATATTATAAACTTACAGTAATTTGTATATTTTATACTTACCAGTGGCCCAGACGGGGATGGCCCTCCCATGAGTGGGCGGGCACTCATACCTCCTCGCTGAATTATTATGTAATACTCTCTTTTACAAAGAATAATGTTGGCTCCAATTCCGGTCACTTCCTGGCGTCTGCGCATGTGCGGAGAATAAATGTATGGAGGACCAGATAGGACTTCTAATTTTCGGTTTTTGAATGCAAATTTTGGGGATTGGCGGGGCAAAATTTGTGTTTGGCCCTCGATATTTTGGAGTTAGCACCAGCTAAGACTGGGCCATTGGTAAGTATAAAAACATACAAATTACTGTAAATTTATAATTTTCAGGGTAAGGGAATGGTATCTTCAGGGCAAATCCAAGATAAGTATGGGCGTTTAACATTTTTCTGCAGTTTTTAAGGTAAAGGGCTGGTACTTTTAGGGCAACTGCAGGTTAGGTAAGGCTACTTTTTTTTACAAACATTTTCAAAGCAGTTTAAAAATCCCCTCTGGGACAAAATCCACTACCTAATATACAAATGATGTCATTGGGCACCTGTAGGATGCACAACTCATACACATCAAAGTAAAACACTAATTGATGACTACATTTTTATTGTATATTCCATGGTTTGCACACAATTTTCCGGAGTAAATTAAACTCCCAAACTTTTACAGAACTCAACGTAGAAAATTCAAGTACTTTTCCAGGACTGAATATCAAACATTTTCTGATAATTTTCATTTGCATGTGAATGTTTATTGAACAGGTAGAATACCATATCCCCTTAAAATCGCAACCTGTACACCATTTTCAATACTGATTTGTCCAAATTTTGTTACTGAGCCCATAAAATAATTTTTTGGTGTGGTACATCCTTAAAACATACACCACAGCAAAATATTATATTATGGCCTTGCCATCCAGTTTAGTTTGGATGGAGATTATCATCAGCTTCTGGGCATGGATGCTGCAAACAGGACTAGGGCTGTCACGATTAATCGATTGTCAATCGGTCACATTGAAATCGATTAGTATTTTTCGTTGTCGAAGAATCTGTAAATTTTTCCCTGTTTTAGACATTTAATAATTAAAAAAAAATTTGATGAAAAAACTATTGTTTCTAAAGGTAACATGTCAAGAACGTCAATGTTAAACCTCAAGAAGCCATTAGAAGCATTTGTCTTTTAGGTACATTCAAAGCTTTGGTGTTCTGAACTTTTGAACCATCGGTGTAATAATCAAGACCGGTTGGCAGTTGCGAACTTGTGAAGTTTGCAACTGACGACTGGTCTTGATTATTACACTGACAGTTCAAAAGTTCAGAACATCAAAGCTTTGAATGTACCTAAAAGAGGATCGTCTTCATTGTTTACTTTACTTGAGGTAGGTCAGCTGACCTGAACTTAATTTTTAACAACGTCAAGGAGAGGGGGAGAGTGGGGGGGGGGGGGGGGGGGAGTCATCTGGGTATGATTAATCGATTATTAGCGATTATTTGCGACAATTAATCGATTCTTAAAGTAAAAAATCATGACAGCCCTAAACAGGACTCAGATTGGGGGGGTGGGGGGGGTGGGGGTGGGGTGGGGGGGAGGGTATCCACCACTAGATTTGCAATTCTGATTACTACTTCATAATTTCCAAGAGGGAAATTCAACAATTAGCAATGCCCGCCACCCCACCCACACAAAATTTTCCTTTGACTAACTTATCTGACTGGTGGTTCTTGGTAGTTACAAATTCCAACTACAAATCTATTGGAAGTGGGGGAGGGGAGGTTTTTTATTTCTTTTCAATCAATATTTGGAGGACATTCACTACTTTTCAGTCCAAAAACTGACATCATTTTTAGACATCATGTTTGGAAAAGTTCCAATAGCAACTTGTCGGAAATTTCCAACTTTATCCAATTCAGAACTTTGAATTTCAACTATAGTAAATTTGATGATTAGTGGGGGAGGTTGTTTGTTTGTTCCATGATTTAAAAAGAGAAGTTTGTGACACTTTCAGCTTGTGTTCATCTGACTCATCGAAAAAAAATGGAAACAGTGTGACACGAAAGAGTGCACAGCATGCACCCGGAGCAACAAAAATAATATTTTTCAAGATTTTCCAGTTCAGCCTAAAGAAAACTAGCATTTCCCCAGGAATTTTCAAGGCCTAGAAATTGGAAACCAATTTTTTTCATTTTCCAGTATTTCACAATATTTCAAGAAGTAGGGTGCTAAACCTGCATTGTGTCTCACTGGCTTCAGCAGTTCCCCAAACTAAATATTTATCATCATTGTTGTTATAGCAGGGTACTTTTTGTAGACCATTTCTGAAAAGAAAAGAAAAGTAATATTATCTGAGTGCTGAATAATACTTTAGAAGAATAGAAGAAAACACATTAATCATGAGGAATGTATGAAAAATGCCTATAGCAGGAAATAATGAATGAAAAATTCCTGCATTAAGAAATAAGGTTTAGGGAATTAGCAAAATTTATAAAGAACCCAAATCACAAACTGATAAACATCTTTGTTTCAAAGATAAACTGTACTATCAAGTCAGTGTATCTATTGATTCATGAGATTTCTTTTGAGAATACCATCCCATGCCTTGTAAGAACTGAAATTCAGTTTAAAAGAATTTTCCTCATATTGCACGAAGTTAAAATTTGGGCTCCTAACAGAAGCCCAAATAAACAGGGACTTTTTATTTTAATTTCATCAAATTTCAATGTGAACCCCCTATGGACACTTTAAACCAAATATCAAAATATTCTGACAGCAGGCGTGCTGTTTTCAAAATTTTGCGTAACTCATTTATCATTCACCTGGTCTGAGCTTTGGTAAATCATCTTTCGTTCCCCTGTACTTGATTCAGGTCACCAATTGGGTAAACCTAAATATATATGTGTTGCAACTATTCTGATATATGAACTGTTGTACCATAGCCAAGTTCTTGCTCCTATGAGCAATATACTGATGAATAAAGAGGAATCCTTAGGAACAATAATGAGGCTGTGTTGCAGCAATTCAGATACAAATTAGTTACAATTATAGCCTGCTTGCTGCAGAAGAGTATGGCACCCACAATCTCTATTTGTAGTAGAGACATGAATAATAGAATTATTACCTTTTCCTGACTTTGTACCTCTGCTACATCCAAAGAAGAACAAGTTTAAAATGATATTGAGCATCAACCAATCAGCGTAGGTGTTTGCATATGCCTGAAGTCAAGTGTTGCTGCTCTGTTGGCAAAAAACATCATTCCACCATTCATTCAAGATTTTCAAGGAAATTTTGTCACATTGCACAAAGTTAAAGTGTGGGCTTCCATAGGGAGCCCAAATATACACCCAGGGTCTTGATTTGAACAAACTTCAGTCCGCCCCTCCTAAGGTTGCTGTATACCAAATATCAGAAGATGCCGATTGGTGGGTATGAAAAAAAGATTTTCAAGTTTTCCTTTTTGTTTGGGGGTAGGGTGTCTAAAAGAATTATGCCCCTTGCTGGGATGCATGGTCATGGCTACTTGATTTGAACAAACTTGAATGAATTGACATATGATGATGAACCTGCATTTAAAACTTGGATCAGATCATTAGTTTAAGAGAAGTCGATGTAAAGTTCATGCTGGACTGGACAGACAACGAAAGAAAAGTGATCACTATTATAAAAGCTCCTCTTGAGATTCACTCAGGTGTGCTAAAAAATAGTAATGGGTGCGAACAGTTATGTTCTCTGTGGTACCCAAGGTTCGAAATGTTCTCAAATTTCTATCTGTCCCAGGAAATGGGCACATTTTATTTCCACAAAGCCCCAGGCCTGATTTGGAGAGGGTATGGGAGGAGGTGTTCCCCCTCCCATCAATTGGTGGGGCAAGGGTTTGGGGTACTCCTAGAGAAAATTTTGATAATTCACTCAATGCACTGAGATTGATTCTGGTACCTATTTGGTAGTCATATTAAAGCCCAAGTAATAGCATGTTTTATGGCACAAATATTTGGAAGAGTTTCCCCCTGGTTATAAGTTACACATCTGACAATTATGCTCTATCTTATTATAGCTTGTGTTACTTCATTGTTTGAAAAATGGTACATTTGAACCATTCATTACCATAAATTGTAATGCAGTTTTTATAAGCCCATCATGTTTTGACGGACGTATTATGTTATGGCATTGTCCATCTGTCTGTCTGTCTGTCTGTCTGTCTGTCTGTCTGTCTGTCTGTCTGTCTGTCTGTCTGTCTGTCTGTCTGTCTGTCTGTCTGTCTGTCTGTCTGTCTGTCTGCTGTCTGTCTGTCTGTCTGTCTGTCTTGCTGTCTGTCTGTCTGATGTCTGTCTGTCTGTCTGTCTGTCTGTCTGTCTGTCCTCAAACAATTTTTGTGTCGCCTACTCCTCCAAAGGTTTACATGCTATATTGTTCAAACTTTACAAACATGCTGATCACCATTTGCTTTTGTGCATATGACAAGAGCAGGTAACTCTGTTTTGTATTTCCAGAGTTATGCCCCCCTACCCTGTTTTTACTTCAAACATTACAGTATTGTGTCGCCTACTCCTTCAGCATTTTACATACTATATTGTTCAAACTTTGCACTCATGTTGATCACCAATTGTCATTGAGCATGCGACAATAGCGGTTAGTTCTGTTTTGTATTTCCAGAGTTATGCCCCCTTTTAGTACTTAAAACATTACAGTATTGTATCGCCTACTCCATCAACATTTTACATGCTATATTGTTCAAACTTTGCACACATGGTGATCACCAATTGCCATTGGTCTTGTGACAAGAGCAGGTAACTCCATTTTGTATTTCCAGATCTATGCCCCTTTTAGTACTAAAAACATTACAGTATTGTGTCACCTTCAACATTTTACATGCTAAATTATTCAAAATTTGCACACATGTTGATCACCAATTTGCCGTTGTGCATGTGACAAGAGCAGGTAACTCTCTTTTGTATTTCCTGAATTATGCCCCCTTTTAGTACTTGAAACATTACACTATTGTGTCGCCTACTCCTTCAACATTTTACTTGCTTTATTGTTCAAACTTTGCACCCATGTTGATCATCAGTTGTCGTTGTGCATGTGACAGGAGCAGATAACTCCATTTTATTTTTAAACGACGAGAATCCTCGCAGTTTATAGCTGTTGTGATCCTCAAAATGTACTTTAACTTGGCGCCACCTATCGTCGGTCATTATCAATGAAGTTAACCTCTCAATGAATGGACACTGCCATTGTAAACGGTGAGGAGAATCTTCTACAGCAGCCTTGCAGCCCTTTAGATGGCCGTATGTTGCCCCACTAGACGGTACTCTTGTTAATTAAAACTTTGATTGTAAAAAGTTGTGTTATTATTCCCAATCCCTTATGAGTCCCAGTTCCTTGAAAACTCATTTTGAAACGGGGAAAAAAAAACACCCAATGGCACCCCACCTCCCAACCACTTACGTGGTAAAATTTGTTTGGCTGTATTAAATCATTTGAAATCCTTCAAAAGTATTTAAAGCAGAGAAAAAGAAAAACAAGAGGCCCCATGGGGCCTGAAGCGCTCTTCTTGAACAGAACACAATATAAACAGAGTCCAAGAATGAATCTGCATTAACCAATCCATCTCCATAGGATACATTGTCAATCCTTGAGCCCCTCAGGCATGACAAAAATAGTCCAAGCATCATGCCTTTTCTTCAGTTGACCCCCACCTCTCCCCCAACCCCCCAACCCCCACCCCCCCACCCCCCAAGAGATGTTGTATATTAAATATGAAAGCATTCTGACTGATAGACTTGAAGAAGATTTTTCAAGAAATTTCCTCATATTGCACTAAGTTAAAATTCAGGCTACCATTGGGAGCCCAAATATTAACCCAGGGAACCAGTTTGAACAAACTTGAATCTGACTCTCATAGAGATGTTGTAAACCAAATATGAAAGGATTCTGACAGGTGAATTTGAAGAAGATTTTTGAAGAAATTCCCTCATATTCATTATTGTACGAAGTTATATTTCACGTTCCCGTATGGAGGCCAAATATTAAGCCAGGCACTCAAATTGAACAAACTTGAATCTGACCCCCTCCCCCCAGAGATGTTGTATACCAAATATGAAAGCATTCCAACTGGTGTATCTGAAGAAGGATATTTTTAAAGAAATTTCCTCATATTGTACTAAGTTAAAACTACTATAGCAAGCCCAAATATATACCTTGGGACCCGATTTGAACAAACTTAAATCTGAACCCCCTAGAGATGTTGTATACCAAATATGAAAGCATTCAGACTGGTGGATCTGAAGAAGATTTTTTAAAAATTAACCCCCCACTATGTTAAAATTTGGGCTTCCATAGGAAGCTCAAATATTAACATAGGGATTTGGTTTGAACAATCATGAATCTGAACCTCATAACAATGATGTATACCCACATTAAAAGATTCTGACTGGTGCTTCTGGACTGACGAAGATTTTTAAAGAATATTCTCCATAGTGCCCAAAGTTAAAAATTCGGGTTCCTGTTTTGAGCCCAAATATGAGCAGGGGGCTTCATTTTAACACACTTGTATCCCCCCCCCCCCCCACCCCGGATGCTGTATACCAAATATCAAAGGATTCTGACCATTGGTTCTGGATAAAAGATTTTAAAATTTTTTTGCAAATATGCTGACCCAGCATTTTTCCGATGCCCTCTACAGAACACCCTAACCCGATGGCAATTTTTTTTACCACTCAATTCTACTGGTCCTAAGGATGCTTCATACCAAATACCAAATAAAAGCTCTCTGTTCCGTGGGGTTTGGGAAATATGGGCGTTTGAAAATATTTATATTTTTAGCTCCTAGGGTTCCCATGGGGATGTGGGAATTTTTTTTTTTTTTTGGCATGAGTCAAGTACCACATACCAAATTACGTTCAAATCAGACCATCGGTTCAGAAAACAGAAATTTTGGTCAGGGCCAAAAATTCTTACCCCTCCCATTACAAAGCCAAATATTGTTTTGTTCGTTTGAACAAATTTGATTCAAAACCTCAAAAGGAAGCTCCATACCAAATATCAAGTCATAGTACCCACTGGTTCATGAGAAGAAGATTTTAAAAATATTTTGAGAGAATTTTCCCCACCCTCTCCCTATGGGGCTGGGCATCTTGAGTTGAAAAAAAATGCAAAGCCCCTTTGGGACCATCACTCACATAAACTTTCACTTGAATTGGCCCAGTGATTTTGGAAACCAAAACATGGTGTTGATGGACAATGGACGGATGAAATTTTGTCAAGGTGAGCTAACCCCCCCCCCCCCCCCTCCTTCAAATCTAATCTTCAGGTGTTTTGAAACATAGAAAATGGTTAACAATTGGACAAAGAAACTACCTCTCCCCTACCACCACTAGCCCTGCCCACACCCCATGACTGAGGTATGCAAAACAAACCACTTTTTTATTGGCATGAAGTTCAACAGGGGGTTTAGTGATAAATCTTTGAAGACGCATGATGGAAGAAACTTGGTGATAAAATGGGAGGGGCAAACAGTTAACTCCACCTAATTCAGTAATTGTTCAATAAAAAAAAGCTTTCTTGTACTATTGACATTGTGTTACTTTCAAGTTTAAACTTTGCAGTGAAAACTGAAGGGTCATTATTAGTCTGTGTGAAACACACAGACTATTGTTTTTGCACTGTTTCTTTTTCTTTTTTTTTTCTTCTTCTTCTTCTTCTTCTCCTGTCTTCTGTCTTCTCATCACTTTTTTGTCCGCAAGATAACTTGAAAACGAATTGCCCTATCTCGTTGATTTTTGGCATGCTGATAGACAGCCACAAGTTCTCGGCCACCTATGTTTTTCAGATTCCTGGGGTATCAGGGGTGTCTGTAGGGGTGTTTTGAAAGTGGGTCACGCCCATATCTCAGGCGTAGTATGACCTACAGACCTGGGACCAACACCAAATGAGTCGACATTCGACGGAGGTTCAAAATATGGGTCAAGGTCACGGAGGTCATCTGGGGGTCATTGAGTGCATTTTTCAGAATTGCTGGAAATCACATTTTTTGACCCCCTAAAGTATTCCTTGATGTACACACATGCATGTTGACCTAAAAGAAGTGGGCGTGGCCAAAATTTTTGAAAGTGGGTCACGCTCATATCTCAAGCATGGTATGACGTATGGACCTGGGACCAACACCAAATGAGTCGACACTCGATAGAGATTCAAAATATGGGTCAAGGTCACGGAGGTCACCTGGGGGTCATTAAGTGCATTTTTCATAATTGCTAGAAATCACATTTTTTGACCCCCTAAAGCATTCCTGACGTACACACATGTATTTTGAAGTATAAAAAGTGGGCGTGGCCAAAATTTTTGAAAGTGGGTCACGCTCATATCTCAAGCATGGTATGACGTATGGACCTGGGACCAACACCAAATGAGTCGACACTCGATGGAGATTCAAAATATGGGTCAAGGTCATGGAGGTCACCTAGGGGTCATTAAGTGCATTTTTCATAATTGCTAGAAATCACATTTTTTGACCCCCTAAAGCATTCCTGACATACACACATGCATTTTGACGTAAAAAAAGTGGGCGTGGCCAAAATTTTTGAAAGTGGGTCACCCTCATATCTCAAGCATGGTATGACGTATGGACCTGGGACCAACACCAAATGAGTGAACACTCGATGGAGATTCAAAATATGGGTCAAGGTCACGGAGGTCACCTTGGGGTCATTAAGTGCATTTTTCATAATTGCTAGAAATCACATTTTTTGACCCCCTATAACATTCCTGACATGCACACATGCATTTTGACGTAAAAAAGTGGGCGTGGCCAAAATTTTTGAAAGTGGGTCACGCTCATAACTCAAGCATGGTATGACGTATGGACCTGGGACCAACACCAAATGAGTCGACACTCGATGGAGATTCAAAATATGGGTCAAGGTCACGGAGGTCACCTTGGGGTCATTAAGTGCATTTTTCATAATTGCTAGAAAAAACATTTTTGACCCCCTAAAGCATTCCTGACATACACACATGCATTTTGACGTAAAAAAAAGTGGGCGTGGCCAAAATTTTTGAATGTGGGTCACGCTCATATCTCAAGCATGGTATGACGTATGGACCTGGGACCAACACCAAATGAGTCGACACTCGATGGAGATTCAAAATATGGGTCAAGGTCACGGAGGTCACTTGGGGTCATTAAGTGCATTTTTCATAATTGCTAGAAATCACATTTTTTGACCCTCTAAAGCATTCCTGACGTACACACATGTATTTTGAAGTAAAAAAAGTGGGCGTGGCCAAAATGTTTGAAAGTGGGTCACGCTCATATCTCAAGCATGGTATGACGTATGGATCTGGGATCAACACCAAATTAGTCGACACTCGATGGAGATTCAGAATATGGGTCAAGGTCATGGAGGTCACCTAGGGGTCATTAAGTGCATTTTTTATAATTGCTAGAAATCATTTTTTGACACCCTAAAGCATTCCTGACATACACACATGCATTTTGACGTAAAAAAGTGGGCGTGGCAAAATTTTTGAAAGTGGGTCACGCTCATATCTCAAGCATGGTATGACGTATGGACCTGGGACCAACACCAAATGAGTCGACACTCGATGGAGATTCAAAATATGGGTCAAGGTCATGGAGGTCACCTAGGGGTCATATATGCATTTTTTATAATTGCTAGAAATCACATTTTTTGACACCCTAAAAAGCATTCCTGACATACACACATGCATTTTGACGTAAAAAAGTGGGCATGGCAAAAGTTTTTGAAAGTGGGTCACGCTCATATCTCAAGCATGGTATGACGTATGGACCTGGGACCAACACCAAATGAGTCGACACTCGATGGAGATTCAAAATATGGGTCAAAGTCACCGAGGTCACTTAGGGGTCAATGAGTGCATTTTTCATAATTGCTGGAAATCACATTTTTTGACCTCCAAATGCTTCCCCAAAAATTCAGATGTGCATTTTTTCATGAAAAAAGTGTGTGGCCAAAATTTTTGAAAGTGGGTCATGCTCATATCTCAAGCATGGTGTGATGTATGGACCTGGAGCCAACACTAAATAAGTTGACACTTGATGGAGGTTCAAAAATGTGGGTCAAGGTTACAGAGGTCACTTGTGGTCATTGAGTGCATTTTTTCAGAATTGCTGGAAATCACATTTTTTGACTCTCTAAAGCATTCCTGAAGTCCATACATCCATTTTTACGTAAAAAGTTGGTGTGGCCAAAATTTGTGAAAGTGGGTCATGCTCATATTTCAAGGATGGTATGATGTATGGACCTGGGACCAATACCAAACGAGTCGACACTCGATGGAGATTCAAAATTTGGGCCAAGGTCGAACAGGAGTCACGAGGGCTATTACCAGAATTGCTGGAAATCATATTTTTGAACCTCCTTGTGCATTCCCTTGATTGGTCCCTTTGAATACTGTGAAGATATATACCTTATCTGGTTTCTTGGAAAAAATTAACTGATTTTTGAATGAATATCTATAAATACTGTCATTGAAAACCTATTTTTTATTTCTTTAAAACTATTTTATGCCCAAAATAAGCCTCTAAAGTATTCCCATTACATTCATAGAGGGGCACTGTGGCTAAGCAATTAGAGGTGCAGGCTGCAAGCCGAGAGGTTCTCAGTTCGAATCCTATCTGCGGCAACTGTCTTGTGTCTTTGGGCAAAAACACTTCACCTCCATTGCCCACATAATGGCATAGTGATGTTGTGTACTAAGACATACTGCATGCCGATGATACACTTGCACTAACCCTGCTTGTGTGGAGTTAGCATGTTGGGGATCCAGACAGTTGCTTGTTGTTCTTGTTTGGTGGTTCTCTGTGTTCTCTGGTTTCCTCCATCCGTAAAAACTGTACGACACGAGGCGGGTCTAGCTGTTGAAGTGTCGTTAAACCCCAATAAATTAATAACATTCATAGAATGTCTTCTATGCACTGTTTGTCAACATGATAACCCAAATACAATCAATCCTATCTCAATGTTTTTGGTATACTGATAGAGTGCCTGCCATTGGTACTTGGTCATCTATGATTTGGAGGCATGTGGGGCCTTCGGGCTCTAGATGTTAAAAATATGTTTACAACATTTACTGGGAAATGAGTTAGCTGAAGCAGTAACCATTATCTAAAACAGAAGTCTCCAGAGAGAAAGCTGAGATAGAATTCTTTGTTACATTGAACAGCACTGTATATTTATGTTGTATCATGTTACAAAACTTCAGTCTCAGTCATTGAAGAGAGAGAGAAACCTTCACTTTTCAAGGCATTTTTTTTTAAAATCTATTTATTCTCAATCATAACTCAAGATTGAGAGGTTTTGGGATGGAGTGGTGTGTGGCTTTCTCGAAACACCTATCACAGTTACAAAGTAAT
This sequence comes from Pictodentalium vernedei, assembly GCA_031216915.1. Lineage (NCBI taxonomy): Eukaryota > Metazoa > Mollusca > Scaphopoda > Dentaliida > Dentaliidae > Pictodentalium > Pictodentalium vernedei. Next base: position 458,627,719 of record CM062296.1, on the reverse strand, counting down.
AAAATGGAATATTTGAATGGTCAGATTTTAACCCTCTTAATACTTCGATGTGAGTAAAAAAATATCTTTAATATAACTCATGGCTACAGAATGTTTTTCACTCTCTTTTCTGAAACATTTAATTCTATGTGGAATGGGACACCTTTTCAGTGTGCTTTCCAAACTAAGGGATTCTTAACCCTTTAGCCAACATAACGGCAAAAACCGGTCAGCTTTATACACGGAAATGTCTATTCAGTTTTTATTACTTTTTCATTTTTGCTTGAAAAACATAGCTTATGATCCTTCATTGGAATGAGCTCATTTTTTAAAGGATTATTTATTTATTGGTGTTTAATGTCACATATTTCTGCACAGTGGTTTACCATGACCAGGACAGTTTTACGGTGGGAGAAAGCCAGAGTACCTGGGGAGAACCTCCGGGCAACAGTGAGCAACTATGAGATTCCCCACATACTAACTCCACACAAGCAGGTTTAGCATTGGTTGAATACAGGTGCACCATCGATGTGCAGTAAGCTTTAGTGCACATCGCCACCATGCACCCACGTGGGCAATGGGGTGAAGTGTCTTGCTCAAGGACAGAGTGAGGACCGCTCGACTTGCAACCTGCACCTCTGCCAACTCAGCCACTGCGCCCCCATTTAACCCTTTACCCAAAGGAGACGATAGCAAAATTTATTATTTCAAATATCATTTTTTTCAAATTTTCCAAACAATTTCAACAAAACCATATCATGGGACCCCTCGTTGGAACTAATATTTTTTCAACTTCTCAATTTGCATATTACGCGGGCGGATGTGGCCGATTCGTTGGGTAAAGGTTTTTTTTTTATTTTTATTGGTGTTTTAAGGTCACATATTTCTGCACAATGGCTAACCATGACCGTGACAGTTTTACGGGTGGAGGAAGCCGGAGTACCCGGAGAGAACCACCGAGTAACGGCGAGCAACTGTCAGCTCCCCAACATACCAACTCCACACAAGCAGGGTTAGCATTGGTTGAAGACAGGTGCACCTTCGACGTACAGTACGCCTTAGTACACATCGTCACCGTGCCCCCACATGGGCAATGGGGGTGAAGTGTCTTGCCCAAGGACACAACGCGGTTGCCACAGGTGGCATTCGAACCGAGGACCTCTCGGTTTGCAGCCTGCACCTCTACCATCTGGGTAAAGGGTTAAAGGATTAAAATGGAATATTTAAAGCGAATTTCGCTGTGTACTAAAGCGTTCTGCACTTCGATGGTGCACCTCTCTTCGAAAAAATCATTGAGAATAATGAAAACCATTTCCATTCTCACAGTGTTGTTCTAAACACACATGGATATAGATGGGACCTCGGTATTTTGACAATGCCAATAAGTCTTCAGACAGGCTCTTGGGGGTCTTCAAGGCCTTTCAACGTCTACATTCCAACATTACTGAACCTTTTTACTTGCAATATATTTTCCAGAGGTACCATGCATGCACTTCATCATTGCTTTGCTAATATGGACATTTGCCATCATCTACAAATATGGCAGATCCGGAGTTGGAGGAGCCAATATTTATAAAGTAGTTTGTGCTCATACTTCAGGTTTAGTATGACCTATAGTAATGGTACCTACACCAAATGAGTTGAAACTTGCTGGAGGTTCAAAATGTGGTCCACCTCTATGCGGTCAAGAGAGGTCATTAAATGCATACTTTTTCTTCCTATTGGGAATTTCATTTTATACCAATTAATGCAGTTCTGAAGATTATACATGTATCTCTTCATTCAAATAAATGGTAGCGGCAGTAATGTCCATTTCTGATTCCTTGATCGAACCCTATATATGGTGTGCACATATATGCCGTTTCGGGTTTCTTAGAAAAATTATTCTGCCTTGTTTAGGTCACTAGATGCTATTTTAAGAGCAGGCTTTCAAATGAGCTCTTGGTTTTTTTTAAGGTTTTTATGACAATATCTCCGACATAGTCTATGCACCCTTTGTCAGCGCGACAACTCAAATACAGACCGTCCTATCTCTATGCATTTTGGCATGCTGGTTAACAATAACCAGTTTGCACTCATCTATGTTTTTTTCACTCGTTCGATCTGAATGTCAGATGACAGATCTGAAGTTGGTGGAGCTATTATTTCAAAGTGGGTTGTGCTCATTCTTCAATGTAGATGTGGACATGGGACTACACCAACTGAGCTAAACATTGCTGGAGATTCAATATATCGTCCACCTGAATGAGGTCATCAAGTGCATATTATTCAGAAAGACTTGGAAATGCATTTACATCTTAATGTATTTCTAAAGTTTATGAATGTATTTCATCACTCAAATTCATGGGCAGAGCCAAAATTGTCCATTTCTGATTTGTGTATCGAACCCTTTAAATGCTGGTCACATGTATGCCTTTTCTGGTTTCTTATAAAAATTGTTCTGATTCCTGTATGAATATCTGTAAATACTGTTAACGAAAAACCCATTTCTGATTTGTTAAAAAATATTTTACACCAGAAGATAAGCCTCCATAAATTCTCTTTCTGTAGAGTTTATTCCTGATACTTTAACCCTTTTCACACAGACTTGAATTTACTGGATGCAGTAAATTCTGTTTCTCTAGTTGACATTTGCATTTCAAGGTATTATCAGTTGTCCATTTCAAAGACTACTTCAGGTCATTCTGTTGTTGATTTCCTGTGGCACTAGCACTTCACTTTTGAGAACAGTAAGCTTTGGCACTCGCCCCGATTTTGAAATTAAATGTATTAAATTGTGATGATTCTGTGTAACTGTGATTGGTTTCATTTATAACAATTTAATACTCAGTTTGCAAAATAAAAATAATGAAACAGTGTTTTGACTTTCGTTTCACGTGCAAGTTGCAACAAAAATCAAAACATTCTATCTAATTTCTGTGCTTGAGGCCTCACAATACAAGAAGCAAAGTAGGTATCGTGTACATTTGCATAAATGGGGATCGCGACATCTTGTATTGAAAGCCAACAAACATTTGTGTACTAGCAAACTGCACTTGAAATAAACATTCACTTTTGAAATTCAGGAAAGCACCGACACACACGCACAAATGCCACAATGTCAAAGGCAAACCCGTGTTACCCTAGTGGTTCGCAAAAGTTCCACAACTTAATTACACTGAATTCAAATTCAGTGTTTGATCAAACTAATACAGAAATATGGAGCTTCGATAATTCCATATAGCTTCTCACCAGAAATTTGTAGTTATTCCACATTGAATAAATATGTGAACTTCCAAAATCAACTGGACGCTGGTATTTTTCGAAACTCCAACTTTCCAGACGTTAGTTCTTCAGCTAGATGCGTAGTGTATTGTTTGTCATTATTATCATAATATAAATATGTTGGTCATCGTCCCGACGTGGTTGTTAACAATCTTCATGTTGACACAAAAATTTCTTTGAGGAAGACATAAAAATGAATATTTTGAACCGACGTGAAATCCACACCATTCATGGTCAGAGAGTCAAAAGAAATGCTGTAAATTTAATGTCCTGAAATGTGCACATGTTTTTATACAAGATTTGTTTGTTGTATTTGAGATTATGGGTCGTCGCAAGTGTGATTGTACAGCTGCTATGGAAGCATTCATAGTAACCTCTTGGATAAGATTGAAAGGCAGTATCCTCTAATTTTATAAGATCACGGGCATAGCGGGCTCTGACTTAGGCCCCATTATGCCCAAGTTCTATTTAGTATCTGATCTGTAGTCCAACTGCCTTCGTTTGATGTGCACTGGTCAACAGACGGCATTGTTTTAAAGTTAAATTGTCACTCAATCTCCAAAGCCTGAATCACCCACGTCACTGTCTTTTGTGTTTCTGTTGGAGTGGGGGTGAGGATGGAAGATGGTATTAATCTAATTGAAATAGTACTAGTATTGTCATCTTGCCCCCACCACACACGTCCCGGGAAGTGGGCGATATCCTTTTTTGTTGGAGTGTTTTATCTCCAACAAGAAGCATTCAGCTCAAGAGTCTTCAGGTTTACAAATTATGTTTTATGGGGGACCACAAAAGAAATGCATTCAGAGGGTTTCTCCGAGCCTCAGGAATTATAATTTTGCTGGTAACAAAATCTCCATTGGATGCTTGTTATACCTAGGCTAAAATCCACTGGAGAAAGCAAAGCCTACCAGCAGATGAACTTTTACTCAGGTCTAGCTAATAGACCAATATGTGTTTGACCTACTCAGTCTGTGGTGGTTGGCCCGATGGTCAGACTTGGGAACCACAAGCCTCTGGCCTTCCATTTTTATGGGTGCAGTAGGGCCTACATATGGGGCGACATAATATAGGCCTAGGCTCAGATCCATGAGTTCCTATTGCCTACTAGGGTCGTTTAATACAACAGGTGTGTGTATTGGAGGGGGAGGGACTCTGAGCAATTGACCAATCGTCATGAATAATTTCTCTGGTCTGAACACCAAAGGTGGGCTATAGGTTATAAGCTCTCGAATAAAGAAGGTGGACAGCCTATTCAGTTCTTCATGCCAGTCTCTATATAAATATCTATAATATCGACATTGTGTAGGGTATAGGCCTATAGAATCATTAAGGTGTGGTATGCTAATTTATAACATAGGCCTATTCTCATTGTGAAACAAATCAAACAATGGCTGTTATGCATAGCCTAATCTAGAGTAGGCTAGCCCGGCATGGGATTTTCATTTAGGCTAAGTGTAGACCTAAAGATAAAACCAATTCTGGAGAAGAATGACATGGTCAGTTTCGACTGCAAAATGATATGCGCATTTGCTGTTACAGAATTCAACATCGAAGAAGCTCCATGTGCGAAGACATGAAGGCATATCTAGGTCTATACAGGTCCATGGGGCGGGGAGGGCTTGGCTATATTGGCCTACTGTTACAGCAAAATTTAAAAACTCAATATTAGGACTGATAAGGCACTCCATTGTTACCATAGGCTATGTTAGATTTCTGAACGTAAAGGGGAAACGCAGAGATTACGGCCAAGAGATCTTCTTCAAAGTCAAGATGAAGGAAACTAGTCACCGTCTTTTTAGCTCACCTGACTTTCAGTCAGGAGAGCTATAGTGATCACTCACCGTCCGTCGTCCTGCGTCCGTCGTCCGTGAACATGGTGTTTGCGTCTTCTCCTCCCAAACCGCTGAACCAATTTAATTGATATTTGAGATAAAAGTTTGTTATGACATCGCAATTTGATTTTGTTCAAATCAAGTTGCCTCGCCCGTGGGTAGGGCCACACCCAAAAAGTGTGCTGAAATCTTAAAAAATCTTCTCATGAACCAGCAGTAGCAGAGACTTGATATTTGGTGTGCAGCTTCCTTTTGAGGTGTAGACTCAGATTTGTTCAAGAGAAGTTTGTGGGGCTATACTTGGCGTCGTTATGGGAGGGGCAAAATTTTTGGCCCCGCCCAAAATTTCTATTTTCCAAACCGAGAGGCTGATTTGAACCAAATTTTATGTGAGGGCTTATTGGGTCATAAGTACCTAATTTATGCAGATTTTTTTTTTCCCGTAGCCCCATGGGAACTGCAGGAGCTAAAAATAGAAAAAAATTAAAACGCCCATATCTCCAAAACTGCATGGCACCGAGAATTTTTATTTGGTGTGAAGCTTCCTTAGGACCAACAGCAAGAATTGGTAAAAAAAAATTGCCATCGGTTTTATCAAAGGGTACAGTTTCGGGACTTTGAAAAAGTGCTGAGTCAGCACTTTTTAACACCGTAGGCAATGGGAAAAACATTAAAAAATCTTCTTCTCCAGATCCAGCAGGCAGAATCTTTTGATATTTGGTATGCAACATTGTGGGGTGGATCGGATTCAAGTTTGTTCAAATCGGCCCCCTGGGTTTATATTTGGGCTCAGTATAGGAGCCCAAATTTGAACTTACTGCATTTCAGGCAAATTTCTTTGAAAATCTTCTTCTCCAGATCCAGCAGGCAGAATCTTTTGATATTTGGTATGCAACATTGTGGGGTGGATCTGATTCAAGTTTGTTCAAATCGGCCCCTTGGGTTTATATTTGGGCTCAGTATAGGAGCCCAAATTTGAACTTTGTGCATTTCAGGCAAATTTCTTTGAAAATCTTCTTCTCAAGATCCAGCAGGCAGAATCTTTTGATATTGGGTATGCAACATTGTGGGGTGGATCTGATTCAAGTTTGTTCAAATCGGCTCCCTGGGTTTATATTTGGGCTCAGTATAGGAGCCCAAATTTGAACTTAGTGCTTTTCAGGAAAATTTTAAAAAAAATCTTCTTCTCCAGATCCAGCAGGCAGAATCCTTTGATATTTGGTATGCAACTTTGTGGGGTGGATCTGATTCTATTTTGTTCAAATCGGCTCCCTAGATTCATATTTGGGCTCACTATAGAAGCTCGAATTCGAACTTAGTGCATTTCAGGCAAATTTCTTCAAAAATCTTCTTCTCCAGATCCTGCAGGCAGAATCTTTTGATATTTGGTATGCAACATTGTGGGGTGGATCTGATTCCAGTTTGTTCAAATCGGCCACCTGGATTCATATTTGGGCTCACTATAGAAGCCCAAATTCGAACTTAGTGCATTTCAGGCAAATTTCTTTGAAAATCTTCTTAAGATCCAGCAGGCAGAATCTTGTGATATTTTGTATGCAGCATCCTTAGTGGGGTGAGATTCAAGTTTGTTCAAGCCATGTCCCTAGGTCCATATTTGGGCTCACTGTGGGAGCTTGAATTGTAACTTTGTTCGAAATGAGGAATTTTCTTAAAAAATCTTCTTCTTCAGATCCAGCAGTCGGAATGGTTTGATATGTGGTGAGTAGCATCCTTGGGGAGGGGGGGGGATTCAAGTGTGTTAAAGCCAAGTCCATGGGTCCATATTTGGGCTTGCTGTGGGAGCCCAAATTATAACCTAGTCAATATGAGGAATTTTTCTTTAAAAATCTTCTTCTTCAGATTCAGCAGTTGGAATGTTTTGATATTTGGCATGGAGCAACCTTAGGGGGCTGAGATTCAAGTTTGTTCAAGCCAAGTACCTTGGTTCATATTTGGGCTCACTATGGGAGCCTGAATGACAACTTAGTTCAAAATGAGGAATTTTCTTTAAACATCTTCAGATCCAGCAGATGAATGCTTTTGATACTTTTTATGCAGCATCCTTAGGGGGGTAAGATTCAAGTTTGTTCAAGCCATGTCCCTAGGTCCATATTTGGGCTGATTGTGGGAGCTCGAATTGTAACTTGGTTCAAAATGAGGAATTTTCTTTAAAAATCTTCTTCTTCAGATCCAGCAGTCGGAATATTTTGATATGTGGTGTGCAGAATCCTTAGGGGTGTGAGATTCAGGTTTGTTAAAGCCAAGTCCCTGGGTTCATATATGGGCTCCCTGTGGGAGCCCGAATTATGACTTAGTTCAATATGAGGAATATTCTTTAAAAATCTTCTTTTTTTTTAGATCCACTGGTCAGAATATTTGGATATTTGGTTTCAGCTTTTCTTAGGAGGAGCAGATGCAACTTGTGGAAATCAATTCTCTGGGTTGATATTTAGGCTACCATGTCAGGTGAGCACCCTCAGGCCCCCTGGGGCCTCTTGTTTAAGTTTACGTTTTTCAAGTCCGAGAAAGGAGGAAGTTGGCCTCTATCCCAGGGTGTTTAGGGCATTGGTCTATAGACATATATATAGGTCATCATGGAACCCTCGTCTTTAGAACTGGACTATATACGTTGAAGCTGTTGTCTCGTCTTCTCTAATGCCCAACTAGCTCAAGGAAAAGTTGTCTTCCACACAAAAACACAGGCTCTTCTCTCTCGTACAGCATTATGTACCCATTATTTGTTTCTCTCTCTCTCCTGAATTTACAACCATTTGGCCCTGTATTTTGTAGGCTAATTGGTTGTCTATAGGGGAGGGTTGCTTAATTATTAACCAACGTAGCGGCACAAAATAGATAAGAACAATAAAAGGATCTAATTGTGAACTGAAGATAATTTGCCCGAACCACTCACTCTGCCTATAGCCTAGCATTCACAGGAAATATAGGTCTTCAGGTCTAAGTGTTTTTCTGACTGAGGTGAGTGTCACCATAAAGAATATCCACTGAGCATCATGCAGGATCCAAGGAAGTTCATTGGGCATGGTGGGAGACAGTGGCGTAGATACGAGGGTATGGGTGGGGATGGCATTGCCTCCCCCCCCCCCCCCCCCCTGTCTTACTGGGGAAAAGTTTGAAGCCTTTTGTTGGTGAAACTGTTCAAAATAGAACAAAAATTATTTATATTTTGGCCAAAACATGTTTACATGCAGAAAACTTGTAATACGAGGGGGTTGTCACCTGAACACGGTTAAACCCCAACTTTAATCATAATCACTTGGTATTCAGGGTTTTGGGTTTAAAGAACGCCTCTTTTCAATCATGATGTGAAGCATCATCCCACGTGCTTAGTGGCGTGTTGATGCACACACGCGAAGGGGCACAGGGCCATCCCACTCTTTGCTGTGCTGGACATAAAAAACAACAAAAAAATCCCAGTTTGGACAAACAGTTGCCATGAGACCTGTGCAAACTAAGCTATAGGCCTATGCCTGGGAGAGACTACGGTATGCTGTATGCCCTGTTATCAATGATAACATGCATATACCCCCATCCTCCCGAAATTGGTGCCCATGTATTATCATGGGTAACATGCACTGTGCCCCCTGCAACAATGGTTTTTTGTGAAAAAAAGTTTTAAGTTACAAAAATAAGAGGGCACGTGCCACTGGTGCACACCCCTATACCTGATATATTCACACATGGGTAATTTCTTTCAGCAAAGACATTTAGATCACCCCAAATTTCTGTTCTGAAAAGAGGTATCGCGACTCTGAAGTTTGAAAACAATGTCAATGTTAGGTTGTTTCTCTCTTTATTCTGAGAAGTGAAGACTTGATTTGAGTTTTTCAGCATAGAAGTTGAAAACCACGATGGTGGGTTTTCTGTAATTTTTTTCAGTTTTGGTTTTGATAAATCTGAAACCGAACCAAATTTTCGGTTAGCCACTCAATTCTACTTATATATATTAAAATATGTGTTAGCTTTCGTGTTGCCTGTCAAATATGTTCCCAGACAAAAGAGCCTATTTTCAGGCAGTGTTTAATGTTAATGATTAGAAAATTACCGATGTTCACTGTTCCCATTTCCCATTGATCAATAGCACGATGACACTCGTGTTGCGCATGTAAAAAAACACGAAAAATACAAGGTGCATTAGCAACTCTTTAAGATTCAGTGATAATCATGTTCACATAAACACAAGAAATATATTTAAGTTGGAAGTCCAGTCATTTTCATTGGTTATTTTTCTGTGCTTCCAGTCAAATTTCCATGCTGATAATAATCTAAAGTCCATGGAAAATATTTCAACTGATAATTTTCTAAGTCCAGTTTTCCATGCCTTTTCTAGGCTATGTCCAAGGTATGTCCATGGTGAACATCAGCTGTCCGTGGTAATTCCTTGTTCCATGGTAGCAAGGAATTTTTTACCAATCACATAAATTCCATGCCATTTCCTTGGATTTCCTAGGAATTCTAAAAAGTTCCATGCCAGTCCTTGGAAATTTTAAATGCAGGGTGCAGCCAATTCATTTTAGCTTCCAACATGGCTGCCATCTTGAATTTGGTTTCCATCCAGTAACTCATGAATACTGACTCGAATCAATTTCATTTTTGGTTTTGCATTATTGGTGTCTGGAGGAAGTTTTGTTTCGATTTTGAATCAGATAACCAATTCAATATAGACGTCATGGCAGCCACTATCGGGGGCATATGCCACTCATGGTGTTGTTCTTGTTTTCTATGAATTTACACATATTCAAAATTTATATGTTGTTTCAGTATCAAGTTTGTTCAAATCAACTCCATTGGTTAATTCATACGCTCCCTCTGGATGCCCAAATTTTAACTTAATGCAATATGGGGAATAATCTTTAAAAATCTTGTTCAGATCGACTCTGAGAATCTATTGATATGGATATACAGCATCCTTACGGGGTCAGATTCAAGTTTGTTCAAAGCAAGTCCTTTAGTTTATATTTGGGCTCCCAATGGGGAACCAAATTTTAACTTGATGCAATATGAGGAATAATCTTTAAAAATCTGCTTTTTGAGATACAATCAGAATCTTCTGATATTTGGCATACAACATCCTTAGAGGGTTCAAATTCAATTTGCTCAAATAATGTCCCTGGGTTGATATTAGTGTCCCCAAGAAGAGGGAGGAGGGGGAGGGAGGGGGCAAATTTTAACATAGTGCTGAATTGGTAATATTCTCAAAATCTTCTCCCAAACCACCAGTCTGAAGCCCTAATTTTAACTTGGTGCAAAAGAGGAATATTTCATTGAAAAATCCTAGTCGGGTGCAAATTCAAGTTTAGTCAAATTAAGTCCCTGGATTCATATTTATGCTCCCTATTCATGTCCAATTTTAACTCTGTGTAAAATAATGAATAAGATTTAATAAAAATCTCCTTCACATCCACCATTCAAAATCTATTGATACTGGGTATACGACATCCTGAGGGACAGGGGGGGGGGGAGGGGGGAGTGGAAGGTTCAGATTCAAGTTTGTTCAAGTTTCGTCCTTAGGTTGATATTTGGACTATCTAGCTTTCCATTACTGAAAATCTGGGCATTATTTCTGTGGTAGCATCCCAGTACTAGAGAAAAATCATCTGGCATGGACAACAGAATTACAAATAATTAAATAACTTCATTGCTAGTGTTGACTAGCCATAGATGCTAATTAAATCTTTATTTAAACAAATTGGTCATCTGAGCACCTCAGGTCTCTTGTCTTTTCTTAAGTTTAAGAATTTTGGCAAATAAAGCATAATGAAACAGACAGAATTTCATATGCTTAAAATGAAAATTGATATTAATGTTGTCCTCATTTTCAAGTCAGTTACTTACAAGGTGAATTATTTTTCAATTTTTAGATCTTGTAAAAGGACTTTGGTGATAGAAATGAGAACACACAAGTATTCAGCGAGGTAAGAGATGATATTGTTTCAATTTGTTTTTAGCTCACCTATAATAGACTGCTTAGCGTATCACATTTCACTATTGTTGCCATAACTTCAGATGCCCTTTTCTCTAATCCATGATGCAGCTTTTCAACAAGATGGGTATGCATGTTCCAGCTGTCTATTATGTTTCAGTAGTTTTCATTCACCATCATATAAAGTCGTGACACATTCCGACTCTCACACTCATGACTGCCTTATTACCTGACGCAGTCACACTATACTTTTAAAATGATATAACACATTGCCACGGTAGAAAAATACCCTGGTAACCAATAGAGTATTAGTACTCTCAATACAACTAGGTACCAAAGCTACTTCTGTTTACTGTGTTTCAACAGTTTCAAGTTAGCATCATAGAAAATCGTGACACATTCCGACTCTCAGACAATCATAGCTGCCTTATTATCTAATCCAGTCAAACTATACTCAAAACATAATGCCACCATAGAAATAGAGACTGGTATCCAGTAGAGTATTAATACTCTCAATACAACTAGCTACCAAACCTACAGTTGTTTACTGTGTTTAGTTTTCAGTTAGCATGATAGAAAGTATGGACACATTCTGACTCACACTCATGACAGCCTTATTACCTGACGCAGTCACACTCTACTTATAAAATGATAAAACACAATACGATGGTAGAGAAATACCCTGGTATCCAATTGAGTATTAGTACTCTCAATACAACTAGGTACCAAAGCTACTTCTGTTTACTGTGTTTCAACAGTTTCAAGTTAGCATCATAGAAAATCGTGACACATTCCGACTCTCAGACAATCATAGCTGCCTTATTATCTAATCCAGTCAAACTATACTCAAAACATAATGCCACCATAGAAATATAGACTGGTATCCAGTACAGTATTAATACTCTCAATACAACTAGCTACCAAACCTACAGTTGTTTACTGTGTTTTGTTTTCAGTCAGCATGATAGAAAGTATGGACACATTCTGACTCACACTCATGACAGCCTTATTACCTGATGCAGTCACACTCTACTTTTTAAATGATAAAACACAATGCGATGCTAAAGAAATACCCTGGTATCCAATTGAGTATTAGTACTCTCAACACAACTAGCTACCAAAGTTACTGGGAGCACGCTGGCTCAATGGTGGACTGTTGGACTTCTGTGAGTTCCTGGGTTCGAACATTATCCTGGATGACCCACATTGTGTCCTTGGGCAAGGCACTGTATCCCAGTTGCCTACGTGAGGGCATGATGACGTTGTGTACTAAGGCGTACTGCATGCCGATGGTGCACATGTCTTAAACCGCTGTAACCATGCTTGAGCGTAGCTTGAACAGAGTTAGAATGTTGAGGAGCTGACAGTTGCTCGTCACTGCTCAGTGGTTGTCTCTGGGTACTCCAACCATTGTCCATAAGTATGTGAACTTAAATGCCACCAACAAATAAATAAATACCAAAGCTCCTGCTGTTGACTGTGTTTCGACAGTATTCAGTCAGCATCATAGAGAATCTTGACACATTCGGACTCTCACACTCTTGACTGCCTTATTATCTGTCACGGTCACACTATACTTATCAAGTGATCTAACACAATACTAAAGTAGAAAAGTACCCTGGTAAGTAATAGACTATTAGTACTCTGAACTCAACTAGGCTCGAAAGTTCAGCTGTTTACTGTATGTCAACAGTTTCCAGTCAGCATAATAGAGAATCCTGACATATTCTGGCTCTCAAACTCATGGCTGCCTTATTTCCTTATAACACAATACCACGGTAAAATAAATACCCTGGTAACCAATAGAGTATTAGTACCCTCAACATAAATAGGTACCAAAGCTGCAACTGCTTACTGTGTTTACTGTGTTTCAACAGTTTTCTGTCAGCATGATAGAGAATCTTGACACATTTTGACTCTCACACTCATGACTGCTTTATTACCTAATGCAGTCACACTAGACTTATATCATGATACCACCATAAAAATATAGACTTGTAGCCAATAGAGTATTAGTACTCTCACCACAACTAGGTGCCGTACCTAGAGATGTTTACTGTGTTTCAGTAGTTTTCAGTCATCATCATCATAGAAAGTTCTGACACGTACTGACTCTCACACTAATGACTGCCTTATTACCTGACACAGTCAAATTATACTTATAAAACGATATAACAAAAAATACACTGGTACCTGATTGAGTATAAGTACTCTCAACATAACTAGGTACCAAATCTAAAGCTGTTTACTTGTTTCAACAGTTTTAAGTCAGCATAATAGAGAATCTTGACACATTCTGACTCTCATACTTATGGCTGCCTTATTTCCTGATTCAGTCACATTATATTTATAAAACGATATAACACAATACCACTGTAGAAAAAAACTCTGGTAACCAATAGAGTATTAGTACTTTAAACATAAATAGGTGTTTCAACAGTTTTCAGTCAGCATGATAGAGAATCGTGACACATTCTGCCTCTCAAATTCATGATGGCCTTATTTCCTGTCGCAGTCATACTATAGTTATAAAATGAAATAATTCAACACCACGGTAGGAAAATACATGGGTAACCAATAGAGTATTAGTACTCTCAAAAGAAATAGGTATCTAAGCTACAGCTGTTTACTGTGTTTCAACAGTTTTCAGTCAGCATGATAGATAACCTTGACATATTCTGACTCTCAAATTCATGGCTGCCTTATTTCCTGTCGTAGTCATACTATACTTATAAAACGATATAACACAATACCACGGTAGATAAATACACGGGTAACCAATAGAGTATTAGTTCTCTCAACATAACTAGGTACCAAAGGCACAGCTGTTCACTGTGTTTCAACAGTTTTCAGTCAGGATGATAGAGAATTTTGACACATTCTGACTCTCAAATTCATGGCTGCCTTATTTCCTGTCGTAGTCATACTATACTTATAAAACGATATAACACAATACCACGGTAGATAAATACACGGGTAACCAATAGAGTATTAGTACTCTCAACATAACTAGGTACCAAAGGCACAGCTGTTTACTGTGTTTCAACAGTTTTCATTCAGCATGATAATCTTGACACATTCTGACTCTAAAATTCATGGCTGCCTTATTTCCTGTCGCAGTGATACTATACTTATAAAACGATATAACCGAATACCATTATTGAAAAATACCCTGTTACCGAATAGAGTATGTCAACAAAAATACGTACCAAATCTACAGCTGTTTACTGTGTTTCAACAGTTTTCAGTCAGCATGGTAGAGAATCTTGACACGTTCTGACTCTCAAACTCATGGCTGCCTTATTTCCTGTCGCAGTCATACTATACTTTTAAAATGATATAACTCAATACGACGGTAGAAAAATACACTGGTAACCAATAGAGTATTAGTACTCTCAACACAACTAGGTACCAAAGCTACAGCTGTTGATGGTGTTTCAACAGTTTTCAGTCAGCATGATAGAGAATCTTGACACATTCTGACTCTAAAATTCATGGCTGCCTTATTACCTGTCGCAGTCATACTATACTTATAAAACGATATAACACAATACCATTGTTGAAAAATACCCTGGTAACGAATAGAGTATTAGTACTTTCAACAAAAATAAGTACCAAAGCTACAGCTTTTTACTGTGTTTTGACAGTTTTCAGTCAGCATGATAAATAATCTTGACACATTCTGACTCTCAAACTCATGGCTGCCTTATATGATATAACTCAATACCATGGCACAAAAATACACTGGTAGCCAATAGAGTATTAGTAATCTTAACATAACAAGGTTCCAGAGCTACATCTGTTCATTGTGTTTCAACAGTTTTCAGTCAGCATGATAGAGAATCTTGACACATTCTGACTCTGAAATTCATGGCTGCCTTATTTCCTGTCGCAGTCATAGTATACTTATAAAACAGTATAACACAATACCATTGTTGAAAAACACTCTGGCAATGAATAGAGTATTAGTACTCTCAACAAAAATAGGTACCAAGGCTACAGCTGTTTACTGTGTTTCAACAGGTTTCAGTTAGCATGATAGAGAATCTTGACACATTCTGACTCTCAAATTCATGGCTGCCTTATTCCTGTCGCAGTCATACTATACTTATAAATAGATATATCTCAAACCACGATAGAACAATACACTGGTAACCAATAGAGTATTAGTACTCTCAACATAAGTAGGTTCCAAAGCTACAGCTGTTTACTGTGTTTCAACAGTTTTTAGTCAGCGTGATAGAGAATCTTGAGACATTCTGACTCTCAAACTCATGGCTGCCTTATTTCCTGGCGCAGTCATACTATACTTATAAATCGATATATCACAATACCACGGTAGAACAATACACTGGTAACCAATAGAGTATTAGTACTCTCAACATAACTAGGTACCAAAGCTACAGCTGTTCACTGTGTTTCAACAGTTTTCAGTCAACATGATAGAGAATCTTGATACATTCTGACTCTCAAACTCATGGCTGCCTTATTTCCACTCGCAGTCATACTATACTTACAAAACGATATAACTCAATACCAGGGTAGAAAAATATACTGGTGACTAATAGAGTATTATTACTCACAACTAAAATAGGTACCAAAGCTACAGCTGTTTACTGTGTTTTAACAGTTTACAGTCGGCATGATAGAGAATCTTGACACATTCTGACTCTAAAATTCTTGTCTTGACTGCCTTATTTCTTGTCGCAGTCATACTATATGTATATACCAATAAAACACAATAGCCTTGTTGAAAAATACCCTGGTAATGAATAGAGTATTAGTGCTCTCAACAAAAATAGGTACCAAAGCTACAGCTGTTTACTGTGTTTCAACAGCTTTCCAGTCAGCATGATAGAGAATCTTGACACATTCTGACTCTGAAATTCATGGCTGCCTTATTTCCTGTCGCAGTCATACTATAGTTATAAAACAAAATAACTCAATACCATGGTACAAATATACACTGGTAACCAATAGAGTATTCGTACTCTCAACATAAGTAGGTTCCAAAGCTACAGCTGTTCACTGTGTTTCAACAGTTTTCAGTCAGCATGATAGACAATCTTGACACATTCTAACTCTTAAAATTCTTGTCTTGGCTGGTTTATTTCTTCTCGCAGTCATACTATACTTATAGAACGATATAACACAATACCATTGTTGAAAAATACCCTGGTAACGAATAGAGTATTAGTACTCTCAACAAAAATAGGTACCAAAGCTACAGCTGTTTACTGTCTTTCAACAGTTTTCAGTCAGCATGATAGAGAATCTTGACACATTCTGACTCTCAAACTCATGGCTGCCTTATTTCCTTTCGCAGTCATACTATACTCATAAAACTATATAACTCAATACCATGGCACAAAAATACACTGGTAACCAATAGAGTATTAGTATTCTCAACATAACTAGGTACCAAAGCTACAGCTGTTCACTGTGTTTCAAAAGTTTTCAGTCAGCATGATAGAGAATCTTGACTCTGAAATTCATGGTTGCCTTATTTTCTGTCGCAGTCATAGTATACTTATGAAACGATATAACTCAATACTACGGTTGAAAAATACACTGGTAACTAATAGAGTATTAGTACTCTCAACATAACTAGGTGCCAAAGCTACAGCTGTTGACTGTGTTTCAACAGTTTTCAGTCAGCATGGTAGAGAATCTTGACACATTCTGACTCTCAAACTCATGACTGCCTTATTTCCTGTCGCAGTCATACTATACTTGTAAAATGATATAAGACGATAGCATTCTTGAAAAATACCCTGGTAACGAATAGAGTATTAGTACTCTCAACATAACTAGGTGCCAAAGCTACAGCTGCTGACTGTGTTTCAACAGTTTTCAGTCAGCATGGTAGAGAATCTTGACACGTTCTGACTCTCAAACTCATGGCTGCCTTATTTCCTGTCGCAGTCATACTATACTTTTAAAATGATATAACTCAATACGACGGTAGAAAAATACACTGGTAACCAATAGAGTATTAGTACTCTCAACACAACTAGGTACCAAAGCTACAGCTGTTGATGGTGTTTTAACAGTTTTCAGTCAGCATGATAGAGAATCTTGACACATTCTGACTCTAAAATTCATGGCTGCCTTATTACCTGTCGCAGTCATACTATACTTACAAAACGATATAACACAATACCATTGTTGAAAAATACCCTGGTAACGAATACAGTATTAGTACTTTCAACAAAAATAAGTACCAAAGCTACAGCTTTTTACTGTGTTTTGACAGTTTTCAGTCAGCATGATAAATAATCTTGACACATTCTGACTCTCAAACTCATGGCTGCCTTATATGATATAACTCAATACCATGGCACAAAAATACACTGGTAGCCAATAGAGTATTAGTAATCTTAACATAACAAGGTTCCAGAGCTACATCTGTTCATTGTGTTTCAACAGTTTTCAGTCAGCATGATAGAGAATCTTGACACATTCTGACTCTGAAATTCATGGCTGCCTTATTTCCTGTCGCAGTCATAGTATACTTATAAAACAGTATAACACAATACCATTGTTGAAAAACACTCTGGCAATGAATAGAGTATTAGTACTCTCAACAAAAATAGGTACCAAGGCTACAGCTGTTTACTGTGTTTCAACAGTTTTCAGTCAGCATGATAGAGAATCTTGACACATTCTGACTCTCAAACTCATGGCTGCCTTATTCCTGTCGCAGTCATACTATACTTATAAATAGATATATCTCAAACCACGATAGAACAATACACTGGTAACCAATAGAGTATTAGTACTCTCAACATAAGTAGGTTCCAAAGCTACAGCTGTTTACTGTGTTTCAACAGTTTTCAGTCAGCGTGATAGAGAATCTTGAGACATTCTGACTCTCAAACTCATGGCTGCCTTATTTCCTGTCGCAGTCATACTATACTTATAAATCGATATATCACAATACCACGGTAGAACAATACACTGGTAACCAATAGAGTATTAGTACTCTCAACATAACTAGGTACCAAAGCTACAGCTGTTCACTGTGTTTCAACAGTTTTCAGTCAACATGATAGAGGATCTTGATACATTCTGACTCTCAAACTCATGGCTGCCTTATTTCCACTCGCAGTCATACTATACTTACAAAACGATATAACTCAATACCAGGGTAGAAAAATATACTGGTGACTAATAGAGTATTATTACTCACAACTAAAATAGGTACCAAAGCTACAGCTGTTTACTGTGTTTTAACAGTTTACAGTCGGCATGATAGAGAATCTTGACACATTCTGACTCTAAAATTCTTGTCTTGATTGCCTTATTTCTTGTCGCAGTCATACTATATGTATATACCAATAAAACACAATAGCCTTGTTGAAAAATACCCTGGTAACGAATAGAGTATTAGTGCTCTCAACAAAAATAGGTACCAAAGCTACAGCTGTTTACTGTCTTTCAACAGTTTTCAGTCAGCATGATAGAGAATCTGGACACATTCTGACTCTTAAAATTCTTGTCTTGGCTGGTTTATTTCTTCTCGCAGTCATACTATACTTATAGAACGATATAACACAATACCATTGTTGAAAAATACCCTGGTAACGAATAGAGTATTAGTACTCTCAACAAAAATAGGTACCGAAGCTACAGCTGTTTACTGTCTTTCAACAGTTTTCAGTCAGCATGATAGAGAATCTGGACACATTCTGACTCTCAAACTCATGGCTGCCTTATTTCCTTTCGCAGTCATACTATACTCATAAAACTATATAACTCAATACCATGGCACAAAAATACACTGGTAACCAATAGAGTATTAGTATTCTCAACATAACTAGGTACCAAAGCTACAGCTGTTCACTGTGTTTCAAAAGTTTTCAGTCAGCATGATAGAGAATCTTGACAATGAAATTCATGGTTGCCTTATTTTCTGTCGCAGTCATAGTATACTTATGAAACGATATAACTCAATACTACGGTTGAAAAATACACTGGTAACCAATAGAGTATTAGTACTCTCAACATAACTAGGTGCCAAAGCTACAGCTGTTCAATGTGTATTAACAGTTTTCAGTCAGCATGATAGAGAATCCTGACACAGTCTGACTCTCAAATTTATGCCTGCCTTATTTCCTGTCGCAGGCATACTATAGTTATAAAACTATATAACTCAGTACTACGGTACAAAAATACACTGGTAACCAATAGAGTATTAGTACTCTCAACAAAACTAGGTACCAAAGCTACAACTGTTTACTGTGTTTAAACAGTTTTCAGTCAGCATGATAGAGAATCTTGACACATTCTGACTCTGAAATTCATGGCTGCCGTATTTCCTGTTGCATTCATGCTATAGTTATAAAATGAAATAACTCAATACCATGGTACAAAAATACACTGGTAACCAATAGAGTATTAGTACTCTCAACAAAAGTAGGTACCAAAGCTACAGCTGTTTACTGTGTTTCAACAGTTTTCAGTCCGCATGATAGAGAATGTTGGCACATTCTGACTTTCAAACTCATGGCTGCCTTATTTCCTGTCGCAGTCATACTATACTTATAAATCTATATATCGTAATGCCACGGTAGAACAATACACTGGTAACCAATAGAGTATTAGTACTCTCAACATAACTAGGTACCAAAGCTACAGCTGTTCCCTGTGTTTCCACAATTTTCCGTCAGCATGATAGAGAATCTTTACACATTCTTACTCTGAAATTCTTGAATTAGCTGCTTTATTTCTTGTTGCAGTCATACTATACGTATAAACCGATATAACACAATAGCATTGTTGAAAAATACCCTGGTAACGAATAGAGAATTAGTACTCTCAACAAAAATGGGTACCAAAGCTACAGCTGTTTACTGTGTTTAAAAAGTTTTCAGTCAGCATGATAAAGAACCTTGACACATTCTGACTCTCAAACTCATTGCTGCCTTATATCCTGGTAACCAATAGAGTATTAGTACACTGAACAAAAACGCTGTTTACTGTGTTTCAACAGTTTTCAGTCAGCATGATAGAGAATCTTGACACATTCCAACTCTAAAATTCCTGTCTTGGCTGCCTTATTTCTTGTCGCAGTCATACTATTCTTATAAAACGATATAACACAATTCCAATGTTGAAAAATACCCTGGTAACGAAGAGAATATTAGTACTCTCAACAAAAATAGGTACCAAAGCTACAGCTGTTTACTGCGTTTCAACAGTTTTCAGTCAGCATGATAGAGAATCTTGACACATTCTGACTCTCAAACTCATGGCTGCCTTATTTCCTGTCACAGTCATGCTATACTTATAAATCAATATATCTCAATACCATGGTAGAACAATACACTGGTAACCAATAGAGTATTAGTACTCTCAACACAAGTAGGTACCAAAGCTACAGCTTTTCACTGTGTTTCAACAGTTTTCAGTCAGCATGATAGAGAATCTTGACACATTCTAACTCTTAAAGCTCTTGTCTTGGCTGCCTTGTTTCTTGTTGCAGTCATACTATACGTATAAACCAATATAACACAATAGCATTGTTGAAAAATACCCTGGTAACGAATAGAGTATTAGTACTCTCAACAAAAATAGGTACCAAAGCTACAGCTGTTACCTGTGTATCAACAGTTTTCAGTCAACATGATAGAGAATCTTGACACATTCTGACTCTCAAACTCATGGCTGCCTTATTTCCTGTCGCAGTCATACTATACTTATAAATCAATATATCTCAATACCATGGTAGAACAATACACTGGTAACCAATAGAGTATTAGTACTCTCAACACAAGTAGGTACCAAAGCTACAGCTGTTCACTATGTTTCAACAGTTTTCAGTCCGCATGATAGAGAATCTTGACACATTTAACTCTAAAATTCCTGTCTTGGCTGCCTTATTTCTTATCGCAGTCATACTATACTTATAAAACGATATAACACAATACCAATGTTGAAAAATACCCTGGTAATGAAGAGAATATTAGTACTCTCAACAAAAATAGGTACCAAAGCTACAGCTGTTTACTGTGTTTCAACAGTTTTCAGTCAGCATGATAGAGAATCTTGACACATTCTGACTCTCAAACTCATGGCTGCCTTATTTCCTGTGGCAGTCATACTATACTTATAAATCAATATATCTCAATACCATGGTAGAAGAATACACTGGTAACCAATAGAGTATTAGTACTCTCAACATAAGTAGGTACCAAAGCTACAGCTATTCACTGTGTTTCAACAGTTTTCAGTCAGCATGATAGAGAATCTTGACACATTCTAACACTAAAATTCTTGTCTTGGCTGCCTTGTTTCTTGTCGCAGTCATACTATATGTATAAACTGATATAACACAATAGCATTGTTGAAAAATACCCTGGTAACGAATAAAGTATTAGTACTCTCAACAAAAATAGGTACCAAAGCTACAGCTGTCAAACTCATGGCTGCCTTATTTCCTGTCGCAGTCATACTATACTTATAAAACGATATAACTCAGTACTACGATAGAAAAATACACTGGTAAGCAATAGAGTATTAGTACTCTCAACAAAAATAGGTACCAAAGCTACAGCTGTTTACTGTGTTTCAACAGTTTTCTGTCAGCATGATAGAGAATCTTGACACATTCTGACTCTCAAACTCATGGCTGCCTTATTTCCTGTCGCAGTCATAATATACTTATAAAACGATATAACTCACTACCATGGCACAAAAATACACTGGTATCCAATAGCATATTAGTACTCTCAACATAACTAGGTACCAAAGCTACAGCTGTTCAATGTGTTTCAACACTTTTCAGTCAGCATGATAGAGAATCTTGACACATTCTAACTCTAAAATTCTTATCTTGGTTGCCTTGTTTCTTGTCGCAGTCATACTATATGTATAAAGCGATATAACACAATAGCATTGTTGAAAAATACTCTGGTAACGAATAGAGTATTAGTACTCTCAACAAAAATAGGTACCAAAGCAACAGCTGTTTACTGTGTATCAACAGTTTTCAGTCAACATGACAGAGAATCTTGACGCATTCTTACTCTCAAATTTATGGCTGCCTTATTTCCTGTCGCAGTCATACTATAGTTATAAAACGAAATAACTCAATACCACGGTAGAACAATGCACTGGTAACCAATAGAGTATTAGTACTCTCTACAAAAATAGGTACCAAAGCTACAGCTGTTCACTTTGTTTCAACAGTTTTCAGTCAGCATGATAGAGAATCTTGACACATTGTGACTCTCAAACTCATGCTGCCTTATTTCCTGTCGCAGTCATACTATACTTATAAATCAATATCTCGCAATGCCACGATAGAACAATACACTGGTAACCAATAGAGTATTAGAGTAGAGAGTATTAGTACTCTCAACAAAAATAGGTATCAAAGCTACAGCTGTTTACTGTGTTTCAACAGTTTTCACTCAGCATGATAGAGAATCTTGACACATTCTGACTCTCAAACTCATGGCTGCCTTATTTCCTGTCGCAGTTATACTATACTTACAAATCGATATAACTCGATACCACGGTAGAAAAATACACTGGTAACCAATAGAGTATTAGTACTCTCAACAAAAGTAGGTACCAAAGCTACAGCTGTTCACTGTGTTTCAACACTTTTCAGTCAGCATGATAGAGAATCTTGACACATTCTGACTCTGAAATTCATGGCTGCCTTATTTCCTGTCGCATTCATGCTATAGTTATAAAATGAAATAACTCAATACCATGGTACAAAAATACACTGGTAACCAATAGAGTATTTGTACTCTCAACAAAAGTAGGTACCAAAGCTACAGCTGTTCACTGTGTTTCAACACTTTTCAGTCAGCATGATAGAGAATCTTGACACATTCTAACTCTAAAATTCTTGTCTTGGTTGCCTTGTTTCTTGACGCAGTCATACTATATGTATAAAGCGATATAACACAATAGCATTGTTGAAAAATACTCTGGTAACGAATAGAGTATTAGTACTCTCAACAAAAATAGGTACCAAAGCTACAGCTGTTTACTGTGTATCAACAGTTTTCAGTCAACATGACAGAGAATCTTGACGCATTCTTACTCTCAAATTTATGGCTGCCTTATTTCCTGTCGCAGTCATACTATAGTTATAAAACGAAATAACTCAATACCACGGTAGAACAATGCACTGGTAACCAATAGAGTATTAGTACTCTCTACAAAAATAGGTACCAAAGCTACAGCTGTTCACTTTGTTTCAACAGTTTTCAGTCAGCATGATAGAGAATCTTTACACATTGTGACTCTCAAACTCATGCTGCCTTATTTCCTGTCGCAGTCATACTATACTTATAAATCAATATCTCGCAATGCCACGGTAGAACAATACACTGCTAACCAATAGAGTATTAGTACTCTCAACATAACTAGGTACCAAAGCTACAGCTGTTCCCTGTGTTTCCACAATTTTCAGTCAGCATGATAGAGAATCTTGACACATTCTAACTCTAAAATTCCTGTCTTGGCCGCCTTATTTCTTGTCGGAGTCATACTATACTTATGAAACGATGTAACACAATACCATTGTTGAAAGATACCCTGGTAACGAAGAGAATATTAGTACTCTCAACAAAAATAGGTACCAAAGCTACAGCTGTTTACTGTGTTTCAACAGTTTTCAGTCAGCATGATCGAGAATCTTGACACCTTCTGACTCTCAAATTCATGGCCGCTTTATTTCCTGTCGCAGTCATACTATATTTATAAAACGATATAACTCAATACCATGGCACAAAAATACACTGTTAACCATTAGAGTATTAGTACTCTCAACATAACTAGGTACCAAAGCTACAGCTGTTCACTGTGTTTCAACAGTTTTCAGTCAGCATGATAGAGAATCTTGACACATTCTGACTCTCAAACTCATGGCTGCCTTATTTCCTGTCGCAGTCATACTATACTTATAAAACTATATAACTCACTACCATGGCACAAAAATACACTGGTAACGAATAGAGTATTAGTACTCTCAACATAATTAGGTACCAAAGCTACAGCTGTTCACTGTGTTTCAACAGTTTTCAGTCAGCATGATAGAGAATCTTGACACATTCTGACTCTAAAATTCTTGTCTTGGCTGCCTTGTTTCTTGTCGCAGTCATACTATATGTATAAACCGATATAACTCAATAGCATTATTGTTGAAAAATACCCTGGTAACGAATAGAGTATTAGTACTCTCAACCAAAATTGGTACCAAAGCTACAGCTGTTTAATGTGTTTCAACAGTTTTCAGTCAGCATGATAAAGAATCTTGACACCTTCTGACTCTCAAATTCATGGCCGCTTGATTTCCTGTCGCAGTCATACTATACTTATAAAACGATATAACTCAATACCATGGCGCAAAAATACACTGTTAACCATTAGAGTATTAGTACTCTCAACATAACTAGGTACCAAAGCTACAGTTTTCAGTCAGCATGATAGAGAATCTTGACACATTCTGACTCTCAAACTCATGGCTGCCTTATTTCCTGTTGCAGTCATACTATACTTATAAAATGATACAACTCAATACCATGTCACAAAAATACACTGGTTACCAATAGAGTATTAGTACTCTCAACATAACTAGGTACCAAAGCTACAGCTGTTCACTGTGTTTCAACAGTTTTCAGTCTGCATGATAGAGAATCTTGACACATTCTGACTCTGAAATTCATGGCTGCATAATTTCCTGTCGCAGTCATGCTATAGTTATAAATTGAAATAACTCAATACCATGGTACAAAAATACACTGGTAGCCAACAGAGTATTAGTACTCTCAACATAAGTAGGTACCAAAGCTACTGCTGTTCAGTGTGTTTCAACAGTTCTCAGTCAGCATGATAGAGAATCTTGACACATTCTGACTCTGAAATTCATGGCTGTCTTATTTCCTGTCGCAGTCATACTATACTTATAAAATGATATAACTCAATA
The DNA here is from genome assembly GCA_031216915.1 of Pictodentalium vernedei. Taxonomy (NCBI): domain Eukaryota; kingdom Metazoa; phylum Mollusca; class Scaphopoda; order Dentaliida; family Dentaliidae; genus Pictodentalium; species Pictodentalium vernedei. Next base: position 458,602,749 of record CM062296.1, on the reverse strand, counting down.
CCACAGTAGAAAAATACATTGGTGACCAATAGAGTATTAGTACTCTCAACAAAAATAGGTACCAAAGCTACAGCTGTTTACTGTGTTTCAGCAGTTTTCAATCAGCATGATAGAGAATCTTGACACATTCTGACTCTCAAACTCATGGCTGCCTTATTTCCTGTCGCAGTCATACTATACTTATGAAACGATGTAACTAAATACCATGGCACAAAAATACACTGGTAACCAATAGAGTAATTGTACTCTCAACAAAAACAGGTAGCAAAACTCCAGCTGTTTACTGTGTTTCAACAGTTTTCAGTCAACATGATAGAGAATCTTGACACATTCTGACTCTGAGATTCATGGCTGCCTTATTTCCGGTCGCAGTGATAGTGTACTTATCAAACAATATAACCCAATACCATTGTTGAAAAACACTCTGGTAATGAATAGAGTATTAGTACTCTCAACAAAAATTTCAACAGTTTTCAGTCAGCATGATAGAGAATCTTGACACATTCTAACTCTAAAATTCTTGTCTTGGCTGCCTTGTTTCTTGTCGCAGTCATACTATATGTATAAACCCATATAACACAATAGCATTGTTGCAAAATACTCTGGTAACGAATAGAGTATTAGTACTCTCAACAAAAATAGGTACCAAAGCTACAGTTCTTTAATGTGTATCAACAGTTTTCAGTCAACATGATAGAGAATCTTGACACATTCTGACTCTCAAACTCATGGCTGCCTTATTTCCTGTCGCAGTCATACTATACTTATAAATCGACATATCTCAATACCACGGTAGAACAATGCCCTGGTAACCAAAAGAGTATTAGTACTCTTCAAAAATAGGTACCAAAGCTACAGCTGTTCACTGTGTATTAACAGTTTTCAGTCAGCATGATAGAGAATCTTGACACAGTTTGACTCTCAAATTTATGGGTGCCTTATTTCCTGTCGCAGTCATACTGTAGTTATCAAACGAAATAACTCAATACCATGGTTCAAAAATACACTGGTAACCAATAGAGTATTAGTACGCTCAACATAAGTAGGTACCAAAACTACAGCTGTTCACTGTATTTCAACAGTTTTCAGTCAGCATGATAGAGAATCTTGACACATTCTGACTCTGAAATTCATGGCTGCCTTATTTCCTGTCGCAGTCATACTATACTTATGAAACGATATAACTCATTACCATGGCACACAAATACACTGGCAACCAATAGAGTATTAGTACTCTCAGCATAACTATGTACCAAAGCTACAGGTGTTCACTGTGTTTCAACAGTTTTCAGTCAGCATGATAGAGAATCTTGACACATTCTGACTCTAGAATTCTTGTCTTGGCTGCCTTATTTCTTGTCGCAAGTCATACTATATGTATAAACCGCTGTAACACAATAGCATTGTTGAAAAATACCCTGGTAACGAATAGAGTATTAGTGCTCTCAACAAAAATAGGTACCAAAGGTTACAGCTGTTTACTGTGTTTCAACAGTTTTGAGTTCTGATTCTCAAACCCCTGGCTGCCTTATTTCCTGTCACAGTCATACTATACTTATAAATCGATATATCTCAATACCACGGCGGAACAATGCACTGGTGACCAATAGAGTATTAGTACTCTCAACATAAGTAGGTACCAAAGCTACATCTGTTCACTGTGTTTCAACAGTTTTCAGTCAGCATGATAGAGAATCTTGACACATTGTGACTCTAAAATTCTTGTCTTGGCTGCCTTATTTCTTGTCGCAGTCATGCTATACATATAAACTGATATAACTCAATTGCATTGTTGAAAAATACCCTGGTAAAGAATAGAGTATTAGTACTCTCCACAAAAATAGGTACCAAAGCTACAGCTGTTCACTGTGTTTCAACAGTTTTCAGTCAGCATGATAGAGAATCTTGGCATATTCTGACTCTCAAACTCATGGCTGCCTTATTTCCTGTCGCAGTTATACTATACTTACAAAACGATATAACTCAATACCACGGTAGAAAAATACACTGGTAACCAATAGAGTATTAGTACTCTCAACTAAAATAGGTACCAAAGCTACAGCTGTTTACTGTGTTTCAACAGTTTTCAGTCAGCATGATAGAGAATCTTGACACATTCTGACTCTCAAACTCATGGCTGCCTTATTTCCTGTCGCAGTTATACTATACTTACAAAACGATATAACTCAATACCATGGCACAAAAATACACTGGTAACCATTAGAGTATTAGTACTCTCAACATAACTAGGTACCAAAGCTACATGTGTTCACTGTGTTTCAACAGTTCTTAGTTAGCATGATACAGAATCTTGACACATTCTGACTCTGAAATTCATGGCTGCCTTATTTCCCGTCGCAGTCATACTAGACTTATAAAATGATATAACTCAATATCACGGTAGAAAAATACCCTGGTAATGAATAGAGTATTAGTACTCTCAACAAAAATAGGTACCAATACAACAGCTGTTTACTGTGTTTCAACTGTTTTCAGTTAGCATGATCGAGATATGTTGACACATTCTGAATCTGAAATTCATGGCTGCCTTTCTACCTGTCGTAGTCATACTATACTTACAAAACGATATAAATCAGTACTACGGTAGAAAAATACCCTGGTAATGAATAGAGTATTAGTACTCTCAACATAACTAGGTGTCAAAGCTACAGCTGTTCAGTTTCAACAGTTTTCAGTCAGCATGATAGAGAATCTTGACACATTGTAACTCTTAAATTCTTGTCTTGGCTGCATTATTTCTTGTCGCAGTCATACTATACTTACAAAACGATATAACACAATACCATTGTTGTTAAATACCCTGGTAACGAGTAGAGTATTAGTACTCTCAACAAAAACAGGTACCAAAGCTACAGCTATTTACTGTGTTTCAACAGTTTGCAGTCAGCATGATAGAGAATCTTGACACATTCTGACTCTCAAACTCATGGCTGCCTTATTTCCTGTCGCAGTCATACTATACTTATAAATCAATATATCTCAATACCATGGTAGAACAATACACTGGTAACCAATAGAGTATTAGTACTCAACACAAGTAGGTACCAAAGCTACAGCTGTTCACTGTGTATTAACAGTTTTCAGTCAGCATGATAGAGAATCTTGACACAGTCTGACTCTCAAATTTATGCCTGCCTTATTTCCTGTCGCAGTCATACTATAATTATAAAACGACATAACTCAATACCATGGTACAAAAGTACACTGGTAACCAATAGAGTATTAGTACTCAACATAAGTAGGTACCAAAGCTACAGCTGTTCACTGTATTTCAACAGTTTTCAGTCAGCATGATAGAGAATCTTGACACATTCTAACTCTGAAATTCATGGCTGCCTTATTTCCTGTCGCAGTCATACTATACTTATGAAATGATATAACTCACTATCTTGGCACACAAATACACTGGTAACCAATAGAGTATTAGTACTCTCAACATAACTAGGTACCAAAGCTACAGCTGTTCACTGTGTTTCAACAGTTTTCAGTCAGCATGATAGAGAATCTTGACATATTCTGACTCTAAAATTCTTGTCTTGGCTGCCTTATTTCTTATCGCAAGTCATACTATATAACGCAATAGCTATGTTGAAAATTACCCTGGTAACCAATAGAGTATTAGTACTCTCATCAAAAATAGGTACCAAAGCTACAGCTGTTCACTGTGTTTCAACAGTTTTCAGTCAGCATGACAGAGAATCTTGACACAGTCTGACTCTCAAATTTATGCCTGCCTTATTTCCTGTCGCAGTCATACTATAGTTATAAAACAATATAACTCAGTACTACGGTAGAAAAATACACTGGTAACGAATAGAGTATTAGTAATCTCAACATAACTAGGTACCAAAGCTACAGCTGTTCACTGTGTTTCAACCGTTTTCAGTCAGCATGATAGAGAATCTTGACACATTCTGACTCTGAAATTCATGGCTGCCTTATTTTCTGTCTCAGTCATACTGTACTTATGAAACGATATAACTCGGTACTACGGTAGAAAAATACCCTGGTAACGAAGAGAATATTAGTACTCTCAACAAAAATAGGTAGCAAAGCTACAGCTGTTTACTGTGTTTCAACCGTTTTCAGTCAGCATGATAGGGAATCTTGACACATTCTGACTCAAACTCATGGCTGCCTTATTTCCTGTCGCAGTCATACTATACTTATAAATCAATATATCTCAATACCATGATAGAACAATACACTGGTAACCAATAGAGTATTAGTACTCTCAACACAAGTATGTATCAAAGCTACAGCTGTTCACTGTGTTTCAACAGTTATCAGTCAGCATGATAGAGAATCTTGACACATTCTAACTCTAAAATTCTTGTCTTGGCTGCCTTGTTTCTTGTCGCAGTCATACTATATGTATAAAGCGATATAACACAATAGCATTGTTGAAAAATACTCTGGTACCGAATAGAGTATTAGTACTCTCAACAAAAATAGGTACCAAAGCTACAGCTGTTTACTGTGTATCAACAGTTTTCAGTCAACATGATAGCGAATCTTGACACATTCTGACTCTCAAACTCATGGCTGCCTTATTTCCTGTCGCAGTCATACTATACTTATAAAACTATATAACTCACTACCATGGCACAAAAATACACTGGTAACGAATAGGGTATTAGTACTCTCAACATAATTAGGTACCATAGCTACAGCTGTTTACTGTGTTTCAACAGTTTTCAGTCAGCATGATAGAGAATCTTGACACATTCTAACTCTAAAATTCTTGTCTTGGCTGCCTTGTTTCTTGTCGCAGTCATACTATATGTATAAACCAATATAACACAATAGCATTGTTGAAAAATACTCTGGTAACGAATAGAGTATTAGTACTCTCAACAAAAATAGGTACCAAAGCTACAGCTGTTTACTGTGTATCAACAGTTTTCAGTCAACATGATAGCGAATCTTGACACATTCTGACTCTCAGACTCATGGCTGCCTTATTTCCTGTCGCAGTCATACTATACTTATAAATCGATATATCTCAATACCACGGTAGAACAATGCACTGGTAACCAAAAGAGTATTAGTACTCTCATCAAAAATAGGTACCAAAGCTACAGCTGTTCACTGTGTATTAACAGTTTTCAGTCAGCATGATAGAGAATCTTGACACATTCTGTCTCTGAAATTCATGGCTGCCTTATTTCCTGTCGCAGTCATACTATACTTATGAAACGATATAAGTCACTACCATGGCACACAAATACACTGGTAACCAATAGAGTATTTGTACTCTCAACATAACTAGGTACCAAAGCTACAGCTGTTCACTGTGTTTCTACAGTTTTCAGTCAGCATGATAGAGAATCTTGACACATTCTGACTCTAAAATTCTTGTCTAAGTTCTGACTCTCAAACTCATGGCTGCCTTATTTCCTGTTGCAGTCATACTATACTTATAAATCGATATATCTCAATACCACGCTAGAACAATGCACTGGTAACCAAAAGAGTATTAGTACTCTTCAAAACTAAGTACCAAAGCTGCAGCTGGTCACTGTGTATTAACAGTTTTCAATCAGCATGATAGAGAATCTTGACACATTCTGACTCTCAAACTCATGGCTGCCTTATTTCCTGTCGCAGTCATACTATAGTTATAAATCGATATATCTCACTACCACAGTAGAACAGTACTCTGGTAACCAATAGAGTATTAGTACTCTCAACATAACTAGGTACCAAAGCTACAGCTGTTCACTGTGTTTCAACAGTTTTCAATCAGCATGATAGAGAATCTTGACACATTCTGACTCTAAAATTCTTCTCTTAGTTCTGATTCTCAAACTCATGGCTGTCTTATTTCCTGTCGCAGTCATAGTATACTTAAAAATCGATATATCTGAATGCCACGGTACAACAATACACTGGTAACCAATAGAGTATTAGTACTCTCAACATAACTAGGTACCAAAGCTACAGCTGTTCACTGTGTTTCAACAGTTTTGAGTCTGCATGATAGAGAATCTTGACTCATTCTGACTCTAAAATTCTTGTCTAAGTTCTGACTCTCAAACTCATGGCTGCCTTATTTCCTGTCACAGTCATACTATAGTTATAAATCGATATATCTCAATACCACGGTAGAACAATACACTGGTAACCAATAGAGTATTAGTACTCTCAACATAACTAGGTACCAAAGCTACAGCTGTTCACTGTGTTTCAACAGTTTTCAGTCAGCATGATAGAGAATCTTAACACATTCTGACTCTCAAACTCATGGCTGCCTTATTTCCTGTCGCAGTCATACTATAGTTATCAAATGAAATAACTCAATACCATGGCACAAAAATACACTGGTGACCATTAGAGTATTAGTACTCTCAACATAAGTAGGTACCAAAGCTACAGCTGTTCACTGTATTTCAACAGTTTTCAGTCAGCACGATAGAGAATCTTGACACATTCTGACTCTGAAATTCATGGCTGCCTTATTTCCTGTCGCAGTCATACTATACTTATGAAACGATATAAGTCACAGCCATGGCGCACAAATACACTGGCAACCAATAGAGTATTAGTACTCTCAACATAACTAGCTACCAAAGCTACTACAGCCTTTCACTGTGTTTCAACAGTTTTCAGTCAGCATGATAGAGAATCTTGACACATTGTGACTCTCAGACTCATGGCTGCCTTATTTCCTGTCGCAGTCATACTATAGTTATAAATCAATATATCTCAATACCACAGTAGAACAATGCACTGGTAACCAAAAGAGTATTAGTACTCTCATCAAAAATAGGTACCAAAGCTACAGCTGTTCACCGTGTATTAACTGTTTTCAGTCAGCATGATAGAGAATCTTGACACAGTTTGACTCTCAAATTTATGGCTGCCTTATTTCCTGTCGCAGTCATACTATAGTTATCAAATGAAATAACTCAATACCATGGCACAAAAATACACTGGTGACCATTAGAGTATTAGTACTCTCAACATAAGTAGGTACCAAAGCTACAGCTTTTCACTGTGTTTCAACAGTTTTCAGTCAGCATGATAGAGAATCTTGACACATTCTAACTCTTAAAGCTCTTGTCTTGGCTGCCTTGTTTCTTGTTGCAGTCATACTATACGTATAAACCGATATAACACAATAGCATTGTTGAAAAATACCCTGGTAACGAATAGAGTATTAGTACTCTCAACAAAAATAGGTACCAAAGCTACAGCTGTTACCTGTGTATCAACAGTTTTCAGTCAACATGATAGAGAATCTTGACACATTCTGACTCTCAAACTCATGGCTGCCTTATTTCCTGTCGCAGTCATACTATACTTATAAATCAATATATCTCAATACCATGGTAGAACAATACACTGGTAACCAATAGAGTATTAGTACTCTCAACACAAGTAGGTACCAAAGCTACAGCTGTTCACTATGTTTCAACAGTTTTCAGTCCGCATGATAGAGAATCTTGACACATTTAACTCTAAAATTCCTGTCTTGGCTGCCTTATTTCTTATCGCAGTCATACTATACTTATAAAACGATATAACACAATACCAATGTTGAAAAATACCCTGGTAATGAAGAGAATATTAGTACTCTCAACAAAAATAGGTACCAAAGCTACAGCTGTTTACTGTGTTTCAACAGTTTTCAGTCAGCATGATAGAGAATCTTGACACATTCTGACTCTCAAACTCATGGCTGCCTTATTTCCTGTGGCAGTCATACTATACTTATAAATCAATATATCTCAATACCATGGTAGAAGAATACACTGGTAACCAATAGAGTATTAGTACTCTCAACATAAGTAGGTACCAAAGCTACAGCTATTCACTGTGTTTCAACAGTTTTCAGTCAGCATGATAGAGAATCTTGACACATTCTAACACTAAAATTCTTGTCTTGGCTGCCTTGTTTCTTGTCGCAGTCATACTATATGTATAAACTGATATAACACAATAGCATTGTTGAAAAATACCCTGGTAACGAATAGAGTATTAGTACTCTCAACAAAAATAGGTACCAAAGCTACAGCTGTCAAACTCATGGCTGCCTTATTTCCTGTCGCAGTCATACTATACTTATAAAACGATATAACTCAGTACTACGATAGAAAAATACACTGGTAAGCAATAGAGTATTAGTACTCTCAACAAAAATAGGTACCAAAGCTACAGCTGTTTACTGTGTTTCAACAGTTTTCTGTCAGCATGATAGAGAATCTTGACACATTCTGACTCTCAAACTCATGGCTGCCTTATTTCCTGTCGCAGTCATAATATACTTATAAAACGATATAACTCACTACCATGGCACAAAAATACACTGGTATCCATTAGCATATTAGTACTCTCAACATAACTAGGTACCAAAGCTACAGCTGTTCAATGTGTTTCAACACTTTTCAGTCAGCATGATAGAGAATCTTGACACATTCTAACTCTAAAATTCTTATCTTGGTTGCCTTGTTTCTTGTCGCAGTCATACTATATGTATAAAGCGATATAACACAATAGCATTGTTGAAAAATACTCTGGTAACGAATAGAGTATTAGTACTCTCAACAAAAATAGGTACCAAAGCAACAGCTGTTTACTGTGTATCAACAGTTTTCAGTCAACATGACAGAGAATCTTGACGCATTCTTACTCTCAAATTTATGGCTGCCTTATTTCCTGTCGCAGTCATACTATAGTTATAAAACGAAATAACTCAATACCACGGTAGAACAATGCACTGGTAACCAATATAGTATTAGTACTCTCTACAAAAATAGGTACCAAAGCTACAGCTGTTCACTTTGTTTCAACAGTTTTCAGTCAGCATGATAGAGAATCTTGACACATTGTGACTCTCAAACTCATGCTGCCTTATTTCCTGTCGCAGTCATACTATACTTATAAATCAATATCTCGCAATGCCACGATAGAAAAATACACTGGTAACCAATAGAGTATTAGAGTAGAGAGTATTAGTACTCTCAACAAAAATAGGTATCAAAGCTACAGCTGTTTACTGTGTTTCAACAGTTTTCACTCAGCATGATAGAGAATCTTGACACATTCTGACTCTCAAACTCATGGCTGCCTTATTTCCTGTCGCAGTTATACTATACTTACAAAACGATATAACTCGATACCACGGTAGAAAAATACACTGGTAACCAATAGAGTATTAGTACTCTCAACAAAAATAGGTACCAAAGCTACAGCTGTTTAGTGTGTTTCAACAGTTTTCAGTCAGCATGATCGAGAATCTTGACACCTTCTGACTCTCAAATTCATGGCCGCTTTATTTCCTGTCGCAGTCATACTATATTTATAAAACGATATAACTCAATACCATGGCACAAAAATACACTGTTAACCATTAGAGTATTAGTACTCTCAACATAACTAGGTACCAAAGCTACAGCTGTTCACTGTGTTTCAACAGTTTTCAGTCAGCATGATAGAGAATCTTGACACATTCTGACTCTCAAACTCATGGCTGCCTTATTTCCTGTCGCAGTCATACTATACTTATAAAACTATATAACTCACTACCATGGCACAAAAATACACTGGTAACGAATAGAGTATTAGTACTCTCAACATAATTAGGTACCAAAGCTACAGCTGTTCACTGTGTTTCAACAGGTTTCAGTCAGCATGATAGAGAATCTTGACACATTCTGACTCTAAAATTCTTGTCTTGGCTGCCTTGTTTCTTGTCGCAGTCATACTATATGTATAAACCGATATAACTCAATAGCATTATTGTTGAAAAATACCCTGGTAACGAATAGAGTATTAGTACTCTCAACCAAAATAGGTACCAAAGCTACAGCTGTTTAATGTGTTTCAACAGTTTTCAGTCAGCATGATAAAGAATCTTGACACCTTCTGACTCTCAAATTCATGGCCGCTTGATTTCCTGTCGCAGTCATACTATACTTATAAAACGATATAACTCAATACCATGGCGCAAAAATACACTGTTAACCATTAGAGTATTAGTACTCTCAACATAACTAGGTACCAAAGCTACAGCTGTTCACTGTGTTTCAACAGTTTTCAGTCTGCATGATAGAGAATCTTGACTCATTCTGACTCTAAAATTCTTGTCTAAGTTCTGACTCTCAAACTCATGGCTGCCTTATTTCCTGTCACAGTCATACTATAGTTATAAATCGATATATCTCAATACCACGGTAGAACAATACACTGGTAACCAATAGAGTATTAGTACTCTCAACATAACTAGGTACCAAAGCTACAGCTGTTCACTGTGTTTCAACAGTTTTCAGTCAGCATGATAGAGAATCTTAACACATTCTGACTCTCAAACTCATGGCTGCCTTATTTCCTGTCGCAGTCATACTATAGTTATCAAATGAAATAACTCAATACCATGGCACAAAAATACACTGGTGACCATTAGAGTATTAGTACTCTCAACATAAGTAGGTACCAAAGCTACAGCTGTTCACTGTATTTCAACAGTTTTCAGTCAGCACGATAGAGAATCTTGACACATTCTGACTCTGAAATTCATGGCTGCCTTATTTCCTGTCGCAGTCATACTATACTTATGAAACGATATAAGTCACAGCCATGGCGCACAAATACACTGGCAACCAATAGAGTATTAGTACTCTCAACATAACTAGCTACCAAAGCTACTACAGCCTTTCACTGTGTTTCAACAGTTTTCAGTCAGCATGATAGAGAATCTTGACACATTGTGACTCTCAGACTCATGGCTGCCTTATTTCCTGTCGCAGTCATACTATAGTTATAAATCAATATATCTCAATACCACAGTAGAACAATGCACTGGTAACCAAAAGAGTATTAGTACTCTCATCAAAAATAGGTACCAAAGCTACAGCTGTTCACCGTGTATTAACTGTTTTCAGTCAGCATGATAGAGAATCTTGACACAGTTTGACTCTCAAATTTATGGCTGCCTTATTTCCTGTCGCAGTCATACTATAGTTATCAAATGAAATAACTCAATACCATGGCACAAAAATACACTGGTGACCATTAGAGTATTAGTACTCTCAACATAAGTAGGTACCAAAGCTACAGCTTTTCACTGTGTTTCAACAGTTTTCAGTCAGCATGATAGAGAATCTTGACACATTCTAACTCTTAAAGCTCTTGTCTTGGCTGCCTTGTTTCTTGTTGCAGTCATACTATATGTATATACCAATAAAACACAATAGCCTTGTTGAAAAATACCCTGGTAATGAATAGAGTATTAGTGCTCTCAACAAAAATAGGTACCAAAGCTACAGCTGTTTACTGTGTTTCAACAGCTTTCCAGTCAGCATGATAGAGAATCTTGACACATTCTGACTCTGAAATTCATGGCTGCCTTATTTCCTGTCGCAGTCATACTATAGTTATAAAACAAAATAACTCAATACCATGGTACAAATATACACTGGTAACCAATAGAGTATTCGTACTCTCAACATAAGTAGGTTCCAAAGCTACAGCTGTTCACTGTGTTTCAACAGTTTTCAGTCAGCATGATAGACAATCTTGACACATTCTAACTCTTAAAATTCTTGTCTTGGCTGGTTTATTTCTTCTCGCAGTCATACTATACTCATAAAACTATATAACTCAATACCATGGCACAAAAATACACTGGTAACCAATAGAGTATTAGTATTCTCAACATAACTAGGTACCAAAGCTACAGCTGTTCACTGTGTTTCAAAAGTTTTCAGTCAGCATGATAGAGAATCTTGACTCTGAAATTCATGGTTGCCTTATTTTCTGTCGCAGTCATAGTATACTTATGAAACGATATAACTCAATACTACGGTTGAAAAATACACTGGTAACTAATAGAGTATTAGTACTCTCAACATAACTAGGTGCCAAAGCTACAGCTGTTGACTGTGTTTCAACAGTTTTCAGTCAGCATGGTAGAGAATCTTGACACATTCTGACTCTCAAACTCATGACTGCCTTATTTCCTGTCGCAGTCATACTATACTTGTAAAATGATATAAGACGATAGCATTCTTGAAAAATACCCTGGTAACGAATAGAGTATTAGTACTCTCAACATAACTAGGTGCCAAAGCTACAGCTGCTGACTGTGTTTCAACAGTTTTCAGTCAGCATGGTAGAGAATCTTGACACGTTCTGACTCTCAAACTCATGGCTGCCTTATTTCCTGTCGCAGTCATACTATACTTTTAAAATGATATAACTCAATACGACGGTAGAAAAATACACTGGTAACCAATAGAGTATTAGTACTCTCAACACAACTAGGTACCAAAGCTACAGCTGTTGATGGTGTTTTAACAGTTTTCAGTCAGCATGATAGAGAATCTTGACACATTCTGACTCTAAAATTCATGGCTGCCTTATTACCTGTCGCAGTCATACTATACTTACAAAACGATATAACACAATACCATTGTTGAAAAATACCCTGGTAACGAATACAGTATTAGTACTTTCAACAAAAATAAGTACCAAAGCTACAGCTTTTTACTGTGTTTTGACAGTTTTCAGTCAGCATGATAAATAATCTTGACACATTCTGACTCTCAAACTCATGGCTGCCTTATATGATATAACTCAATACCATGGCACAAAAATACACTGGTAGCCAATAGAGTATTAGTAATCTTAACATAACAAGGTTCCAGAGCTACATCTGTTCATTGTGTTTCAACAGTTTTCAGTCAGCATGATAGAGAATCTTGACACATTCTGACTCTGAAATTCATGGCTGCCTTATTTCCTGTCGCAGTCATAGTATACTTATAAAACAGTATAACACAATACCATTGTTGAAAAACACTCTGGCAATGAATAGAGTATTAGTACTCTCAACAAAAATAGGTACCAAGGCTACAGCTGTTTACTGTGTTTCAACAGTTTTCAGTCAGCATGATAGAGAATCTTGACACATTCTGACTCTCAAACTCATGGCTGCCTTATTCCTGTCGCAGTCATACTATACTTATAAATAGATATATCTCAAACCACGATAGAACAATACACTGGTAACCAATAGAGTATTAGTACTCTCAACATAAGTAGGTTCCAAAGCTACAGCTGTTTACTGTGTTTCAACAGTTTTCAGTCAGCGTGATAGAGAATCTTGAGACATTCTGACTCTCAAACTCATGGCTGCCTTATTTCCTGTCGCAGTCATACTATACTTATAAATCGATATATCACAATACCACGGTAGAACAATACACTGGTAACCAATAGAGTATTAGTACTCTCAACATAACTAGGTACCAAAGCTACAGCTGTTCACTGTGTTTCAACAGTTTTCAGTCAACATGATAGAGGATCTTGATACATTCTGACTCTCAAACTCATGGCTGCCTTATTTCCACTCGCAGTCATACTATACTTACAAAACGATATAACTCAATACCAGGGTAGAAAAATATACTGGTGACTAATAGAGTATTATTACTCACAACTAAAATAGGTACCAAAGCTACAGCTGTTTACTGTGTTTTAACAGTTTACAGTCGGCATGATAGAGAATCTTGACACATTCTGACTCTAAAATTCTTGTCTTGATTGCCTTATTTCTTGTCGCAGTCATACTATATGTATATACCAATAAAACACAATAGCCTTGTTGAAAAATACCCTGGTAACGAATAGAGTATTAGTGCTCTCAACAAAAATAGGTACCAAAGCTACAGCTGTTTACTGTCTTTCAACAGTTTTCAGTCAGCATGATAGAGAATCTGGACACATTCTGACTCTTAAAATTCTTGTCTTGGCTGGTTTATTTCTTCTCGCAGTCATACTATACTTATAGAACGATATAACACAATACCATTGTTGAAAAATACCCTGGTAACGAATAGAGTATTAGTACTCTCAACAAAAATAGGTACCGAAGCTACAGCTGTTTACTGTCTTTCAACAGTTTTCAGTCAGCATGATAGAGAATCTGGACACATTCTGACTCTCAAACTCATGGCTGCCTTATTTCCTTTCGCAGTCATACTATACTCATAAAACTATATAACTCAATACCATGGCACAAAAATACACTGGTAACCAATAGAGTATTAGTATTCTCAACATAACTAGGTACCAAAGCTACAGCTGTTCACTGTGTTTCAAAAGTTTTCAGTCAGCATGATAGAGAATCTTGACAATGAAATTCATGGTTGCCTTATTTTCTGTCGCAGTCATAGTATACTTATGAAACGATATAACTCAATACTACGGTTGAAAAATACACTGGTAACCAATAGAGTATTAGTACTCTCAACATAACTAGGTGCCAAAGCTACAGCTGTTCAATGTGTATTAACAGTTTTCAGTCAGCATGATAGAGAATCCTGACACAGTCTGACTCTCAAATTTATGCCTGCCTTATTTCCTGTCGCAGGCATACTATAGTTATAAAACTATATAACTCAGTACTACGGTACAAAAATACACTGGTAACCAATAGAGTATTAGTACTCTCAACAAAACTAGGTACCAAAGCTACAACTGTTTACTGTGTTTAAACAGTTTTCAGTCAGCATGATAGAGAATCTTGACACATTCTGACTCTGAAATTCATGGCTGCCGTATTTCCTGTTGCATTCATGCTATAGTTATAAAATGAAATAACTCAATACCATGGTACAAAAATACACTGGTAACCAATAGAGTATTAGTACTCTCAACAAAAGTAGGTACCAAAGCTACAGCTGTTTACTGTGTTTCAACAGTTTTCAGTCCGCATGATAGAGAATGTTGGCACATTCTGACTTTCAAACTCATGGCTGCCTTATTTCCTGTCGCAGTCATACTATACTTATAAATCTATATATCGTAATGCCACGGTAGAACAATACACTGGTAACCAATAGAGTATTAGTACTCTCAACATAACTAGGTACCAAAGCTACAGCTGTTCCCTGTGTTTCCACAATTTTCCGTCAGCATGATAGAGAATCTTTACACATTCTTACTCTGAAATTCTTGAATTAGCTGCTTTATTTCTTGTTGCAGTCATACTATACGTATAAACCGATATAACACAATAGCATTGTTGAAAAATACCCTGGTAACGAATAGAGAATTAGTACTCTCAACAAAAATGGGTACCAAAGCTACAGCTGTTTACTGTGTTTAAAAAGTTTTCAGTCAGCATGATAAAGAACCTTGACACATTCTGACTCTCAAACTCATTGCTGCCTTATATCCTGGTAACCAATAGAGTATTAGTACACTGAACAAAAACGCTGTTTACTGTGTTTCAACAGTTTTCAGTCAGCATGATAGAGAATCTTGACACATTCCAACTCTAAAATTCCTGTCTTGGCTGCCTTATTTCTTGTCGCAGTCATACTATTCTTATAAAACGATATAACACAATTCCAATGTTGAAAAATACCCTGGTAACGAAGAGAATATTAGTACTCTCAACAAAAATAGGTACCAAAGCTACAGCTGTTTACTGCGTTTCAACAGTTTTCAGTCAGCATGATAGAGAATCTTGACACATTCTGACTCTCAAACTCATGGCTGCCTTATTTCCTGTCACAGTCATGCTATACTTATAAATCAATATATCTCAATACCATGGTAGAACAATACACTGGTAACCAATAGAGTATTAGTACTCTCAACACAAGTAGGTACCAAAGCTACAGCTTTTCACTGTGTTTCAACAGTTTTCAGTCAGCATGATAGAGAATCTTGACACATTCTAACTCTTAAAGCTCTTGTCTTGGCTGCCTTGTTTCTTGTTGCAGTCATACTATACGTATAAACCAATATAACACAATAGCATTGTTGAAAAATACCCTGGTAACGAATAGAGTATTAGTACTCTCAACAAAAATAGGTACCAAAGCTACAGCTGTTACCTGTGTATCAACAGTTTTCAGTCAACATGATAGAGAATCTTGACACATTCTGACTCTCAAACTCATGGCTGCCTTATTTCCTGTCGCAGTCATACTATACTTATAAATCAATATATCTCAATACCATGGTAGAACAATACACTGGTAACCAATAGAGTATTAGTACTCTCAACACAAGTAGGTACCAAAGCTACAGCTGTTCACTATGTTTCAACAGTTTTCAGTCCGCATGATAGAGAATCTTGACACATTTAACTCTAAAATTCCTGTCTTGGCTGCCTTATTTCTTATCGCAGTCATACTATACTTATAAAACGATATAACACAATACCAATGTTGAAAAATACCCTGGTAATGAAGAGAATATTAGTACTCTCAACAAAAATAGGTACCAAAGCTACAGCTGTTTACTGTGTTTCAACAGTTTTCAGTCAGCATGATAGAGAATCTTGACACATTCTGACTCTCAAACTCATGGCTGCCTTATTTCCTGTGGCAGTCATACTATACTTATAAATCAATATATCTCAATACCATGGTAGAAGAATACACTGGTAACCAATAGAGTATTAGTACTCTCAACATAAGTAGGTACCAAAGCTACAGCTATTCACTGTGTTTCAACAGTTTTCAGTCAGCATGATAGAGAATCTTGACACATTCTAACACTAAAATTCTTGTCTTGGCTGCCTTGTTTCTTGTCGCAGTCATACTATATGTATAAACTGATATAACACAATAGCATTGTTGAAAAATACCCTGGTAACGAATAAAGTATTAGTACTCTCAACAAAAATAGGTACCAAAGCTACAGCTGTCAAACTCATGGCTGCCTTATTTCCTGTCGCAGTCATACTATACTTATAAAACGATATAACTCAGTACTACGATAGAAAAATACACTGGTAAGCAATAGAGTATTAGTACTCTCAACAAAAATAGGTACCAAAGCTACAGCTGTTTACTGTGTTTCAACAGTTTTCTGTCAGCATGATAGAGAATCTTGACACATTCTGACTCTCAAACTCATGGCTGCCTTATTTCCTGTCGCAGTCATAATATACTTATAAAACGATATAACTCACTACCATGGCACAAAAATACACTGGTATCCAATAGCATATTAGTACTCTCAACATAACTAGGTACCAAAGCTACAGCTGTTCAATGTGTTTCAACACTTTTCAGTCAGCATGATAGAGAATCTTGACACATTCTAACTCTAAAATTCTTATCTTGGTTGCCTTGTTTCTTGTCGCAGTCATACTATATGTATAAAGCGATATAACACAATAGCATTGTTGAAAAATACTCTGGTAACGAATAGAGTATTAGTACTCTCAACAAAAATAGGTACCAAAGCAACAGCTGTTTACTGTGTATCAACAGTTTTCAGTCAACATGACAGAGAATCTTGACGCATTCTTACTCTCAAATTTATGGCTGCCTTATTTCCTGTCGCAGTCATACTATAGTTATAAAACGAAATAACTCAATACCACGGTAGAACAATGCACTGGTAACCAATAGAGTATTAGTACTCTCTACAAAAATAGGTACCAAAGCTACAGCTGTTCACTTTGTTTCAACAGTTTTCAGTCAGCATGATAGAGAATCTTGACACATTGTGACTCTCAAACTCATGCTGCCTTATTTCCTGTCGCAGTCATACTATACTTATAAATCAATATCTCGCAATGCCACGATAGAACAATACACTGGTAACCAATAGAGTATTAGAGTAGAGAGTATTAGTACTCTCAACAAAAATAGGTATCAAAGCTACAGCTGTTTACTGTGTTTCAACAGTTTTCACTCAGCATGATAGAGAATCTTGACACATTCTGACTCTCAAACTCATGGCTGCCTTATTTCCTGTCGCAGTTATACTATACTTACAAATCGATATAACTCGATACCACGGTAGAAAAATACACTGGTAACCAATAGAGTATTAGTACTCTCAACAAAAGTAGGTACCAAAGCTACAGCTGTTCACTGTGTTTCAACACTTTTCAGTCAGCATGATAGAGAATCTTGACCCATTCTGACTCTGAAATTCATGGCTGCCTTATTTCCTGTCGCATTCATGCTATAGTTATAAAATGAAATAACTCAATACCATGGTACAAAAATACACTGGTAACCAATAGAGTATTTGTACTCTCAACAAAAGTAGGTACCAAAGCTACAGCTGTTCACTGTGTTTCAACACTTTTCAGTCAGCATGATAGAGAATCTTGACACATTCTAACTCTAAAATTCTTGTCTTGGTTGCCTTGTTTCTTGACGCAGTCATACTATATGTATAAAGCGATATAACACAATAGCATTGTTGAAAAATACTCTGGTAACGAATAGAGTATTAGTACTCTCAACAAAAATAGGTACCAAAGCTACAGCTGTTTACTGTGTATCAACAGTTTTCAGTCAACATGACAGAGAATCTTGACGCATTCTTACTCTCAAATTTATGGCTGCCTTATTTCCTGTCGCAGTCATACTATAGTTATAAAACGAAATAACTCAATACCACGGTAGAACAATGCACTGGTAACCAATAGAGTATTAGTACTCTCTACAAAAATAGGTACCAAAGCTACAGCTGTTCACTTTGTTTCAACAGTTTTCAGTCAGCATGATAGAGAATCTTTACACATTGTGACTCTCAAACTCATGCTGCCTTATTTCCTGTCGCAGTCATACTATACTTATAAATCAATATCTCGCAATGCCACGGTAGAACAATACACTGCTAACCAATAGAGTATTAGTACTCTCAACATAACTAGGTACCAAAGCTACAGCTGTTCCCTGTGTTTCCACAATTTTCAGTCAGCATGATAGAGAATCTTGACACATTCTAACTCTAAAATTCCTGTCTTGGCCGCCTTATTTCTTGTCGGAGTCATACTATACTTATGAAACGATGTAACACAATACCATTGTTGAAAGATACCCTGGTAACGAAGAGAATATTAGTACTCTCAACAAAAATAGGTACCAAAGCTACAGCTGTTTACTGTGTTTCAACAGTTTTCAGTCAGCATGATCGAGAATCTTGACACCTTCTGACTCTCAAATTCATGGCCGCTTTATTTCCTGTCGCAGTCATACTATATTTATAAAACGATATAACTCAATACCATGGCACAAAAATACACTGTTAACCATTAGAGTATTAGTACTCTCAACATAACTAGGTACCAAAGCTACAGCTGTTCACTGTGTTTCAACAGTTTTCAGTCAGCATGATAGAGAATCTTGACACATTCTGACTCTCAAACTCATGGCTGCCTTATTTCCTGTCGCAGTCATACTATACTTATAAAACTATATAACTCACTACCATGGCACAAAAATACACTGGTAACGAATAGAGTATTAGTACTCTCAACATAATTAGGTACCAAAGCTACAGCTGTTCACTGTGTTTCAACAGTTTTCAGTCAGCATGATAGAGAATCTTGACACATTCTGACTCTAAAATTCTTGTCTTGGCTGCCTTGTTTCTTGTCGCAGTCATACTATATGTATAAACCGATATAACTCAATAGCATTATTGTTGAAAAATACCCTGGTAACGAATAGAGTATTAGTACTCTCAACCAAAATTGGTACCAAAGCTACAGCTGTTTAATGTGTTTCAACAGTTTTCAGTCAGCATGATAAAGAATCTTGACACCTTCTGACTCTCAAATTCATGGCCGCTTGATTTCCTGTCGCAGTCATACTATACTTATAAAACGATATAACTCAATACCATGGCGCAAAAATACACTGTTAACCATTAGAGTATTAGTACTCTCAACATAACTAGGTACCAAAGCTACAGTTTTCAGTCAGCATGATAGAGAATCTTGACACATTCTGACTCTCAAACTCATGGCTGCCTTATTTCCTGTTGCAGTCATACTATACTTATAAAATGATACAACTCAATACCATGTCACAAAAATACACTGGTTACCAATAGAGTATTAGTACTCTCAACATAACTAGGTACCAAAGCTACAGCTGTTCACTGTGTTTCAACAGTTTTCAGTCTGCATGATAGAGAATCTTGACACATTCTGACTCTGAAATTCATGGCTGCATAATTTCCTGTCGCAGTCATGCTATAGTTATAAATTGAAATAACTCAATACCATGGTACAAAAATACACTGGTAGCCAACAGAGTATTAGTACTCTCAACATAAGTAGGTACCAAAGCTACTGCTGTTCAGTGTGTTTCAACAGTTCTCAGTCAGCATGATAGAGAATCTTGACACATTCTGACTCTGAAATTCATGGCTGTCTTATTTCCTGTCGCAGTCATACTATACTTATAAAATGATATAACTCAATACCACAGTAGAAAAATACATTGGTGACCAATAGAGTATTAGTACTCTCAACAAAAATAGGTACCAAAGCTACAGCTGTTTACTGTGTTTCAGCAGTTTTCAATCAGCATGATAGAGAATCTTGACACATTCTGACTCTCAAACTCATGGCTGCCTTATTTCCTGTCGCAGTCATACTATACTTATGAAACGATATAACTAAATACCATGGCACAAAAATACACTGGTAACCAATAGAGTAATTGTACTCTCAACAAAAACAGGTAGCAAAACTACAGCTGTTTACTGTGTTTCAACAGTTTTCAGTCAACATGATAGAGAATCTTGACACATTCTGACTCTGAGATTCATGGCTGCCTTATTTCCGGTCGCAGTGATAGTGTACTTATCAAACAATATAACCCAATACCATTGTTGAAAAACACTCTGGTAATGAATAGAGTATTAGTACTCTCAACAAAAATTTCAACAGTTTTCAGTCAGCATGATAGAGAATCTTGACACATTCTAACTCTAAAATTCTTGTCTTGGCTGCCTTGTTTCTTGTCGCAGTCATACTATATGTATAAACCCATATAACACAATAGCATTGTTGCAAAATACTCTGGTAACGAATAGAGTATTAGTACTCTCAACAAAAATAGGTACCAAAGCTACAGTTCTTTAATGTGTATCAACAGTTTTCAGTCAACATGATAGAGAATCTTGACACATTCTGACTCTCAAACTCATGGCTGCCTTATTTCCTGTCGCAGTCATACTATACTTATAAATCGACATATCTCAATACCACGGTAGAACAATGCCCTGGTAACCAAAAGAGTATTAGTACTCTTCAAAAATAGGTACCAAAGCTACAGCTGTTCACTGTGTATTAACAGTTTTCAGTCAGCATGATAGAGAATCTTGACACAGTTTGACTCTCAAATTTATGGGTGCCTTATTTCCTGTCGCAGTCATACTGTAGTTATCAAACGAAATAACTCAATACCATGGTTCAAAAATACACTGGTAACCAATAGAGTATTAGTACGCTCAACATAAGTAGGTACCAAAACTACAGCTGTTCACTGTATTTCAACAGTTTTCAGTCAGCATGATAGAGAATCTTGACACATTCTGACTCTGAAATTCATGGCTGCCTTATTTCCTGTCGCAGTCATACTATACTTATGAAACGATATAACTCATTACCATGGCACACAAATACACTGGCAACCAATAGAGTATTAGTACTCTCAGCATAACTATGTACCAAAGCTACAGGTGTTCACTGTGTTTCAACAGTTTTCAGTCAGCATGATAGAGAATCTTGACACATTCTGACTCTAGAATTCTTGTCTTGGCTGCCTTATTTCTTGTCGCAAGTCATACTATATGTATAAACCGCTGTAACACAATAGCATTGTTGAAAAATACCCTGGTAACGAATAGAGTATTAGTGCTCTCAACAAAAATAGGTACCAAAGGTTACAGCTGTTTACTGTGTTTCAACAGTTTTGAGTTCTGATTCTCAAACCCCTGGCTGCCTTATTTCCTGTCACAGTCATACTATACTTATAAATCGATATATCTCAATACCACGGCGGAACAATGCACTGGTGACCAATAGAGTATTAGTACTCTCAACATAAGTAGGTACCAAAGCTACATCTGTTCACTGTGTTTCAACAGTTTTCAGTCAGCATGATAGAGAATCTTGACACATTGTGACTCTAAAATTCTTGTCTTGGCTGCCTTATTTCTTGTCGCAGTCATGCTATACATATAAACTGATATAACTCAATTGCATTGTTGAAAAATACCCTGGTAAAGAATAGAGTATTAGTACTCTCCACAAAAATAGGTACCAAAGCTACAGCTGTTCACTGTGTTTCAACAGTTTTCAGTCAGCATGATAGAGAATCTTGGCATATTCTGACTCTCAAACTCATGGCTGCCTTATTTCCTGTCGCAGTTATACTATACTTACAAAACGATATAACTCAATACCACGGTAGAAAAATACACTGGTAACCAATAGAGTATTAGTACTCTCAACTAAAATAGGTACCAAAGCTACAGCTGTTTACTGTGTTTCAACAGTTTTCAGTCAGCATGATAGAGAATCTTGACACATTCTGACTCTCAAACTCATGGCTGCCTTATTTCCTGTCGCAGTTATACTATACTTACAAAACGATATAACTCAATACCATGGCACAAAAATACACTGGTAACCATTAGAGTATTAGTACTCTCAACATAACTAGGTACCAAAGCTACATGTGTTCACTGTGTTTCAACAGTTCTTAGTTAGCATGATACAGAATCTTGACACATTCTGACTCTGAAATTCATGGCTGCCTTATTTCCCGTCGCAGTCATACTAGACTTATAAAATGATATAACTCAATATCACGGTAGAAAAATACCCTGGTAATGAATAGAGTATTAGTACTCTCAACAAAAATAGGTACCAATACAACAGCTGTTTACTGTGTTTCAACTGTTTTCAGTTAGCATGATCGAGATATGTTGACACATTCTGAATCTGAAATTCATGGCTGCCTTTCTACCTGTCGTAGTCATACTATACTTACAAAACGATATAAATCAGTACTACGGTAGAAAAATACCCTGGTAATGAATAGAGTATTAGTACTCTCAACATAACTAGGTGTCAAAGCTACAGCTGTTCAGTTTCAACAGTTTTCAGTCAGCATGATAGAGAATCTTGACACATTGTAACTCTTAAATTCTTGTCTTGGCTGCATTATTTCTTGTCGCAGTCATACTATACTTACAAAACGATATAACACAATACCATTGTTGTTAAATACCCTGGTAACGAGTAGAGTATTAGTACTCTCAACAAAAACAGGTACCAAAGCTACAGCTATTTACTGTGTTTCAACAGTTTGCAGTCAGCATGATAGAGAATCTTGACACATTCTGACTCTCAAACTCATGGCTGCCTTATTTCCTGTCGCAGTCATACTATACTTATAAATCAATATATCTCAATACCATGGTAGAACAATACACTGGTAACCAATAGAGTATTAGTACTCAACACAAGTAGGTACCAAAGCTACAGCTGTTCACTGTGTATTAACAGTTTTCAGTCAGCATGATAGAGAATCTTGACACAGTCTGACTCTCAAATTTATGCCTGCCTTATTTCCTGTCGCAGTCATACTATAATTATAAAACGACATAACTCAATACCATGGTACAAAAGTACACTGGTAACCAATAGAGTATTAGTACTCAACATAAGTAGGTACCAAAGCTACAGCTGTTCACTGTATTTCAACAGTTTTCAGTCAGCATGATAGAGAATCTTGACACATTCTAACTCTGAAATTCATGGCTGCCTTATTTCCTGTCGCAGTCATACTATACTTATGAAATGATATAACTCACTATCTTGGCACACAAATACACTGGTAACCAATAGAGTATTAGTACTCTCAACATAACTAGGTACCAAAGCTACAGCTGTTCACTGTGTTTCAACAGTTTTCAGTCAGCATGATAGAGAATCTTGACATATTCTGACTCTAAAATTCTTGTCTTGGCTGCCTTATTTCTTATCGCAAGTCATACTATATAACGCAATAGCTATGTTGAAAATTACCCTGGTAACCAATAGAGTATTAGTACTCTCATCAAAAATAGGTACCAAAGCTACAGCTGTTCACTGTGTTTCAACAGTTTTCAGTCAGCATGACAGAGAATCTTGACACAGTCTGACTCTCAAATTTATGCCTGCCTTATTTCCTGTCGCAGTCATACTATAGTTATAAAACAATATAACTCAGTACTACGGTAGAAAAATACACTGGTAACGAATAGAGTATTAGTAATCTCAACATAACTAGGTACCAAAGCTACAGCTGTTCACTGTGTTTCAACCGTTTTC
The DNA here is from genome assembly GCA_031216915.1 of Pictodentalium vernedei. Lineage (NCBI taxonomy): Eukaryota > Metazoa > Mollusca > Scaphopoda > Dentaliida > Dentaliidae > Pictodentalium > Pictodentalium vernedei. The sequence goes on along the minus strand of CM062296.1, from coordinate 458,578,622 downwards.
AGTCAGCATGATAGAGAATCTTGACACATTCTGACTCTGAAATTCATGGCTGCCTTATTTTCTGTCTCAGTCATACTGTACTTATGAAACGATATAACTCGGTACTACGGTAGAAAAATACCCTGGTAACGAAGAGAATATTAGTACTCTCAACAAAAATAGGTAGCAAAGCTACAGCTGTTTACTGTGTTTCAACCGTTTTCAGTCAGCATGATAGGGAATCTTGACACATTCTGACTCAAACTCATGGCTGCCTTATTTCCTGTCGCAGTCATACTATACTTATAAATCAATATATCTCAATACCATGATAGAACAATACACTGGTAACCAATAGAGTATTAGTACTCTCAACACAAGTATGTATCAAAGCTACAGCTGTTCACTGTGTTTCAACAGTTATCAGTCAGCATGATAGAGAATCTTGACACATTCTAACTCTAAAATTCTTGTCTTGGCTGCCTTGTTTCTTGTCGCAGTCATACTTTTTGTATAAAGCGATATAACACAATAGCATTGTTGAAAAATACTCTGGTACCGAATAGAGTATTAGTACTCTCAACAAAAATAGGTACCAAAGCTACAGCTGTTTACTGTGTATCAACAGTTTTCAGTCAACATGATAGCGAATCTTGACACATTCTGACTCTCAAACTCATGGCTGCCTTATTTCCTGTCGCAGTCATACTATACTTATAAAACTATATAACTCACTACCATGGCACAAAAATACACTGGTAACGAATAGGGTATTAGTACTCTCAACATAATTAGGTACCATAGCTACAGCTGTTTACTGTGTTTCAACAGTTTTCAGTCAGCATGATAGAGAATCTTGACACATTCTAACTCTAAAATTCTTGTCTTGGCTGCCTTGTTTCTTGTCGCAGTCATACTATATGTATAAACCAATATAACACAATAGCATTGTTGAAAAATACTCTGGTAACGAATAGAGTATTAGTACTCTCAACAAAAATAGGTACCAAAGCTACAGCTGTTTACTGTGTATCAACAGTTTTCAGTCAACATGATAGCGAATCTTGACACATTCTGACTCTCAGACTCATGGCTGCCTTATTTCCTGTCGCAGTCATACTATACTTATAAATCGATATATCTCAATACCACGGTAGAACAATGGACTGGTAACCAAAAGAGTATTAGTACTCTCATCAAAAATAGGTACCAAAGCTACAGCTGTTCACTGTGTATTAACAGTTTTCAGTCAGCATGATAGAGAATCTTGACACATTCTGTCTCTGAAATTCATGGCTGCCTTATTTCCTGTCGCAGTCATACTATACTTATGAAACGATATAAGTCACTACCATGGCACACAAATACACTGGTAACCAATAGAGTATTTGTACTCTCAACATAACTAGGTACCAAAGCTACAGCTGTTCACTGTGTTTCTACAGTTTTCAGTCAGCATGATAGAGAATCTTGACACATTCTGACTCTAAAATTCTTGTCTAAGTTCTGACTCTCAAACTCATGGCTGCCTTATTTCCTGTTGCAGTCATACTATACTTATAAATCGATATATCTCAATACCACGCTAGAACAATGCACTGGTAACCAAAAGAGTATTAGTACTCTTCAAAACTAAGTACCAAAGCTGCAGCTGGTCACTGTGTATTAACAGTTTTCAATCAGCATGATAGAGAATCTTGACACATTCTGACTCTCAAACTCATGGCTGCCTTATTTCCTGTCGCAGTCATACTATAGTTATAAATCGATATATCTCACTACCACGGTAGAACAGTACTCTGGTAACCAATAGAGTATTAGTACTCTCAACATAACTAGGTACCAAAGCTACAGCTGTTCACTGTGTTTCAACAGTTTTCAATCAGCATGATAGAGAATCTTGACACATTCTGACTCTAAAATTCTTCTCTTAGTTCTGATTCTCAAACTCATGGCTGTCTTATTTCCTGTCGCAGTCATAGTATACTTAAAAATCGATATATCTGAATGCCACGGTACAACAATACACTGGTAACCAATAGAGTATTAGTACTCTCAACATAACTAGGTACCAAAGCTACAGCTGTTCACTGTGTTTCAACAGTTTTGAGTCTGCATGATAGAGAATCTTGACTCATTCTGACTCTAAAATTCTTGTCTAAGTTCTGACTCTCAAACTCATGGCTGCCTTATTTCCTGTCACAGTCATACTATAGTTATAAATCGATATATCTCAATACCACGGTAGAACAATACACTGGTAACCAATAGAGTATTAGTACTCTCAACATAACTAGGTACCAAAGCTACAGCTGTTCACTGTGTTTCAACAGTTTTCAGTCAGCATGATAGAGAATCTTAACACATTCTGACTCTCAAACTCATGGCTGCCTTATTTCCTGTCGCAGTCATACTATAGTTATCAAATGAAATAACTCAATACCATGGCACAAAAATACACTGGTGACCATTAGAGTATTAGTACTCTCAACATAAGTAGGTACCAAAGCTACAGCTGTTCACTGTATTTCAACAGTTTTCAGTCAGCACGATAGAGAATCTTGACACATTCTGACTCTGAAATTCATGGCTGCCTTATTTCCTGTCGCAGTCATACTATACTTATGAAACGATATAAGTCACAGCCATGGCGCACAAATACACTGGCAACCAATAGAGTATTAGTACTCTCAACATAACTAGCTACCAAAGCTACTACAGCCTTTCACTGTGTTTCAACAGTTTTCAGTCAGCATGATAGAGAATCTTGACACATTGTGACTCTCAGACTCATGGCTGCCTTATTTCCTGTCGCAGTCATACTATAGTTATAAATCAATATATCTCAATACCACAGTAGAACAATGCACTGGTAACCAAAAGAGTATTAGTACTCTCATCAAAAATAGGTACCAAAGCTACAGCTGTTCACCGTGTATTAACTGTTTTCAGTCAGCATGATAGAGAATCTTGACACAGTTTGACTCTCAAATTTATGGCTGCCTTATTTCCTGTCGCAGTCATACTATAGTTATCAAATGAAATAACTCAATACCATGGCACAAAAATACACTGGTGACCATTAGAGTATTAGTACTCTCAACATAAGTAGGTACCAAAGCTACAGCTTTTCACTGTGTTTCAACAGTTTTCAGTCAGCATGATAGAGAATCTTGACACATTCTAACTCTTAAAGCTCTTGTCTTGGCTGCCTTGTTTCTTGTTGCAGTCATACTATACGTATAAACCGATATAACACAATAGCATTGTTGAAAAATACCCTGGTAACGAATAGAGTATTAGTACTCTCAACAAAAATAGGTACCAAAGCTACAGCTGTTACCTGTGTATCAACAGTTTTCAGTCAACATGATAGAGAATCTTGACACATTCTGACTCTCAAACTCATGGCTGCCTTATTTCCTGTCGCAGTCATACTATACTTATAAATCAATATATCTCAATACCATGGTAGAACAATACACTGGTAACCAATAGAGTATTAGTACTCTCAACACAAGTAGGTACCAAAGCTACAGCTGTTCACTATGTTTCAACAGTTTTCAGTCCGCATGATAGAGAATCTTGACACATTTAACTCTAAAATTCCTGTCTTGGCTGCCTTATTTCTTATCGCAGTCATACTATACTTATAAAACGATATAACACAATACCAATGTTGAAAAATACCCTGGTAATGAAGAGAATATTAGTACTCTCAACAAAAATAGGTACCAAAGCTACAGCTGTTTACTGTGTTTCAACAGTTTTCAGTCAGCATGATAGAGAATCTTGACACATTCTGACTCTCAAACTCATGGCTGCCTTATTTCCTGTGGCAGTCATACTATACTTATAAATCAATATATCTCAATACCATGGTAGAAGAATACACTGGTAACCAATAGAGTATTAGTACTCTCAACATAAGTAGGTACCAAAGCTACAGCTATTCACTGTGTTTCAACAGTTTTCAGTCAGCATGATAGAGAATCTTGACACATTCTAACACTAAAATTCTTGTCTTGGCTGCCTTGTTTCTTGTCGCAGTCATACTATATGTATAAACTGATATAACACAATAGCATTGTTGAAAAATACCCTGGTAACGAATAGAGTATTAGTACTCTCAACAAAAATAGGTACCAAAGCTACAGCTGTCAAACTCATGGCTGCCTTATTTCCTGTCGCAGTCATACTATACTTATAAAACGATATAACTCAGTACTACGATAGAAAAATACACTGGTAAGCAATAGAGTATTAGTACTCTCAACAAAAATAGGTACCAAAGCTACAGCTGTTTACTGTGTTTCAACAGTTTTCTGTCAGCATGATAGAGAATCTTGACACATTCTGACTCTCAAACTCATGGCTGCCTTATTTCCTGTCGCATTCATAATATACTTATAAAACGATATAACTCACTACCATGGCACAAAAATACACTGGTATCCAATAGCATATTAGTACTCTCAACATAACTAGGTACCAAAGCTACAGCTGTTCAATGTGTTTCAACACTTTTCAGTCAGCATGATAGAGAATCTTGACACATTCTAACTCTAAAATTCTTATCTTGGTTGCCTTGTTTCTTGTCGCAGTCATACTATATGTATAAAGCGATATAACACAATAGCATTGTTGAAAAATACTCTGGTAACGAATAGAGTATTAGTACTCTCAACAAAAATAGGTACCAAAGCAACAGCTGTTTACTGTGTATCAACAGTTTTCAGTCAACATGACAGAGAATCTTGACGCATTCTTACTCTCAAATTTATGGCTGCCTTATTTCCTGTCGCAGTCATACTATAGTTATAAAACGAAATAACTCAATACCACGGTAGAACAATGCACTGGTAACCAATATAGTATTAGTACTCTCTACAAAAATAGGTACCAAAGCTACAGCTGTTCACTTTGTTTCAACAGTTTTCAGTCAGCATGATAGAGAATCTTGACACATTGTGACTCTCAAACTCATGCTGCCTTATTTCCTGTCGCAGTCATACTATACTTATAAATCAATATCTCGCAATGCCACGATAGAAAAATACACTGGTAACCAATAGAGTATTAGAGTAGAGAGTATTAGTACTCTCAACAAAAATAGGTATCAAAGCTACAGCTGTTTACTGTGTTTCAACAGTTTTCACTCAGCATGATAGAGAATCTTGACACATTCTGACTCTCAAACTCATGGCTGCCTTATTTCCTGTCGCAGTTATACTATACTTACAAAACGATATAACTCGATACCACGGTAGAAAAATACACTGGTAACCAATAGAGTATTAGTACTCTCAACAAAAATAGGTACCAAAGCTACAGCTATTTACTGTGTTTCAACAGTTTTCAGTCAGCATGATCGAGAATCTTGACACCTTCTGACTCTCAAATTCATGGCCGCTTTATTTCCTGTCGCAGTCATACTATATTTATAAAACGATATAACTCAATACCATGGCACAAAAATACACTGTTAACCATTAGAGTATTAGTACTCTCAACATAACTAGGTACCAAAGCTACAGCTGTTCACTGTGTTTCAACAGTTTTCAGTCAGCATGATAGAGAATCTTGACACATTCTGACTCTCAAACTCATGGCTGCCTTATTTCCTGTCGCAGTCATACTATACTTATAAAACTATATAACTCACTACCATGGCACAAAAATACACTGGTAACGAATAGAGTATTAGTACTCTCAACATAATTAGGTACCAAAGCTACAGCTGTTCACTGTGTTTCAACAGGTTTCAGTCAGCATGATAGAGAATCTTGACACATTCTGACTCTAAAATTCTTGTCTTGGCTGCCTTGTTTCTTGTCGCAGTCATACTATATGTATAAACCGATATAACTCAATAGCATTATTGTTGAAAAATACCCTGGTAACGAATAGAGTATTAGTACTCTCAACCAAAATAGGTACCAAAGCTACAGCTGTTTAATGTGTTTCAACAGTTTTCAGTCAGCATGATAAAGAATCTTGACACCTTCTGACTCTCAAATTCATGGCCGCTTGATTTCCTGTCGCAGTCATACTATACTTATAAAACGATATAACTCAATACCATGGCGCAAAAATACACTGTTAACCATTAGAGTATTAGTACTCTCAACATAACTAGGTACCAAAGCTACAGCTGTTCACTGTGTTTCAACAGTTTTCAGTCTGCATGATAGAGAATCTTGACTCATTCTGACTCTAAAATTCTTGTCTAAGTTCTGACTCTCAAACTCATGGCTGCCTTATTTCCTGTCACAGTCATACTATAGTTATAAATCGATATATCTCAATACCACGGTAGAACAATACACTGGTAACCAATAGAGTATTAGTACTCTCAACATAACTAGGTACCAAAGCTACAGCTGTTCACTGTGTTTCAACAGTTTTCAGTCAGCATGATAGAGAATCTTAACACATTCTGACTCTCAAACTCATGGCTGCCTTATTTCCTGTCGCAGTCATACTATAGTTATCAAATGAAATAACTCAATACCATGGCACAAAAATACACTGGTGACCATTAGAGTATTAGTACTCTCAACATAAGTAGGTACCAAAGCTACAGCTGTTCACTGTATTTCAACAGTTTTCAGTCAGCACGATAGAGAATCTTGACACATTCTGACTCTGAAATTCATGGCTGCCTTATTTCCTGTCGCAGTCATACTATACTTATGAAACGATATAAGTCACAGCCATGGCGCACAAATACACTGGCAACCAATAGAGTATTAGTACTCTCAACATAACTAGCTACCAAAGCTACTACAGCCTTTCACTGTGTTTCAACAGTTTTCAGTCAGCATGATAGAGAATCTTGACACATTGTGACTCTCAGACTCATGGCTGCCTTATTTCCTGTCGCAGTCATACTATAGTTATAAATCAATATATCTCAATACCACAGTAGAACAATGCACTGGTAACCAAAAGAGTATTAGTACTCTCATCAAAAATAGGTACCAAAGCTACAGCTGTTCACCGTGTATTAACTGTTTTCAGTCAGCATGATAGAGAATCTTGACACAGTTTGACTCTCAAATTTATGGCTGCCTTATTTCCTGTCGCAGTCATACTATAGTTATCAAATGAAATAACTCAATACCATGGCACAAAAATACACTGGTGACCATTAGAGTATTAGTACTCTCAACATAAGTAGGTACCAAAGCTACAGCTTTTCACTGTGTTTCAACAGTTTTCAGTCAGCATGATAGAGAATCTTGACACATTCTAACTCTTAAAGCTCTTGTCTTGGCTGCCTTGTTTCTTGTTGCAGTCATACTATACGTATAAACCGATATAACACAATAGCATTGTTGAAAAATACCCTGGTAACGAATAGAGTATTAGTACTCTCCACAAAAATAGGTACCAAAGCTACAGCTGTTACCTGTGTATCAACAGTTTTCAGTCAACATGATAGAGAATCTTGACACATTCTGACTCTCAAACTCATGGCTGCCTTATTTCCTGTCGCAGTCATACTATACTTATAAATCAATATATCTCAATACCATGGTAGAACAATACACTGGTAACCAATAGAGTATTAGTACTCTCAACACAAGTAGGTACCAAAGCTACAGCTGTTCACTATGTTTCAACAGTTTTCAGTCCGCATGATAGAGAATCTTGACACATTTAACTCTAAAATTCCTGTCTTGGCTGCCTTATTTCTTATCGCAGTCATACTATACTTATAAAACGGTATAACACAATACCAATGTTGAAAAATACCCTGGTAATGAAGAGAATATTAGTACTCTCAACAAAAATAGGTACCAAAGCTACAGCTGTTTACTGTGTTTCAACAGTTTTCAGTCAGCATGATAGAGAATCTTGACACATTCTGACTCTCAAACTCATGGCTGCCTTATTTCCTGTGGCAGTCATACTATACTTATAAATCAATATATCTCAATACCATGGTAGAAGAATACACTGGTAACCAATAGAGTATTAGTACTCTCAACATAAGTAGGTACCAAAGCTACAGCTATTCACTGTGTTTCAACAGTTTTCAGTCAGCATGATAGAGAATCTTGACACATTCTAACACTAAAATTCTTGTCTTGGCTGCCTTGTTTCTTGTCGCAGTCATACTATATGTATAAACTGATATAACACAATAGCATTGTTGAAAAATACCCTGGTAACGAATAGAGTATTAGTACTCTCAACAAAAATAGGTACCAAAGCTACAGCTGTCAAACTCATGGCTGCCTTATTTCCTGTCGCAGTCATACTATACTTATAAAACGATATAACTCAGTACTACGATAGAAAAATACACTGGTAAGCAATAGAGTATTAGTACTCTCAACAAAAATAGGTACCAAAGCTACAGCTGTTTACTGTGTTTCAACAGTTTTCTGTCAGCATGATAGAGAATCTTGACACATTCTGACTCTCAAACTCATGGCTGCCTTATTTCCTGTCGCATTCATAATATACTTATAAAACGATATAACTCACTACCATGGCACAAAAATACACTGGTATCCAATAGCATATTAGTACTCTCAACATAACTAGGTACCAAAGCTACAGCTGTTCAATGTGTTTCAACACTTTTCAGTCAGCATGATAGAGAATCTTGACACATTCTAACTCTAAAATTCTTATCTTGGTTGCCTTGTTTCTTGTCGCAGTCATACTATATGTATAAAGCGATATAACACAATAGCATTGTTGAAAAATACTCTGGTAACGAATAGAGTATTAGTACTCTCAACAAAAATAGGTACCAAAGCAACAGCTGTTTACTGTGTATCAACAGTTTTCAGTCAACATGACAGAGAATCTTGACGCATTCTTACTCTCAAATTTATGGCTGCCTTATTTCCTGTCGCAGTCATACTATAGTTATAAAACGAAATAACTCAATACCACGGTAGAACAATGCACTGGTAACCAATATAGTATTAGTACTCTCTACAAAAATAGGTACCAAAGCTACAGCTGTTCACTTTGTTTCAACAGTTTTCAGTCAGCATGATAGAGAATCTTGACACATTGTGACTCTCAAACTCATGCTGCCTTATTTCCTGTCGCAGTCATACTATACTTATAAATCAATATCTCGCAATGCCACGATAGAAAAATACACTGGTAACCAATAGAGTATTAGAGTAGAGAGTATTAGTACTCTCAACAAAAATAGGTATCAAAGCTACAGCTGTTTACTGCGTTTCAACAGTTTTCACTCAGCATGATAGAGAATCTTGACACATTCTGACTCTCAAACTCATGGCTGCCTTATTTCCTGTCGCAGTTATACTATACTTACAAAACGATATAACTCGATACCACGGTAGAAAAATACACTGGTAACCAATAGAGTATTAGTACTCTCAACAAAAATAGGTACCAAAGCTACAGCTGTTTACTGTGTTTCAACAGTTTTCAGTCAGCATGATCGAGAATCTTGACACCTTCTGACTCTCAAATTCATGGCCGCTTTATTTCCTGTCGCAGTCATACTATATTTATAAAACGATATAACTCAATACCATGGCACAAAAATACACTGTTAACCATTAGAGTATTAGTACTCTCAACATAACTAGGTACCAAAGCTACAGCTGTTCACTGTGTTTCAACAGTTTTCAGTCAGCATGATAGAGAATCTTGACACATTCTGACTCTCAAACTCATGGCTGCCTTATTTCCTGTCGCAGTCATACTATACTTATAAAACTATATAACTCACTACCATGTCACAAAAATACACTGGTAACGAATAGAGTATTAGTACTCTCAACATAATTAGGTACCAAAGCTACAGCTGTTCACTGTGTTTCAACAGGTTTCAGTCAGCATGATAGAGAATCTTGACACATTCTGACTCTAAAATTCTTGTCTTGGCTGCCTTGTTTCTTGTCGCAGTCATACTATATGTATAAACCGATATAACTCAATAGCATTATTGTTGAAAAATACCCTGGTAACGAATAGAGTATTAGTACTCTCAACCAAAATAGGTACCAAAGCTACAGCTGTTTAATGTGTTTCAACAGTTTTCAGTCAGCATGATAAAGAATCTTGACACCTTCTGACTCTCAAATTCATGGCCGCTTGATTTCCTGTCGCAGTCATACTATACTTATAAAACGATATAACTCAATACCATGGCGCAAAAATACACTGTTAACCATTAGAGTATTAGTACTCTCAACATAACTAGGTACCAAAGCTACAGCTGTTCACTGTGTTTCAACAGTTTTCAGTCAGCATGATAGAGAATCTTGACACATTCTGACTCTCAAACTCATGGCTGCCTTATTTCCTGTTGCAGTCATACTATACTTATAAAATGATACAACTCAATACCATGTCACAAAAATACACTGGTTACCAATAGAGTATTAGTACTCTCAACATAACTAGGTACCAAAGCTACAGCTGTTCACTGTGTTTCAACAGTTTTCAGTCTGCATGATAGAGAATCTTGACACATTCTGACTCTCAAACTCATGGCTGCCTTATTTCCTGTTGCAGTCATACTATACTTATAAAATGATACAACTCAATACCATGTCACAAAAATACACTGGCAACCAATAGAGTATTAGTACTCTCAACATAACTAGGTACCAAAGCTACAGCTGTTCACTGTGTTTCAACAGTTTTCAGTCAGCATGATAGAGAATCTTGACACATTGTGACTCTAAAATTCTTGTCTTGGCTGCCTTATTTCTTGTCGCAGTCATACTGTATGTATAAACCGACATAACACAATAGCATTGTTGAAAAATACTCTGGTAACGAATAGAGTATTAGTACTCTCAACAAAAATAGGTACCAAAGCTACAGCTGTTTACTGTGTATCAACTGTTTTCAGTTAGCATGATAGAGAATCTTGACACATTGTGACTCTAAAATTCTTTTCTTGGCTGCCTTATTTCTTGTCGCAGTCATACTGTATGTATAAACCGACATAACACAATAGCATTGTTGAAAAATACCCTGGTAACGAATAGAGTATTAGTGCTCTCAACAAAAATAGGTACCAAAGGTTACAGCTGTTTACTGTGTTTCAACAGTTTTAAGTTCTGACTCTCAAACCCATGGCTGCCTTATTTCCTGTCACAGTCATACTATACTTATAAATCGATATATCTCAGTACCACGGCGGAACAATGCACTGGTAACCAATAGAGTATTAGTACTCTCTACAAAAATAGGTACCAAAGCTACAGCTGTTCACTTTGTTTCAACAGTTTTCAGTCAGCATGATAGAGAATCTTGACACATTCTGACTCTCAAACTCATGGCTGCCTTATTTCCTGTCGCAGTCATACTATACTTATAAATCGATATATCTCAATACCATGGTAGAACAATACACTGGTGACCAATAGAGTATTAGTACTCTCAACATAACTAAGTACCAAAGCTACAGCTGTTCACTGTGTTTCAACAGTTTTCAGTCAGCATGATAGAGAATCTTGACACATTCTGACTCTCAAACTCATGGCTGCCTTATTTCCTGTCGCAGTCATACTGTACTTATAAATCGATATATCTCAATACCACGGTAGAACAATGCACTGGTAACCAAAAGAGTATTAGTACTCTCATCAAAAATAGGTACCGAAGCTACAGCTGTTCACTGTGTATTAACAGTTTTCAGTCAGCATGATAGAGAATCTTGACACATTCTGTCTATGAAATTCATGGCTGCCTTATTTCCTGTCGCAGTCATACTATACTTATGAAACGATATAACTCACTACCATGGCACAGAAATACACTGGTAACCAATAGAGTATTAGTACTCTCAACATAACTAGGTACCAAAGCTACAGCTGTTCACTGTGTTTCAACAGTTTTCAGTCAGCATGATAGAGAATCTTGACACATTCTGACTCTAAAATTCTTGTCTTGGCTGCCTTATTTCTTGTCGCAAGTCATACTGTATGTATAAACCGACATAACACAATAGCATTGTTGAAAAATACTCTGGTAACGAATAGAGTATTGGTACTCTCAACAAAAACAGCTACCAAAGCTACAGCTCTTTACTGTGTATCAACAGTTTTCAGTCAACATGATAGCGAATCTTGACACATTCTGACTCTCAAACTCATGGCTGCCTTATTTCCTGTCGCAGTCATACTATACTTATAAATCGATATATCTCACTACCACGGTAGAACAATGCACTGGTAACCAAAAGAGTATTAGTACTCTTCAAAAATAGGTACCAAAGCTACAGCTCTTTACTGTGTATCAACAGTTTTCAGTCAACATGATAGAGAATCTTGACACATTCTGACTCTCAAACTCATGGCTGCCTTATTTCCTGTCGCAGTTATACTATACTTATAAATCGATATATCTCAGTACCTTGGTAGAACAATTCACTGGTAACCAATAGAGTATTAGTACTCTCAACACAAGTAGGTACCAACGCTACAGCTGTTCACTGTGTTTAAACAGTTTTCAGTCAGCATGATAGAGAATCTTGACACATTCTGACTCTCAAACTCATGGCTGCCTTATTTCCTGTCTCTGTCATACTATACTTATAAAACAATATAACTCAATACCATGGCACAAAAATACACTGGTAACCAATAGACTATTAGTACTCTCAACATAACTAGGTGCCAAAGCTACAGCTGTTCACTGTGTTTCAACAGTTTTCAGTCAGCATGATAGAGAATCTTGACACATTCTAACTCTTAAATTCTTGTCTTGGCTGCATTATTTCTTGTCGCAGTCATACTATACTTACAAAACGATATAACACAATACCATTGTTGTAAAATACCGTGGTAACGAGTAGAATATTAGTACTCTCAACAAAAACAGGTACCAAAGCTACAGCTGTTTACTGTGTTTCAACAGTTTACAGTCAGCATGATAAAGAATCTTGACATGTTCTGACTCTCAAACTCATGGCTGGTTTATTTCCTGTCGCAGTCATACTATACTTATAAAACGATATAACTCAATACCATGGCACAAAAATACACTGGTAACCATTAGAGTATTAGTACTCTCAACATAACTAGGTACCAAAGCTAATGCTGTTCACTGTGTTTCAACAGTTTTCAGTCAGCATGATAGAGAATCTTGACACATTCTGACTGTGAAATTCATGGCTGCCTTATTTGCTGTTGCAGTCATACTTTTCTTATAAAACGATATAACTCAGTACTACGGTAGAAAAATATCCTGGTAACCAATAGAGTATTAGTACTCACAACAAAAATAGGTAGCAAAGCTACAGCTGTTTACTGTGTTTCAACAGTTTTCAGTCAGCATGATAGAGAATCTTGACACATTCTAACTCTAAAATTCCTGTCTTGGCCACCTTATTTCTTGTAGCAGTCATACTATACTTATAAAACGATATAACACAATACCATTGTTGAAAAATACCCTGGTAACGAAGAGAATATTAGTACTCTCAACAAAAATAGGTATCAAAGCTACAGCTGTTTACCGTGTTTCAACAGTTTCCACTCAGCATGATAGAGAATCTTGACGCATTCTGACTCTCAAACTCATGGCTGCCTTATTTCCTGTCGCAGTTATACTATACTTACAAAACGATATAACTCAATACCACGGTAGAAAAATACACTGGTAACCAATAGAGTATTAGTACTCTCAACAAAAGTAGTTACCAAAGCTACAGCTGTTCACTGTGTTTCAACACTTTTCAGTCAGCATGATAGAGAATCTTGACACATTCTGACTCTGAAATTCATGGCTGCCTTATTTCCTGTCGCATTCATGCTATAGTTATAAAATGAAATAACTCAATACCATGGTACAAAAATACACTGGTAACCAATAGAGTATTAGTACTCTCAACAAAAGTAGGTACCAAAGCTACAGCTGTTTACTGTGTATCTACAGTTTTCAGTCCACATGATGGAGAATCTTGACACATTCTGACTCTCAAATTCATGGCTGGCTTATTTCCTGTCGCAGTCATACTATACTTATAAATCGATATATGTCAACACCACGGTAGAACAATGCACTGGTAACGAAAAGAGTATTAGTACTTTCATCAAATATAGGTACCAAAGCTACAGCTGTTCACTGTGTATTAACAGTTTTCAGTCAGCATGATAGAGAATCTTGACACATTCTGACTCTGAAATTCATGGCTGCCTTATTTCCTGTCGCAGTCATACTGTACTTAAGAAATGATATAACTCACTACCATGGCACACAAATACACTGGTAACCAATAGAGTATTAGTACTCTCAACATAATTAGGTACCAAAGCTACAGCTGTTTACTGTGTTTCAACAGTTTTCAGTTAGCATGATAGAGAATCTTGACACATTCTGACTCTAAAATTCTTGTCTTGGCTGCCTTATTTCTTGTCGCAAGTCATACTATATGTATAAACCGATATAACACAATAGCATTGTTGCAAAATACCCTGGTAACGAATAGAGTATTAGTGCTCTCAACAAAAATAGGTACCAAAGCTACAGCTGTTTGCTGTGTTTCAACAGTTTTAAGTTCTGACTCTCAAACTCATGGCTGCCTTATTTCCTGTTGCAGTCATACTATACTTATAAATCAATATATGTCAATACCACGGTAGAACAATGCACTGGTAACCAATAGAGTATTAGTACTCTCTACAGAAATAGGTACCAAAGCCACAGCTGTTCACTTTGTTTCAACAGTTTTCAGTCAGCATGATAGAGAATCTTGACACTTTCTGACTCTCAAACTCATGGCTGCCTTATTTCCTGTCGCAGTCATACTATACTTATAAATCGATATATCTCAATACCACGGTAGAACAATACACTGGTAACCAATAGAGTATTGGTACTCTCAACATAACTAGGTACCAAAGCTACAGCTGTTCACTGTGTTTCAACTGTTTTTAGTCAGCATGATAGAGAATCTTGACACATTCTGACTCTAAAATTCTTGTCTTGGCTGCCTTATTTCTTGTCGCAAGTCATACTATATGTATAAACCGATATAACACAATAGCATTGTTGCAAAATACCCTGGTAACGAATAGAGTATTAGTGCTCTCAACAAAAATAGGTACCAAAGCTACAGCTGTTTGCTGTGTTTCAACAGTTTTAAGTTCTGACTCTCAAACTCATGGCTGCCTTATTTCCTGTTGCAGTCATACTATACTTATAAATCAATATATCTCAATACCACGGTAGAACAATGCACTAGTAACCCATAGAGTATTAGTACTCTCTACAAAAATAGGTACCAAAGCCACAGCTGTTCACTTTGTTTCAACAGTTTTCAGTCAGCATGATAGAGAATCTTGACACATTCTGACTCAAACCCATGGCTAACTTATTTCCTGTCGCAGTCATACTATACTTATAAATCGATATATCTCAATACCACGGCGGAACAATGCACTGGTAACCAATAGAGTATTAGTACTCTCTACAAAAATAGGTACCAAAGCTACAGCTGTTCACTTTTATATGCCTTATTTCCTATCGCAGTCATACTTTTCATATAAAACGATATAACTCAGTACTACGGTAGATAAATATGCTGGTAACCAATAGAGTATTATCACTCTCAACAAAAATAGGTAGCAAAGCTACAGCTGTTTACTGTGTTTCAACAGTTTTCAGTCAACATGATGGAGAATCTTGACACATTCTAACTCTAAAATTCCTGTCTTGGCTGCTTACTTCTTGTCGGAGTCATACTATACTTATAAACGATGTAACACAATACCATTGTTGAAAGATATCCTGGTAACAAAGAGAATATTAGTACTCTCAACACAAGTAGGTACCAAAGCTACAGCTGTTCACTGTGTTTCAACAGTTTTCAGTCAGCATGATAGAGAATTTTGACACATTCTGACTCTAAAATTCTTGTCTTGGCTTCCTTGTTTCTTGTCGCAGTCATACTATATGTATAAACCGATATAACACAATAGCATTCTTGAAAAATACCCTGGTAACGAATTGAGTATTAGTACTCGCAACAAAAATAGGTCCCAAAGCTACAGCTGTTTATTGTGTTTCAACAGTTTTCAGTCAACATGATAGAGAATATTGACACATTCTGACTCTAAAACTCATGGCAGCCTTATTTCCTGTCGCAGTGATACTATACTTATAAAACGATATAACTCAGTACTACGGTAGAAAAATACTCTGGTAACCAATAGAGTATTAGTACTCTCATCAAAAATAGGTACCAAAGCTACAGCTGTTCACTGTGTATTAACAGTTTTCAGTCAGCATGATAGAGAATCTTGACACAGTCTGACTCTCAAATTTATGCCTGCCTTATTTCCTGTCGCAGTCATACTATAGTTATAAAACGACATAACTCAATACCATGGTACAAAAGTACACTGGTAACCAATAGAGTGTTAGTACACTCAACATAAGTAGGTACCAAAGCTACAGCTGTTCACTGTATTTCAACAGTTTTCAGTCAGCATGATAGAGAATCTTGACGCATTCTGACTCTGAAATTCTTGTCTTGGCTGCCTTATTTCTTGTCGCAGTCATACTATACATATAAACTGATATAACTCAATAGCATTGTTGAAAAATACCCTGGTAACGAATAGAGTATTAGTACTCTCAACAAAAATAGGTACCAAAGCTATAGCTGTTCACTGTGTTTCAACAGTTTTCAGTCAGCATGATAGAGAATCTTGACACATTCTGACTCTGAAATTCATGGCTGCCTTTTTTCCTATCGCAGTCATACTTTTCTTATAAAACGATATAACTCAGTACTACGGTAGAAAAATATGCTGGTAACCAATAGAGTATTATCACTCTCAACAAAAATAGGTAGCAAAGCTACAGCTGTTTACTGTGTTTCAGCAGTTATCAGTCAGCATGATGGAGAATCTTGACACATTCTAACTCTAAAATTCCTGTCTTGGCCGCCTTATTTCTTGTCGGAGTCATACTATACTTATAAAACGATGTAACACAATACCATTGTTGAAAGATACCCTGGTAACGAAGAGAATATTAGTACTCTCAACAAAAATAGGTACCAAAGCTACAGCTGTTTACTGCGTTTCAACAGTTTTCAGTCAGCATGATAGGGAATCTTCACACATTCTGACTCTCAAACTCATGGCTGCCTTATTTCCTGTTGCAGTCATACTATACTTATAAAACGATATAACTCATTACTACAGTAGAAAAATACTCTGGTAACCAATAGAGTGTTAGTACACTCAACATAAGTAGGTACCAAAGCTACAGCTGTTCACTGCATTTCAACAGTTTTCAGTCAGCATGATAGAGAATCTTGATGCATTCTGACTCTGAAATTCTTGTCTTGGCTGCCTTATTTCTTGTCGCAGTCATACTATGCATATAAACTGATATAACTCAATAGCATTGTTGAAAAATACCCTGGTAACGAAGACAATATTAGTACTCGCAACAAAAATAGGTACCAAAGCTACTGCTGTTTACTGCGTTTCAACAGTTTTCATTCAGCATGATAGGGAATCTTCACACATTTTGACTCTGAAATTCATGGCTGCCTTATTTCCTGTCGCAGTCATACTATACTTATAAAACGATATAACTCAGTACTACAGTAGAAAAATACACTGGTAACCAGTAGAGTATTAGTACTCTCAACAAAAATAGGTACCAAAGCTACAGCTGTTTACTGTGTTTCAACAGTTTTCAGTCAGCATGATAGAGAATCTTGACATATTCTAACTCTAAAATTCTTGTCTTGGCTGCCTATTTTCTTGTCGCAGTCATACTATATGAATAAACCAATATAACACAATAGCATTGTTGAAAAATTCTCTGGTAACGAATAGAGTATTAGTACTCTCAACCGAAATAGGTACCAAAGCTACAGCTGTTTACTGTGTATCAACAGTTTTCAGTCAACATGATAGCGAATCTTGACACATTCTGACTCTCAAACTCATGGCTGCCTTATTTCCTGTCGCAGTCATACTATACTTATAAAACTATATAACTCACTACCATGGCACAAAAATACACTGGTAACGAATAGGGTATTAGTACTCTCAACATAATTAGGTACCAAAGCTACAGCTGTTTACTGTGTTTCAATAATTTTCAGTCAGCATGATAGAGAATCTTGACACATTCTAACTCTAAAATTCTTGTCTTGGCTGCCTTGTTTCTTGTCGCAGTCATACTATATGTATAAACCAATATAACACAATAGCATTGTTGAAAAATACTCTGGTAACGAATAGAGTATTAGTACTCTCAACAAAAATAGGTACCAAAGCTACAGCTGTTTACTGTGTATCAACAGTTTTCAGTCAACATGATAGCGAATCTTGACACATTCTGACTCTCAGACTCATGGCTGCCTTATTTCCTGTCGCAGTCATACTATACTTATAAATCGATATATCTCAATACCACGGTCGAACAATGCACTGGTAACCAAAAGAGTATTAGTACTCTCATCAAAAATAGGTACCAAAGCTACAGCTGTTCACTGTGTATTAACAGTTTTCAGTCAGCATGATAGAGAATCTTGACACATTCTGTCTCTGAAATTCATGGCTGCCTTATTTCCTGTCGCAGTCATACTATACTTATGAAACGATATAACTCACTACCATGGCACACAAATACACTGGTAACCAATAGAGTATTTGTACTCTCAACATAACTAGGTACCAAAGCTACAGCTGTTCACTGTGTTTCAACAGTTTTCAGTCAGCATGATAGAGAATCTTGACACATTCTGACTCTAAAATTCTTGTCTAAGTTCTGATTCTCAAACTCATGGCTGCCTTATTTCCTGTCGCAGTCATAGTATACTTAAAAATCGATATATCTCAATGCCATGGTACAACAATACACTGGTAACCAATAGAGTATTAGTACTCTCAACATAACTAGGTACCAAAGCTACAGCTGTTCACTGTGTTTCAACAGTTTTCAGTCTGCATGATAGAGAATCTTGACTCATTCTGACTCTAAAATTCTTGTCTAAGTTCTGACTCTCAAACTCATGGCTGCCTTATTTCCTGTCGCAGTCATACTATAGTTATAAATCGATATATCTCAATACCACGGTAGAACAATACACTGGTAACCAATAGAGTATTAGTACTCTCAACATAACTAGGTACCAAAGCTACAGCTGTTCACTGTGTTTCAACAGTTTTCAATCAGCATGATAGAGAATCTTGACACATTCTGACTCTAAAATTCTTGTCTTGGCTGCCTTATTTCTTGTCGCAGTCATACTATACATATAAACTGATATAACTCATTAGCATTATTGTTGAAAAATACCCTGGTAACGAATAGAGTATTAGTACTCTCAACCAAAATAAGTACCAAATCTACAGCTGTTTACTGTGTTTCAACAGTTTTCAGTCAGCATGATAAAGAATCTTGACACCTTCTGACTCTCAAATTCATGGCCGCTTTATTTCCTGTCGCAGTCATACTATACTTATAAAACGATATAACTCAATACCATGGCACAAAAATACACTGTTAACCATTAGAGTATTAGTACTATAAACATAACTAGGTACCAAAGCTACAGCTGTTCACTGTGTTTCAACAGTTTTCAGTCAGCATGATAGAGAATCTTGACACATTCTGACTCTCAAACTCATGGCTGCCTTATTTCCTGTCGCAGTCTTACTATACTTATAAATCGATATATCTCAGTACCATTGTAGAACAATAGACTGGTAACCAATAGAGTATTAGTACTCTCAACACCAGTAGGTATCAATGCTACAGCTGTTTACTGTGTTTCAACAGTTTTCAGTCAGCATGATAGAGAATCTTGACACATTCTAACTCTAAAATTCTTGTCTTGGCTGCCTTGTTTCTTGTCGCAGTCATACTATATGTATAAACCGATATAACACAATAGCATTGTTGAAAAATACTCTGGTAACGAATAGATTATTAGTTCTCTCAACAAAAATAGGTACCAAAGTTACAGCTGTTTACTGTGTATCAACAGTTTTCAGTCAACTTGATAGAGAATCTTGACACATTCTGACTCTCAGACTCATGGCTGCCTTATTTCCTGTCGCAGTCATACTATACTTATAAATCGATATATCTCAATACCACGGTAGAACAATGCACTGGTAACCAAAAGAGTATTAGTACTCTCATCAAAAATAGGTACCAAAGCTACAGCTGTTCACCGTGTATTAACAGTTTTCAGTCAGCATGATAGAGAATCTTGACACAGTTTGACTCTCAAATTTATGGCTGCGTTATTTCCTGTCGCAGTCATACTATAGTTATCAAACGAAATAACTCAATACCATGGTATAAAAATACACTGGTAACCAATAGAATATTAGTACGCTCAACATAAGTAGGTACCAAAGCTACAGCTGTTCACTGTATTTCAACAGTTTACAGTCTGCACGATAGAGAATCTTGACACATTCTGATTCTGAAATTCATGGCTGCCTTATTTCCTGTCGCAGTCATACTATACTTATGAAACGATATAACTAACTGCCATGGCGCACAAATACACTGGCAACCAATAGAGTATTAGTACTCTCAACATAACTAGGTACCAAAGCTACAGCTGTTCACTGTGTTTCAACAGTTTTCAGTCAGCATGATAGAGAATCTTGACACATTCTGACTCTCAAACTCATGGCTGCCTTATTTCCTGTCGCAGTCATACTATACTTATAAATCGATATATCTCAGTACCATGGTAGAACAATACACTGGTAACCAATAGTGTATTAGTACTCTCAACATAACTAGGTTCCAAAGCTACAGCTGTTCACTGTGTTTCAACAGTTTTCAGTCAGCATGATAGAGAATCTTGACACATTCTGACTCTGAAATTCATGGCTGCCTTATTTCCTATCGCATTCATACTTTTCTTATAAAACGATTTAACTCAGTACTACGGTAAAAAAATATCCTGGTAACCAATAGAGTATTAGTACTCTCAACAAAAATAGGTACCGAAGCTACAGCTGTTTACTGTGTTTCAACAGTTTTCAGTCAGCTTGATAGAGAATCTTGACACATTCCGTCTCTCAAACTCATGGCTGCCTTATTTCCTGTCGCAGTCATACTATACTTATAAAACGATATAACTCACTACCATGGCACAAAAATACACTGGTATCCAATAGAGTATTTGTACTCTCAACATAACTAGGTACCAAAGCTACAGCTGTTCACTGTGTTTCAACAGTTTTCAGTCAGCATGATAGAGAATCTTGACACATTCGGACTCTCAAACTCATGGCTGCCTTATTTCCTGTCGTTGTCATACTATACTTATAAAACAATATAACTCAATAACATGGCACAAAAATACACTGGTAACCAATAGAGTATTAGTACTCTCAACATAACTAGGTGCCAAAGCTACAGCTGTTCACTGTGTTTCAACAGTTTTCAATCAGCATGATAGAGAATCTTGACACATTCTAACTCTTAAATTCTTGTCTTGGCTGCCTTATTTCTTGTCGCAGTCATACTATACTTACAAAACGATATAACACAATACCATTGTTGAAAAATACCCTGGTAACGAATAGAGTATTAGTACTCTCAACAAAAACAGGTACCAAAGCTACAGCTGTTTACTGTGTTTCAACAGTTTTCAGTCAGCATGATAAAGAATCTTGACATCTTCTAACTCTCAAACTCATGGCTGCTTTATTTCCTGTCGCAGTCATACTATACTTATAAAACGATATAACTCAATACCATGGCACAAAAATACACTGGTAACCATTAGAGTATTAGTACTCTCAACATAACTAGGTACCAAAGCTACAGCTGTTCACTGTGTTTCAACAGTTTTCAGTCAGCATGATAGAGAATCTTGACACAATCTGACTCTGAAATTCATGGCTGCCTTATTTCCTGTTGCAGTCATACTTATCTTATAAAACGATATAACTCAGTATTACGGTAGAAAAATATCCTGGTAACCTATAGAGTATTAGTTCTCTGAACAAAAATAGGTACCAATGCTACAGCTGTTTACTGTGTTTCAACAGTTTTCAGTCAGCATGATAGAGAATCTTGACACATTCTAACTCTAAAATTCCTCTCTTGGCTGTCTTATTTCTTGTCGCAGTCATACTATACTTATAAACGATATAACACAATACCAATGTTGAAAAATACCTTGGTAACGAAGAGAATATTAGTACTCTCAACAAAAATAGGTACCAAAGCTACAGCTGTTTACTGTGTTTCAACAGTTTTCAGTCAGCATGATAGAGAATCTTGACACATTCTGACTCTCAAACTCATGGCTGCCTTATTTCCTGTTGCAGTCATACTATACTTATAAATCGATATATCTCAATACCACGGTAGAACAATGCACTGGTAACCAATAGAGTATTAGTACTCTCATCAAAAATAGGTGCCAAAGCTACAGCTGTTCACTGTGTATTAACAGTTTTCAGTCAGCATGATAGAGAATCTTGACACAGTCTGACTCTCAAATTTTTGCCTGCCTTATTTCCTGTCGCAGTCATACTATAGTTATAAAACGAAATAACTCAATACCATGGTACAAAAGTACACTGGTAACCAATAGAGTGTTAGTACACTCAACATAAGTAGGTACCAAAGCTACAGCTGTTCCCTGTATTTCAACAGTTTTCAGTCAGGATGATAGAGAATCTTTACACATTCTGACTCTGAAATTCATGTCTGCCTTATTTCCTGTCGCAGTCATACTATACTTATGAAATGATATAACTCACTATCTTGGCACACAAATACACTGGTAACCAATAGAGTATTAGTACTCTCAACATAACTAGGTACCAAAGCTACAGCTGTTCACTGTGTTTCAACAGTTTTCAATCAGCATGATAGAGAATCTTGGCATATTCTGACTCTAAAATTCTTGTCTTGGCTGCCTTATTTCTTATCGCAAGTCATACTATATGTATAAACCGATATAACAATAGCTATGTTGAAAATTACCCTGGTAACCAATAGAGTATTAGTACCCTCTTCAAAAATAGGTACCAAAGCTACAGCTGTTCACTGTGTTTCAACAGTTTTCAGTCAGCATGACAGAGAATCTTGACACAGTCTAACTCTCAAATTTATGCCTGCCTTATTTCCTGTCGCAGTCATACTATAGCTATAAAACAATATAACTCAGTACTACGGTAGAAAAATACACTGGTAACCAATAGAGTATTAGTACTCTCAACAAAAATAGGTACCAAAGCTACAACTGTTTACTATGTTTAAACAGTTTTCAGTCAGCATGATAGAGAATCTTGACACATTCTGACTCTCAAGCTCATGGCTGCCTTATTTCCTGTCGCAGTCATACTATACTTATAAATCGATATCTCGCAATGCCACGGTAGAACAATACACTGGTAACCAATAGAGTATTAGTACTCTCAACATAACTAGGTACCAAAGCTACAGCTGTTCCCTGTGTTTCCACAATTTTCAGTCAGCATGATAGAGAATCTTGACACATTCTAACTCTGAAATTCTGGAATTAGCTGCTTTATTTCTTGTCGCTGTCATATTATACGTATAAACCGATATAACACAATAGCATTGTTGAAAAATACCCTGGTAACGAATAGAGTATTAGTACTCTCAACAAAAATAGGTACCAAAGCTACAGCTGTTTACTGTGTTTAAACAGTTTTCAGTCAGCATGATAAAGAATCTTGACGCATTCTGACTCTCAAACTCATTGCTGCCTTATTTCCAGTCGCAGTCATACAATACTTATGAAACGATATAACTCAATACCATGGCACAAAAATACACTGGTAACTCTTAGGGTATTAGTACTCTCAACATAACTAGGTACCAAAGCTACAGCTGTTCACTGTGTTTCTACCGTTTTCAGTCAGCATGATAGAGAATCTTGACACATTCTGACTCTGAGATTCATGGCTGCCTTATTTTCTGTCGCAGTCATACTATACTTATGAAACGATATAACTCGGTACTACGGTAGAAAAATACCCTGGTAACGAAGAGAATATTAGTACTCTCAACAAAAATAGGTAGCAAAGCTACAGCTGTTTACTGTGTTTCAACAGTTTTCAGTCAGCATGATAGAGAATCTTGACACATTCTAACTCTAAAATTTTTGTCTTGGCTGCCTTGTTTCTTGTCGCAGTCATACTATAGTTATAAAACGAAATAACTCAATACCACGGTAGAACAATGCACTGGTAACCAATAGAGTATTAGTACTCTCTACAAAAATAGGTACCAAAGCTACAGCTGTTCACATTGTTTCAAAAGTTTTCAGTCAGCATGATAGAGAATCTTGACACATTCTGACTTTCAAACTCATGGCTGCCTTATTTCCTGTCGCAGTCATAATATACTTATTAGACGATATAACTCACTACCATGGCACAAAAATACACTGGTATCCAATAGCATATTAGTACTCTCAACATAACTAGGTACCAAAGCTACAGCTGTTCACTGTGTTTCAACAGTTTTCAGTCAGCATGATAGAGAATCTTGTCACATTCTGACTCTCAAACTCATGGCTGCCTTATTTCCTGTCGCAGTCATACTATACTTATAAATCGATATATCTCAATACCATGGTAGAACAATACACTGGTAACCAATAGAGTATTAGTACTCTCAACACAAGTAGGTATCAAAGCTACAGCTGTTCACTGTGTTTCAACAGTTTTCAGTCAGCATGATAGAGAATCTTGACACATTCTAACTCTAAAATTTTTGTCTTGGCTGCCTTGTTTCTTGTCGCAGTCATACTATAGTTATAAAACGAAATAACTCAATACCACGGTAGAACAATGCACTGGTAACCAATAGAGTATTAGTACTCTCTACAAAAATAGGTACCAAAGCTACAGCTGTTCACATTGTTTCAAAAGTTTTCAGTCAGCATGATAGAGAATCTTGACACATTCTGACTTTCAAACTCATGGCTGCCTTATTTCCTGTCGCATTCATACTATACTTATAAATCGATATATCTCAATACCATGGTCGAACAATACACTGGTAACCAATAGTGTATTAGTACTCTCAACATAACTAGGTACCTAAGCTACAGCTGTTCACTGTGTTTCAACAGTTTTCAGTCAGCATGATAGAGAATCTTGACACATTTAGACACTGAAATTCATGGCTGCCTGATTTCCTATCGCAGTCATACTTTTCTTATAAAATGATATAACTCAGTACTACGGTAGAAAAATATCCTGGTAACCAATAGAGTATTAGTACTCTCAACAAAAATAGGTACCAAAGCTACAGCTGTTTACTGTGTGTCAACAGTTTTCAGTCAGCATGATAGAGAATCTTGACACATTCTAACTCTGAAAGTCTTGTCTTGGCTGTTTCTTGTCGCAGTCATACTATATGTATAAACCGATATAACACAATAGCATTGTTGAGAAATACCCTTGTAACGAATAGAGTATTAGTACTCTCAACAAAAATAGGTACCAAAGCTGCAGCTGTTTACTGTGTTTCAGCAGTTTTCAGTCAGCATGATAGAGAATCTTGACACATTCTGACTCTGAAATTCATGGCTGCCTTATTTCCTATCGCAGTCATACTTTTCTTATAAAACGATATAACTCAGTACTACGGTAGAAAAATATGCTGGTAACCAATAGAGTATTATCACTCTCAACAAAAATAGGTAGCAAAGGTACAGCTGTTTACTGTGTTTCAACAGTTTTCAATCAGCATGATGGAGAATCTTGACACATTCTAACTCTAAAATTCCTGTCTTGGCCGCCTTATTTCTTGTCGGAGTCATACTATACTTATGAAACGATGTAACACAATACCATTGTTGAAAGATACCCTGGTAACGAAGAGAATATTAGTACTCTCAACAAAAATAGGTACCAAAGCTACAGCTGTTTACTGTGTTTCAACAGTTTTCAGTCAGTATGATCGAGAATCTTGACACCTTCTGACTCTCAAATTCATGGCCGCTTTATTTCCTGTCGCAGTCATACTATACTTATAAAACGATATAACTCATTACCATGGCACAAAAATACACTGTTAACCATTAGAGTATTAGTACTCTCAACATAACTAGGTACCAAAGCTACAGCTGTTCACTGTGTTTCAACAGTTTTCAGTCAGCATGATAGAGAATCTTGACACATTCTGACTCTAAAATTCTTGTCTTGGCTGCCTTGTTTCTTGTCGCAGTCATACTATATGTATAAACCGATATAACTCAATAGCATTATTGTTGAAAAATACCCTGGTAACGAATAGAGTATTAGTACTCTCAACCAAAATAGGTACCAAAGCTACAGCTGTTTACTGTGTTTCAACAGTTTTCAGTCAGCATGATAAAGAATGTTGACACCTTCTGACTCTCAAATTCATGGCCGCTTTATTTCCTGTCGCAGTCATACTATACTTATAAAACGATATAACTCAATACCATGGCGCAAAAATACACTGTTAACCATTAGAGTATTAGTACTCTCAACATAACAAGGTACCAAAGCTACAGCTGTTCACTGTGTTTCAACAGTTTTCAGTCAGCATGATAGAGAATCTTGACACATTCTGACTCTCAAACTCATGGCTGCCTTATTTCCTGTTGCAGTCATACTATACTTATAAAATGATATAACTCAATACCATGTCACAAAAATACACTGGTTACCAATAGAGTATTAGTACTCTCAACATAACTAGGTACCAAAGCTACAGCTGTTCACTGTGTTTCAACAGTTTTCAGTCAGCATGATAGAGAATCTTGACACATTCTGACTCTGAAATTCATGGCTGCATTATTTCTTGTCGCAGTCATGCTATAGTTATAAATTGAAATAACTCAATACCATGGTACAGAAATACACTGGTAGCCAACAGAGTATTAGTACTCTCAACATAAGTAGGTACCAAAGCTACAGCTGTTCAGTGTGTTTCAACAGTTCTCAGTCAGCATGATAGAGAATCTTGACACATTCTGACTCTGAAATTCATGGCTGTCTTATTTCCTGTCGCAGTCATACTATACTTATAAAATGATATAACTCAATACCACAGTAGAAACATACATTGGTAACCAATAGAGTATTAGTACTCTGAACAAAAATAGGTACCAAAGCTACAGCTGTTTACTGTGTTTCAGCAGTTTTCAATCAGCATGATAGAGAATCTTGTCACATTCTGACTCTCAAAAAAATGGCTGCCTTATTTCCTGTCGCAGTCATGCTATTCTTATGAAATGATATAACTAAATACCATGGCACAAAAATACACTGGTAACCAATAGAGTAATTGTACTCTCAACAAAAACAGGTAGCAAAGCTACAGCTGTTTACTGTGTTTCAACAGTTTTCAGTCAACATGATAGAGAATCTTGACACATTCTGACTCTGAGATTCATGGCTGCCTTATTTCCGGTCGCAGTGATTGTGTACTTATCAAACAATATAACCCAATACCATTGTTGAAAAACACTCTAGTAATGAATAGAGTATTAGTACTCTAAACAAAAATTTCAACAGTTTTCAGTCAGCACGATAGAGAATCTTGACACATTCTGACTCTGAAATTCATGGCTGCCTTATTTCCTGTCGCAGTCATACTCTACTTATGAAACGATATAACTCATTACCATGGCACACAAATACACTGGCAACCAATAGAGTATTAGTACTCTCAACATAACTATGTACCAAAGCTACAGCTGTTCACTGTGTTTCAACAGTTTTCAGTCAGCATGATAGAGAATCTTGACACATTCTGACTCTAGAATTCTTGTCTTGGCTGCCTTATTTCTTGTCGCAAGTCATGCTATATGTATAAACCGATATAACACAATAGCATTGTTGAAAAATACCCTGGTAACGAATAGAGTATTAGTGCTCTCAACAAAAATAGGTACTAAAGGTTACAGCTGTTTACTGTGTTTCAACAGTTTTAAGTTCTGATTCTCAAACCCATGGCTGCCTTATTTCCTGTCACAGTCATACTATACTTATAAATCGATATATCTCAATACTACGGCGGAACAATGCACTGGTGACCAATAGAGTATTAGTACTCTCAACATAACTAAGTACCAAAGCTACAGCTGTTCACTGTGTTTCAACAGTTTTCAGTCAGCATGATAGAGAATCTTGACACATTGTGACTCTAAAATTCTTGTCTTGGCTGCCTTATTTCTTCTCGCAGTCATACTATACATATAAACTGATATAACTCAATTGCATTGTTGAAAAATACCCTGGTAAAGAATAGAGTATTAGTACTCTCCACAAAAATAGGTACCAAAGCTACAGCTGTTCACTGTGTTTCAACAGTTTTCAGTCAGCATGATAGAGAATCTTGACACATTCTGACTCTAAAACTCATGGCTGCCTTATATCCTGTCGCAGTCATACTGTGCTTATAAAACGATATAACTCAATACCATGGCACAAAAATACACTGGTAACCGATAGAGTATTAGTACTCTCAACATAACTAGGTGCCAAAGCTACAGCTGTTCACTTTGTTTCAACAGTTTTCAGTCAGCATGATAGAGAATCTTGACACATTCTCACTCTTAAATTCTTGTCTTGGCTGCCTTATGTCTTGTCGCAGTCATACTATACTTAAAAAAAGATATAACACAATACCATTGTTGAAAAATACCCTGGTAACGAGTAGAGTATTAGTACTCTCAACAAAAACAGGTACCAAAGCTACAGCTGTTTACTGTGTTTCAACAGTTTTCAGTCAGCATGATAAAGAATCTTGACATCTTCTGACTCTCAAACTCATGGCTGCCTTATTTCCTGTCGCAGTCATACTATACTTATAAAATGATATAACTCAATACCATGGCACAAAAATACACTGGTAACCATTAGAGTATTAGTACTCTCAACATGACTAGGTACCAAAGCTACAGCTGTTCACTGTGTTTCAACAGTTTTCAGTCAGCATGATGGAGAATCTTGACATATTCTGACTCTCAAACTCATGGCTGCCTTATTTCCTGTCGCAGTTATACTATACTTACAAAACGATATAACTCAATACCACGGTAGAAAAATACACTGGTAACCAATAGAGTATTAGTACTCTCAACTAAAATAGGTACCAAAGCTACAGCTGTTTACTGTGTTTCAACAGTTTTCAGTCAGCATGATAGAGAATCTTGACACATTCTGACTCTCAAACTCATGGCTGCCTTATTTCCTGTCGCAGTTACACTATACTTACAAAACGATATAACTCAATACCATGGCACAAAAATACACTGGTAACCATTAGACTATTAGTACTCTCAACATAACTAGGTACCAAAGCTACATGTGTTCACTGTGTGTTTCAACAGTTTTTAGTTAGCATGATACAGAATCTTGACACATTCTGACTCTGAAATTCATGGCTGCCTTATTTCCTGTCGCATGATCGAGAATCTTGACACATTCTGAATCTGAAATTCATGGCTGCCTTTTTACCTGTCGTAGTCATACTATACTTACTAAACAATATAAATCAGTACTACGGTAGAAAAATACCCTGGTAATGAATAGAGTATTAGTACTCTCAACATAACTAGGTGCCAAAGCTACAGCTGTTCACTGTGTTTCAACAGTTTTCAGTCAGCATGATATAGAATCTTGACACATTCTAACTCTTAAATTCTTGTCTTGGCTGCATTATTTCTTGTCGCAGTCATACTATACTTACAAAACGATATAACACAATACCATTGTTGTAAAATACCCTGGTAACGAGTAGAGTATTAGTACTCTCAACAAAAACAGGTACCAAAGCTACAGCTGTTTGCTGTGTTTCAACAGTTTGCAGTCAGCATGATCGAGAATCTTGACACATTCTGACTCTCAAACTCATGGCTGCCTTATTTCCTGTCGCAGTCATACCATACTTATAAATCAATATATCTCAGTACCATGGTAGAACAATACACTGGTAACCAATAGAGTATTAGTACTCTCAACATAACTAGGTACCAAAGCTACAGCTGTTCTCTGTATTTCAACAGTTTTCAGTCAGCATGATAGAGAATCTTGACACATTCTGACTCTGAAATTCATGGCTGCCTTATTTCCTGTCGCAGTCATACTATACTTATGAAATGATATTACTCACTATCTTGGCACACAAATACACGGGTAACCAATAGAGTATTAGTACTCTCAACATAACTAGGTACCAAAGCTACAGCTGTTCACTGTGTTTCAACAGTTTTCAGTCAGCATGATAGAGAATCTTGACATATTCTGACTCTAAAATTCTTGTCTTGGCTGCCTTATTTCTTATCGCAAGTCATACTATATGTTTAAACCGATATAACACAATAGCTATGTTGAAAATTGCCCTGGTAACCAATAGAGTATTAGTACTCTCATCAAAAATAGGTACCAATGCTACAGCTGTTCACTGTGTTTCAACAGTTTTCAGTCAGCATGACAGAGAATCTTGACACAGTCTGACTCTCAAATTTATGCCTGCCTTATTTCCTGTCGCAGTCATACTATAGTTATAAAACAATATAACTCAGTACTACAGTAGAAAAATACACGGGTAACCAATAGAGTATTAGTACTCTCAACATAACTAGGTACCAAAGCTACAGCTGTTCACTGTGTTTCAACCGTTTTCAGTCAGCATGATAGAGAATCTTGACACATTCTGACTCTGAAATTCATGGCTGCCTTATTTTCTGTCGCAGTCATACTGTACTTATGAAACGATATAACTCAGTACTACGGTAGAAAAATACCCTGGTAACGAAGAGAATATTAGTACTCTCAACAAAAGTAGGTAGCAAAGCTACAGCTGTTTACTGTGTTTCAACAGTTTTCAGTCAGCATGATAGGGAATCTTGACACATTCTGACTCTCAAACTCATGGCTGCCTTATTTCCTGTCGCAGTCATACTATACTTATAAATCGATATATCTCAGTACCATGGTAGAACAATACACTGGTAACCAATAGTGTATTAGTACTCTCAACATAACTAGGTACCAAAGCTACAGGTGTTCACTGTGTTTCAACAGTTTTCAGTCAGCTTGATAGAGAATCTTGACACATTCCGTCTCTCAAACTCATGGCTGCCTTATTTCCTATCGCAGTCACACTATACTTATAAAACGATATAACTCACTACCATGGCACAAAAATACACTGGTAACCAATAGAGTATTAGTACTCTCAACATAACTAGGTGCCAAAGCTACAGCTGTTTACTGTGTTTCAACAGTTTTCAGTCAGCATGATAGAGAATCTTGACACATTCTGACTCTGAAATTCATGGCTGCCTTATTTCCTGTCGCAGTCATAGTATTCTTATAAAAGGAAAAAAACTCAATACAACGGTAGAAAAATGCGCTGGTAACCAATAGAGTATTAGTACTCTCAACATAAGTAGGTACCAAAGCTACAGCTGTTCACTGTGTTTCAACAGTTTTCAGTGAGCACGATAGAGAATCTTGACACATTCTGACTCTCAAACTCATGGCTGCCTTATTTCCTGTCGCAGTCATACTATACTTATAAAATGATATAACTCAATCCCATGGCACAAAAATACACTGGTAACCAATAGAGTATTAGGACTCTCAACATAACTAGGTACCAAAGCTACAGCTGTTCACTGTGTTTCAACAGTTTTCAGTGAGCACGATAGAGAATCTTGACACATTCTGACTCTCAAACTCATGGCTGCCTTATTTCCTGTCGCAGTCATACTATACTTATAAGATGATATAACTCAATACCATGGCACAAAAATACACTGGTAACCATTAGAGTATTAGTACTCTCCACACAACTAGGTACCAAAGCTATAGCTGTTTACTGTGTTTCAACAGTTTTCAGTCAGCATGATAGAGAATCTTGACACATTCTGACTCTCAAACTCATGGCTGCCTTATTTCCTGTCGCAGTCATACTATACTTATAAAACGATATCACTCAATACCATGTCACAAAAATACACTGGTAACCAATAGAGTATTAGTACTCTCAACAAAAATAGGTACCAAAGCTACAGCTGTTTACTGTGTTTCAACAGTTTTCAGTCGGCATGAAAGTGAATGTTGACACATTCTGACTCTGAAATTCATGGCTGCCTTATTTCCTGTCGCAGTCATAGTATACTTATAAAAGTAAAAAACTCAATACCACGGTAGAAAAATACACTGGTAACCAATAGAGTATTAGTACTCTCAACATAAGTAGGTGCCAAAGCTACAGCTGTTCACTGTGTTTCAACAGTTTTCAGTCAGCATGATAGAGAATCTTGTCACATTCTAACTCTAAAATTCTTATCTTGGCTGCCTTACTTCTTGTCGCAGTCATTCTATACTTATAAAACGATATAACACAATACCATTGTTGAAAAATACTCTGATAACGAAGAGAGTATTATTATTCTCAACAAAAATAGGTACCAAAGCTACAGCTGTTTACTTTGTTTCAACATTTTTCAGTCTGCATGATAGAGAATCTTGACACATTCTGACTCTGAAATTCATGGCTGCCTTATTTCCTGTCGCAGTCATACTATACTTATAAAATGATATACCTCAATACCATGGCACAAAAATACACTGGTAACCAATAGAGTATTAGGACTCTCAACATAACTAGGTACCAAAGCTACAGCTGTTCACTGTGTTTCAACAGTTTTCAGTGAGCATGATAGAGAATCTTGACACATCCTGACTCTCAAACTCATGGCTGCCTTATTTCCTGTCGCAGTCATACTATACTTATAAAATGATATAACTCAATACCATGGCACAAAAATACACTGGTAACCAATAGAGTATTAGTACTCTCAACACAACTAGGTACCAAAGCTATAGCTGTTTACTGTGTTTCAACAGTTTTCAGTCAGCATGATAGAGAATCTTGACACATTCTGACTCTCAAACTCATGGCTGCCTTATTTCCTGTCGCAGTCATACTATACTTATAAAACGATATAACTCAATACCATGGCACAGAAATACACTGCTAACCAATAGAGTACTAGTACTGTCAACATAACTAGGTACCAAAGCTACAGCTGTTCACTGTGTTTCAACAGTTTTCAGTCAGCGTGATAGAGAATCTTGACACATTCTGACTCTCAAACTCATGGCTGCCTTATTTCCTGTCGCTGTCATACTATACTTATAAAATGATATAACACAATACCATTGTTGAAAAATACCCTGGTAACGAATAGAGTATGAGCACGCTCAACATAAGTAGGTACCAAAGCTACAGCTGTTCACGGGTAACCAATAGAGTATTAGTACTCTCAACATAACTAGGTACCAAAGCTACAGCTGTTCACTGTGTTTCAACCGTTTTCAGTCAGCATGATAGAGAATCTTGACACATTCTGACTCTGAAATTCATGGCTGCCTTATTTTCTGTCGCAGTCATACTGTACTTATGAAACGATATAACTCAGTACTACGGTAGAAAAATACCCTGGTAACGAAGAGAATATTAGTACTCTCAACAAAAGTAGGTAGCAAAGCTACAGCTGTTTACTGTGTTTCAACAGTTTTCAGTCAGCATGATAGGGAATCTTGACACATTCTGACTCTCAAACTCATGGCTGCCTTATTTCCTGTTGCAGTCATACTATAGTTATGAAACGAAATAACTCGATACCACGGTAGAACAATGCACTGGTAACCAATAGAGTATTAGTACTCTCTACAAAAATAGGTACCAAAGCTACAGCTGTTCACTTTGTTTCAACAGTTTTCAGTCAGCATGATAGAGAATCTTGACACATTCTGACTCTCAAACTCATGGCTGCCTTATTTCCTGTCGCAGTCATACTATACTTATAAATCGATATATCTCAGTACCATGGTAGAACAATACACTGGTAACCAATAGTGTATTAGTACTCTCAACATAACTAGGTACCAAAGCTACAGGTGTTCACTGTGTTTCAACAGTTTTCAGTCAGCTTGATAGAGAATCTTGACACATTCCGTCTCTCAAACTCATGGCTGCCTTATTTCCTATCGCAGTCACACTATACTTATAAAACGATATAACTCACTACCATGGCACAAAAATACACTGGTAACCAATAGAGTATTAGTACTCTCAACATAACTAGGTGCCAAAGCTACAGCTGTTTACTGTGTTTCAACAGTTTTCAGTCAGCATGATAGAGAATCTTGACACATTCTGACTCTGAAATTCATGGCTGCCTTATTTCCTGTCGCAGTCATAGTATTCTTATAAAAGGAAAAAAACTCAATACAACGGTAGAAAAATGCGCTGGTAACCAATAGAGTATTAGTACTCTCAACATAAGTAGGTACCAAAGCTACAGCTGTTCACTGTGTTTCAACAGTTTTCAGTGAGCACGATAGAGAATCTTGACACATTCTGACTCTCAAACTCATGGCTGCCTTATTTCCTGTCGCAGTCATACTATACTTATAAAATGATATAACTCAATCCCATGGCACAAAAATACACTGGTAACCAATAGAGTATTAGGACTCTCAACATAACTAGGTACCAAAGCTACAGCTGTTCACTGTGTTTCAACAGTTTTCAGTGAGCACGATAGAGAATCTTGACACATTCTGACTCTCAAACTCATGGCTGCCTTATTTCCTGTCGCAGTCATACTATACTTATAAGATGATATAACTCAATACCATGGCACAAAAATACACTGGTAACCATTAGAGTATTAGTACTCTCCACACAACTAGGTACCAAAGCTATAGCTGTTTACTGTGTTTCAACAGTTTTCAGTCAGCATGATAGAGAATCTTGACACATTCTGACTCTCAAACTCATGGCTGCCTTATTTCCTGTCGCAGTCATACTATACTTATAAAACGATATCACTCAATACCATGTCACAAAAATACACTGGTAACCAATAGAGTATTAGTACTCTCAACAAAAATAGGTACCAAAGCTACAGCTGTTTACTGTGTTTCAACAGTTTTCAGTCGGCATGAAAGTGAATGTTGACACATTCTGACTCTGAAATTCATGGCTGCCTTATTTCCTGTCGCAGTCATAGTATACTTATAAAAGTAAAAAACTCAATACCACGGTAGAAAAATACACTGGTAACCAATAGAGTATTAGTACTCTCAACATAAGTAGGTGCCAAAGCTACAGCTGTTCACTGTGTTTCAACAGTTTTCAGTCAGCATGATAGAGAATCTTGTCACATTCTAACTCTAAAATTCTTATCTTGGCTGCCTTACTTCTTGTCGCAGTCATTCTATACTTATAAAACGATATAACACAATACCATTGTTGAAAAATACTCTGATAACGAAGAGAGTATTATTATTCTCAACAAAAATAGGTACCAAAGCTACAGCTGTTTACTTTGTTTCAACATTTTTCAGTCTGCATGATAGAGAATCTTGACACATTCTGACTCTGAAATTCATGGCTGCCTTATTTCCTGTCGCAGTCATACTATACTTATAAAATGATATACCTCAATACCATGGCACAAAAATACACTGGTAACCAATAGAGTATTAGGACTCTCAACATAACTAGGTACCAAAGCTACAGCTGTTCACTGTGTTTCAACAGTTTTCAGTGAGCATGATAGAGAATCTTGACACATCCTGACTCTCAAACTCATGGCTGCCTTATTTCCTGTCGCAGTCATACTATACTTATAAAATGATATAACTCAATACCATGGCACAAAAATACACTGGTAACCAATAGAGTATTAGTACTCTCAACACAACTAGGTACCAAAGCTATAGCTGTTTACTGTGTTTCAACAGTTTTCAGTCAGCATGATAGAGAATCTTGACACATTCTGACTCTCAAACTCATGGCTGCCTTATTTCCTGTCGCAGTCATACTATACTTATAAAACGATATAACTCAATACCATGGCACAGAAATACACTGCTAACCAATAGAGTACTAGTACTGTCAACATAACTAGGTACCAAAGCTACAGCTGTTCACTGTGTTTCAACAGTTTTCAGTCAGCGTGAGAGAGAATCTTGACACATTCTGACTCTCAAACTCATGGCTGCCTTATTTCCTGTCGCTGTCATACTATACTTATAAAATGATATAACACAATACCATTGTTGAAAAATACCCTGGTAACGAATAGAGTATGAGCACGCTCAACATAAGTAGGTACCAAAGCTACAGCTGTTCACTGTGTCTCAACAGTTTTCAGTCAGCATGATAGAGAATCTTGACACATTCTGACTCTCAAATTCATGGCTGCCTTATTTCCTGTCGCAGTCATACTATACTTATAAATCAATATATCTCAATACCATGGTAGAACAATACACTGGTAACTAATAGAGTATGAGCACGCTCAACATAAGTAGGTACCAAAGCTACAGCTGTTCACTGTGTTTCAACAGTTTTCAGTCAGCATGATAGAGAATCTTGACACATTCTGACTCTGAAATTGATGGCTGCCTTATTTCCTGTCGCAGTCATACTATACTTATAAATCAATATATCTCAATACCATGGTAGAACAATACACTGGTAACTAATAGAGTATGAGCACGCTCAACATAAGTAGGTACCAAAGCTACAGCTGTTCACTGTGTTTCAACAGTTTTCAGTCAGCATGATAGAGAATCTTGACACATTCTGACTCTGAAATTCATGGCTGCCTTATTTCCTGTCGCATTTATAGTATAATTATAAAAGGAAAAAACTCAATACCATGGTAGAAAAATACACTGGCAACCAATAGAGTATTAGTACCCTCTACAAAAATAGGAAGCAAAGCTACAGCTGTTTACTGTGTTCCAACAGTTTTCAGTCAGCATGATAGAGAATCTTGACACATTCTGACTCTGAAATTCATGGCTGCCTTATTTCTTGTCGCAGTCATACTATACTTATAAAACGATATAACACAATACCATTGTTGAAAAATACCCTGGTAGCGAATAGAGTATTAGTACTGTCAAGAAAGATAGGTACCATAGCTACATCTGTTTACTGTGTTTTCAGTCAGCATGATAGATAATCTTGACACATTCTGACTCTGAAATTCATGGCTGCCTTATTTCCTATCGCATTCATAGTATACTTATAAATCGATATATCTCAATACCACGGCAGAACAATATACTGGTAACCAATAGAGTATTAGTACTCTCAACATAACTAGGTACCAAAACTACAGCTGTTCACTGTGTTTCAACAGTTTTCAGTCAGCACGATAGAGAATCTTGACACATTCTGACTCTGAAATTCATGGCTGCGTTATTTCCTGTCACAGTCATACTATACTTATAAAACTATATAACTCAATACCATCGTACAAAAATACACTGGTAACCAACAGAGTATTAGTACTCTCAACATTAGTAGGTACCAAAGCTACAACTGTTCACTGTGTTTCAACAGTTTTCAGTCAGCATGATAGAGAATCTTGACACATTCTGACTCTCAAACTCATGGCTGCCTTATTTCCCCTCGCAGTCATAGTATACTTATGAAACGATATAACTAAATACCATGGCACAAAAATACACTGGTAACCAACAGAGTATTAGTACTCTCAACATAACTAGGTACCAAAGCTACAGCTGTTTCCTGTGTTTCAACAGTTTTCAGTGAGGATGATAGAGAATCATCACACATTCTGACTCTGAAATTCATGGCTGCCTTATTTCCTGTCGCAGTCATAGTATACTTATAAAAGGAAAAAACTCAATACCATGGTAGAAAAATTCACTGGTAACCAATAGAGTATTAGTACTCTCAACATAACTAGGTACCAAAGCTACAGCTGTTTACTGTGTTTCAAGAGTTTTCAGTGAGGATGATAGAGAATCATCACACATTCTGACTCTGAAATTCATGGCTGCCTTATTTCCTGTCGCAGTCATAGTATACTTATAAAAGGAAAAAACTCAATACCATGGTAGAAAAATACACTGGTAACCAATAGAGTATTAGTACTCTCAACATAAGTAGGTACCAAAGCTACAGCTGTTCACTGTGTTTCAACAGTTTTCAGTCGGCATGATAGAGAATCTTGTCACATTCTAACTCTAAAATTCTTGTCTTGGCTGCCTTATTTCTTGTCGCAGTCATTCTATACTTATAAAATGGTATAACACAATACCATTGTTGAAAAATACCCTGGTAACGAATACAGTATTAGTACTCTTCAAGAAAGATAGGTACCAATGCTCCATCTCTTTACTGTGTTTTCAGTCAGCATTATAGAGAATCCTGACACATTCTGACTCTCAAACTCATGGCTGCCTTATTTCCTTTCGCAGTCATACTATACTTATAAAACGATATAACTCAATACCATGCCACAAAAATACACTGTTAACCAATAGAGTATTAGTACTCTCAACATAACTAGGTACCAAAGCTACAGCTGTTCACTGTGTTTCAACAGTTTTCAGTCAGCATGATAGAGAATTTTGACACATTATGACTCTGAAATTCATGGCTACCTTATTTCCGGTCGCAGTGATAGTATACTTATAAAACAATATAACACAATACCATTGTTGAAAAACACTCTGGTAATGAATAGAGTATTAGTACTCTCAACATAGCTAGGTACCAAAGCTACAGCTGTTCACTGTGTTTCAACAGTTTTCAGTAAGCATGATAGAGAATCCTGACACATTCTGACTCTGAAATTCATGGCTACCTTATTTGCAGTCGCAGTGATAGTATACTTATAAAACAATATAACACAATACCATTGTTGAAAAACACTCTGGTAATGAATAGAGTATTAGTACTCTCAACAAAAATAGGTCCCAAAGCTGCATCTG
This sequence comes from Pictodentalium vernedei, assembly GCA_031216915.1. Lineage (NCBI taxonomy): Eukaryota > Metazoa > Mollusca > Scaphopoda > Dentaliida > Dentaliidae > Pictodentalium > Pictodentalium vernedei. The sequence continues at coordinate 458,539,863 of CM062296.1, read as the reverse complement.
TTTACTGTGTTTCAACAGTTTTCAGTGAGCATGATAGAGAATTTTGACACATTCTGACTCTGAAATTCATGGCTGCCTTATTTCCTGTCACAGTCATATTATACTTATAAAACGATATAACGCAATACCGTTGTTGAAAAACACTCTGGTAATGAATAGAGTATTAGTACTCTCAACATAACTAGGTACCAAAGCTACAGCTGTTCACTGTGTTTCAACAGTTTTCAGTGAGCATGATAGAGAATCTTGACACATTCTAACTCTAAAATTCTTGTCTTGGCTGCCTTATTTCTTGTCGCAGTCATTCTATACTTATAAAACGGTATAACACAATAGCATTGTTGAAAAATACCCTGGTAACGAATACAGTATTAGTACTCTCAAGAAAGATAGGTCCCAAAGCTCCATCTCTTTACTGTGTTTTCAGTCAGCATGATAGATAATCTTGACACATTCCGACTCTCAAATGCATGGCTGCCTTATTTCCTGTCGTAGTCATAATTTACTTACAAAACGATATCACTCAATACCATGTCTCAAAAATACACTGGTAACCAATAGAGTATTAGTACTCTCAACATAACTAGGTACCAAAGCTGCAGCTGTTCACTGTGTTTCAACAGTTTTCTGTCAGCATGATAGAGAATCCTGACACATTCTGACTCTCAAACTCATGGCTGCCTTATTTCCTGTCATAGTCATACTTTACTTACAAAACGATATCACTCAATACCATGTCTCAAAAATACACTTGTAACCAATAGAGTATTAGTGCTCTCAACAAAAATAGGTAGCAAAGCTACAGCTGTTTACTGTGCTTCAACAGTTTTCAGTCAGCATGATAGAGAATCTTGACACATTCTGACTCTCAAACTCATGACTGCCTTATCTCCTGTCACAGTCATACTATACTTATAAAACGATATAACGCAATACCATTCTTAAAAAATACCCTGGTAACGAATAGAGTATTAGTACTCTCAACAAAGATGGGTTCCAAAGCTACAGCTGTTCACTGTGTTTGAACAGTTTTCAGTCAGCTTGTTCGAGAATCTTGACACATTCTAACTCTAAAATTCTTGTCGTGGCTGCCTTATTTTTTGTCGCAGTCATACTATACATATAAGCCGATATAACACAATAGCATTGTTGAAAAATACCCTGCTAACGAATAGAGTATTAGTACTCTCAAGAAAGATAGGTCCCAAAGCTCCATCTCTTTACTGTGTTTTCAGTGAGCATGATAGATAATCTTGACACATTCCGACTCTCAAATGCATGGCTGCCTTATTTCCTGTCGTAGTCATAATTTACTTACAAAACGATATCACTCAATACCATGTCTCAAAAATACTCTTGTAACCAATAGAGTATTAGTGCTCTCAACAAAAATAGGTAGCAAAGCTACAGCTGTTCACTGTGTTTCAACAGTTTTCTGTCAGCATGATAGAGAATCCTGACACATTCTGTCTCTGAAATTCATGGCTGCCTTATTTCCTGTCACAGTCATACTATACTTATAAAACGATATAACTCAATACCATGGCACAAAAATACACTGGTAACCAGTAGAGTATTAGTACTCTCAACATAACTAGGTACCAAAGCTACAGCTGTTCACTGTGTTTCCACAGTTTTTAGTCAGCCTGATAGAGAATCTTGACACATTCTGACTCTCAAATTCATGGCTGCCTCATTTCCTGTTGTAGTCATACTATACTTACAAAATGATATAACTCAATACCACGGTAGAACAATGCACTGGTAACCATAGAGTATTAGTACTCTCCACATAACTTGGTACCAAACCTACAGGTGTTTACTGTGTTTTAACAGTTTTCAGTCAGCATGATATAGAATTTTGACACATTCTGACTCTCAAACTCATGGCTGCCTTATTTCCTGTCGCTGTCATACTATACTTATAAAACAATATAACTCAATACCATGGCACAAAAATACACTGGTAACCAATAGAGTATTAGAACTCTCAACATAACTACGTACCAAAGCAACAGCTCTTCACTGTGTTTCAACAGTTTTCAGTCAGCATGATAGAGAATCTTGACACATTCTAACTCTAAAATTCTTGTCTTGGCTGTATTATTTCTTTTTGCAGTCATTCTATACTTATAAAACGATATAACACAATACCATTGCTGAAAAATACCCTGGTAACGAAGAGAATATTAGTATGTAAAACAAAAATAGGTACCAAAGCTACAGCTGTTTACCGTGTTTCAACAGTTTTCAGTCAGCATGATAGAGAATCTTGACACATTCTGACTCTCAAACTCATGACTGCCTTATCTCCTGTCGCAGTCATACTATAGTTATAAAACGATATAACACAATACCATTCTTAAAAAATGCCCTGGTAATGAATAGAGTGTTAGTACTCTCAACAATGATAGGTTCCAATGCTACAGCTGTTCACTGTGTTTCAATAGTTTTCAGTCAGCTTGTTTGAGAATTTTGACTCATTCTAACTCTAAAATTCTTGTCGTGGCTGCCTTATTTCTTTTCCCATTCATACTATACATATAAAATGATATAACACAATACCATTGCTGAAAAATACCCTGGTAACGAAGAGAATATTAGTACGTTCAACAAAAATAGGTACCAAAGCTACAGCTGTTTACTGTGTTTCAACAGTTTTCAGTCAACATGATAGAGAATCTTGACACATTCTGACTCTCAAACTCATGGTTGCCTTATTTTCACTCGCAGTCATACTATACTCAACAGTTTTCAGTCAGCATGATAGAGAATCTTGACACATTCTGACTCTGAAATTCATGGCTGCCTTATTTCCTGTCGCAGTCATACTATACTTATGAAACGATATAACTCAATACCATGGCACAAAAATACACTGGTAACCAATAGAGTATTAGTACTCTCAACATAACTAGGTACCAAAGCTAGAGCTGTTCACTGTGTTCCACAGTTTTCAGTTAGCCTGATAGAGAATCTTGGCACATTCTGACTCTCAAACTGATGGCTGCCTTATTTCCTGTCGCAGACATGCTATAGTTATAAAATGAAATAACTCAAAACCATGGTACAAAAATACACTGGTAACCAATAGAGTATTAGTACTCTCAACAAAAGTAGGTACCAAAGCTACAGCTGTTCACTGTGTTTCAACAGTTTTCAGTCAGCATGATAGAGAATCTTGACACATTCTGACTCTCAAACTCATGGCTGCCTTATTTCCTGTCGCAGTCCTACTATACTTATAAAACGATATAACTCAATACCATGGCACAAAAATACACTGGTAACCAATAGAGTATTAGTACTCTCAAAATAACTAGGTACCAAAGCTACAGCTGTTCACTGTGTTCCACAGTTTTCAGTTAGCATGATAGAGAATCTTCACACATTCTAACTCTAATATTCTTGAATTAGCTGCTTTGTTTCTTGTCGCAGTCATATAAACCGATATAGCACAATAGCATTGTTGAAAAATACCGTGGTAACGAATAGAGTATTAGTGCTCTCAACAAAAATAGGTACCAAAGCTACAGCTGTTTGCTGTGTTTCAACAGTTTTAAGTTCTGACTCTCAAACTCATGGCTGCCTTATTTCCTGTCGCTGTCATACTATACTTATAAAACTATATAACTCAATACCATGGCACAAAAATACACTGGTAACCAATAGAGTATTAGTACTCTCAACATAAGTAGGTACCAAAGCTACAGCTGTTCACTGTGTTCCACAGTTTTCAGTTAGCCTGATAGAGAATCTTGACACATTCTGACTCTCAAACTCATGGTGGCCTTATTTCCGGTTGCAGTCATACTATACTTTCAACGCGATATAACTCAATACCACGGTAGAAAAATACACTAGCAACCAATAGAGTATTAGTACTCTCAACATAAGTAGGTACCAAAGCTACAGCTGTTCACTGTGTTTCAACAGTTTTCAGTCAGCATGATAGAGAATCTTGACACATTCTGACTCTGAAATTCATGGCTGCCTTATTTCCTCTCGCAGTCATGCAAAAGTTATAAAATGAAATAACTCAATACCATGGTACAAAAATACACTAGCAACCAATAGAGTATTAGTACGTTCAACAAAAATAGGTACCAAAGCTACAGCTGTTTACTGTGTTTCAACAGTTCTCAGTCAGCGTGAAAGAGAATCTTGACACATTCTGACTCTCAAACTCATGGGTGCCTTATTTCCTGTCGCTGTCATACTACACTTTTAAAATGTACAGCTGTATACTGTGTTTCAACAGTTTTCAATCAGGATGATAGAGAATCTCAAACTCATGGGTGCCTTATTTCCTGTCGCTGTCATACTATACTTACAAAATGTACAGCTGTATACTGTGTTTCAACAGTTTTCAATCAGCATGATAGAGAATCTTGACACATTCTGACTCTCAAACTCATGGCTGCCTTGTTTCCTGTCGCAGTCATACTCTACTTATAAAACGATATAACTAAATACCATGGCACAAAAATACACTGGTAACCAATAGAGTATTAGCACTCTCAACATAACTAGGTACCAAAGCTACAGCTGTGCACGGTGCTTCAACAGTTTTCAGTCAGCATGATAGAGAATCTTGACACATTCTGACTCTGAAATTCATGGCTGTCTTATTTCCTGTTGCAGTCATACTACACTTATAAAATGATATAACTCAGTACTACGGTAGAAAAATACACTGGTAACCAATAGAGTATTAGTACTCTCAACATAACTAGGTACCAAAGCTACAGCTGTTTGCTGTGTTTCAACAGTTTTCAGTCAGCATGATAGAGAATCTTCACACATTCTAACTCTAATATTCTTGAATTAGCTGCTTTGTTTCTTGTCGCAGTCATACTATACGTATAAACCGATATAGCACAATAGCACTGTTGAAAAATACTGTGGTAACGAATAGAGTATTAGTGCTCTCAACAAAAATAGGTACCAAAGCTACAGCTGTTTGCTGTGTTTCAACAGTTTTAAGTTCTGACTCTCAAACTCATGGCTGCCTTATTTCCTGTCGCTGTCATACTATACTTATAAAACGATATAACTCTCAATACCATGGCACAAAAATACACTGGTAACCAATAGAGTATTAGTACTCTCAACATAAGTAGGTACCAAAGCTACAGCTGTTCACTGTTTTCCACAGTTTTCAGTTAGCCTGATAGAGAATCTTGAAACATTCTGACTCTCAAACTCATGGTGGCCTTATTTCCGGTTGCAGTCATACTATACTTTCAACACGATATAACTCAATACCACGGTAGAAAAATACACTAGCAACCAATAGAGTATTAGCACTCTCAACATAACTAGGTACCAAAGCTACAGCTGTGCACGGTGCTTCAACAGTTTTCAGTCAGCATGATAGAGAATCTTGACACATTCTGACTCTGAAATTCATGGCTGTCTTATTTCCTGTTGCAGTCATACTACACTTATAAAATGATATAACTCAGTACTACGGTAGAAAAATACACTGGTAACCAATAGAGTATTAGTACTCTCAACATAACTAGGTACCAAAGCTCCAGCTGTTCACTGTGTTTCAACAGTTTTCAGTCAGCATGATAGCGAATCCTGACACATTCCGACTCTCAAACTCATGGCTACTTTATTTCCTGTCGCTGTTATACTATACTTATAAAATGATATAATACAATACCATTGTTGAAAAATACCCTGGTAACGAAGAGAATATTAGTACTCTCAACAAAAATAGTTACCAAAGCTACAGCTGTTCACGGTGTTTCAACAGTTTTCAATCAGCATAATAGAGAATCTTGACACATTCTGACTCTGAAATTCATGGCTGCCTTATTTCTTGTCGCAGTCATACTATACATATAAACGATATAACTCAATATCACGGTAGAAAAATACCCTGGTAACGAAAAGAGTATTAGTACTCTCAACAACAATAGGTACCAAAGCTACAGCTGTTTTCTGTGTTTCAACAGTTTTCAGTCAGCATGATAGAGAATCTTGACACATTCTGACTCTCAAACTCATGGTTGCCTTATTTCCTGTCGCAGTCATATTATACTTATAAATCGATATATCTCAATACCACGGTAGAACAATACACTGGTAACCAATAGAGTATTAGTACTCTCAACATAAGTAGGTACCAAAGCTACAGCTGTCCACTGTGTTTCAACGGTTTTCAGTCAGCATGATAGAGAATCTTGACCCATTCTTACTCTCAAACTCATGGCTGCCTTATTTCCTGTCGCAGTCATACTATATTTATAAAACGATATAACTCACTACCATGGCGCAAAAATACACTGGTAACCAAAAGAGTATTAGTACTCTCAACATAACTAGGTACCAAAGCTACAGCTGTTCACTGTGTTTCAACAGTTTTCTGTCAGCATGAAAATGAATCTTGACACATTCTGACTCTGAAATTCATGGCTGCCTTATTTCCTGTCTCAGTCATAGTATACTTATAAAAGGAAAAAACCCAATACTATGGTAGAAAAATACACTGGTAACAAATAGAGTATTATACTCTCATCAAAAATAGGTACTAAAGCTACAGCTGTTTACTGTGTTTCAACAGTTTTCAATCAGCATGATAGAGAATCTTGACACATTCTGACTCTCAAACTCATGGCTGCCTTATTTCCTGTCACAGTCATACTCTACTTATAAAATGATATAACTAAATACCATGGTACAAAAATACACTGGTAACCAATAGAGTATTAGCACTCTCAACATAACTGGGTACCAAACCTACAGCTGTTCACTGTGTTTCAACAGTTTTCAGTCAGCATGATAGAGAATCTTGACACATTCTAACTCTAAAATTCTTGTCTTGGCTGCCTTATTTCTTGTCGCAGTCATACTATACTTATAAAACGATATCACACGATACCATTGTTTGAAAATACCCTCGTAACGAAGAGAGTATTAGTATTCTCAACAAAAATAGGTACCAAAGCTACAGCTGTTTACTGTGTTTCAACAGTTTTCAGTCTGCATGATAGAGAATCTTGAAACATTCTGACTCTCAAACTCATGGCTGCCTTATTTCCTGTCGCAGTCATACATTACTTATAAAAGGAAAAAACTCAATACCACGGTAGAAAAATACACTGGTAACCAATAGAGTATTACACTCTCATCAAAAATAGGTAGCAAAGCTACAGCTGTTTACTGTGTTTCAACAGTTTTCTGTCAGCATGATAGAGAATCCTGACACATTCTGACTCTCAAACTCATGGATGCCTTATTTCCTGTCGCTGTTATACTATACTTATAAAATGATATAACACAATACCATTGTTGAAAAATACCCTGGTAACGAAGTGAATATTAGTACTGTTAACAGAAATAGGTACCAAAGCTACAGCTGTTTACTGTGTTTCAACAGTTTTCAGTCAGCATAATAGAGAATCTTGACACATTCTAACTCTCAAACTCATGGCTGCCTTATTTCCTGTCGCAGTCACACTTTACTTATAAAACGATATAAGTCGATACCATGTAACAAAAATACACTGGTAACCAATAGAGTATTTGTACTCTTAACATAACTAGGTACCAAAGCTACAGCTGTTCACTGTGTTTCAACAGTTTTCAGTCAGCATGATAGAGAATCTTGACACATTCTGACTCTGAAATTCAGGGCTGTCTTATTTCCTGTTGCAGTCATACTATACTTATAAAACGATATTACTCAATACCACAGTAGAAAAATACATTGGTAACCAATAGAGTATTAGTACTCTCCACATAACTTGGTACCAAACCTACAGGTGTTTACTGTGTTTTAACAGTTTTCAGTCAGCATGATATAGAATTTTGACACATTCTGACTCTCAAACTCATGGCTGCCTTATTTCCTGTCGCTGTCATACTATACTTATAAAACAATATAACTCAGTACCATGGCACAAAAATACACTGGTAACCAATAGAGTATTAGAACTCTCAACATAACTACGTACCAAAGCAACAGCTCTTCACTGTGTTTCAACAGTTTTCAGTCAGCATGATAGAGAATCTTGACACATTCTAACTCTAAAATTCTTGTCTTGGCTGTATTATTTCTTTTCGCAGTCATTCTATACTTATAAAACGATATAACACAATACCATTGCTTAAAAATACCCTGGTAACGAAGAGAATATTAGTATGTAAAACAAAAATAGGTACCAAAGCTACAGCTGTTTACCGTGTTTCAACAGTTTTCAGTCAGCATGATAGAGAATCTTGACACATTCTGACTCTCAAACTCATGACTGCCTTATCTCCTGTCGCAGTCATACTATAGTTATAAAACGATATAACACAATACCATTCTTAAAAAATGCCCTGGTAATGAATAGAGTGTTAGTACTCTCAACAATGATAGGTTCCAATGCTACAGCTGTTCACTGTGTTTCAATAGTTTTCAGTCAGCTTGTTCGAGAATTTTGACACATTCTAACTCTAAGATTCTTGTCGTGGCTGCCTTATTTCTTTTCCCATTCATACTATACATATAAAATGATATAACACAATACCATTGCTAAAAAATACCCTAGTAACGAAGAGAATATTAGTACGTTCAACAAAAATAGGTACCAAAGCTACAGCTGTTTACTGTGTTTCAACAGTTTTCAGTCAACATGATAGAGAATCTTGACACATTCTGACTCTCAAACTCATGGTTGCCTTATTTTCACTCGCAGTCATACTATACTCAACAGTTTTCAGTCAGCATGATAGAGATTCTTGACACATTCCGACTCTGAAATTCATGGCTGCCTTATTTCCTGTCGCAGTCATACTATACTTATGAAACGATATAACTCAATACCATGGCACAAAAATACACGGGTAACCAATAGAGTATTAGTACTCTCAACATAACTAGGTACCAAAGCTACAGCTGTTCACTGTGTTCCACAGTTTTCAGTTAGCCTGATAGAGAATCTTGGCACATTCTGACTCTCAAACTGATGGCTGCCTTATTTCCTGTCGCAGACATGCTATAGTTATAAAATGAAATAACTCAAAACCATGGTACAAAAATACACTGGTAACCAATAGAGTATTATTACTCTCAACATAACTAGGTACCAAAGCTACAGCTGTTCACTGTGTTTCAACAGTTTTCAGTCAGCATGATAGAGAATCTTGTGACATTCTGACTCTCAAACTCATGGCTGCCTTATTTCCTGTCAGTCATACTATACTTATAAAACTATATAACTCAATACCATGGCACAAAAATACACTGGTAACCAACAGAGTATTAGTACTCTCAACATAACTAGGTACCAAAGCTGCAGCTGTTCACTGTATTTCAACAGTTTTCAGTCAGCGTGATATAGAATCCTGACACATTCTGACTCTCAAACTCATGGCTGCCTTATTTCCTGTCGCAGTCATACTTTACTTATAAAACGATATCACTCAATACCATGGCCCAAAAATACACTGGTAACCAACAGAGTATTAGTACTCTCAACAAAAATAGGTAGCAAAGCTGCAGCTGTTCACTGTGTTTCAACAGTTTTCAATCAGCATGATAGAGAATCTTGACACATTCTGACTCTCAAACTCATGGTTGCCTTATTTCCACTCGCAGTCATACTATACTCAACAGTTTTCAGTCAGCATGATGGAGAATCTTGACACATTCTGACTCTGAGATTCATGGCTGCCTTATTTCCGGTCGCAGTGATAGTATACTTATCAAACAATATAACACAATACCATTGTTGAAAAACACTCTGGTAATGAATAGAGTATTAGTACTCTCCACAGAAATAGGTCCCAAAGCCACAGCTGTTTACTGTGTTTCAACAGTTTTCAGTCAGCATGATAGAGAATCTTGACACATTCTGACTCTCAAACGCATGGCTGCCTTATTTCCTGTCGCAGTCATACTATACTTATAAAACGATAGAGCTCTATACCATGGCACAAAAATACACTGGTAACCAATAGAGTATTAGTACTCTCAACATAACTAGGTACCAAAGCTACAGCTGTTCACTGTGTTTCAACAGTTTTCAATCAGCGTGATAGAGAATCTTGACACATTCTGACTCTGAAATTCATGGCTGCCTTATTTCCTGTCGCAGTCATACTATTCTTATAAAATGATATAACACAATACCATTGTTGAAAAATACCCTGGTAACGAAGAGAGTATTAGTACTCTCAAAAAAAATAGGTACCAAAGCTACAGCTGTTTACTGTGTTTCAACAGTTTTCAGTCACCATGATAGAGAATCTTGACACATTCTGACTCTGAAATTCATGGCTGTCTTATTTCCTGTCGCAGTCATACTATACTTATAAAACGATATAACTCAATATCACGGTAGAAAAATACCCTGGTAACGAATAGAGTATTAGTACTCTCAACAAAAATAGGTACCAAAGCTACAGCTGTTTACTGTGTTTCAATAGTTTTCAGTCAGCATGATAGAGAATCTTGAGACATTCTGACTCTCAAACTCATGGCTGCCTTATTTCCTATCGCAGTCATACTACACTTATAAAACTATGTAACTCAATAGAATGACACAAAAATACACTGGTAACCAATAGCATATTAGTACTCTCAACATAACTAGGTACCAAAGCTACAGCTGTTCACTGTGTTTCAACAGTTTTCAGTCAGCATGATAGAGAATCTTGACACATTCTGACTCTGAAATTCAGGGCTGTCTTATTTCCTGTTGCAGTCATACTATACTTATAAAACGATATTACTCAATACCACAGTAGAAAAATACATTGGTAACCAATAGAGTATTAGTACTCTCAACAAAAATACCTTCCAAAGCTACAGCTGTTCATTGTGTTTCGACCGTTTTCAGTCAGCATGATAGAGAATCTTGACACATTCTGACTCTGAGATTCATGACTGCCTTATTTCCGGTCGCAGTGATCGTATACTTATCAAACAATATAACACAATACCATTGTTGAAAAACACTCTGGTAATGAATAGAGTATTAGTACTCTCAACAAAAATAGGTCCCAAAGCCACAGCTGTTTACTGTGTTTCAACAGTTTTCAGTCAGCATGATAGAGAATCTTGGCACATTCTGACTCTGAAATTCATGGATGCATTATTTCCTGTCGCAGTCATGCTATAGTTATAAATTGAAATAACTCAATACCATGGAACAAAAATACACTGGTAGCCAACAGAGTATTAGTACTCTCAACATAAGTAGGTACCAAAGCTACAGCTGTTCAGTGTGTTTCAACAGTTTTCAGTCAGCATGATAGAGAATCTTGACACATTCTGACTCTGAAATTCATGGCTGTCTTATTTCCTGTCGCAGTCATACTATACTTATAAAACGATATAACTCAATACCACAGTAGAAAAATACATTGGTAACCAATAGAGTATTAGTACTCTCAACAAAAATAGGTACCAAAGCTACAGCTGTTTACTGTGTTTCAGCAGTTTTCCGTCAACATGATAGAGAATCTTGACACATTCTGACTCTCAAACTCATGGCTGCCTTATTTCCTGTCGCAGTCATACTTTACTTATAAAACGATATCACTCTATACCATGTCACAAAAATACACTGGTAACCAATAGAGTATTTGTACTCTCAACAAAAACAGGTAGCAAAGCTACAGCTGTTTACTGTGTTTCAACAGTTTTCCGTCAACATGATAGAGAATCTTGACATATTCTGACTCTCAAACTCATGGTTGCCTTATTTCCACTCGCAGTCATACTATACTCAACAGTTTTCAGTCATCATGATAGAGAATCTTGACAGATTCTGACTCTGAGATTCATGGCTGCCTTATTTCCGGTCGCAGTGATAGTATACTTATCAAACAATATAACACAATACCATTGTTGAAAAACACTCTGGTAATGATTAGAGTATTAGTACTCTCAACAAAAATAGGTCCCAAAGCCACAGCTGTTTACTGTGTTTCAACAGTTTTCTGTCAGCATGATAGAGACTCCTGACACATTCTGACTCTCAAACTCATGGCTGCCTTATTTCCAGTCGCAGTCATATGATACTTATAAATCGATATATCTCAGTACCACAGTAGAACAATACACTGGTAACCAATAGAGTATTAGTACTCTCGACAAAAATAGGTAGCAAAGCTACAGCTGTTTACTGTGTTTCAACAGTTTTCATTCAGCATGATAGAGAATTTTGACACATTCTGACTCTGAAATTCATGGCTGCCTTATTTCCTGTCACAGTCATTGTATACTTATGAAAGGAAACAGCAAAATACCATGGTAGAAAAATACACTGGTAACCAATAGAGTATTAGTACTCTCAACATAAGTAGGTACCAAAGCTACAGCTGTTCACTGTGTTTCAACAGTTCTCAATCAGCATGATAGAGAATCTTGACACATTCTGACTCGCAAACTCATGGCTGCCTTATTTCCTGTTGCAGTCATACTATACTTATAAAATGATATAACTAAATACCATGGCACAAAAATACACTGGTAACCAATAGAGTATTAGCACTCTCAACATAACTAGGTACCAAAGCTACAGCTGTTCACTGTGTTTCAACAGTTTTCAGTCACCATGATAGAGAATCTTGACACATTCTAACTCTAAAATTCTTGTCTTGGCTGCCTTATTTCTTGTCGCAGTCATACTATACTTATAAAACGATATAACACAATAGCATTGTTGAAAAATACCCTGGTAACGAAGAGAGTATTAGTATTCTCAACAAAAATAGGTATCAAAGCTACAGCTGTTTACTGTGTTTCAACAGTTTTCAGTCTGCATGATAGAGAATCTTGCCACATTCTGACTCTCAAACTCATGGCTGCCTTATTTCCTGTCAGAGTCATACGATACTTATAAATCGATATATCTCAGTACCACCGTAGAACAATCCACTGGTAACCAATAGAGTATTAGTACTCTCAACACAACTAGGTACCAAAGCTACAGCTGTTCACGGTGTTTCAACAGTTTTCAGTCAGCATGATAGAGAATCTTGACACATTCTGACTCTGCAATTCATGGCTGTCTTATTTCCTGTCGCAGGCATACTACACTTATAAAACGATATAACTCAGTACTACGGTAGAAAAATACGCTGGTAACCAATAGAGTATTAGTACTCTCAACATAACTAGGTACCAAAGCTACAGCTGTTCACTGTGTTTTAACAGTTTTCAGTCAGCATGATAGAGAAGCCTGACACAGTCTGACTCTCAAATTCATGGCTGCCTTATTTCCATTTAGAGAATCTTGACACATTCTGACTCTGAAATTCATGGCTGCCTTATTTCCTGTCGCAGTCATATAAAACAAAAAAACTCAATACCACGGTAGAAAAATACACTGGTAACCAATAGAGTATTAGTACTCTCAACATAACTAGGTACCAAAGCTACAGCTGTTCACTGTGTTTCAACAGTTTTCTGTCAGCATGATAGAGACTCCTGACACATTCTGACTCTCAAACTCATGGCTGCCTTTTTTCCAGTCGCAGTCATATGATACTTATAAATCGATATATCTCAGTACCACAGTAGAACAATACACTGGTAACCAATAGAGTATTAGTACTCTCGACAAAAATAGGTAGCAAAGCTACAGCTGTTTACTGTGTTTCAACAGTTTTCATTCAGCATGATAGAGAATTTTGACACATTCTGACTCTGAAATTCATGGCTGCCTTATTTCCTGTCGCAGTCATTGTATACTTATGAAAGGAAACAGCAAAACACCACGGTAGAAAAATACACTGGTAACCAATAGAGTATTAGTACTCTCAACATAACTAGGTACCAAAGCTACAGCTGTTCACTGTGTTTCAACAGTTTTCTTCCACCATGATAGAGAATCTTGACACATTCTAACTCTAAAATTCTTGTCTTGGCTGCCTTATTTCTTGTTGCAGTCATACTATACTTATAAAACGATATAACTAAATACCATGGCACAAAAATACACTGGTAACCAATAGAGTATTAGCACTCTCAACATAACTAGGTACCAAAGCTACAGCTGTTCACTGTGTTTCAACAGTTTTCAGTCACCATGATAGAGAATCTTGACACATTCTAACTCTAAAATTCTTGTCTTGGCTGCCTTATTTCTTGTTGCAGTCATACTATACTTATAAAACGATATAACACAATAGCATTGTTGAAAAATACCCTGGTAACGAAGAGAGTATTAGTATTCTCAACAAAAATAGGTACCAAAGCTACAGCTGTTTACTCAGTTTCAACAGTTTTCAGTCTGCATGATAGAGAATCTTGACACATTCTGACTCTGAAATTCATGGCTGCCTTATTTCCTGTCACAGTCATACTATACTTATAAATCAATATACCTCAATACCATGGTAGAACAATACACTGGTAACCAATACAGTATGAGTACTCTCAACATAAGTAGGTACCAAAGCTACAGCTGTTCACTGTGTTTCAACAGTTTTCAGTCAGCATGTTAGAGAATCTTGACACATTCTAACTCTAAAATTCTTGTCTTGTCTGCCTTATTTCTTGTCGCAGTCATACTATTCTTATAAAACGATATAACAAGATACCATTGTTAAAAAATACCCTGGTAACGAAGAGAGTATTAGTCCTCTCAAAAAAAATAGGAACCAAAGCTACAGCTGTTTACTGTGTTTCAACAGTTTTCAATCAGCATGATAGAGAATCTTGACACATTCTGACTCTGAAATTCATGGCTGTCTTATTTCCTGTCGCAGTCATACTCTTCTTATAAAATGATATAACTAAATACCATGGTACAAAAATACACTGGTAACCAATAGAGTATTAGCACTCTCAACATAACTGGGTACCAAACCTACAGCTGTTCACTGTGTTTCAACAGTTTTCAGTCAGCATGATAGAGAATCTTGACACATTCTAACTCTAAAATTCTTGTCTTGGCTGCCTTATTTCTTGTCGCAGTCATACTATACTTATAAAACGATATAACAAGATACCTTTGTTGAAAAATACCCTGGTAACGAAGAGAGTATTAGTATTCTCAACAAAAATAGGTACCAAAGCTACAGCTGTTTACTCTGTTTCAACAGTTTTCAGTCTGCATGATAGAGAATCTTGCCACATTCTGACTCTCAAACTCATGGCTGCCTTATCTCCTGTCGGAGTCATACGATACTTATAAATCGATATATCTCAGTACCATGGTAGAACAATACACTGGTAACCAATAGAGTATTAGTACTCTCAACATAACTTGGTACCAAAGCTACAGCTGTTCACGGTGTTTCAACAGTTTTCAGTCAGCATGATAGAGAATCTTGACACATTCTGACTCTGAAATTCATGGCTCTCTTATTTCCTGTCGCAGTCATACTACAGTTATCAAACGATATAACTCAGTACTACGGTAGAAAAATACACTGGTAACCAATACAGTATTAGTACTCTCAACATAACTAGATACCAAAGCTACAGCTGTTCACTGTGTTTCAACAGTTTTCAGTCAGCATGATAGAGAATCCTGACACATTCTGACTCTCAAACTCATGGCTGCCTTATTTCCTGTCGCAGTCATACTATAGTTATATAACGAAATAACTCAATACCATGGTACAAAAATACACTGGTAACCAATAGAGGATTAGTACTCTCAAAATCACTAGGTACCAAAGCTACAGCTGTTCACTGTGTTTCAGCACTTTTCTGTCAGCATGATAGAGAATCCTGACACATTCTGACTCTCAAAGTCATGGCTGCCTTGTTTCGTGTCGCAGTCATACTATTCTTATAAAACGATATAACTAAATACCATGGCACAAAAATACACTGGTAACCAATAGAGTATTAGCACTCTCAACATAACTATGTACCAAAACTACAGCTGGTCACTGTGTTTCAACAGTTTTCAGTCAGCATGATAGAGAATCTTGACACATTCTAACTCTAAAATTCTTGTCTTGGCTGCCTTATTTCTTGTCGCAGTCATACTATACTTATAAAACGATATAACACAATACCATTGTTGAAAAATACCCTGGTAACGAAGAGAGTATTAGTATTCTCAACAAAGATGGGTACCAAAGCTACTGCTGTTTACTGTGTTTCAACAGTTTTCAGTCTGCATGATAGAGAATCTTGCCACATTCTGACTCTCAAACTCATGGCTGCCTTATTTCCTGTCGGAGTCATACGATACTTATAAATCGATGTATCTCAGTACCACCGTAGAACAATCCACTGGTAACCCATAGAGTATTAGTACTCTCAACATAACTAGGTACCAAAGCTCCAGCTGTTCACGGTGTTTCAACAGTTTTCAGTCAGCATGATAGGGAATCTTGACACATTCTGACTCTGAAATTCATGGCTGTCTTATTTCCTGTCGCAGTCATACTACACTTATAAAACGATATAACTCAGTATTACAGTAGATAAATACGCTGGTAACCAATAGAGTATTAGTACTCTCAACATAACTAGGTACCAAAGCTACAGCTGTTCACTGTGTTTTAACAGTTTTCAGTCAGCATGATAGAGAAGCCTGACACAGTCTCACTCTCAAATTCATGGCTGCCTTATTTCCATCTAGAGAATCTTGACACATTCTGACTCTGAAATTCATGGCTGCCTTATTTCCTGTCGCAGTCATACTATACTTATAAAATGATATAACTCAATACCATGGCACAAAAATACACTGGTAACCAATAGAGTATTAGGACTCTCAACATAACTAGGTACCAAAGCTACAGCTGTTCAGTGTGATTCAACAGTTTTCAGTCAGCATGATAGAGAATCTTGACACATTCTGACTCTGAAATTCATGGCTGCCTTATTTCTTGTCGCAGTCATACTATACTTATACAACGATATAACACAATACCATTGTTTAAAAATACCCTTGTAACGAATAGAGTATTAGTACTCTCAAGAAAGA
The DNA here is from genome assembly GCA_031216915.1 of Pictodentalium vernedei. Lineage (NCBI taxonomy): Eukaryota > Metazoa > Mollusca > Scaphopoda > Dentaliida > Dentaliidae > Pictodentalium > Pictodentalium vernedei. The sequence goes on along the minus strand of CM062296.1, from coordinate 458,522,959 downwards.
TAGCTACCAAAGCTACATCTGTTTACTGTGTTTTCAGTCAACATGATAGATAATCTTGACACATTCTGACTCTGAAATCCATGGCTGCCTTATTTCCTATCGCATTCATAGTATACTTATAAAACAATATAACACAACACCATTGTTGAAAAACACTCTGGTAATGAATAGAGTATTAGTACTCTCAACAAAAATAGGTACCAAAGCTACAGCTGTTTACTGTGTTTCAACAGTTTTCAGTCAGCATGATAGAGAATCTTGACTCATTCTGACTCTCAAACTCATGGCTGCCTTATTTCCTGTCGCCATCATACTATACTTATAAATCGATATATCTCAATACCACGGCAGAACAATATACTGGTAACCAATAGAGTATTAGTACTCTCAACATAACTAGGTACCAAAGCTACAGCTGTTCACTGTGTTTCATCAGTTTTCAGTCAGCATGATAGAAAATCTTCACACATTCTGACTCTCAAACTCATGGCTGCCTTATTTCCTGTCGCAGTCATACTATACTTATAAAACGATATAACTCAATACCATGTCACAAAAATACACGGGTAACCAATAGAGTATAAGTACTCTCAACATAACTAGGTACCAAAGCTACAGCTGTTCACTGTGTTTCAACAGTTTTCAGTCAGCATGATAGAGAATCTTGACACATTCTGACTCTGAAATTCATGGTTTGCGTTATTTCCTGTCGCAGTCATGCTATAGTTATCAATTGAAATAACTCAATACCATTGTACAAAAATACACTGGTAACCAACAGAGTATTAGTACTCTCAACATAAGTAGGTACCAAAGCTACAGCTGTTTACTGTGTTTCAGCAGTTTTCTGTCAGCATGATAGAGAATCTTGACACATTCTGATTCTCAAACTCATGGCAGCCTTCTTTCCTGTCACAGTCATACTTATAAAACTATATAACTAAATACCATGGCACAAAAATACACTGGTAACCAATAGAGTATTACTACTCTCAACAAAAATAGGTACCAAAGCTGCAGCTGTTTACTGTGTTTCAACAGTTCTCAATCAGCATGATAGAGAATCTTGACACATTCTGACTCTAAAACTCATGGCTGCCTTATTTCCTGTCGCAGTCATAGTATACTTATGAAACGATATAACTAAATACCATGGCACAAAAATACACTGGCAAACAATAGAGTATTAGTACTCTCAACATAACTAGGTACCAAAGCTACAGCTGTTCTCTGTGTTTCAACAGTTTTCAGTCAGCATGATAGAGAATCTTGACACATTCTGACTCTCAAACTCATGGCTGCCTTATTTCCTGTCGCAGTCATAGTATACTTATAAAACAAAAAAACTCAATACCACGGTAGAAAAATACCCTGGTAACGAATAGAGTATTAGTGCTCTCAACAAAAATAGGTACCAAAGCTACAGCTGTTTACTGTGTTTCAACAGTTTTAAGTTCTGACTCTCAAACTCATGGCTGCCTTATTTCCTGTCGCAGTCATACTATACTTATAAATCGATAATATCTCAATACCACGGTAGAACAATGCACTGGAAACCAATATAGTATTAGTACTCTCTACAAAAATAGGTACCAAAGCTACAGCTGTTCACTTTGTTTCAACAGTTTTCAGTTAGCATGATAGAGAATCTTGACACATTCTGACTCTCAAACTCATTGCTGCCTTATTTCCTGTCGCAGTCATACTATACTTATAAATCGATATATCTCAATACCATGGTAGAGCAATACAGTGGGAACCAATAGAATGTTAGTACTCTCAACACAAGTAGGTACCAAAGCTACAGCTGTTCACTGTGTTTCAACAGTTTTCAGTCAACATGAAAGAGAATCTTGACACATTCTGACTCTCAAACTCATGGCTGCCTTACTTCCTGTCGCAGTCATACTATACTTATAAATCGATATATCTCAATACCGTGGTAGAACAATACACTGGTAACCAATAGAGTATTAGTACTCTCAACATAACCAGGTACCAAAGCTACAGCTGTTTACTGTGTTTCAACATTTTTCAGTCAGTATGATAGAGAATCTTGAAACATTCTGACTCTAAAATTCTTGTCTTGGCTGCCTTATTTCTTGTCGCACTCATACTATACATATAAACTGATATAACTCAATAGCATTATTGAAAAATACCCTTGTAACGAATAGAGTATTAGTACTCTCAACCAAAATAGGTACCAAAGCTACAGCTGTTTACTGTGTTTCAACAGTTTTCAGTCAGCATGATAAAGAATCTTGACACCTTCTGACTCTCAAACTCATGGCTGCTTTATTTCCTGTCGCAGTCATACTATACTTATAAAAAGATATAACTCAATACCATGGCACAAAAATACACTGGTAACCATTAGAGTATTAGTACTCTCAACATAACTAGGTACCAAAGCTACAGCTGTTCACTGTGTTTCAACAGTTTTCAGTCAGCATGATAGAGAATCTTGACACATTCTGACTCTGAAATTCATGGCTGCCGTATTTCCTGTCACAGTCATACTTTTCTTACAAAACGATATAACTTAGTACTACGGTAGAAAAATATCCTGGTAACCAATAGAGTATTAGTACTCGCAAAAAAAATAGGTAGCAAAGCTACAGCTGTTGACTGTATCAACAGTTTTCAGTCAGCATGATAGAGAATCTTGACACATTCTGACTCTAAAACTCATGGCTGCCTTATTTCCTGTCGCAGTCATACTATACTTATAAATCGATATATCTCAATACCACAGTAGAACAATGCACTGGTAACCGTTAGAGTATTAGTACTCTCATCAAAAATAGGTACCAAAGCTACAGCTGTTCACTGTGTATTAACAGTTTTCAATCAGCATGATAGAGAATCTTGACACAACCTGACTCTCAAATTTATGCCTGCCTTATTTCCTGTCGCAGTCATACTACCGTTATAAAACGAAATAACTCAATACCATGGAACAAAAGTACACTGGTAACCAATAGAGTGTTAGTACACTCAACATAAGTAGGTACCAAAGCTACAGCTGTTCACTGTATTTCAACAGTTTTCATTCATCATGATAGAGAATCTTGACACATTCTGACTCTGAAATTCATGGCTGCCTTATTTCCTGTCGCAGTCATACTATACTTATGAAATGATACAACTCACTACCATGGCACACAAATACACTGGTAACCAATAGAGTATTAGTACTCTCAACATAACTAGGTACCAAAGCTACAGCTGTTCGCTGTGTTTCCACAATTTTCAATCAGCATGATAGAGAATCTTGACACATTCTAACTCTGAAATTCTTGTCTTGGCTGTCTTATTTCTTGTCGCAAGTCATACTATATGTATAAACCGATATAACACAATAGCAATGTTGAAAATTACCCTGGTAACCAATAGAGTATTAGTACTCTCATCAAAAATAGGTACCAAAGCTACAGCTGTTCACTGTGTATTAACATTTTTCAGTCAGCATGATAGAGAATCTTGACACAGTCTGACTCTCAAATTTATGCCTGCCTTATTTCCTGTCGCAGGCATACTATAGTTATAAAACGATATAACTCAGTACTACGGTAGAAAAATACCCTGGTAACCAGTAGAGTATTAGTACTCTCAACAAAAGTAGGTACCAAAGCTACAGCTGTTTACTGTGTTTCAACAGTTTTCAGTCAGCATGATAGAGAATCTTGACACATTCTGACTCTCAAACTCATGGCTGCCTTATTTCCTGTCGCAGTCATACTATACTTATAAATCTATATATCGCAATGCCACGGTAGAACAATACACTGGTAACCAATAGAGTATTAGTACTCTCAACATAACTAGGTACCAAAGCTACAGCTGTTCCCTGTGTTTCCACAATTTTCAGTTAGCATGATAGAGAATCTTGACACATTCTAACTCTGAAATTCTTGAATTAGCTGCTTTATTTCTTGTCGCAGTCAAACTATACGTATAAACCGATATAACACAATAGCATTGTTGAAAAATACCCTGGTAATGAATAGAGTATTAGTACTCTAAACAAAAATAGGTACCAAAGCTACAGCTGTTTAGTGTGTTTAAACAGTTTTCAGTCAGCATGATAAAGAATCTTGACACATTCTGACTCTCAAACTCATTGCTGCCTTATTTCCAGTTGCAGTCATACAATACTTATGAAACAATATAACTCAATACCATGGCACAAAAATACACTGGTAACTATTAGGGTATTAGTACTCTCAACATGACTAGGTACCAAAGCTACAGCTGTTCACTGTGTTTCAACCATTTTCAGTCAGCATGATAGAGAATCTTGACACATTCTGACTCTGAAATTCATGGCTGCCTTATTTTCTGTCGCAGTCATACTATACTTATGAAACGATATAACTCAGTACTACGGTAGAAAAATACCCTGGTAACGAAGAGAATATTAGTACTCTCAACAAAAATAGGTACCAAAGCTACAGCTGTTTACTGTGTATCAACAGTTTTCAGTCAGCATGATAGGGAATCTTGACACATTCTGACTCTCAAACTCATGGCTGCCTTATTTCCTGTCGCAGTCATAATATACTTATAAAACGATATAACTCACTACCATGGCTCAAAAATACACTGGTATCCAATAGCGTATTAGTACTCTCAACATAACTAGGTACCAAAGCTACAGCTGTTCACTGTGATTCAACAGTTTTCAGTCAGCATGATAGAGAATCTTGACACACTCTCAAACTCATGGCTGCCTTATTTCCTGTCGCAGTCATACTATACTTATAAATCGATATATCTCAATACCACGGTAGAACAATGCACTGGTAACCAAAAGAGTATTAGTACTCTCATCAAAAATAGGTTCCAAAGCTACAGCTGTTCACCCTGTATTAACAGTTTTCAGTCAGCATGATAGAGAATATTGACAGTCTGATTCTCAAATTTATGGCTGCCTTATTTCCTGTCGCAGTCATACTATAGTTATAAAACGAAATAACTCAATACTATGGTACAAAAATACACTGGTAACCGATAGAGTATTAGTACGCTCAACATAAGTAGGTACAAAAGCTACAGCTGTTCACTCTATTTCAACAGTTTTCAGTCAGCATGATAGAAAATCTTGACACATTCTGACTCTGAAATTCATGGCTGCCTTATTTCCTGTCGCAGTCATGCTGTACTTATGAAACGATATAACTCACTACCATGGCGCACAAGCACACTGGTAACCAATAGAGTATTAGTACTCTCAACATAACTAGGTTCCAAAGCTACAGCTGTTCACTGTGTTTCAACAGTTTTCAGTCAGCATGATGGAGAATCTTGACACATTTTGACTCTAAAATTCTTGTCTTGGCTGCCTTATTTCTTGTCGCAAGTCATACTATATGCATAAACCGATATAACACAATAGCATTGTTGAAAAATACCCTGGTAACGAATAGAGTATTAGTGCTCTCAACAAAAATAGGTACCAAAGCTACAGCTGTTTACTGTGTTTCAACAGTTTTCAGTCAGCATGATGGAGAATCTTAACACATTCTGACTCTGAAATTCATGGCTGCCGTATTTCCTGTCGCAGTCATACTTTTCTTACAAAACGATATAACTCAGTACTACGGTAGAAAAATATCCTGGTAACCAATAGAGTATTAGTACTCGCAAAAAAAATAGGTAGCAAAGCTACAGCTGTTTACTGTGTTTCAACAGTTTTCAGTCAGCATGATAGAGAATCTTGACACATTCTGACTCTAAAATTCTTGTCTTGGCTGCCTTATTTCTTGTCGCAGTCATTCTATACTTATAAAATGGTCTAACACAATAGCATTGTTGAAAAATACCCTGGTAACGGATACAGTATTAGTACCCTCAAGAAAGATAGGTACCAATGCTCCATCTGTTTACTGTGTTTTCAGTCAGCATGATAGAGAATCTTGACACATTCTGACTCTCAAACTCATGGCTGCCTTTTTTCCTGTCCCCGTCATACTATACTTATCAATCGATATATCTCAATACCACGTCAGAACAATATACTGGTAACCAATAGAGTATTAGTACTCTCGACATAACTAGGTACCAAAGCTACAGCTGTTTACTGTGTTTCAACAGTTTTCAGTCAGCATGATAGAGAATCTTGACACATTCTGACTCTCAAACTCATGGCTGCCTTATTTACTATCGTAGTCATACTTTACTTCTAAAACGATATCACTCAATACCACGTCACAAAAATACACTGTTAACCAATAGAGTATTAGTACTCTCAACATAACTAGGTACCAAAGCTGCATCTGTTTACTGTGTTTCAGCAGGCTTCAGTGACCATGATAGAGAATCTTGACCCATTCTGACTCTCAAACTCATGGCTGCCTTATTTCCTGTCGCAGTCATACTATATTTATAAATCGATATATCTCAGTACCACGGTAGAACAATGCACTCGTAACCAATAGAGTATTAGTACTCTCAACAAAAATAGGTACCAAAGCTACAGCTGTTCACTGTGTTTTAACAGTTTTCAGTCAGCATGATAGAGAAGCCTGACACAGTCTGACTCTCAAATTCATGGCTGCCTTATGTCCATCCAGAGAATCTTGACACATTCTGACTCTCAAATTCATGGCTGCCTTATTTCCTGTCGCAGTCATAGTATACTTATAAAAGGAAAAAACTCAATACCATGGTAGAAAAATACACTGGTAACCAATAGAGTATTAGTACTCTCAACATAAGTAGTTACCAAAGCTTCAGCTGTTCACTGTGTTTCAACAGTTTTCAGTCAGCATGATAGAGAATCTTGTCACATTCTAACTTTAAAATTCTTGTCTTGACTGCCTTATTTCTTGTCGCAGTCATTCTATACTTATAAAATGGTATAACACAATAGCATTGTTGAAAAATACCCTGGTAACGGATACAGTATTAGTACTCTCAAGAAAGATAGGTACCAATGCTCCATCTGTTTACTGTGTTTTCAGTCAGCATGATAGAGAATCTTGACACATTCTGACTCTCAAACTCATGGCTGCCTTTTTTCCTGTCCCCGTCATACTATACTTATCAATCGATATATCTCAATACCACGTCAGAACAATATACTGGTAACCAATAGAGTATTAGTACTCTCAACATAACTAGGTACCAAAGCTACAGCTGTTTACTGTGTTTCAACAGTTTTCAGTCAGCATGATAGAGAATCTTGACACATTCTGACTCTCAAACTCATGGCTGCCTTATTTCCTATCGTAGTCATACTTTACTTCTAAAACGATATCACTCAATACCACGTCACAAAAATACACTGTTAACCAATAGAGTATTAGTACTCTCAACATAACTAGGTACCAAAGCTGCATCTGTTTACTGTGTTTCAGCAGGCTTCAGTGACCATGATAGAGAATCTTGACCCATTCTGACTCTCAAACTCATGGCTGCCTTATTTCCTGTCGCAGTCATACTATATTTATAAATCGATATACGATATATCTCATTGAAAAATACCCTGGTAACGAATAGAGTATTAGTGCTCTCAACAAAAATAGGTACCAAAGCTACAGCTGTTTACTGTGTTTCAACAGTTTTCAGTCAGCATGATGGAGAATCTTGACACATTCTGACTCTGAAATTCATGGCTGCCGTATTTCCTGTCGCAGTCATACTTTTCTTACAAAACGATATAACTCAGTACTACGGTAGAAAAATATCCTGGTAACCAATAGAGTATTAGTACTCGCAAAAAAAATAGGTAGCAAAGCTACAGCTGTTTACTGTGTTTCAACAGTTTTCAGTCAGCATGATAGAGAATCTTGACACATTCTGACTCTAAAATTCTTGTCTTGGCTGCCTTATTTCTTGTCGCAGTCATTCTATACTTATAAAATGGTATAACACAATAGCATTGTTGAAAAATACCCTGGTAACGGATACAGTATTAGTACTCTCAAGAAAGATAGGTACCAATGCTCCATCTGTTTACTGTGTTTTCAGTCAGCATGATAGAGAATCTTGACACATTCTGACTCTCAAACTCATGGCTGCCTTTTTTCCTGTCCCCGTCATACTATACTTATCAATCGATATATCTCAATACCACGTCAGAACAATATACTGGTAACCAATAGAGTATTAGTACTCTCGACATAACTAGGTACCAAAGCTACAGCTGTTTACTGTGTTTCAACAGTTTTCAGTCAGCATGATAGAGAATCTTGACACATTCTGACTCTCAAACTCATGGCTGCCTTATTTACTATCGTAGTCATACTTTACTTCTAAAACGATATCACTCAATACCACGTCACAAAAATACACTGTTAACCAATAGAGTATTAGTACTCTCAACATAACTAGGTACCAAAGCTGCATCTGTTTACTGTGTTTCAGCAGGCTTCAGTGACCATGATAGAGAATCTTGACCCATTCTGACTCTCAAACTCATGGCTGCCTTATTTCCTGTCGCAGTCATACTATATTTATAAATCGATATATCTCAGTACCACGGTAGAACAATGCACTCGTAACCAATAGAGTATTAGTACTCTCAACAAAAATAGGTACCAAAGCTACAGCTGTTCACTGTGTTTTAACAGTTTTCAGTCAGCATGATAGAGAAGCCTGACACAGTCTGACTCTCAAATTCATGGCTGCCTTATGTCCATCCAGAGAATCTTGACACATTCTGACTCTCAAATTCATTGCTGCCTTATTTCCTGTCGCAGTCATAGTATACTTATAAAAGGAAAAAACTCAATACCATGGTAGAAAAATACACTGGTAACCAATAGAGTATTAGTACTCTCAACATAAGTAGTTACCAAAGCTACAGCTGTTCACTGTGTTTCAACAGTTTTCAGTCAGCATGATAGAGAATCTTGTCACATTCTAACTCTAAAATTCTTGTCTTGACTGCCTTATTTCTTGTCGCAGTCATTCTATACTTATAAAATGGTATAACACAATAGCATTGTTGAAAAATACCCTGGTAACGGATACAGTATTAGTACTCTCAAGAAAGATAGGTACCAATGCTCCATCTGTTTACTGTGTTTTCAGTCAGCATGATAGAGAATCTTGACACATTCTGACTCTCAAACTCATGGCTGCCTTTTTTCCTGTCCCCGTCATACTATACTTATCAATCGATATATCTCAATACCACGTCAGAACAATATACTGGTAACCAATAGAGTATTAGTACTCTCAACATAACTAGGTCCCAAAGCTACAGCTGTTTACTGTGTTTCAACAGTTTTCAGTCAGCATGATAGAGAATCTTGACACATTCTGACTCTCAAACTCATGGCTGCCTTATTTCCTATCGTAGTCATACTTTACTTCTAAAACGATATCACTCAATACCACGTCACAAAAATACACTGTTAACCAATAGAGTATTAGTACTCTCAACATAACTAGGTACCAAAGCTGCATCTGTTTACTGTGTTTCAGCAGGCTTCAGTGACCATGATAGAGAATCTTGACCCATTCTGACTCTCAAACTCATGGCTGCCTTATTTCCTGTCGCAGTCATACTATATTTATAAATCGATATATCTCAGTACCATGGTAGAACAATGCACTCGTAACCAATAGAGTATTAGTACTCTCAACAAAAATAGGTACCAAAGCTACAGCTGTTCACTGTGTTTTAACAGTTTTCAGTCAGCATGATAGAGAAGCCTGACACAGTCTGACTCTCAAATTCATGGCTGCCTTATTTCCATCCAGAGAATCTTGACACATTCTGACTCTCAAATTCATGGCTGCCTTATTTCCTGTCGCAGTCATAGTATACTTATAAAACAAAAAAACTCAATACCACGGTAGAAAAATACACTGGTAACCAATAGAGTATTAGTACTCTCAACATAAGTAGGTACCAAAGCTACAGCTGTTCACTGTGTTTCAACAGTTTTCAGTGAGCATGATAGAGAATCTTGACACATTCTAACTCTAAAATTCATGGCTTGGCTGCCTTATTTCTTGTCGCAGTCATACTATACTTATAAAACGATATAACACAATACCATTGTTGAAAAATACCCTGGTAACGAATACAGTATTAGTACTCTCAAGAAAGATAGGTCCCAAAGCTCCATCTGTTTACTGTGTTTTCAGTCAGCATGATAGATAATCTTGACACATTCTGACTCTCAAACTCATGGCTGCCTTATTTCCTATCGTAGTCATACTTTACTTATAAAACGATATCACTCAATACCATGTCACAAAACTACACTGGTAACCAACAGAGTATTAGTACTCTCAAGATAACTAGGTACCAAAGATACAGCTGTTCACTGTGTTTCAACAGTTTTCTGTCAGCATTATAGAGAATCCTGACACATTCTGACTCTCAAACTCATGGCAGCCTTATTTCCTGTCGCATTCATAGTATACTTATGAAACGATATAACTAAATACCATGGCACAAAAATACACTGGTAAACAATAGAGTATTAGTACTCTCAACATAACTAGGTACCAAAGCTACAGCTGTTCACTGTGTTTCAACAGTTTTCAGTCAGCATGATAGAGAATCTTGACACATTCTAACTCTGAAATTCTTGTCTTGGCTCCCTTATTTCTTGTCGCAGTCATACTATACTTATAAAACGATATTACACAATACCACTGTTGAAAGATAACCTGGTAACGAAGAGAATATTAGTACGTTCAACTAAAATAGGTCCCAAAGCTACAGCTGTTTATTGTGTTTCAACAGTTTTCAGTCAGCATGATAGAGAATCTTGACACATTCTGACTCTCAAACTCATAGCTGCCTTATTTCCTGTCGTAGTCATAGTATACTTTTAAAACGATATAACTCAATACCACATCACAGACATACACTGGTAACCAATAGAGTATTAGTACTCTCAACGTAACTAGGTACCAAAGCTGCAGCTGTTCACTGTGTTTCAACAGTTTTCAGTCAGCGTGATAAAGAATCTTGACCCATTCTGACTCTCAAACTCATGGTTGCCTTATTTCCTGTCGCAGTCATACTATGCTTATAAATCGATATATCTCAGTACCACGGTAGAACAATACACTGTTAACCAATAGAGTATTAGTACTCTCAACATAACTAGGTACCAAAGCTACAGCTGTTCACTGTGTTTCAACAGTTTTCAGTCAGCATGATAGAGAATCTCGACACATTCTGACTCTGAAATTCATGGCTACCTTATTTCCGGTCGCAGTGATAGTATACTTATAAAACAATATAACACAATACCATTGTTGAAAAACACTCTGGTAATGAATATAGTATTAGTACTCTCAACAAAAATAGGTCCCAAAGCTGCATCTGTTTACTGTGTTTCAACAGTTTTCAGTCAGCATGATAGAGAATCTTGACACATTCTGACTCTCAAACTCATGGCTGCCTTATTTCCTTTCGCAGTCATACTATACTTATAAAACGATATAACTCAATACCATGCCACAAAAATACACTGTTAACCAATAGAGTATTAGTACACTCAACATAACTAGGTACCACAGCTACAGCTGTTCACTGTGTTTCAACAGTTTTCAGTCAGCATGATAGAGAATTTTGACACATTATGACTCTGGAATTCATGGCTACCTTATTTCCGGTCGCAGTGATAGTATACTTATAAAACAATATAACACAATACCATTGTTGAAAAACACTCTGGTAATGAATAGAGTATTATTACTCTCAACATAACTAGGTACCAAAGCTACAGCTGTTCACTGTGTTTCAACAGTTTTCAGTAAGCATGATAGAGAATCCTGACACATTCTGACTCTGAAATTCATGGCTACCTTATTTCCAGTCGCAGTGATAGTATTCTTATAAAACAATATAACACAATACCATTGTTGTAAAATACCCTGGTAACGAGTAGAGTATTAGTACTCTCAACAAAAACAGGTACCAAAGCTACAGCTGTTCACTGTGTTTCAACAGTTTTCAGTAAGCATGATAGAGAATCCTGACACATTCTGTCTCTCAATCTCATGGCTGCCTTATTTCCTGTCGTAGTCATACTTTACTTACAAAACGATATCACTCAATACCATGTCTCAAAAATACACTGGTAACCAATAGAGTATTAGTACTCTCAACAAAAATAGGTAGCAAAGCTACAGCTGTTTACTGTGCTTCAACAGTTTTCAGTCAGCATGATAGAGAATCTTGACACATTCTGACTCTCAAACTCATGACTGCCTTATCTCCTGTCACAGTCATACTATACTTATAAAACGATATAACGCAATACCATTCTTAAAAAATACCCTGGTAACGAATAGAGTATTAGTACTCTCAACAAAGATGGGTTCCAAAGCTACAGCTGTTCACTGTGTTTGAACAGTTTTCAGTCAGCTTGTTCGAGAATCTTGACACATTCTAACTCTAAAATTCTTGTCGTGGCTGCCTTATTTTTTGTCGCAGTCATACTATACATATAAGCCGATATAACACAATAGCATTGTTGAAAAATACCCTGCTAACGAATAGAGTATTAGTTCCCTCAACAAAAATAGGTACCAAAGCTACAGCTGTTTACTGTGTTTCAACAGTTTTCTGTCAACATGATAGAGAATCTTGACACATTCTGACTCTGAAATTCATGGCTGCCTTATTTCCTGTCACAGTCATACTATACTTATAAAACGATATAACTCAATACCATGGCACAAAAATACACTGGTAACCAGTAGAGTATTAGTACTCTCAACATAACTAGGTGCCAAAGCTACAGCTGTTCACTGTGTTTCAACAGTTTTCAGTCAGCATGATAGAGAGTCTTGACACATTCTAACTCTGAAATTCATGGCTGCCTTATTTCCTGTTGTAGTCCTACTATACTTACAAAACGATATAACTCAATACCGCGGTAGAACAATGCACTGGTAACCATAGAGTATTAGGTACCAAACCTACAGGTGTTTACTGTGTTTTAACAGTTTTCAGTCAGCATGATATAGAATTTTGACACATTCTAACTCTAAAATTCTTGTCTTGGCTGTATTATTTCTTTTCGCAGTCATTCTATACTTATAAAACGATATAACACAATACCATTGCTGAAAAATACCCTGGTAACGAAGAGAATATTAGTATGTAAAATAAAAATAGGTACCAAAGCTACAGCTGTTTACCGTGTTTCAACAGTTTTCAGTCAGCATGATAGAGAATCTTGACACATTCTGACTCTCAAACTCATGACTGCCTTATCTCCTGTCGCAGTCATACTATAGTTATAAAACGATATAACACAATACCATTCTTAAAAAATGCCCTGGTAATGAATAGAGTGTTAGTACTCTCAACAATGATAGGTTCCAATGCTACAGCTGTTCACTGTGTTTCAATAGTTTTCAGTCAGCTTGTTCGAGAATTTTGACACATTCTAACTCTAAAATTCTTGTCGTGGCTGCCTTATTTCTTTTCCCATTCATACTATACATATAAAATGATATAACACAATACCATTGCTGAAAAATACCCTGGTAACGAAGAGAATATTAGTACGTTCAACAAAAATAGGTACCAAAGCTACAGCTGTTTACTGTGTTTCAACAGTTTTCAGTCAACATGATAGAGAATCTTGACACATTCTGACTCTCAAACTCATGGTTGCCTTATTTCCACTCGCAGTCATACTATACTCAACAGTTTTCAGTCAGCATGATAGAGAATCTTGACACATTCCGACTCTGAAATTCATGGCTGCCTTATTTCCTGTCGCAGTCATACTATACTTATGAAACGATATAACTCAATACCATGGCACAAAAATACACTGGTAACCAATAGAGTATTAGTACTCTCAACATAACTAGGTACCAAAGCTACAGCTGTTCACTGTGTTCCACAGTTTTCAGTTAGCCTGATAGAGAATCTTGGCACATTCTGACTCTCAAACTGATGGCTGCCTTATTTCCTGTCGCAGACATGCTATAGTTATAAAATGAAATAACTCAAAACCATGGTACAAAAATACACTGGTAACCAATAGAGTATTAGTACTCTCAACAAAAGTAGGTACCAAAGCTACAGCTGTTCACTGTGTTTCAACAGTTTTCAGTCAGCATGATAGAGAATCTTGACACATTCTGACTCTCAAACTCATGGCTGCCTTATTTCCTGTCGCAGTCCTACTATACTTATAAAACGATATAACTCAATAGCATGGCACAAAAATACACTGGTAACCAATAGAGTATTAGTACTCTCAAAATAACTAGGTACCAAAGCTACAGCTGTTCACTGTGTTCCACAGTTTTCAGTTAGCCTGGTAGAGAATCTTGACACATTCTGACTCTCAAACTCATGGCTGCCTTATATCCTTTCGCAGTCACGCTCTAGTTATAAAATGAAATAACTCAATACCATTGTACAAAAATACACTGGTAACTAATAGAGTATTAGTACTCTCAACATAACTAGGTACCAAAGCTACAGCTGTTTACTGTGTTTCAACAGTTTTCAGTCAGCATGATAGAGAATCTTCACACATTCTAACTCTAATATTCTTGAATTAGCTGCTTTGTTTCTTGTCGCAGTCATACTATACGTATAAACCGATATAGCACAATAGCATTGTTGAAAAATACCGTGGTAACGAATAGAGTATTAGTGCTCTCAACAAAAATAGGTTCCAAAGCTACAGCTGTTTGCTGTGTTTCAACAGTTTTAAGTTGTGACTCTCAAACTCATGGCTGCCTTATTTCCTGTCGCTGTCATACAATACTTATAAAACGATATAACTCTCAATACCATGGCACAAAAATACACTGGTAACCAATAGAGTATTAGTACTCTCAACATAAGTAGGTACCAAAGCTACAGCTGTTCACTGTGTTCCACAGTTTTCAGTTAGCCTGATAGAGAATCTTGACACATTCTGACTCTCAAACTCATGATGGCCTTATTTCCGGTTGCAGTCATACTATACTTTCAACACGATATAACTCAATACCACGGTAGAAAAATACACTAGCAACCAATAGAGTATTAGTACTCTCAACATAAGTAGGTACCAAAGCTACAGCTGTTCACTGTGTTTCAACAGTTTTCAGTCAGCATGATAGAGAATCTTGACACATTCTGACTCTGAAATTCATGGCTGCCTTATTTCCTCTCGCAGTCATGCAAAAGTTATAAAATGAAATAACTCAATACCATGGTACAAAAATACACTGGTAACCAATAGAGTATTAGTACTCTCAACAAAAATAGGTACCAAAGCTACAGCTGTTTACTGTGTTTCAACAGTTCTCAGTCAGCGTGAAAGAGAATCTTGACACATTCTGACTCTCAAACTCATGGGTGCCTTATTTCCTGTCGCTGTCATACTACACTTATAAAATGTACAGCTGTATACTGTGTTTCAACAGTTTTCAATCAGGATGATAGAGAATCTCAAACTCATGGGTGCCTTATTTCCTGTCGCTGTCATACTATACTTACAAAATGTACAGCTGTATACTGTGTTTCAACAGTTTTCAATCAGCATGATAGAGAATCTTGACACATTCTGACTCTCAAACTCATGGCTGCCTTGTTTCCTGTCGCAGTCATACTCTACTCATAAAACGATATAACTAAATACCATGGCACAAAAATACACTGGTAACCAATAGAGTATTAGCACTCTCAACATAACTAGGTACCAAAGCTACAGCTGTGCACGGTGCTTCAACAGTTTTCAGTCAGCATGATAGAGAATCTTGACACATTCTGACTCTGAAATTCATGGCTGTCTTATTTCCTGTTGCAGTCATACTACACTTATAAAATGATATAACTCAGTACTACGGTAGAAAAATACACTGGTAACCAATAGAGTATTAGTACTCTCAACATAACTAGGTACCAAAGCTCCAGCTGTTCACTGTGTTTCAACAGTTTTCAGTCAGCATGATAGAGAATCCTGACACATTCCGACTCTCAAACTCATGGCTACTTTATTTCCTGTCGCTGTTATACTATACTTATAAAATGATATAACACAATACCATTGTTGAAAAATACCCTGGTAACGAAGAGAATATTAGTACTCTCAACAAAAATAGTTACCAAAGCTACAGCTGTTCACGGTGTTTCAACAGTTTTCAATCAGCATAATAGAGAATCTTGACACATTCTGACTCTGAAATTCATGACTGCCTTATTTCCTGTCGCAGTCATACTATACATATAAACGATATAACTCAATATCACGGTAGAAAAATACCCTGGTAACGCAAAGAGTATTAGTACTCTCAACAACAATAGGTACCAAAGCTACAGCTTTTTTTTTTCTGTGTTTCAACAGTTTTCAGTCAGCATGATAGAGAATCTTGACACATTCTGACTCTGAAATTCATGCCTGCATTATTTCCTGTCGCAGTCATGCTATAGTTATAAATTGAAATAACTCAATACCATGGTACAAAAATACACTGGTAACCAATAGAGTATTAGTACTCTCAACATAACTCGTTTCCAAAGCTACAGCTGTTCACTGTGTTTCAACAGTTTTCAGTCAGCATGATGGAGAATCTTGACACATTTTGACTCTAAAATTCTTGTCTTGGCTGCCTTATTTCTTGTCGCAAGTCATACTATATGCATAAACCGATATAACACAATAGCATTGTTGAAAAATACCCTGGTAACGAATAGAGTATTAGTGCTCTCAACAAAAATAGGTACCAAAGCTACAGCTGTTTACTGTGTTTCAACAGTTTTCAGTCAGCATGATGGAGAATCTTGACACATTCTGACTCTGAAATTCATGGCTGCCGTATTTCCTGTCGCAGTCATACTTTTCTTACAAAACGATATAACTCAGTACTACGGTAGAAAAATATCCTGGTAACCAATAGAGTATTAGTACTCGCAAAAAAAATAGGTAGCAAAGCTACAGCTGTTTACTGTGTTTCAACAGTTTTCAGTCAGCATGATAGAGAATCTTGACACATTCTAACTCTAAAATTCCTGTCTTGGCCGCCTTATTTCTTGTCGCAGTCATACTATATGTATAAACTGATATAACACAATACCATTGTTGAAAAATACCCTGGTAACGAATAGAGTATTAGTACTCTCAACAAAAATAGGTACCAAAGCTACAGCTGTTTACTGTGTTTCAACAGTTTTCAGTCAGCATGAAAGGGAATCTTCACACATTCTGACTCTCAAACTCATGGCTGTCTTATTTCCTGTTGCGGTGATACTGTACTTATAGAACAATATAACTCAGTACTACGGTAGAAAAATACACTGGTAACCAATAGAGTATTAGTACTCTCTACAAAAATAGGTACCAAAGCTACAGCTGTTTACTGTGTTTCAACAGTTTTCAGTCAGCATGATAGAGAATCTTGACACATTCTGACTCTCAAACTCATGGCTGCCTTATTTCCTATCGCAGTCATACTATACTTATAAAACGATATAACTCACTACCATGGCACAAAAATACATTGGTATCCAATAGAGGATTAGTACTCTCAACATAACTAGGTGCCAAAGCTACAGCTGTTCACTGTGTTTCAACAGTTTTCAGTCAGCATGATAGAGAGTCTTGACACATTCTAACTCTGAAATTCATGGCTGCCTTATTTCCTGTCGCCGTCATACTATACTCATAAAACGATATAACTCAATACCACAGTAGAAAAATACATTGGTAACCAATAGAGTATTGAAAAATACCCTGGTAACGAAGAGAATATTAGTACTCTCAACAAAAATAGGTACCAAAGCTACAGCTGTTTACTGCGTTTGAACAGTTTTCAGTCAGCATGATAGAGAATCTTGACACATTCTGACTCTCAAACTCATGGCTGTCTTATTTCCTGTCGCAGTCATACTATACTTATAAATCAATATATCTCAATACCATGGTAGAACAATACACTGGTAACCAATAGAGTATTAGTACTCTCAACACAAGTAGGTACCAAAGCTACAGCTTTTCACTGTGTTTCAACAGTTTTCAGTCAGCATGATAGAGAATCTTGACACATTCTAACTCTTAAAGCTCTTGTCTTGGCTGCCTTGTTTCTTGTTGCAGTCATACTATACGTATAAACCGATGTAACAGAATAGCATTGTTGAAAAATACCCTGGTAACGAATAGAGTATTAGTGCTCTCAACAAAAATAGGTACCAAAGCTACAGCTGTTTACTGTGTATTAACAGTTTTCAGTCAGCATGATAGAGAATCTTGACACATTCTGACTCTGAAATTCATGGCTGCCTTATTTCCTTTCGCAGTCATACTATACTTATGAAACGATATAACTCAATACCATGGCACATAAATACACTGGTAACCAATAGATTATTAGTACTCTCAACATAACTAGGTACCAAAGCTACAGCTGTTTACTGTGTTTCAACAGTTTTCAGTCGGCATGAAAGTGAATCTTGACACATTCTGACTCTGAAATTCATGGCTGCCTTATTTCCTGTCACAGTCATAGTATACTTATAAAAGTAAAAAAACTCAATACCACGGTAGAAAAATACACTGGTAACCAATAGAGTATTAGTACTCTCAACATAAGTAGGTGCCAAAGCTACAGCTGTTCACTGTGTTTCAACAGTTTTCAGTCAGCATGATAGAGAATCTTGTCACATTCTAACTCTAAAATTCTTATCTTGGCTGCCTTACTTCTTGTCGCAGTCATTCTATACTTATAAAACGATATAACACAATACCATTGTTGAAAAATACTCTGATAACGAAGAGAGTATTATTATTCTCAACAAAAATAGGTACCAAAGCTACAGCTGTTTACTTTGTTTCAACAGTTTTCAGTCTGCATGATAGAGAATCTTGAGACATTCTAACTCTCTAACTCATGGCTGCCTTATTTCCTGTCGCAGTCATACTATACTTATAAAACGATACAACTAAATACCATGGCACAAAAATACACTGGTAACCAATAGTGTTTGAGCACTCTCAACATAACTAGGTACCAAAGCTACAGCTGTTCACTGTGTTTGAACAGTTTTCAGTCAGCAAGATAGAGAATCTTGACACATTCTGACTCAGAAATTCATGGCTGTCTTATTTCCTGTCGCAGTCATACTACACTTATAAAACGATATAACTCAGTACTACAGTAGAAAAATACACTGGTAACCAATAGAGTATTAGTACTCTCAACATACCTAGGTACCAAAGCTACAGCTGTTCACTGTGTTTCAACAGTTTTCAGTCAGCATGATAGAGAATACTGACACATTCAGACTCTCAAACTCATGGCTGCCTTATTTCCTGTCGCAGTCATACGATGCTTATAAATCGATATATCTCAGTACCACGGTAGAACAATACACTGCTAACCAATAGAGTATTAGTACTCTCAACATAACTAGGTACCAAAGCTACAGCTGTTCACTGTGTTTCAACAGTTCTCAGTCAGCATGATGGAGAATCTTGACACATTCTGACTCTGAAATTCTTGTCTTGGCTGCCTTATTTCCTGTCGCAGTCATACTATACTTATAAAACGATATAACACAATACCATTGTTGAAAATACCCTGATAACGAAGAGAGTGTTAGTACTCTCAACAAAAATAGGTACCAAAGCTACAGCTGTTCACTGTGTTTCAACAGTTTTCAGTCTCCATGATAGAGAATCTTGAGATATTCTGACTCTGAAACTCATGGCTGCCTTATTTCTTGTCGCAGTCATACTATACTTATAAAACGATATAACTCAATACCATGGCCCAAAAATACACTGTCAACCAATAGAGTATTAGTACTCTCAACATAACTAGGTACCAAAGCTACAGCTGTTCACTGTGTTTCAACAGTTTTCAGTCAGCATGATAGAGAATCTCGACACATTCTGACTCTGAAATTCATGGCTACCTTATTTCCAGTCGCAGTGATAGTATACTTATAAAACAATATAACACAATACCATTGTTGAAAAACACTCTGGTAATGAATAGAGTATTAGTACTCTCAACAAAAATAGGTCCCAAAGCTGCATCTGTTTACTGTGTTTCAACAGTTTTCAGTCAGCATGGTAGAGAATCTTGACACATTCTGACTCTCAAATTCATGGCTGCCTTATTTCCTTTTGCAGTCATACTATACTTATAAAACGATATAACTCAATACCATGGCACAAAAATACACTCTTAACCAATAGAGTATTAGTACTCTCAACATAACTAGGTACCAAAGCTACAGCTGTTCACTGTGTTTCAACAGTTTTCAGTCAGCATGAAAGTGAATCTTGACACATTCTGACTCTGAAATTCATGGCTGCCTTATTTCCTGTCACAGTCATAGTATACTTATAAAAGTAAAAAACTCAATACCACGGTAGAAAAATACACTGGTAACCAATAGAGTATTAGTACTCTCAACATAAGTAGGTGCCAAAGCTACAGCTGTTCACTGTGTTTCAACAGTTTTCAGTCAGCATGATAGAGAATCTTGTCACATTCTAACTCTAAAATTCTTATCTTGGCTGCCTTACTTCTTGTCGCAGTCATTCTATACTTATAAAACGATATAACACAATACCATTGTTGAAAAATACTCTGATAACGAAGAGAGTATTATTATTCTCAACAAAAATAGGTACCAAAGCTACAGCTGTTTACTTTGTTTCAACAGTTTTCAGTCTGCATGATAGAGAATCTTGAGACATTCTAACTCTCTAACTCATGGCTGCCTTATTTCCTGTCGCAGTCATACTATACTTATAAAACGATACAACTAAATACCATGGCACAAAAATACACTGGTAACCAATAGTGTATGAGCACTCTCAACATAACTAGGTACCAAAGCTACAGCTGTTCACTGTGTTTCAACAGTTTTCAGTCAGCAAGATAGAGAATCTTGACACATTCTGACTCAGAAATTCATGGCTGTCTTATTTCCTGTCGCAGTCATACTACACTTATAAAACGATATAACTCAGTACTACAGTAGAAAAATACACTGGTAACCAATAGAGTATTAGTACTCTCAACATACCTAGGTACCAAAGCTACAGCTGTTCACTGTGTTTCAACAGTTTTCAGTCAGCATGATAGAGAATACTGACACATTCAGACTCTCAAACTCATGGCTGCCTTATTTCCTGTCGCAGTCATACGATGCTAATAAATCGATATATCTCAGTACCACGGTAGAACAATACACTGCTAACCAATAGAGTATTAGTACTCTCAACATAACTAGGTACCAAAGCTACAGCTGTTCACTGTGTTTCAACAGTTCTCAGTCAGCATGATAGAGAATCTTGACACATTCTGACTCTGAAATTCTTGTCTTGGCTGCCTTATTTCTTGTCGCAGTCATACTATACTTATAAAACGATATAACACAATACCATTGTTGAAAATACCCTGATAACGAAGAGAGTATTAGTACTCTCAACAAAAATAGGTACCAAAGCTACAGCTGTTCACTGTGTTTCAACAGTTTTCAGTCTCCATGATAGAGAATCTTGAGATATTCTGACTCTGAAACTCATGGCTGCCTTATTTCTTGTCGCAGTCATACTATACTTATAAAACGATATAACTCAATACCATTGTTGAAAAACACTCTGGTAATGAATAGAGTATTAGTACTCTCAACAAAAATAGGTCCCAAAGCTGCATCTGTTTACTGTGTTTCAACAGTTTTCAGTCAGCATGGTAGAGAATCTTGACACATTCTGACTCTCAAATTCATGGCTGCCTTATTTCCTTTTGCAGTCATACTATACTTATAAAACGATATAACTCAATACCATGGCACAAAAATACACTCTTAACCAATAGAGTATTAGTACTCTCAACATAACTAGGTACCAAAGCTACAGCTGTTCACTGTGTTTCAACAGTTTTCAGTCAGCATGATAGAGAATCTTGACACATTCTGACTCTGAAATTGATGGCTACCTTATTTCCGGTCGCAGTGATAGTATACTTATAAAACAATATAACACAATACCATTGTGGAAAAACACTCTGGTAATGAATAGACTATTAGTACTCTCAACAAAAATAGGTCCCAAAGCTGCATGTGTTTACTGTGCTTCAACAGTTTTCAGTGAGCATGATAGAGAATCTTGACACATTCTGACTCTGAAATTCATGGCTGTCTTATTTCCTGTCGCAGTCATACTATACTTATAAAACGATATAACTCAATACCATGGCACAAAAATACACTCTTAACCAATAGAGTATTAGTACTCTCAACATAACTAGGTACCAAAGCTACAGCTGTTCACTGTGTTTCAACAGTTTTCAGTCAGCATGATAGAGAATCTTGACACATTCTGACTCTGAAATTGATGGCTACCTTATTTCCGGTCGCAGTGATAGTATACTTATAAAACAATATAACACAATACCATTGTGGAAAAACACTCTGGTAATGAATAGACTATTAGTACTCTCAACAAAAATAGGTCCCAAAGCTGCATGTGTTTACTGTGCTTCAACAGTTTTCAGTGAGCATGATAGAGAATCTTGACACATTCTGACTCTGAAATTCATGGCTGTCTTATTTCCTGTCGCGGTCATAGTATACTTATAATACAAAAAAACTCAATACCACGGTAGAAAAATACACTGGTAACCAATAGAGTATTAGTACTCTCAACAAAAATAGGTAGCAAAGCTACAGCTGTTTACTGTGTTTCAACAGTTTTCAGTCAGCATGATAGAGAATCTTGACACATTCTGACTCTGAAATTCATGACTGCCTTATTTCCTGTCGCAGTCATAGTATTCTTATAAAAGGAAAAAAACTCAATACAACGGTAGAAAAATGCGCTAGTAACCTATAGAGTATTAGTACTCTCAACATAAGTAGGTACCAAAGCTACAGCTGTTCACTGTGTTTCAACAGTTTTCAGTGAGCATGATAGAGATTCTTGACACATTCTGACTCTCAAACTCATGGCTGCCTTATTTCCTGTCGCAGTCATACTATACTTATAAAATGATATAACTCAATCCCATGGCACAAAAATACACTGGTAACCAATAGAGTATTAGGACTCTCAACATAACTAGGTTCCAAAGCTACAGCTGTTCACTGTGTTTCAACAATTTTCAGTGAGCACGATAGAGAATCTTGACACATTCTGACTCTCAAACTCATGGCTGCCTTATTTCCTGTCGCAGTCATACTATACTTATAAAATGATATAAATCAATACCATGGCACAAAAATACACTGGTAACCATTAGAGTATTAGTACTCTCAACACAACTAGGTACCAAAGCTATAGCTGTTTACTGTGTTTCAACAGTTTTCAGTCAGCATGATAGAAAATCTTGACACATTCTCTCAAACTCATGGCTGCCTTATTTCCTGTCGAAGTCATACTATACTTATAAAACGATATAACTCAATACCATGGCACAGAAATACACTGCTAACCAATAGAGTACTAGTACTGTCAACATAACTAGGTACCAAAGCTACAGCTGTTCACTGTGTTTCAACAGTTTTCAGTCAGCATGATAGAGAATCTTGACACATTCTGACTCTCAAACTCATGGCTGCCTTATTTCCTGTCGCTGTCATACTATACTTATAAAATGATATAACACAATACCATTGTTGAAAAATACCCTGGTAATGAAGAGAATATTAATACTCTCAACAAAAGTAGGTAGCGAAGCTACAGCTGTCTACTCTGTTTCAACAGTTTTCAGTCAGCATGATAGAGAATCTTGACACATTCTGACTCTGAAATTCATGGCTGCCTTATTTTCTGTCGCAGTCATAGTATAATTATAAAAGGAAAAAACTCAATACCACGGTAGAAAAATACACTGGCAACCAATAGAGTATGAGCACGCTCAACATAAGTAGGTACCAAAGCTACAGCTGTTCACTGTGTTTCAACAGTTTTCAGTCAGCATGATAGAGAATCTTGACACATTCTGACTCTGAAATTCATGGCTGCCTTATTTCCTGTCGCATTTATAGTATAATTATAAAAGGAAAAAACTCAATACCACGGTAGAAAAATACACTGGCAACCAATAGAGTATTAGTACTCTCTACAAAAATAGGAAGCAAAGCTGCAGCTGTTTACTGTGTTCCAACAGGTTTCAGTCAGCATGATAGAGAATCTTGACACATTCTGACTCTGAAATTCATGGCTGCCTTATTTCTTGTCGCTGTCATACTATACTTATAAAACGATATAACACAATACCATTGTTGAAAAATACCCTGGTAGCGAATAGAGTATTAGTACTCTCAAGAAAGATAGGTACCATAGCTACATCTGTTTACTGTGTTTTCAGTCAGCATGATAGATAATCTTGACACATTCTGACTCTGAAATTCATGGCTGCCTTATTTCCTATCGCATTCATAGTATACTTATAAATCGATATATCTCAATACCACGGCAGAACAATATACTGGTAACCAATAGAGTATTAGTACTCTCAACATAACTAGGTACCAAAACTACAGCTGTTCACTGTGTTTCAACAGTTTTCAGTCAGCACGATAGAGAATCTTGACACATTCTGACTCTGAAATTCATGGCTGCGTTATTTCCTGTCGCAGTCATGCTATAGTTATCAATTGAAATAACTCAATACCATCGTACAAAAATACACTGGTAACCAACAGAGTATTAGTACTCTCAACATTAGTAGGTACCAAAGCTACAGCTGTTCACTGTGTTTCAACAGTTTTCAGTCAGCATGATAGAGAATCTTGACACATTCTGACTCTGAAGTTCATGGCTGCCTTATTTCCTGTCGCAATCATACTATACTTATAAAACGATATAACTCAATACCGCAGTAGAAAAATACATTGGTAACCAATAGAGTATTAGTACTCTCAACAAAAATAGGTACCAAAGCTACAGCTGTTTACTGTGTTTCAGCAGTTTTCTGTCAGCATGATAGAGAATCTTGACACATTCTGACTCTCAAACTCATGGCCGCCTTCTTTCCTGTCACAGTCATACTATACTTATAAAACTATATAACTAAATACCATGGCACAAAAATACGCTGGTAACCAAGAGTATTATTACTCTCAACAAAAATAGGTACCAAAGCTACAGCTGTTTACTGTGTTTCAGCAGTTTTCTGTCAGCATGATAGAGAATCTTGACACATTCTGACTCTCAAACTCATGGCTGCCTTATTTCCCCTCGCAGTCATAGTATACTTATGAAACGATATAACTAAATACCATGGCACAAAAATACACTGGTAACCAATAGAGTATTAGCACTCTCAACATAACTAGGTACCAAAGCTACAGCTGTTTGCTGTGTTTCAACAGTTTTAAGTTGTGACTCTCAAACTCATGGCTGCCTTATTTCCTGTCGCTGTCATACTATACTTATAAAACGATATAACTCTCAATACCATGGCACAAAAATACACTGGTAACCAATAGAGTATTAGTACTCTCAACATAAGTAGGTACCAAAGCTACAGCTGTTCACTGTGTTCCACACTTTTCAGTTAGCCTGATAGAGAATCTTGACACATTCTGACTCTCAAACTCATGATGGCCTTATTTCCGGTTGCAGTCATACTATACTTTCAACACGATATAACTCAATACCACGGTAGAAAAATACACTAGCAACCAATAGAGTATTAGTACTCTCAACATAAGTAGGTACCAAAGCTACAGCTGTTCACTGTGTTTCAACAGTTTTCAGTCAGCATGATAGAGAATCTTGACACATTCTGACTATCAAAATCATGGTTGCCTTATTTCCTGCCGCAGTCATAGTATACTTATGAAACGATATAACTAAATACCATGGTACAAAAATACACTGGTAACCAATAGAGTATTAGTACTCTCAACAAAAATAGGTACCAAAGCTACAGCTGTTTACTGTGTTTCAACAGTTCTCAGTCAGCGTGAAAGAGAATCTTGACACATTCTGACTCTCAAACTCATGGGTGCCTTATTTCCTGTCGCTGTCATACTACACTTATAAAATGTACAGCTGTATACTGTGTTTCAACAGTTTTCAATCAGGATGATAGAGAATCTCAAACTCATGGGTGCCTTATTTCCTGTCGCTGTCATACTATACTTACAAAATGTACAGCTGTATACTGTGTTTCAACAGTTTTCAATCAGCATGATAGAGAATCTTGACACATTCTGACTCTCAAACTCATGGCTGCCTTGTTTCCTGTCGCAGTCATACTCTACTCATAAAACGATATAACTAAATACCATGGCACAAAAATACACTGGTAACCAATAGAGTATTAGCACTCTCAACATAACTAGGTACCAAAGCTACAGCTGTGCACGGTGCTTCAACAGTTTTCAGTCAGCATGATAGAGAATCTTGACACATTCTGACTCTGAAATTCATGGCTGTCTTATTTCCTGTTGCAGTCATACTACACTTATAAAATGATATAACTCAGTACTACGGTAGAAAAATACACTGGTAACCAATAGAGTATTAGTACTCTCAACATAACTAGGTACCAAAGCTCCAGCTGTTCACTGTGTTTCAACAGTTTTCAGTCAGCATGATAGAGAATCCTGACACATTCCGACTCTCAAACTCATGGCTACTTTATTTCCTGTCGCTGTTATACTATACTTATAAAATGATATAACACAATACCATTGTTGAAAAATACCCTGGTAACGAAGAGAATATTAGTACTCTCAACAAAAATAGTTACCAAAGCTACAGCTGTTCACGGTGTTTCAACAGTTTTCAATCAGCATAATAGAGAATCTTGACACATTCTGACTCTGAAATTCATGACTGCCTTATTTCCTGTCACAGTCATACTATACATATAAACGATATAACTCAATATCACGGTAGAAAAATACCCTGGTAACGCAAAGAGTATTAGTACTCTCAACAACAATAGGTACCAAAGCTACAGCTTTTTTTTTTCTGTGTTTCAACAGTTTTCAGTCAGCATTATAGAGAATCTTGACACATTCTGACTCTGAAATTCATGCCTGCATTATTTCCTGTCGCAGTCATGCTATAGTTATAAATTGAAATAACTCAATACCATGGTACAAAAATACACTGGTAACCAATAGAGTATTAGTACTCTCAACATAACTCGTTTCCAAAGCTACAGCTGTTCACTGTGTTTCAACAGTTTTCAGTCAGCATGATGGAGAATCTTGACACATTTTGACTTTAAAATTCTTGTCTTGGCTGCCTTATTTCTTGTCGCAAGTCATACTATATGCATAAACCGATATAACACAATAGCATTGTTGAAAAATACCCTGGTAACGAATAGAGTATTAGTGCTCTCAACAAAAATAGGTACCAAAGCTACAGCTGTTTACTGTGTTTCAACAGTTTTCAGTCAGCATGATGGAGAATCTTGACACATTCTGACTCTGAAATTCATGGCTGCCGTATTTCCTGTCGCAGTCATACTTTTCTTACAAAACGATATAACTCAGTACTACGGTAGAAAAATATCCTGGTAACCAATAGAGTATTAGTACTCGCAAAAAAAATAGGTAGCAAAGCTACAGCTGTTTACTGTGTTTCAACAGTTTTCAGTCAGCATGATAGAGAATCTTGACACATTCTAACTCTAAAATTCCTGTCTTGGCCGCCTTATTTCTTGTCGCAGTCATACTATATGTATAAACTGATATAACACAATACCATTGTTGAAAAATACCCTGGTAACGAATAGAGTATTAGTACTCTCAACAAAAATAGGTACCAAAGCTACAGCTGTTTACTGTGTTTCAACAGTTTTCAGTCAGCATGAAAGGGAATCTTCACACATTCTGACTCTCAAACTCATGGCTGTCTTATTTCCTGTTGCGGTGATACTGTACTTATAGAACAATATAACTCAGTACTACGGTAGAAAAATACACTGGTAACCAATAGAGTATTAGTACTCTCTACAAAAATAGGTACCAAAGCTACAGCTGTTTACTGTGTTTCAACAGTTTTCAGTCAGCATGATAGAGAATCTTGACACATTCTGACTCTCAAACTCATGGCTGCCTTATTTCCTATCGCAGTCATACTATACTTATAAAACGATATAACTCACTACCATGGCACAAAAATACATTGGTATCCAATAGAGGATTAGTACTCTCAACATAACTAGGTGCCAAAGCTACAGCTGTTCACTGTGTTTCAACAGTTTTCAGTCAGCATGATAGAGAGTCTTGACACATTCTAACTCTGAAATTCATGGCTGCCTTATTTCCTGTCGCCGTCATACTATACTCATAAAACGATATAACTCAATACCACAGTAGAAAAATACATTGGTAACCGATAGAGTATTGAAAAATACCCTGGTAATGAAGAGAATATTAGTACTCTCAACAAAAATAGGTACCAAAGCTACAGCTGTTTACTGCGTTTGAACAGTTTTCAGTCAGCATGATAGAGAATCTTGACACATTCTGACTCTCAAACTCATGGCTGCCTTATTTCCTGTCGCAGTCATACTATACTTATAAATCAATATATCTCAATACCATGGTAGAACAATACACTGGTAACCAATAGAGTATTAGTACTCTCAACACAAGTAGGTACCAAAGCTACAGCTTTTCACTGTGTTTCAACAGTTTTCAGTCAGCATGATAGAGAATCTTGACACATTCTAACTCTTAAAGCTCTTGTCTTGGCTGCCTTGTTTCTTGTTGCAGTCATACTATACGTATAAACCGATGTAACACAATAGCATTGTTGAAAAATACCCTGGTAACGAATAGAGTATTAGTGCTCTCAACAAAAATAGGTACCAAAGCTACAGCTGTTTACTGTGTATTAACAGTTTTCAGTCAGCATGATAGAGAATCTTGACACATTCTGACTCTGAAATTCATGGCTGCCTTATTTCCTTTCGCAGTCATACTATACTTATGAAACGATATAACTCAATACCATGGCACATAAATACACTGGTAACCAATAGATTATTAGTACTCTCAACATAACTAGGTACCAAAGCTACAGCTGTTTACTGTGTTTCAACAGTTTTCAGTCGGCATGAAAGTGAATCTTGACACATTCTGACTCTGAAATTCATGGCTGCCTTATTTCCTGTCACAGTCATAGTATACTTATAAAAGTAAAAAAACTCAATACCACGGTAGAAAAATACACTGGTAACCAATAGAGTATTAGTACTCTCAACATAAGTAGGTGCCAAAGCTACAGCTGTTCACTGTGTTTCAACAGTTTTCAGTCAGCATGATAGAGAATCTTGTCACATTCTAACTCTAAAATTCTTATCTTGGCTGCCTTACTTCTTGTCGCAGTCATTCTATACTTATAAAACGATATAACACAATACCATTGTTGAAAAATACTCTGATAACGAAGAGAGTATTATTATTCTCAACAAAAATAGGTACCAAAGCTACAGCTGTTTACTTTGTTTCAACAGTTTTCAGTCTGCATGATAGAGAATCTTGAGACCTTCTAACTCTCTAACTCATGGCTGCCTTATTTCCTGTCGCAGTCATACTATACTTATAAAACGATACAACTAAATACCATGGCACAAAAATACACTGGTAACCAATAGTGTATGAGCACTCTCAACATAACTAGGTACCAAAGCTACAGCTGTTCACTGTGTTTGAACAGTTTTCAGTCAGCAAGATAGAGAATCTTGACACATTCTGACTCAGAAATTCATGGCTGTCTTATTTCCTGTCGCAGTCATACTACACTTATAAAACGATATAACTCAGTACTACAGTAGAAAAATACACTGGTAACCAATAGAGTATTAGTACTCTCAACATACCTAGGTACCAAAGCTACAGCTGTTCACTGTGTTTCAACAGTTTTCAGTCAGCATGATAGAGAATACTGACACATTCAGACTCTCAAACTCATGGCTGCCTTATTTCCTGTCACAGTCATACGATGCTTATAAATCGATATATCTCAGTACCACGGTAGAACAATACACTGCTAACCAATAGAGTATTAGTACTCTCAACATAACTAGGTACCAAAGCTACAGCTGTTCACTGTGTTTCAACAGTTCTCAGTCAGCATGATGGAGAATCTTGACACATTCTGACTCTGAAATTCTTGTCTTGGCTGCCTTATTTCTTGTCGCAGTCATACTATACTTATAAAACGATATAACACAATACCATTGTTGAAAATACCCTGATAACGAAGAGAGTGTTAGTACTCTCAACAAAAATAGGTACCAAAGCTACAGCTGTTCACTGTGTTTCAACAGTTTTCAGTCTCCATGATAGAGAATCTTGAGATATTCTGACTCTGAAACTCATGGCTGCCTTATTTCTTGTCGCAGTCATACTATACTTATAAAACGATATAACTCAATACCATGGCCCAAAAATACACTGTCAACCAATAGAGTATTAGTACTCTCAACATAACTAGGTACCAAAGCTACAGCTGTTCACTGTGTTTCAACAGTTTTCAGTCAGCATGATAGAGAATCTCGACACATTCTGACTCTGAAATTCATGGCTACCTTATTTCCAGTCGCAGTGATAGTATACTTATAAAACAATATAACACAATACCATTGTTGAAAAACACTCTGGTAATGAATAGAGTATTAGTACTCTCAACAAAAATAGGTCCCAAAGCTGCATCTGTTTACTGTGTTTCAACAGTTTTCAGTCAGCATGGTAGAGAATCTTGACACATTCTGACTCTCAAATTCATGGCTGCCTTATTTCCTTTTGCAGTCATACTATACTTATAAAACGATATAACTCAATACCATGGCACAAAAATACACTGGTAACCAATAGAGTATTAGTACTCTCAACATAAGTAGGTACCAAAGCTACATCTGTTTACTGTGTTTTCAGTCAGCATGATAGATAATCTTGACACATTCTGACTCTGAAATTCATGGCTGCCTTATTTCTTGTCGCTGTCATACTATACTTATAAAACGATATAACACAATACCATTGTTGAAAAATACCCTGGTAGCGAATAGAGTATTAGTACTGTCAAGAAAGATAGGTACCATAGCTACATCTGTTTACTGTGTTTTCAGTCAGCATGATAGATAATCTTGACACATTCTGACTCTGAAATTCATGGCTGCCTTATTTCCTATCGCATTCATAGTATACTTATAAATCGATATATCTCAATACCACGGCAGAACAATATACTGGTAACCAATAGAGTATTAGTACTCTCAACATAACTAGGTACCAAAACTACAGCTGTTCACTGTGTTTCAACAGTTTTCAGTCAGCACGATAGAGAATCTTGACACATTCTGACTCTGAAATTCATGGCTGCGTTATTTCCTGTCGCAGTCATGCTATAGTTATCAATTGAAATAACTCAATACCATCGTACAAAAATACACTGGTAACCAACAGAGTATTAGTACTCTCAACATTAGTAGGTACCAAAGCTACAGCTGTTCACTGTGTTTCAACAGTTTTCAGTCAGCATGATAGAGAATCTTGACACATTCTGACTCTGAAGTTCATGGCTGCCTTATTTCCTGTCGCAATCATACTATACTCATAAAACGATATAACTCAATACCGAAGTAGAAAAATACATTGGTAACCAATAGAGTATTAGTACTCTCAACAAAAATAGGTACCAAAGCTACAGCTGTTTACTGTGTTTCAGCAGTTTTCTGTCAGCATGATAGAGAATCTTGACACATTCTGACTCTCAAACTCATGGCCGCCTTCTTTCCTGTCACAGTCATACTATACTTATAAAACTATATAACTAAATACCATGGCACAAAAATACGCTGGTAACCAAGAGTATTATTACTCTCAACAAAAATAGGTACCAAAGCTACAGCTGTTTACTGTGTTTCAGCAGTTTTCTGTCAGCATGATAGAGAATCTTGACACATTCTGACTCTCAAACTATTCTAACCAATAGAGTATTAGTACTCTCAACATAAGTAGGTACCAAAGCTACAGCTGTTCACTGTGTTTCAACAGTTTTCAGTGAGCTGTTTACTGTGTTTCAACAGTTTTCAGTGAGGATGATGGAGAATCTTCACACATTCTGACTCTGAAATTCATGGCTGCCTTATTTCCTGTCGCAGTCATAGTATACTTATAAAAGGAAAAAACTCAATACCATGGTAGAAAAATACACTGGTAACCAATAGAGTATTAGTACTCTCAACATAACTAGGTACCAAAGCTACAGCTGTTCACTGTGTTTCAACAGTTTTCAGTCAGCATGATAGAGAATCTCGACACATTCTGACTCTGAAATTCATGGCTACCTTATTTCCAGTCACAGTGATAGTATACTTATAAAACAATATAACACAATACCATTGTTGAAAAACACTCTGGTAATGAATAGAGTATTAGTACTCTCAACAAAAATAGGTCCCAAAGCTGCATCTGTTTACTGTGTTTCAACAGTTTTCAGTCAGCATGATAGAGAATCTTGACACATTCTGACTCTCAAATTCATGGCTGCTTTATTTCCTTTTGCAGTCATACTATACTTATAAAACGATATAACTCAATACCATGGCACAAAAATACACTGTTAACCAATAGAGTATTAGTACTCTCAACATAACTAGGTACCAAAGCTACAGCTGTTCACTGTGTTTCAACAGTTTTCAGTCAGCATGATAGAGAATCTTGACACATTCTGACTCTGAAATTGATGGCTACCTTATTTCCGGTCGCAGTGATAGTATACTTATAAAACAATATAACACAATACCATTGTTGAAAAACACTCTGGTAATGAATAGAGTATTAGTACTCTCAACATAACTAGGTACCAAAGCTACAGCTGTTCACTGTGTTTCAACAGTTTTCAGTCAGCATGATAGAGAATCTTGACACATTCTGACTCTTAAATTCATGGCTTCCTTATTTCCAGTCGCAGTGATAGTATACTTATAAAACAATATAACACAATACCATTGTTGAAAAACACTCTGGTAATGAATAGAGTATTAGTACTCTCAACAAAAATAGGTCCCAAAGCTGCATCTGTTTACTGTGCTTCAACAGTTTTCAGTGAGCATGATAGAGAATCTTGACACATTCTGACTCTGAAATTCATGGCTGTCTTATTTCCTGTCGCAGTCATAGTATACTTATAATACAAAAAAACTCAATACCACGGTAGAAAAATACACTGGTAACCAATAGAGTATTAGTACTCTCAACATAAGTAGGTACCAAAGCTACAGCTGTTCACTGTGTTTCAACAGTTTTCAGTGAGCACGATAGAGAATCTTGACACATTCTGACTCTCAAACTCATGGCTGCCTTATTTCCTGTCGCAGTCATACTATACTTATAAAATGATATAACTCAATACCATGGCACAAAAATACACTGGTAACTATTAGAGTATTAGTACTCTCAACACAACTAGGTACCAAAGCTATAGCTGTTTACTGTGTTTCAACAGTTTTCAGTCAGCATGATAGAGAATCTTGACACATTCTGACTCTCAAACTCATGGCTGCCTTATTTCCTGTCGCTGTCATACTATACTTATAAAATGATATAACACAATACCATTGTTGAAAAATACCCTGGTAATGAAGAGAATATTAATACTCTCAACAAAAATAGGTAGCGAAGCTACAGCTGTCTACTGTGTTTCAACAGTTTTCAATCAGCATGATAGAGAATCTTGACACATTCTGACTCTCAAACTCATGGCTGCCTTATTTCCCCTCGCAGTCATAGTATACTTATGAAACGATATAACTAAATACCATGGCACAAAAATACACTGGTAACCAATAGAGTATTAGTACTCTCAACATAACTAGGTACCAAAGCTACAGCTGTTTACTGTGTTTCAACAGTTTTCAGTGAGGATGATAGAGAATCTTCACACATTCTGACTCTGAAATTCATGGCTGCCTTATTTCCTGTCGCAGTCATAGTATACTTATAAAAGGAAAAAACTCAATACCATGGTAGAAAAATACACTGGTAACCAATAGAGTATTAGTACTCTCAACATAAGTAGGTACCAAAGCTACAGCTGTTCACTGTGTTTCAACAGTTTTCAGTCAGCATGATAGAGAATCTTGTCACATTCTAACTCTAAAATTCTTGTTTTGGCTGCCTTATTTCTTGTCGCAGTCATTCTATACTTATAAAATGGTATAACACAATACCATTGTTGAAAAATACCCTGGTAACGAATACAGTATTAGTACTCTCAAGAAAGATAGGTACCAATGCTCCATCTGTTTACTGTGTTTTCAGTCAGCATGATAGAGAATCTTGACACATTCTGACTCTCAAACTCACGGCTGCCTTATTTCCTGTCCCCGTCATACTATACTTATCAATCGATATATCTCAATACCACGTCAGAACAATATACTGGTAACCAATAGAGTATTAGTACTCTCAACATAACTAGGTACCAAAGCTACAGCTGTTTACTGTGTTTCAACAGTTTTCAGTCAGCATGATAGAGAATCTTGACACATTCTGACTCTCAAACTCATGGCTGCCTTATTTCCTATCGTAGTCATACTTTACTTCTAAAACGATATCACTCAATACCATGTCACAAAAATACACTGTTAACCAATAGAGTATTAGTACTCTCAACATAACTAGGTACCAAAGCTGCATCTGTTTACTGTGTTTCAGCAGGCTTCAGTGAGCATGATAGAGAATCTTGACACATTCTAACTCTAAAATTCTTGTCTTGGCTGCCTTATTTCTTGTCGCAGTCATACTATACTTATAAAACGATATAACACAATACCATTGTTGAAAAATACCCTGGTAACGAATACAGTATTAGTACTCAAGAAAGATAGGTCCCAAAGCTCCATCTGTTTACTGTGTTTTCAGTCAGCATGATAGATAATCTTGACACATTCTGACTCTCAAACTCATGGCTGCCTTATTTCCTATCGTAGTCATACTTTACTTATAAAACGATATCACTCAATACCATGTCACAAAAATACACTGGTAACCAATAGAGTATTAGTACTCTCAACATAACTAGGTACCAAAGCTACAGCTGTTTACTGTGTTTCAACAGTTTTCAGTCAGCATGATAGAGAATCTTGACACATTCTGACTCTCAAACTCATGGCTGCCTTATTTCCTGTTTCAGTCATACTATTCTTATAAAATGATATAACTCAATACCATTTCACAAAAATACACTGGTTACCAATAGAGTATTAGTACTCTCAACATAACTAGGTACCAAAGCTACAGCTGTTCACTGTGTTTCAACAGTTTTCAATCAGCATGATAGAGAATCTTGTGACATTCTGACTCTCAAACTCATGGCTGCCTTATTTCCTGTCAGTCATACTATACTTATAAAACTATATAACTCAATACCATGGCACAAAAATACACTGGTAACCAACAGAGTATTCGTACTCTCAACATAACTAGGTACCAAAGCTGCAGTTGTTCACTGTATTTCAACAGTTTTCAGTCAGCGTGATAGAGAATCCTGACACATTCTGACTCTCAAACTCATGGCTGCCTTATTTCCTGTCGCAGTCATACTTTACTTATAAAACGATATCACTCAATACCATGTCACAAAAATACACTGGTAACCAAAAGAGTATTTGTACTCTCAACAAAAATAGGTAGCAAAGCTTCAGCTGTTCACTGTGTTTCAACAGTTTTCAATCAGCATGATAGAGAATCTTGACACATTCTGACTCTCAAACTCATGGTTGCCTTATTTCCACTCGCAGTCATACTATACTCAACAGTTTTCAGTCAGCATGATAGAGAATCTTGACACATTCTGACTCTGAGATTCATGGCTGCCTTATTTCCGGTCGCAGTGATAGTATGCTTATCAAACAATATAACACAATACCATTGTTGAAAAACACTCTGGTAATGAATAGAGTATTAGTACTCTCAACAAAAATAGGTCCCAAAGCCACAACTGTTTACTGTGTTTCAACAGTTTTCAGTCAGCATGATAGAGAATCTTGACACATTCTGACTCTCAAACTCATGGCTGCCTTATTTCCTGTCGCAGTCATACTATACTTATAAAACGATAGAGCTCAATACCATGGTACA
This sequence comes from Pictodentalium vernedei, assembly GCA_031216915.1. Taxonomy (NCBI): domain Eukaryota; kingdom Metazoa; phylum Mollusca; class Scaphopoda; order Dentaliida; family Dentaliidae; genus Pictodentalium; species Pictodentalium vernedei. The sequence continues at coordinate 458,486,937 of CM062296.1, read as the reverse complement.
GAAATACACTGGTAACCAATAGAGTATTAGTACTCTCAACATAACTAGGTACCAAAGCTACAGCTGTTTACTGTGTTTCAACAGTTTCCTGTCAGTATGATAGAGAATCTTGACACATTCTGACTCTCAAACTCATGGCTGCCTTATTTCCTGTTGCAGTCATACTATTTTTATAAAATGATATAACTCAATACCATGTCACAAAAATACACTGGTTACCAATAGAGTATTAGTACTCTCAACATAACTAGGTACCAAAGCTACAGCTGTTCACTGTGTTTCAACAGTTTTCAGTCAGCATGATAGAGAATCTTGTGACATTCTGACTCTCAAACTCATGGCTGACTTATTTCCTGTCAGTCATACTATACTTATAAAACTATATAACTCAATACCATGGCACAAAAATACACTGGTAACCAACAGAGTATTAGTACTCTCAACATAACTAGGTACCAAAGCTGCAGCTGTTCACTGTATTTCAACAGTTTTCAGTCAGCATGATAGAGAATCCTGACACATTCTGACTCTCAAACTCATGGCTGCCTTATTTCCTGTCGCAGTCATACTTTACTTATAAAACGATATCGCTCAATACCATGTCACAAAAATACACTGGTAACCAATAGAGTATTTGTACTCTCAACAAAAATAGGTAGCAAAGCTGCAGCTGTTCACTGTGTTTCAACAGTTTTCAATCAGCATGATAGAGAATCTTGACACATTCTGACTCTCAAACTCATGGTTGCCTTATTTCCTGTCGCAGTCATACTATACTTATAAAATGATAGAGCTCAATACCATGGCACAGAAATACACTGGTAACCAATAGAGTATTAGTACTCTCAACCTAACTAGGTACCAAAGCTACAGCTGTTTACTGTGTTTCAACAGTTTTCAGTCAGCATGATAGAGAATCTTGACACATTCTGACTCTCAAACTCATGGCTGCCTTATTTTCTGTTGTAGTCATACTATACTTATAAAATGATATAACTCAATACCATGTCACAAAAATACACTGGTTACCAATAGAGTATTAGTACTCTCAACATAAGTAGGTACCTAAGCTACAGCTGTTCAGTGTGTTTCAACAGTTTTCAGTCAGCATGATAGAGAATCTTGACACATTCTGACTATCAAAATCATGGTTGCCTTATTTCCTGCCGCAGTCATAGTATACTTATGAAACGATATAACTAAATACCATGGCACAAAAATACACTGGTAACCAATAGAGTATTAGTACTCTCAACATAACTAGGTACCAAAGCTACAGCTGTTCACTGTGTTTCAACAGTTTTCAGTCAGCATGATAGAGAATCTTGACACATTCTGACTCTCAAACTCATGGCTGCCTTATTTCCTGTCGCAGTCATACTTTACTTATAAAACGATATCACTCAATACCACAGTAGAAAAATACATTGGTAACCAATAGAGTATTAGTACTCTCAACAAAAATAGGTACCAAAGCTACAGCTGTTTACTGTGTTTCAGCAGTTTTCAATCAGCTTGATAGAGAATCTTGACACATTCTGACTATCAAAATCATGGTTGCCTTATTTCCTGCCGCAGTCATAGTATACTTATGAAACGATATAACTAAATACCATGGCACAAAAATACACTGGTAACCAATAGAGTATTAGTACTCTCAACATAACTAGGTACCAAAGCTACAGCTGTTCACTGTGTTTCAACAGTTTTCAGTCAGCATGATAGAGAATCTTGACACATTCTGACTCTCAAACTCATGGCTGCCTTATTTCCTGTCGCAGTCATACTTTACTTATAAAACGATATCACTCTTTACCATGTCACAAAAATACACTGGTAACCAATAGAGTATTTGTACTCTCAACAAAAACAGGTAGCAAAGCTACAGCTGTTTACTGTGTTTCAACAGTTTTCCGTCAACATGATAGAGAATCTTGACACATTTTGACTCTCAAACTCATGGTTGCCTTTTTTCCACTCGCAGTCATACTATACTCAACAGTTTTCAGTCATCATGATAGAGAATCTTGACACATTCTGACTCTGAGATTCATGGCTGCCTTATTTCCGGTCGGAGTGATAGTATACTTATCAAACAATATAACACAATACCATTGTTGAAAAACACTCTGGTAATGAATAGAGTATTAGTACTCTCAACATAACTAGGTACCAAAGCTACAGCTGTTCACTGTGTTTCAACAGTTTTCTGTCAGCATGATAGAGACTCCTGACACATTCTGACTCTCAAACTCATGGCTGCCTTATTTCCAGTCGCAGTCATATGATACTTATAAATCGATATATCTCAGTACCACAGTAGAACAATACACTGGTAACCAATAGAGTATTAGTACTCTCGACAAAAATAGGTAGCAAAGCTACAGCTGTTTACTGTGTTTCAACAGTTTTCATTCAGCATGATAGAGAATTTTGACACATTCTGACTCTGAAATTCATGGCTGCCTTATTTCCTGTCGCAGTCATTGTATACTTATGAAAGGAAACACAAAATACCATGGTAGAAAAATACACTGGTAACCAATAGAGTATTAGTACTCTCAACATAAGTAGGTACCAAAGCTACAGCTGTTCACTGTGTTTCAACAGTTTTCAGTCAGCATGATAGAGAATCTTGACACATTCTGACTCGCAAACTCATGGCTGCCTTATTTCCTGTTGCAGTCATACTATACTTATAAAATGATATAACTAAATACCATGGCACAAAAATACACTGGTAACCAATAGAGTATTAGCACTCTCAACATAACTAGGTACCAAAGCTACTGCTGTTCACTGTGTTTCAACAGTTTTCAGTCACCATGATAGAGAATCTTGACACATTCTAACTCTAAAATTCTTGTCTTGGCTGCCTTATTTCTTGTCGCAGTCATACTATACTTATAAAACGATATAACACAATAGCATTGTTGAAAAATACCCTGGTAACGAAGAGAGTATTAGTATTCTCAACAAAAATAGGTATCAAAGCTACAGCTGTTTACTGTGTTTCAACAGTTTTCAGTCAGCATGATAGAGAATCTTGCCACATTCTGACTATCAAACTCATGGCTGCCTTATTTCCTGTCAGAGTCATACGATACTTATTAATCGATATATCTCAGTACCACCGTAGAACAATCCACTGGTAACCAATAGAGTATTAGTACTCTCAACACAACTAGGTACCAAAGCTACAGCTGTTCACGGTGTTTCAACAGTTTTCAGTCAGCATGATAGAGAATCTTGACACATTCTGACTCTGAAATTCATGGCTGTCTTATTTCCTGTCGCAGGCATACTACACTTATAAAACGATATAACTCAGTACTACGGTAGAAAAATACGCTGGTAACCAATAGAGTATTAGTACTCTCAACATAACTAGGTACCAAAGCTACAGCTGTTCACTGTGTTTTAACAGTTTTCAGTCAGCATGATAGAGAAGCCTGACACAGTCTGACTCTCAAATTCATGGCTGCCTTATTTCCATTTAGAGAATCTTGACACATTCTGACTCTGAAATTCATGGCTGCCTTTTTTCCTGTCGCAGTCATAGTATACTTATAAAACAAAAAAACTCAATACCACGGTAGAAAAATACACTGGTAACCAATAGAGTATTAGTACTCTCAACAAAAATAGGTAGCAAAGCTACAGCTGTTTACTGTGTTTCAACAGTTTTCAGTCAGCATGATAGAGAATCTTCACACATTCTGACTCTGAAATTCATGGCTGCCTTATTTCCTGTCGCAGTCATAGTATTCTTATAAACGGAAAAAACTCAATACAACGGTAGAAAAATATGCTTGTAACCAATAGAGTCTTAGTACTCCCAACATAAGTAGGTACCAAACGTACAGCTGTTCACTGTGTTTCAACAGTTTTCAGTGAGCATGATAGAGAATCTTGACACATTCTGACTCTCAAACTCATGGCTGCCTTATTTCCTGTCGCACTCATACTATACTTATAAAATGATATAACTCAATACCATGGCACAAAAATACGCTGGTAACCAATAGAGTATTAGGACTCTCAACATAACTAGGTACCAAAGCTACAGCTGTTCACTGTGTTTCAACAGTTTTCAGTGAGCATGATAGAGAATTTGACACATTCTGACTCTCAAACTCATGGCTTCCTTATTTCCTGTCGCCGTCATACTATACTTATATAATGATATAACTCAATACCATGGCACAAAAATACACTGGTAACCAATAGAGTATTAGTACTCTCAACACAACTAGGTACCAAAGCTATAGCTGTATACTGTCTTTCAACAGTTTTCAGTCAGCATGATAGAGAATCTTGACACATTCTGACTCTCAACCTCATGGCTGCCTTATTTCCTGTCGCAGTCATACTATACTTATAAAACGATATAACTCAATACCATGGCACAGAAATACACTGGTAACCAATAGAGTACTAGTACTCTCAACATAACTAGGTTCCAAAGCTACAGCTGTTCACTGTGTTTCAACAGTTTTCAGTCAGCATGATAGAGAATCTTGACACATTCTGACTCTCAAACTCATGGCTGCCTTATTTCCTGTCGCTGTCATACTATACTTATAAAATGATATATCACAATACCATTGTTGAAAAATACCCTGGTAACGAAGAGAATATTAGTACTCTCAACAAAAATAGGTAGCGAAGCTATAGCTGTCTACTGTGTTTCAACAGTTTTCAGTCAGCATGATAGAGAATCTTGACAGATTCTGACTCTGAAATTCATGGCAGCGTTATTTCCTGTCGCAGTCATACTATACTTATAAATCAATATATCTCAATACCATGGTAGAACAATACACTGGTAACTAATAGAGTATTAGTACTCTCTACAAAAATAGGAAGCAAAGCTACAGCTGTTTACTGTGTTCCAACAGTTTTCAGTCAGCATGATAGAGAATCTTGACACATTCTGACTCTGAAATTCATGGCTTCCTTATTTCTTGTCGCAGTCATACTATACTTATAAAACGATATAACACAATACCATTGTTGAAAAATACCGTGGTAACGAATAGAGTATTAGTACTCTCAAGAAAGATAGGTACCATAGCTACATCTGTTTACTGTGTTTTCAGTCAGCATGACAGATAATCTTGACACATTCTGACTCTGAAATTCATGGCTGCCTTATTTCCTATCGCATTCATAGTATACTTATAAATCGATATATCTCAATACCACGGCAGAACAATATACTGGTAACCAATAGAGTATTAGTACTCTCAACATAACTAGTTACAAAACTACAGCTGTTCACTGGGTTTCATCAGTTTTCAGTCAGCATGACAGAGAATCTTGACACATTCTGACTCTCAAACTCATGGCTGCCTTATTTCCTCTCGCAGTCATACTATACTTATAAAACGATATAACTCACTACCATGGCACAAAAATACACTGGTAACCAATAGAGTATTAGTACTCTCAACATAGCTATTTACCAAAGCTACAGCTGTTCACTGTGTTTCAACAGTTTTCTGTCAGCATGATAGAGAATCTTGACACATTCTGACTCTGAAATTCATGGCTGCCTTATTTCCTGTCGCAGTCATACTATACTTATAAATCAATATACCTCAATACCATGGTAGAACAATACACTGGTAACCAATACGGTATGAGTACTCTCAACATAAGTAGGTACCAAAGCTACAGCTGTTCACTGTGTTTCAACAGTTTTCAGTCAGCATGTTAGAGAATCTTGACACATTCTAACTCTAAAATTCTTGTCTTGGCTGCCTTATTTCTTGTCGCAGTCATACTATTCTTATAAAACGATATAACACAATACCATTGTTGAAAAATACCCTGGTAAGTAGTATTAGTACTCTCAAAAAAAATAGGTACCAAAGCTACAGCTGTTTACTGTGTTTCAACAGTTTTCAGTCACCATGATAGAGAATCTTGACACATTCTGACTCTGAAATTCATGGCTGTCTTATTTCCTGTCGCAGTCATACTATACTTATAAAACGATATAACTCAATATCACGGTAGAAAAATACCCTGGTAACGAATAGAGTATTAGTACTCTCAACAAAAATAGGTACCAAAGCTTCAGCTGTTTACTGTGTGTCAATAGTTTTCAGTCAGCATGATAGAGAATCTTGAGACATTCTGACTCTCAAACTCATGGCTGCCTTATTTCCTATCGCAGTCATACTATACTTATAAAACGATATTACTCAATACCACAGTAGAAAAATACATTGGTAACCAATAGAGTATTAGTACTCTCAACAAAAATAGGTACCAAAGCTACAGCTCTTTACTGTGTTTCAGCAGTTTTCAATCAGCATGATAGAGAATCTTGACACATTCTGACTCTCAAACTCATGGTTGCCTTATTTCCTGTCGCAGTCATAGTATACTTATCAAACAATATAACACAATACCGTTGTTGAAAAACACTCTGGTAATGAATAGAGTATTAGTACTCTCAACAAAAGTAGGTCCGAAAGCCACAGCTGTTTACTGTGTTTCAACAGTTTTCAGTCAGCATGATAGAGAATCTTGACACATTCTGACTCTGAAATTCATGGCTGCATTATTTCCTGTCGCAGTCATGCTATAGTTATAAATTGAAATAACTCAGTACCATGGAACAAAAATACACTGGTAGCCAACAGAGTATTAGTACTCTCAACATAAGTAGGTACCAAAGCTACAGCTGTTCAGTGTGTTTCAACAGTTTTCAGTCACCATGATAGAGAATCTTGACACATTCTGACTCTGAAATTCATGGCTGTCTTATTTCCTGTCGCAGTCATACTATACTTATAAAACGATATAACTCAATACCACAGTAGAAAAATACATTGGTAACCAATAGAGTATTAGTACTCTCAACAAAAATAGGTACCAAAGCTACAGCTCTTTACTGTGTTTCAGCAGTTTTCAATCAGCATGATAGAGAATCTTGACACATTCTGACTCTCAAACTCATGGTTGCCTTATTTCCTGTCGCAGTCATAGTATACTTATGAAACGATATAACTAAATACCATGGCACAAAAATACACTGGTAACCAATAGAGTATTAGTACTCTCAACATAACTAGGTACCAAAGCTACAGCTGTTCACTGTGTTTCAACAGTTTTCTGTCAGCATGATAGAGACTCCTGACACATTCTGACTCTCAAACTCATGGCTGCCTTATTTCCAGTCGCAGTCATATGATACTTATAAATCGATATATCTCAGTACCATGGTAGAACAATACACTGGTAACCAATAGAGTATTAGTACTCTCGACAAAAATAGGTAGCAAAGCTACAGCTGTTTACTGTGTTTCAACAGTTTTCATTCAGCATGATAGAGAATTTTGACACATTCTGACTCTGAAATTCATGGCTGCCTTATTTCCTGTCGCAGTCATTGTATACTTATGAAAGGAAACAGCAAAATACCACGGTAGAAAAATACACTGGTAACCAATAGAGTATTAGTACTCTCAACATAAGTAGGTACCAAAGCTACAGCTGTTCACTGTGTTTCAACAGTTCTCAATCAGCATGATAGAGAATCTTGACACATTCTGACTCGCAAACTCATGGCTGCCTTATTTCCTGTTGCAGTCATACTATACTTATAAAACGATATAACTAAATACCATGGCACAAAAATACACTGGTAACCAATAGAGTATTAGCACTCTCAACATAACTAGGTACCAAAGCTACAGCTGTTCACTGTGTTTCAACAGTTTTTAGTCACCATGATAGAGAATCTTGACACATTCTAACTCTAAAATTCTTGTCTTGGCTGCCTTATTTCTTGTTGCAGTCATACTATACTTATAAAACGATATAACACAATAGCATTGTTGAAAAATACCCTGGTAACGAAGAGAGTATTAGTATTCTCAACAAAAATAGGTACCAAAGCTACAGCTGTTTACTCAGTTTCAACAGTTTTCAGTCTGCATGATAGAGAATCTTGACACATTCTGACTCTGAAATTCATGGCTGCCTTATTTCCTGTCGCAGTCATACTATACTTATAAAACGATATAACTCAGTACTACGGTAGAAAAATACACTGTTAACCAATAGAGTATTAGTACTCTCAACATAACTAGGTACCAAAGCTACAGCTGTTCACTGTGTTTCAACAGTTTTCTGTCAGCATGAACGAGAATCCTGACACATTCTGACTCTCAAACTCATGGCTGCCTTATTTCCTGTCGCAGTCATACTTTACTTATAAAACGATATCACTCAATACCATGTCACAAAAATACACTGGTAACCAATAAAGTATTAGTACTCTCAACAAAAATAGGTAGCAAAGCTACAGCTGTTTACTGTGCTTCAACAGTTTTCAGTCAGCATGAAAATGAATCTTGACACATTCTGTCTCTGAAATTCATGGCTGCCTTATTTCCTGTCGCAGTCATACTATACTTACAAAAGGAAAAAACTCAATACTACGGTAGAAAAATACACTGGTAACCAATAGAGTATTATACTCTCATCAAAAATAGGTAGCAAAGCTACAGCTGTTTACTGTGTTTCAACAGTTTTCTGTCAGCATGATAGAGAATCCTGACACATTCTGACTCTCAAACTCATGGCTGCCTTATTTCCTGTCGCTGTTATACTATATTTATAAAATGATATAACACAATACCATTGTTGAAAAATACCCTGGTAACGAAGAGAATATTAGTACTGTCAACAAAAATAGGTACCAAAGCTACAGCTGTTTACTGTGTTTCAACAGTTTTCAGTCAGCATGATAGAGAATCTTGACACATTCTAACTCTCAAACTCATGGCTGCCTTATTTCCTGTCGCAGTCATACTTTACTTATAAAACGATATAACTCAATACCACAGTAGAAAAATACATTGGTAACCAATAGAGTATTAGTACTCTCAACAAAAATAGGTTCCAAAGCTACAGCTGTTTACTGTGTTTCAGCAGGTTTCAGTCAGCATGAAAATGAATCTTGACACATTCTGACTCTCAAACTCATGGCTGTCTTTTTTCCTGTCGCAGTCATACTATACTTATAAAACGATATCACTCAATACCATGGCACAAAAATACACTGGTAACCAATAGAGTATTAGTACTCTCAACATAAGTAGGTACCAAAGCTACAGCTGTTCACTGTGTTTCAACAGTTTTCTGTCAGCATGATAGAGAATCTTGACACATTCTGACTCTGAAATTCATGGCTGCCTTATTTCCTGTCGCAGTCATACTATACTTATAAATCAATATACCTCAATACCATGGTAGAACAATACACTGGTAACCAATACGGTATGAATACTCTCAACATAAGTAGGTACCAAAGCTACAGCTGTTCACTGTGTTTCAACAGTTTTCAGTCAGCATGTTAGAGAATCTTGACACATTCTAACTCTAAAATTCTTGTCTTGGCTGCCTTATTTCTTGTCGCAGTCATACTATTCTTATAAAACGATATAACACAATACCATTGTTGAAAAATACCCTGGTAAGTAGTATTAGTACTCTCAAAAAAAATAGGTACCAAAGCTACAGCTGTTTACTGTGTTTCAACAGTTTTCAGTCACCATGATAGAGAATCTTGACACATTCTGACTCTGAAATTCATGGCTGTCTTATTTCCTGTCGCAGTCATACTATACTTATAAAACGATATAACTCAATATCACGGTAGAAAAATACCCTGGTAACGAATAGAGTATTAGTACTCTCAACAAAAATAGGTACCAAAGCTTCAGCTGTTTACTGTGTGTCAATAGTTTTCAGTCAGCATGATAGAGAATCTTGAGACATTCTGACTCTCGAACTCATGGCTGCCTTATTTCCTATCGCAGTCATACTATACTTATAAAACTATGTAACTCAATAGAATGGCACAAAAATACACTGGTAACCAATAGCGTATTAGTACTCTCAACATAACTAGGTACCAAAGCTACAGCTGTTCACTGTGTTTCAACAGTTTTCAGTCAGCATGATAGAGAATCTTGACACATTCTGACTCTGAAATTCAGGGCTGTCTTATTTCCTGTTGCAGTCATACTATACTTATAAAACGATATTACTCAATACAACAGTAGAAAAATACATTGGTAACCAATAGAGTATTAGTACTCTCAACAAAAATACCTTCCAAAGCTACAGCTGTTCACTGTGTTTCAACCGTTTTCAGTCAGCATGATAGAGCATCTTGACACATTCTGACTCTGAGATTCATGGCTGCCTTATTTCCGGTCGCAGTGATAGTATACTTATCAAACAATATAACACAATACCATTGTTGAAAAACACTCTGGTAATGAATAGAGTATTAGTACTCTCAACAAAAATAGGTCCGAAAGCCACAGCTGTTTACTGTGTTTCAACAGTTTTCAGTCAGCATGATAGAGAATCTTGACACATTCTGACTCTGAAATTCATGGCTGCATTATTTCCTGTCGCAGTCATGCTATAGTTATAAATTGAAATAACTCAATACCATGGAACAAAAATACACTGGTAGCCAACAGAGTATTAGTACTCTCAACATAAGTAGGTACCAAAGCTACAGCTGTTCAGTGTGTTTCAACAGATTTCAGTCAGCATGATAGAGAATCTTGACACATTCTGACTCTGAAATTCATGGCTGTCTTATTTCCTGTCGCAGTCATACTATACTTATAAAACGATATAACTCAATACCACAGTAGAAAAATACATTGGTAACCAATAGAGTATTAGTACTCTCAACAAAAATAGGTACCAAAGCTACAGCTGTTTACTGTGTTTCAGCAGTTTTCAATCAGCATGATAGAGAATCTTGACACATTCTGACTCTCAAACTCATGGTTGCCTTATTTCCTGTCGCAGTCATAGTATACTTATGAAACGATATAACTAAATACCATGGCACAAAAATACACTGGTAACCAATAGAGTATTAGTACTCTCAACATAACTATTTACCAAAGCTACAGCTGTTCACTGTGTTTCAACAGTTTTCTGTCAGCATGATAGAGAATCTTGACACATTCTGACTCTGAAATTCATGGCTGCCTTATTTCCTGTCGCAGTCATACTATACTTATAAATCAATATACCTCAATACCATGGTAGAACAATACACTGGTAACCAATACGGTATGAGTACTCTCAACATAAGTAGGTACCAAAGCTACAGCTGTTCACTGTGTTTCAACAGTTTTCAGTCAGCATGTTAGAGAATCTTGACACATTCTAACTCTAAAATTCTTGTCTTGGCTGCCTTATTTTTTGTCGCAGTCATACTATTCTTATAAAACGATATAACACAATACCATTGTTGAAAAATACCCTGGTAAGTAGTATTAGTACTCTCAACAAAAATAGGTACCAAAGCTACAGCTGTTTACTGTGTTTCAACAGTTTTCAGTCACCATGATAGAGAATCTTGACACATTCTGACTCTGAAATTCATGGCTGTCTTATTTCCTATCGCAGTCATACTATACTTATAAAACTATGTAACTCAATAGAATGGCACAAAAATACACTGGTAACCAATAGCGTATTAGTACTCTCAACATAACTAGGTACCAAAGCTACAGCTGTTCACTGTGTTTCAACAGTTTTCAGTCAGCATGATAGAGAATCTTGACACATTATGACTCTGAAATTCAGGGCTGTCTTATTTCCTGTTGCAGTCATACTATACTTATAAAACGATATTACTCAATACCACAGTAGAAAAATACATTGGTAACCAATAGAGTATTAGTACTCTCAACAAAAATACCTTCCAAAGCTACAGCTGTTCACTGTGTTTCAACCGTTTTCAGTCAGCATGATAGAGAATCTTGACACATTCTGACTCTGAGATTCATGGCTGCCTTATTTCCGGTCGCAGTGATAGTATACTTATCAAACAATATAACACAATACCGTTGTTGAAAAACACTCTGGTAATGAATAGAGTATTAGTACTCTCAACAAAAATAGGTCCGAAAGCCACAGCTGTTTACTGTGTTTCAACAGTTTTCAGTCAGCATGATAGAGAATCTTGACACATTCTGACTCTGAAATTCATGGCTGCATTATTTCCTGTCGCAGTCATGCTATAGTTATAAATTGAAATAACTCAATACCATGGAACAAAAATACACTGGTAGCCAACAGAGTATTAGTACTCTCAACATAAGTAGGTACCAAAGCTACAGCTGTTCAGTGTGTTTCAACAGTTTTCAGTCAGCATGATAGAGAATCTTGACACATTCTGACTCTGAAATTCATGGCTGTCTTATTTCCTGTCGCAGTCATACTATACTTATAAAACGATATAACTCAATACCACAGTAGAAAAATACATTGGTAACCAATAGAGTATTAGTACTCTCAACAAAAATAGGTACCAAAGCTACAGCTGTTTACTGTGTTTCAGCAGTTTTCAATCAGCATGATAGAGAATCTTGACACATTCTGACTCCCAAACTCATGGTTGCCTTATTTCCTGTCGCAGTCATAGTATACTTATGAAACGATATAACTAAATACCATGGCACAAAAATACACTGGTAACCAATAGAGTATTAGTACTCTCAACATAACTAGGTACCAAAGCTACAGCTGTTCACTGTGTTTCAACAGTTTTCTGTCAGCATGATAGAGACTCCTGACACATTCTGACTCTCAAACTCATGGCTGCCTTATTTCCAGTCGCAGTCATATGATACTTATAAATCGATATATCTCAGTACCACGGTAGAACAATACACTGGTAACCAATAGAGTATTAGTACTCTCGACAAAAATAGGTAGCAAAGCTACAGCTGTTTACTGTGTTTCAACAGTTTTCATTCAGCATGATAGAGAATTTTGACACATTCTGACTCTGAAATTCATGGCTGCCTTATTTCCTGTCGCAGTCATTGTATACTTATGAAAGGAAACAGCAAAATACCACGGTAGAAAAATACACTGGTAACCAATAGAGTATTAGTACTCTCAACATAAGTAGGTACCAAAGCTACAGCTGTTCACTGTGTTTCAACAGTTTTCAATCAGCATGATAGAGAATCTTGGCACATTCTGACTCTCAAACTCATGGTTGCCTTATTTCCACTCGCAGTCATACTATACTCAACAGTTTTCAGTCAGCATGATAGAGAATCTTGACACATTCTGACTCTGAGATTCATGGCTGCCTTATTTCCGGTCGCAGTGATAGTATGCTTATCAAACAATATAACACAATACCATTGTTGAAAAACACTCTGGTAATGAATAGAGTATTAGTACTCTCAACAAAAATAGGTCCCAAAGCCACAACTGTTTACTGTGTTTCAACAGTTTTCAGTCAGCATGATAGAGAATCTTGACACATTCTGACTCTCAAACTCATGGCTGCCTTATTTCCTGTCGCAGTCATACTATACTTATAAAACGATAGAGCTCAATACCATGGTACAGAAATACACTGGTAACCAATAGAGTATTAGTACTCTCAACATAACTAGGTACCAAAGCTACAGCTGTTTACTGTGTTTCAACAGTTTCCAGTCAGCATGATAGAGAATCTTGACACATTCTGACTCTCAAACTCATGGCTGCCTTATTTCCTGCCGCAGTCATACTATACTTATAAAACGATATAGCTCAATACCATGGCACAGAAATACACTGGTAACCAATAGAGTATTACTACTCTCAACATAACTAGGTACCAAAGCTACAGCTGTTCACTGTGTTTCAACAGTTTTCAGTCAGCATGATAGAGAATCTTGACACATTCTGACTCTGAAATTCATGGCTGCATTATTTCCTGTCGCAGTCATGCTATACTTATAAAATGATATAACTCAATACCACAGTAGAAAAATACATTGGTAACCAATAGAGTGTTCAAAAATACCCTGGTAACGAAGAGAATATTAGTACTCTCAACAAAAATAGGTACCAAAGCTACAGCTGTTGACTGTGTTTCAGCAGTTTTCAGTCAGCATGATAGAGAATCTTGACACATTCTAACTCTGAAACTCATGGCTGCCTTATTTCCTGTCGCAGTCATACTATGCTTATAAAACGATATAACACAATACCATTGTTGAAGAATACCCTGGTAACGAAGAGAGTATTAGTATTCTCAACAAAAATAGGTACCAAAGCTACAGCTGTTTACTGTGTTTCAACAGTTTTCAGTCTGCATGATAGAGAATCTTGCCACATTGTGACTCTCAAACTCATGGCTGCCTTATTTCCTGTCGGAGTCATACGATACTTATAAATCGATATATCTCAGTACCACGGTAGAACAATCCACTGGTAACCAATAGAGTATTAGTACTCTCAACATAACTAGTTACCAAAGCTACAGCTGTTCACGGTGTTTCAACAGTTTTCAGTCAGCATGATAGAGAATCTTGACACATTCTGACTCTGAAATTCATGGCTGTCTTATTTCCTGTCACAGTCATACTACAGTTATCAAACGATATAACTCAGTACTAGGTAGAAAAATACACTGGTAACCAATACAGTATTAGTACTCTCAACATAACTAGATACCAAAGCTACAGCTATTCACTGTGTTTCAACAGTTTTCAGTCAGCATGATAGAGAATCCTGACACATTCTGACTCTCAAACTCATGGCTGCCTTATTTCCTGTCGCAGTCATACTATAGTTATACAACGAAATAAATCAATACCATGGTACAAAAATACACTGGTAACCAATAGAGGATTAGTACTCTCAATATCACTAGGTACCAAAGCTACACCTGTTCACTGTGTTTCAACAGTTTTCTGTCAGCATGATAGAGAATGCTGACACATTCTGACTCTCAAACTCATGGCTGCCTTATTTCCTGTTGCTGTCATACTATACTTATAAAATGTTATAACACAATTCCATTGTTGAAAAATACCCTGTTAACGAAGAGAATATTAGTACTCTCAACAAAAATAGGTACCAAAGCTACAGCTGTTTGCTGTGTTTCAACTGTTTTCAATCAGCATGATACAGAATCTTGACACATTCTGACTTTCAAACTCATGGCTGCCTTGTTTCGTGTCGCAGTCATACTATACTTATAAAACGATATAACTAAATACCATGGCACAAAAATACACTGGTAACCAATAGAGTATTAGCACTCTCAACATAACTATGTACCAAAGCTACAGCTGGTCACTGTGTTTCAACAGTTTTCAGTCAGCATGATAGAGAATCTTGACACATTCTAACTCTAAAATTCTTGTCTTGGCTGCATTATTTCCTGTTGCAGTCATACTATACTTATAAAGCGATATAAGTCAATACCACAGTAGAAAAATACATTGGTAACCAATAGAGTATTGAAAAATACCCTGGTAACGAAGAGAATATTAGTACTCTCTACAAAAATAGGTACCAAAGCTACAGCTGTTTACTGTGTTTCAGCAGTTTTCAGTCAGCATGATAGAGAATCTTGACACATTCTAACTCTCAAACTCATGGCAGCCTTATTTCCTGTCGCAGTCATACTATGCTTATAAAACGATATAACACAATCCCATTGTTGAAGAATACCCTGGTAACGGAGAGAGTATTAGTATTCTCAACAAAAATAGGTACCAAAGCTACAGCTGTTTACTGTGTTTCAACAGTTTTCAGTCGGCATGATAGAGAATCTTGCCACATTCTGACTCTCAAACTCATGGCTGCCTTATTTCCTGTCGGAGTCATACGATACTTATAAATCGATATATCTCAGTACCACGGTAGAACAATCCACTGGTAACCAATAGAGTATTAGTACTCTCAACATAACTAGGTACCAAAGCTACAGCTGTTCACGGTATTTCAACAGTTTTCAGTCAGCATGATAGAGAATCTTGACACATTCTGACTCTGAAATTCATGGCTCTCTTATTTCCTGTCGCAGTCATACTACAGTTATCAAACGATATAACTCAGTACTACGGTAGAAAAATACACTGGTAACCAATACAGTATTAGTACTCTCAACATAACTAGGTACCAAAGCTACAGCTGTTCACTGTGTTTCAACAGTTTTCAGTCAGCATGATAGAGAATCCTGACACATTCTGACTCTCAAACTCATGGCTGCCTTATTTCCTTTCGCAGTCATACTATAGTTATATAACGAAATAACTCAATACCATGGTACAAAAATACACTGGTAACCAATAGAGGATTAGTACTCTCAATATCACTAGGTACCAAAGCTACAGCTGGTCACTGTGTTTCAACAGTTTTCAGTCAGCATGATAGAGAATCTTGACACATTCTAACTCTAAAATTCTTGTCTTGGCTGCCTTATTTCTTGTCGCAGTCATACTATACTTATAGAACGATATAACACAATACCATTGTTGAAAAATACCCTGGTAACGAAGAGAGTATTAGTATTCTCAACAAAAATGGGTACCAAAGCTACTGCTGTTTACTGTGTTTCAACAGTTTTCAGTCTGCATGATAAAGAATCTTGCCACATTCTGACTCTCAAACTCATGGCTGCCTTATTTCCTGTCGGTGTCATACGATACTTATAAATCGATATATCTCAGTACCACCGTAGAACAATCCACTGGTAACCCATAGAGTATTAGTACTCTCAACATAACTAGGTACCAAAGCTCCAGCTGTTCACGGTGTTTCAACAGTTTTCAATCAGCATGATAGGGAATCTTGACACATTCTGACTCTGAAATTCATGGCTGTCTTATTTCCTGTCGCAGTCATACTACACTTATAAAACGATATAACTCAGTACTACGGTAGATAAATATGCTGGTAACCAATAGAGTATTAGTACTCTCAACATAACTAGGTACCAAAGCTACAGCTGTTCACTGTGTTTTAACAGTTTTCAGTCAGCATGATAGAGAAGCCTGACACATTCTGACTCTGAAATTCATGGCTGCCTTATTTCCTGTCGCAGTCATACTATACTTATAAAACGATATAACTCACTACCATGGCACAAAAATACACTGGTAACCAATAGAGTATTAGTACTCTCAACATAACTATTTACCAAAGCTACAGCTGTTCACTGTGTTTCAACAGTTTTCCGTCAGCATGATAGAGAATCTTGACACATTCTGACTCTGAAATTCATGGCTGCCTTATTTCCTGTCGCAGTCATACTATACTTATAAATCAATATACCTCAATACCATGGTAGAACAATACACTGGTAACCAATACGGTATGAGTACTCTCAACATAAGTAGGTACCAAAGCTACAGCTGTTCACTGTGTTTCAACAGTTTTCAGTCAGCATGTTAGAGAATCTTGACACATTCTAACTCTAAAATTCTTGTCTTGGCTGCCTTATTTCTTGTCGCAGTCATACTATTCTTATAAAACGATATAACACAATACCATTGTTGAAAAATACCCTGGTAACGAAGAGAGTATTAGTACTCTCAAAAAAAATAGGTACCAAAGCTACAGCTGTTTACTGTGTTTCAACAGTTTTCAGTCACCATGATAGAGAATCTTGACACATTCTGACTCTGAAATTCATGGCTGTCTTATTTCCTGTCGCAGTCATACTATACTTATAAAACGATATAACTCAATATCACGGTAGAAAAATACCCTGGTAACGAATAGAGTATTAGTACTCTCAACAAAAATAGGTCCCAAAGCTTCAGCTGTTTACTGTGTTTCAATAGTTTTCAGTCAGCATGATAGAGAATCTTGAGACATTCTGACTCTCAAACTCATGGCTGCCTTATTTCCTATCGCAGTCATACTATACTTAAAAAACTATGTAACTCAATAGAATGGCACAAAAATACACTGGTAACCAATGGCGTATTACTACTCTCATCATAACTAGGTACCAAAGCTACAGCTGTTCACTGTGTTTCAACAGTTTTCAGTCAGCATGATAGAGAATCTTGACACATTCTGACTCTGAAATTCAGGGCTGTCTTATTTCCTGTTGCAGTCATACTATACTTATAAAACGATATTACTCAATACCACAGTAGAAAAATACATTGGTAACCAATAGAGTATTAGTACTCTCAACAAAAATACCTTCCAAAGCTACAGCTGTTCACTGTGTTTCAACCGTTTTCAGTCAGCATGATAGAGAATCTTGACACATTCTGACTCTGAGATTCATGGCTGCCTTTTTTCCGGTCGCAGTGATAGTATACTTATCAAACAATATAACACAATACCATTGTTGAAAAACACTCTGGTAATGAATAGAGTATTAGTACTCTCAACAAAAATGGGGCCGAAAGCCACAGCTGTTTACTGTGTTTCAACAGTTTTCAGTCAGCATGATAGAGAATCTTGACACATTCTGACTCTGAAATTCATGGCTGCATTATTTCCTGTCGCAGTCATGCTATAGTTATAAATTGAAATAACTCAATACCATGGAACAAAAATACACTGGTAGCCAACAGAGTATTAGTACTCTCAACATAAGTAGGTACCAAAGCTACAGCTGTTCAGTGTGTTTCAACAGTTTTCAGACAGCATGATAGAGAATCTTGACACATTCTGACTCTGAAATTCATGGCTGTCTTATTTCCTGTCGCAGTCATACTATACTTATAAAACGATATAACTCAATACCACAGTAGAAAAATACATTGGTAACCAATAGAGTATTAGTACTATCAACAAAAATAGGTACCAAAGCTACAGCTGTTTACTGTGTTTCAGCAGTTTTCAATCAGCATGATAGAGAATCTTGACACATTCTGACTCTCAAACTCATGGTTGCCTTATTTCCTGTCGCAGTCATAGTATACTTATGAAACGATATAACTAAATACCATGGCACAAAAATACACTGGTAACCAATAGAGTATTAGTACTCTCAACATAACTAGGTACCAAAGCTACAGCTGTTCACTGTTCTTCAACAGTTTTCAGTCAGCATGATAGAGAATCTTGACACATTCTGACTCTCAAACTCATGGCTGCCTTATTTCCTGTCGCAGTCATACTTTATTTATAAAACGATATCACTCAATACCATGTCACAAAAATACACTGGTAACCAATAGAGTATTTGTACTCTCAACAAAAACAGGTAGCAAAGCTACAGCTGTTTACTGTGTTTCAACAGTTTTCAGTCAACATGATAGAGAATCTTGACACATTCTGACTCGCAAACTCATGGCTGCCTTATTTCCACTCGCAGTCATACTATACTCAACAGTTTTCAGTCAGCATGATAGAGAATCTTGACACATTCTGACTCTGAGATTCATGGCTGCCTTATTTCCGGTCGCAGTGATAGTATACTTATCAAACAATATAACACAATACCATTGTTGGAAAACACTCTGGTAATGAATAGAGTATTAGTACTCTCAACATAACTAGGTACCAAAGCTACAGCTGTTCACTGTGTTTCAACAGTTTTCTGTCAGCATGATAGAGACTCCTGACACATTCTGACTCTCAAACTCATGGCTGCCTTATTTCCAGTCGCAGTCATATGATACTTATAAATCGATATATCTCAGTACCACGGTAGAACAATACACTGGTAACCAATAGAGTATTAGTACTCTCGACAAAAATAGGTAGCAAAGCTACAGCTGTTTACTGTGTTTCAACAGTTTTCATTCAGCATGATAGAGAATTTTGACACATTCTGACTCTGAAATTCATGGCTGCCTTATTTCCTGTCGCAATCATTGTATACTTATGAAAGGAAACAGCAAAATACCACGGTAGAAAAATACACTGGTAACCAATAGAGTATTAGTACTCTCAACATAAGTATGTACCAAAGCTACAGCTGTTCACTGTGTTTCAACAGTTCTCAATCAGCATGATAGAGAATCTTGACACATTCTGACTCGCAAACTCATGGCTGCCTTATTTCCTGTTGCAGTCATACTATACTTATAAAACGATATAACTAAATACCATGGCACAAAAATACACTGGTAACCAATAGAGTATTAGCACTCTCAACATAACTAGGTACCAAAGCTACAGCTGTTCACTGTGTTTCAACAGTTTTCAGTCACCATGATAGGGAATCTTGACACATTCTAACTCTAAAATTCTTGTCTTGGCTGCCTTATTTCTTGTTGCAGTCATACTATACTTATAAAACGATATAAGTCAATAGCATTGTTGAAAAATACCCTGGTAACGAAGAGAGTATTAGTATTCTCAACAAAAATAGGTACCAAAGCTACAGCTGTTTACTCAGTTTCAACAGTTTTCAGTCTGCATGATAGAGAATCTTGACACATTCTGACTCTGAAATTCATGGCTGCCTTATTTCCTGTCGCAGTCATACTATACTTATAAAACGATATAACTCAGTACTACGGTAGAAAAATACACTGTTAACCAATAGAGTATTAGTACTCTCAACATAACAAGGTACCAAAGCTACAGCTGTTCACTGTGTTTCAACAGTTTTCTGTCAGCATGAACGAGAATCCTGACACATTCTGACGCTCAAACTCATGGCTGCCTTATTTCCTGTCGCAGTCATACTTTACTTATAAAACGATATCACTCAATACCATGTCACAAAAATACACTGGTAACCAATAAAGTATTAGTACTCTCAACAAAAATAGGTAGCAAAGCTACAGCTGTTTACTGTGCTTCAACAGTTTTCAGTCAGCATGAAAATGAATCTTGACACATTCTGACTCTGAAATTCATGGCTGCCTTATTTCCTGTCGCAGTCATACTATACTTACAAAAGGAAAAAACTCAATACTACGGTAGAAAAATACACTGGTAACCAATAGAGTATTATACTCTCATCAAAAATAGGTAGCAAAGCTACAGCTGTTTACTGTGTTTCAACAGTTTTCTATCAGCATGATAGAGAATCCTGACACATTCTGACTCTCAAACTCATGGCTGCCTTATTTCCTGTCGCTGTTATACTATATTTATAAAATGATATAACACAATACCATTGTTGAAAAATACCCTGGTAACGAAGAGAATATTAGTACTGTCAACAAAAATAGGTACCAAAGCTACAGCTGTTTACTGTGTTTCAACAGTTTTCAGTCAGCATAATAGAGAATCTTGACACATTCTAACTCTCAAACTCATGGCTGCCTTATTTCCTGTCGCAGTCATACTTTACTTATAAAACGATATAACTCGATACCACAGTAGAAAAATACATTGGTAACCAATAGAGTATTAGTACTCTCAACAAAAATAGGTTCCAAAGCTACAGCTGTTTACTGTGTTTCAGCAGGTTTCAGTCAGCATGAAAATGAATCTTGACACATTCTGACTCTCAAACTCATGGCTGTCTTTTTTCCTGTCGCAGTCATACTATACTTATAAAACGATATCACTCAATACCATGGCACAAAAATACACTGGTAACCAATAGAGTATTAGTACTCTCAACATAACTAGGTACCAAAGCTACAGCTGTTCACTGTGTTTCAACAGTTTTCAGTCTGCATGATAGAGAATCTTGACACATTCTGACTCTGAAATTCATGGCTGCGTTATTTCCTGTCGCAGTCATGCTATAGTTATAAATTGAAATAACTCTATTCCATGGTACAAAAATACACTGGTAACCAACAGAGTATTAGTACTCTCAACATAAGTAGGTACCAAAGCTACAGCTGTTCACTGTGTTTCAACAGTTTTCAGTCAGCATGATAGACAATCTTGACACATTCTGACTCTCAAACTCATGGCTGCCTTATTTCCTGTCGCAGTCATACTCTACTTATAAATCAATATATCTCAATACCATGGTAGAACAATACACTGGTAACCAATAGAGTATGAGTACTCTCAACATAAGTAGGTACCAAAGCTACAGCTGTTCACTGTGTTTCAACAGTTTTCGGTCAGCACGATAGAGAATCTTGACACATTCTGACTCTGAAATTCATGGCTGCCTTATTTCCTGTCGCATTTATAGTATAATTATAAAAGGAAAAAACTCAATACCACGGTAGAAAAATACACTGGTAACCAATAGAGTATTAGTACTCTCTACAAAAATAGGAAGCAAAGCTACAGCTGTTTACTGTGTTCCAACAGTTTTGAGTCAGCATGATAGAGAATCTTGACACATTCTGACTCTGAAATTCATGGCTGCCTTATTTCTTGTCGCAGTCATACTATACTTATAAAACGATATAACACAATACCATTGTTGAAAAATACCCTGGTAACGAATAGAGTATTAGTTCTCTCAAGAAAGATAGGTACCATAGCTACATCTGTTTACTGTGTTTTCAGTCAGCATGATAGATAATCTTGACACATTCTGACTCTGAAATTCATGGCTGCCTTATTTCCTATCGCATTCATAGTATACTTATAAATCGATATATCTCAATACCACGGCAGAAAAATATACTGGTAACCAATAGAGTATTAGTACTCTCAACATAACTAGGTACCAAAGCTACAGCTGTTCACTGTGTTTCATCAGTTTTCAGTCAGCATGATAGAGAATCTTGACACATTCTGACTCTGAAATTCATGGCTGCCTTATTTCCGGTCGCAGTCATACTATACTTATAAAACAATATAAGACTATACCATTGTTGAAAAACACTCTGGTAATGAATAGAGTATTAGTACTCTCAACAAAAATAGGTCCCAAAGCTACAGCTCTTTACTGTGTTTCAACAGTTTCCTGTCAGCATCATAGAGAATCCTGACACATTCTGACTCTGAAATTCATGGCTGTCTTTTTTCCTGTCGCAGTCATACTATACTTATAAAACGATATCACTCAATACCACGGCACAAAAATACACTGGTAACCAATAGAGTATTAGTACTCTCAACGTAACTAGGTACCAAAGCTACAGCTGTTCACTGTGTTTCAACAGTTTTCAGTCAGCATGATAGAGAATCTTGTGACATTCTGACTCTCAAACTCATGGCTGCCTTATTTCCTGTCACAGTCATACTATACTTATAAAACTATATAACTCAATACCATGGCACAAAAATACACTGGTAACCAATAGAGTATCAGTACTCTCAACATAACTAGGTACAAAAGCTGCAGCTGTTCACTGTATTTCAACAGTTTTCATTCAGCATGATAGAGAATCCTGACACATTCTGACTCTTAAACTCATGGCTACCTTATTTCCTGTCGCTGTCATACTATACTTATAAAATGATATAACACAATACCATTGCTGAAAAATACCCTGGTAACGAAGAGAATATTAGTACTCTCAACAAAAATAGGTACCAAAGCTACAGCGGTTCTCTGTGTTTCAACAGTTTTCAATCAGCATGATAGAGAATCTTGACACATTCTGACTCTCAAACTCATGGCTGCCTTATTTCCTGTAGCAGTCATACTATACTTATGAAACGATATAACTAAATACCATGGCACAAAAATACACTGGTAACCAATAGAGTATTAGTACTCTCAACATAACTAGGTACCAAAGCTACAGCTGTTCACTTTATTTCAACAGTTTTCAGTCAGCATGATAGAGAATCTTGACACATTCTAACTCTAAAATTCTTGTCTTGGCTGCCTTATTTCTTGTCGCAGTCATACTCTACTTATAAAACAATATAACACAATACCATTGTTGAAAAATACCCTGGTAACGAAGAGAATATTAGTACGTTCAACAAAAATAGGTAACACAGCTACAGCTGTTTACTGTGTTTCAACAGTTTTCAGTCAGCATGATAGAGAATCTTGACACATTCTTACTCTCAAACTCATGGCTCCTTATTTCCTGTCGCAGTCATACTTTTCTTATAAAATGATGTAACTCAATGCCATGGCACAAAAATACACTGGTGACCATTAGAGTATTAGTACTCTCAACATAAGTAGGTACCAAAGCTACAGCTGTTCACTGTGTTTCAACAGTTTTCAGTCAGCATGATAGAGAATCTTGACACATTCTTACTCTCAAACTCATGGCTCCTTATTTCCTGTCGCAGTCATACTTTTCTTATAAAACGATGTAACTCAATGCCATGGCACAAAAATACACTGGCAACCATTAGAGTATTAGTACTCTCAACATAAGTAGGTACCAAAGCTACAGCTGTTCACTGTTTTTCAACAGTTTTCAGTCAGCATGATAGAGAATCTTGACACATTCTAACTCTGAAATTCTTGTCTTGTCTGCCTTATTTCTTGTCGCAGTCATACTATACTTATAAAATGATATAACACAATACCATTGTTGAAAAATACCCTTGTAACGAATACAGTATAAGTACTCTCAAGAAAGATAGGTACCAAAGCTACATCTGTTTAATGTGTTTTCAGTCAGCATGATAGATAATCGTGACACATTCTGACTCTGAAATTCATGGCTGCCTTATTTCCTGTCGCAGTCATAGTATACTTATAAAACAATATAACACAATACCATTGTTGAAAAACACTCTGGTAATGAATAGAGTATTAGTACTGTCAACAAAAATAGGTACCAAAGCTACAGCTGTTTACTGTGTTTCAACAGTTTTCAGTCTGCATGATAGAGAATCTTGACACATTCTGACTCTCAATCTCATGGCTGACTTATTTCCTGTCGCAGTCATACTATACTTATCAATCGATATATCTCAATACCATGATGGAACAATACACGGGTAACCATTAGATTATTAGTACTCTCAACATAACTAGGTACCAAAGCTACAGCTGTTCACTGTGTTTCAACAGTTTTCAGTCAGCATGATAGAGAATCTTGACACATTCTGACTCTGAAATCCATGGCTACCTTATTTCCTGTCGCAGTGATAGTATACTTATAAAACAATATAACTCAATACCACAGTAGAAAAATTAATT
This sequence comes from Pictodentalium vernedei, assembly GCA_031216915.1. Lineage (NCBI taxonomy): Eukaryota > Metazoa > Mollusca > Scaphopoda > Dentaliida > Dentaliidae > Pictodentalium > Pictodentalium vernedei. The sequence goes on along the minus strand of CM062296.1, from coordinate 458,462,171 downwards.
GGTAACCAATAGAGTATTAGTACTCTCAACAAAAATAGGTTCCAAAGCTACAGCTGTTTACTGTGTTTCAGCAGGTTTCAGTCAGCATGATAGAGAATCTTGACCCATTCTGACTCTCAAAGTCATGGCTGCCTTATTTCCTGTCGCAGTCATACTATATTTATAAATCGATATATCTCTGTACCACGGTAGAACAATGCAGTCGTAACCAATAGAGTATTAGTACTCTCAACAAAAATAGGTACCAAAGCTACAGCTGTTCACTGTGTTTTAACAGTTTTCAGTCAGCATGATAGAGAAGCCTGACACAGTCTGACTCTCAAATTCATGATACCATTGTTGAAAAACACTCTGGTAACGAATAGAGTATTAGTACTCTCAACAAAAATAGGTCCCAAAGCTGCATCTGTTTACTGTGTTTCAACAGTTTTCAGTGAGCATGATAGAGAATCTTGATACATTCTGACTCTGAAATTCATGGCTGCCTTATTTCCTGTCACAGTCATACTATACTTATAAAACAATATAACTCAATACCACAGTAGAAAAATTAATTGGTAACCAATAGAGTATTAGTACTCTCAACAAAAATAGGTTCCAAAGCTACAGCTGTTTACTGTGTTTCAGCAGGTTTCAGTCAGCATGATAGAGAATCTTGACCCATTCTGACTCTCAAAGTCATGGCTGCCTTATTTCCTGTCGCAGTCATACTATATTTATAAATCGATATATCTCTGTACCACGGTAGAACAATGCAGTCGTAACCAATAGAGTATTAGTACTCTCAACAAAAATAGGTACCAAAGCTACAGCTGTTCACTGTGTTTTAACAGTTTTCAGTCAGCATGATAGAGAAGCCTGACACAGTCTGACTCTCAAATTCATGGCTGCCTTATTTCCATCTAGAGAATCTTGACACATTCTGACTCTCAAATTCATGGCTACCTTATTTCCTGTCGCAGTCATAGTATACTTATAAAACAAAAAAACTCGATACCACGGTAGAAAAATGCACTGGTAACCAATAGAGTATTAGTACTCTCAACATAAGTAGGTACCAAAGCTACAGCTGTTCACTGTGTTTCAACAGTTTTCAGTCAGCATGATAGAGAATCTTGACACATTCTAACTCTAAAATTCTTGTCTTGGCTGCCTTATTTCTTGTCGCAGTCATTCTATACTTATAAAACGGTATAACACAATACCATTGTTGAAAAACACTCTGGTAATGAATAGAGTATTAGTACTCTCAACAAAAATAGGTCCCAAAGCTACAGCTGTTTACTGTGTTTCAACAGTTTTCAGTCAGCATGATAGAGAATCTTGACACATTCTGACTCTGAAATTCATGGCTGCCTTATTTCCTGTCGCAGTCATACTATACTTACAAAATCATATAACTCAACACCATGGCAGTATGGTAGTAAGTAACGATATAACTTACTACCATGCCACAAAAATACCCGGGTAACCAATAGAGTATTAGTACTCTCAACATAACTAGGTACCAAAACTACAGCTGTTCACTGTTTCTTATTTCTCTCAAATATATGGCTGCCTTATTTCCTGTTGCAGTCATACTATAGTTATATAATGAAATAAGTCAACACCATGGTACAAAAATACACTGGTGACCAATAGAGTATTAGTACGCTCAACATATGTAGGTACCAAAGCTACAGCTGTTCACCTTGTTTCAACAGTTTTCAGTTAGCATGATAGAGAATGTTGACACATTCTAACTCTAAAATACTTGTCTTAGCTGCCTTATTTCTTGTCGCAGTCATACTATACTAACAAAACGATATAACACAATAGCATTGTTGAGAAATACCCTGGTAACGAAGAGAATATTAATACCTTCAACAAAAATAGGTACCAAAGCTACAGCTGTTTACTGTATTTCAACAGTTTTAAGTCAGCATGATAGAGAATCTTGACACATTCTGACTCTCAAACTCATGGCTGCCTTATTTCCTGTCGCAGTCATACTATACTTATAAAACGATATAACTCAATGCCATGGCACAAAGAAACACTGGCAACCATCAGAGTATTAATACTCTCAACATAACTAGGTACCAAAGCTACAGCTGTTCACTGTGTTTCAACAGTTTTCAGTCAGCATGATGGAGAATCTTTAGACATTCTGACTCTCAAACTCATGGCTGCCTTATTTCCTGTCGCAGTCATACTATACTTATAAAACTATATAACTCAATGCCACGGTACAAAAATACACTGGTGACCAATAGAGTATTAGTTCTCTCAACATAACTAGGTACCAAAGCTACAGCTGTTCACTGTGTTTCAACAGTTTTCAGTCAGCAGGATAGAGAATCTTGACACATTCTGACTCTGAAGTTCTCTCAACATAACTAGGTACCAAAGCTACAGCTGTTCACTGTGTGTCAACAGTTTTCAGTCAGCAGGATAGAGAATCTTGACACATTCTGACTGCCTTATTTCTTGTCGCAGTCATACTATACTTATAAAGCGATATAACTTACTACCATGGTACAAAAATACACTGGTAACCAGTAGAGTATTAGTACTGTCAACATAACTAGGTACCAAACCTACAGCTGTTCACTGTGTTTCAACAGTTTTCAGTCAGCATGATAGAGAATCTGGACACATTCTGACTCTCAAACTCATGGCTGCCTTATTTCCTGTTGCAGTCATACTATACTTATAAAGCGATATAACTTACTACCATGGTACAAAAATACACTGGTGACCAATAGAGTATTAGTACTCTCAACATAAGTAGGTACCAAAGCTACAGCTGTTCACTGTGTTTCAACAATTTTCAGTCAGCATGATAGAGAATCTTGACACATTCTAACTCTAAAATTCTTGTCTTGGCTGCCTTATTTCTTGTCGCAGTCATACTCTACTTATAAAACAATATAACACAATACCATTGTTGAAAAATGCCCTGGTAACGAAGAGAATATTAGTACGTTCAACAAAAATAGGTAACAAAGCTACAGCTGTTTACTGTGTTTCAACAGTTTTCAGTCAGCATGATAGAGAATCTTGACACATTCTTACTCTCAAACTCATGGCTCCTTATTTCCTGTCGCAGTCATACTTTTCTTATAAAATGATGTAACTGAATGCCATGGCACAAAAATACACTGGCAACCATTAGAGTATTAGTACTCTCAACATAAGTAGGTACCAAAGCTACAGCTGTTCACTGTGTTTCAACAGTTTTCAGTCAGCATGATAGAGAATCTTGACACATTCTAACTCTGAAATTCTTGTCTTGTCTGCCTTATTTCTTGTCGCAGTCATACTATACTTATAAAATGATATAACACAATACCATTGTTGAAAAATACCCTTGTAACGAATACAGTATAAGTACTCTCAAGAAAGATAGGTACCAAAGCTACATCTGTTTAATGTGTTTTCAGTCAGCATGATAGATAATCGTGACACATTCTGACTCTGAAATTCATGGCTGCCTTATTTCCTGTCGCAGTCATAGTATACTTATAAAACAATATAACACAATACCATTGTTGAAAAACACTCTGGTAATGAATAGAGTATTAGTACTCTCAACAAAAATAGGTACCAAAGCTACATCTGTTTAATGTGTTTTCAGTCAGCATGATAGATAATCGTGACACATTCTGACTCTGAAATTCATGGCTGACTTATTTCCTGTCGCAGTCATACTATACCTATCAATCGATATATCTCAATACCATGATGGAACAATACACTGGTAACCATTATATTATTAGTACTCTCAACATAAGTAGGTACCAAAGCTACAGCTGTTCACTGTGTTTCAACAGTTTTCAGTCAGCATGATAGAGAATACTATACTTATAAAATGATACAACACAATACCATTGTTGAAAAATACCCTAGTAACGAAGAGAATATTAGTATGTTCAACCAAAATAGGTACCAAAGCTACAGCTGTTTACTGTCTTTCAACAGTTTTCAGTCAGCATGATTCAGAATCTTGGCACATTCTTACTCTCACTCATGGCTCCTTATTTCCTATCGCACTCATACTATTCTTATAAAATGATATAACTCAGTGCCATGGCACAAAAATACACTGGCAACCATTAGAGTATTAGTACTCTCAACATAACAAGGGTACCAAAGCTACAGCTGTTCACTGTATTTCAACAGTTTCAATCAGCATGATAGAGAATCTTGACACATTCTGACTCTGAAATTCATTGCTGCCTTATTTCCTGTGGCAGTCATACTATACTTATAAAACGATATTACTCAATATCACGTTAGAAAAATTCCCTAGTAATGAATAGAGTATTAGTACTCTCAACAAAAATAGGTACCAAAGCTACAGCTGTTTACTGTGTTTCAACAGTTTTCAGTCAGCATGATAGAGAATCTTGAGACTTTCTGACTCTCAAACTCCTGGCTGACTTATTTCCTGTCGCAGTCATACTGTACTTATAAAACGATATAACCCAATATCACGGTAGAAAAATACCCTGGTAATGAATAGAGTATTAGTACAGTCATCAAAAATAGGTTCCAAAGCTACAGCTGTTTACTGTGTTTCAACAGTTTTCAGTCAGCATGATAGAGAATCTTGAGACATTCTGACTCTCAAACTCATGGCTGCCTTATTTCCTGTCGCAGTCATACTATACTTATAAAACTATATAACTCAATACCATGCTACAAAAATACACTGGTAACCAATAGAGTATTGGTACTCTCAACATAACTAGGTACCAAAGCTTCAGCTGTTTACTGTGTTTCAACAGTTTTCAGTCAGCATGATAGAGAATCTTGACACAAACTGACTCTGAAATTCATGGCTGCCTTATTTCCTGTCGCAGTCCTACTATACTTATAAAAAGATAAAACTCAATACCATGTCACAAAAATACACTAGTAACCGATAGAGTATTAGTACTCTCAACATAACTAGGTACCAAAGCTACAGCTGTTCACTGTGTTTCAACAGTTTTCAGTCAGCAGGATAGAGAATCTTGACACATTCTGACTCTGAAATTCATGGCTGCCTTATTTCCTGTCGCAGTCATACTATACTTACAAAACCATATAACTCAACACCATGGCATACAAATACACTGGTAACCAATAGAGTATTAGTACTCTCAACATAACTAGGTACCAAACCTACAGTTGTTCACTGTGTTTCAACAGTTTTCAGTCAGCATGATAGAGAATCTTGACACATTCTGACTCTCGAACTCATGGCTGCCTTATTTCCTGTCACAGTCATGCTATACTTATAAATCGGTATATCTCAATACCATGGTAGAACAATACACTGGTAACCAATAGAGAATTAGTTCTCTCAACATAAGTAGGTACCAAAGCTACAGCTGTTCACTGTGTTTCAACAGTTTTCAGTCAGCATGATAGAGAATCTTGACACATTCTAACTCTAAAATTCTTGTCTTGGCTGCCTTATTTCTTATCGCTGTCATACTATACTTTTAAAACGATATAACACAATACCATTGGTGAAAAGTACCCTGGTAACGAAGAGAGTATTAGTACTCTCAACATAACTAGGTGCCAAAGCTACAGCTGTACACTGTGTTTCAACAGTTTTCAGTCAGCATGATAGAGAATCTTGACACATTCTGACTCTCAAACTCATGGCTGCCTTATTTCCTGTCGCAGGCATACTATACTTATAAAACGATGTAACTCAATACCATGGCACAAAAATACACTGGTAACCAATAGAGTATTAGTACTCTCAACATAACTAGGTACCAAAGCTACAGCTGTTCATTGTGTTTCAACAGTTTTCAATCAGCATGATAGAGAATCTTGACACATTCTGACTCTAAAATTCTTGTCTTGGCTGCCTTATTTGTTGTCGCAGTCATACTATACTTATAAAACGATATAACACAATACCATTGTTGAAAAATACCCTGGTGGCGAAGAGAATATTAGTGAGTTCAACAAAAATAGGTACCAAAGCTACAGCTGTTTACTGTGTTTCAACAGTTTTCAGTCAGCATGATAGAGAATCTTGACACATTCTTACTCTCACACTCATGGCTGCCTTATTTCCTGTCGCAGTCATACTATACTTATAAAACAATATAACTCAATACCATGGCACAAAAATACACTGGTAACCAATAGAGTATTAGTACTCTCAACATAACTAGGTACCAAAGCTCCAGCTGTTCACGGTGTTTCAACAGTTTTCAGTCAGCATGATAGGGAATCTTGACACATTCTGACTCTGAAATTCATGGCTGTCTTATTTCCTGTCGCAGTCATACTACACTTATAAAACGATATAACTCAGTACTACGGTAGATAAATACGCTGGTAACCAATAGAGTATTAGTACTCTCAACATAACTAGGTACCAAAGCTACAGCTGTTCACTGTGTTTTAACAGTTTTCAGTCAGCATGATAGAGAAGCCTGACACAGTCTCACTCTCAAATTCATGGCTGCCTTATTTCCATCTAGAGAATCTTGACACATTCTGACTCTGAAATTCATGGCTGCCTTATTTCCTGTCGCAGTCATAGTATACTTATAAAATGATATAACTCAATACCATGGCACAAAAATACACTGGTAACCAATAGAGTATTAGGACTCTCAACATAACTAGGTACCAAAGCTACAGCTGTTCAGTGTGATTCAACAGTTTTCATTCAGCATGATAGAGAATCTTGACACATTCTGACTCTGAATTTCATGGCTGCCTTATTTCTTGTCGCAGTCATACTATACTTATACATTGATATAACACAATACCATTGTTGAAAAATACCCTTGTAACGAATAGAGTATTAGTACTCTCAAGAAAGATAGCTACCAAAGCTACATCTGTTTACTGTGTTTTCAGTCAACATGATAGATAATCTTGACACATTCTGACTCTGAAATCCATGGCTGCCTTATTTCCTGTCGCAGTCATACTATACTTATAAATCGATATAACTCAATACCATGGTGGAACAATACACTGGTAACCGATAGAGTATTAGTATGCTCAACATAAGTAGGTACCAAAGCTACAGCTGTTCACTGTGTTTCAACAGTTTTCAGTCAGCATGATAGAGAATCTTGACACATTGTAACTCTGAAATTCTTGTCATGGCTGCCTTATTTCCTGCCACAGTCATACTATACTTATAAATCGGTATATCTCAATACCATGGTAGAACAATACACTGGTAACCAATAGAGAATTAGTTCTCTCAACATAAGTAGGTACCAAAGCTACAGCTGTTCACTGTGTTTCAACAGTTTTCAGTCAGCATGATAGAGAATCTTGACACATTCTAACTCTAAAATTCTTGTCTTGGCTCCCTTATTTCTTATCGCTGTCATACTATAATGAATAGAGTATTAGTACTCTCAACAAAAATAGGTACCAAAGCTACAGCTGTTTACTGTGTTTCAACAGTTTTCAGTCAGCATGATAGAGAATCTTGAGACATTCTGACTCTCAAACTCCTGGCTGACTTATTTCCTGTCGCAGTCATACTATACTTATAAAACGATATAACACAATACCATTGTTGAAAAGTACCCTGGTAACGAAGAGAGTATTAGTACTCTCAACATAACTAGGTGCCAAAGCTACAGCTGTACACTGTGTTTCAACAGTTTTCAGTCAGCATGATACAGAATCTTGACACATTCTGACTCTCAAACTCATGGCTGCCTTATTTCCTGTCGCAGTCATACTATACTTATAAAACAATATAACTCAATACCATGGCACAAAAATACACTGGTAACCAATAGAGTATTAGTACTCTCAACATAACTAGGTGCCAAAGCTACAGCTGTTCACAGTGTTTCAACAGTTTTCAGTCAGCATGATAGAGAATCTTGACACATTCTAACTCTTAAATTCTTGTCTTGGCTGCCTTATTTCTTGTCGCAGTCATACTATACTTACAAAACGATATAACACAATACCATTGTTGAAAAATACCCTGGTAACGAATAGAGTATTAGTACTCTCTACAAAAACAGGTACCAAAGCTACAGCTGTTTACTGTGTTTCAACAGTTTTCAGTCGGCATGATAGAGAATCTTGACACATTCTGACTCTGAAATTCATGGCTGCCTTATTTCCTGTTGCGGTCATACTTTTCTTATAAAACGATATAACTCAGTACTACGGTAGAAAAATATCCCGGTAACCAATAGAGTATTAGTACTCGCAACAAAAATAGGTAGCAAAGCTACAGCTGTTTACTGTGTTTCAACAGTTTTCAGTCAGCATGATAGAGAATCTTGACGCATTCTAACTCTAAAATTCCTGTCTTGGCCACCTTATTTCTTGTCGCAGTCATACTATACTTATAAAACGATATAACACAATAGCATTGTTGAAAAATACCCTGGTGACAAAGAGAATATTAGTATTCTCAACAAAAATAGGTACCAAAGCTACAGCTGTTTACTGTGTATCAACAGTTTTCAGTCAACATGACAGAGAATCTTGACACATTCTGACTCTCAAATTTATGGCTGCCTTATTTCCTGTCGCAGTCATACAATAGTTATAAAACGAAATAACTCAATACCATGGTAGAACAATGCACTGGTAACCAATAGAGTATTAGTACTCTCTACAAAAATATGTACCAAAGCTACAGCTGTTCACTTTGTTTCAACAGTTTTCAGTCAGCATGATAGAGAATCTTGACACATTCTGACTCTCAAACTCATGGCTGCCTTATTTCCTGTCGCAGTCATACTATACTTATAAATCGATATATCTCAATACCATGGTAGAACAATAGAGTGGTAACCAATAGTGTATTAGTACTCTCAACATAACTAGGTACCAAAGCTACAGCTGTTCACTGTGTTTCAACAGTTTTCAGTCAGCATGATAGAGAATCTTGACACATTCTTACTCGAAAATTCTTGTCTTGGCTGCCTTATTTCGTATCGCAAGTCATACTATATGTATAAACCGATATAACACAATAGCATTGTTGAAAAATACCCTGGTAACAAAGAGAATATTACTACTCTCAACAAAAATAGGTATCAAAGCTACAGCTGTTTACTGTGTTTCAACAGTTTTCAGTCAGCATGATAGAGAATCTTGACACATTCTGACTCTCAAATTTATGGCTGCCTTATTTCCTGTCGCAGTCATACTATAGTTATAAAACGAAATAACTCAATACCATGGTACAAAAGTACACTGGTAACCAATAGAGTGTTAGTACACTCAACATAAGTAGGTAGCAAAGCTGCAGCTGTTCACTGTATTTCAACAGTTTTCAGTCAGCATGATAGAGAATCTTGACACATTCTGACTCTGAAATTCCTGGCTGCCTTATTTCCTGTCGCAGTCATACTATACTTATGAAATGATATAACTCACTACCATGGCACACAAATACACTGGTAACCAATAGAGTATTAGTACTCTCAACATAACTAGGTACCAAAGCTACAGCTGTTCACTGTGTTTCAATGGTTTTCAGTCAGCATGATAGAGAATCTTGACATACTCTGACTCTAAAATTCTTGTCTTGGCTGCCTTATTTCTTGTCGCAAGTCATACCATATGTATAAACCGATATAACACAGTAGCAATGTTGAAAATTACCCTGGTAACCAATAGAGTATTAGTACTCTCATCAAAAATAGGTACCAAAGCTACAGCTGTTCAATGTGTATTAACAGTTTTCAGTCAGCATGATAGAGAATCTTGACACATTCTGACTCTGAAATTCATGACTGCCTTATTTCCTGTTGCAGTCATGCTATAGTTATAAAATGAAATAACTCAATACCATGGTACAAAAATACACTGGTAACCAATAGAGTATTAGTACTCTCAACAAAAGTAGGTACCAAAGCTACAGCTGTTTACTGTGTTTCAACAGTTTTCAGTCCGCATGATAGAGAATGTTGGCACATTCTGACTCTCAAACTCATGGCTGTCTTATTTCCTGTCGCAGTCATACTTTCCTTATATATCTATATATCGCAATGCCACGGTATAACAATACACTGGTAACCAATAGAGTATTAGTACTCTCAACATAACTAGGTACCAAAGCTACAGCTGTTCCCTGTGTTTCCACAATTTTCCGTCAGCATGATAGAGAATCTTTACACATTCTAACTCTGAAATTCTTGAATTAGCTGCTTTATTTCTTGTTGCAGTCATACTATACGTATAAACCGATATAACACAATAGCATTGTTGAAAAATACCCTGGTAACGAATAGAGAATTAGTACTCTCAACAAAAATAGGTACCAAAGCTACAGCTGTTTACTGTGTTTAAAAAGTTTTCAGTCAGCATGATAAAGAATCTTGACACATTCTGACTCTCAAACTCATTGCTGCCTTATATCCTGGTAACCAATAGAGTATTAGTACACTGAACAAAAACGCTGTTTACTGTGTTTCAACAGTTTTCAGTCAGCATGATAGAGCATCTTGACACATTCTAACTCTAAAATTCCTGTCTTGGCTGCCTTATTTCTTGTCGCAGTCATACTATACTTATAAAACGATATAACACAATACCAATGTTGAAAAATACCCTGGTAACGAAGAGAATATTAGTACTCTCAACAAAAATAGGTACCAAAGCTACAGCTGTTTACTGCGTTTCAACAATTTTCAGTCAGCATGATAGAGAATCTTGACACATTCTGACTCTCAAACTCATGGCTGCCTTATTTCCTGTCGCAGTCAAACTATACTTATAAATCAATATATCTCAATACCATGGTGGAACAATACACTGGTAACCAATAGAGTATTAGTACTCTCAACACAAGTAGGTACCAATGCTACAGCTTTTCACTGTGTTTCAACAGTTTTCAGTCAGCATGATAGAGAATCTTGACACATTCTAACTCTTAAAGCTCTTGTCTTGGCTGCCTTGTTTCTGGTTGCAGTCATACTATACATATAAACCGATATAACACAATAGCATTGTTGAAAAATACCCTGGTAACGAATAGAGTATTAGTACTCTCAACAAAAATAGGTACCAAAGCTACAGCTGTTACCTGTGTATCAACAGTTTTCAGTCAACATGATAGAGAATCTTGACACATTCTGACTCTAAAACTCATGGCTGCCTTATTTCCTGTCGCAGTCATACTATACTTATAAATCGATATATCTCAATACCACAGTAGAACAATGCACTGGTAACCATTAGAGTATTAGTACTCTCATCAAAAATAGGTACCAAAGCTACAGCTGTTCACTGTGTATTAACAGTTTTCAATCAGCATGATAGAGAATCTTGACACAACCTGCCTCTCAAATTTATGCCTGCCTTATTTCCTGTCGCAGTCATACTACCGTTATAAAACGAAATAACTCAATACCATGGAACAAAAGTACACTGGTAACCAATAGAGTGTTAGTACACTCAACATAAGTAGGTACCAAAGCTACAGCTGTTCACTGTATTTCAACAGTTTTCATTCATCATGATAGAGAATCTTGACACATTCTGACTCTGAAATTCATGGCTGCCTTATTTCCTGTCGCAGTCATACTATACTTATGAAATGATATAACTCACTACCATGGCACACAAATACACTGGTAACCAATAGAGTATTAGTACTCTCAACATAACTAGGTACCAAAGCTACAGCTGTTCGCTGTGTTTCCACAATTTTCAATCAGCATGATAGAGAATCTTGACACATTCTAACTCTGAAATTCTTGTCTTGGCTGCCTTATTTCTTGTCGCAAGTCATACTATATGTATAAACCGATATAACACAATAGCAATGTTGAAAATTACCCTGGTAACCAATAGAGTATTAGTACTCTCATCAAAAATAGGTACCAAAGCTACAGCTGTTCACTGTGTATTAACATTTTTCAGTCAGCATGATAGAGAATCTTGACACAGTCTGACTCTCAAATTTATGCCTGCCTTATTTCCTGTCGCAGGCATACTATAGTTATAAAACGATATAACTCAGTACTACGGTAGAAAAATACCCTGGTAACCAATAGAGTATTAGTACTCTCAACAAAAGTAGGTACCAAAGCTACAGCTGTTTACTGTGTTTCAACAGTTTTCAGTCAGCATGATAGAGAATCTTGACACATTCTGACTCTCAAACTCATGGCTGCCTTATTTCCTGTCGCAGTCATACTATACTTATAAATCTATATATCGCAATGCCACGGTAGAACAATACACCGGTAACCAATAGAGTATTAGTACTCTCAACATAACTAGGTACCAAAGCTACAGCTGTTCCCTGTGTTTCCACAATTTTCAGTCAGCATGATAGAGAATCTTGACACATTCTAACTCTGAAATTCTTGAATTAGCTGCTTTATTTCTTGTCGCAGTCAAACTATACGTATAAACCGATATAACACAATAGCATTGTTGAAAAATACCCTGGTAATGAATAGAGTATTAGTACTCTAAACAAAAATAGGTACCAAAGCTACAGCTGTTTAGTGTGTTTAAACAGTTTTCAGTCAGCATGATAAAGAATCTTGACACATTCTGACTCTCAAACTCATTGCTGCCTTATTTCCAGTTGCAGTCATACAATACTTATGAAACAATATAACTCAATACCATGGCACAAAAATACACTGGTAACTATTAGGGTATTAGTACTCTCAACATGACTAGGTACCAAAGCTACAGCTGTTCACTGTGTTTCAACCGTTTTCAGTCAGCATGATAGAGAATCCTGACACATTCTGACTCTGAAATTCATGGCTGCCTTATTTTCTGTCGCAGTCATACTATACTTATGAAACGATATAACTCAGTACTACGGTAGAAAAATACCCTGGTAACGAAGAGAATATTAGTACTCTCAACAAAAATAGGTACCAAAGCTACAGCTGTTTACTGTGTATCAACAGTTTTCAGTCAGCATGATAGGGAATCTTGACACATTCTGACTCTCAAACTCATGGCTGCCTTATTTCCTGTCGCAGTCATAATATACTTATAAAACGATATAACTCACTACCATGGCACAAAAATACACTGGTATCCAATAGCGTATTAGTACTCTCAACATAACTAGGTACCAAAGCTACAGCTGTTCACTGTGATTCAACAGTTTTCAGTCAGCATGATAGAGAATCTTGACACACTCTCAAACTCATGGCTGCCTTATTTCCTGTCGCAGTCATACTATACTTATAAATCGATATATCTCAATACCACGGTAGAACAATGCACTGGTAACCAAAAGAGTATTAGTACTCTCATCAAAAATAGGTTCCAAAGCTACAGCTGTTCACCCTGTATTAACAGTTTTCAGTCAGCATGATAGAGAATATTGACAGTCTGATTCTCAAATTTATGGCTCCCTTATTTCCTGTCGCAGTCATACTATAGTTATAAAATGAAATAACTCAATACCATGGTACAAAAATACACTGGTAACCGATAGAGTATTAGTACGCTCAACATAAGTAGGTACAAAAGCTACAGCTGTTCACTCTATTTCAACAGTTTTCAGTCAGCATGATAGAAAATCTTGACACATTCTGACTCTGAAATTCATGGCTGCCTTATTTCCTGTCGCAGTCATGCTATACTTATGAAACGATATAACTCACTACCATGGCACACAAGCACACTGGTAACCAATAGAGTATTAGTACTCTCAACATAACTAGGTTCCAAAGCTACAGCTGTTCACTGTGTTTCAACAGTTTTCAGTCAGCATGATGGAGAATCTTGACACATTTTGACTCTAAAATTCTTGTCTTGGCTGCCTTATTTCTTGTCGCAAGTCATACTTTTCTTACAAAACGATATAACTCAGTACTACGGTAGAAAAATATCCTGGTAATCAATAGAGTATTAGTACTCGCAAAAAAAATAGGTAGCAAAGCTACAGCTTTTTACTGTGTTTCAACAGTTTTCAGTCAGCATGATTGAGAATCTTGACACATTCTAACTCTAAAATTCCTGTCTTGGCCGCCTTATTTCTTGTCGCAGTCATACTATATGTATAAACTGATATAACACAATACCATTGTTGAAAAATACCCTGGTAACGAATAGAGTATTAGTACTCTCAACAAAAATAGGTACCAATGCTACAGCTGTTTACTGTGTTTCAACAGTTTTCAGTCAGCATGATAGGGAATCTTCACACATTCTGACTCTCAAACTCATGGCTGTCTTATTTCCTGTTGCGGTGATACTGTACTTATAGAACGATATAACTCAGTACTACGGTAGAAAAATACACTGGTAACCAATAGAGTATTAGTACTCTCAACAAAAATAGGTACCAAAGCTACAGCTGTTTACTGTGTTTCAACAGTTTTCAGTCAGCATGATAGAGAATCTTGACACATTCTGACTCTCAAACTCATGGCTGCCTTATTTCCTATCGCAGTCATACTATACTTATAAAACGATATAACTCACTACCATGGCACAAAAATACATTGGTATCCAATAGAGGATTAGTACTCTCAACATAACTAGGTGCCAAAGCTACAGCTGTTCACTGTGTTTCAACAGTTTTCTGTCAGCATGATTGAGAGTCTTGACACATTCTGACTCTCAAACTCATGGCTGCCTTATTTCCTGTCGCAGTCATACTATACTTATAAATCAATATATCTCAATACCATGGTAGAACAATACACTGGTAACCAATAGAGTATTAGTACTCTCAACACAAGTAGGTACCAAAGCTACAGCTTTTCACTGTGTTTCAACAGTTTTCAGTCAGCATGATAGAGAATCTTGACACATTCTAACTCTTAAAGCTCTTGTCTTGGCTGCCTTGTTTCTTGTTGCAGTCATACTATACGTATAAACCGATATAACACAATAGCATTGTTGAAAAATACCCTGGTAACGAATAGAGTATTAGTGCTCTCAACAAAAATAGGTACCAAAGCTACAGCTGTTTACTGCGTTTCAACAGTTTTCAGTCAGCATGATAGAGAATCTTGACACATTCTGACTCTCAAACTCATGGCTGCCTTATTTCCTGTCGCAGTCATACTATACTTATAAAACGATATAACTCAATACCACAGTAGAAAAATACATTGGTAACCAATAGAGTATTGAAAAATACCCTGGTAACGAAGAGAATATTAGTACTCTCAACAAAAATAGGTACCAAAGCTACAGCTGTTTACTGCGTTTCAACAGTTTTCAGTCAGCATGATAGAGAATCTTGACACATTCTGACTCTCAAACACATGGCTGCCTTATTTCCTGTCGCAGTCATACTATACTTATGAAACGATATAACTCAATACCATGGCACATAAATACACTGGTAACCAATAGATTATTAGTACTCTCAACATAACTAGGTACCAAAGCTACAGCTGTTCACTGTGTTTCAACAGTTTTCAGGCAGCATGATAGAGAATCTTGACACATTCTAACTCTAAAATTCTTGTCTTGGCTGCCTTATTTTTTGTCGCAGTCATACTATACATATAAACTGATATAACTCAATACCATGGCACAAAAATACACTGGTAACCAATAGATTATTAGTACTCTCAACAAAAATAGGTACCAAAGCTACAGCTGTTTACTGTGTATTAACAGTTTTCAGTCAGCTTGATAGAGAATCTCGACCTTTTCTGACTCTGAAATTCATGGCTACCTTATTTCCAGTCGCAGTGATAGTATACTTATAAAACAATATAACACAATACCATTGTTGAAAAACACTCTGGTAATGAATAGAGTATTAGTACTCTCAACAAAAATAGGTCCCAAAGCTGCATCTGTTTACTGTGTTTCAACAGTTTTCAGTCAGCATGATAGAGAATCTTGACACATTCTGACTCTCAAATTCATGGCTGCCTTATTTCCTTTTGCAGTCATACTATACTTATAAAACGATATAACTCAATACCATGGCACAAAAATACACTGTTAACCAATAGAGTATTAGTACTCTCAACAAAAATAGGTACCAAAGCTACAGCTGTTTACTGTGTTTCAACAGTTTTCAGTCAGCATGAGAAAGAATCTTGACATCTTCTGACTCTCAAACTCATGGCTGCTTTATTTCCTGTCGCAGTCATACTATACTTATAAAACAATATAACTCAATACCATGGCACAAAAATACACTGGTAACCATTAGAGTATTAGTTCTCAACATAACTAGGTACCTAAGCTACAGCCGTTCACTGTGTTTCAACAGTTTTCAGTCAGCTTGATAGAGAATCTTGACACATTCTGATTCTGAAATTCATAGCAGCCGTATTTCCTGTTGCAGTCATACTTTTCTTATAAAACGATATAACTCAGTACTACGGTAGAAAAATATCCTGGTAACCAATAGAGTATTAGTACTCGCAACAAAAATAGGTAGCAAAGCTACAGCTGTTTACTGTGTTTCAACAGTTTTCAGTCAGCATGATAGAGAATCTTGACACTTTCTAACTCTAAAATTCCTGTCTTGGCCCCCTTATTTCTTGTCGCAGTCATACTATACTTATAAAACGACATAACACAATACCATTGTTGAAAAATACCCTGGTAATGAAGAGAATATTAGTACTCTCAACAAAAATAGGTACCAAAGCTACAGCTGTTTACTAGTTTTCAGTCCGCATGATAGGGAATCTTCACACATTCTGATTCTCAAACTCATGGCTGCCTTATTTCCGCCGCAGTCATACTATACTTATAAAACGATATAACTCGGTACTACGGTAGAAAAATACACTGGTAACCAATAGAGTATTAGTACTCTCAACAAAAATAGGTACCAAAGCTACAACTGTTTACTGTGTTTCAACAGTTTTCAGTCAGCATGATAGAGAATCTTGACACATTCTGACTCTCAAACTCATGGCTGCCTTACTTCCTGTCGCTGTCATACTATACTTATAAAACAATATAACTCAATACCATGGCACAAAAATACACTGGTAACCATTAGAGTATTAGTACTCTCAACATAACTAGGTACCAACGCTACAACTGTTTACTGTGTTTCAACAGTTTTCAGTCAGCATGATAGAGAATCTTGACACATTCTGACTCTGAAATTCATGGCTGCCTTATTTCCTGTCGCTGTCATACTATACTTATAAAACGATATAACTCACTACCATGGCACAAAAATACATTGGTATCCAATAGAGTATTAGTACTCTCAACATAACTAGGTACCAAAGCTCCAGCTGTTCACTGTGTTTCAGCAGTTTTCTGTCAGCGTGATAGAGAATCTTGACACATTCTGACTCTCAAACTCATGGCCGCCTTCTTTCCTGTCACAGTCATACTATACTTATAAAACTACATAACTAAATACCATGGCACATAAATACACTGGTGACCAATAGAGTATTATTACTCTCAACAAAAATAGGTATCAAAGCTACAGCTGTTTACTGTGTTTCAATCAGCATGATAGAGAATCTTGACACATTCTGACTCTCAAACTCATGGCTGCCTTATTTCCTGTCGCAGTCATAGTGTACTTATGAAACGATATAACTAAATACCATGGCACAAAAATACACTGGTAACCAATAGAGTCTTAGTACTCTCAACATAACTAGGTACCAAAGCTACAGCTGTTTACTGTGTTTCAACAGTATTCAGTGAGGATGATAGAGAATCTTCACACATTCTGACTCTGAAGTTCATGGCTGCCTTATTTCCTGTCGCAGTCATAGTATACTTATAAAAGGAAAAAACTCAATATCATGGTAGAAAAATACACTGGTAACCAATAGGGTATTAGTACTCTCAACATAAGTAGGTACCAAAGCTACAGCTGTTCACTGTGTTTCAACAGTTTTCAGTCTGCATGATAGAGAATCTTGTCACATTCTAACTCTAAAAGTCTTGTCATGGCTGACTTATTTCTTGTCGCAGTCATTCTATACTTATAAAATGGTATAACACAATACCATTGTTGAAAAATACCCTGGTAACGAATACAGTATTAGTACTCTCAAGAAAGATAGGTACCAATGCTCCATCTGTTTACTGTGTTTTCAGTGAGCATGATAGAGAATCTTGACACATTCTGACTCTCAAACTCATGGCTGCCTTATTTCCTGTCGCAGTCATACTATACTTATAAAATGATATAACTCAATGCCATGGCACAAAAATACACTGGTAACCAATAGAGTATTAGGACTTTCAACATAACTAGGTACCAAAGCTACAGCTGTTCACTGTGTTTCAACAGTTTTCAGTGAGCATGATAGAGAATCTTGACACATTCTGACTCTCAAACTCATTTCTGCCTTATTTCCTGTCGCAGTCATACTATACTTATAAAATGATATAACTCAATACCATGGCCCAAAAATACACTGGTAACCATTAGAGTATTAGTACTCTCAACACAACTAGGTACCAAAGCTATAGCTGTTTACTGTGTTTCAACAGTTTTCAGTCAGCATGATAGAGAATCTTGACACATTCTGACTCTCAAACTCATGGCTGCCTTATTTCTTGTCGCAGTCATAGTATACTTATGAAACGATATAACTAAATACCATGGCACAAAAATACACTGGTAACCAATAGAGTATTAGTACTCTCAACATAACTAGGTACCAAAGCTACAGCTGTTTACTGTGTTTCAACAGTATTCAGTGAGGATGATAGAGAATCTTCACACATTCTGACTCTGAAATTCATGGCTGCCTTATTTCCTGTCGCAGTCATAGTATACTTATAAAAGGAAAAAACTCAATACCATGGTAGAAAAATACACTGGTAACCAATAGAGTATTAGTACTCTCAACAAAAATAGGTAGCAAAGCTACAGCTGTTTACTGTGTTTCAACAGTTTTCAGTCAGCATGATAGAGAATCTTGACACATTCTGACTCTCAAACTCATGGCTGCCTTATTTCCTGTCGCAGTCATACTATACTTATAAAATGATATAACTCAATACCATGGCACAAAAATACACTGGTACCCAATAGAGTATTAGGACTCTCAACATAACTAGGTACCAAAGCTACAGCTGTTCACTGTGTTTCAACAGTTTTCAGTGAGCATGATAGAGAATCTTGACCCATTCTGGCTCTCAAACTCATGGCTGCCTTATTTCCTGTCGCAGTCATACTATACTTATAAAATGATATAACTCAATACCATGGCACAAAAATACACTGGTAACCAATAGAGTATTAGTACTCTCAACACAACTAGGTACCAAAGCTATAGCTGTTTGCTGTGTTTCAACAGTTTTCAGTCAGCATGATAGAGAATCTTGACACATTCTGACTCTCAAACTCATGGCTGCCTTATTTCCTGTCGCAGTCATACTATACTTATAAAACGATATAACTCAATACCATGGCACAGAAATACACTGCAAAGCAATAGAGTACTAGTACTGTCAACATAACTAGGTACCAAAGCTACAGCTGTTCACTGTGTTTCAACAGTTTTCAGTCAGCATGATAGAGAATCTTGACACATTCTGACTCTCAAACTCATGGCTGCCTTATTTCCTGTTGCTGTCATACTATACTTATAAAATGATATAACACAATACCATTGTTGAAAAATACCCTGGTAATGAAGAGAATATTAGTACTCTCAACAAAAATAGGTACCAAAGCTACAGCTGTCTACTGTGTTTCAACAGTTTTCAGTCAGCTTGATAGAGAATCTTGACACATTCTGACTCTGAAATTCATGGCTGCCTTATTTCCTGTCGCAGTCATACTATACTTATAAATCGATATATCTCGTTACCATGGTGGAACAATACACTGGTAACTAATAGAGTATGAGCACGCTCAACATAAGTAGGTACCAAAGCTACAGCTGTTCACTGTGTTTCAACAGTTTTCAGTCAGCATGATAGAGAATCTTGACACATTCTGACTCTGAAATTCATGGCTGCCTTATTTCCTGTCGCATTTATAGTATAATTATAAAAGGAAAAAACTCAATACCACGGTAGAAAAATACACTGGCAACCAATAGAGTATTAGTACTCTCTACAAAAATAGGAAGCAAAGCTACAGCTGTTTACTGTGTTCCAACAGTTTACAGTCAGCATGATAGAGAATCTTGACACATTCTGACTCTGAAATTCATGGCTGCCTTATTTCTTGTCGCAGTCATACTATACTTATAAAACGGTATAACACAATACCATTGTTGAAAAATACCCTGGTAGCGAATAGAGTATTAGTACTCTCAAGAAAGATAGGTACCATAGCTACATCTGTTTACTGTGTTTTCAGTCAGCATGATAGATAATCTTGACACATTCTGACTCTGAAATTCATGGCTGCCTTATTTCCTATCGCATTCATAGTATACTTATAAATCGATATATCTCAATACCACGGCAGAACAATATACTGGTATCCAATAGAGTATTAGTACTCTCAACATAACTAGGTACCAAAACTACAGCTGTTCACTGTGTTTCAACAGTTTTCAGTCAGCACGATAGAGAATCTTGACACATTCTGACTCTGAAATTCATGGCTGCGTTATTTCCTGTCGCAGTCATGCTATAGTTATCAATTGAAATAACTCAATACCATCGTACAAAAATACACTGGTAACCAACAGAGTATTAGTACTCTCAACATTAGTAGGTACCAAAGCTACAGCTGTTCACTGTGTTTCAACAGTTTTCAGTCAGCATGATAGAGAATCTTGACACATTCTGACTCTCAAACTCATGGCCGCCTTCTTTCCTGTCACAGTCATACTATACTTATAAAACTATATAACTAAATACCATGGCACAAAAATACGCTGGTAACCAAGAGTATTATTACTCTCAACGAAAATAGGTACCAAAGCTACAGCTGTTTACTGTGTTTCAACAGTTTTCAATCAGCATGATAGAGAATCTTGACACATTCTGACTCTCAAACTCATGGCTGCCTTATTTCCCCTCGCAGTCATAGTATACTTATGAAACGATATAACTAAATACCATGGCACAAAAATACACTTGTAACCAATAGAGTATTAGTACTCTCAACATAACTAGGTACCAAAGCTACAGCTGTTTACTGGGTTTCAACAGTTTTCAGTGAGGATGATAGAGAATCTTCACACATTCTGACTCTGAAATTCATGGTTGCCTTATTTCCTGTCGCAGTCATAGTATACTTATAAAAGGAAAAAACTCAATACCATGGTAGAAAAATACACTGGTAACCAATAGAGTATTAGTACTCTCAACATAAGTAGGTACCAAAGCTACAGCTGTTCACTGTGTTTCAACAGTTTTCAGTCAGCATGATAGAGAATCTTGTCACATTCTAACTCTAAAATTCTTGTCTTGGCTGCCTTATTTCTCGTCGCAGTCATTCTATACTTATAAAATGGTATAACACAATACCATTGTTGAAAAATACCCTGGTAATGAATACAGTATTAGTACTCTCAAGAAAGATAGGTACCAATGCTCCATCTGTTTACTGTGTTTTCAGTCAGCATGATAGAGAATCTTGACACATTCTGACTCTCAAACTCATGGCTGCCTTTTTTCCTGTCCCCGTCATACTATACTTATCAATCGATATATCTCAATACCACGTCAGAACAATATACTGGTAACCAATAGAGTATTAGTACTCTCAACATAACTAGGTACCAAAGCTACAGCTGTTTACTGTGTTTCAACAGTTTTCAGTCAGCATGATAGAGAATCTTGACACATTCTGACTCTCAAACTCATGGCTGCCTTATTTCCTATCGTAGTCATACTTTACTTCTAAAACGATATCACTCAATACCATGTCACAAAAATAAACTGTTAACCAATAGAGTATTAGTACTCTCAACATAACTAGGTACCAAAGCTGCATCTGTTTACTGTGTTTCAGCAGGCTTCAGTGACCATGATAGAGAATCTTGACCCATTCTGACTCTCAAACTCATGGCTGCCTTATTTCCTGTCGCAGTCATACTATATTTATAAATCGATATATCTCAGTACCATGGTAGAACAATGCACTCGTAACCAATAGAGTATTAGTACTCTCAACAAAAATAGGTACCAAAGCTACAGCTGTTCACTGTGTTTTAACAGTTTTCAGTCAGCATGATAGAGAAGCCTGACACAGTCTGACTCTCAAATTCATGGCTGCCTTATTTCCATCCAGAGAATCTTGACACATTCTGACTCTCAAATTCATGGCTGCCTTATTTCCTGTCGCAGTCATAGTATACTTATAAAACAAAAAAACTCAATACCACGGTAGAAAAATACACTGGTAACCAATAGAGTGTTAGTACTCTCAACATAAGTAGGTACCAAAGCTACAGCTGTTCACTGTGTTTCAACAGTTTTCAGTGAGCATGATAGAGAATCTTGACACATTCTAACTCTAAAATTCATGTCTTGGCTGCCTTATTTCTTGTCGCAGTCATACTATACTTATAAAACGATATAACACAATACCATTGTTGAAAAATACCCTGGTAACGAATACAGTATTAGTACTCTCAAGAAAGATAGGTCCCAAAGCTCCATCTGTTTACTGTGTTTTCAGTCAGCATGATAGATAATCTTGACACATTCTGACTCTCAAACTCATGGCTGCCTTATTTCCTATCGTAGTCATACTTTACTTATAAAACGATATCACTCAATACCATGTCACAAAAATACACTGGTAACCAACAGAGTATTAGTACTCTCAAGATAACTAGGTACCAAAGCTACAGCTGTTCACTGTGTTTCAACAGTTTTCTGTCAGCATTATAGAGAATCCTGACACATTCTGACTCTCAAACTCATGGCAGCCTTATTTCCTGTCGCAGTCATAGTATACTTATGAAACGATATAACTAAATACCATGGCACAAAAATACACTGGTAAACAATAGAGTATTAGTACTCTCAACATAACGAGGTACCAAAGCTACAGCTGTTCACTGTGTTTCAACAGTTTTCAGTCAGCATGATAGAGAATCTTGACACATTCTAACTCTGAAATTCTTGTCTTGGCTCCCTTATTTCTTGTCGCAGTCATACGATACTTATAAAACGATATTACACAATACCATTGTTGAAAAATAACCTGGTAACGAAGAGAATATTAGTACGTTCAACTAAAATAGGTCCCAAAGCTACAGCTGTTTATTGTGTTTCAACAGTTTTCAGTCAGCATGATAGAGAATCTTGACACATTCTGACTCTCAAACTCATAGCTGCCTTATTTCCTGTCGTAGTCATAGTATACTTTTAAAACGATATAACTCAATACCACGGCACAGACATACACTGGTAACCAATAGAGTATTAGCACTCTCAACATAACTAGGTACCAAAGCTGCAGCTGTTCACTGTGTTTCAACAGTTTTCAGTCAGCGTGATAAAGAATCTTGACCCATTCTGACTCTCAAACTCATGGCTGCCTTATTTCCTGTCGCTGTCATACTATACTTATAAAATGATATAACACAATACCATTGTTGAAAAATACCCTGGTAATGAAGAGAATATTAATACTCTCAACAAAAATAGGTAGCGAAGCTACAGCTGTCTACTGTGTTTCAACAGTTTTCAGTCAGCATGATAGAGAATCTTGACACATTCTGACTCTCAAACTCATGGCAGCCTTATTTCCTGTCGCAGTCATACTATACTTATAAATCAATATATCTCAATACCATGGTAGAAAAATACACTGGTAACCAATAGAGTGTTAGTACTCTCAACATAAGTAGGTACCAAGGCTACAGCTGTTCACTGTGTTTCAACAGTTTTCAGTCAGCATGATAGAGAATCTTGAAATTCATGGCAGCGTTATTTCCTGTCGCAGTCATACTATACTTATAAATCAATATATCTCAATACCATGGTAGAACAATACACTGGTAACTAATAGAGTATGAGCACGCTCAACGTAAGTAGGTACCAAAGCTACAGCTGTTCACTGTGTTTCAACAGTTTTCAGTCAGCATGATAGAGAATCTTGACACATTCTGACTCTGAAATTCATGCCTGCATTATTTGCTGTCGCATTTATAGTATAATTATAAAAGGAAAAAACTCAATACCACGGTAGAAAAATACACTGGCAACCAATAGAGTATTAGTATTCTCTACAAAAATAGGAAGCAAAGCTACAGCTGTTTACTGTGTTCCAACAGTTTTCAGTGAGCAAGATAGAGAATCTTGACACATTCTAACTCTGAAATTCTTGTCTTGGCTGCCTTATTTCTTGTCGCAGTCATTCTATACTTATAAAACGGTATAACCCAATAGCATTGTTGAAAAATACCCTGGTAACGAATACAGTATTAGTACTCTCAAAAAAGATAGGTCCCAAAGCTCCATCTCTTTACTGTGTTTTCAGTGAGCATGATAGAGAATCCTGACACATTCTGACTCTCAAACTCATGGCTGCCTTATTTCCTGTCGTAGTCATACTTTACTTACAAAACGATATCACTCAATACCATGTCTCAAAAATACACTGGTAACCAATAGAGTATTAGTACTCTCAACAAAAATAGGTAGCAAAGCTACAGCTGTTTACTGTGCTTCAACAGTTTTCAGTCAGCATGATAGAGAATCTTGACACATTCTGACTCTCAAACTCATGACTGCCTTATCTCCTGTCACAGTTATACTATACTTATAAAACGATATAACGCAATACCATTCTTAAAAAATACCCTGGTAACGAATAGAGTATTAGTACTCTCAACAAAGATGGGTTCCAAAGCTACAGCTGTTCACTGTGTTTGAACAGTTTTCAGTCAGCTTGTTCGAGAATCTTGACACATTCTAACTCTAAAATTCTTGTCGTGGCTGCCTTATTTTTTGTCGCAGTCATACTATACATATAAGCCGATATAACACAATAGCATTGTTGAAAAATACCCTGCTAACGAATAGAGTATTAGTTCCCTCAACAAAAATAGGTACCAAAGCTACAGCTGTTTACTGTGTTTCAACAGTTTTCTGTCAACATGATAGAGAATCTTGACACATTCTGACTCTGAAATTCATGGCTGCCTTATTTCCTGTCACAGTCATACTATACTTATAAAACGATATAACTCAATACCATGGCACAAAAATACACTGGTAACCAGTAGAGTATTAGTACTCTCAACATAACTAGATACCAAAGCTACAGCTGTTCACTGTGTTTCCACAGTTTTTAGTCAGCCTGATAGAGAATCTTGACACATTCTGACTCTCAAATTCATGGCTGCCTCATTTCCTGTTGTAGTCATACTATACTTACAAAACGATATAACTCAATACCACGGTAGAACAATGCACTGGTAACCATAGAGTATTAGTACTCTCCACATAACTTGGTACCAAACCTACAGGTGTTTACTGTGTTTTAACAGTTTTCAGTCAGCATGATATAGAATTTTGACACATTCTGACTCTCAAACTCATGGATGCCTTATTTCCTGTCGCTGTCATACTATACTTATAAAACAATATAACTCAATACCATGGCACAAAAATACACTGGTAACCAATAGAGTATTAGAACTCTCAACATAACTACGTACCAAAGCAACAGCTCTTCACTGTGTTTCAACAGTTTTCAGTCAGCATGATAGAGAATCTTGACACATTCTAACTCTAAAATTCTTGTCTTGGCTGTATTATTTATTTTCGCAGTCATTCTATACTTATAAAACGATATAACACAATACCATTGCTGAAAAATACCCTGGTAACGAAGAGAATATTAGTATGTAAAACAAAAATAGGTACCAAAGCTACAGCTGTTTACCGTGTTTCAACAGTTTTCAGTCAGCATGATAGAGAATCTTGACACATTCTGACTCTCAAACTCATGACTGCCTTATCTCCTGTCGCAGTCATACTATAGTTATAAAACGATATAGCACAATACCATTCTTAAAAAATGCCCTGGTAATGAATAGAGTGTTAGTACTCTCAACAATGATAGGTTCCAATGCTGCAGCTGTTCACTGTGTTTCAATAGTTTTCAGTCAGCTTGTTCGAGAATTTTGACACATTCTAACTCTAAAATTCTTGTCGTGGCTGCCTTATTTCTTTTCCCATTCATACTATACATATAAAATGATATAACACAATACCATTGCTGAAAAATACCCTGGTAACGAAGAGAATATTAGTACGTTCAACAAAAATAGGTACCAAAGCTACAGCTGTTTACTGTGTTTCAACAGTTTTCAGTCAACATGATAGAGAATCTTGACACATTCCGACTCTGAAATTCATGGCTGCCTTATTTCCTGTCGCAGTCATACTATACTTATGAAATGATATAACTCAATACCATGGCACAAAAATACACTGGTAACCAATAGAGTATTAGTACTCTCAACATAACTAGGTACCAACAGAGTATTAGTACTCTCAACATAACTAGGTACCAAAGCTACAGCTGTTTACTGTGTTTCAACAGTTTTCAGTCAGCATGATAGAGAATCTTGACACATTCTGACTCTCAAACTCATGGCTGCCTTATTTCCTGTCGCAGTCATACTATACTTATAAAACGATAGAGCTCAATACCATGGCACAGAAATACACTGGTAACCAATAGAGTATTAGTACTCTCAACATAACTAGGTACCAAAGCTACAGCTGTTTACTGTGTTTCAACAGTTTTCAGTCAGCATGATAGAGAATCTTGACACATTCTGACTCTCAAACTCGTGGCTGCCTTATTTCCTGTTGCAGTCATACTATTCTTATAAAATGATATAACTCAATACCATGTCACAAAAATACACTGGTTACCAATAGAGTATTAGTACTCTCAACATAACTAGGTACCAAAGCTGCAGCTGTTCACTGTATTTCAACAGTTTTCAGTCAGCGTGATAGAGAATCCTGACACATTCTGACTCTCAAACTCATGGCTGCCTTATTTCCTGTCGCAGTCATACTCTACTTATAAAACGATAGAGCTCAATACCATGGTACAGAAATACACTGGTAACCAATAGAGTATTAGTACTCTCAACATAACTAGGTACCAAAGCTACAGCTGTTTACTGTGTTTCAACAGTTTTCAGTCAGCATGATAGAGAATCTTGACACATTCTGACTCTCAAACTCATGGCTGCCTTATTTCCTGTTGTAGTCATACTATTTTTATAAAATGATATAACTCAATACCATGTCACAAAAATACACTGGTTACCAATAGAGTATTAGTACTCTCAACATAACTAGGCACCAAAGCTACAGCTGTTCACTGTGTTTCAACAGTTTTCAGTCAGCATGATAGAGAATCTTGTGACATTCTGACTCTCAAACTCATGGCTTCCTTATTTCCTGTCAGTCATACTATACTTATAAAACTATATAACTCAATACCATGGCACAAAAATACACTGGTAACCAACAGAGTATTAGTACTCTCAACATAACTAGGTACCAAAGCTGCAGCTGTTCACTGTATTTCAACAGTTTTCAGTCAGCGTGATAGAGAATCCTGACACATTCTGACTCTCAAACTCATGGCTGCCTTATTTCCTGTCGCAGTCATACTATACTCAACAGTTTTCAGTCAGCATGATAGAGAATCTTGACACATTCTGACTCTGAGATTCATGGCTGCCTTATTTCCGGTCGCAGTGATAGTATACTTATCAAACAATATAACACAATACCATTGTTGAAAAACACTCTGGTAATGAATAGAGTATTAGTACTCTCAACAAAAATAGGTCCCAAAGCCACAGCTGTTTACTGTGTTTCAACAGTTTTCAGTCAGCATGATAGAGAATCTTGACACATTCTGACTCTCAAACGCATGGCTGCCTTAATTCCTGTCGCAGTCATACTATACTTATAAAATGATAGAGCTCAATACCATGGCACAGAAATACTAGAGAATCTTGTGACATTCTGACTCTCAAACTCATGGCTGCCTTATTCCCTGTCACAGTCATACTATACTTATAAAACTATATAACTCAATACCATGGCACAAAAATACACTGGTATCCAACAGAGTATTAGTACTCTCAACATAACTAGGTACCAAAGCTGCAGCTGTTCACTGTATTTCAACAGTTTTCAGTCAGCGTGATAGAGAATCCTGACACATTCTGACTCTCAAACTCATGGCTGCCTTATTTCCTGTCGCAGTCATACTTTACTTATAAAACGATATCAATCAATACCATGTCACAAAAATACACTGGTAACCCATAGAGTATTTGTACTCTCAACAAAAATAGGTAGCAAAGCTGCAGCTGTTCACTGTGTTTCAACAGTTTTCAATCAGCGTGATAGAGAATCTTGACACATTCTGACTCTGAAATTCATGGCTGCCTTATTTCCTGTCGCAGTCATACTATACTTATAAATCAATATACCTCAATACCATGGTAGAACAATACACTGGTAACCAATACAGTATGAGTACTCTCAACATAAGTAGGTACCAAAGTTACAGCTGTTCACTGTGTTTCAACAGTATTCAGTCAGCATGTTAGAGAATCTTGACACATTCTAACTCTAAAATTCTTGTCTTGGCTGCCTTATTTCTTGTCGCAGTCATACTATTCTTATAAAACGATATAACACAATACCATTGTTGAAAAATACCCTGGTAACGAAGAGAGTATTAGTACTCTCAAAAAAAATAGGTACCAAAGCTACAGCTGTTTACTCTGTTTCAACAGTTTTCAGTCTCCATGGTAGAGAATCTTGACACATTCTGACTCTGAAATTCATGGCTGTCTTATCTCCTGTCGCAGTCATACTATACTTATAAAACGATATAACTCAATATCACGGTAGAAAAATACCCTGGTAACGAATAGAGTATTAGTACTCTCAACAAAAATAGGTACCAAAGCTACAGCTGTTTACTGTGTTTCAATAGTTTTCAGTCAGCATGATAGAGAATCTAGAGACATTCTGACTCTCAAACTCATGGCTGCCTTATTTCCTATCGCAGTCATACTATACTTATAAAACTATGTAACTCAATAGAATGGCACAAAAATACACTGGTAACCAATAGCGTATTAGTACTCTCAACATAACTACGTACCAAAGCTACAGCTGTTCACTGTGTTTCAACAGTTTTCAGTCAGCATAATAGAGAATCTTGACACATTCTGACTCTGAAATTCAGGGCTGTCTTATTTCCTGTTGCAGTCATACAATACTTATAAAACGATATTACTCAATACCACAGTAGAAAAATACATTGGTAACCAATAGAGTATTAGTACTCTCAACAAAAATACCTTCCAAAGCTACAGCTGTTCACTGTGTTTCAACCGTTTTCAGTCAGCATGATAGAGAATCTTGACACATTCTGATTCTCAAACTCATGGCTGCCTTATTTCCTGTCGCAGTCATACTATACTTATAAAACGATAGAGCTCAATACCATGGCACAGAAATACACTGGTAACCAATAGAGTATTAGTACTCTCAACATAACTAGGTACCAAAGCTACAGCTGTTTACTGTGTTTCAACAGTTTTCAGTCAGCATGATAGAGAATCTTGACACATTCTGACTCTCAAACTCATGGCTACCTTATTTCCTGTTGCAGTCATACTATTCTTATAAAATGATATAACTCAATACCATGTCACAAAAATACACTGGTTACCAATAGAGTATTAGTACTCTCAACATAACTAGGTACCAAAGCTACAGCTGTTCACTGTGTTTCAACAGTTTTCAGTCAGCATGATAGAGAATCTTGTGACATTCTGACTCTCAAACTCATGGCTGCCTTATTTCCTGTCAGTCATACTATACTTATAAAACTATATAACTCAATACCATGGCACAAAAATACACTGGTAACCAACAGAGTATTAGTACTCTCAACATAACTAGGTACCAAAGCTGCAGCTGTTCACTGTATTTCAACAGTTTTCAGTCAGCGTGATAGAGAATCCTGACACATTCTGACTCTCAAACTCATGGCTGCCTTATTTCCTGTCGCAGTCATACTCTACTTATAAAACGATATCACTCAATACCATGTCACAAAAATACACTGGTAACGAATAGAGTATTTGTACTCTCAACAAAAATAGGTAGCAAAGCTGCAGCTGTTCACTGTGTTTCAACAGTTTTCAATCAGCATGATAGAGAATCTTGACACATTCTGACTCTCAAACTCATGGTTGCCTTATTTCCTGTCGCAGTCATACTATACTTATAAAATGATAGAGCTCAATACCATGGCACAGAAATACACTGGTAACCAATAGAGTATTAGTACTCTCAACCTAACTAGGTACCAAAGCTACAGCTGTTTACTGTGTTTCAACAGTTTTCAGTCAGCATGATAGAGAATCTTGACACATTCTGACTCTCAAACTCATGGCTGCCTTATTTCCTGTTGTAGTCATACTATACTTATAAAATGATATAACTCAATACCATGTCACAAAAATACACTGGTTACCAATAGAGTATTAGTACTCTCAACATAAGTAGGTACCAAAGCTACAGCTGTTCAGTGTGTTTCAACAGTTTTCAGTCAGCATGATAGAGAATCTTGACACATTCTGACTCTGTAATTCATGGCTGTCTTATTTCCTGTCGCAGTCATACTATACTTATAAAACGATATAACTCAATACCACAGTAGAAAAATACATTGGTAACCAATAGAGTATTAGTACTCTCAACAAAAATAGGTGCCAAAGCTACAGCTGTTTACTGTGTTTCAGCAGTTTTCAATCAGCTTGATAGAGAATCTTGACACATTCTGACTATCAAAATCATGGTTGCCTTATTTCCTGTCGCAGTCATAGTATACTTATGAAACGATATAACTAAATACCATGGCACAAAAATACACTGGTAACCAATAGAGTATTAGTACTCTCAACATAACTAGGTACCAAAGCTACAGCTGTTCACTGTGTTTCAACAGTTTTCAGTCAGCATGATAGAGAATCTTGACACATTCTGACTCTCAAACTCATGGCTGCCTTATTTCCTGTCGCAGTCATACTTTACTTATAAAACGATATCACTCTTTACCATGTCACAAAAATACACTGGTAACCAATAGAGTATTTGTACTCTCAACAAAAACAGGTAGCAAAGCTACAGCTGTTTACTGTGTTTCAACAGTTTTCCGTCAACATGATAGAGAATCTTGACACATTCTGACTCTCAAACTCATGGTTGCCTTATTTCCACTCGCAGTCATACTATACTCAACAGTTTTCAGTCATCATGATAGAGAATCTTGACACATTCTGACTCTGAGATTCATGGCTGCCTTATTTCCGGTCGGAGTGATAGTATACTTATCAAACAATATAACACAATACCATTGTTGAAAAACACTCTGGTAATGAATAGAGTATTAGTACTCTCAACATAACTAGGTACCAAAGCTACAGCTGTTCACTGTGTTTCAACAGTTTTCTGTCAGCATGATAGAGACTCCTGACACATTCTGACTCTCAAACTCATGGCTGCCTTATTTCCAGTCGCAGTCATATGATACTTATAAATCGATATATCTCAGTACCACAGTAGAACAATACACTGGTAACCAATAGAGTATTAGTACTCTCGACAAAAATAGGTAGCAAAGCTACAGCTGTTTACTGTGTTTCAACAGTTTTCATTCAGCATGATAGAGAATTTTGACACATTCTGACTCTGAAATTCATGGCTGCCTTATTTCCTGTCGCAGTCATTGTATACTTATGAAAGGAAACACAAAATACCATGGTAGAAAAATACACTGGTAACCAATAGAGTATTAGTACTCTCAACATAAGTAGGTACCAAAGCTACAGCTGTTCACTGTGTTTCAACAGTTTTCAGTCAGCATGATAGAGAATCTTGACACATTCTGACTCGCAAACTCATGGCTGCCTTATTTCCTGTTGCAGTCATACTATACTTATAAAATGATATAACTAAATACCATGGCACAAAAATACACTGGTAACCAATAGAGTATTAGCACTCTCAACATAACTAGGTACCAAAGCTACTGCTGTTCACTGTGTTTCAACAGTTTTCAGTCACCATGATAGAGAATCTTGACACATTCTAACTCTAAAATTCTTGTCTTGGCTGCCTTATTTCTTGTCGCAGTCATACTATACTTATAAAACGATATAACACAATAGCATTGTTGAAAAATACCCTGGTAACGAAGAGAGTATTAGTATTCTCAACAAAAATAGGTATCAAAGCTACAGCTGTTTACTGTGTTTCAACAGTTTTCAATCAGCATGATAGAGAATCTTGCCACATTCTGACTATCAAACTCATGGCTGCCTTATTTCCTGTCAGAGTCATACGATACTTATAAATCGATATATCTCAGTACCACCGTAGAACAATCCACTGGTAACCAATAGAGTATTAGTACTCTCAACACAACTAGGTACCAAAGCTACAGCTGTTCACGGTGTTTCAACAGTTTTCAGTCAGCATGATAGAGAATCTTGACACATTCTGACTCTGAAATTCATGGCTGTCTTATTTCCTGTCGCAGGCATACTACACTTATAAAACGATATAACTCAGTACTACGGTAGAAAAATACGCTGGTAACCAATAGAGTATTAGTACTCTCAACATAACTAGGTACCAAAGCTACAGCTGTTCACTGTGTTTTAACAGTTTTCAGTCAGCATGATAGAGAAGCCTGACACAGTCTGACTCTCAAATTCATGGCTGCCTTATTTCCATTTAGAGAATCTTGACACATTCTGACTCTGAAATTCATGGCTGCCTTTTTTCCTGTCGCAGTCATAGTATACTTATAAAACAAAAAAACTCAATACCACGGTAGAAAAATACACTGGTAACCAATAGAGTATTAGTACTCTCAACAAAAATAGGTAGCAAAGCTACAGCTGTTTACTGTGTTTCAACAGTTTTCAGTCAGCATGATAGAGAATCTTCACACATTCTGACTCTGAAATTCATGGCTGCCTTATTTCCTGTCGCAGTCATAGTATTCTTATAAACGGAAAAAACTCAATACAACGGTAGAAAAATATGCTTGTAACCAATAGAGTCTTAGTACTCCCAACATAAGTAGGTACCAAAGGTACAGCTGTTCACTGTGTTTCAACAGTTTTCAGTGAGCATGATAGAGAATCTTGACACATTCTGACTCTCAAACTCATGGCTGCCTTATTTCCTGTCGCACTCATACTATACTTATAAAATGATATAACTCAATACCATGGCACAAAAATACACTGGTAACCAATAGAGTATTAGGACTCTCAACATAACTAGGTACCAAAGCTACAGCTGTTCACTGTGTTTCAACAGTTTTCAGTGAGCATGATAGAGAATTTGACACATTCTGACTCTCAAACTCATGGCTGCCTTATTTCCTGTCGCCGTCATACTATACTTATATAATGATATAACTCAATACCATGGCACAAAAATACACTGGTAACCAATAGAGTATTAGTACTCTCAACACAACTAGGTACCAAAGCTATAGCTGTATACTGTCTTTCTACAGTTTTCAGTCAGCATGATAGAGAATCTTGACACATTCTGACTCTCAACCTCATGGCTGCCTTATTTCCTGTCGCAGTCATACTATACTTATAAAACGATATAACTCAATACCATGGCACAGAAATACACTGGTAACCAATAGAGTACTAGTACTCTCAACATAACTAGGTTCCAAAGCTACAGCTGTTCACTGTGTTTCAACAGTTTTCAGTCAGCATGATAGAGAATCTTGACACATTCTGACTCTCAAACTCATGGCTGCCTTATTTCCTGTCGCTGTCATACTATACTTATAAAATGATATATCACAATACCATTGTTGAAAAATACCCTGGTAACGAAGAGAATATTAGTACTCTCAACAAAAATAGGTAGCGAAGCTATAGCTGTCTACTGTGTTTCAACAGTTTTCAGTCAGCATGATAGAGAATCTTGACACATTCTGACTCTGAAATTCATGGCAGCGTTATTTCCTGTCGCAGTCATACTATACTTATAAATCAATATATCTCAATACCATGGTAGAACAATACACTGGTAACTAATAGAGTATTAGTACTCTCTACAAAAATAGGAAGCAAAGCTACAGCTGTTTACTGTGTTCCAACAGTTTTCAGTCAGCATGATAGAGAATCTTGACACATTCTGACTCTGAAATTCATGGCTTCCTTATTTCTTGTCGCAGTCATACTGTACTTATAAAACGATATAACACAATACCATTGTTGAAAAATACCGTGGTAACGAATAGAGTATTAGTACTCTCAAGAAAGATAGGTACCATAGTTACATCTGTTTACTGTGTTTTCAGTCAGCATGACAGATAATCTTGACACATTCTGACTCTGAAATTCATGGCTGCCTTATTTCCTATCGCATTCATAGTATACTTATAAATCGATATATCTCAATACCACGGCAGAACAATATACTGGTAACCAATAGAGTATTAGTACTCTCAACATAACTAGTTACAAAACTACAGCTGTTCACTGGGTTTCATCAGTTTTCAGTCAGCATGACAGAGAATCTTGACACATTCTGACTCTCAAACTCATGGCTGTCTTATTTCCTCTCGCAGTCATACTATACTTATAAAACGATATAACTCACTACCATGGCACAAAAATACACTGGTAACCAATAGAGTATTAGTACTCTCAACATAGCTATTTACCAAAGCTACAGCTGTTCACTGTGTTTCAACAGTTTTCTGTCAGCATGATAGAGAATCTTGACACATTCTGACTCTGAAATTCATGGCTGCCTTATTTCCTGTCGCAGTCATACTATACTTATAAATCAATATACCTCAATACCATGGTAGAACAATACACTGGTAACCAATACGGTATGAGTACTCTCAACATAAGTAGGTACCAAAGCTACAGCTGTTCACTGTGTTTCAACAGTTTTCAGTCAGCATGTTAGAGAATCTTGACACATTCTAACTCTAAAATTCTTGTCTTGGCTGCCTTATTTCTTGTCGCAGTCATACTATTCTTATAAAACGATATAACACAATACCATTGTTGAAAAATACCCTGGTAACGAAGAGAGTATTAGTGCTCTCAACAAAAATAGGTAGCAAAGCTACAGCTGTTTACTGTGTTTCAACAGTTTTCAGTCAGCATGATAGAGAATCTTCACACATTCTGACTCTGAAATTCATGGCTGCCTTATTTCCTGTCGCAGTCATAGTATTCTTATAAAAGGAACAAACTCAATACAATGGTAGAAAAATACGCTGGTAACCAATAGAGTATTAGTACTCTCAACATAAGTAGGTACCAAAGCTACAGCTGTTCACTGTGTTTCAACAGTTTTCAGTGAGCATGATGGAGAATCTTGACACATTCTGACTCTCAAACTCATGGCTGCCTTATTTCCTGTCGCACTCATACTATACTTATAAAATGATAATAATAATAATAATATAATATATCTTTATTCTGCAGTATACTAGTACATTAACAACGAGATAACATTACAAACTACAAGAAAATAACCTAGTATACAGCATGGAAATGGCATAGCCTAAAAGGCTGTTTTCCTGCCATTCCCATAAAAAAAAAATATATATATCAACTCGGTTTGGCATCAGTGTAATACAAATTCTTTTCAAAGACAGGAATATTTATAGTTTGTTTATGAATCATGTGGCTAGATGGGATCAATAGGTCATATGCTGGGAGGAGGATGAGATACCAGAGAGTTTTGATGGCTGATACAATCGGGACAGGTTGGGTTGTCACACTTGACGTTTGGGCTAGTATAAGTACTTAAAATTTTATGTGTTAATGATTTTTTGAACTTGGGTCTACTATATTGCTGAGTTAGAGGGTCTATACTATTCCAAATTCTTGGGAAGGAATGGAACGGCAATTCTGCAGAAAATTGTGTTCTTGGTTTGTGTGTTTCTATTTTACCAGTCTGCCTTGTATTCATCCCCGAAGGGTTTCTGTAGACCTGAAAGGTGTTATCGAATGACATTGGGAGTTTTTTGTTCATCCAGTCATGCATAAAGAGGGAGACGTGAAGGCTGTAGAGATCTTTAAATTTCAGAATACCACAATCTCTGAAAAGTGGGTCTGTGTGCGAGTTATATGCCTTCCTAGTAATGATTCGGATGGCTCTTTTTTGAAGCTTGAAAATTCTGTTGGTGTAGCTCGAATGACCCCAAACCTGAATACCATATATGAGATGACAGTGGATCAATGAAAAGTACAAAGTTTTCATTGCTTTTGCGGGGAGAAATTTCTTTGCCCTATTTAGGGCAAAAATTGCACTTGCCATTCTTGAACATACTGCAGAAACATGGTGTTTAAATTTCATATTTTCGTCTATATACACACCGAGGAACTTTAGAGCGGCTTGATCTTGTTCGTTCCCAACGGCCTCAATATTTGTATTATTCAGAGATAACTCAACGTTGTTTACCCTATACAAATCATTTTGTGGGTGAAGAAGCATATATTTAGTTTTAGTTGGGTTAAGGGCTAATTTGTTGGCAGAACACCAGTGATTTATTTTGTCTAATTCGGAATTTACACTATCTGTAAGTGTGTCTAGATTGTTGCCTGATCTATATGCCGTTGTATCATCGGCAAAGGAAAGTAGATTAAGCACAGTGGAGTTGCTAATATCGTTAATGTATAACAAGAATAGAATAGGACCAAGAATAGACCCTTGAGGTACACCGGTGTTTATGGTTAAGGTTTCTGAAACAATATTCGAGAACGAGATAAATTGCCTTCGGTCGGTTAAATAATTTTGAAACCACTGATGGGTTATACCTCTAATACCATAGTATTCAAGTTTCTG
Organism: Pictodentalium vernedei; assembly: GCA_031216915.1. Classification (NCBI taxonomy): domain Eukaryota; kingdom Metazoa; phylum Mollusca; class Scaphopoda; order Dentaliida; family Dentaliidae; genus Pictodentalium; species Pictodentalium vernedei. Next base: position 458,425,424 of record CM062296.1, on the reverse strand, counting down.
GAGTAAGATTGAGTGGTCAATGCTGTCGAATGCTTTCGAAAAATCTAAGAATATATTGTTGGTTTATCATTTTCAGTTACCACGCTATTCAGCAAGTGCAATATGGGGTGGACAGTCGAATGCTTTGTTCTAAAGCCAAACTGGTACTTGTATAAGATATTACTTTTATCAATAAACTCCACTAGTCTTTTGTACATTAATTTTTCAAGTACTTTTGAGAACGTGGGTAAGATACTGATAGGGCGATAATTGTTAAAGATTTGAGGGTCACCAGACTTGAAGATTGGTATAACTTTGGCTATTTTCATTTTGAATGGTACGTGACCAGATGAAAATGAAGTATTAATGATGTGTGTTAATGGACTGGCAACTTCATAAGCGACTGCTTTCAGGAGTTTCGTGGACAGTTCGCCCTGATCCCTTGTTGGTTTCGAGGACAACATAGAAATGTTATGAATAACTTCCTGGGTGTTTGTTGGAGTCAAAAATAAAGAGTTTCCGTTTCTTTGCTTCATGTAGTGTGAAAAATGGATGTTCGTATCGGGCACTTGTTCACCTACTGATTTTCCAATGTTTGCGAAGAATGCATTGAATCTATCGGCAATGATTTTGGGATCCGTTACAAGGGTATCACCATCAAAAAAAGTATCGGGTGATTCTATTTTTCGGTCTGATTTATTAATTGCTTTACGTAGGATTTCCCACGACTTTTTAAGGTTATTTTTATTTTCCAGCAAAATATTATGGTAATAATCTGATTTGCTTGCCCGTTTAATCCGATTGAAGATTTGACAGTATTGCTTGTAGGCTGTAGTATTTTGAGCTGTTGGAGATTTTAGCTTTTTGGAGTACAATTTTTGTTTATGTAGAGAAGACTGTAATAGTCCAGCTGACATCCAGGGCGAGCGTTTAATATATTTCGAGGGAACTGGTGTTGCTTTTAATGGGAAAGCTTCATTGAATGCTTTATAGAAGGTGTCCAAAAACTTGTCGTATGACAGGGTGGTATCGGAAGCGTCATAGACACTAGAAAAATCACTGCCTAATAAGAGTCGTTTAAAGCGATCTATGTTCTCTTTCTTGAACGAGCGTTTATGAATTTTGGTAGGGCGTGCAAGTTGTTCTTCAAAGTTACCGATGCAAAACGTTGCAAAGTGATCGCTGATGTCAGAAATAACAATTCCAGAAACATGCTCAGAGGAATAGTTACTAAAGATATGGTCTATAAGAGTTGCTGAAGTATCGGTAACTCTCATTGGTTTAGTGACAAGGGGCATGAAACCTGAGCTGAACACAGAGTCGATAAAAATTTCAGTTTTATTATGAATAGTGAAATGATATAACTCAATACCATGGCACAAAAATACACTGGTAACCAATAGAGTATTAGGACTCTCAACACAACTAGGTACCAAAGCTATAGCTGTATACTGTCTTTCAACAGTTTTCAGTCAGCATGATAGAGAATCTTGACACATTCTGACTCTCAAACTCATGGCTGCCTTATTTCCTGTCGCAGTCATACTATACTTATAAAACGATATAACTCAATACCATGGCACAGAAATACACTGGTAACCAATAGAGTACTAGTACTCTCAACATAACTAGGTTCCAAAGCTACAGCTGTTCACTGTGTTTCAACAGTTTTCAGTCAGCATGATAGAGAATCTTGAAATTCATGGCAGCGTTATTTCCTGTCGCAGTCATACTATATTATAAATCAATATATCTCAATACCATGGTAGAACAATACACTGGTAACTAATAGAGTATGAGCACTCTCAACATAAGTAGGTACCAAAGCTACAGCTGTTCACTGTGTTTCAACAGTTTTCAGTCAGCATGATAGACATCTTGACACATTCTGACTCTCAAACTCATGGCTGCCTTATTTCCTGTTGCAGTCATACTATACTTATAAATCAATATATCTCAATACCATGGTAGAACAATACACTGGTAACCAATAGAGTATGAGTACTCTCAACATAAGTAGGTACCAAAGCTACAGCTGTTCACTGTGTTTCAACAGTTTTCGGTCAGCATGATAGAGAATCTTGACACATTCTGACTCTGAAATTCATGGCTGCCTTATTTCCTGTCGCATTTATAGTATAATTTTAAAAGGAAAAAACTCAATACCACGGTAGAAAAATACACTGGTAACCAATAGAGTATTAGTACTCTCTACAAAAATAGGAAGCAAAGCTACAGCTGTTTACTGTGTTCCAACAGTTTTCAGTCAGCATGATAGAGAATCTTGACACATTCTGACTCTGAAATTCATGGCTTCCTTATTTCTTGTCGCAGTCATACTATACTTATAAAATGATATAACACAATACCATTGTTGAAAAATACCGTGGTAACGAATAGAGTATTAGTACTCTCAAGAAAGATAGGTACCATAGCTACATCTGTTTACTGTGTTTTCAGTCAGCATGACAGATAATCTTGACACATTCTGACTCTGAAATTCATGGCTGCCTTATTTCCTATTGCATTCATAGTATACTTATAAATCGATATATCTCAATACCACGGCAGAACAATATACTGGTAACCAATAGAGTATTAGTACTCTCAACATAACTAGTTACAAAACTACAGCTGTTCACTGTGTTTCATCAGTTTTCAGTCAGCATGATAGAGAATCTTGACACATTCTGACTCTCAAACTCATGGCTGCCTTATTTCCTCTCGCAGTCATACTATACTTATAAAACGATATAACTCACTACCATGGCACAAAAATACACTGGTAACCAACAGAGTATTAGTACTCTCAACATAACTATTTACCAAAGCTACAGCTGTTCACTGTGTTTCAACAGTTTTCTGTCAGCATGATAGAGAATCTTGACACATTCTGACTCTGAGATTCATGGCTGCCTTATTTCCGGTCGCAGTGATAGTATACTTATCAAACAATATAACACAATACCATTGTTGAAAAACACTCTGGTAATGAATAGAGTATTAGTACTCTCAACATAACTAGTTACAAAACTACAGCTGTTCACTGTGTTTCATCAGTTTTCAGTCAGCATGATAGAGAATCTTGACACATTCTGACTCTCAAACTCATGGCTGCCTTATTTCCTCTCGCAGTCATACTATACTTATAAAACGATATAACTCACTACCATGGCACAAAAATACACTGGTAACCAATAGAGTATTAGTACTCTCAACATAACTATTTACCAAAGCTACAGCTGTTCACTGTGTTTCAACAGTTTTCTGTCAGCATGATAGAGAATCCTGACACATTCTGACTCTGAAATTCATGGCTGCATTATTTCCTGTCGCAGTCATGCTATAGTTATAAATTGAAATAACTCAATACCATGGAACAAAAATACACTGGTAGCCAACAGAGTATTAGTACTCTCAACATAAGTAGGTACCAAAGCTACAGCTGTTCAGTGTGTTTCAACAGATTTCAGTCAGCATGATAGAGAACCTTGACACATTCTGACTCTGAAATTCATGGCTGTCTTATTTCCTGTCGCAGTCATACTATACTTATAAAACGATATAACTCAATACCACAGTAGAAAAATACATTGGTAACCAATAGAGTATTAGTACTCTCAACAAAAATAGGTACCAAAGCTACAGCTGTTTACTGTGTTTCAGCAGTTTTCAATCAGCATGATAGAGAATCTTGACACATTCTGACTCTCAAACTCATGGTTGCCTTATTTCCTGTCGCAGTCATAGTATACTTATGAAATGATATAACTAAATACCATGGCACAAAAATACACTGGTAACCAATAGAGTATTAGTACTCTCAACATAACTATTTACCAAAGCTACAGCTGTTCACTGTGTTTCAACAGTTTTCTGTCAGCATGATAGAGAATCTTGACACATTATGACTCTGAAATTCATGGCTGCCTTATTTCCTGTCGCAGTCATACTATACTTATAAATCAATATACCTCAATACCATGGTAGAACAATACACTGGTAACCAATACGGTATGAGTACTCTCAACATAAGTAGGTACCAAAGCTACAGCTGTTCACTGTGTTTCAACAGTTTTCAGTCAGCATGTTAGAGAATCTTGACACATTCTAACTCTAAAATTCTTGTCTTGGCTGCCTTATTTCTTGTCGCAGTCATACTATTCTTATAAAACGATATAACACAATACCATTGTTGAAAAATACCCTGGTAAGTAGTATTAGTACTCTCAAAAAAAATAGGTACCAAAGCTACAGCTGTTTACTGTGTTTCAACAGTTTTCAGTCACCATGATAGAGAATCTTGACACATTCTGACTCTGAAATTCATGGCTGTCTTATTTCCTGTCGCAGTCATACTATACTTATAAAACGATATAACTCAATATCACGGTAGAAAAATACCCTGGTAACGAATAGAGTATTAGTACTCTCAACAAAAATAGGTACCAAAGCTTCAGCTGTTTACTGTGTTTCAATAGTTTTCAGTCAGCATGATAGAGAATCTTGAGACATTCTGACTCTCAAACTCATGGCTGCCTTATTTCCTATCGCAGTCATACTATACTTATAAAACTATGTAACTCAATAGAATGGCACAAAAATACACTGGTAACCAATAGCGTATTAGTACTCTCAACATAACTAGGTACCAAAGCTACAGCTGTTCACTGTGTTTCAACAGTTTTCAGTCAGCATGATAGAGAATCTTGACACATTATGACTCTGAAATTCAGGGCTGTCTTATTTCCTGTTGCAGTCATACTATACTTATAAAACGATATTACTCAATACCACAGTAGAAAAATACATTGGTAACCAATAGAGTATTAGTACTCTCAACAAAAATACCTTCCAAAGCTACAGCTGTTCACTGTGTTTCAACCGTTTTCAGTCAGCATGATAGAGAATCTTGACACATTCTGACTCTGAGATTCATGGCTGCCTTATTTCCGGTCGCAGTGATAGTATACTTATCAAACAATATAACACAATACCGTTGTTGAAAAACACTCTGGTAATGAATAGAGTATTAGTACTCTCAACAAAAATAGGTCCGAAAGCCACAGCTGTTTACTGTGTTTCAACAGTTTTCAGTCAGCATGATAGAGAATCTTGACACATTCTGACTCTGAAATTCATGGCTGCATTATTTCCTGTCGCAGTCATGCTATAGTTATAAATTGAAATAACTCAATACCATGGAACAAAAATACACTGGTAGCCAACAGAGTATTAGTACTCTCAACATAAGTAGGTACCAAAGCTACAGCTGTTCAGTGTTTTTCAACAGATTTCAGTCAGCATGATAGAGAATCTTGACACATTCTGACTCTGAAATTCATGGCTGCCTTATTTCCTGTCAGTCATACTATACTTATAAAACTATATAACTCAATACCATGGCACAAAAATACACTGGTAACCAACAGAGTATTAGTACTCTCAACATAACTAGGTACCAAAGCTGCAGCTGTTCACTGTATTTCAACAGTTTTCAGTCAGCGTGATAGAGAATCCTGACACATTCTGACTCTCAAACTCATGGCTGCCTTATTTCCTGTCGCAGTCATACTTTACTTATAAAACGATATCACTCAATACCATGTCACAAAAATACACTGGTAACCAATAGAGTATTTGTACTCTCAACAAAAATAGGTAGCAAAGCTGCAGCTGTTCACTGTGTTTCAACAGTTTTCAATCAGCATGATAGAGAATCTTGACACATTCTGACTCTCAAACTCATGGTTGCCTTATTTCCACTCGCAGTCATACTATACTCAACAGTTTTCAGTCAGCATGATAGAGAATCTTGACACATTCTGACTCTGAGATTCATGGCTGCCTTATTTCCGGTCGCAGTGATAGTATACTTATCAAACAATATAACACAATACCATTGTTGAAAAACACTCTGGTAATGAATAGAGTATTAGTACTCTCAACAAAAATAGGTCCGAAAGCCACAGCTGTTTACTGTGTTTCAACAGTTTTCAGTCAGCATGATAGAGAATCTTGACACATTCTGACTCTGAAATTCATGGCTGCATTATTTCCTGTCGCAGTCATGCTATAGTTATAAATTGAAATAACTCAATACCATGGAACAAAAATACACTGGTAGCCAACAGAGTATTAGTACTCTCAACATAAGTAGGTACCAAAGCTACAGCTGTTCAGTGTGTTTCAACAGATTTCAGTCAGCATGATAGAGAATCTTGACACATTCTGACTCTGAAATTCATGGCTGTCTTATTTCCTGTCGCAGTCATACTATACTTATAAAACGATATAACTCAATACCACAGTAGAAAAATACATTGGTAACCAATAGAGTATTAGTACTCTCAACAAAAATAGGTACCAAAGCTACTGCTGTTTACTGTGTTTCAGCAGTTTTCAATCAGCATGATAGAGAATCTTGACACATTCTGACTCTCAAACTCATGGTTGCCTTATTTCCTGTCGCAGTCATAGTATACTTATGAAACGATATAACTAAATACCATGGCACAAAAATACACTGGTAACCAATAGAGTATTTGTACTCTCAACATAACTATTTACCAAAGCTACAGCTGTTCACTGTGTTTCAACAGTTTTCTGTCAGCATGATACAGAATCTTGACACATTCTGACTCTGAAATTCATGGCTGCCTTATTTCCTGTCGCAGTCATACTATACTTATAAATCAATATACCTCAATACCATGGTAGAACAATACACTGGTAACCAATACGGTATGAGTACTCTCAACATAAGTAGGTACCAAAGCTACAGCTGTTCACTGTGTTTCAACAGTTTTCAGTCAGCATGTTAGAGAATCTTGACACATTCTAACTCTAAAATTCTTGTCTTGGCTGCCTTATTTCTTGTCGCAGTCATACTATTCTTATAAAACGATATAACACAATACTATTGTTGAAAAATACCCTGGTAAGTAGTATTAGTACTCTCAAAAAAATAGGTACCAAAGCTACAGCTGTTTACTGTGTTTCAACAGTTTTCAGTCACCATGATAGAGAATCTTGACACATTCTGACTCTGAAATTCATGGCTCTCTTATTTCCTGTCGCAGTCATACTATACTTATAAAACGATATAACTCAATATCACGGTAGAAAAATACCCTGGTAACGAATAGAGTATTAGTACTCTCAACAAAAATAGGTACCAAAGCTTCAGCTGTTTACTGTGTTTCAATAGTTTTCAGTCAGCATGATAGAGAATCTTGAGACATTCTGACTCTCAAACTCATGGCTGCCTTATTTCCTATCGCAGTCATACTATACTTATAAAACTATGTAACTCAATAGAATGGCACAAAAATACACTGGTAACCAATAGCGTATTAGTACTCTCAACATAACTAGGTACCAAAGCTACAGCTGTTCACTGTGTTTCAACAGTTTTCAGTCAGCATGATAGAGAATCTTGACACATTATGACTCTGAAATTCAGGGCTGTCTTATTTCCTGTTGCAGTCATACTATACTTATAAAACGATATTACTCAATACCACAGTAGAAAAATACATTGGTAACCAATAGAGTATTAGTACTCTCAACAAAAATACCTTCCAAAGCTACAGCTGTTCACTGTGTTTCAACCGTTTTCAGTCAGCATGATAGAGAATCTTGACACATTCTGACTCTGAGATTCATGGCTGCCTTATTTCCGGTCGCAGTGATAGTATACTTATCAAACAATATAACACAATACCGTTGTTGAAAAACACTCTGGTAATGAATAGAGTATTAGTACTCTCAACAAAAATAGGTCCGAAAGCCACAGCTGTTTACTGTGTTTCAACAGTTTTCAGTCAGCATGATAGAGAATCTTGACACATTCTGACTCTGAAATTCATGGCTGCATTATTTCCTGTCGCAGTCATGCTATAGTTATAAATTGAAATAACTCAATACCATGGAACAAAAATACACTGGTAGCCAACAGAGTATTAGTACTCTCAACATAAGTAGGTACCAAAGCTACAGCTGTTCAGTGTGTTTCAACAGTTTTCAGTCAGCATGATAGAGAATCTTGACACATTCTGACTCTGAAATTCATGGCTGTCTTATTTCCTGTCGCAGTCATACTATACTTATAAAACGATATAACTCAATACCACAGTAGAAAAATACATTGGTAACCAATAGAGTATTAGTACTCTCAACAAAAATAGGTACCAAAGCTACAGCTGTTTACTGTGTTTCAACAGTTTTCATTCAGCATGATAGAGAATTTTGACACATTCTGACTCTGAAATTCATGGCTGCCTTATTTCCTGTCGCAGTCATTGTATACTTATGAAAGGAAACAGCAAAATACCACGGTAGAAAAATACACTGGTAACCAATAGAGTATTAGCACTCTCAACATAACTAGGTACCAAAGCTACAGCTGTTCACTGTGTTTCAACAGTTTTCAGTCACCATGATAGAGAATCTTGACACATTCTAACTCTAAAATTCTTGTCTTGGCTGCCTTATTTCTTGTTGCAGTCATACTATACTTATAAAACGATATAACACAATAGCATTGTTGAAAAATACCCTGGCAACGTAGAGAGTATTAGTATTCTCAACAAAAATAGGTACCAAAGCTACAGCTGTTTACTCAGTTTCAACAGTTTTCAATCTGCATGATAGAGAATCTTGACACATTCTGACTCTGAAATTCATGGCTGCCTTATTTCCTGTCGCAGTCATACTATACTTATAAAACGATATAACTCAGTACTACGGTAGAAAAATACACTGTTAACCAATAGAGTATTAGTACTCTCAACATAACTAGGTACCAAAGCTACAGCTGTTCACTGTGTTTCAACAGTTTTCTGTCAGCATGAACGAGAATCCTGACACATTCTGACTCTCAAACTCATGGCTGCCTTATTTCCTGTCGCAGTCATACTATTCTTATAAAATGATATAACTCAATACCATGTCACAAAAATACACTGGTAACCAATAAAGTATTAGTACTCTCAACAAAAATAGGTAGCAAAGCTACAGCTGTCTACTGTGCTTCAACAGTTTTCAGTCAGCATGAAAATGAATCTTGACACATTCTGACTCTGAAATTCATGGCTGCCTTATTTCCTGTCGCAGTCATACTATACTTACAAAAGGAAAAAACTCAATACTACGGTAGAAAAATACACTGGTAACCAATAGAGTATTATACTCTCATCAAAAATAGGTAGCAAAGCTACAGCTGTTTACTGTGTTTCAACAGTTTTCTGTCAGCATGATAGAGAATCCTGACACATTCTGACTCTCAAACTCATGGCTGCCTTATTTCCTGTCGCTGTTATACTATATTTATAAAATGATATAACACAATACCATTGTTGAAAAATACCCTGGTAACGAAGAGAATATTACTACTGTCAACAAAAATAGGTACCAAAGCTACAGCTGTTTACTGTGTTTCAACAGTTTTCAGTCAGCATGATAGAGAATCTTGACACATTCTAACTCTCAAACTCATGGCTGCCTTATTTCCTGTCGCAGTCATACTTTACTTATAAAACGATATAACTCAATACCACAGTAGAAAAATACATTGGTAACCAATAGAGTATTAGTACTCTCAACAAAAATAGGTTCCAAAGCTACAGCTGTTTACTGTGTTTCAGCAGGTTTCAGTCAGCATGAAAATGAATCTTGACACATTCTGACTCTCAAACTCATGGCTGTCTTTTTTCCTGTCGCAGTCATACTATACTTATAAAACGATATCACTCAATACCATGGCACAAAAATACACTGGTAACCAATAGAGTATTAGTACTCTCAACATAACTAGGTACCAAAGCTACAGCTGTTCACTGTGTTTCAACAGTTTTCAGTCTGCATGATAGAGAATCTTGACACATTCTGACTCTGAAATTCATGGCTGCGTTATTTCCTGTCGCAGTCATGCTGTAGTTATAAATTGAAATAACTCTATTCCATGGTACAAAAATACACTGGTAACCAACAGAGTATTAGTACTCTCAACATAAGTAGGTACCAAAGCTACAGCTGTTCACTGTGTTTCAACAGTTTTCAGTCAGCATGATAGACAATCTTGACACATTCTGACTCTCAAACTCATGGCTGCCTTATTTCCTGTCGCAGTCATACTATACTTATAAATCAATATATCTCAATACCATGGTAGAACAATACACTGGTAACCAATAGAGTATGAGTACTCTCAACATAAGTAGGTACCAAAGCTACAGCTGTTCACTGTGTTTCAACAGTTTTCGGTCAGCACGATAGAGAATCTTGACACATTCTGGCTCTGAAATTCATGGCTGCCTTATTTCCTGTCGCATTTATAGTATAATTATAAAAGGAAAAAACTCAATACCACGGTAGAAAAATACACTGGTAACCAATAGAGTATTAGTACTCTCTACAAAAATAGGAAGCAAAGCTACAGCTGTTTACTGTGTTCCAACAGTTTTGAGTCAGCATGATAGAGAATCTTGACACATTCTGACTCTGAGATTCATGGCTGCCTTATTTCTTGTCGCAGTCATACTATACTTATAAAACGATATAACACAATACCATTGTTGAAAAATACCCTGGTAACGAATAGAGTATTAGTACTCTCAAGAAAGATAGGTACCATAGCTACATCTGTTTACTGTGTTTTCAGTCAGCATGATAGATAATCTTGACACATTCTGACTCTGAAATTCATGGCTGCCTTATTTCCTATCGCATTCATAGTATACTTATAAATCGATATATCTCAATACCACGGCAGAAAAATATACTGGTAACCAATAGAGTATTAGTACTCTCAACATAACTAGGTACCAAAGCTACAGCTGTTCACTGTGTTTCACCAGTTTTCAGTCAGCATGATAGAGAATCTTGACACATTCTGACTCTGAAATTCATGGCTGCCTTATTTCCGGTCGCAGTCATACTATACTTATAAAACAATATAAGACTATACCATTGTTGAAAAACACTCTGGTAATGAATAGAGTATTAGTACTCTCAACAAAAATAGGTCCCAAAGCTACAGCTCTTTACTGTGTTTCAACAGTTTCCTGTCAGCATCATAGAGAATCCTGACACATTTTGACTCTCAAACTCATGGCTGTCTTTTTTCCTGTCGCAGTCATACTATACTTATAAAACGATATCACTCAATACCACGGCACAAAAATACACTGGTAACCAATAGAGTATTAGTACTCTCAACGTAACTAGGTACCAAAGCTACAGCTGTTCACTGTGTTTCAACAGTTTTCAGTCTGCATGATAGAGAATCTTGACACATTCTGACTCTGAAATTCATGGCTGCGTTATTTCCTGTCGCAGTCATGCTATAGTTATAAATTGAAATAACTCTATTCCATGGTACAAAAATACACTGGTAACCAACAGAGTATTAGTACTCTCAACACAAGTAGGTACCAAAGCTACAGCTGTTCACTGTGTTTCAACAGTTTTCAGTCAGCATGATAGAGAATCTTGTGACATTCTGACTCTCAAACTCATGGCTGCCTTATTTCCTGTCACAGTCATACTATACTTATAAAACTATATAACTCAATACCATGGCACAAAAATACACTGGTAACCAATAGAGTATCAGTACTCTCAACATAACTAGGTACAAAAGCTGCAGCTGTTCAATGTATTTCAACAGTTTTCATTCAGCATGATAGAGAATCCTGACACATTCTGACTCTCAAACTCATGGCTACCTTATTTCCTGTCGCTGTCATACTATACTTATAAAATGATATAACACAATACCATTGCTGAAAAATACCCTGGTAACGAAGAGAATATTAGTACTCTCAACAAAAATAGGTACCAAAGCTACAGCTGTTCTCTGTGTTTCAACAGTTTTCAATCAGCATGATAGAGAATCTTGACACATTCTGACTCTCAAACTCATGGCTGCCTTATTTCCTGTAGCAGTCATACTATACTTATGAAACGATATAACTAAATACCATGGCACAAAAATACACTGGTAACCAATAGAGTATTGGTACTCTCAACATAACTAGGTACCAAAGCTACAGCTGTTCACTGTATTTCAACAGTTTTCAGTCAGCATGATAGAGAATCTTGACACATTCTGACTCTCAAACTCATGCCTGCCTTATTTCCTGTCGCAGTCATACTTTACTTATAAAACGATATCACTCAATACCATGTCACAAAAATACACTGGTAACCAATAGAGTATTTGTACTCTCAACAAAAATAGGTAGCAAAGCTACAGCTGTTCACTGTGTTTCAACAGTTTTCAATCGGCATGATACAGAATCTTGACACATTCTAACTCTAAAATTCTTGTCTTGGCTGCCTTATTTCTTGTCGCAGTCATTCTATACTTATAAAACGATATAACACAATACCATTGTTGAAAAATACCCTCGTAGCGAAGAGAGTATTAGTATTATCAACAAAAATAGGTACCAAAGCTACAGCTGTTTACTGTGTTTCAACAGTTTTCAGTCTGCATGATAGAGAAACTTGAGACATTCTGACTCTCAAACTCATGGCTGCCTTATTTCCTGTCGCAGTCATACTATAGTTATATAACAAAATAACTGAATACCATGGTACAAAAATACACTGGTAACCAATAGAGTATTAGTACTCTGAATATCACTAGGTACCAAAGCTACAGCTGTTCACTGTGTTTCAACAGTTTCCTGTCAGCATCATCGAGAATCCTGGCACATTCTGACTCTCAAACTCATGGCTGTCTTTTTTCCTGTCGCAGTCATACTATACTTATAAAACGATATCACTCAATACCATGGCACAAAAATACACTGGTAACCTATAGAGTATTAGTACTCTCAACATAACTAGGTACCAAAGCTACAGCTGTTCACTGTGTTTCAACAGTTTTCAGTCTGCATGATAGAGAATCTTGACACATTCTGACTCTGAAATTCATGGCTGCGTTATTTCCTGTCGCAGTCATGCTATAGTTATAAATTGAAATAACTCTATTCCATGGTACAAAAATACACTGGTAACCAACAGACTATTAGTACTCTCAACATAAGTAGGTACCAAAGCTACAGCTGTTCACTGTGTTTCAACAGTTTTCAGTCAGCATGTTAGAGAATCTTGTGACATTCTGACTCTCAAACTCATGGCTGCCTTATTTCCTGTCACAGTCATACTATACTTATAAATCAATATACCTCAATACCATGGTAGAACAATACACTGGTAACCAATACAGTATGAGTACTCTCAACATGAGTAGGTACCAAAGCTACAGCTGTTCACTGTGTTTCAACAGTTTTCAGTCAGCATGTTAGAGAATCTTGACACATTCTAACTCTAAAATTCTTGTCTTGGCTGCCTTATTTCTTGTCGCAGTCATACTATTCTTATAAAACTATATAACACAATACCATTGTTGAAAAATACCCTAGTAACGAAGAGAGTATTAGTCCTCTCAAAAAAATAAGTACCAAAGCTACAGCTGTTTACTGTGTTTCAACAGTTTTCAGTCACCATGATAGAGAATCTTGACACATTCTGACTCTGAAATTCATAGCTGTCTTATTTCCTTATTTCCTGTCGCAGTCAAACTATACTTATAAAACGATATAACTCAATATCACGGTAGAAAAATACCCTGGTAACGAATAGAGTATTAGTACTCTCAACAAAAATAGGTACCAAAGCTGCAGCTGTTTACTGTGTTTCAATAGTTTTCAGTCAGCATGATAGAGAATCTTGAGACATTCTGACTCTCAAACTCATGGCTGCCTTATTTCCTATCGCAGTCATACTATACTTTTAAATCAATATACCTCAATACCATGGTAGAACAATACACTGGTAACCAATACAGTATGAGTACTCTCAACATAAGTAGGTACCAAAGCTACAGCTGTTCAATGTGTTTCAACAGTTTTCAGTCAGCATGTTAGAGAATCTTGACACATTCTAACTCTAAAATTCTTGTCTTGGCTGCCTTATTTCTTGTCGCAGTCATACTATTCTTATAAAACTATATAACACAATACCATTGTTGAAAAATACCCTGGTAACGAAGAGAGTATTAGTCCTCTCAACAAAAATAGGTCCCAAAGCCGCAGCTGTTTACTGTGTTTTCAGTCAGCATGATAGAGAATCTTGACACATTCTGACTCTCAAACTCATGGCTGCCTTATTTCCTGCCGCAGTCATACTATACTTATAAAACGATATAGCTCAATACCATGGCACAGAAATACACTGGTAACCAATAGAGTATTACTACTCTCAACATAACTAGGTACCAAAGCTACAGCTGTTCACTGTGTTTCAACACTTTTCAGTCAGCATGATAGAGAATCTTGACACATTCTGACTCTCAAACTCATGGCTGCCTTATTTCCTGTCGCAGTCATACTATACTTATAAAACGATAGAGCTCAATACCATGGCACAGAAATACACTGGTAACCAATAGAGTATTAGTACTCTCAACATAACTAGGTACCAAAGCTACAGCCGTTCACTGTGTTTCAACAGTTTTCAGTCAGCATGATAGAGAATCTTGTGACATTCTGACTCTCAAACTCATGCCTGCCTTATTTCCTGTCAGTCATACTATACTTATAAAACTATATAACTCAATACCATGGCACAAAAATACACTGGTAACCAACAGAGTATTAGTACTCTCAACATATCTAGGTACCAAAGCTGCAGTTGTTCACTGTATTTCAACAGTTTTCAGTCAGCGTGATAGAGAATCCTGACACATTCTGACTCTCAAACTCATGGCTGCCTTATTTCCTGTCCCAGTCATACTTTACTTATAAAACGATATCACTCAATACCATGTCACAAAAATACACTGGTAACCAATAGAGTATTTGTACTCTCAACAAAAATAGGTAGCAAAGCTGCAGCTGTTCACTGTGTTTCAACAGTTTTCAATCAGCATGATAGAGAATCTTGGCACATTCTGACTCTCAAACTCATGGTTGCCTTATTTCCACTCGCAGTCATACTATACTCAACAGTTTTCAGTCAGCATGATAGAGAATCTTGACACATTCTGACTCTGAGATTCATGGCTGCCTTATTTCCGGTCGCAGTGATAGTATGCTTATCAAACAATATAACACAATACCATTGTTGAAAAACACTCTGGTAATGAATAGAGTATTAGTACTCTCAACAAAAATAGGTCCCAAAGCCACAACTGTTTACTGTGTTTCAACAGTTTTCAGTCAGCATGATAGAGAATCTTGACACATTCTCACTCTCAAACTCATGGCTGCCTTATTTCCTGTCGCAGTCATACTATACTTATAAAACGATAGAGCTCAATACCATGGTACAGAAATACACTGGTAACCAATAGAGTATTAGTACTCTCAACATAACTAGGTACCAAAGCTACAGCTGTTTACTGTGTTTCAACAGTTTCCAGTCAGCATGATAGAGAATCTTGACACATTCTGACTCTCAAACTCATGGCTGCCTTATTTCCTGCCGCAGTCATACTATACTTATAAAACGATATAGCTCAATACCATGGCACAGAAATACACTGGTAACCAATAGAGTATTACTACTCTCAACATAACTAGGTACCAAAGCTACAGCTGTTCACTGTGTTTCAACAGTTTTCAGTCAGCATGATAGAGAATCTTGACACATTCTGACTCTGAAATTCATGGCTGCATTATTTCCTGTCGCAGTCATGCTATACTTATAAAATGATATAACTCAATACCACAGTAGAAAAATACATTGGTAGCCAATAGAGTGTTCAAAAATACCCTGGTAACGAAGAGAATATTAGTACTCTCAACAAAAAAAGGTACCAAAGCTACAGCTGTTGACTGTGTTTCAGCAGTTTTCAGTCAGCATGATAGAGAATCTTGACACATTCTAACTCTGAAACTCATGGCTGCCTTATTTCCTGTCGCAGTCATACTATGCTTATAAAACGATATAACACAATACCATTGTTGAAGAATACCCTGGTAAGGAAGAGAGTATTAGTATTCTCAACAAAAATAGGTACCAAAGCTATAGCTGTTTACTGTGTTTCAACAGTTTTCAGTCTGCATGATAGAGAATCTTGCCCCATTGTGACTCTCAAACTCATGGCTGCCTTATTTCCTGTCGGAGTCATACGATACTTATAAATCGATATATCTCAGTACCACGGTAGAACAATCCACTGGTAACCAATAGAGTATTAGTACTCTCAACATAACTAGGTACCAAAGCTACAGCTGTTCACGGTGTTTCAGCAGTTTTCAGTCAGCATGATAGAGAATCTTGACACATTCTGACTCTGAAATTTAGGGCTGTCTTATTTCCTGTTGCAGTCATACTATACTTATAAAACGATATAACTCAATACCACAGTAGAAAAATACATTGGTAACCAATAGAGTATTAGTACTCTCAACAAAAATAGCTTCCAAAGCTACAGCTGTTCACTGTGTTTCAACCGTTTTCAGTCAGCATAATACAGAATCTTGACACATTCTGACTCTGAAATTCATGGCTGCCTTATTTCCGGTCACAGTGATAGTATACTTATCAAACAATATAACACAATACCATTGTTGAAAAACACTCTGGTAATGAATAGAGTATTAGTACTCTCAACAAAAATAGGTTCCAAAGCCGCAGCTGTTTACTGTGTTTCAACAGTTTTCAGTCAGCATGATAGAGAATGTTGACACATTCTGACTCTCAAACTCATGGCTGCCTTATTTCCTGTCGGAGTCATACGATACTTATAAATCGATATATCTCAGTACCACGGTAGAACAATCCACTGGTAACCAATAGAGTATTAGTACTCTCAACATAACTAGGTACCAAAGCTACAGCTGTTCACACGATGTTTCAACAGTTTTCAGTCAGCATGATAGAGAATCTTGACACATTCTGACTCTGAAATTCATGGCTGTCTTATTTCCTGTCACAGTCATACTACAGTTATCAAACGATATAACTCAGTACTAGGTAGAAAAATACACTGGTAACCAATACAGTATTAGTACTCTCAACATAACTAGGTACCAAAGCTACAGCTATTCACTGTGTTTCAACAGTTTTCAGTCAGCATGATAGAGAATCCTGACACATTCTGACTCTCGAACTCATGGCTGCCTTATTTCCTGTCGCAGTCATACTATAGTTATACAACGAAATAAATCAATACCATGGTACAAAAATACACTGGTAACCAATAGAGGATTAGTACTCTCAATATCACTAGGTACCAAAGCTACACCTGTTCACTGTGTTTCAACAGTTTTCTGTCAGCATGATAGAGAATGCTGACACATTCTGACTCTCAAACTCATGGCTGCCTTATTTCCTGTCGCTGTCATACTATACTTATAAAATGTTATAACACAATACCATTGTTGAAAAATACCCTGTTAACGAAGAGAATATTAGTACTCTCAACAAAAATAGGTACCAAAGCTACAGCTGTTTGCTGTGTTTCAACAGTTTTCAATCAGCATGATACAGAATCTTGACACATTCTGACTTTCAAACTCATGGCTGCCTTGTTTCGTGTCGCAGTCATACTATACTTATAAAACGATATAACTAAATACCATGGCACAAAAATACACTGGTAACCAATAGAGTATTAGCACTCTCAACATAACTATGTACCAAAGCTACAGCTGGTCACTGTGTTTCAACAGTTTTCAGTCAGCATGATAGAGAATCTTGACACATTCTAACTCTAAAATTCTTGTCTTGGCTGCATTATTTCCTGTCGCAGTCATACTATACTTATAAAACGATATAAGTCAATACCACAGTAGAAAAATACATTGGTAACCAATAGAGTATTGAAAAATACCCTGGTAACGAAGAGAATATTAGTACTCTCAACAAAAATAGGTACCAAAGCTACAGCTGTTTACTGTGTTTCAGCAGTTTTCAGTCAGCATGATAGAGAATCTTGACACATTCTAACTCTCAAACTCATGGCTGCCTTATTTCCTGTCGCAGTCATACTATGCTTATAAAACGATATAACACAATCCCATTGTTGAAGAATACCCTGGTAACGAAGAGAGTATTAGTATTCTCAACAAAAATAGGTACCAAAGCTACAGCTGTTTACTGTGTTTCAACAGTTTTCAGTCGGCATGATAGAGAATCTTGCCACATTCTGACTCTCAAACTCATGGCTGCCTTATTTCCTGTCGGAGTCATACGATACTTATAAATCGATATATCTCAGTACCACGGTAGAACAATCCACTGGTAACCAATAGAGTATTAGTACTCTCAACATAACTAGGTACCAAAGCTACAGCTGTTCACGGTGTATCAACAGTTTTCAGTCAGCATGATAGAGAATCTTGACACATTCTGACTCTGAAATTCATGGCTCTCTTATTTCCTGTCGCAGTCATACTACAGTTATCAAACGATATAACTCAGTACTACGGTAGAAAAATACACTGGTAACCAATACAGTATTAGTACTCTCAACATAACTAGGTACCAAAGCTACAGCTGTTCACTGTGTTTCAACAGTTTTCAGTCAGCATGATAGAGAATCCTGACACATTCTGACTCTCAAACTCATGGCTGCCTTATTTCCTGTCGCAGTCATACTATAGTTATATAACGAAATAACTCAATACCATGGTACAAAAATACACTGGTAACCAATAGAGGATTAGTACTCTCAATATCACTAGGTACCAAAGCTACAGCTGGTCACTGTGTTTCAACAGTTTTCAGTCAGCATGATAGAGAATCTTGACACATTCTAACTCTAAAATTCTTGTCTTGGCTGCCTTATTTCTTGTCGCAGTCATACTATACTTATAGAACGATATAACACAATACCATTGTTGCAAAATACCCTGGTAACGAAGAGAGTATTAGTATTCTCAACAAAAATGGGTACCAAAGCTACTGCTGTTTACTGTGTTTCAACAGTTTTCAGTCTGCATGATAAAGAATCTTGCCACATTCTTACTCTCAAACTCATGGCTGCCTCATTTCCTGTCGGAGTCATACGATACTTATAAATCGATATATCTCAGTACCACCGTAGAACAATCCACTGGTAACCCATAGAGTATTAGTACTCTCAACATAACTAGGTACCAAAGCTCCAGCTGTTCACGGTGTTTCAACAGTTTTCAGTCAGCATGATAGAGAAGCCTGACACATTCTGACTCTGAAATTCATGGCTGCCTTATTTCCTGTCGCAGTCATACTATACTTATAAAACGATATAACTCACTACCATGGCACAAAAATACACTGGTAACCAATAGAGTATTAGTACTCTCAACATAACTATTTACCAAAGCTACAGCTGTTCACTGTGTTTCAACAGTTTTCCGTCAGCATGATAGAGAATCTTGACACATTCTGACTCTGAAATTCATGGCTGCCTTATTTCCTGTCGCAGTCATACTATACTTATAAATCAATATACCTCAATACCATGGTAGAACAATACACTGGTAACCAATACGGTATGAGTACTCTCAACATAAGTAGGTACCAAAGCTACAGCTGTTCACTGTGTTTCAACAGTTTTCAGTCAGCATGTTAGAGAATCTTGACACATTCTAACTCTAAAATTCTTGTCTTGGCTGCCTTATTTCTTGTCGCAGTCATACTATTCTTATAAAACGATATAACACAATACCATTGTTGAAAAATACCCTGGTAACGAAGAGAGTATTAGTACTCTCAAAAAAAATAGGTACCAAAGCTACAGCTGTTTACTGTGTTTCAACAGTTTTCAGTCACCATGATAGAGAATCTTGACACATTCTGACTCTGAAATTCAAGGCTGTCTTATTTCCTGTCGCAGTCATACTATACTTATAAAACGATATAACTCAATATCACGGTAGAAAAATACCCTGGTAACGAATAGAGTATTAGTACTCTCAACAAAAATAGGTCCCAAAGCTTCAGCTGTTTACTGTGTTTCAATAGTTTTCAGTCAGCATGATAGAGAATCTTGAGACATTCTGACTCTCAAACTCATGGCTGCCTTATTTCCTATCGCAGTCATACTATACTTATAAAACTATGTAACTCAATAGAATGGCACAAAAATACACTGGTAACCAATGGCGTATTAGTACTCTCAACATAAGTAGGTACCAAAGCTACAGCTGTTCACTGTGTTTCAACAGTTTTCAGTCAGCATGATAGAGAATCTTGACACATTCTGACTCTGAAATTCATGGCTGCATTATTTCCTGTCGCAGTCATGCTATACTTATAAAATGATATAACTCAATACCACAGTAGAAAAATACATTGGTAACCAATAGAGTGTTCAAAAATACCCTGGTAACGAAGAGAATATTAGTACTCTCAACAAAAAAAGGTACCAAAGCTACAGCTGTTGACTGTGTTTCAGCAGTTTTCAGTCAGCATGATAGAGAATCTTGACACATTCTAACTCTGAAACTCATGGCTGCCTTATTTCCTGTCGCAGTCATACTATGCTTATAAAACGATATAACACAATACCATTGTTGAAGAATACCCTGGTAAGGAAGAGAGTATTAGTATTCTCAACAAAAATAGGTACCAAAGCTATAGCTGTTTACTGTGTTTCAACAGTTTTCAGTCTGCATGATAGAGAATCTTGCCCCATTGTGACTCTCAAACTCATGGCTGCCTTATTTCCTGTCGGAGTCATACGATACTTATAAATCGATATATCTCAGTACCACGGTAGAACAATCCACTGGTAACCAATAGAGTATTAGTACTCTCAACATTACTAGGTACCAAAGCTACAGCTGTTCACGGTGTTTCAGCAGTTTTCAGTCAGCATGATAGAGAATCTTGACACATTCTGACTCTGAAATTTAGGGCTGTCTTATTTCCTGTTGCAGTCATACTATACTTATAAAACGA
This sequence comes from Pictodentalium vernedei, assembly GCA_031216915.1. Taxonomy (NCBI): domain Eukaryota; kingdom Metazoa; phylum Mollusca; class Scaphopoda; order Dentaliida; family Dentaliidae; genus Pictodentalium; species Pictodentalium vernedei. The sequence continues at coordinate 458,404,535 of CM062296.1, read as the reverse complement.
TATAACTCAATACCACAGTAGAAAAATACATTGGTAACCAATAGAGTATTAGTACTCTCAACAAAAATAGCTTCCAAAGCTACAGCTGTTCACTGTGTTTCAACCGTTTTCAGTCAGCATAATACAGAATCTTGACACATTCTGACTCTGAAATTCATGGCTGCCTTATTTCCGGTCACAGTGATAGTATACTTATCAAACAATATAACACAATACCATTGTTGAAAAACACTCTGGTAATGAATAGAGTATTAGTACTCTCAACAAAAATAGGTTCCAAAGCCGCAGCTGTTTACTGTGTTTCAACAGTTTTCAGTCAGCATGATAGAGAATGTTGACACATTCTGACTCTCAAACTCATGGCTGCCTTATTTCCTGTCGGAGTCATACGATACTTATAAATCGATATATCTCAGTACCACGGTAGAACAATCCACTGGTAACCAATAGAGTATTAGTACTCTCAACATAACTAGGTACCAAAGCTACAGCTGTTCACACGATGTTTCAACAGTTTTCAGTCAGCATGATAGAGAATCTTGACACATTCTGACTCTGAAATTCATGGCTGTCTTATTTCCTGTCACAGTCATACTACAGTTATCAAACGATATAACTCAGTACTAGGTAGAAAAATACACTGGTAACCAATACAGTATTAGTACTCTCAACATAACTAGGTACCAAAGCTACAGCTATTCACTGTGTTTCAACAGTTTTCAGTCAGCATGATAGAGAATCCTGACACATTCTGACTCTCGAACTCATGGCTGCCTTATTTCCTGTCGCAGTCATACTATAGTTATACAACGAAATAAATCAATACCATGGTACAAAAATACACTGGTAACCAATAGAGGATTAGTACTCTCAATATCACTAGGTACCAAAGCTACACCTGTTCACTGTGTTTCAACAGTTTTCTGTCAGCATGATAGAGAATGCTGACACATTCTGACTCATGGCTGCCTTATTTCCTGTCGCTGTCATACTATACTTATAAAATGTTATAACACAATACCATTGTTGAAAAATACCCTGTTAACGAAGAGAATATTAGTACTCTCAACAAAAATAGGTACCAAAGCTACAGCTGTTTGCTGTGTTTCAACAGTTTTCAATCAGCATGATACAGAATCTTGACACATTCTGACTTTCAAACTCATGGCTGCCTTGTTTCGTGTCGCAGTCATACTATACTTATAAAACGATATAACTAAATACCATGGCACAAAAATACACTGGTAACCAATAGAGTATTAGCACTCTCAACATAACTATGTACCAAAGCTACAGCTGGTCACTGTGTTTCAACAGTTTTCAGTCAGCATGATAGAGAATCTTGACACATTCTAACTCTAAAATTCTTGTCTTGGCTGCATTATTTCCTGTCGCAGTCATACTATACTTATAAAACGATATAAGTCAATACCACAGTAGAAAAATACATTGGTAACCAATAGAGTATTGAAAAATACCCTGGTAACGAAGAGAATATTAGTACTCTCAACAAAAATAGGTACCAAAGCTACAGCTGTTTACTGTGTTTCAGCAGTTTTCAGTCAGCATGATAGAGAATCTTGACACATTCTAACTCTCAAACTCATGGCTGCCTTATTTCCTGTCGCAGTCATACTATGCTTATAAAACGATATAACACAATCCCATTGTTGAAGAATACCCTGGTAACGAAGAGAGTATTAGTATTCTCAACAAAAATAGGTACCAAAGCTACAGCTGTTTACTGTGTTTCAACAGTTTTCAGTCGGCATGATAGAGAATCTTGCCACATTCTGACTCTCAAACTCATGGCTGCCTTATTTCCTGTCGGAGTCATACGATACTTATAAATCGATATATCTCAGTACCACGGTAGAACAATCCACTGGTAACCAATAGAGTATTAGTACTCTCAACATAACTAGGTACCAAAGCTACAGCTGTTCACGGTGTATCAACAGTTTTCAGTCAGCATGATAGAGAATCTTGACACATTCTGACTCTGAAATTCATGGCTCTCTTATTTCCTGTCGCAGTCATACTACAGTTATCAAACGATATAACTCAGTACTACGGTAGAAAAATACACTGGTAACCAATACAGTATTAGTACTCTCAACATAACTAGGTACCAAAGCTACAGCTGTTCACTGTGTTTCAACAGTTTTCAGTCAGCATGATAGAGAATCCTGACACATTCTGACTCTCAAACTCATGGCTGCCTTATTTCCTGTCGCAGTCATACTATAGTTATATAACGAAATAACTCAATACCATGGTACAAAAATACACTGGTAACCAATAGAGGATTAGTACTCTCAATATCACTAGGTACCAAAGCTACAGCTGGTCACTGTGTTTCAACAGTTTTCAGTCAGCATGATAGAGAATCTTGACACATTCTAACTCTAAAATTCTTGTCTTGGCTGCCTTATTTCTTGTCGCAGTCATACTATACTTATAGAACGATATAACACAATACCATTGTTGAAAAATACCCTGGTAACGAAGAGAGTATTAGTATTCTCAACAAAAATGGGTACCAAAGCTACTGCTGTTTACTGTGTTTCAACAGTTTTCAGTCTGCATGATAAAGAATCTTGCCACATTCTTACTCTCAAACTCATGGCTGCCTTATTTCCTGTCGGAGTCATACGATACTTATAAATCGATATATCTCAGTACCACCGTAGAACAATCCACTGGTAACCCATAGAGTATTAGTACTCTCAACATAACTAGGTACCAAAGCTCCAGCTGTTCACGGTGTTTCAACAGTTTTCAGTCAGCATGATAGGGAATCTTGACACATTCTGACTCTGAAATTCATGGCTGTCTTATTTCCTGTCGCAGTCATACTACACTTATAAAATGATATAACTCAGTACTACGGTAGATAAATACGCTGGTAACCAATAGAGTATTAGTACTCTCAACATAACTAGGTACCAAAGCTACAGCTGTTCACTGTGTTTTAACAGTTTTCAGTCAGCATGATAGAGAAGCCTGACACATTCTGACTCTGAAATTCATGGCTGCCTTATTTCCTGTCGCAGTCATACTATACTTATAAAACGATATAACTCACTACCATGGCACAAAAATACACTGGTAACCAATAGAGTATTAGTACTCTCAACATAACTATTTACCAAAGCTACAGCTGTTCACTGTGTTTCAACAGTTTTCCGTCAGCATGATAGAGAATCTTGACACATTCTGACTCTGAAATTCATGGCTGCCTTATTTCCTGTCGCAGTCATACTATACTTATAAATCAATATACCGCAATACCGTGGTAGAACAATACACTGGTAACCAATACGGTATGAGTACTCTCAACATAAGTAGGTACCAAAGCTACAGCTGTTCACTGTGTTTCAACAGTTTTCAGTCAGCATGTTAGAGAATCTTGACACATTCTAACTCTAAAATTCTTGTCTTGGCTGCCTTATTTCTTGTCGCAGTCATACTATTCTTATAAAACGATATAACACAATACCATTGTTGAAAAATACCCTGGTAACGAAGAGAGTATTAGTACTCTCAAAAAAAATAGGTACCAAAGCTACAGCTGTTTACTGTTATTCAACAGTTTTCAGTCACCATGATAGAGAATCTTGACACATTCTGACTCTGAAATTCATGGCTGTCTTATTTCCTGTCGCAGTCATACTATACTTATAAAACGATATAACTCAATATCACGGTAGAAAAATACCCTGGTAACGAATAGAGTATTAGTACTCTCAACAAAAATAGGTCCCAAAGCTTCAGCTGTTTACTGTGTTTCAATAGTTTTCAGTCAGCATGATAGAGAATCTTGAGACATTCTGACTCTCAAACTCATGGCTGCCTTATTTCCTATCGCAGTCATACTATACTTATAAAACTATGTAACTCAATAGTATGGCACAAAAATACACTGGTAACCAATAGCGTATTAGTACTCTCAACATAACTAGGTACCAAAGCTACAGCTGTTCACGGTGTTTCAACAGTTTTCAGTCAGCATGATAGAGAATCTTGACACATTCTGACTCTGAAATTCATGGCTGTCTTATTTCCTGTCACAGTCATACTACAGTTATCAAACGATATAACTCAGTACTAGGTAGAAAAATACACTGGTAACCAATACAGTATTAGTACTCTCAACATAACTAGGTACCAAAGCTACAGCTATTCACTGTGTTTCAACAGTTTTCAGTCAGCATGATAGAGAATCCTGACCCATTCTGACTCTTAAACTCATGGCTGCCTTATTTCCTGTCGCAGTCATACTATAGTTATACAACGAAATAAATCAATACCATGGTACAAAAATACACTGGCAACCAATAGAGGATTAGTACTCTCAATATCACTAGGTACCAAAGCTTCACCTGTTCACTGTGTTTCAACAGTTTTCTGTCAGCATGATAGAGAATGCTGACACATTCTGACTCTCAAACTCATGGCTGCCTTATTTCCTGTCGCTGTCATACTATACTTATAAAATGTTATAGCACAATACCATTGTTGAAAAATACCCTGTTAACGAAGAGAATATTAGTACTCTCAACAAAAATAGGTACCAAAGCTACAGCTGTTTGCACAGAATCTTGACACATTCTGACTTTCAAACTCATGGCTGCCTTGTTTCGTGTCGCAGTCATACTATACTTATAAAACGATATAACTAAGTACCATGGCACAAAAATACACTGGTAACCAATAGAGTATTAGCACTCTCAACATAACTATGTACCAAAGCTACAGCTGGTCACTGTGTTTCAACAGTTTTCAGTCAGCATGATAGAGAATCTTGACACATTCTAACTCTAAAATTCTTGTCTTGGCTGCATTATTTCCTGTCGCAGTCATACTATACTTATAAAACGATATAAGTCAATACCACAGTAGAAAAATACATTGGTAACCAATAGAGTATTGAAAAATACCCTGGTAACGAAGAGAATATTAGTACTCTCAACAAAAATAGGTACCAAAGCTACAGCTGTTTACTGTGTTTCAGCAGTTTTCAGTCAGCATGATAGAGAATCTTGACACATTCTAACTCTCAAACTCATGGCTGCCTTATTTCCTGTCGCAGTCATACTATACTTATAAAACGATATAACACAATCCCATTGTTGAAGAATACCCTGGTAACGAAGAGAGTATTAGTATTCTCAACAAAAATAGGTACCAAAGCTACAGCTGTTTACTGTGTTTCAACAGTTTTCAGTCGGCATGATAGAGAATCTTGCCACATTCTGACTCTCAAACTCATGGCTGCCTTATTTCCTGTCGGGATCATACGATACTTATAATTCGATATATCTCAGTACCACGGTAGAACAATCCACTGGTAACCAATAGAGTATTAGTACTCTCAACATAACTAGGTACCAAAGCTACAGCTGTTCACGGTGTTTCAACAGTTTTCAGTCAGCATGATAGAGAATCTTGACACATTCTGACTCTGAAATTCATGGCTCTCTTATTTCCTGTCGCAGTCATACTACAGTTATCAAACGATATAACTCAGTACTACGGTAGAAAAATACACTGGTAACCAATACAGTATTAGTACTCTCAACATAACTAGGTACCAAAGCTACAGCTGTTCACTGTGTTTCAACAGTTTTCAGTCAGCATGATAGAGAATCCTGACACATTCTGACTCTCAAACTCATGGCTGCCTTATTTCCTGTCGCAGTCATACTATAGTTATATAACGAAATAACTCAATACCATGGTACAAAAATACACTGGTAACCAATAGAGGATTAGTACTCTCAATATCACTAGGTACCAAAGCTACAGCTGGTCACTGTGTTTCAACAGTTTTCAGTCAGCATGATAGAGAATCTTGACACATTCTAACTCTAAAATTCTTGTCTTGGCTGCCTTATTTCTTGTTGCAGTCATACTATACTTATAAAACGATATAACTAAATACCATGGCACAAAAATACACTGGTAACCAATAGAGTATTAGCACTCTCAGCATAACTAGGTACCAAAGCTACAGCTGTTCACTGTGTTTCAACAGTTTTCAGTCACCATGATAGAGAATCTTGACACATTCTAACTCTAAAATTCTTGTCTTGGCTGCCTTATTTCTTGTTGCAGTCATACTATACTTATAAAACGATATAACACAATAGCATTGTTGAAAAATACCCTGGTAACGAAGAGAGTATTAGTATTCTCAACAAAAATAGGTACCAAAGCTACAGCTGTTTACTCAGTTTCAACAGTTTTCAGTCTGCATGATAGAGAATCTTGACACATTCTGACTCTGAAATTCATGGCTGCCTTATTTCCTGTCGCAGTCATACTATACTTATAAATCAATATACCTCAATACCATGGCAGAACAATACACTGCTAACCAATACAGTATGAGTACTCTCAACATAAGTAGGTACCAAAGCTACAGCTGTTCACTGTGTTTCAACAGTTTTCAGTCAGCATGTTAGAGAATCTTGACACATTCTAACTCTAAAATTCTTGTCTTGTCTGCCTTATTTCTTGTCGCAGTCATACTATTCTTATAAAACGATATAACACCATACCATTGTTGAAAAATACCCTGGTAACGAAGAGAGTATTAGTCCTCTCAAAAAAAATAGGTACCAAAGCTACAGCTGTTTACTGTGTTTCAACAGTTTTCAATCAGCATGATAGAGAATCTTGACACATTCTGACTCTGAAATTCATGGCTGTCTTATTTCCTGTCGCAGTCATACTCTACTTATAAAATGATATAACTAAATACCATGGTACAAAAATACACTGGTAACCAATAGAGTATTAGCACTCTCAACATAACTGGGTACCAAACCTACAGCTGTTCACTGTGTTTCAACAGTTTTCAGTCGGCATGATAGAGAATCTTGACGCATTCTAACTCTAAAATTCTTGTCTTGGCTGCCTTATTTCTTGTCGCAGTCATACTATACTTATAAAACGATATAACAAGATACCTTTGTTGAAAAATACCCTGGTAACGAAGAGAGTAGTAGTATTCTCAACAAAAATAGGTACCAAAGCTACAGCTGTTTACTCTGTTTCAACAGTTTTCAGTCTGCATGATAGAGAATCTTGCCACATTCTGACTCTCAAACTCATGGCTGCCTTATCTCCTGTCAGAGTCATACGATACTTATAAATCGATATATCTCAGTACCATGGTAGAACAATACACTGGTAACCAATAGAGTATTAGTACTCTCAACATAGCTTGGTACCAAAGCTACAGCTGTTCACGGTGTTTCAACAGTTTTCAGTCAGCATGATAGAGAATCTTGACACATTCTAACTCTAAAATTCATGGCTGCCTTATTTCCTGTTGCAGTCATACTACACTTATAAAACGATATAACTCAGTACTACGGTAGAAAAATACACTGTTAACCAATAGAGTATTAGTACTCTCAACATAACTAGGTACCAAAGCTACAGCTGTTCACTGTGTTTCAACAGTTTTCTGTCAGCATGAACGAGAATCCTGACACATTCTGACTCTCAAACTCATGGCTGCCTTATTTCCTGTCGCAGTCATACTTTACTTATAAAACGATATCACTCAATACCATGTCACAAAAATACACTGGTAACCAATAAAGTATTAGTACTCTCAACAAAAATAGGTAGCAAAGCTACAGCTGTTTACTGTGCTTCAACAGTTTTCAGTCAGCATGAAAATGAATCTTGACACATTCTGACTCTGAAATTCATGGCTGCCTTATTTCCTGTCGCAGTCATACTATACTTAAAAAGGAAAAAACTCAATACCACGGTAGAAAAATACACTGGTAACCAATAGAGTATTATACTCTCATCAAAAATAGGTAGCAAAGTTACAGCTGTTTACTGTGTTTCAACAGTTTTCAGTCAGCATAATAGAGAATCTTGACACATTCTAACTCTCAAACTCATGGCTGCCTTATTTCCTGTCGCAGTCATACTTTACTTATAAAACGATATAACTCAATACCGCAGTAGAAAAATACATTGGTAACCAATAGAGTATTAGTACTCTCAACAAAAATAGGTTCCAAAGCTACAGCTGTTTACTGTGTTTCAGCAGGTTTCAGTCAGCATGAAAATGAATCTTGACACATTCTGACTCTCAAACTCATGGCTGTCTTTTTTCCTGTCGCAGTCATACTATACTTATAAAACGATATCACTCAGTACCATGGCACAAAAATACACTGGTAACCAATAGAGTATTAGTACTCTCAACATAACTAGGTACCAAAGCTAGAGCTGTTCACTGTGTTTCAACAGTTTTCAGTCTGCATGATAGAGAATCTTGACACATTCTGACTCTGAAATTCATGGCTGCTTTATTTCCTGTCGCAGTCATGCTATAGTTATAAATTGAAATAACTCTATTCCATGGTACAAAAATACACTGGTAACCAACAGAGTATTAGTACTCTCAACATAAGTAGGTACCAAAGCTACAGCTGTTCACTGTGTTTCAACAGTTTTTAGTCAGCATGATACACAATCTTGACACATTCTGACTCTGAAATTCATGGCTGCCTTATTTCCTGTCGCATTTATAGTATAATTATAAAAGGAAAAAACTCAATACCACGGTAGAAAAATACACTGGTAACCAATAGAGTATTAGTACTCTCTACAAAAATAGGAAGCAAAGCTACAGCTGTTTACTGTGTTCCAACAGTTTTCAGTCAGCATGATAGAGAATCTTGACACATTCTGACTCTGAAATTCATGGCTGCCTTATTTCTTGTCGCAGTCATACTATACTTATAAAACGATATAACACAATACCATTGTTGAAAAATACCCTGGTAACGAATAGAGTATTAGTACTCTCAAGAAAGATAGGTACCATAGCTACATCTGTTTACTGTGTTTTCAGTCAGCATGATAGATAATCTTGACACATTCTGACTCTGAAGTTCATGGCTGCATTATTTCCTGTCGCAGTCATGCTATAGTTATAAATTGAAATAACTCTATTCCATGGTACAAAAATACACTGGTACCCAACAGAGTATCAGTACTCTCAACATAAGTAGGTACCAAAGCTACAGCTGTTCACTGTGTTTCAACAGTTTTCAGTCAGCATGATAGAGAATCTTGTGACATTCTGACTCTCAAACTCATGGCTGCCTTATTTCCTGTCACAGTCATACTATACTTATAAAACTATATAACTCAATACCATGGCACAAAAATACACTGGTAACCAATAGAGTATCAGTACTCTCAACATAACTAGGTACAAAAGCTGCAGCTGTTCACTGTATTTCAACAGTTTTCATTCAGCATGATAGGGAATCCTGACACATTCTGACTCTCAAACTCATGGCTACCTTATTTCCTGTCGCTGTCATACTATACTTATAAAATGATATAACACAATACCATTGCTGAAAAATACCCTTGTAACGAAGAGAATATTAGTACTCTCAACAAAAATAGGTACCAAAGCTACAGCTGTTCTCTGTGTTTCAACAGTTTTCAATCAGCATGATAGAGAATCTTGACACATTCTGACTCTCAAACTCATGGCTGCCTTATTTCCTGTAGCAGTCATACTATACTTATGAAACGATATAACTAAATACCATGGCACAAAAATACACTGGTAACCAATAGAGTATTAGTACTCTCAACATAACCTGGTACCAAAGCTACAGCTGTTCACTGTATTTCAACAGTTTTCAGTCAGCATGATAGAGAATCTTGACACATTCTGACTCTCAAGCTCATACCTGCCTTATTTCCTGTCGCAGTCATACTTTACTTATAAAACGATATCACTCAATACCATGTCACAAAAATACACTGGTAACCAATAGAGTATTTGTACTCTCAACAAAAATAGGTAGCAAAGCTACAGCTGTTCACTGTGTTTCAACAGTTTTCAATCGGCATGATACAGAATCTTGGCACATTCTAACTCTAAAATTCTTGTCTTGGTTGCCTTATTTCTTGTCGCAGTCATTCTATACTTATAAAACGATATAACACAATACCATTGTTGAAAAATACCCTTGTAGCGAAGAGAGTATTAGTATTATCAACAAAAATAGGTACCAAAGCTACAGCTGTTTACTGTGTTTCAACAGTTTTCAGTCTGCATGATAGAGAATCTTGAGACATTCTAACTCTCAAACTCATGGCTGCCTTATTTCCTGTCGCAGTCATATTATAGTTATATAACAAAATAACTCAATACCATGGTACAAAAATACACTGGTAACCAATAGAGTATTAGTACTCTGAATATCACTAGGTACCAAAGCTACAGCTGTTCACTGTGTTTCAACAGTTTCCTGTCAGCATCATAGAGAATCCTGACACATTCTGACTCTCAAACTCATGGCTGTCTTTTTTCCTGTCGCAGTCATACTATACTTATAAAACGATATCACTCAATACCATGGCACAAAAATACACTGGTAACCAATAGAGTATTAGTGCTCTCAACATAACTAGGTACCAAAGCTACAGCTGTTCACTGTGTTTCAACAGTTTTCAGTCTGCATGATAGAGAATCTTGACACATTCTGACTCTGAAATTCATGGCTGCGTTATTTCTTGTCGCAGTCATACTATTCTTATAAAACTATATAACACAATACCATTGTTGAAAAATACCCTGGTAACGAAGAGAGTATTAGTCCTCTCAAAAAAATAAGTACCAAAGCTACAGCTGTTTACTGTGTTTCAACAGTTTTCAGTCACCATGATAGAGAATCTTGACACATTCTGACTCTGAAATTCATAGCTGACTTATTTCCTTATTTCCTGTCGCAGTCAAACTATACTTATAAAACGATATAACTCAATATCACGGTAGAAAAATACCCTGGTAACGAATAGAGTATTAGTACTCTCAACAAAAATAGGTACCAAAGCTGCAGCTGTTTACTGTGTTTCAATAGTTTTCAGTCAGCATGATAGAGAATCTTGAGTCATTCTGACTCTCAAACTCATGGCTGCCTTATTTCCTATCGCAGTCATACTATACTTATAAATCAATATACCTCAATACCATGGTAGAACAATACACTGGTAACCAATACAGTATGAGTACTCTCAACATAAGTAGGTACCAAAGCTACAGCTGTTCACTGTGTTTCAACAGTTTTCAGTCAGCATGTTAGAGAATCTTGACACATTCTAACTCTAAAATTCTTGTCTTGGCTGCCTTATGTCTTGTCGCAGTCATACTATTCTTATAAAACTATATAACACAATACCATTGTTGAAAAATACCCTGGTAACGAAGAGAGTATTAGTCCTCTCAACAAAAATAGGTCCCAAAGCCGCAGCTGTTTACTGTGTTTCAGCAGTTTTCAGTCAGCATGATAGAGAATCTTGACACATTCTGACTCTCAAACTCATGGCTGCCTTATTTCCTGCCGCAGTCATACTATACTTATAAAACGATATAGCTCAATACCATGTCACAGAAATACACTGGTAACCAATAGAGTATTACTACTCTCAACATAACTAGGTACCAAAGCTACAGCTGTTCACTGTGTTTCAACAGTTTTCAGTCAGCAGGATAGAGAATCTTGACACATTCTGACTCTGAAATTCATGGCTGCATTATTTCCTGTCGCAGTCATGCTATACTTATAAAATGATATAACTCAATACCACAGTAGAAAAATACATTGGTAACCAATAGAGTATTCAAAAATACCCTGGTAACGAAGAGAATATTAGTACTCTCAACAAAAATAGGTACCAAAGCTACAGCTGTTGACTGTGTTTCAGCAGTTTTCAGTCAGCATGATAGAGAATCTTGACACATTCTAACTCTGAAACTCATGGCTGCCTTATTTCCTGTCGCAGTCATACTATGCTTATAAAACGATATAACACAATACCATTGTTGAAGAATACCCTGGTAAGGAAGAGAGTATTAGTATTCTCAACAAAAATAGGTACCAAAGCTATAGCTGTTTACTGTGTTTCAACAGTTTTCAGTCTGCATGATAGAGAATCTTGCCACATTGTGACTCTCAAACTCATGGCTGCCTTATTTCCTGTCGGAGTCATACGATACTTATAAATCGATATATCTCAGTACCACGGTAGAACAATCCACTGGTAACCAATAGAGTATTAGTACTCTCAACATAACTAGGTACCAAAGCTACAGCTGTTCACGGTGTTTCAACAGTTTTCAGTCGGCATGATAGAGAATCTTGACACATTCTGACTCTGAAATTTAGGGCTGTCTTATTTCCTGTTGCAGTCATACTATACTTATAAAACGATATAACTCAATACCACAGTAGAAAAATACATTGGTAACCAATAGAGTATTAGTACTCTCAACAAAAATAGCTTCCAAAGCTACAGCTGTTCACTGTGTTTCAACCGTTTTCAGTCAGCATAATACAGAATCTTGACACATTCTGACTCTGAAATTCATGGCTGCCTTATTTCCGGTCACAGTGATAGTATACTTATCAAACAATATAACACAATACCATTGTTGAAAAACACTCTGGTAATGAATAGAGTATTAGTACTCTCAACAAAAATAGGTTCCAAAGCCGCAGCTGTTTACTGTGTTTCAACAGTTTTCAGTCAGTATGATAGAGAATCTTGACACATTCTGACTCTCAAACTCATGGCTGCCTTATTTCCTGTCGGAGTCATACGATACTTATAAATCGATATATCTCAGTACCACGGTAGAACAATCCACTGGTAACCAATAGAGTATTAGTACTCTCAACATAACTAGGTACCAAAGCTACAGCTGTTCACGGTGTTTCAACAGTTCTCAGTCAGCATGATAGAGAATCTTGACACATTCTGACTCTGAAATTCATGGCTGTCTTATTTCCTGTCACAGTCATACTACAGTTATCAAACGATATAACTCAGTACTACGGTAGAAAAATACACTGGTAACCAATACAGTATTAGTACTCTCAACATAACTAGGTACCAAAGCTACAGCTATTCACTGTGTTTCAACAGTTTTCAGTCAGCATGATAGAGAATCCTGACACATTCTGACTCTCAAACTCATGGCTGCCTTATTTCCTGTCGCAGTCATACTATAGTTATATAACGAAATAAATCAATACCATGGTACAAAAATACACTGGTAACCAATAGAGGATTAGTACTCTCAATATCACTAGGTACCAAAGCTACACCTGTTCACTGTGTTTCAACAGTTTTCTGTCAGCATGATAGAGAATGCTGACACATTCTGACTCTCAAACTCATGGCTGCCTTATTTCCTGTCGCTGTCATACTATACTTATAAAATGTTATAACACAATACCATTGTTGAAAAATACCCTGTTAACGAAGAGAATATTAGTACTCTCAACAAAAATAGGTACCAAAGTTACAGCTGTTTGCTGTGTTTCAACAGTTTTCAATCAGCATGATACAGAATCTTGACACATTCTGACTTTCAAACTCATGGCTGCCTTGTTTCGTGTTGCAGTCATACTATTCTTATAAAACGATATAACTAAATACCATGGCTCAAAAATACACTGGTAACCAATAGAGTATTAGCACTCTCAACATAACTATGTACCAAAGCTACAGCTGTTCACTGTGTTTCAACAATTTTCAGTCAGCATGATAGAGAATCCTGACACATTCTGACTCTCAAACTCATGGCTGCCTTATTTCCTGTCGCAGTCATACTATAGTTATATAACGAAATAACTCAATACCATGGTACAAAAATACACTGGTAACCAATAGAGGATTAGTACTCTCAATATCACTAGGTACCAAAGCTACAGCTGTTCACTGTGTTTCAGCACTTTTCTGTCAGCATGATAGAGAATCCTGACACATTCTGACTCTCAAAGTCATGGCTGCCTTGTTTCGTGTCGCAGTCATACTATACTTATAAAACGATATAACTAAATACCATGGCACAAAAATACACTGGTAACCAATAGAGTATTAGCACTCTCAACATAACTATGTACCAAAACTACAGCTGGTCACTGTGTTTCAACAGTTTTCAGTCAGCATGATAGAGAATCTTGACACATTCTGACTCTAAAATTCTTGTCTTGGCTGCCTTATTTCTTGTCGCAGTCATACTATACTTATAAAACGATATAACACAATACCATTGTTGAAAAATACCCTGGTAACGAAGAGAGTATTAGTATTCTCAACAAAGATGGGTACCAAAGCTACTGCTGTTTACTGTGTTTCAACAGTTTTCAGTCTGCATGATAGAGAATCTTGCCACATTCTGACTCTCAAACTCATGGCTGCCTTATTTCCTGTCGGAGTCATACGATACTTATAAATCGATGTATCTCAGTAGCACCGTAGAACAATCCACTGGTAACCCACAGAGTATTAGTACTCTCAACATAACTAGGTACCAAAGCTCCAGCTGTTCACGGTGTTTCAACAGTTTTCAGTCAGCATGATAGGGAATCTTGACACATTCTGACTCTGAAATTCATGGCTGTCTTATTTCCTGTCGCAGTCATACTACACTTATAAAACGATATAACTCAGTACTACGGTAGATAAATACGCTGGTAACCAATAGAGTATTAGTACTCTCAACATAACTAGGTACCAAAGCTACAGCTGTTCACTGTGTTTTAACAGTTTTCAGTCAGCATGATAGAGAAGCCTGACACAGTCTCACTCTCAAATTCATGGCTGCCTTATTTCCATCTAGAGAATCTTGACACATTCTGACTCTGAAATTGATGGCTGCCTTATTTCCTGTCGCAGTCATACTATACTTATAAAATGATATAACTCAATACCATGGCACAAGAATACACTGGTAACCAATAGAGTATTAGGACTCTCAACATAACTAGGTACCAAAGCTACAGCTGTTCAGTGTGATTCAACAGTTTTCAGTCAGCATGATAGAGAATCTTGACACATTCTGACACTGAAATTCATGACTGCCTTATTTCTTGTCGAGGTCATACTATACTTATACAACGATATAACACAATACCATTGTTGAAAAATACCCTTGTAACGAATAGAGTATTAGTACTCTCAAGAAAGATAGCTACCAAAGCTACATCTGTTTACTGTGTTTTCAGTCAACATGATAGATAATCTTGACACATTCTCACTCTGAAATCCATGGCTGCCTTATTTCCTATCGCATTCATAGTATACTTATAAAACAATATAACACAACACCATTGTTGAAAAACACTCTGGTAATGAATAGAGTATTAGTACTCTCAACAAAAATAGGTACCAAAGCTACAGCTGTTTACTGTGTTTCAACAGTTTTCAGTCAGCATGATAGAGAATCTTGACTCATTCTGACTCTCAAACTCATGGCTGCCTTATTTCCTGTCGCCATCATACTATACTTATAAATCGATATATCTCAATACCACGGCAGAACAATATACTGGTAACCAATAGAGTATTAGTACTCTCAACATAACTAGGTACCAAAGCTACAGCTGTTCACTGTGTTTCATCAGTTTTCAGTCACCATGATAGAAAATCTTCACACATTCTGACTCTCAAACTCATGGCTGCCTTATTTCCTGTCGCAGTCATACTATACTTATAAAACGATATAACTCAATACCATGTCACAAAAATACACTGGTAACCAATAGAGTATAAGTACTCTCAACATAACTAGGTACCAAAGCTACAGCTGTTCACTGTGTTTCAACAGTTTTCAGTCAGCATGATAGAGAATCTTGACACATTCTGACTCTGAAATTCATGGTTTGCGTTATTTCCTGTCACAGTCATACTTATAAAACGATATAACTAAATACCATGGCACAAAAATACACTGGCAAACAATAGAGTATTAGTACTCTCAACATAACTAGGTACCAAAGCTACAGCTGTTCACTGTGTTTCAACAGTTTTCAGTCAGCATGATAGAGAATCTTGACACATTCTGACTCTCAAACTCATGGCTGCCTTATTTCCTGTCGCAGTCATACTTTACTTATAAAACGATATCAATCAATACCATGTCACAAAAATACGCTGGTAACCAATAGAGTATTAGTACTCTCAACAAAAATAGGTAGCAAAGCTACAGCTGTTTACTGTGTTTCAACAGTTCACAGTCAGCATGATAGAGAATCTTGACACATTCTGACTCTGAAATTCATGGCTGCCTTATTTTCTGTCGCAGTCATACTATACTTATAAAACGATATAACTCAATACCATGGTGGAACAATACACTGGTAACCGATAGAGTATTAGTATGCTCAACATAAGTAGGTACCAAAGCTACAGCTGTTCACTGTGTTTCAACAGTTTTCAGTCAGCATGATAGAGAATCTTGACATATTGTAACTCTGAAATTCTTGTCTTGGCTGCCTTATTTCTTGTCGCAGTCATACTATACTTATAAAATGATATAACACAATACCATTGTTGAAAAATAACCTGGTAACGAAGAGAATATTAGTACGTTCAACAAAAATAGGTCCCAAAGCTACAGCTGTTTATTGTGTTTCAACAGTTTTCAGTCAGCATGATACAGAATCTTGACACATTCTGACTCTCAAACTCATAGCTGCCTTATTTCCTGTCGTAGTCATACTATACTTATAAAACGATACAACTCAGTACCACGGCACAGACATACACTGGTAACCAATTGAGTATTAGTACTCTCAACATAACTAGGTACCAAAGCTGCAGCTGTTCACAGTGTTTCAACAGTTTTCAGTCAGCATGATAAAGAATCTTGACCCATTCTGACTCTCAAACTCATGGGTGCCTTATTTCCTGTCGCTGTCATACTATACTTATAAAGCGATATAACTTACTACCATGGTACAAAAATACACTTGTGACCAATAGAGTATTAGTACTCTCAACATAAGTAGGTACCAAAGCTACAGCTGTTCACTGTGTTTCAACAATTTTCAGTCAGCATGATAGAGAATCTTGACACATTCTAACTCTAAAATTCTTGTCTTGGCTGCCTTATTTCTTGTCGCAGTCATACTCTACTTATAAAACAATATAACACAATACCATTGTTGAAAAATACCCTGGTAACGAAGAGAATATTAGTACGTTCAACAAAAATAGGTAACAAAGCTACAGCTGTTTACTGTGTTTCAACAGTTTTCAGTCAGCATGATAGAGAATCTTGACACATTCTTACTCTCAGACTCATGGCTCCTTATTTCCTGTCGCAGTCATACTTTTCTTATAAAACGATGTAACTCAATGCCATGGCACAAAAATACACTGGTGACCATTAGAGTATTAGTACTCTCAACATAAGTAGGTACCAAAGCTACAGCTGTTCACTGTGTTTCAACAGTTTTCAGTCAGCATGATAGAGAATCTTAACACATTCTTACTCTCAAACTCATGGCTCCTTATTTCCTGTCGCAGTCATACTTTTCTTATAAAACGATGTAACTCAATGCCATGGCACAAAAATACACTGGCAAGCATTAGAGTATTAGTACTCTCAACATAAGTAGGTACCAAAGCTACAGCTGTTCACTGTTTTTCAACAGTTTTCAGTCAGCATGATAGAGAATCTTGACACATTCTAACTCTGAAATTCTTGTCTTGTCTGCCTTATTTCTTGTCGCAGTCATACTATACTTATAAAATGATATAACACAATACCATTGTTGAAAAATACCCTTGTAACGAATACAGTATAAGTACTCTCAAGAAAGATAGGTACCAAAGCTACATCTGTTTAATGTGTTTTCAGTCAGCATGATAGATAATCGTGACACATTCTGACTCTGAAATTCATGGCTGCCTTATTTCCTGTCGCAGTCATAGTATACTTATAAAACAATATAACACAATACCATTGTTGAAAAACACTCTGGTAATGAATAGAGTATTAGTACTCTCAACAAAAATAGGTACCAAAGCTACAGCTGTTTACTGTGTTTCAACAGTTTTCAGTCTGCATGATAGAGAATCTTGACACATTCTGACTCTCAATCTCATGGCTGACTTATTTCCTGTCGCAGTCATACTATACTTATCAATCGATATATCTCAATACCATGATGGAACAATACACTGGTAACCATTAGATTATTAGTACTCTCAACATAACTAGGTACCAAAGCTACAGCTGTTCACTGTGTTTCAACAGTTTTCAGTCAGCATGATAGAGAATCTTGACACATTCTGACTCTGAAATCCATGGCTACCTTATTTCCTGTCGCAGTGATAGTATACTTATAAAACAATATTACACAATACCATTGTTGAAAAACACTCTGGTAACGAATAGAGTATTAGTACTCTCAACAAAAATAGGTCCCAAAGCTGCATCTGTTTACTGTGTTTCAACCGTTTTCAGTGAGCATGATAGAGAATCTTGATACATTCTGACTCTGAAATTCATGGCTGCCTTATTTCCTGTCACAGTCATACTATACTTATAAAACAATATAACTCAATACCACAGTAGAAAAATTAATTGGTAACCAATAGAGTATTAGTACTCTCAACAAAAATAGGTTCCAAAGCTACAGCTGTTTACTGTGTTTCAGCAGGTTTCAGTCAGCATGATAGAGAATCTTGAACCCTTCTGACTCTCAAACTCATGGCTGCCTTATTTCCTGTCGCAGTCATACTACATTTATAAATCGATATATCTCTGTACCACGGTAGAACAATGCAGTCGTAACCAATAGAGTATTAGTACTCTCAACAAAAATAGGTACCAAAGCTACAGCTGTTCACTGTGTTTTAACAGTTTTCAGTCAGCATGATAGAGAAGCCTGACACAGTCTGACTCTCAAATTCATGGCTGCCTTATTTCCATCTAGAGAATCTTGACACATTCTGACTCTCAAATTCATGGCTACCTTATTTCCTGTCGCAGTCATAGTATACTTATAAAACAAAAAAACTCAATACCACGGTAGAAAAATGCACTGGTAACCAATAGAGTATTAGTACTCTCAACATAAGTAGGTACCAAAGCTACAGCTGTTCACTGTGTTTCAACAGTTTTCAGTCAGCATGATAGAGAATCTTGACACATTCTAACTCTAAAATTCTTGTCTTGGCTGCCTTATTTCTTGTCGCAGTCATTCTATACTTATAAAACGGTATAACACAATACCATTGTAGAAAAACACTCTGGTAATGAATAGAGTATTTGTACTCTCAACAAAAATAGGTCCCAAAGCTACAGCTGTTTACTGTGTTTCAACAGTTTTCAGTCAGCATGATAGAGAATCTTGACACATTCTGACTCTGAAATTCATGGCTGCCTTATTTCCTGTCGCAGTCATACTATACTTACAAAATCATATAACTCAACACCATGGCAGTATGGTAGTAAGTAACGTTATAACTTACCACCATGCCACAAAAATACCCGGGTAACCAATAGAGTATTAGTACTCTCAACATAACTAGGTACCAAAGCTACAGCTGTTCACTGTTTCTTATTTCTCTCAAATATATGGCTGCCTTATTTCCTGTTGCAGTCATACTATAGTTATATAATGAAATAAGTCAACTCCATGGTACAAAAATACACTGGTGACCAATAGAGTATTAGTACGCTCAACATAAGTAGGTACCAAAGCTACAGCTGTTCACCTTGTTTCAACAGTTTTCAGTTAGCATGATAGAGAATGTTGACACATTCTAACTCTAAAATACTTGTCTTAGCTGCCTTATTTCTTGTCGCAGTCATACTATACTAACAAAACGATATAACACAATACCATTGTTGAGAAATACCCTGGTAACGAAGAGAATATTAGTACCTTCAACAAAAATAGGTACCAAAGCTACAGCTGTTTACTGTATTTCAACAGTTTTAAGTCAGCATGATAGAGAATCTTGACACATTCTGACTCTCAAACTCATGGCTGCCTTATTTCCTGTCGCAGTCATACTATACTTATAAAACGATATAACTCAATGCCATGGCACAAAGATACACTGGCAACCATCAGAGTATTAGTACTCTCAACATAACTAGGTACCAAAGCTACAGCTGTTCACTGTGTTTCAACAGTTTTCAGTCAGCATGATGGAGAATCTTTAGACATTCTGACTCTCAAACTCATGGCTGCCTTATTTCCTGTCGCAGTCATACTATACTTATAAAACTATATAACTCAATGCCACGGTACAAAAATACACTGGTGACCAATAGAGTATTAGTTCTCTCAACATAACTAGGTACCAAAGCTACAGCTGTTCACTGTGTTTCAACAGTTTTCAGTCAGCAGGATAGAGAATCTTGACACATTCTGACTCTGAAGTTCTCTCAACATAACTAGGTACCAAAGCTACAGCTGTTCACTGTGTGTCAACAGTTTTCAGTCAGCAGGATAGAGAATCTTGACACATTCTGACTGCCTTATTTCTTGTCGCAGTCATACTATACTTATAAAGCGATATAACTTACTACCATGGTACAAAAATACACTGGTAACCAATCGAGTATTAGTACTGTCAACATAACTAGGTACCAAACCTACAGCTGTTCTCTGTGTTTCAACAGTTTTCAGTCAGCATGATAGAGAATCTTGACACATTCTGACTCTCAAACTCATGGCTGCCTTATTTCCTGTTGCAGTCATACTATACTTATAAAGCGATATAACTTACTACCATGGTACAAAAATACACTGGTGACCAATAGAGTATTAGTAATCTCAACATAAGTAGGTACCAAAGCTACAGCTGTTCACTGTGTTTCAACAATTTTCAGTCAGCATGATAGAGAATCTTGACACATTCTAACTCTAAAATTCTTGTCTTGGCTGCCTTATTTCTTGTCGCAGTCATACTATACTTATAAAACAATATAACACAATACCATTGTTGAAAAATGCCCTGGTAACGAAGAGAATATTAGTATGTTCAACAAAAATAGGTAACAAAGCTACAGCTGTTTACTGTGTTTCAACAGTTTTCAGTCAGCATGATAGAGAATCTTGACACATTCTTACTCTCAAACTCATGGCTCCTTATTTCCTGTCGCAGTCATACTTTTCTTATAAAATGATGTAACTGAATGCCATGGCACAAAAATACACTGGCAACCATTAGAGTATTAGTACTCTCAACATAAGTAGGTACCAAAGCTACAGCTGTTCACTGTGTTTCAACAGTTTTCAGTCAGCATGATAGAGAATCTTGACACATTCTAACTCTGAAATTCTTGTCTTGTCTGCCTTATTTCTTGTCGCAGTCATACTATACTTATAAAATGATATAACACAATACCATTGTTGAAAAATACCCTTGTAACGAATACAGTATAAGTACTCTCAAGAAAGATAGGTACCAAAGCTACATCTGTTTAATGTGTTTTCAGTCAGCATGATAGATAATCGTGACACATTCTGACTCTGAAATTCATGGCTGACTTATTTCCTGTCGCAGTCATACTATACCTATCAATCGATATATCTCAATACCATGATGGAACAATACACTGGTAACCATTATATTATTAGTACTCTCAACATAAGTAGGTACCAAAGCTACAGCTGTTCACTGTGTTTCAACAGTTTTCAGTCAGCATGATAGAGAATACTATACTTATAAAACGATATAACACAATACCATTTTTGAAAAATACCCTGGTAACGAAGAGAATATTGGTATGTTCAACCAAAATAGGTACCAAAGCTACAGCTGTTTACTGTCTTTCAACAGTTTTCAGTCAGCATGATACAGAATCTTGGCACATTCTTACTCTCACTCATGGCTCCTTATTTCCTATCGCACTCATACTATTCTTATAAAATGATATAACTCAGTGCCATGGCACAAAAATACACTGGCAACCATTTGAGTATTAGTACTCTCAACATAACTAGGGTACCAAAGCTACAGCTGTTCACTGTATTTCAACAGTTTCAATCAGCATGATAGAGAATCTTGACACATTCTGACTCTCAAACTCATTGCTGCCTTATTTCCTGTGGCAGTCATACTATACTTATAAAACGATATTACTCAATATCACGTTAGAAAAATTCCCTGGTAATGAATAGAGTATTAGTACTCTCAACAGAAATAGGTACCAAAGCTACAGCTGTTTACTGTGCTTCAACAGTTTTCAGTCAGAATGATAGAGAATCTTGAGACATTCTGACTCTCAAACTCATGGCTGCCTTATTTCCTGTCGCAGTCATACTATACTTATAAAACGATATAACCCAATATCACGGTAGAAAAATACCCTGGTAATGAATAGAGTATTAGTACTGTCAACAAAAATAGGTACCAAAGCTACAGCTGTTTACTGTGTTTCAACAGTTTTCAGTCAGCATGATAGAGAATCTTGAGACATTCTGACTCTCAAACTCATGGCTGCCTTATTTCCTGTCGCAGTCATACTATACTTATAAAGCTATATAACTCAATACCATGGTACAAAAATACACTGGTAACCAATAGAGTATTGGTACTCTCAACATAACTAGGTACCAAAGCTACAGCTGTTCACTGTGTTTCAACAGTTTTCAGTCAGCATGATAGAGAATCTTGACACATTCTGACTCTGAAATTCATGGCTGCCTTATTTCCTGTCGCAGTCATACTATACTTATAAAAAGATAAAACTCAATACCATGTCACAAAAATACACTAGTAACCGATAGAGTATTAGTACTCTCAATATAACTAGGTACCAAAGCTACAGCTGTTCACTGTGTTTCAACAGTTTTCAGTCAGCAGGATAGAGAATCTTGACACATTCTGACTCTGAAATTCATGGCTGCCTTATTTCCTGTCGCAGTCACACTATACTTACAAAACCATATAACTCAACACCATGGCATACAGATACACTGGTAACCAATAGAGTATTAGTACTCTCAACATAACTAGGTACCAAACCTACAGTTGTTCACTGTGTTTCAACAGTTTTCAGTCAGCATGATAGAGAATCTTGACACATTCTGACTCTCAAACTCATGGCTGCCTTATTTCCTGTCACAGTCATACTATACTTATAAATCGGTATATCTCAATACCATGGTAGAACAATACACTGGTAACCAATAGAGAATTAGTTCTCTCAACATAAGTAGGTACCAAAGCTACAGCTGTTCACTGTGTTTCAACAGTTTTCAGTCAGCATGATAGAGAATCTTGACACATTCTAACTCTAAAATTCTTGTCTTGGCTCCCTTATTTCTTATCGCTGTCATACTATACTTTTAAAACGATATAACACAATACCATTGTTGAAAAGTACCCTGGTAACGAAGAGAGTATTAGTACTCTCAACATAACTAGGTACCAAACCTACAGTTGTTCACTGTGTTTCAACAGTTTTCAGTCATCATGATAGAGAATCTTTACACATTCTTACTCTCACACTCATGGCTGCCTTATTTCCTGTCGCAGTCATACTATACTTATAAAACGATATAACTCAATATCACGTTAGAAGAATACCCTGGTAACGAATAGCGTATTAGTACTCTCAACATAACTAGGTACCAAAGCTACAGCTGTTCACTGTGTTTCAACAGTTTTCAGTCACCATGATACAGAATCTTGACACATTCTGACTCTCAAACTCATGGCTGCCTTATTTCCTGTCGCAGTCATACTATACTTATAAAACAATATAACTCAATACCATGGCACAAAAATACACTGGTAACCAATAGAGTATTAGTACTCTCAACATAACTAGGTGCCAAAGCTACAGCTGTTCACAGTGTTTCAACAGTTTTCAGTCAGCATGATAGAGAATCTTGACACATTCTAACTCTTAAATTCTTGTCTTGGCTGCCTTATTTCTTGTCACAGTCATACTATACTTACAAAACGATATAACACAATACCATTGTTGAAAAATACCCTGGTAATGAATAGAGTATTAGTACTCTCTACAAAAACAGGTACCAAAGCTACAGCTGTTTACTGTGTTTCAACAGTTTTCAGTCGGCATGATAGAGAATCTTGACACATTCTGACTCTGAAATTCATGGCTGCCTTATTTCCTGTTGCGGTCATACTTTTCTTATAAAACGATATAACTCAGTACTATGGTAGAAAAATATCCTGGTAACCAATAGAGTATTAGTACTCGCAACAAAAATAGGTAGCAAAGCTACAGCTGTTTACTGTGTTTCAACAGTTTTCAGTCAGCATGATAGAGAATCTTGACGCATTCTAACTCTAAAATTCCTGTCTTGGCCACCTTATTTCTTGTCGCAGTCATACTATACTTATAAAACGATATAACACAATAGCATTGTTGAAAAATACCCTGGTGACAAAGAGAATATTAGTATTCTCAACAAAAATAGGTACCAAAGCTACAGCTGTTTACTGTGTATCAACAGTTTTCAGTCAACATGACAGAGAATCTTGACACATTCTGACTCTCAAACTCATTGCTGCCTTATTTCCAGTTGTAGTCATACAATACTTATGAAACAATATAACTCAATACCATGGCACAAAAATACACTGGTAACTATTAGGGTATTAGTACTCTCAACATGACTAGGTACCAAGGCTACAGCTGTTCACTGTGTTTCAACCGTTTTCAGTCAGCATGATAGGGAATCTTGACACATTCTGCCTCTGAAATTCATGGCTGCCTTATTTTCTGTCGCAGTCATACTATACTTATGAAACGATATAACTCAGTACTACGGTAGAAAAATACCCTGGTAACGAAGAGAATATTAGTACTCTCAACAAAAATAGGTACCAAAGCTACAGCTGTTTACTGTGTATCAACAGTTTTCAGTCAGCATGATAGGGAATCTTGACACATTCTGACTCTCAAACTCATGGCTGCCTTATTTCCTGTCGCAGTCATAATATACTTATAAAACGATATAACTCACTACCATGGCACAAAAATACACTGGTATCCAATAGCGTATTAGTACTCTCAACATAACTAGGTACCAAAGCTACAGCTGTTCACTGTGATTCAACAGTTTTCAGTCAGCATGATAGAGAATCTTGACACATTCTGACTCTCAAACTCATGGCTGCCTTATTTCCTGTCGCAGTCATAGTATACTTATAAATCGATATATCTCAATACCATGGTAGAACAATGCACTGGTAACCAAAAGAGTATTAGTACTCTCATCAAAAATAGGTACCAAAGCTACAGCTGTTCACCCTGTATTAACAGTTTTCAGTCAGCATGATAGAGAATATTGACAGTCTGACTCTCAAATTTATGGCTGCCTTATTTCCTGTCGCAGTCATACTATAGTTATAAAATGAAATAACTCAATACCACGGTAGAACAATGCACTGGTAACCAATAGAGTATTAGTACTCTCTACAAAAATAGGTACCAAAGCTACAGCTGTTCACTTTGTTTCAACAGTTTTCAGTCACCATGATAGAGAATCTTGACACATTTTGACTCTCAAACTCATGGCTGCCTTATTTCCTGTCGCAGTCATACTATACTTATAAATCGATATATCTCAATACCATGGTAGAACAATACACTGGTAACCAATAGTGTATCAGTACTCTCAACATAACTAGGTACCAAAGCTACAGCTGTTCACGGTGTTTCAACAGTTTTCAGTCAGCATGATAGAGAATCTTGACACATTCTGACTCTAAAATTCTTGTTTTGGCTGCCTTATTTCTTGTCGCACTCATACTATGCATATAAACTGATATAACTCAATAGCATTGTTGAAAAATACCCTGGTAACGAATAGAGTATTAGTACTCTCAACAAAAATAGGTACCAAAGATACAGCTGTTTACTGTGTTTCAACAGTTTTCAGTCAGCATGATAGAGAATCTTGACACATTCTGACTCTGAAATTCATGGCTGCCTTATTTCCTATCGCAGTCATACTTTTCTTATAAAACAATATAACTCAGTACTACGGTAGAAAAATATCCTGGTAACCAATAGAGTATTAGTACTCTCAACATAACTAGGTACCAAAGCTACAGCTGTTCACTGTGTTTCCACAATTTTCCGTCAGCATGATAGAGAATCTTTACACATTCTAACTCTGAAATTCTTCAGTTAGCTGCTTTATTTCTTGTTGCAGTCATACTATACGTATAAACCGATATAACACAATAGCATTGTTGAAAAATACCCTGGTAACGAATAGAGAATTAGTACTCTCAACAAAAATAGGTACCAAAGCTACAGCTTTTCACCGTGTTTCAACAGTTTTCAGTCAGCATGATAGAGAATCTTGACACATTCTGACTCTGAAATTCATGGCTGCCTTATTTCCTGTTGCAGTCATGCTATAGTTATAAAATGAAATAACTCAATACCATGGTACAAAAATACACTGGTAACCAATAGAGTATTAGTACTCTCAACAAAAGTAGGTACCAAAGCTACAGCTGTTTACTGTGTTTCAACAGTTTTCAGTCCGCATGATAGAGAATGTTGGCACATTCTGACTCTCAAACTCATGGGTGCCTTATTTCCTGTCGCAGTCATACTATACTTATAAATCTATATATTGCAATGCCACGGTAGAACAATACACTGGTAACCAATAGAGTATTAGTACTCTCAACATAACTATGTACCAAAGCTACAGCTGTTCCCTGTGTTTCCACAATTTTCCGTCAGCATGATAGAGAATCTTTACACATTCTAACTCTGAAATTCTTGAATTAGCTGCTTTATTTCTTGTTGCAGTCATACTATACGTATAAGCCGATATAACACAATAGCATTGTTGAAAAATACCCTGGTAACGAATAGAGAATTAGTACTCTCAACAAAAATAGGTACCAAAGCTACAGCTGTTTATTGTGTTTAAAAAGTTTTCAGTCAGCATGATAAAGAATCTTGACACATTCTGACTCTCAAACTCATTGCTGCCTTATATCCTGGTAACCAATAGAGTATTAGTACACTGAACAAAAACGCTGTTTTCTGTGTTTCAACAGTTTTCAGTCAGCATGATAGAGATTCTTGACACATTCTAACTCTAAAATTCCTGTCTTGGCTGCCTTATTTCTTGTTGCAGTCATACTATACTTATAAACCGATATAACACAACACCAATGTTGAAAAATACCCTGGTAACGAAGAGAATATTAGTACTCTCAACAAAAATAGGTACCAAAGCTACAGCTGTTTACTGTGTTTCCACAATTTTCAGTCAGCATGATAGAGAATCTTGACACATTCTAACTCTGAAATTCTTGAATTAGCTGCTTTATTTCTTGTCGCATTCATACTATACGTATAAACCGATATAACACAATAGCATTGTTGAAAAATACGCTGGTAATGAATAGAGTATTAGTACTCTAAACAAAAATAGGTACCAAAGCTACAGCTGTTTAGTGTGTTTAAACAGTTTTCAGTCAGCATGATAAAGAATCTTGACACATTCTGACTCTCAAACTCATTGCTGCCTTATTTCCAGTTGTAGTCATACAATACTTATGAAACAATATAACTCAATACCATGGCACAAAAATACACTGGTAACTATTAGGGTATTAGTACTCTCAACATGACTAGGTACCAAGGCTACAGCTGTTCACTGTGTTTCAACCGTTTTCAGTCAGCATGATAGGGAATCTTGACACATTCTGCCTCTAAAATTCATGGCTGCCTTATTTTCTGTCGCAGTCATACTATACTTATGAAACGATATAACTCAGTACTACGGTAGAAAAATACCCTGGTAACGAAGAGAATATTAGTACTCTCAACAAAAATAGGTACCAAAGCTACAGCTGTTTACTGTGTATCAACAGTTTTCAGTCAGCATGATAGGGAATCTTGACACATTCTGACTCTCAAACTCATGGCTGCCTTATTTCCTGTCGCAGTCATAATATACTTATAAAACGATATAACTCACTACCATGGCACAAAAATACACTGGTATCCAATAGCGTATTAGTACTCTCAACATAACTAGGTACCAAAGCTACAGCTGTTCACTGTGATTCAACAGTTTTCAGTCAGCATGATAGAGAATCTTGACACATTCTGACTCTCAAACTCATGGCTGCCTTATTTCCTGTCGCAGTCATAGTATACTTATAAATCGATATATCTCAATACCATGGTAGAACAATGCACTGGTAACCAAAAGAGTATTAGTACTCTCATCAAAAATAGGTACCAAAGCTACAGCTGTTCACCCTGTATTAACAGTTTTCAGTCAGCATGATAGAGAATATTGACAGTCTGACTCTCAAATTTATGGCTGCCTTATTTCCTGTCGCAGTCATACTATAGTTATAAAATGAAATAACTCAATACCACGGTAGAACAATGCACTGGTAACCAATAGAGTATTAGTACTCTCTACAAAAATAGGTACCAAAGCTACAGCTGTTCACTTTGTTTCAACAGTTTTCAGTCACCATGATAGAGAATCTTGACACATTTTGACTCTCAAACTCATGGCTGCC
This sequence comes from Pictodentalium vernedei, assembly GCA_031216915.1. Taxonomy (NCBI): domain Eukaryota; kingdom Metazoa; phylum Mollusca; class Scaphopoda; order Dentaliida; family Dentaliidae; genus Pictodentalium; species Pictodentalium vernedei. The sequence goes on along the minus strand of CM062296.1, from coordinate 458,376,158 downwards.
TTATTTCCTGTCGCAGTCATACTATACTTATAAATCGATATATCTCAATACCATGGTAGAACAATACACTGGTAACCAATAGTGTATTAGTACTCTCAACATAACTAGGTACCAAAGCTACAGCTGTTCACGGTGTTTCAACAGTTTTCAGTCAGCATGATAGAGAATCTTGACACATTCTGACTCTAAAATTCTTGTTTTGGCTGCCTTATTTCTTGTCGCACTCATACTATACATATAAACTGATATAACTCAATAGCATTGTTGAAAAATACCCTGGTAACGAATAGAGTATTAGTACTCTCAACAAAAATAGGTACCAAAGATACAGCTGTTTACTGTGTTTCAACAGTTTTCAGTCAGCATGATAGAGAATCTTGACACATTCTGACTCTGAAATTCATGGCTGCCTTATAAAACAATATAACTCAGTACTACGGTAGAAAAATATCCTGGTAACCAATAGAGTATTAGTACTCTCAACATAACTAGGTACCAAAGCTACAGCTGTTCACTGTGTTTCCACAATTTTCCGTCAGCATGATAGAGAATCTTTACACATTCTAACTCTGAAATTCTTCAATTAGCTGCTTTATTTCTTGTTGCAGTCATACTATACGTATAAACCGATATAACACAATAGCATTGTTGAAAAATACCCTGGTAACGAATAGAGAATTAGTACTCTCAACAAAAATAGGTACCAAAGCTACAGCTTTTCACTGTGTTTCAACAGTTTTCAGTCAGCATGATAGAGAATCTTGACACATTCTGACTCTGAAATTCATGGCTGCCTTATTTCCTGTTGCAGTCATGCTTTAGTTATAAAATGAAATAACTCAATACCATGGTACAAAAATACACTGGTAACCAATAGAGTATTAGTACTCTCAACAAAAGTAGGTACCAAAGCTACAGCTGTTTACTGTGTTTCAACAGTTTTCAGTCCGCATGATAGAGAATGTTGGCACATTCTGACTCTCAAACTCATGGGTGCCTTATTTCCTGTCGCAGTCATACTATACTTATAAATCTATATATTGCAATGCCACGGTAGAACAATACACTGGTAACCAATAGAGTATTAGTACTCTCAACATAACTAGGTACCAAAGCTACAGCTGTTCCCTGTGTTTCCACAATTTTCCGTCAGCATGATAGAGAATCTTTACACATTCTAACTCTGAAATTCTTGAATTAGCTGCTTTATTTCTTGTTGCAGTCATACTATACGTATAAGCCGATATAACACAATAGCATTGTTGAAAAATACCCTGGTAACGAATAGAGAATTAGTACTCTCAACAAAAATAGGTACCAAAGCTACAGCTGTTTATTGTGTTTAAAAAGTTTTCAGTCAGCATGATAAAGAATCTTGACACATTCTGACTCTCAAACTCATTGCTGCCTTATATCCTGGTAACCAATAGAGTATTAGTACACTGAACAAAAACGCTGTTTTCTGTGTTTCAACAGTTTTCAGTCAGCATGATAGAGAATCTTGACACATTCTAACTCTAAAATTCCTGTCTTGGCTGCCTTATTTCTTGTCGCAGTCATACTATACTTATAAAACGATATAACTCACTACCATGGCACAAAAATACCCTGATAACGAAGAGAATATTAGTACTCTCAACAAAAATAGGTACCAAAGCTACAGCTGTTTACTGTGTATCAACAGTTTTCAGTCAGCATGATAGGGAATCTTGACACATTCTGACTCTCAAACTCATGGCTGCCTTATTTCCTGTCGCAGTCATAATATACTTATAAAACGATATAACTCACTACCATGGCACAAAAATACACTGGTATCCAATAGCATATTAGTACTCTCAACATAACTAGGTACCAAAGCTACAGCTGTTCACTGTGATTCAACAGTTTTCAGTCAGCATGATAGAGAATCTTGACACATTCTGACTCTCAAACTCATGGCTGCCTTATTTCCTGTCGCAGTCATAGTATACTTATAAATCGATATATCTCAATACCATGGTAGAACAATGCACTGGTAACCAAAAGAGTATTAGTACTCTCATCAAAAATAGGTACCAAAGCTACAGCTGTTCACCCTGTATTAACAGTTTTCAGTCAGCATGATAGAGAATATTGACAGTCTGATTCTCAAATTTATGGCTGCCTTATTTCCTGTCGCAGTCATACTATAGTTACAAAACGAAATAACTCAATACCATGGTACAAAAATACACTGGTAACCAATAGAGTATTAGTACGCTCAACATAAGTAGGTACAAAAGCTACAGCTGTTCACTCTATTTCAACAGTTTTCAGTCAGCATGATAGAGAATCTTGACACATTCTGACTCTGAAATTCATGGCTGCCTTATTTCCTGTCGCAGTCATGCTATACTTATGAAACGATATAACTCACTACCATGGCACACAAACACACTGGTAACCCATAGAGTATTAGTACTCTCAACATAACTAGGTTCCAAAGCTACAGCTGTTCACTGTGTTTCAACAGTTTTCAGTCAGCATGATAGAGAATCTTGACACATTTTGACTCTAAAATTCTTGTCTTGGCTGCCTTATTTCTTGTCGCAAGTCATACTATATGTATAAACCGATATAACACAATAGCATTGTTGAAAAATACCCTGGTAACGAATAGAGTATTAGTGCTCTCAACAAAAATAGGTACCAAAGCTACAGCTGTTTATTGTGTTTCAACAGTTTTAAGTTCTGACTCTCAAACTCATGGCTGCCTTATTTCCTGTCGCAGTCATACTATACTTATAAATCGATAATATCTCAATACCACGGTAGAACAATGCACTGGAAACCAATAGAGTATTAGTACTCTCAACATAACTAGGTACCAAAGCTACAGCTGTTTGCTGTGTTTCAACAGTTTTCAGTCCGCATGATAGAGAATGTTGGCACATTCTGACTCTCAAACTCATGGCTGTCTTATTTCCTGTCGCAGTCATACTATACTTATATATCTATATATCGCAATGCCACGGTAGAACAATACCCTGGTCACGAATAGAGTATTAGTACTCTCAACAAAAATAGGTAGCAAAGCTACAGCTGTTCACTTTGTTTCAACAGTTTTCAGTCAGCATGATAGAGAATCTTGACACATTCTGACTCTCAAACTCATGGCTGCCTTATTTCCTGTCGCAGTCATACTATACTTATAAATCGATATATCTCAATACCATGGTAGAACAATAGAGTGGTAACCAATAGTGTATTAGTACTCTCAACATAACTAGGTACCAAAGCTACAGCTGTTCATTGTGTTTCAACAGTTTTCAGTCAGCATGATAGAGAATCTTGACACATTCTTACTCGAAAATTCTTGTCTTGGCTGCCTTATTTCGTATCGCAAGTCATACTATATGTATAAACCGATATAACACAATAGCATTGTTGAAAAATACCCTGGTAACAAAGAGAATATTACTACTCTCAACAAAAATAGGTATCAAAGCTACAGCTGTTTACTGTGTTTCAACAGTTTTCAGTCAGCATGATAGAGAATCTTGACACATTCTGACTCTCAAATTTATGGCTGCCTTATTTCCTGTCGCAGTCATACTATAGTTATAAAACGAAATAACTCAATACCATGGTACAAAAGTACACTGGTAACCAATAGAGTGTTAGTACACTCAACATAAGTAGGTAGCAAAGCTGCAGCTGTTCACTGTATTTCAACAGTTTTCAGTCAGCATGATAGAGAATCTTGACACATTCTGACTCTGAAATTCATGGCTGCCTTATTTCCTGTCGCAGTCATACTATACTTATGAAATGATATAACTCACTATCTTGGCACACAAATACACTGGTAACCAATAGAGTATTAGTACTCTCAACATAACTAGGTACCAAAGCTACAGCTGTTCACTGTGTTTCAACAGTTTTCAGTCAGCATGACAGAGAATCTTGACACAGTCTGACTCTCAAATTTATGCCTGCCTTATTTCCTGTCGCAGTCATACTATAGTTATAAAACAATATAACTCAGTACTACTGTGGAAAAATACACTGGTAACCAATAGAGTATTAGTACTTTCAACAAAAATAGGTACCAAAGCTACAACTGTTCACTGTGTTTCAACAGTTTTCAGTCAGCATGATAAAGATTCCTGACACATTCTGACTCTGAAATTCTTGTCTTGCCTGCCTTATTTCTTGTCGCAGTCATACTATACTTACAAAACGATATAACACAATACCATTGTTGAAAAATACTCTGGTAACGAATAGAGGATTAGTACTCTCAACACAAGTAGGTATCAAAGCTACAGCTGTTCACTGTGTTTCAACAGTTTTCAGTCAGCTCGATAGAGAATCTTGACACATTCTAACTCTAAAATTCTTGTCTTGGCTGCCTTGTTTCTTGTCGCAGTCATACTATATGTATAAAGCGATATAACACAATAGCGTTGTTGAAAAATACTCTGGTAACGAATAGAGTATTAGTACTCTCAACAAAAATAGGTACCAAAGCTACAGCTGTTTACTGTGTATCAACAGTTTTCAGTCAACATGACAGAGAATCTTGACACATTCTGACTCTCAAATTTATGGCTACCTTATTTCCTGTCGCAGTCATACTATAGTTATAAAATGAAATAACTCAATACCACGGTAGAACAATGCACTGGTAACCAATAGAGTATTAGTACTCTCTACAAAAATAGGTACCAAAGCTACAGCTGTTCACTTTGTTTCAACAGTTTTCAGTCACCATGATAGAGAACCTTGACACATTCTGACTCTCAAACTCATGGCTGCCTTATTTCCTGTCGCAGTCATACTATACTTATAAATCGATATATCTCAATACCATGGTAGAACAATACACTGGTAATCAATAGTGTATTAGTACTCTCAACATAACTAGGTACCAAAGCTACAGCTGTTCACGGTGTTTCAACAGTTTTCAGTCAGCATGATAGAGAATCTTGACACATTCTGACTCTAAAATTCTTGTTTTGACTGCCTTATTTCTTGTCGCACTCATACTATACATATAAACTGATATAACTCAATAGCATTGTTGAAAAATACCCTGGTAACGAATAGAGTATTAGTACTCTCAACAAAAATAGGTACCAAAGATACAGCTGTTTACTGTGTTTCAACAGTTTTCAGTCAGCATGATAGAGAATCTTGACACATTCTGACTCTGAAATTCATGGCTGCCTTATTTCCTATCGCAGTCATACTTTTCTTATAAAACAATATAACTCAGTACTACGGTAGAAAAATATCCTGGTAACCAATAGAGTATTAGTACTCTCAACATAACTAGGTACCAAAGCTACAGCTGTTCACTGTGTTTCCACAATTTTCCGTCAGCATGATAGAGAATCTTTACACATTCTAACTCTGAAATTCTTCAATTAGCTGCTTTATTTCTTGTTGCAGTCATACTATACGTATAAACCGATATAACACAATAGCATTGTTGAAAAATACCCTGGTAACGAATAGAGAATTAGTACTCTCAACAAAAATAGGTACCAAAGCTACAGCTGTTTATTGTGTTTAAAAAGTTTTCAGTCAGCATGATAAAGAATCTTGACACATTCTGACTCTCAAACTCATTGCTGCCTTATATCCTGGTAACCAATAGAGTATTAGTACACTGAACAAAAATGCTGTTTTCTGTGTTTCAACAGTTTTCAGTCAGCATGATAGAGAATCTTGACACATTCTAACTCTAAAATTCCTGTCTTGGCTGCCTTATTTCTTGTCGCAGTCATACTATACTTATAAAACGATATAACACAATAGCATTGTTGAAAAATACCCTGGTAACGAAGAGAATATTAGTACTCTCAACAAAAATAGGTACCAAAGCTACAGCTGTTTACTGTGTTTCCACAATTTTCAGTCAGCATGATAGAGAATCTTGACACATTCTAACTCTGAAATTCTTGAATTAGCTGCTTTATTTCTTGTCGCATTCATACTATACGTATAAACCGATATAACACAATAGCATTGTTGAAAAATACGCTGGTAATGAATAGAGTATTAGTACTCTAAACAAAAATAGGTACCAAAGCTACAGCTGTTTAGTGTGTTTAAACAGTTTTCAGTCAGCATGATAAAGAATCTTGACACATTCTGACTCTCAAACTCATTGCTGCCTTATTTCCAGTTGTAGTCATACAATACTTATGAAACAATATAACTCAATACCATGGCACAAAAATACACTGGTAACTATTAGGGTATTAGTACTCTCAACATGACTAGGTACCAAAGCTACAGCTGTTCACTGTGTTTCAACCGTTTTCAGTCAGCATGATAGAGAATCTTGACACATTCTGCCTCTGAAATTCATGGCTGCCTTATTTTCTGTCGCAGTCATACTATACTTATGAAACGATATAACTCAGTACTACGGTAGAAAAATACCCTGGTAACGAAGAGAATATTAGTACTCTCAACAAAAATAGGTACCAAAGCTACAGCTGTTTACTGTGTATCAACAGTTTTCAGTCAGCATGATAGGGAATCTTGACACATTCTGACTCTCAAACTCATGGCTGCCTTATTTCCTGTCGCAGTCATAATATACTTATAAAACGATATAACTCACTACCATGGCACAAAAATACACTGGTATCCAATAGCGTATTAGTACTCTCAACATAACTAGGTACCAAAGCTACAGCTGTTCACTGTGATTCAACAGTTTTCAGTCAGCATGATAGAGAATCTTGACACATTCTGACTCTCAAACTCATGGCTGCCTTATTTCCTGTCGCAGTCATAGTATACTTATAAATCGATATATCTCAATACCATGGTAGAACAATGCACTGGTAACCAAAAGAGTATTAGTACTCTCATCAAAAATAGGTACCAAAGCTACAGCTGTTCACCCTGTATTAACAGTTTTCAGTCAGCATGATAGAGAATATTGACAGTCTGATTCTCAAATTTATGGCTGCCTTATTTCCTGTCGCAGTCATACTATAGTTATAAAACGAAATAACTCAATACCATGGTACAAAAATACACTGGTAACCAATAGAGTATTAGTACGCTCAACATAAGTAGGTACAAAAGCTACAGCTGTTCACTCTATTTCAACAGTTTTCAGTCAGCATGATAGAGAATCTTGACACATTCTGACTCTGAAATTCATGGCTGCCTTATTTCCTGTCGCAGTCATGCTATACTTATGAAACGATATAACTCACTACCATGGCACACAAACACACTGGTAACCCATAGAGTATTAGTACTCTCAAGATAACTAGGTTCCAAAGCTACAGCTGTTCACTGTGTTTCAACAGTTTTCAGTCAGCATGATAGAGAATCTTGACACATTTTGACTCTAAAATTCTTGTCTTGGCTGCCTTATTTCTTGTCGCAAGTCATACTATATGTATAAACCGATATAACACAATAGCATTGTTGAAAAATACCCTGGTAACGAATAGAGTATTAGTGCTCTCAACAAAAATAGGTACCAAAGCTACAGCTGTTTACTGTGTTTCAACAGTTTTAAGTTCTGACTCTCAAACTCATGGCTGCCTTATTTCCTGTCGCAGTCATACTATACTTATAAATCGATAATATCTCAATACCACAGTAGAACAATGCACTGGAAACCAATAGAGTATTAGTACTCTCAACATAACTAGGTACCAAAGCTACAGCTGTTTGCTGTGTTTCAACAGTTTTCAGTCCGCATGATAGAGAATGTTGGCACATTCTGACTCTCAAACTCATGGCTGTCTTATTTCCTGTCGCAGTCATACTATACTTATATATCTATATATCGCAATGCCACGGTAGAACAATACACTGGTAACCAATAGAGTATTAGTACTCTCAACATAACTAGGTACCAAAGCTACAGCTGTTCCCTGTGTTTCCACAATTTTCCGTCAGCATGATAGAGAATCTTTACACATTCTAACTCTGAAATTCTTGAATTAGCTGCTTTATTTCTTATTGCAGTCATACTATACGTATAAACCGATATAACACAATAGCATTGTTGAAAAATACCCTGGTAACAAATAGAGTATTAGTACTCTCAACAAAAATAGGTACCAAAGCTACAGCTGTTGACTGTGTATCAACAGTTTTCAGTCAACATGATAGAGAATCTTGACACATTCTGACTCTAAAACTCATGGCTGCCTTATTTCCTGTCGCAGTCATACTATACTTATAAATCGATATATCTCAATACCACGGTAGAACAATGCACTGGTAACCAATAGAGTATTGGTACTCTCATCAAAAATAGGTACCAAAGCTACAGCTGTTCACTGTGTTTTAACAGTTTTCAGTCAGCATGATAGAGAATCTTGACACAGTCTGACTCTCAAATTTATGCCTGCCTTATTTCCTCTCGCAGTCATACTATAGTTATAAAACGAAATAACTCAATACCATGGTATAAAAGTACACTGGTAACAAATAGAGTGTTAGTACACTCAACATAAGTAGGTACCAAAGCTACAGCTGTTCACTGTATTTCAACAGTTGTCAGTCAGCATGATAGAGAATCTTGACACATTCTGACTCTGAAATTCCTGGCTGCCTTATTTCCTGTCGCAGTCATACTATACTTATGAAATGATATAACTCACTACCATGGCACACAAATACACTGGTAACCAATAGAGTATTAGTACTCTCAACATAACTAGGTACCAAAGCTACAGCTGTTCACTGTGTTTCAATGGTTTTCAGTCAGCATGATAGAGAATCTTGACATACTCTGACTCTAAAATTCTTGTCTTGGCTGCCTTATTTCTTGTCGCAAGTCATACTATATGTATAAACCGATATAACACAGTAGCAATGTTGAAAATTACCCTGGTAACCAATAGAGTATTAGTACTCTCATCAAAAATAGGTACCAAAGCTACAGCTGTTCAATGTGTATTAACAGTTTTCAGTCAGCATGATAGAGAATCTTGACACATTCTGACTCTGAAATTCATGACTGCCTTATTTCCTGTTGCAGTCATGCTATAGTTATAAAATGAAATAACTCAATACCATGGTACAAAAATACACTGGTAACCAATAGAGTATTAGTACTCTCAACAAAAGTAGGTACCAAAGCTACAGCTGTTTACTGTGTTTCAACAGTTTTCAGTCCGCATGATAGAGAATGTTGGCACATTCTGACTCTCAAACTCATGGCTGTCTTATTTCCTGTCGCAGTCATACTATACTTATATATCTATATATCGCAATGCCACGGTAGAACAATACACTGGTATCCAATAGAGTATTAGTACTCTCAACATAACTAGGTACCAAAGCTACAGCTGTTCCCTGTGTTTCCACAATTTTCCGTCAGCATGATGGAGAATCTTTACACATTCTAACTCTAAAATTCCTGTCTTGGCTGCCTTATTTCTTGTCGCAGTCATACTATACTTATAAAACGATATAACACAATACCAATGTTGAAAAATACCCTGGTAACGAAGAGAATATTAGTACTCTCAACAAAAATAGGTACCAAAGCTACAGCTGTTTACTGTGTTTCCACAGTTTTCAGTCAGCATGATAGAGAATCTTGACACATTCTGACTCTCAAACTCATGGCTGCCTTATTTCCTGTCGCAGTCATACTATACTTATAAATCAATATATCTCAATACCATGGTGGAACAATACACTGGTAACCAATAGAGTATTAGTACTCTCAACACAAGTAGGTAGCAAAGCTACAGCTTTTCACTGTGTTTCAACAGTTTTCAGTCAGCATGATAGAGAATCTTGACACATTCTAACTCTTAAAGCTCTTGTCTTGGCTGCCTTGTTTCTGGTTGCAGTCATACTATACATATAAACCGATATAACACAATAGCATTGTTGAAAAATACCCTGGTAACGAATAGAGTATTAGTACTCTCAACAAAAATAGGTACCAAAGCTACAGCTGTTACCTGTGTATCAACAGTTTTCAGTCAACATGATAGAGAATCTTGACACATTCTGACTCTAAAACTCATGGCTGCCTTATTTCCTGTCGCAGTCATACTATACTTATAAATCGATATATCTCAATACCACAGTAGAACAATGCACTGGTAACCATTAGAGTATTAGTACTCTCATCAAAAATAGGTACCAAAGCTACAGCTGTTCACTGTGTATTAACAGTTTTCAATCAGCATGATAGAGAATCTTGACACAACCTGAATCTCAAATTTATGCCTGCCTTATTTCCTGTCGCAGTCATACTACCGTTATAAAACGAAATAACTCAATACCATGGAACAAAAGTACACTGGTAACCAATAGAGTGTTAGTACACTCAACATAAGTAGGTACCAAAGCTACAGCTGTTCACTGTATTTCAACAGTTTTCATTCATCATGATAGAGAATCTTGACACATTCTGACTCTGAAATTCATGGCTGCCTTATTTCCTGTCGCAGTCATACTATACTTATGAAATGATATAACTCACTACCATGGCACACAAATACACTGGTAACCAATAGAGTATTAGTACTCTCAACATAACTAGGTACCAAAGCTACAGGTGTTCGCTGTGTTTCCACAATTTTCAATCAGCATGATAGAGAATCTTGACACATTCTAACTCTGAAATTCTTGTCTTGGCTGCCTTATTTCTTGTCGCAAGTCATACTATATGTATAAACCGATATAACACAATAGCAATGTTGAAAATTACCCTGGTAACCAATAGAGTATTAGTACTCTCATCAAAAATAGGTACCAAAGCTACAGCTGTTCACTGTGTATTAACATTTTTCAGTCAGCATGATAGAGAATCTTGACACAGTCTGACTCTCAAATTTATGCCTGCCTTATTTCCTGTCGCAGGCATACTATAGTTATAAAACGATATAACTCAGTACTACGGTAGAAAAATACCCTGGTAACCAATAGAGTATTAGTACTCTCAACAAAAGTAGGTACCAAAGCTACAGCTGTTTACTGTGTTTCAACAGTTTTCAGTCAGCATGATAGAGAATCTTCTCACATTCTGACTCTCAAACTCATGGCTGCCTTATTTCCTGTCGCAGTCATACTATACTTATAAATCTATATATCGCAATGCCACGGTAGAACAATACACTGGTAACCAATAGAGTATTAGTACTCTCAACATAACTAGGTACCAAAGCTACAGCTGTTCCCTGTGTTTCCACAATTTTCAGTCAGCATGATAGAGAATCTTGACACATTCTAACTCTGAAATTCTTGAATTAGCTGCTTTATTTCTTGTCGCAGTCAAACTATACGTATAAACCGATATAACACAATAGCATTGTTGAAAAATACCCTGGTAATGAATAGAGTATTAGTACTCTAAACAAAAATAGGTACCAAAGCTACAGCTGTTTAGTGTGTTTAAACAGTTTTCAGTCAGCATGATAAAGAATCTTGACACATTCTGACTCTCAAACTCATTGCTGCCTTATTTCCAGTTGCAGTCATACAATACTTATGAAACAATATAACTCAATACCATGGCACAAAAATACACTGGTAACTATTAGGGTATTAGTACTCTCAACATGACTAGGTACGAAAGCTACAGCTGTTCACTGTGTTTCAACCGTTTTCAGTCAGCATGATAGAGAATCTTGACACATTCTGACTCTGAAATTCATGGCTGCCTTATTTTCTGTCTCAGTCATACTATACTTATGAAACGATATAACTCAGTACTACGGTAGAAAAATACCCTGGTAACGAAGAGAATATTAGTACTCTCAACAAAAATAGGTACCAAAGCTACAGCTGTTTACTGTGTATCAACAGTTTTCAGTCAGCATGATAGGGAATCTTGACACATTCTGACTCTCAAACTCATGGCTGCCTTATTTCCTGTCGCAGTCATAATATACTTATAAAACGATATAACTCACTACCATGGCACAAAAATACACTGGTATTCAATAGCGTATTAGTACTCTCAACATAACTAGGTACCAAAGCTACTGCTGTTCACTGTGATTCAACAGTTTTCAGTCAGCATGATAGAGAATCTTGACACACTCTCAAACTCATGGCTGCCTTATTTCCTGTCGCAGTCATACTATACTTATAAATCGATATATCTCAATACCACGGTAGAACAATGCACTGGTAACCAAAAGAGTATTAGTACTCGCATCAAAAATAGGTTCCAAAGCTACAGCTGTTCACCCTGTATTAACAGTTTTCAGTCAGCATGATAGAGAATATTGACAGTCTGATTCTCAAATTTATGGCTCCCTTATTTCCTGTCGCAGTCATACTATAGTTATAAAATGAAATAACTCAATACCATGGTACAAAAATACACTGGTAACCGATAGAGTATTAGTACGCTCAACATAAGTAGGTACAAAAGCTACAGCTGTTCACTCTATTTCAACAGTTTTCAGTCAGCATGATAGAAAATCTTGACACATTCTGACTCTGAAATTCATGGCTCCCTTATTTCCTGTCACAGTCATGCTATACTTATGAAACGATATAACTCACTACCATGGCACACAAGCACACTGGTAACCAATAGAGTATTAGTACTCTCAACATAACTAGGTTCCAAAGCTACAGCTGTTCACTGTGTTTCAACAGTTTTCAGTCAGCATGATGGAGAATCTTGACACATTTTGACTCTAAAATTCTTGTCTTGGCTGCCTTATTTCTTGTCGCAAGTCATACTATATGCATAAACCGATATAACACAATAGCATTGTTGAAAAATACCCTGGTAACGAATAGAGTATTAGTGCTCTCAACAAAAATAGGTACCAAAGCTACAGCTGTTTACTGTGTTTCAACAGTTTTCAGTCAGCATGATGGAGAATCTTGACACATTCTGACTCTGAAATTCATGGCTGCCGTATTTCCTGTCGCAGTCATACTTTTCTTACAAAACGATATAACTCAGTACTACGGTAGAAAAATATCCTGGTAACCAATAGAGTATTAGTACTCGCAAAAAAAATAGGTAGCAAAGCTACAGCTTTTTACTGTGTTTCAACAGTTTTCAGTCAGCATGATTGAGAATCTTGACACATTCTAACTCTAAAATTCCTGTCTTGGCCGCCTTATTTCTTGTCGCAGTCATACTATATGTATAAACTGATATAACACAATACCATTGTTGAAAAATACCCTGGTAACGAATAGAGTATTAGTACTCTCAACAAAAATAGGTACCAATGCTACAGCTGTTTACTGTGTTTCAACAGTTTTCAGTCAGCATGATAGAGAATCTTGACACATTCTAACTCTTAAAGCTCTTGTCTTGGCTGCCTTTTTTCTGGTTGCAGTCATACTATACATATAAACTGATATAATACAATAGCATTGTTGAAAAATACCCTGGTAACGAATAGAGTATTAGTACTCTCAACAAAAATAGGTACCAAAGCTACAGCTGTTACCTGTGTATCAACAGTTTTCAGTCAACATGATAGAGAATCTTGACACATTCTGACTCTAAAACTCATGGCTGCCTTATTTCCTGTCGCAGTCATACTATACTTATAAATCGATATATCTCAATACCACAGTAGAACAATGCACTGGTAACCATTAGAGTATTAGTACTCTCATCAAAAATAGGTACCAAAGCTACAGCTGTTCACTGTGTATTAACAGTTTTCAATCAGCATGATAGAGAATCTTGACACAACCTGACTCTCAAATTTATGCCTGCCTTATTTCCTGTCGCAGTCATACTACCGTTATAAAACGAAATAACTCAATACCATGGAACAAAAGTACACTGGTAACCAATAGAGTGTTAGTACACTCAACATAAGTAGGTACCAAAGCTACAGCTGTTCACTGTATTTCAACAGTTTTCATTCATCATGATAGAGAATCTTGACACATTCTGACTCTGAAATTCATGGCTGCCTTATTTCCTGTCGCAGTCATACTATACTTATCAAAATGATATAACTCACTACCATGGCACACAAATACACTGGTAACCAATAGAGTATTAGTACTCTCAACATAACTAGGTACCAAAGCTACAGCTGTTCGCTGTGTTTCCACAATTTTCAATCAGCATGATAGAGAATCTTGACACATTCTAACTCTGAAATTCTTGTCTTGGCTGCCTTATTTCTTGTCGCAAGTCATACTATATGTATAAACCGATATAACACAATAGCAATGTTGAAAATTACCCTGGTAACCAATAGAGTATTAGTACTCTCATCAAAAATAGGTACCAAAGCTACAGCTGTTCACTGTGTATTAACATTTTTCAGTCAGCATGATAGAGAATCTTGACACAGTCTGACTGTCAAATTTATGCCTGCCTTATTTCCTGTCGCAGGCATACTATAGTTATAAAACGATATAACTCAGTACTACGGTAGAAAAATACCCTGGTAACCAATAGAGTATTAGTACTCTCAACAAAAGTAGGTACCAAAGCTACAGCTGTTTACTGTGTTTCAACAGTTTTCAGTCAGCATGATAGAGAATCTTGACACATTCTGACTCTCAAACTCATGGCTGCCTTATTTCCTGTCGCAGTCATACTATACTTATAAATCTATATATCGCAATGCCACGGTAGAACAATACACTGGTAACCAATAGAGTATTAGTACTCTCAACATAACTAGGTACCAAAGCTACAGCTGTTCCCTGTGTTTCCACAATTTTCAGTCAGCATGATAGAGAATCTTGACACATTCTAACTCTGAAATTCTTGAATTAGCTGCTTTATTTCTTGTCGCAGTCAAACTATACGTATAAACCGATATAACACAATAGCATTGTTGAAAAATACCCTGGTAATGAATAGAGTATTAGTACTCTAAACAAAAATAGGTACCAAAGCTACAAAAGCTGTTAAGTGTGTTTAAACAGTTTTCAGTCAGCATGATAAAGAATCTTGACACATTCTGACTCTCAAACTCATTGCTGCCTTATTTCCAGTTGCAGTCATACAATACTTATGAAACAATATAACTCAATACCATGGCACAAAAATACACTGGTAACTATTAGGGTATTAGTACTCTCAACATGACTAGGTACGAAAGCTACAGCTGTTCACTGTGTTTCAACCGTTTTCAGTCAGCATGATAGAGAATCTTGACACATTCTGACTCTGAAATTCATGGCTGCCTTATTTTCTGTCGCAGTCATACTATACTTATGAAACGATATAACTCAGTACTACGGTAGAAAAATACCCTGGTAACGAAGAGAATATTAGTACTCTCAACAAAAATAGGTACCAAAGCTACAGCTGTTTACTGTGTATCAACAGTTTTCAGTCAGCATGATAGGGAATCTTGACACATTCTGACTCTCAAACTCATGGCTGCCTTATTTCCTGTCGCAGTCATAATATACTTATAAAACGATATAACTCACTACCATGGCACAAAAATACACTGGTATCCAATAGCGTATTAGTACTCTCAACATAACTAGGTACCAAAGCTACAGCTGTTCACTGTGATTCAACAGTTTCCAGTCAGCATGATAGAGAATCTTGACACACTCTCAAACTCATGGCTGCCTTATTTCCTGTCGCAGTCATACTGTACTTATAAATCGATATATCTCAATACCACGGTAGAACAATGCACTGGTAACCAAAAGAGTATTAGTACTCTCATCAAAAATAGGTTCCAAAGCTACAGCTGTTCACCCTGTATTAACAGTTTTCAGTCAGCATGATAGAGAATATTGACAGTCTGATTCTCAAATTTATGGCTCCCTTATTTCCTGTCGCAGTCATACTATAGTTATAAAATGAAATAACTCAATACCATGGTACAAAAATACACTGGTAACCGATAGAGTATTAGTATGCTCAACATAAGTAGGTACAAAAGCTACAGCTGTTCACTCTATTTCAACAGTTTTCAGTCAGCATGATAGAAAATCTTGACACATTCTGACTCTGAAATTCATGGCTGCCTTATTTCCTGTCGCAGTCATGCTATACTTATGAAACGATATAACTCACTACCATGGCACACAAGCACACTGGTAACCAATAGAGTATTAGTACTCTCAACATAACTAGGTTCCAAAGCTACAGCTGTTCACTGTGTTTCAACAGTTTTCAGTCAGCATGATGGAGAATCTTGACACATTTTGACTCTAAAATTCTTGTCTTGGCTGCCTTATTTCTTGTCGCAAGTCATACTATATGCATAAACCGATATAACACAATAGCATTGTTGAAAAATACCCTGGTAACGAATAGAGTATTAGTGCTCTCAACAAAAATAGGTACCAAAGCTACAGCTGTTTACTGTGTTTCAACAGTTTTCAGTCAGCATGATGGAGAATCTTGACACATTCTGACTCTGAAATTCATGGCGGCCGTATTTCCTGTCGCAGTCATACTTTTCTTACAAAACGATATAACTCAGTACTACGGTAGAAAAATATCCTGGTAACCAATAGAGTATTAGTACTCACAAAAAAAATAGGTAGCAAAGCTACAGCTTTTTACTGTGTTTCAACAGTTTTCAGTCAGCATGATAGGGAATCTTCACACATTCTGACTCTCAAACTCATGGCTGTCTTATTTCCTGTTGCGGTGATACTGTACTTATAGAACGATATAACTCAGTACTACGGTAGAAAAATACACTGGTAACCAATAGAGTATTAGTACTCTCAACAAAAATAGGTACCAAAGCTACAGCTGTTTACTGTGTTTCAACAGTTTTCAGTCAGCATGATAGAGAATCTTGACACATTCTGACTCTCAAACTCATGGCTGCCTTATTTCCTATCGCAGTCATACTATACTTATAAAACGATATAACTCACTACCATGGCACAAAAATACATTGGTATCCAATAGAGGATTAGTCCTCTCAACATAACTAGGTGCCAAAGCTACAGCTGTTCACTGTGTTTCAACAGTTTTCTGTCAGCATGATTGAGAGTCTTGACACATTCTGACTCTCAAACTCATGGCTGCCTTATTTCCTGTCGCAGTCATACTATACTTATAAATCAATATATCTCAATACCATGGTAGAACAATACACTGGTAACCAATAGAGTATTAGTACTCTCAACACAAGTAGGTACCAAAGCTACAGCTTTTCACTGTGTTTCAACAGTTTTCAGTCAGCATGATAGAGAATCTTGACACATTCTAACTCTTAAAGCTCTTGTCTTGGCTGCCTTGTTTCTTGTTGCAGTCATACTATACGTATAAACCGATATAACACAATAGCATTGTTGAAAAATACCCTGGTAACGAATAGAGTATTAGTGCTCTCAACAAAAATAGGTACCAAAGCTACAGCTGTTTACTGCGTTTCAACAGTTTTCAGTCAGCATGATAGAGAATCTTGACACATTCTGACTCTCAAACTCATGGCTGCCTTATTTCCTGTCGCAGTCATACTATACTTATAAAACGATATAACTCAATACCACAGTAGAAAAATACATCGGTAACCAATAGAGTATTGAAAAATACCCTGGTAACGAAGAGAATATTAGTACTCTCAACAAAAATAGGTACCAAAGCTACAGCTGTTTACTGCGTTTCAACAGTTTTCAGTCAGCATGATAGAGAATCTTGACACATTCTGACTCTCAAACACATGGCTGCCTTATTTCCTGTCGCAGTCATACTATACTTATGAAACGATATAACTCAATACCATGGCACATAAACACACTGGTAACCAATAGATTATTAGTACTCTCAACATAACTAGGTACCAAAGCTACAGCTGTTCACTGTGTTTCAACAGTTTTCAGTCAGCATGATAGAGAATCTTGACACTTTCTGACTCTGAAATTCATGGCTACCTTATTTCCAGTCGCAGTGATAGTATACTTATAAAACAATATAACACAATACCATTGTTGAAAAACACTCTGGTAATGAATAGAGTATTAGTACTCTCAACAAAAATAGGTCCCAAAGCTGCATCTGTTTACTGTGTTTCAACAGTTTTCAGTCAGCATGATAGAGAATCTTGACACATTCTGACTCTCAAATTCATGGCTGCCTTATTTCCTTTTGCAGTCATACTATACTTATAAAACGATATAACTCAATACCATGGCACAAAAATACACTGTTAACCAAAAGAGTATTAGTACTCTCAACAAAAATAGGTACCAAAGCTACAGCTGTTTACTGTGTTTCAACAGTTTTCAGTCAGCATGAGAAAGAATCTTGACATCTTCTGACTCTCAAACTCATGGCTGCTTTATTTCCTGTCGCAGTCATACTATACTTATAAAACAATATAACTCAATACCATGGCACAAAAATACACTGGTAACCATTAGAGTATTAGTTCTCAACATAACTAGGTACCTAAGCTACAGCCGTTCACTGTGTTTCAACAGTTTTCAGTCAGCTTGATAGAGAATCTTGACACATTCTGATTCTGAAATTCATAGCAGCCGTATTTCCTGTTGCAGTCATACTTTTCTTATAAAACGATATAACTCAGTACTACGGTAGAAAAATATCCTGGTAACCAATAGAGTATTAGTACTCGCAACAAAAATAGGTAGCAAAGCTACAGCTGTTTACTGTGTTTCAACAGTTTTCAGTCAGCATGATAGAGAATCTTGACACTTTCTAACTCTAAAATTCCTGTCTTGGCCCCCTTATTTCTTGTCGCAGTCATACTATACTTATAAAACGACATAACACAATACCATTGTTGAAAAATACCCTGGTAATGAAGAGAATATTAGTACTCTCAACAAAAATAGGTACCAAAGCTACAGCTGTTTACTAGTTTTCAGTCCGCATGATAGGGAATCTTCACACATTCTGATTCTCAAACTCATGGCTGCCTTATTTCCGCCGCAGTCATACTATACTTATAAAACGATATAACTCGGTACTACGGTAGAAAAATACACTGGTAACCAATAGAGTATTAGTACTCTCAACAAAAATAGGTACCAAAGCTACAACTGTTTACTGTGTTTCAACAGTTTTCAGTCAGCATGATAGAGAATCTTGACACATTCTGACTCTCAAACTCATGGCTGCCTTACTTCCTGTCGCTGTCATACTATACTTATAAAACAATATAACTCAATACCATGGCACAAAAATACACTGGTAACCATTAGAGTATTAGTACTCTCAACATAACTAGGTACCAAAGCTACAACTGTTTACTGTGTTTCAACAGTTTTCAGTCAGCATGATAGAGAATCTTGACACATTCTGACTCTGAAATTCATGGCTGCCTTATTTCCTGTCGCTGTCATACTATACTTATAAAACGATATAACTCACTACCATGGCACAAAAATACATTGGTATCCAATAGAGTATTAGTACTCTCAACATAACTAGGTACCAAAGCTCCAGCTGTTCACTGTGTTTCAGCAGTTTTCTGTCAGCGTGATAGAGAATCTTGACACATTCTGACTCTCAAACTCATGGCCGCCTTCTTTCCTGTCACAGTCATACTATACTTATAAAACTACATAACTAAATACCATGGCACATAAATACACTGGTGACCAATAGAGTATTATTACTCTCAACAAAAATAGGTATCAAAGCTACAGCTGTTTACTGTGTTTCAATCAGCATGATAGAGAATCTTGACACATTCTGACTCTCAAACTCATGGCTGCCTTATTTCCTGTCGCAGTCATAGTGTACTTATGAAACGATATAACTAAATACCATGGCACAAAAATACACTGGTAACCAATAGAGTCTTAGTACTCTCAACATAACTAGGTAACAAAGCTACAGCTGTTTACTGTGTTTCAACAGTATTCAGTGAGGATGATAGAGAATCTTCACACATTCTGACTCTGAAGTTCATGGCTGCCTTATTTCCTGTCGCAGTCATAGTATACTTATAAAAGGAAAAAACTCAATATCATGGTAGAAAAATACACTGGTAACCAATAGGGTATTAGTACTCTCAACATAAGTAGGTACCAAAGCTACAGCTGTTCACTGTGTTTCAACAGTTTTCAGTCTGCATGATAGAGAATCTTGTCACATTCTAACTCTAAAAGTCTTGTCATGGCTGACTTATTTCTTGTCGCAGTCATTCTATACTTATAAAATGGTATAACACAATACCATTGTTGAAAAATACCCTGGTAACGAATACAGTATTAGTACTCTCAAGAAAGATAGGTACCAATGCTCCATCTGTTTACTGTGTTTTCAGTGAGCATGATAGAGAATCTTGACACATTCTGACTCTCAAACTCATGGCTGCCTTATTTCCTGTCGCAGTCATACTATACTTATAAAATGATATAACTCAATGCCATGGCACAAAAATACACTGGTAACCAATAGAGTATTAGGACTTTCAACATAACTAGGTACCAAAGCTACAGCTGTTCACTGTGTTTCAACAGTTTTCAGTGAGCATGATAGAGAATCTTGACACATTCTGACTCTCAAACTCATTTCTGCCTTATTTCCTGTCGCAGTCATACTATACTTATAAAATGATATAACTCAATACCATGTCCCAAAAATACACTGGTAACCATTAGAGTATTAGTACTCTCAACACAACTAGGTACCAAAGCTATAGCTGTTTACTGTGTTTCAACAGTTTTCAGTCAGCATGATAGAGAATCTTGACACATTCTGACTCTCAAACTCATGGCTGCCTTATTTCTTGTCGCAGTCATAGTATACTTATGAAACGATATAACTAAATACCATGGCACAAAAATACACTGGTAACCAATAGAGTATTAGTACTCTCAACATAACTAGGTACCAAAGCTACAGCTGTTTACTGTGTTTCAACAGTATTCAGTGAGGATGATAGAGAATCTTCACACATTCTGACTCTGAAATTCATGGCTGCCTTATTTCCTGTCGCAGTCATAGTATACTTATAAAAGGAAAAAACTCAATACCATGGTAGAAAAATACACTGGTAACCAATAGAGTATTAGTACTCTCAACAAAAATAGGTAGCAAAGCTACAGCTGTTTACTGTGTTTCAACAGTTTTCAGTCAGCATGATAGAGAATCTTGACACATTCTGACTCTCAAACTCATGGCTGCCTTATTTCCTGTCGCAGTCATACTATACTTATAAAATGATATAACTCAATACCATGGCACAAAAATACACTGGTACCCAATAGAGTATTAGGACTCTCAACATAACTAGGTACCAAAGCTACAGCTGTTCACTGTGTTTCAACAGTTTTCAGTGAGCATGATAGAGAATCTTGACCCATTCTGGCTCTCAAACTCATGGCTGCCTTATTTCCTGTCGCAGTCATACTATACTTATAAAATGATATAACTCAATACCATGGCACAAAAATACACTGGTAACCAATAGAGTATTAGTACTCTCAACTCAACTAGGTACCAAAGCTATAGCTGTTTGCTGTGTTTCAACAGTTTTCAGTCAGCATGATAGAGAATCTTGACACATTCTGACTCTCAAACTCATGGCTGCCTTATTTCCTGTCGCAGTCATACTATACTTATAAAACGATATAACTCAATACCATGGCACAGAAATACACTGCAAAGCAATAGAGTACTAGTACTGTCAACATAACTAGGTACCAAAGCTACAGCTGTTCACTGTGTTTCAACAGTTTTCAGTCAGCATGATAGAGAATCTTGACACATTCTGACTCTCAAACTCATGGCTGCCTTATTTCCTGTTGCTGTCATACTATACTTATAAAATGATATAACACAATACCATTGTTGAAAAATACCCTGGTAATGAAGAGAATATTAGTACTCTCAACAAAAATAGGTACCAAAGCTACAGCTGTCTACTGTGTTTCAACAGTTTTCAGTCAGCATGATAGAGAATCTTGACACATTCTGACTCTGAAATTCATGGCTGCCTTATTTCCTGTCGCAGTCATACTATA
The DNA here is from genome assembly GCA_031216915.1 of Pictodentalium vernedei. Taxonomy (NCBI): domain Eukaryota; kingdom Metazoa; phylum Mollusca; class Scaphopoda; order Dentaliida; family Dentaliidae; genus Pictodentalium; species Pictodentalium vernedei. Next base: position 458,354,306 of record CM062296.1, on the reverse strand, counting down.
CTTATAAATCGATATATCTCATTACCATGGTAGAACAATACACTGGTAACTAATAGAGTATGAGCACGCTCAACATAAGTAGGTACCAAAGCTACAGCTGTTCACTGTGTTTCAACAGTTTTCAGTCAGCATGATAGAGAATCTTGACACATTCTGACTCTGAAATTCATGGCTGCCTTATTTCCTGTCGCATTTATAGTATAATTATAAAAGGAAAAAACTCAATACCACGGTAGAAAAATACACTGGCAACCAATAGAGTATTAGTACTCCCTACAAAAATAGGAAGCAAAGCTACAGCTGTTTACTGTGTTCCAACAGTTTACAGTCAGCATGATAGAGAATCTTGACACATTCTGACTCTGAAATTCATGGCTGCCTTATTTCTTGTCGCAGTCATACTATACTTATAAAACGGTATAACACAATACCATTGTTGAAAAATACCCTGGTAGCGAATAGAGTATTAGTACTCTCAAGAAAGATAGGTACCATAGCTACATCTGTTTACTGTGTTTTCAGTCAGCATGATAGATAATCTTGACACATTCTGACTCTGAAATTCATGGCTGCCTTATTTCCTATCGCATTCATAGTATACTTATAAATCGATATATCTCAATACCACGGCAGAACAATATACTGGTATCCAATAGAGTATTAGTACTCTCAACATAACTAGGTACCAAAACTACAGCTGTTCACTGTGTTTCAACAGTTTTCAGTCAGCACGATAGAGAATCTTGACACATTCTGACTCTGAAATTCATGGCTGCGTTATTTCCTGTCGCAGTCATGCTATAGTTATCAATTGAAATAACTCAATACCATCGTACAAAAATACACTGGTAACCAACAGAGTATTAGTACTCTCAACATTAGTAGGTACCAAAGCTACAGCTGTTCACTGTGTTTCAACAGTTTTCAGTCAGCATGATAGAGAATCTTGACACATTCTGACTCTCAAACTCATGGCCGCCTTCTTTCCTGTCACAGTCATACTATACTTATAAAACTATATAACTAAATACCATGGCACAAAAATACGCTGGTAACCAAGAGTATTATTACTCTCAACGAAAATAGGTACCAAAGCTACAGCTGTTTACTGTGTTTCAACAGTTTTCAATCAGCATGATAGAGAATCTTGACACATTCTGACTCTCAAACTCATGGCTGCCTTATTTCCCCTCGCAGTCATAGTATACTTATGAAACGATATAACTAAATACCATGGCACAAAAATACACTTGTAACCAATAGAGTATTAGTACTCTCAACATAACTAGGTACCAAAGCTACAGCTGTTTACTGGGTTTCAACAGTTTTCAGTGAGGATGATAGAGAATCTTCACACATTCTGACTCTGAAATTCATGGTTGCCTTATTTCCTGTCGCAGTCATAGTATACTTATAAAAGGAAAAAACTCAATACCATGGTAGAAAAATACACTGGTAACCAATAGAGTATTAGTACTCTCAACATAAGTAGGTACCAAAGCTACAGCTGTTCACTGTGTTTCAACAGTTTTCAGTCAGCATGATAGAGAATCTTGTCACATTCTAACTCTAAAATTCTTGTCTTGGCTGCCTTATTTCTCGTCGCAGTCATTCTATACTTATAAAATGGTATAACACAATACCATTGTTGAAAAATACCCTGGTAATGAATACAGTATTAGTACTCTCAAGAAAGATAGGTACCAATGCTCCATCTGTTTACTGTGTTTTCAGTCAGCATGATAGAGAATCTTGACACATTCTGACTCTCAAACTCATGGCTGCCTTTTTTCCTGTCCCCGTCATACTATACTTATCAATCGATATATCTCAATACCACGTCAGAACAATATACTGGTAACCAATAGAGTATTAGTACTCTCAACATAACTAGGTACCAAAGCTACAGCTGTTTACTGTGTTTCAACAGTTTTCAGTCAGCATGATAGAGAATCTTGACACATTCTGACTCTCAAACTCATGGCTGCCTTATTTCCTATCGTAGTCATACTTTACTTCTAAAACGATATCACTCAATACCATGTCACAAAAATAAACTGTTAACCAATAGAGTATTAGTACTCTCAACATAACTAGGTACCAAAGCTGCATCTGTTTACTGTGTTTCAGCAGGCTTCAGTGACCATGATAGAGAATCTTGACCCATTCTGACTCTCAAACTCATGGCTGCCTTATTTCCTGTCGCAGTCATACTATATTTATAAATCGATATATCTCAGTACCATGGTAGAACAATGCACTCGTAACCAATAGAGTATTAGTACTCTCAACAAAAATAGGTACCAAAGCTACAGCTGTTCACTGTGTTTTAACAGTTTTCAGTCAGCATGATAGAGAAGCCTGACACAGTCTGACTCTCAAATTCATGGCTGCCTTATTTCCATCCAGAGAATCTTGACACATTCTGACTCTCAAATTCATGGCTGCCTTATTTCCTGTCGCAGTCATAGTATACTTATAAAACAAAAAAACTCAATACCACGGTAGAAAAATACACTGGTAACCAATAGAGTGTTAGTACTCTCAACATAAGTAGGTACCAAAGCTACAGCTGTTCACTGTGTTTCAACAGTTTTCAGTGAGCATGATAGAGAATCTTGACACATTCTAACTCTAAAATTCATGTCTTGGCTGCCTTATTTCTTGTCGCAGTCATACTATACTTATAAAACGATATAACACAATACCATTGTTGAAAAATACCCTGGTAACGAATACAGTATTAGTACTCTCAAGAAAGATAGGTCCCAAAGCTCCATCTGTTTACTGTGTTTTCAGTCAGCATGATAGATAATCTTGACACATTCTGACTCTCAAACTCATGGCTGCCTTATTTCCTATCGTAGTCATACTTTACTTATAAAACGATATCACTCAATACCATGTCACAAAAATACACTGGTAACCAACAGAGTATTAGTACTCTCAAGATAACTAGGTACCAAAGCTACAGCTGTTCACTGTGTTTCAACAGTTTTCTGTCAGCATTATAGAGAATCCTGACACATTCTGACTCTCAAACTCATGGCAGCCTTATTTCCTGTCGCAGTCATAGTATACTTATGAAACGATATAACTAAATACCATGGCACAAAAATACACTGGTAAACAATAGAGTATTAGTACTCTCAACATAACGAGGTACCAAAGCTACAGCTGTTCACTGTGTTTCAACAGTTTTCAGTCAGCATGATAGAGAATCTTGACACATTCTAACTCTGAAATTCTTGTCTTGGCTCCCTTATTTCTTGTCGCAGTCATACGATACTTATAAAACGATATTACACAATACCATTGTTGAAAAATAACCTGGTAACGAAGAGAATATTAGTACGTTCAACTAAAATAGGTCCCAAAGCTACAGCTGTTTATTGTGTTTCAACAGTTTTCAGTCAGCATGATAGAGAATCTTGACACATTCTGACTCTCAAACTCATAGCTGCCTTATTTCCTGTCGTAGTCATAGTATACTTTTAAAACGATATAACTCAATACCACGGCACAGACATACACTGGTAACCAATAGAGTATTAGCACTCTCAACATAACTAGGTACCAAAGCTGCAGCTGTTCACTGTGTTTCAACAGTTTTCAGTCAGCGTGATAAAGAATCTTGACCCATTCTGACTCTCAAACTCATGGCTGCCTTATTTCCTGTCGCTGTCATACTATACTTATAAAATGATATAACACAATACCATTGTTGAAAAATACCCTGGTAATGAAGAGAATATTAATACTCTCAACAAAAATAGGTAGCGAAGCTACAGCTGTCTACTGTGTTTCAACAGTTTTCAGTCAGCATGATAGAGAATCTTGACACATTCTGACTCTCAAACTCATGGCAGCCTTATTTCCTGTCGCAGTCATACTATACTTATAAATCAATATATCTCAATACCATGGTAGAAAAATACACTGGTAACCAATAGAGTGTTAGTACTCTCAACATAAGTAGGTACCAAGGCTACAGCTGTTCACTGTGTTTCAACAGTTTTCAGTCAGCATGATAGAGAATCTTGAAATTCATGGCAGCGTTATTTCCTGTCGCAGTCATACTATACTTATAAATCAATATATCTCAATACCATGGTAGAACAATACACTGGTAACTAATAGAGTATGAGCACGCTCAACATAAGTAGGTACCAAAGCTACAGCTGTTCTCTGTGTTTCAACAGTTTTCAGTCAGCATGATAGAGAATCTTGACACATTCTGACTCTGAAATTCATGCCTGCATTATTTGCTGTCGCATTTATAGTATAATTATAAAAGGAAAAAACTCAATACCACGGTAGAAAAATACACTGGCAACCAATAGAGTATTAGTATTCTCTACAAAAATAGGAAGCAAAGCTACAGCTGTTTACTGTGTTCCAACAGTTTTCAGTGAGCAAGATAGAGAATCTTGACACATTCTAACTCTGAAATTCTTGTCTTGGCTGCCTTATTTCTTGTCGCAGTCATTCTATACTTATAAAACGGTATAACCCAATAGCATTGTTGAAAAATACCCTGGTAACGAATACAGTATTAGTACTCTCAAAAAAGATAGGTCCCAAAGCTCCATCTCTTTACTGTGTTTTCAGTGAGCATGATAGATAATCTTGACACATTCTGACTCTCAAACGCATGGCTGCCTTATTTCCTGTCGTAGTCATAATTTACTTACAAAACGATATCACTCAATACCATGTCTAAAAAATACACTGGTAACCAATAGAGTATTAGTACTCTCAACATAACTAGGTACCAAAGCTACAGCTGTTCACTGTGTTTCAACAGTTTTCTGTCAGCATGATAGAGAATCCTGACACATTCTGACTCTCAAACTCATGGCTGCCTTATTTCCTGTCGTAGTCATACTTTACTTACAAAACGATATCACTCAATACCATGTCTCAAAAATACACTGGTAACCAATAGAGTATTAGTACTCTCAACAAAAATAGGTAGCAAAGCTACAGCTGTTTACTGTGCTTCAACAGTTTTCAGTCAGCATGATAGAGAATCTTGACACATTCTGACTCTCAAACTCATGACTGCCTTATCTCCTGTCACAGTTATACTATACTTATAAAACGATATAACGCAATACCATTCTTAAAAAATACCCTGGTAACGAATAGAGTATTAGTACTCTCAACAAAGATGGGTTCCAAAGCTACAGCTGTTCACTGTGTTTGAACAGTTTTCAGTCAGCTTGTTCGAGAATCTTGACACATTCTAACTCTAAAATTCTTGTCGTGGCTGCCTTATTTTTTGTCGCAGTCATACTATACATATAAGCCGATATAACACAATAGCATTGTTGAAAAATACCCTGCTAACGAATAGAGTATTAGTTCCCTCAACAAAAATAGGTACCAAAGCTACAGCTGTTTACTGTGTTTCAACAGTTTTCTGTCAACATGATAGAGAATCTTGACACATTCTGACTCTGAAATTCATGGCTGCCTTATTTCCTGTCACAGTCATACTATACTTATAAAACGATATAACTCAATACCATGGCACAAAAATACACTGGTAACCAGTAGAGTATTAGTACTCTCAACATAACTAGATACCAAAGCTACAGCTGTTCACTGTGTTTCCACAGTTTTTAGTCAGCCTGATAGAGAATCTTGACACATTCTGACTCTCAAATTCATGGCTGCCTCATTTCCTGTTGTAGTCATACTATACTTACAAAACGATATAACTCAATACCACGGTAGAACAATGCACTGGTAACCATAGAGTATTAGTACTCTCCACATAACTTGGTACCAAACCTACAGGTGTTTACTGTGTTTTAACAGTTTTCAGTCAGCATGATATAGAATTTTGACACATTCTGACTCTCAAACTCATGGATGCCTTATTTCCTGTCGCTGTCATACTATACTTATAAAACAATATAACTCAATACCATGGCACAAAAATACACTGGTAACCAATAGAGTATTAGAACTCTCAACATAACTACGTACCAAAGCAACAGCTCTTCACTGTGTTTCAACAGTTTTCAGTCAGCATGATAGAGAATCTTGACACATTCTAACTCTAAAATTCTTGTCTTGGCTGTATTATTTCTTTTCGCAGTCATTCTATACTTATAAAACGATATAACACAATACCATTGCTGAAAAATACCCTGGTAACGAAGAGAATATTAGTATGTAAAACAAAAATAGGTACCAAAGCTACAGCTGTTTACCGTGTTTCAACAGTTTTCAGTCAGCATGATAGAGAATCTTGACACATTCTGACTCTCAAACTCATGACTGCCTTATCTCCTGTCGCAGTCATACTATAGTTATAAAACGATATAGCACAATACCATTCTTAAAAAATGCCCTGGTAATGAATAGAGTGTTAGTACTCTCAACAATGATAGGTTCCAATGCTGCAGCTGTTCACTGTGTTTCAATAGTTTTCAGTCAGCTTGTTCGAGAATTTTGACACATTCTAACTCTAAAATTCTTGTCGTGGCTGCCTTATTTCTTTTCCCATTCATACTATACATATAAAATGATATAACACAATACCATTGCTGAAAAATACCCTGGTAACGAAGAGAATATTAGTACGTTCAACAAAATTAGGTACCAAAGCTACAGCTGTTTACTGTGTTTCAACAGTTTTCAGTCAACATGATAGAGAATCTTGACACATTCCGACTCTGAAATTCATGGCTGCCTTATTTCCTGTCGCAGTCATACTATACTTATGAAATGATATAACTCAATACCATGGCACAAAAATACACTGGTAACCAATAGAGTATTAGTACTCTCAACATAACTAGGTACCAACAGAGTATTAGTACTCTCAACATAACTAGGTACCAAAGCTACAGCTGTTTACTGTGTTTCAACAGTTTTCAGTCAGCATGATAGAGAATCTTGACACATTCTGACTCTCAAACTCATGGCTGCCTTATTTCCTGTCGCAGTCATACTATACTTATAAAACGATAGAGCTCAATACCATGGCACAGAAATACACTGGTAACCAATAGAGTATTAGTACTCTCAACATAACTAGGTACCAAAGCTACAGCTGTTTACTGTGTTTCAACAGTTTTCAGTCAGCATGATAGAGAATCTTGACACATTCTGACTCTCAAACTCGTGGCTGCCTTATTTCCTGTTGCAGTCATACTATTCTTATAAAATGATATAACTCAATACCATGTCACAAAAATACACTGGTTACCAATAGAGTATTAGTACTCTCAACATAACTAGGTACCAAAGCTCCAGCTGTTCACTGTGTTTCAGCAGTTTTCTGTCAGCGTGATAGAGAATCTTGACACATTCTGACTCTCAAACTCATGGCCGCCTTCTTTCCTGTCACAGTCATACTATACTTATAAAACTACATAACTAAATACCATGGCACATAAATACACTGGTGACCAATAGAGTATTATTACTCTCAACAAAAATAGGTATCAAAGCTACAGCTGTTTACTGTGTTTCAATCAGCATGATAGAGAATCTTGACACATTCTGACTCTCAAACTCATGGCTGCCTTATTTCCTGTCGCAGTCATAGTGTACTTATGAAACGATATAACTAAATACCATGGCACAAAAATACACTGGTAACCAATAGAGTCTTAGTACTCTCAACATAACTAGGTAACAAAGCTACAGCTGTTTACTGTGTTTCAACAGTATTCAGTGAGGATGATAGAGAATCTTCACACATTCTGACTCTGAAGTTCATGGCTGCCTTATTTCCTGTCGCAGTCATAGTATACTTATAAAAGGAAAAAACTCAATATCATGGTAGAAAAATACACTGGTAACCAATAGGGTATTAGTACTCTCAACATAAGTAGGTACCAAAGCTACAGCTGTTCACTGTGTTTCAACAGTTTTCAGTCTGCATGATAGAGAATCTTGTCACATTCTAACTCTAAAAGTCTTGTCATGGCTGACTTATTTCTTGTCGCAGTCATTCTATACTTATAAAATGGTATAACACAATACCATTGTTGAAAAATACCCTGGTAACGAATACAGTATTAGTACTCTCAAGAAAGATAGGTACCAATGCTCCATCTGTTTACTGTGTTTTCAGTGAGCATGATAGAGAATCTTGACACATTCTGACTCTCAAACTCATGGCTGCCTTATTTCCTGTCGCAGTCATACTATACTTATAAAATGATATAACTCAATGCCATGGCACAAAAATACACTGGTAACCAATAGAGTATTAGGACTTTCAACATAACTAGGTACCAAAGCTACAGCTGTTCACTGTGTTTCAACAGTTTTCAGTGAGCATGATAGAGAATCTTGACACATTCTGACTCTCAAACTCATTTCTGCCTTATTTCCTGTCGCAGTCATACTATACTTATAAAATGATATAACTCAATACCATGGCCCAAAAATACACTGGTAACCATTAGAGTATTAGTACTCTCAACACAACTAGGTACCAAAGCTATAGCTGTTTACTGTGTTTCAACAGTTTTCAGTCAGCATGATAGAGAATCTTGACACATTCTGACTCTCAAACTCATGGCTGCCTTATTTCTTGTCGCAGTCATAGTATACTTATGAAACGATATAACTAAATACCATGGCACAAAAATACACTGGTAACCAATAGAGTATTAGTACTCTCAACATAACTAGGTACCAAAGCTACAGCTGTTTACTGTGTTTCAACAGTATTCAGTGAGGATGATAGAGAATCTTCACACATTCTGACTCTGAAATTCATGGCTGCCTTATTTCCTGTCGCAGTCATAGTATACTTATAAAAGGAAAAAACTCAATACCATGGTAGAAAAATACACTGGTAACCAATAGAGTATTAGTACTCTCAACAAAAATAGGTAGCAAAGCTACAGCTGTTTACTGTGTTTCAACAGTTTTCAGTCAGCATGATAGAGAATCTTGACACATTCTGACTCTCAAACTCATGGCTGCCTTATTTCCTGTCGCAGTCATACTATACTTATAAAATGATATAACTCAATACCATGGCACAAAAATACACTGGTACCCAATAGAGTATTAGGACTCTCAACATAACTAGGTACCAAAGCTACAGCTGTTCACTGTGTTTCAACAGTTTTCAGTGAGCATGATAGAGAATCTTGACCCATTCTGGCTCTCAAACTCATGGCTGCCTTATTTCCTGTCGCAGTCATACTATACTTATAAAATGATATAACTCAATACCATGGCACAAAAATACACTGGTAACCAATAGAGTATTAGTACTCTCAACTCAACTAGGTACCAAAGCTATAGCTGTTTGCTGTGTTTCAACAGTTTTCAGTCAGCATGATAGAGAATCTTGACACATTCTGACTCTCAAACTCATGGCTGCCTTATTTCCTGTCGCAGTCATACTATACTTATAAAACGATATAACTCAATACCATGGCACAGAAATACACTGCAAAGCAATAGAGTACTAGTACTGTCAACATAACTAGGTACCAAAGCTACAGCTGTTCACTGTGTTTCAACAGTTTTCAGTCAGCATGATAGAGAATCTTGACACATTCTGACTCTCAAACTCATGGCTGCCTTATTTCCTGTTGCTGTCATACTATACTTATAAAATGATATAACACAATACCATTGTTGAAAAATACCCTGGTAATGAAGAGAATATTAGTACTCTCAACAAAAATAGGTACCAAAGCTACAGCTGTCTACTGTGTTTCAACAGTTTTCAGTCAGCATGATAGAGAATCTTGACACATTCTGACTCTGAAATTCATGGCTGCCTTATTTCCTGTCGCAGTCATACTATACTTATAAATCGATATATCTCATTACCATGGTAGAACAATACACTGGTAACTAATAGAGTATGAGCACGCTCAACATAAGTAGGTACCAAAGCTACAGCTGTTCACTGTGTTTCAACAGTTTTCAGTCAGCATGATAGAGAATCTTGACACATTCTGACTCTGAAATTCATGGCTGCCTTATTTCCTGTCGCATTTATAGTATAATTATAAAAGGAAAAAACTCAATACCACGGTAGAAAAATACACTGGCAACCAATAGAGTATTAGTACTCCCTACAAAAATAGGAAGCAAAGCTACAGCTGTTTACTGTGTTCCAACAGTTTACAGTCAGCATGATAGAGAATCTTGACACATTCTGACTCTGAAATTCATGGCTGCCTTATTTCTTGTCGCAGTCATACTATACTTATAAAACGGTATAACACAATACCATTGTTGAAAAATACCCTGGTAGCGAATAGAGTATTAGTACTCTCAAGAAAGATAGGTACCATAGCTACATCTGTTTACTGTGTTTTCAGTCAGCATGATAGATAATCTTGACACATTCTGACTCTGAAATTCATGGCTGCCTTATTTCCTATCGCATTCATAGTATACTTATAAATCGATATATCTCAATACCACGGCAGAACAATATACTGGTATCCAATAGAGTATTAGTACTCTCAACATAACTAGGTACCAAAACTACAGCTGTTCACTGTGTTTCAACAGTTTTCAGTCAGCACAATAGAGAATCTTGACACATTCTGACTCTGAAATTCATGGCTGCGTTATTTCCTGTCGCAGTCATGCTATAGTTATCAATTGAAATAACTCAATACCATCGTACAAAAATACACTGGTAACCAACAGAGTATTAGTACTCTCAACATTAGTAGGTACCAAAGCTACAGCTGTTCACTGTGTTTCAACAGTTTTCAGTCAGCATGATAGAGAATCTTGACACATTCTGACTCTCAAACTCATGGCCGCCTTCTTTCCTGTCACAGTCATACTATACTTATAAAACTATATAACTAAATACCATGGCACAAAAATACGCTGGTAACCAAGAGTATTATTACTCTCAACGAAAATAGGTACCAAAGCTACAGCTGTTTACTGTGTTTCAACAGTTTTCAATCAGCATGATAGAGAATCTTGACACATTCTGACTCTCAAACTCATGGCTGCCTTATTTCCCCTCGCAGTCATAGTATACTTATGAAACGATATAACTAAATACCATGGCACAAAAATACACTTGTAACCAATAGAGTATTAGTACTCTCAACATAACTAGGTACCAAAGCTACAGCTGTTTACTGGGTTTCAACAGTTTTCAGTGAGGATGATAGAGAATCTTCACACATTCTGACTCTGAAATTCATGGTTGCCTTATTTCCTGTCGCAGTCATAGTATACTTATAAAAGGAAAAAACTCAATACCATGGTAGAAAAATACACTGGTAACCAATAGAGTATTAGTACTCTCAACATAAGTAGGTACCAAAGCTACAGCTGTTCACTGTGTTTCAACAGTTTTCAGTCAGCATGATAGAGAATCTTGTCACATTCTAACTCTAAAATTCTTGTCTTGGCTGCCTTATTTCTCGTCGCAGTCATTCTATACTTATAAAATGGTATAACACAATACCATTGTTGAAAAATACCCTGGTAATGAATACAGTATTAGTACTCTCAAGAAAGATAGGTACCAATGCTCCATCTGTTTACTGTGTTTTCAGTCAGCATGATAGAGAATCTTGACACATTCTGACTCTCAAACTCATGGCTGCCTTTTTTCCTGTCCCCGTCATACTATACTTATCAATCGATATATCTCAATACCACGTCAGAACAATATACTGGTAACCAATAGAGTATTAGTACTCTCAACATAACTAGGTACCAAAGCTACAGCTGTTTACTGTGTTTCAACAGTTTTCAGTCAGCATGATAGAGAATCTTGACACATTCTGACTCTCAAACTCATGGCTGCCTTATTTCCTATCGTAGTCATACTTTACTTCTAAAACGATATCACTCAATACCATGTCACAAAAATAAACTGTTAACCAATAGAGTATTAGTACTCTCAACATAACTAGGTACCAAAGCTGCATCTGTTTACTGTGTTTCAGCAGGCTTCAGTGACCATGATAGAGAATCTTGACCCATTCTGACTCTCAAACTCATGGCTGCCTTATTTCCTGTCGCAGTCATACTATATTTATAAATCGATATATCTCAGTACCATGGTAGAACAATGCACTCGTAACCAATAGAGTATTAGTACTCTCAACAAAAATAGGTACCAAAGCTACAGCTGTTCACTGTGTTTTAACAGTTTTCAGTCAGCATGATAGAGAAGCCTGACACAGTCTGACTCTCAAATTCATGGCTGCCTTATTTCCATCCAGAGAATCTTGACACATTCTGACTCTCAAATTCATGGCTGCCTTATTTCCTGTCGCAGTCATAGTATACTTATAAAACAAAAAAACTCAATACCACGGTAGAAAAATACACTGGTAACCAATAGAGTGTTAGTACTCTCAACATAAGTAGGTACCAAAGCTACAGCTGTTCACTGTGTTTCAACAGTTTTCAGTGAGCATGATAGAGAATCTTGACACATTCTAACTCTAAAATTCATGTCTTGGCTGCCTTATTTCTTGTCGCAGTCATACTATACTTATAAAACGATATAACACAATACCATTGTTGAAAAATACCCTGGTAACGAATACAGTATTAGTACTCTCAAGAAAGATAGGTCCCAAAGCTCCATCTGTTTACTGTGTTTTCAGTCAGCATGATAGATAATCTTGACACATTCTGACTCTCAAACTCATGGCTGCCTTATTTCCTGTCGTAGTCATACTTTACTTATAAAACGATATCACTCAATACCATGTCACAAAAATACACTGGTAACCAACAGAGTATTAGTACTCTCAAGATAACTAGGTACCAAAGCTACAGCTGTTCACTGTGTTTCAACAGTTTTCTGTCAGCATTATAGAGAATCCTGACACATTCTGACTCTCAAACTCATGGCAGCCTTATTTCCTGTCGCAGTCATAGTATACTTATGAAACGATATAACTAAATACCATGGCACAAAAATACACTGGTAAACAATAGAGTATTAGTACTCTCAACATAACGAGGTACCAAAGCTACAGCTGTTCACTGTGTTTCAACAGTTTTCAGTCAGCATGATAGAGAATCTTGACACATTCTAACTCTGAAATTCTTGTCTTGGCTCCCTTATTTCTTGTCGCAGTCATACGATACTTATAAAACGATATTACACAATACCATTGTTGAAAAATAACCTGGTAACAAAGAGAATATTAGTACGTTCAACTAAAATAGGTCCCAAAGCTACAGCTGTTTATTGTGTTTCAACAGTTTTCAGTCAGCATGATAGAGAATCTTGACACATTCTGACTCTCAAACTCATAGCTGCCTTATTTCCTGTCGTAGTCATAGTATACTTTTAAAACGATATAACTCAATACCACGGCACAGACATACACTGGTAACCAATAGAGTATTAGCACTCTCAACATAACTAGGTACCAAAGCTGCAGCTGTTCACTGTGTTTCAACAGTTTTCAGTCAGCGTGATAAAGAATCTTGACCCATTCTGACTCTCAAACTCATGGCTGCCTTATTTCCTGTCGCTGTCATACTATACTTATAAAATGATATAACACAATACCATTGTTGAAAAATACCCTGGTAATGAAGAGAATATTAATACTCTCAACAAAAATAGGTAGCGAAGCTACAGCTGTCTACTGTGTTTCAACAGTTTTCAGTCAGCATGATAGAGAATCTTGACACATTCTGACTCTCAAACTCATGGCAGCCTTATTTCCTGTCGCAGTCATACTATACTTATAAATCAATATATCTCAATACCATGGTAGAAAAATACACTGGTAACCAATAGAGTGTTAGTACTCTCAACATAAGTAGGTACCAAGGCTACAGCTGTTCACTGTGTTTCAACAGTTTTCAGTCAGCATGATAGAGAATCTTGAAATTCATGGCAGCGTTATTTCCTGTCGCAGTCATACTATACTTATAAATCAATATATCTCAATACCATGGTAGAACAATACACTGGTAACTAATAGAGTATGAGCACGCTCAACATAAGTAGGTACCAAAGCTACAGCTGTTCTCTGTGTTTCAACAGTTTTCAGTCAGCATGATAGAGAATCTTGACACATTCTGACTCTGAAATTCATGCCTGCATTATTTGCTGTCGCATTTATAGTATAATTATAAAAGGAAAAAACTCAATACCACGGTAGAAAAATACACTGGCAACCAATAGAGTATTAGTATTCTCTACAAAAATAGGAAGCAAAGCTACAGCTGTTTACTGTGTTCCAACAGTTTTCAGTGAGCAAGATAGAGAATCTTGACACATTCTAACTCTGAAATTCTTGTCTTGGCTGCCTTATTTCTTGTCGCAGTCATTCTATACTTATAAAACGGTATAACCCAATAGCATTGTTGAAAAATACCCTGGTAACGAATACAGTATTAGTACTCTCAAAAAAGATAGGTCCCAAAGCTCCATCTCTTTACTGTGTTTTCAGTGAGCATGATAGATAATCTTGACACATTCTGACTCTCAAACGCATGGCTGCCTTATTTCCTGTCGTAGTCATAATTTACTTACAAAACGATATCACTCAATACCATGTCTAAAAAATACACTGGTAACCAATAGAGTATTAGTACTCTCAACATAACTAGGTACCAAAGCTACAGCTGTTCACTGTGTTTCAACAGTTTTCTGTCAGCATGATAGAGAATCCTGACACATTCTGACTCTCAAACTCATGGCTGCCTTATTTCCTGTCGTAGTCATACTTTACTTACAAAACGATATCACTCAATACCATGTCTCAAAAATACACTGGTAACCAATAGAGTATTAGTACTCTCAACAAAAATAGGTAGCAAAGCTACAGCTGTTTACTGTGCTTCAACAGTTTTCAGTCAGCATGATAGAGAATCTTGACACATTCTGACTCTCAAACTCATGACTGCCTTATCTCCTGTCACAGTTATACTATACTTATAAAACGATATAACGCAATACCATTCTTAAAAAATACCCTGGTAACGAATAGAGTATTAGTACTCTCAACAAAGATGGGTTCCAAAGCTACAGCTGTTCACTGTGTTTGAACAGTTTTCAGTCAGCTTGTTCGAGAATCTTGACACATTCTAACTCTAAAATTCTTGTCGTGGCTGCCTTATTTTTTGTCGCAGTCATACTATACATATAAGCCGATATAACACAATAGCATTGTTGAAAAATACCCTGCTAACGAATAGAGTATTAGTTCCCTCAACAAAAATAGGTACCAAAGCTACAGCTGTTTACTGTGTTTCAACAGTTTTCTGTCAACATGATAGAGAATCTTGACACATTCTGACTCTGAAATTCATGGCTGCCTTATTTCCTGTCACAGTCATACTATACTTATAAAACGATATAACTCAATACCATGGCACAAAAATACACTGGTAACCAGTAGAGTATTAGTACTCTCAACATAACTAGATACCAAAGCTACAGCTGTTCACTGTGTTTCCACAGTTTTTAGTCAGCCTGATAGAGAATCTTGACACATTCTGACTCTCAAATTCATGGCTGCCTCATTTCCTGTTGTAGTCATACTATACTTACAAAACGATATAACTCAATACCACGGTAGAACAATGCACTGGTAACCATAGAGTATTAGTACTCTCCACATAACTTGGTACCAAACCTACAGGTGTTTACTGTGTTTTAACAGTTTTCAGTCAGCATGATATAGAATTTTGACACATTCTGACTCTCAAACTCATGGATGCCTTATTTCCTGTCGCTGTCATACTATACTTATAAAACAATATAACTCAATACCATGGCACAAAAATACACTGGTAACCAATAGAGTATTAGAACTCTCAACATAACTACGTACCAAAGCAACAGCTCTTCACTGTGTTTCAACAGTTTTCAGTCAGCATGATAGAGAATCTTGACACATTCTAACTCTAAAATTCTTGTCTTGGCTGTATTATTTCTTTTCGCAGTCATTCTATACTTATAAAACGATATAACACAATACCATTGCTGAAAAATACCCTGGTAACGAAGAGAATATTAGTATGTAAAACAAAAATAGGTACCAAAGCTACAGCTGTTTACCGTGTTTCAACAGTTTTCAGTCAGCATGATAGAGAATCTTGACACATTCTGACTCTCAAACTCATGACTGCCTTATCTCCTGTCGCAGTCATACTATAGTTATAAAACGATATAGCACAATACCATTCTTAAAAAATGCCCTGGTAATGAATAGAGTGTTAGTACTCTCAACAATGATAGGTTCCAATGCTGCAGCTGTTCACTGTGTTTCAATAGTTTTCAGTCAGCTTGTTCGAGAATTTTGACACATTCTAACTCTAAAATTCTTGTCGTGGCTGCCTTATTTCTTTTCCCATTCATACTATACATATAAAATGATATAACACAATACCATTGCTGAAAAATACCCTGGTAACGAAGAGAATATTAGTACGTTCAACAAAATTAGGTACCAAAGCTACAGCTGTTTACTGTGTTTCAACAGTTTTCAGTCAACATGATAGAGAATCTTGACACATTCCGACTCTGAAATTCATGGCTGCCTTATTTCCTGTCGCAGTCATACTATACTTATGAAATGATATAACTCAATACCATGGCACAAAAATACACTGGTAACCAATAGAGTATTAGTACTCTCAACATAACTAGGTACCAACAGAGTATTAGTACTCTCAACATAACTAGGTACCAAAGCTACAGCTGTTTACTGTGTTTCAACAGTTTTCAGTCAGCATGATAGAGAATCTTGACACATTCTGACTCTCAAACTCATGGCTGCCTTATTTCCTGTCGCAGTCATACTATACTTATAAAACGATAGAGCTCAATACCATGGCACAGAAATACACTGGTAACCAATAGAGTATTAGTACTCTCAACATAACTAGGTACCAAAGCTACAGCTGTTTACTGTGTTTCAACAGTTTTCAGTCAGCATGATAGAGAATCTTGACACATTCTGACTCTCAAACTCGTGGCTGCCTTATTTCCTGTTGCAGTCATACTATTCTTATAAAATGATATAACTCAATACCATGTCACAAAAATACACTGGTTACCAATAGAGTATTAGTACTCTCAACATAACTAGGTACCAAAGCTGCAGCTGTTCACTGTATTTCAACAGTTTTCAGTCAGCGTGATAGAGAATCCTGACACATTCTGACTCTCAAACTCATGGCTGCCTTATTTCCTGTCGCAGTCATACTCTACTTATAAAACGATAGAGCTCAATACCATGGTACAGAAATACACTGGTAACCAATAGAGTATTAGTACTCTCAACATAACTAGGTACCAAAGCTACAGCTGTTTACTGTGTTTCAACAGTTTTCAGTCAGCATGATAGAGAATCTTGACACATTCTGACTCTCAAACTCATGGCTGCCTTATTTCCTGTTGTAGTCATACTATTTTTATAAAATGATATAACTCAATACCATGTCACAAAAATACACTGGTTACCAATAGAGTATTAGTACTCTCAACATAACTAGGCACCAAAGCTACAGCTGTTCACTGTGTTTCAACAGTTTTCAGTCAGCATGATAGAGAATCTTGTGACATTCTGACTCTCAAACTCATGGCTTCCTTATTTCCTGTCAGTCATACTATACTTATAAAACTATATAACTCAATACCATGGCACAAAAATACACTGGTAACCAACAGAGTATTAGTACTCTCAACATAACTAGGTACCAAAGCTGCAGCTGTTCACTGTATTTCAACAGTTTTCAGTCAGCGTGATAGAGAATCCTGACACATTCTGACTCTCAAACTCATGGCTGCCTTATTTCCTGTCGCAGTCATACTATACTCAACAGTTTTCAGTCAGCATGATAGAGAATCTTGACACATTCTGACTCTGAGATTCATGGCTGCCTTATTTCCGGTCGCAGTGATAGTATACTTATCAAACAATATAACACAATACCATTGTTGAAAAACACTCTGGTAATGAATAGAGTATTAGTACTCTCAACAAAAATAGGTCCCAAAGCCACAGCTGTTTACTGTGTTTCAACAGTTTTCAGTCAGCATGATAGAGAATCTTGACACATTCTGACTCTCAAACGCATGGCTGCCTTAATTCCTGTCGCAGTCATACTATACTTATAAAATGATAGAGCTCAATACCATGGCACAGAAATACTAGAGAATCTTGTGACATTCTGACTCTCAAACTCATGGCTGCCTTATTCCCTGTCACAGTCATACTATACTTATAAAACTATATAACTCAATACCATGGCACAAAAATACACTGGTATCCAACAGAGTATTAGTACTCTCAACATAACTAGGTACCAAAGCTGCAGCTGTTCACTGTATTTCAACAGTTTTCAGTCAGCGTGATAGAGAATCCTGACACATTCTGACTCTCAAACTCATGGCTGCCTTATTTCCTGTCGCAGTCATACTTTACTTATAAAACGATATCAATCAATACCATGTCACAAAAATACACTGGTAACCCATAGAGTATTTGTACTCTCAACAAAAATAGGTAGCAAAGCTGCAGCTGTTCACTGTGTTTCAACAGTTTTCAATCAGCGTGATAGAGAATCTTGACACATTCTGACTCTGAAATTCATGGCTGCCTTATTTCCTGTCGCAGTCATACTATACTTATAAATCAATATACCTCAATACCATGGTAGAACAATACACTGGTAACCAATACAGTATGAGTACTCTCAACATAAGTAGGTACCAAAGTTACAGCTGTTCACTGTGTTTCAACAGTATTCAGTCAGCATGTTAGAGAATCTTGACACATTCTAACTCTAAAATTCTTGTCTTGGCTGCCTTATTTCTTGTCGCAGTCATACTATTCTTATAAAACGATATAACACAATACCATTGTTGAAAAATACCCTGGTAACGAAGAGAGTATTAGTACTCTCAAAAAAAATAGGTACCAAAGCTACAGCTGTTTACTCTGTTTCAACAGTTTTCAGTCTCCATGGTAGAGAATCTTGACACATTCTGACTCTGAAATTCATGGCTGTCTTATCTCCTGTCGCAGTCATACTATACTTATAAAACGATATAACTCAATATCACGGTAGAAAAATACCCTGGTAACGAATAGAGTATTAGTACTCTCAACAAAAATAGGTACCAAAGCTACAGCTGTTTACTGTGTTTCAATAGTTTTCAGTCAGCATGATAGAGAATCTAGAGACATTCTGACTCTCAAACTCATGGCTGCCTTATTTCCTATCGCAGTCATACTATACTTATAAAACTATGTAACTCAATAGAATGGCACAAAAATACACTGGTAACCAATAGCGTATTAGTACTCTCAACATAACTACGTACCAAAGCTACAGCTGTTCACTGTGTTTCAACAGTTTTCAGTCAGCATAATAGAGAATCTTGACACATTCTGACTCTGAAATTCAGGGCTGTCTTATTTCCTGTTGCAGTCATACAATACTTATAAAACGATATTACTCAATACCACAGTAGAAAAATACATTGGTAACCAATAGAGTATTAGTACTCTCAACAAAAATACCTTCCAAAGCTACAGCTGTTCACTGTGTTTCAACCGTTTTCAGTCAGCATGATAGAGAATCTTGACACATTCTGATTCTCAAACTCATGGCTGCCTTATTTCCTGTCGCAGTCATACTATACTTATAAAACGATAGAGCTCAATACCATGGCACAGAAATACACTGGTAACCAATAGAGTATTAGTACTCTCAACATAACTAGGTACCAAAGCTACAGCTGTTTACTGTGTTTCAACAGTTTTCAGTCAGCATGATAGAGAATCTTGACACATTCTGACTCTCAAACTCATGGCTACCTTATTTCCTGTTGCAGTCATACTATTCTTATAAAATGATATAACTCAATACCATGTCACAAAAATACACTGGTTACCAATAGAGTATTAGTACTCTCAACATAACTAGGTACCAAAGCTACAGCTGTTCACTGTGTTTCAACAGTTTTCAGTCAGCATGATAGAGAATCTTGTGACATTCTGACTCTCAAACTCATGGCTGCCTTATTTCCTGTCAGTCATACTATACTTATAAAACTATATAACTCAATACCATGGCACAAAAATACACTGGTAACCAACAGAGTATTAGTACTCTCAACATAACTAGGTACCAAAGCTGCAGCTGTTCACTGTATTTCAACAGTTTTCAGTCAGCGTGATAGAGAATCCTGACACATTCTGACTCTCAAACTCATGGCTGCCTTATTTCCTGTCGCAGTCATACTCTACTTATAAAACGATATCACTCAATACCATGTCACAAAAATACACTGGTAACGAATAGAGTATTTGTACTCTCAACAAAAATAGGTAGCAAAGCTGCAGCTGTTCACTGTGTTTCAACAGTTTTCAATCAGCATGATAGAGAATCTTGACACATTCTGACTCTCAAACTCATGGTTGCCTTATTTCCTGTCGCAGTCATACTATACTTATAAAATGATAGAGCTCAATACCATGGCACAGAAATACACTGGTAACCAATAGAGTATTAGTACTCTCAACCTAACTAGGTACCAAAGCTACAGCTGTTTACTGTGTTTCAACAGTTTTCAGTCAGCATGATAGAGAATCTTGACACATTCTGACTCTCAAACTCATGGCTGCCTTATTTCCTGTTGTAGTCATACTATACTTATAAAATGATATAACTCAATACCATGTCACAAAAATACACTGGTTACCAATAGAGTATTAGTACTCTCAACATAAGTAGGTACCAAAGCTACAGCTGTTCAGTGTGTTTCAACAGTTTTCAGTCAGCATGATAGAGAATCTTGACACATTCTGACTCTGTAATTCATGGCTGTCTTATTTCCTGTCGCAGTCATACTATACTTATAAAACGATATAACTCAATACCACAGTAGAAAAATACATTGGTAACCAATAGAGTATTAGTACTCTCAACAAAAATAGGTGCCAAAGCTACAGCTGTTTACTGTGTTTCAGCAGTTTTCAATCAGCTTGATAGAGAATCTTGACACATTCTGACTCTCAAACTCATGGCTGCCTTATTTCCTGTCGCAGTCATAGTATACTTATGAAACGATATAACTAAATACCATGGCACAAAAATACACTGGTAACCAATAGAGTATTAGTACTCTCAACATAACTAGGTACCAAAGCTACAGCTGTTCACTGTGTTTCAACAGTTTTCAGTCAGCATGTTAGAGAATCTTGACACATTCTGACTCTCAAACTCATGGCTGCCTTATTTCCTGTCGCAGTCATACTTTACTTATAAAACGATATCACTCTTTACCATGTCACAAAAATACACTGGTAACCAATAGAGTATTTGTACTCTCAACAAAAACAGGTAGCAAAGCTACAGCTGTTTACTGTGTTTCAACAGTTTTCCGTCAACATGATAGAGAATCTTGACACATTCTGACTCTCAAACTCATGGTTGCCTTATTTCCACTCGCAGTCATACTATACTCAACAGTTTTCAGTCATCATGATAGAGAATCTTGACACATTCTGACTCTGAGATTCATGGCTGCCTTATTTCCGGTCGGAGTGATAGTATACTTATCAAACAATATAACACAATACCATTGTTGAAAAACACTCTGGTAATGAATAGAGTATTAGTACTCTCAACATAACTAGGTACCAAAGCTACAGCTGTTCACTGTGTTTCAACAGTTTTCTGTCAGCATGATAGAGACTCCTGACACATTCTGACTCTCAAACTCATGGCTGCCTTATTTCCAGTCGCAGTCATATGATACTTATAAATCGATATATCTCAGTACCACAGTAGAACAATACACTGGTAACCAATAGAGTATTAGTACTCTCGACAAAAATAGGTCGCAAAGCTACAGCTGTTTACTGTGTTTCAACAGTTTTCATTCAGCATGATAGAGAATTTTGACACATTCTGACTCTGAAATTCATGGCTGCCTTATTTCCTGTCGCAGTCATTGTATACTTATGAAAGGAAACACAAAATACCATGGTAGAAAAATACACTGGTAACCAATAGAGTATTAGTACTCTCAACATAAGTAGGTACCAAAGCTACAGCTGTTCACTGTGTTTCAACAGTTTTCAGTCAGCATGATAGAGAATCTTGACACATTCTGACTCGCAAACTCATGGCTGCCTTATTTCCTGTTGCAGTCATACTATACTTATAAAATGATATAACTAAATACCATGGCACAAAAATACACTGGTAACCAATAGAGTATTAGCACTCTCAACATAACTAGGTACCAAAGCTACTGCTGTTCACTGTGTTTCAACAGTTTTCAGTCACCATGATAGAGAATCTTGACACATTCTAACTCTAAAATTCTTGTCTTGGCTGCCTTATTTCTTGTCGCAGTCATACTATACTTATAAAACGATATAACACAATAGCATTGTTGAAAAATACCCTGGTAACGAAGAGAGTATTAGTACTCTCAACACAACTAGGTACCAAAGCTACAGCTGTTCACGGTGTTTCAACAGTTTTCAGTCAGCATGATAGAGAATCTTGACACATTCTGACTCTGAAATTCATGGCTGTCTTATTTCCTGTCGCAGGCATACTACACTTATAAAACGATATAACTCAGTACTACGGTAGAAAAATACGCTGGTAACCAATAGAGTATTAGTACTCTCAACATAACTAGGTACCAAAGCTACAGCTGTTCACTGTGTTTTAACAGTTTTCAGTCAGCATGATAGAGAAGCCTGACACAGTCTGACTCTCAAATTCATGGCTGCCTTATTTCCATTTAGAGAATCTTGACACATTCTGACTCTGAAATTCATGGCTGCCTTTTTTCCTGTCGCAGTCATAGTATACTTATAAAACAAAAAAACTCAATACCACGGTAGAAAAATACACTGGTAACCAATAGAGTATTAGTACTCTCAACAAAAATAGGTAGCAAAGCTACAGCTGTTTACTGTGTTTCAACAGTTTTCAGTCAGCATGATAGAGAATCTTCACACATTCTGACTCTGAAATTCATGGCTGCCTTATTTCCTGTCGCAGTCATAGTATTCTTATAAACGGAAAAAACTCAATACAACGGTAGAAAAATATGCTTGTAACCAATAGAGTCTTAGTACTCCCAACATAAGTAGGTACCAAAGGTACAGCTGTTCACTGTGTTCCAACAGTTTTCAGTGAGCATGATAGAGAATCTTGACACATTCTGACTCTCAAACTCATGGCTGCCTTATTTCCTGTCGCACTCATACTATACTTATAAAATGATATAACTCAATACCATGGCACAAAAATACACTGGTAACCAATAGAGTATTAGGACTCTCAACATAACTAGGTACCAAAGCTACAGCTGTTCACTGTGTTTCAACAGTTTTCAGTGAGCATGATAGAGAATTTGACACATTCTGACTCTCAAACTCATGGCTGCCTTATTTCCTGTCGCCGTCATACTATACTTATATAATGATATAACTCAATACCATGGCACAAAAATACACTGGTAACCAATAGAGTATTAGTACTCTCAACACAACTAGGTACCAAAGCTATAGCTGTATACTGTCTTTCTACAGTTTTCAGTCAGCATGATAGAGAATCTTGACACATTCTGACTCTCAACCTCATGGCTGCCTTATTTCCTGTCGCAGTCATACTATACTTATAAAACGATATAACTCAATACCATGGCACAGAAATACACTGGTAACCAATAGAGTACTAGTACTCTCAACATAACTAGGTTCCAAAGCTACAGCTGTTCACTGTGTTTCAACAGTTTTCAGTCAGCATGATAGAGAATCTTGACACATTCTGACTCTCAAACTCATGGCTGCCTTATTTCCTGTCGCTGTCATACTATACTTATAAAATGATATATCACAATACCATTGTTGAAAAATACCCTGGTAACGAAGAGAATATTAGTACTCTCAACAAAAATAGGTAGCGAAGCTATAGCTGTCTACTGTGTTTCAACAGTTTTCAGTCAGCATGATAGAGAATCTTGACACATTCTGACTCTGAAATTCATGGCAGCGTTATTTCCTGTCGCAGTCATACTATACTTATAAATCAATATATCTCAATACCATGGTAGAACAATACACTGTTAACTAATAGAGTATTAGTACTCTCTACAAAAATAGGAAGCAAAGCTACAGCTGTTTACTGTGTTCCAACAGTTTTCAGTCAGCATGATAGAGAATCTTGACACATTCTGACTCTGAAATTCATGGCTTCCTTATTTCTTGTCGCAGTCATACTGTACTTATAAAACGATATAACACAATACCATTGTTGAAAAATACCGTGGTAACGAATAGAGTATTAGTACTCTCAAGAAAGATAGGTACCATAGTTACATCTGTTTACTGTGTTTTCAGTCAGCATGACAGATAATCTTGACACATTCTGACTCTGAAATTCATGGCTGCCTTATTTCCTATCGCATTCATAGTATACTTATAAATCGATATATCTCAATACCACGGCAGAACAATATACTGGTAACCAATAGAGTATTAGTACTCTCAACATAACTAGTTACAAAACTACAGCTGTTCACTGGGTTTCATCAGTTTTCAGTCAGCATGACAGAGAATCTTGACACATTCTGACTCTCAAACTCATGGCTGTCTTATTTCCTCTCGCAGTCATACTATACTTATAAAACGATATAACTCACTACCATGGCACAAAAATACACTGGTAACCAATAGAGTATTAGTACTCTCAACATAGCTATTTACCAAAGCTACAGCTGTTCACTGTGTTTCAACAGTTTTCTGTCAGCATGATAGAGAATCTTGACACATTCTGACTCTGAAATTCATGGCTGCCTTATTTCCTGTCGCAGTCATACTATACTTATAAATCAATATACCTCAATACCATGGTAGAACAATACACTGGTAACCAATACGGTATGAGTACTCTCAACATAAGTAGGTACCAAAGCTACAGCTGTTCACTGTGTTTCAACAGTTTTCAGTCAGCATGTTAGAGAATCTTGACACATTCTAACTCTAAAATTCTTGTCTTGGCTGCCTTATTTCTTGTCGCAGTCATACTATTCTTATAAAACGATATAACACAATACCATTGTTGAAAAATACCCTGGTAACGAAGAGAGTATTAGTGCTCTCAACAAAAATAGGTAGCAAAGCTACAGCTGTTTACTGTGTTTCAACAGTTTTCAGTCAGCATGATAGAGAATCTTCACACATTCTGACTCTGAAATTCATGGCTGCCTTATTTCCTGTCGCAGTCATAGTATTCTTATAAAAGGAACAAACTCAATACAATGGTAGAAAAATACGCTGGTAACCAATAGAGTATTAGTACTCTCAACATAAGTAGGTACCAAAGCTACAGCTGTTCACTGTGTTTCAACAGTTTTCAGTGAGCATGATGGAGAATCTTGACACATTCTGACTCTCAAACTCATGGCTGCCTTATTTCCTGTCGCACTCATACTATACTTATAAAATGATAATAATAATAATAATATAATATATCTTTATTCTGCAGTATACTAGTACATTAACAACGAGATAACATTACAAACTACAAGAAAATAACCTAGTATACAGCATGGAAATGGCATAGCCTAAAAGGCTGTTTTCCTGCCATTCCCATAAAAAAAAAATATATATATCAACTCGGTTTGGCATCAGTGTAATACAAATTCTTTTCAAAGACAGGAATATTTATAGTTTGTTTATGAATCATGTGGCTAGATGGGATCAATAGGTCATATGCTGGGAGGAGGATGAGATACCAGAGAGTTTTGATGGCTGATACAATCGGGACAGGTTGGGTTGTCGCACTTGACGTTTGGGCTAGTATAAGTACTTAAAATTTTATGTGTTAATGATTTTTTGAACTTGGGTCTACTATATTGCTGAGTTAGAGGGTCTATACTATTCCAAATTCTTGGGAAGGAATGGAACGGCAATTCTGCAGAAAATTGTGTTCTTGGTTTGTGTGTTTCTATTTTACCAGTCTGCCTTGTATTCATCCCCGAAGGGTTTCTGTAGACCTGAAAGGTGTTATCGAATGACATTGGGAGTTTTTTGTTCATCCAGTCATGCATAAAGAGGGAGACGTGAAGGCTGTAGAGATCTTTAAATTTCAGAATACCACAATCTCTGAAAAGTGGGTCTGTGTGCGAGTTATATGCCTTCCTAGTAATGATTCGGATGGCTCTTTTTTGAAGCTTGAAAATTCTGTTGGTGTAGCTCGAATGACCCCAAACCTGAATACCATATATGAGATGACAGTGGATCAATGAAAAGTACAAAGTTTTCATTGCTTTTGCGGGGAGAAATTTCTTTGCCCTATTTAGGGCAAAAATTGCACTTGCCATTCTTGAACATACTGCAGAAACATGGTGTTTAAATTTCATATTTTCGTCTATATACACACCGAGGAACTTTAGAGCGGCTTGATCTTGTTCGTTCCCAACGGCCTCAATATTTGTATTATTCAGAGATAACTCAACGTTGTTTACCCTATACAAATCATTTTGTGGGTGAAGAAGCATATATTTAGTTTTAGTTGGGTTAAGGGCTAATTTGTTGGCAGAACACCAGTGATTTATTTTGTCTAATTCGGAATTTACACTATCTGTAAGTGTGTCTAGATTGTTGCCTGATCTATATGCCGTTGTATCATCGGCAAAGGAAAGTAGATTAAGCACAGTGGAGTTGCTAATATCGTTAATGTATAACAAGAATAGAATAGGACCAAGAATAGACCCTTGAGGTACACCGGTGTTTATGGTTAAGGTTTCTGAAACAATATTCGAGAACGAGATAAATTGCCTTCGGTCGGTTAAATAATTTTGAAACCACTGATGGGTTATACCTCTAATACCATAGTATTCAAGTTTCTGGAGTAAGATTGAGTGGTCAATGCTGTCGAATGCTTTCAAAAAGTCTAAGAATATAGAAAGGGTGCAGTTCTTTGTTGGTTTATCATTTTCAGTTACCACGCTATTCAGCAAGTGCAATATGGGGTGGACAGTCGAATGCTTTGTTCTAAAGCCAAACTGGTACTTGTATAAGATATTACTTTTATCAATAAACTCCACTAGTCTTTTGTACATTAATTTTTCAAGTACTTTTGAGAACGTGGGTAAGATACTGATAGGGCGATAATTGTTAAAGATTTGAGGGTCACCAGACTTGAAGATTGGTATAACTTTGGCTATTTTCATTTTGAATGGTACGTGACCAGATGAAAATGAAGTATTAATGATGTGTGTTAATGGACTGGCAACTTCATAAGCGACTGCTTTCAGGAGTTTCGTGGACAGTTCGCCCTGATCCCTTGTTGGTTTCGAGGACAACATAGAAATGTTATGAATAACTTCCTGGGTGTTTGTTGGAGTCAAAAATAAAGAGTTTCCGTTTCTTTGCTTCATGTAGTGTGAAAAATGGATGTTCGTATCGGGCACTTGTTCACCTACTGATTTTCCAATGTTTGCGAAGAATGCATTGAATCTATCGGCAATGATTTTGGGATCCGTTACAAGGGTATCACCATCAAAAAAAGTATCGGGTGATTCTATTTTTCGGTCTGATTTATTAATTGCTTTACGTAGGATTTCCCACGACTTTTTAAGGTTATTTTTATTTTCCAGCAAAATATCATGGTAATAATCTGATTTGCTTGCCCGTTTAATCCGATTGAAGATTTGACAGTATTGCTTGTAGGCTGTAGTATTTTGAGCTGTTGGAGATTTTAGCTTTTTGGAGTACAATTTTTGTTTATGTAGAGAAGACTGTAATAGTCCAGCTGACATCCAGGGCGAGCGTTTAATATATTTCGAGGGAACTGGTGTTGCTTTTAATGGGAAAGCTTCATTGAATGCTTTATAGAAGGTGTCCAAAAACTTGTCGTATGACAGGGTGGTATCGGAAGCGTCATAAACACTAGAAAAATCACTGCCTAATAAGAGTCGTTTAAAGCGATCTATGTTCTCTTTCTTGAACGAGCGTTTATGAATTTTGGTAGGGCGTGCAAGTTGTTCTTCAAAGTTACCGATGCAAAATGTTGCAAAGTGATCGCTGATGTCAGAAATAACAATTCCAGAAACATGCTCAGAGGAATCGTTACTAAAGATATGGTCTATAAGAGTTGCTGAAGTATCGGTAACTCTCGTTGGTTTAGTGACAAGGGGCATGAAACCTGAGCTGAACACAGAGTCGATAAAAATTTCAGTTTTATTATGAATAGTGAAATGATATAACTCAATACCATGGCACAAAAATACACTGGTAACCAATAGAGTATTAGGACTCTCAACACAACTAGGTACCAAAGCTATAGCTGTATACTGTCTTTCAACAGCTTTCAGTCAGCATGATAGAGAATCTTGACACATTCGGACTCTCAAACTCATGGCTGCCTTATTTCCTGTCGCAGTCATACTATACTTATAAAACGATATAACTCAATACCATGGCACAGAAATACACTGGTAACCAATAGAGTACTAGTACTCTCAACATAACTAGGTTCCAAAGCTACAGCTGTTCACTGTGTTTCAACAGTTTTCAGTCAGCATGATAGAGAATCTTGAAATTCATGGCAGCGTTATTTCCTGTCGCAGTCATACTATACTTATAAATCAATATATCTTAATACCATGGTAGAACAATACACTGGTAACTAATAGAGTATGAGCACTCTCAACATAAGTAGGTACCAAAGCTACAGCTGTTCACTGTGTTTCAACAGTTTTCAGTCAGCATGATAGACATCTTGACACATTCTGACTCTCAAGCTCATGGCTGCCTTATTTCCTGTCGCAGTCATACTATACTTATAAATCAATATATCTCAATACCATGGTAGAACAATACACTGGTAACCAATAGAGTATGAGTACTCTCAACATAAGTAGGTACCAAAGCTACAGCTGTTCACTGTGTTTCAACAGTTTTCGGTCAGCATGATAGAGAATCTTGACACATTCTGACTCTGAAATTCATGGCTGCCTTATTTCCTGTCGCATTTATAGTATAATTTTAAAAGGAAAAAACTCAATACCACGGTAGAAAAATACACTGGTAACCAATAGAGTATTAGTACTCTCTACAAAAATAGGAAGCAAAGCTACAGCTGTTTACTGTGTTCCAACAGTTTTCAGTCAGCATGATAGAGAATCTTGACACATTCTGACTCTGAAATTCATGGCTTCCTTATTTCTTGTCGCAGTCATACTATACTTATAAAACGATATAACACAATACCATTGTTGAAAAATACCGTGGTAACGAATAGAGTATTAGTACTCTCAAGAAAGATAGGTACCAGAGCTACATCTGTTTACTGTGTTTTCAGTCAGCATGACAGATAATCTTGACACATTCTGACTCTGAAATTCATGGCTGCCTTATTTCCTATTGTATTCATAGTATACTTATAAATCGATATATCTCAATACCACGGCAGAACAATATACTGGTAACCAATAGAGTATTAGTACTCTCAACATAACTAGTTACAAAACTACAGCTGTTCACTGTGTTTCATCAGTTTTCAGTCAGCATGACAGAGAATCTTGACATATTCTGACTCTCAGACTCATGGCTGCCTTATTTCCTCTCGCAGTCATACTATACTTATAAAACGATATAACTCACTACCATGGCACAAAAATACACTGGTAACCAATAGCGTATTAGTACTCTCAACATAACTATTTACCAAAGCTACAGCTGTTCACTGTGTTTCAACAGTTTACTGTCAGCATGATAGAGAATCTTGACACATTCTGACTCTGAAATTCATGGCTGCCTTATTTCCTGTCGCAGTCATACTATACTTATAAATCAATATACCTCAATACCATGGTAGAACAATACACTGGTAACCAATACGGTATGAGTACTCTCAACATAAGTAGGTACCAAAGCTACAGCTGTTCACTGTGTTTCAACAGTTTTCAGTCAGCATGTTAGAGAATCTTGACACATTCTAACTCTAAAATTCTTGTCTTGGCTGCCTTATTTCTTGTCGCAGTCATACTATTCTTATAAAACGATATAACACAATGCCATTGTTGAAAAATACCCTGGTAACGAAGAGAGTATTAGTACTCTCAAAAAAAATAGGTACCAAAGCTACAGCTGTTTACTGTGTTTCAACAGTTTTCAGTCACCATGATAGAGAATCTTGACACATTCTGACTCTGAAATTCATGGCTGTCTTATTTCCTGTCGCAGTCATACTATACTTATAAAACGATATAACTCAATATCACGGTAGAAAAATACCCTGGTAACGAATAGAGTATTAGTACTCTCAACAAAAATAGGTACCAAAGCTTCAGCTGTTTACTGTGTTTCAATAGTTTTCAGTCAGCATGATAGAGAATCTTGAGACATTCTGACTCTCAAACTCATGGCTGCCTTATTTCCTATCGCAGTCATACTATACGTATAAAACTATGTAACTCAATAGAATAGCACAAAAATACACTGGTAACCAATAGCGTATTAGTACTCTCAACATAACTAGGTACCAAAGCTACAGCTGTTCACTGTGTTTCAACAGTTTTCAGTCAGCATGATAGAGAATCTTGACACATTCTGACTCTGAAATTCAGGGCTGTCTTATTTCCTGTTGCAGTCGTACTATACTTATAAAACGATATTACTCAATACCACAGTAGAAAAATACATTGGTAACCAATAGAGTATTAGTACTCTCAACAAAAATACCTTCCAAAGCTACAGCTGTTCACTGTGTTTCAACCGTTTTCAGTCAGCATGATAGAGAATCTTGACACATTCTGACTCTGAGATTCATGGCTGCCTTATTTCCGGTCGCAGTGATAGTATACTTATCAAACAATATAACACAATACGATTGTTGAAAAACACTCTGGTAATGAATAGAGTATTAGTACTCTCAACAAAAATAGGTCCGAAAGCCACAGCTGTTTACTGTGTTTCATCAGTTTTCAGTCAGCATGATAGAGAATCTTGACACATTCTGACTCTGAAATTCATGGCTGCATTATTTCCTGTCGCAGTCATCCTATAGTTATAAATTGAAATAACTCAATACCATGGAACAAAAATACACTGGTAGCCAACAGAGTATTAGTACTCTCAACATAAGTAGGTACCAAAGCTACAGCTGTTCAGTGTGTTTCAACAGTTTTCAGTCAGCATGATAGAGAATCTTGACACATTCTGACTCTGAAATTCATGGCTGTCTTATTTCCTGTCGCAGTCATACTATACTTATAAAACGATATAACTCAATACCACAGTAGAAAAATACATTGGTAACCAATAGAGTATTAGTACTCTCAACAAAAATAGGTACCAAAGCTACAGCTGTTTACTGTGTTTCAACAGTTTTCAGTCAACATGATAGAGAATCTTGACACATTCTGACTCGCAAACTCATGGCTGCCTTATTTCCACTCGCAGTCATACTATACTCAACAGTTTTCAGTCAGCATGATAGAGAATCTTGACACATTCTGACTCTCAAACTCATGGCTGCCTTATTTCCTGTCGCAGTCATAGTATACTTATGAAACGATATAACTAAATACCATGGCACAAAAATACACTGGTAACCAATAGAGTATTAGTACTCTCAACATAACTAGGTACCAAAGCTACAGCTGTTCACTGTTTTTCAACAGTTTTCAGTCAGCATGATAGAGAATCTTGACACATTCTGACTCTCAAACTCATGGCTGCCTTATTTCCTGTCGCAGTCATACTTTATTTATAAAACGATATCACTCAATACCATGTCACAAAAATACATTGGTAACCAATAGAGTATTTGTACTCTCAACAAAAACAGGTAGCAAAGCTACAGCTGTTTACTGTGTTTCAACAGTTTTCAGTCAACATGATAGAGAATCTTGACACATTCTGACTCGCAAACTCATGGCTGCCTTATTTCCACTCGCAGTCATACTATACTCAACAGTTTTCAGTCAGCATGATAGAGAATCTTGACACATTCTGACTCTCAAACTCATGGCTGCCTTATTTCCTGTCGCAGTCATACTTTATTTATAAAACGATATCACTCAATACCATGTCACAAAAATACATTGGTAACCAATAGAGTATTAGTACTCTCAACATAACTAGGTACCAAAGCTACAGCTGTTCACTGTGTTTCAACAGTTTTCAGTCAGCATGATAGAGAATCTTGACACATTCTGACTCGGAAATTCATGGCTGCCTTATTTCCGGTCGCAGTCATACTATACTTATAAAACGATTTCACTCAATACCACGGCACAAAAATACACTGGTAACCAATAGAGTATTAGTACTCTCAACGTAACTAGGTACCAAAGCTACAGCTGTTCACTGTGTTTCAACAGTTTTCAGTCTGCATGATAGAGAATCTTGACACATTCTAACTCTGAAATTCATGGCTGCGTTATTTCCTGTCGCAGTCATGCTATAGTTATCAATTGAAATAACTCTATTCCATGGTACAAAAATACACTGGTAACCAACAGAGTATTACTACTCTCAACACAAGTAGGTACCAAAGCTACAGCTGTTCACTGTGTTTCAACAGTTTTCAGTCAGCATGATAGAGAATCTTGTGACATTCTGACTCTCAAACTCATGGCTGCCTTATTTCCTGTCACAGTCATACTATACTTATAAAACTATATAACTCAATACCATGGCACAAAAATACACTGGTAACCAATAGAGTATCAGTACTCTCAACATAACTAGGTACAAAAGCTGCAGCTGTTCACTGTATTTCAACAGTTTTCATTCAGCATGATAGAGAATCCTGACACATTCTGACTCTCAAACTCATGGCTACCTTATTTCCTGTCGCTGTCATACTATACTTATAAAATGATATAACACAATACCATTGCTGAAAAATACCCTGGTAACGAAGAGAATATTAGTACTCTCAACAAAAATAGGTACCAAAGCTACAGCTGTTCTCTGTGTTTCAACAGTTTTCAATCAGCATGATAGAGAATCTTGACACATTCTGACTCTCAAACTCATGGCTGCCTTATTTCCTGTAGCAGTCATACTATACTTATGAAACGATATAACTAAATACCATGGCACAAAAATACACTGGTAACCAATAGAGTATTAGTACTCTCAACATAACTAGGTACCAAAGCTACAGCTGTTCACTGTATTTCAACAGTTTTCAGTCAGCATGATAGAGAATCTTGACACATTCTGACTCTCAAACTCATGCCTGCCTTATTTCCTGTCGCAGTCATACTTTACTTATAAAACGATATCACTCAATACCATGTCACAAAAATACACTGGTAACCAATAGAGTATTTGTACTCTCAACAAAAATAGGTAGCAAAGCTGTTCACTGTGTTTCAACAGTTTTCAATCGGCATGATCCAGAATCTTGACACATTCTAACTCTAAAATTCTTGTCTTGGCTGCCTTATTTCTTGTCGCAGTCATTCTGTACTTATAAAACGATATAACACAATACCATTGTTGAAAAATACCCTCGTAGCGAAGAGAGTATTAGTATTATCAACAAAAATAGGTACCAAAGCTACAGCTGTTTACTGTGTTTCAACAGTTTTCAGTCTGCATGATAGAGAAACTTGAGACATTCTGACTCTCAAACTCATGGCTGCCTTATTTCCTGTCGCAGTCATACTATAGTTATATAACAAAATAACTCAATACCATGGTACAAAAATACACTGGTAACCAATAGAGTATTAGTACTCTGAATATCACTAGGTACCAAAGCTACAGCTGTTCACTGTGTTTCAACAGTTTCCTGTCAGCATCATCGAGAATCCTGACACATTCTGACTCTCAAACTCATGGCTGTCTTTTTTCCTGTCGCAGTCATACTATACTTATAAAACGATATCACTCAATACCATGGCACAAAAATACACTGGTAACCAATAGAGTATTAGTACTCTCAACATAAGTATGTACCAAAGCTACAGCTGTTCACTGTGTTTCAACAGTTTTCAGTCTGCATGATAGAGAATCTTGACACATTCTGACTCTGAAATTCATGGCTGCGTTATTTCCTGTCGCAGTCATGCTATAGTTATTAATTGAAATAACTCTATTCCATGGTACAAAAATACACTGGTAACCAACAGAGTATTAGTACTCTCAACATAAGTAGGTACCAAAGCTACAGCTGTTCACTGTGTTTCAACAGTTTTCAGTCAGCATGTTAGAGAATCTTGTGACATTCTGACTCTCAAACTCATGGCTGCCTTATTTCCTGTCACAGTCATACTATACTTATAAATCAATATACCTCAATACCATGGTAGAACAATACACTGGTAACCAATACAGTATGAGTACTCTCAACATGAGTAGGTACCAAAGCTACAGCTGTTCACTGTGTTTCAACAGTTTTCAGTCAGCATGTTAGAGAATCTTGACACATTCTAACTCTAAAATTCTTGTCTTGGCTGCCTTATTTCTTGTCGCAGTCATACTATTCTTATAAAACTATATAACACAATACCATTGTTGAAAAATACCCTGGTAACGAAGAGAGTATTAGTCCTCTCAAAAAAATAAGTACTTTGCAAAGCTACAGCTGTTTACTGTGTTTCAACAGTTTTCAGTCACCATGATAGAGAATCTTGACACATTCTGACTCTGAAATTCATAGCTGTCTTATTTCCTTATTTCCTGTCGCAGTCAAACTATACTTATAAAACGATATAACTCAATATCACGGTAGAAAAATACCCTGGTAACGAATAGAGTATTAGTACTCTCAACAAAAATAGGTACCAAAGCTGCAGCTGTTTACTGTGTTTCAATAGTTTTCAGTCAGCATGATAGAGAATCTTGAGACATTCTGACTCTCAAACTCATGGCTGCCTTATTTCCTATCGCAGTCATACTATACTTATAAATCAATATACCTCAATACCATGGTAGAACAATACACTGATAACCAATACAGTATGAGTACTCTTAACATAAGTGGGTACCAAAGCTACAGCTGTTCACTGTGTTTCAACAGTTTTCAGTCAGCATGTTAGAGAATCTTGACACATTCTAACTCTAAAATTCTTGTCTTGGCTGCCTTATTTCTTGTCGCAGTCATACTATTCTTATAAAACTATATAACACAATACCATTGTTGAAAAATACCCTGGTAACGAAGAGAGTATTTGTCCTCTCAACAAAAATAGGTCTCAAAGCCGCAGCTGTTTACTGTGTTTCAGCAGTTTTCAGTCAGCATGATAGAGAATCTTGACACATTCTGACTCTGAAATTCATGGCTGCATTATTTCCTGTCGCAGTCATGCTATACTTATAAAATGATATAACTCAATACCACAGTAGAAAAATACATTGGTAACCAATAGAGTATTCAAAAATATCCTGGTAACGAAGAGAATATTAGTACTCTCAACAAAAATAGGTACCAAAGCTACAGCTGTTTACTGTGTTTCAACAGTTTTCAGTCAGCATGATAGAGAATCTTGACACATTCTAACTCTGAAACTCATGACTGCCTTATTTCCTGTCGCAGTCATACTATGCTTATAAAACGATATAACACAATACCATTGTTGAAGAATACCCTGGTAACGAAGAGAGTATTAGTATTCTCAACAAAAATAGGTACCAAAGCTACAGCTGTTTACTGTGTTTCAACAGTTTTCAGTCTGCATGATAGAGAATCTTGCCACATTGTGACTCTCAAACTCATGGCTGCCTTATTTCCTGTCGGAGTCATACGATACTTATAAATCGATATATCTCAGTACCACGGTAGAACAATCCACTGGTAACCAATAGAGTATGAGTACTCTCAACATGAGTAGGTACCAAAGCTACAGCTGTTCACTGTGTTTCAACAGTTTTCAGTCAGCATGATAGAGAATCTTGACACATTCTGACTCTGAAATTCATGGCTCTCTTATTTCCTGTCGCAGTCATACTACAGTTATCAAACGATATAACTCAGTACTACGGTATAAAAATACACTGGTAACCAATAAAGTATTAGTACTCTCAACATAACTAGGTACCAAAGCTACAGCTGTTCACTGTGTTTTAACAGTTTTCAGTCAGCATGATAGAGAAGCCTGACACAGTCTCACTCTCAAATTCATGGCTGCCTTATTTCCTGTCGCAGTCATACTATACTTATACAACGATATAACACAATACCATTGTTGAAAAATACCCTTGTAACGAATAGAGTATTAGTACTCTCAAGAAAGATAGCTACCAAAGCTACATCTGTTTACTGTGTTTTCAGTCAACATGATAGATAATCTTGACACATTCTGACTCTGAAATCCATGGCTGCCTTATTTCCTATCGCATCCATAGTATACTTATAAAACAATATAACACAACGCCATTGTTGAAAAAAACTCTGGTAATGAATAGAGTATTAGTACTCTCA
Organism: Pictodentalium vernedei; assembly: GCA_031216915.1. Lineage (NCBI taxonomy): Eukaryota > Metazoa > Mollusca > Scaphopoda > Dentaliida > Dentaliidae > Pictodentalium > Pictodentalium vernedei. Next base: position 458,317,910 of record CM062296.1, on the reverse strand, counting down.
ACAAAAATAGGTACCAAAGCTACAGCTGTTTACTGTGTTTCAACAGTTTTCAGTCAGCATGATAGAGAATCTTGACTCATTCTGACTCTCAAACTCATGGCTGCCTTATTTCCTGTCGCCATCATACTATACTTATAAATCGATATATCTCAATACCACGGCAGAACAATATACTGGTAACCAATAGAGTATTAGTACTCTCAACATAACTAGGTACCAAAGCTACAGCTGTTCACTGTGTTTCATCAGTTTTCAGTCAGCATGATAGAAAATCTTCACACATTCTGACTCTCAAACTCTTGGCTGCCTTATTTCCTGTCGCAGTCATACTATACTTATAAAACGATATAACCCAATACCATGTCACAAAAATACACTGGTAACCAATAGAGTATAAGTACTCTCAACATAACTAGGTACCAAAGCTACAGCTGTTCACTGTGTTTCAACAGTTTTCAGTCAGCATGATAGAGAATCTTGACACATTCTGACTCTGAAATTCATGGTTTGCGTTATTTCCTGTCGCAGTGATGCTATAGTTATCAATTGAAATAACTCAATACCATTGTACAAAAATACACTGGTAACCAACAGAGTATTAGTACTCTCAACATAAGTAGGTACCAAAGGTACAGCTGTTTACTGTGTTTCAGCAGTTTTCTGTCAGCATGATAGAGAATCTTGACACATTCTAACTCTCAAACTCATGGCAGCCTTCTTTCCTGTCACAGTCATACTTATAAAACTATATAACTAAATACCATGGCACAAAAATACACTGGTAAACAATAGAGTATTACTACTCTCAACAAAAATAGGTACCAAAGCTACAGCTGTTTACTGTGTTTCAACAGTTCTCAATCAGCATGATAGAGAATCTTGACACATTCTGACTCTGAAATTCATGGCTGCCTTATTTTCTGTCGCAGTCATACTATACTTATAAAACGATATAACTCAATACCATGGTGGAACAATACACTGGTAACCGATAGAGTATTAGTATGCTCAACATAAGTAGGTACCAAAGCTACAGCTGTTCACTGTGTTTCAACAGTTTTCAGTCAGCATGATAGAGAATCTTGACACATTGTAACTCTGAAATTCTTGTCTTGGCTGCCTTATTTCTTGTCGCTGTCATACTATACTTATAAAATGATATAACACATTACCATTGTTGAAAAATAACCTGGTAACGAAGAGAATATTAGTACGTTCAACAAAAATAGGTCCCAAAGCTACAGCTGTTTATTGTGTTTCAACAGTTTTCAGTCAGCATGATACAGAATCTTGACACATTCTGACTCTCAAACTCATAGCTGCCTTATTTCCTGTCGTAGTCATACTATACTTATAAAACGATATAACTCAGTACCACGGCACAGACATACACTGGTAACCAATAGAGTACTAGTACTCTCAACATAACTAGGTACCAAAGCTGCAGCTGTTCACTGTGTTTCAACAGTTTTCAGTCAGCATGATAAAGAATCTTGACCCATTCTGACTCTCAAACTCATGGGTGCCTTATTTCCTGTCGCAGTCATACTATACTTATAAAGCGATATAACTTACTACCATGGTACAAAAATACACTGGTGACCAATAGAGTATTAGTACTCTCAACATAAGTAGGTACCAAAGCTACAGCTGTTCACTGTGTTTCAACAATTTTCAGTCAGCATGATAGAAAATCTTGACACATTCTAACTCTAAAATTCTTGTCTTGGCTGCCTTATTTCTTGTTGCAGTCATACTCTACTTATAAAACAATATAACACAATACCATTGTTGAAAAATACCCAGGTAACGAAGAGAATATTAGTACGTTCAACAAAAATAGGTAAGAAAGCTACAGCTGTTTACTGTGTTTCAACAGTTTTCAGTCAGCATGATAGAGAATCTTGACACATTCTTACTCTCAAACTCATGGCTCCTTATTTCCTGTCGCAGTCATACTTTTCTTACAAAACGATGTAACTCAATGCCATGGCACAAAAATACACTGGTGACCATTAGAGTATTAGTACTCTCAACATAAGTAGGTACCACAGCTACAGCTGTTCACTGTGTTTCAACAGTTTTCAGTCAGTATGATAGAGAATCTTGACACATTCTTACTCTCAAACTCATGGCTCCTTATTTCCTGTCGCAGTCATACTTTTCTTATAAAATGATGTAACTCAATGCCATGGCACAAAAATACACTGGCAACCATTAGAGTATTAGTACCCTAAACATAAGTAGGTACCAAAGCTACAGCTGTTCACTGTGTTTCAACAGTTTTCAGTCAGCATGATAGAGAATCTTGACACATTCTAACTCTGAAATTCTTGTCTTGTCTGTCTTATTTCTTGTCGCAGTCATACTATACTTATAAAATGATATAACACAATACCATTGTTGAAAAATACCCTTGTAACGAATACAGTATAAGTACTCTCAAGAAAGATAGGTACCAAAGCTACATCTGTTTAATGTGTTTTCAGTCAGCATGATAGATAATCGTGACACATTCTGACTCTGAAATTCATGGCTGCCTTATTTCCTGTCGCAGTCATAGTATACTTATAAAACAATATAACACAATACCATTGTTGAAAAACACTCTGGTAATGAATAGAGTATTAGTACTCTCAAAAAAATAGGTACCAAAGCTACAGCTGTTTACTGTGTTTCAACAGTTTTCAGTCTGCATGATAGAGAATCTTGACACATTCTGACTCTCAATCTCATGGCTGACTTATTTCCTGTCGCAGTCATACTATACTTATCAATCGATATATCTCAATACCATGATGGAACAATACACTGGTAACCATTAGATTATTAGTACTCTCAACATAAGTAGGTACCAAAGCTACAGCTGTTCACTGTGTTTCAACAGTTTTCAGTCGGCATGATAGAGAATACTATACTTATAAAACGATATAACACAATACCATTGTTGAAAAATACCCTGGTAACGAAGAGAATATTAGTATGTTCAACCAAAATAGGTTCCAAAGCTATAGCTGTTTACTATCTTTCAACAGTTTTCAGTCAGCATGATACAGAATCTTGGCACATTCTTACTCTCACTCATGGCTCCTTATTTCCTATCGCACTCATACTATTCTTATAAAATGATATAACTCAATGCCATGGCACAAAAATACACTGGCAACCATTAGAGTATTAGTACTCTCAACATAACTAGGTACCAAAGCTACAGCTGTTCACTGTATTTCAACAGTTTCAATCAGCATGATAGAGAATCTTGACACATTCTGACTCTGAAATTCATTGCTGCCTTATTTCCTGTGGCAGTCATACTATACTTATAAAACGATATTACTCAATATCACGTTAGAAAAATTCCCTGGTAATGAATAGAGTATTAGTACTCTCAACAAAAATAGGTACCAAAGCTACAGCTGTTTACTGTGTTTCAACAGTTTTCAGTCAGCATGATAGAGAATCTTGAGACATTCTGACTCTCAAACTCATGGCTGCCTTATTTCCTTTCGCAGTCATACTATACTTATAAAACGATATAACCCAATATCACGGTAGAAAAATACCCTGGTAATGAATAGAGTATTAGTACTGTCAACAAAAATAGGTACCAAAGCTACAGCTGTTTACTGTGTTTCAACAGTTTTCAGTCAGCATGATAGAGAATCTTGACACATTCTGACTCTCAAACTCATGGCTGCCTTATTTCCTGTCGCAGTCATACTATACTTATAAAACTATATAACTCAATACCATGGTACAAAAATACACTGGTAACCAATAGAGTATTGGTACTCTCAACATAACTAGGTACCAAAGCTACAGCTTTTTACTGTGTTTCAACAGTTTTCAGTCAGCATGATAGAGAATCTTGACACATTCTGACTCTGAAATTCATGGCTGCCTTATTTCCTGTCGCAGTCATACTATACTTATAAAAAGATAAAACTCAATACCATGGTAGAACAATACACTGGTAACCAATAGAGAATTAGTTCTCTCAACATAAGTAGGTACCAAAGCTACAGCTGTTCACTGTGTTTCAACAGTTTTCAGTCAGCATGATAGAGAATCTTGACACATTCTAACTCTAAAATTCTTGTCTTGGCTGCCTTATTTCTTATCGCTGTCATACTATACTTTTAAAACGATATAACACAATACCATTGTTGAAAAGTACCCTGGTAACGAAGAGAGTATTAGTACTCTCAACATAACTAGGTGCCAAAGCTACAGCTGTACACTGTGTTTCAACAGTTTTCAGTCAGCATGATAGAGAATCTTGACACATTCTAACTCTAAAATTCTTGTCTTGGCTGCCTTATTTCTTATCGCTGTCATACTATACTTTTAAAACGATATAACACAATACCATTGTTGAAAAGTACCCTGGTAACGAAGAGAGTATTAGTACTCTCAACATAACTAGGTACCAAAGCTACAGCTGTTCATTGTGTTTCAACAGTTTTCAATCAGCATGATAGAGAATCTTGACACATTCTGACTCTAAAATTCTTGTCTTGGCTGCCTTATTTGTTGTCGCAGTCATACTATACTTATAAAACGATATAACACAATACCATTGTTGAAAAATACCCTGGTAGCGAAGAGAATATTAGTGAGTTCAACAAAAATAGGTACCAAAGCTACAGCTGTTTACTGTGTTTCAACAGTTTTCAGTCAGCATGATAGAGAATCTTGACACATTCTTACTCTCACACTCATGGCTGCCTTATTTCCTGTCGCAGTCATACTATACTTATAAAACGATATAATTCAATATCACGTTAGAAAAATACCCTGGTAACGAATAGAGTATTAGTACTCTCAACATAACTAGGTACCAAAGCTACAGCTGTTCACTGTGTTTCAACAGTTTTCAGTCACCATGATACAGAATCTTGACACATTCTGACTCTCAAACTTATGGCTGTCTTATTTCCTGTCGCAGTCATACTATACTTATAAATCGATATATCTCAGTACCACGGGAGAACAATGCACTGGTAACCAATAGAGTATTAGTACTCTCAACATAAGTAGGTACCAAAGCTACACCTGTTTACTGTGTTTCAGCAGGTTTCAGTCATCATGATCGAGAATCTTGACACATTCTGACTCTCAAACTTATGGCTGCCTTATTTCCTGTCGCAGTCATACTATACTTATAAATCGATATATCTCGGTACCACGGGAGAACAATGCACTGGTAACCAATAGAGTATTAGTACTCTCAACAAAAATAGGTACCAAAGCTACCGCTGTTCACTGTGTTTTAACAGTTTTCAGTCAGCATGATAGAGAATCCTGACACAGTCTGACTCTCAAATTTATGGGTGCCTTATTTCCTGTCGCCGTCATACTATAGTTATATAACGAAATATCTCAATACCATGGTACAAAAATACACTGGTAACCAATAGAGTATTAGTACGCTCAACATAAGTATGTACCAAAGCTACAGCTGTTCACTGTGTTTCAACAGTTTTCAGTCAGCATGATAGAGAATCCTGATGCATTCTAACTGTAAAATTCTTGTCTTGTCTGCCATATTTCTTGTCGCAGTCATACTATACTTTAAAACGATATAACACAATACCATTGTTGAAAAATACCCTGGTAACGAATACAGTATTAGTCCTCTCAAGAAAGATAGGTACCAAAGCTACATCTGTTTACTGTGTTTTCAGTCAGCATGATAGATGATCTTGACACATTCTGACTCTGAAGTTCATGGCTGCCTTATTTCCTGTCGCAGTCATAGTATACTTATAAAGCAATATAAGACAATACCATTGTTGAAAAACACTCTGGTAATGAATAGAGTATTAGTACTCTCAACCTAACTAGGTACCAAAGCTACAGCTGTTCACTGTGTTTCAACAGTTTTCTGTCAGCATGATAGAGACTCCTGACACATTCTGACTCTCAAACTCATGGCTGCCTTATTTCCAGTCGCAGTCATATGATACTTATAAATCGATATATCTCAGTACCACGGTAGAACAATACACTGGTAACCAATAGAGTATTAGTACTCTCGACAAAAATAGGTAGCAAAGCTACAGCTGTTTACTGTGTTTCAACAGTTTTCATTCAGCATGATAGAGAATTTTGACACATTCTGACTCTGAAATTCATGGCTGCCTTATTTCCTGTCGCAGTCATTGTATACTTATGAAAGGAAACAGCAAAATACCACGGTAGAAAAATACACTGGTAACCAATAGAGTATTAGTACTCTCAACATAAGTAGGTACCAAAGCTACAGCTGTTCACTGTGTTTCAACAGTTCTCAATCAGCATGATAGAGAATCTTGACACATTCTGACTCGCAAACTCATGGCTGCCTTATTTCCTGTTGCAGTCATACTATACTTATAAAACGATATAACTAAATACCATGGCACAAAAATACACTGGTAACCAATAGAGTATTAGCACTCTCAACATAACTAGGTACCAAAGCTACAGCTGTTCACTGTGTTTCAACAGTTTTCAGTCACCATGATAGAGAATCTTGACACATTCTAACTCTAAAATTCTTGTCTTGGCTGCCTTATTTCTTGTTGCAGTCATGCTATACTTATAAAACGATATAACACAATAGCATTGTTGAAAAATACCCTGGTAACGAAGAGAGTATTAGTATTCTCAACAAAAATAGGTACCAAAGCTACAGCTGTTTACTCAGTTTCAACAGTTTTCAGTCTGCATGATAGAGAATCTTGACACATTCTGACTCTGAAATTCATGGCTGCCTTATTTCCTGTCGCAGTCATACTATACTTATAAAACGATATAACTCAGTACTACGGTAGAAAAATACACTGTTAACCAATAGAGTATTAGTACTCTCAACATAACTAGGTACCAAAGCTACAGCTGTTCACTGTGTTTCAACAGTTTTCTGTCAGCATGAACGAGAATCCTGACACATTCTGACTCTCAAACTCATGGCTGCCTTATTTCCTGTCGCAGTCATACTTTACTTATAAAACGATATCACTCAATACCATGTCACAAAAATACACTGGTAACCAATAAAGTATTAGTACTCTCAACAAAAATAGGTAGCAAAGCTACAGCTGTTTACTGTGCTTCAACAGTTTTCAGTCAGCATGAAAATGAATCTTGACACATTCTGACTCTGAAATTCATGGCTGCCTTATTTCCTGTCGCAGTCATACTATACTTACAAAAGGAAAAAACTCAATACCACGGTAGAAAAATACACTGGTAACCAATAGAGTATTATACTCTCATCAAAAATAGGTAGCAAAGCTACAGCTGTTTACTGTGTTTCAACAATTTTCTGTCAGCATGATAGAGAATCCTGACACATTCTGACTCTCAAACTCATGGCTGCCTTATTTCCTGTCGCTGTTATACTATATTTATAAAATGATATAACACAATACCATTGTTGAAAAATACCCTGGTAACGAAGAGAATATTAGTACTGTCAACAAAAATAGGTACCAAAGCTACAGCTGTTTACTGTGTTTCAACAGTTTTCAGTCAGCATAATAGAGAATCTTGACACATTCTAACTCTCAAACTCATGGCTGCCTTATTTCCTGTCGCAGTCATACTTTACTTATAAAACGATATAACTCAATACCACAGTAGAAAAATACATTGGTAACCAATAGAGTATTAGTACTCTCAACAAAAATAGGTTCCAAAGCTACAGCTGTTTACTGTGTTTCAGCAGGTTTCAGTCAGCATGAAAATGAATCTTGACACATTCTGACTCTCAAACTCATGGCTGTCTTTTTTCCTGTCGCAGTCATACTATACTTATAAAACGATATCACTCAATACCATGGCACAAAAATACACTGGTAACCAATAGAGTATTAGTACTCTCAACATAACTAAGTACCAAAGCTACAGCTGTTCACTGTGTTTCAACAGTTTTCAGTCTGCATGATAGAGAATCTTGACACATTCTGACTCTGAAATTCATGGCTGCGTTATTTCCTGTCGCAGTCAGGCTATAGTTATAAATTGAAATAACTCTATTCCATGGTACAAGAATACACTGGTAACCAACAGAGTATTAGTACTCTCAACATAAGTAGGTAGCAAAGCTACAGCTGTTCACTGTGTTTCAACAGTTTTCAGTCAGCATGATAGACAATCTTGACACATTCTGACTCTCAAACTCATGGCTGCCTTATTTCCTGTCGCAGTCATACTATACTTATAAATCAATATATCTCAATACCATGGTAGAACAATACACTGGTAACCAATAGAGTATGAGTACTCTCAACATAAGTAGGTACCAAAGCTACAGCTGTTCACTGTGTTTCAACAGTTTTCGGTCAGCACGATAGAGAATCTTGACACATTCTGACTCTGAAATTCATGGCTGCCTTATTTCCTGTCGCATTTATAGTATAATTATAAAAGGAAAAAACTCAATACCACGGTAGAAAAATACACTGGTAACCAATAGAGTATTAGTACTGTCTACAAAAATAGGAAGCAAAGCTACAGCTTTTTACTGTGTTCCAACAGTTTTCAGTCAGCATGATAGAGAATCTTGACACATTCTGACTCTGAAATTCATGGCTGCCTTATTTCTTGTCGCAGTCATACTATACTTATAAAACGATATAACACAATACCATTGTTGAAAAATACCCTGGTAACGAATAGAGTATTAGTACTCTCAAGAAAGATAGGTACCATAGCTACATCTGTTTACTGTGTTTTCAGTCAGCATGATAGATAATCTTGACACATTCTGACTCTGAAATTCATGGCTGCCTTATTTCCTATCGCATTCATAGTATACTTATAAATCGATATATCTCAATACCACGGCAGAAAAATATACTGGTAACCAATAGAGTATTAGTACTCTCAACATAACTAGGTACCAAAGCTACAGCTGTTCACTGTGTTTCAACAGTTTTCAGTCAGCATGATAGAGAATCTTGACACATTCTGACTCGGAAATTCATGGCTGCCTTATTTCCGGTCGCAGTCATACTATACTTATAAAACGATATCACTCAATACCACGGCACAAAAATACACTGGTAACCAATAGAGTATTAGTACTCTCAACGTAACTAGGTACCAAAGCTACAGCTGTTCACTGTGTTTCAACAGTTTTCAGTCTGCATGATAGAGAATCTTGACACGTTCTGACTCTGAAATTCATGGCTGCGTTATTTCCTGTCGCAGTCATGCTATAGTTATCAATTGAAATAACTCTATTCCATGGTACAAAAATACACTGGTAACCAACAGAGTATTACTACTCTCAACACAAGTAGGTACCAAAGCTACAGCTGTTCACTGTGTTTCAACAGTTTTCAGTCAGCATGATAGAGAATCTTGTGACATTCTGACTCTCAAACTCATGGCTGCCTTATTTCCTGTCACAGTCATACTATACTTATAAAACTATATAACTCAATACCATGGCACAAAAATACACTGGTAACCAATAGAGTATCAGTACTCTCAACATAACTAGGTACAAAAGCTGCAGCTGTTCACTGTATTTCAACAGTTTTCATTCAGCATGATAGAGAATCCTGACACATTCTGACTCTCAAACTCATGGCTACCTTATTTCCTGTCGCTGTCATACTATACTTATAAAATGATATAACACAATACCATTGCTGAAAAATACCCTGGTAACGAAGAGAATATTAGTACTCTCAACAAAAATAGGTACCAAAGCTACAGCTGTTCTCTGTGTTTCAACAGTTTTCTATCAGCATGATAGAGAATCTTGACACATTCTGACTCTCAAACTCATGGCTGCCTTATTTCCTGTAGCAGTCATACTATACTTATGAAACGATATAACTAAATACCATGGCACAAAAATACACTGGTAACCAATAGAGTATTAGTACTCTCAACATAACTAGGTACCAAAGCTACAGCTGTTCACTGTATTTCAACAGTTTTCAGTCAGCATGATAGAGAATCTTGACACATTCTGACTCTCAAACTCATGCCTGCCTTATTTCCTGTCGCAGTCACACTTTACTTATAAAACGATATCACTCAATACCATGTCACAAAAATACACTGGTAACCAATAGAGTATTTGTACTCTCAACAAAAATAGGTAGCAAAGCTACAGCTGTTCACTGTGTTTCAACAGTTTTCAATCGGCATGATCCAGAATCTTGACACATTCTAACTCTAAAATTCTTGTCTTGGCTGCCTTATTTCTTGTCGCAGTCATTCTATACTTATAAAACGATATAACACAATACCATTGTTGAAAAATACCCTCGTAGCGAAGAGAGTATTAGTATTATCAACAAAAATAGGTACCAAAGCTACAGCTGTTTACTGTGTTTCAACAGTTTTCAGTCTGCATGATAGAGAAACTTGAGACATTCTGACTCTCAAACTCATGGCTGCCTTATTTCCTGTCGCAGTCATACTATAGTTATATAACAAAATAACTCAATACCATGGTACAAAAATACACTGGTAACCAATAGAGTATTAGTACTCTGAATATCACTAGGTACCAAAGCTACAGCTGTTCACTGTGTTTCAACAGTTTCCTGTCAGCATCATCGAGAATCCTGACACATTCTGACTCTCAAACTCATGGCTGTCTTTTTTCCTGTCGCAGTCATACTATACTTATAAAACGATATCACTCAATACCATGGCACAAAAATACACTGGTAACCAATAGAGTATTAGTACTCTCAACATAAGTATGTACCAAAGCTACAGCTGTTCACTGTGTTTCAACAGTTTTCAGTCTGCATGATAGAGAATCTTGACACATTCTGACTCTGAAATTCATGGCTGCGTTATTTCCTGTCGCAGTCATGCTATAGTTATTAATTGATATAACTCTATTCCATGGTACAAAAATACACTGGTAACCAACAGAGTATTAGTACTCTCAACATAAGTAGGTACCAAAGCTACAGCTGTTCACTGTGTTTCAACAGTTTTCAGTCAGCATGTTAGAGAATCTTGTGACATTCTGACTCTCAAACTCATGGCTGCCTTATTTCCTGTCACAGTCATACTATACTTATAAATCAATATACCTCAATACCATGGTAGAACAATACACTGGTAACCAATACAGTATGAGTACTCTCAACATGAGTAGGTACCAAAGCTACAGCTGTTCACTGTGTTTCAACAGTTTTCAGTCAGCATGTTAGAGAATCTTGACACATTCTAACTCTAAAATTCTTGTCTTGGCTGCCTTATTTCTTGTCGCAGTCATACTATTCTTATAAAACTATATAACACAATACCATTGTTGAAAAATACCCTGGTAACGAAGAGAGTATTAGTCCTCTCAAAAAAATAAGTACCAAAGCTACAGCTGTTTACTGTGTTTCAACAGTTTTCAGTCACCATGATAGAGAATCTTGACACATTCTGACTCTGAAATTCATAGCTGTCTTATTTCCTTATTTCCTGTCGCAGTCAAACTATACTTATAAAACGATATAACTCAATATCACGGTAGAAAAATACCCTGGTAACGAATAGAGTATTAGTACTCTCAACAAAAATAGGTACCAAAGCTGCAGCTGTTTACTGTGTTTCAATAGTTTTCAGTCAGCATGATAGAGAATCTTGAGACATTCTGACTCTCAAACTCATGGCTGCCTTATTTCCTATCGCAGTCATACTATACTTATAAATCAATATACCTCCATACCATGGTAGAACAATACACTGGTAACCAATACAGTATGAGTACTCTCAACATAAGTAGGTACCAAAGCTACAGCTGTTCACTGTGTTTCAACAGTTTTCAGTCAGCATGTTAGAGAATCTTGACACATTCTAACTCTAAAATTCTTGTCTTGGCTGCCTTATTTCTTGTCGCAGTCATACTATTCTTATAAAACTATATAACACAATACCATTGTTGAAAAATACCCTGGTAACGAAGAGAGTATTTGTCCTCTCAACAAAAATAGGTCCCAAAGCCGCAGCTGTTTACTGTGTTTCAGCAGTTTTCAGTCAGCATGATAGAGAATCTTGACACATTCTAACTCTGAAACTCATGACTGCCTTATTTCCTGTCGCAGTCATACTATGCTTATAAAACGATATAACACAATACCATTGTTGAAGAATACCCTGGTAACGAAGAGAGTATTAGTATTCTCAACAAAAATAGGTACCAAAGCTACAGCTGTTTACTGTGTTTCAACAGTTTTCAGTCTGCATGATAGAGAATCTTGCCACATTGTGACTCTCAAACTCATGGCTGCCTTATTTCCTGTCGGAGTCATACGATACTTATAAATCGATATATCTCAGTACCACGGTAGAACAATCCACTGGTAACCAATAGAGTATGAGTACTCTCAACATGAGTAGGTACCAAAGCTACAGCTGTTCACTGTGTTTCAACAGTTTTCAGTCAGCATGATAGAGAATCTTGACACATTCTGACTCTGAAATTCATGGCTCTCTTATTTCCTGTCGCAGTCATACTACAGTTATCAAACGATATAACTCAGTACTACGGTAGAAAAATACACTGGTAACCAATAAAGTATTAGTACTCTCAACATAACTAGGTACCAAAGCTACAGCTGTTCACTGTGTTTTAACAGTTTTCAGTCAGCATGATAGAGAAGCCTGACACAGTCTCACTCTCAAATTCATGGCTGCCTTATTTCCATCTAGAGAATCTTGACACATTCTGACTCTGAAATTCATGGCTGCCTTATTTCCTGTCGCAGTCATACTATACTTATACAACGATATAACACAATACCATTGTTGAAAAATACCCTTGTAACGAATAGAGTATTAGTACTCTCAAGAAAGATAGCTACCAAAGCTACATCTGTTTACTGTGTTTTCAGTCAACATGATAGATAATCTTGACACATTCTGACTCTGAAATCCATGGCTGCCTTATTTCCTATCGCATCCATAGTATACTTATAAAACAATATAACACAACGCCATTGTTGAAAAAAACTCTGGTAATGAATAGAGTATTAGTACTCTCAACAAAAATAGGTACCAAAGCTACAGCTGTTTACTGTGTTTCAACAGTTTTCAGTCAGCATGATAGAGAATCTTGACTCATTCTGACTCTCAAACTCATGGCTGCCTTATTTCCTGTCGCCATCATACTATACTTATAAATCGATATATCTCAATACCACGGCAGAACAATATACTGGTAACCAATAGAGTATTAGTACTCTCAACATAACTAGGTACCAAAGCTACAGCTGTTCACTGTGTTTCATCAGTTTTCAGTCAGCATGATAGAAAATCTTCACACATTCTGACTCTCAAACTCTTGGCTGCCTTATTTCCTGTCGCAGTCATACTATACTTATAAAACGATATAACCCAATACCATGTCACAAAAATACACTGGTAACCAATAGAGTATAAGTACTCTCAACATAACTAGGTACCAAAGCTACAGCTGTTCACTGTGTTTCAACAGTTTTCAGTCAGCATGATAGAGAATCTTGACACATTCTGACTCTGAAATTCATGGTTTGCGTTATTTCCTGTCGCAGTGATGCTATAGTTATCAATTGAAATAACTCAATACCATTGTACAAAAATACACTGGTAACCAACAGAGTATTAGTACTCTCAACATAAGTAGGTACCAAAGCTACAGCTGTTTACTGTGTTTCAGCAGTTTTCTGTCAGCATGATAGAGAATCTTGACACATTCTAACTCTCAAACTCATGGCAGCCTTCTTTCCTGTCACAGTCATACTTATAAAACTATATAACTAAATACCATGGCACAAAAATACACTGGTAACCAATAGAGTATTAGTACTCTCAACAAAAATAGGTACCAAAGCTACAGCTGTTTACTGTGTTTCAACAGTTCTCAATCAGCAAGATAGAGAATCTTGACACATTCTGACTCTGAAATTCATGGCTGCCTTATTTTCTGTCGCAGTCATACTATACTTATAAAACGATATAACTCAATACCATGGTGGAACAATACACTGGTAACCGATAGAGTATTAGTATGCTCAACATAAGTAGGTACCAAAGCTACAGCTGTTCACTGTGTTTCAACAGTTTTCAGTCAGCATGATAGAGAATCTTGACACATTGTAACTCTGAAATTCTTGTCTTGGCTGCCTTATTTCTTGTCGCTGTCATACTATACTTATAAAATGATATAACACAATACCATTGTTGAAAAATAACCTGGTAACGAAGAGAATATTAGTACGTTCAACAAAAATAGGTCCCAAAGCTACAGCTGTTTATTGTGTTTCAACAGTTTTCAGTCAGCATGATACAGAATCTTGACACATTCTGACTCTCAAACTCATAGCTGCCTTATTTCCTGTCGTAGTCATACTATACTTATAAAACGATATAACTCAGTACTACGGCACAGACATACACTGGTAACCAATAGAGTACTAGTACTCTCAACATAACTAGGTACCAAAGCTGCAGCTGTTCACTGTGTTTCAACAGTTTTCAGTCAGCATGATAAAGAATCTTGACCCATTCTGACTCTCAAACTCATGGGTGCCTTATTTCCTGTCGCAGTCATACTATACTTATAAAGCGATATAACTTACTACCATGGTACAAAAATACACTGGTGACCAATAGAGTATTAGTACTCTCAACATAAGTAGGTACCAAAGCTACAGCTGTTCACTGTGTTTCAACAATTTTCAGTCAGCATGATAGAAAATCTTGACACATTCTAACTCTAAAATTCTTGTCTTGGCTGCCTTATTTCTTGTTGCAGTCATACTCTACTTATAAAACAATATAACACAATACCATTGTTGAAAAATACCCTGGTAACGAAGAGAATATTAGTACGTTCAACAAAAATAGGTAAGAAAGCTACAGCTGTTTACTGTGTTTCAACAGTTTTCAGTCAGCATGATAAGAGAATCTTGACACATTCTTACTCTCAAACTCATGGCTCCTTATTTCCTGTCGCAGTCATACTTTTCTTATAAAACGATGTAACTCAATGCCATGGCACAAAAATACACTGGTGACCATTAGAGTATTAGTACTCTCAACATAAGTAGGTACCACAGCTACAGCTGTTCACTGTGTTTCAACAGTTTTCAGTCAGTATGATAGAGAATCTTGACACATTCTTACTCTCAAACTCATGGCTCCTTATTTCCTGTCGCAGTCATACTTTTCTTATAAAACGATGTAACTCAATGCCATGGCACAAAAATACACTGGCAACCATTAGAGTATTAGTACCCTAAACATAAGTAGGTACCAAAGCTACAGCTGTTCACTGTGTTTCAACAGTTTTCAGTCAGCATGATAGAGAATCTTGACACATTCTAACTCTGAAATTCTTGTCTTGTCTGCCTTATTTCTTGTCGCAGTCATACTATACTTATAAAATGATATAACACAATACCATTGTTGAAAAATACCCTTGTAACGAATACAGTATAAGTACTCTCAAGAAAGATAGGTACCAAAGCTACATCTGTTTAATGTGTTTTCAGTCAGCATGATAGATAATCGTGACACATTCTGACTCTGAAATTCATGGCTGCCTTATTTACTGTCGCAGTCATAGTATACTTATAAAACAATATAACACAATACCATTGTTGAAAAACACTCTGGTAATGAATAGAGTATTAGTACTCTCAAAAAAATAGGTACCAAAGCTACAGCTGTTTACTGTGTTTCAACAGTTTTCAGTCTGCATGATAGAGAATCTTGACACATTCTGACTCTCAATCTCATGGCTGACTTATTTCCTGTCGCAGTCATACTATACTTATCAATCGATATATCTCAATACCATGATGGAACAATACACTGGTAACCATTAGATTATTAGTACTCTCAACATAAGTAGGTACCAAAGCTACAGCTGTTCACTGTGTTTCCACAGTTTTCAGTCGGCATGATAGAGAATACTATACTTATAAAACGATATAACACAATACCATTGTTGAAAAATACCCTGGTAACGAAGAGAATATTAGTATGTTCAACCAAAATAGGTTCCAAAGCTATAGCTGTTTACTATCTTTCAACAGTTTTCAGTCAGCATGATACAGAATCTTGGCACATTCTTACTCTCACTCATGGCTCCTTATTTCCTATCGCACTCATACTATTCTTATAAAATGATATAACTCAATGCCATGGCACAAAAATACACTGGCAACCATTAGAGTATTAGTACTCTCAACATAACTAGGTACCAAAGCTACAGCTGTTCACTGTATTTCAACAGTTTCAATCAGCATGATAGAGAATCTTGACACATTCTGACTCTGAAATTCATTGCTGCCTTATTTCCTGTGGCAGTCATACTATACTTATAAAACGATATTACTCAATATCACGTTAGAAAAATTCCCTGGTAATGAATAGAGTATTAGTACTCTCAACAAAAATAGGTACCAAAGCTACAGCTGTTTACTGTGTTTCAACAGTTTTCAGTCAGCATGATAGAGAATCTTGAGACATTCTGACTCTCAAACTCATGGCTGCCTTATTTCCTTTCGCAGTCATACTATACTTATAAAACGATATAACCCAATATCACGGTAGAAAAATACCCTGGTAATGAATAGAGTATTAGTAGGTACCAAAGCTACAGCTGTTTACTGTGTTTCAACAGTTTTCAGTCAGCATGATAGAGAATCTTGACACATTCTGACTCTCAAACTCATGGCTGCCTTATTTCCTGTCGCAGTCATACTATACTTATAAAACTATATAACTCAATACCATGGTACAAAAATACACTGGTAACCAATAGAGTATTGGTACTCTCAACATAACTAGGTACCAAAGCTACAGCTTTTTACTGTGTTTCAACAGTTTTCAGTCAGCATGATAGAGAATCTTGACACATTCTGACTCTGAAATTCATGGCTGCCTTATTTCCTGTCGCAGTCATACTATACTTATAAAAAGATAAAACTCAATACCATGGTAGAACAATACACTGGTAACCAATAGAGAATTAGTTCTCTCAACATAAGTAGGTACCAAAGCTACAGCTGTTCACTGTGTTTCAACAGTTTTCAGTCAGCATGATAGAGAATCTTGACACATTCTAACTCTAAAATTCTTGTCTTGGCTGCCTTATTTCTTATCGCTGTCATACTATACTTTTAAAACGATATAACACAATACCATTGTTGAAAAGTACCCTGGTAACGAAGAGAGTATTAGTACTCTCAACATATCTAGGTGCCAAAGCTACAGCTGTACACTGTGTTTCAACAGTTTTCAGTCAGCATGATAGAGAATCTTGACACATTCTAACTCTAAAATTCTTGTCTTGGCTGCCTTATTTCTTATCGCTGTCATACTATACTTTTAAAACGATATAACACAATACCATTGTTGAAAAGTACCCTGGTAACGAAGAGAGTATTAGTACTCTCAACATAACTAGGTACCAAAGCTACAGCTGTTCATTGTGTTTCAACAGTTTTCAATCAGCATGATAGAGAATCTTGACACATTCTGACTCTAAAATTCTTGTCTTGGCTGCCTTATTTGTTGTCGCAGTCATACTATACTTATAAAACGATATAACACAATACCATTGTTGAAAAATACCCTGGTAGCGAAGAGAATATTAGTGAGTTCAACAAAAATAGGTACCAAAGCTACAGCTGTTTACTGTGTTTCAACAGTTTTCAGTCAGCATGACAGAGAATCTTGACACATTCTTACTCTCACACTCATGGCTGCCTTATTTCCTGTCGCAGTCATACTATACTTATAAAACGATATAATTCAATATCACGTTAGAAAAATACCCTGGTAACGAATAGAGTATTAGTACTCTCAACATAACTAGGTACCAAAGCTACAGCTGTTCACTGTGTTTCAACAGTTTTCAGTCACCATGATACAGAATCTTGACACATTCTGACTCTCAAACTTATGGCTGCCTTATTTCCTGTCGCAGTCATACTATACTTATAAATCGATATATCTCAGTACCACGGGAGAACAATGCACTGGTAACCAATAGAGTATTAGTACTCTCAACATAAGTAGGTACCAAAGCTACACCTGTTTACTGTGTTTCAGCAGGTTTCAGTCATCATGATCGAGAATCTTGACACATTCTGACTCTCAAACTTATGGCTGCCTTATTTCCTGTCGCAGTCATACTATACTTATAAATCGATATATCTCAGTACCACGGGAGAACAATGCACTGGTAACCAATAGAGTATTAGTACTCTCAACAAAAATAGGTACCAAAGCTACCGCTGTTCACTGTGTTTTAACAGTTTTCAGTCAGCATGATAGAGAATCCTGACACAGTCTGACTCTCAAATTTATGGGTGCCTTATTTCCTGTCGCCGTCATACTATAGTTATATAACGAAATATCTCAATACCATGGTACAAAAATACACTGGTAACCAATAGAGTATTAGTACGCTCAACATAAGTATGTACCAAAGCTACAGCTGTTCACTGTGTTTCAACAGTTTTCAGTCAGCATGATAGAGAATCCTGATGCATTCTAACTGTAAAATTCTTGTCTTGTCTGCCATATTTCTTGTCGCAGTCATACTATACTTATAAAACGATATAACACAATACCATTGTTGAAAAATACCCTGGTAACGAATACAGTATTAGTCCTCTCAAGAAAGATAGGTACCAAAGCTACATCTGTTTACTGTGTTTTCAGTCAGCATGATAGATGATCTTGACACATTCTGACTCTGAAGTTCATGGCTGCCTTATTTCCTGTCGCAGTCATAGTATACTTATAAAGCAATATAAGACAATACCATTGTTGAAAAACACTCTGGTAATGAATAGAGTATTAGTACTCTGAACAAAAATAGGTACCAAAACCATAGCTGTTTACTGTGTTTCAACAGTTTTCAGTCTGCATAATAGAGAATCTTGAGACAATCTGACTCTCAAACTCATGGCTGCCTTATTTCCTGTCGCAGTCATACTATAGTTATATAAAGAAATAACTCAAAACCATGGTACAAAAATACACTGGTAACCAATAGAGTATTAGTACGCTCAACATAAGTAGGTACCAAAGCTACAGCTGTACACTTTGTTTGAACAATTTTCAGTCAGCATGATAGAGAATCTTGACACATTCTGACTCTGAAATTCATGGCTGCCTTATTCCTTGTCGCAGTCACACTATACTTATAAAACGATATGACACAATACAATTGTTGAAAAATACCCTGGTAACGAATACAGTATTAGTACTCTCAAGAAAGATAGGTACCAAAGCTACATCCGTTTACTGTGTTTTCAGTCAGCATGATAGTTAATGTTGACACATTCTGACTCTGAAATTCATGGCTGCCTTATTTCCTGTCGCAGTCATAGTATACTTATAAAACAATATAACACAATACCATTGTTGAAAAACACTCTGGTAATGAATAGAGTATTAGTATTCTCAACATAAGTAGGTTCCAAAGCTACAGCTGTTCACTGTGTTTCGACAGTTTTCAGTCAGCATGACAGAGAATCTTGACGCATTCTAACTCTAAAATTCTTGTCCTGGCTGCCTTATTTCTTATCACAGTCATACTATACTTATAAAACGATATAACACAATACCATTGTTGAAAAATACCCTGGTAACAAAGAGAATATTAGTACTCTCAAGTAAAATAGGTACCAAAGCTACTGCTGTTTACTGTGTTTCAGCAGTTTTCAGTCAGCATGATAAAGAATCTTGACACATTCTGACTCTCAATCTCATGGCTGCGTTACTTCCTGTCGCAGTCATACTATACTTATAAAACGATATAACTCAGTATCACAGTAGAAAAATACCCTGGTAACGAATAGAGTATTAGTACTCTCAAGTAAAATATGTACCAAAGTTACACCAGTTTACTGTGTTTCAACAGTTTTCAGTCAGCATGATAAAGAATCTTGACACATTCTGACTCTCAATCTCATGGGTGCGTTACTTCCTGTCGCAGTCATACTATACTTATAAATCGATATATCTCAGTACCATGGTAGAACAATACACTGATAACCAATAGAGTATTAGTACTCTCAACATAAGTAGGTACCAAAGCTACAGCTGTTCATTGTGTTTCAACAGTTTTCAGACAGCATGATAGAGAATCTTGACACATTCTGACTCTAAAATCCTTGTCTTGGCTGCGTTACTTCTTGTCGCAGTCATAATATATGTATAAACCGATATTACACAATAGCATTGTTGAAAAATACCCTGGTAACTAATAGAGTATTAGTACTCTCAACAAAAATAGGTACCAAAGCTACAGCTGTTTACTGTGTTTCAACAGTTTTTAGTCAGCACGATAGAGAATCTTGACACATTCTGACTCTCAAACTTATGGCTGCCTTATTTCCTGTCGCAGTCATACTATACTTATAAATCGATATATCTCAATACCATGGTAGAACAATACACTGGTAACCAATAGAGTATTAGTACTCTCAACATAAGTAGGTTCCAAAACTACAGCTGTTTACTGTGTTTCAACAATTTTCAGTCAGCATGATAGAGAATCTTGACACATTCTGACTCTGAAATTCATGGCTGCCTTATTTCTTGTCGCAGTCATACTATAGTTATAAAACGATATAACACAATACCATTGTTGAAAAATACCCTGGTAACGAATCGAGTATTAGTGCTCTCAAGAAAGATAGGTACCAAAGCTACATCTGTTTACTGTGTTTTCAGTCAGCATGATAGAGAATCTTGACACATTCTGACTCTGAAATTCATGGCTGCCTTATTTCCTGTCGCAGTCATACTATACTTACAAAACCATATAACTCAACACCATGGCATACAAATACACTGGTAACCAATAGAGTATTAGTACTCTCAACATAACTAGGTACCAAACCTACAGTTGTTCCCTGTGTTTCAACAGTTTTCAGTCAGCATGATAGAGAATCTTGACACATTCTGACTCTCAAACTCATGGCTGCCTTATTTCCTGTCACAGTCATACTATACTTATAAATCGGTATATCTCAATACCATGGTAGAACAATACACTGGTAACCAATAGAGAATTAGTTCTCTCAACATAAGTAGGTACCAAAGCTACAGTTGTTCACTGTGTTTCAACAGTTTTCAGTCAGCATGATAGAGAATCTTGACACATTCTAACTCTAAAATTCTTGTCTTGGCTGCCTTATTTCTTATCGCTGTCATACTATACTTTTAAAACGATATAACACAATACCATTGTTGAAAAGTACCCTGGTAACGAAGAGAGTATTAGTACTCTCAACATAACTAGGTGCCAAAGCTACAGCTGTACACTGTGTTTGAACAGTTTTCAGTCAGCATGATACAGAATCTTAACACATTCTGACTCTCAAACTCATGGCTGCCTTATTTCCTGTCGCAGGCATACTATACTTATAAAACGATGTAACTCAATACCATGGCACAAAAATACACTGGTAACCAATAGAGTATTAGTACTCTCAACATAACTAGGTACCAAAGCTACAGCTGTTCATTGTGTTTCAACAGTTTTCAATCAGCATGATAGAGAATCTTGACACATTCTGACTCTAAAATTCTTGTCTTGGCTGCCTTATTTGTTGTCGCAGTCATACTATACTTATAAGACGATATAAGACAATACCATTGTTGAAAAATACCCTGGTAGCGAAGAGAATATTAGTGAGTTCAACAAAATTAGGTACCAAAGCTACAGCTGTTTACTGTGTTTCAACAGTTTTCAGTCAGGATGATAGAGAATCTTGACACATTCTTACTCTCACACTCATGGCTGCCTTATTTCCTGTCGCAGTCATACTATACTTATAAAACGATATAACTCAATATCACGTGAGAAAAATACACTGGTAACGAATAGAGTATTAGTACTCTCAACATAACTAGGTGCCAAAGCTACAGCTGTTCACTGTGTTTCAACAGTTTTCAGTCACCATGATACAGAATCTTGACACATTCTGACTCTCAAACTCATGGCTGCCTTATTTCCTGTCGCAGTCATAGTATACTTATAAAATGAAAAAACTCAATACCACGGTAGAAAAATACACTGGTGACCAATTGAGTATTAGTACTCTCAACAAAAATAGGCAGCAAAGGTTCAGCTGTTTACTGTGTTTCAACAGTTTTCAGTCAGCTTGATAGAGAAACTTGACACATACTGACTCTGAAATTCATGGCTGCCTTATTTCTTGTCGCAGTCGCACTATACTTATAAAACGATATAACACAATACCATTTTTGAAAAATACTCTTGTAACGAATACAGTATTAGTACTCTCAAGAACGATATGTACCAAAGCTCCATCTGTTTACTGTGTTTTCAGTCAGCATGATAGAGAATCATGACACATTCTGACTCTCAAGCTCATGGCTGCCTTATTTCCAGTCGCTGTCATACTAGCCTTATAAATCGATATATCTCAATACCACGTCAGAACAATATACTGGTAACCAATAGAGTATTAGTACTCTCAACAAAAATAGGTACCAAAGCTACAGCTGTTTACTGTGTTTCAACAGTTTTCAGTCAGCATGATAGAGAATCTTGACACATTCTGACTCTTAAACTCATGGCTGCCTTATTTCCTCTCACAGTCATACTTTACTTATACAAAGATAAAATAGCATTGTTGAAAAATACCCTCTTAACGAATAGAGTATTAGTACTCTCAACAAAAATAGGTACCAAAGCTACAGCTGTTCACTGTGTTTCAACAGTTTTCAGTCAGCATGATAGAGAATCTTGACACATTCTGACTCTGAAATTCATGGCTGCCTTATTTCCAGTCGCAGTCATGGTATACTTATAAAACAATATAACACAATACCATTGTTGAGAAACAATCTGGCAATGAATAGAATATTAGTACTCTTAACAAAAATAGGTCCCAAAGCCACAGCTGTTTACTGTGTTTCAACAGTTTTCAGTCAGCATAGGGGCACGGTGATTCAGTTGGTAGAGGGGCAGGCTGCAAGCCGAGAGGTCCTCGGCTCGAATCCCACCTGCGGCAACCGTGTTGTGTCCTTGGACAAGACACTTCACCCCCATTGCCCACATGGGGGCACGGTGACGTTGTGTACTTAGGCGCACTGCACGTCGATGGTGCACCTGTCTTCAACCAATGCTAACTCTGCTTCTGTGGAGTTGGTATGTTGGGGGGCCGACAGTTGTTCGCTGTTGCTCGGTGGTTCTCTCTGGGTACGCCGGCTTCCTCCACCCATAAAACTGTCTCGGTCATGATTAGCCATTGTGCAGAAATATGTGACCTTGAACACCAATAAATAAATAAATAAATAAATAAATATAAATTCAGTCAGCATGATAGACAATCTTGACACATTCTGACTCTGAAATTCACGGCTGCCTTATTTTCTGTCGCAGTCATACTATATTTATGAAACGATATAACTCAGTACTACGGTAGAAAAATACACTGGTAACCAATAGAGTATTAGTACACTCAACATAAGTAGGTACCAAAGCTACAGTTGTTTACTGTGTTTCAACAATTTTCAGTCAGCATGATAGAGAATCTTGACACATTCTTACTCTGAAATTCATGGCTGCCTTATTTCTTGTCGCAGTCATACTATACTTATAAAACGATATAACACAATACCATTGTTGAAAAATGACCTGGTAACGAATAGAGTATTAGTGCTCTCAAGACAGATAGGTACCAAATCTACATCTGTTTACTGTGTTTCAGACAGCATGATAGGTAATCTTGACACATTCTAACTCTGAAATTCATGGCTGCCTTATTTCCTGTCGCAGTCACAGTATACTTATGAAACGATATAACTCAGTACTACGGTAGAAAGATACACTGGTAACCAATAGAGTATTAGTACTCTCAACATAACTAGGTATCAAAGCTACAGCTGTTTACTGTGTTTCAACAGTTTTCAGTCAGCATGATAGAGAATCTTGACACATTCTGACTCTCAAACTCATGGGTGCCTTATTTCCTGTCGCCGCCATACTATACTTGTAAATCGATATATCTCAATACCACGGCAGAACAATATACTGGTAACCAATAGAGTATTAGTACTCTCAACATAACTAGGTATCAAAGCTACAGCTGTTTACTGTGTTTCAACAGTTTTCAGTCAGCATGATAGAGAATCTTCACACATTCTGACTCTCAAACTCATGGCTGCCTTATTTCCTGTCGCCGCCATACTATACTTGTAAATCGATATATCTCAATACCACGGTAGAAAAAGACACTGGTAGCCAATAGAGTATTAGTACTCTCAACTAAAATAGGTACCAAAGCTACAGCTGTTTACTGTGTTTCAACAGTTTTCAGTCAGCATGATAGAGAATCTTGACACATTCTGACTCTCAAACTCATGGCTGCCTTATTTCCTGTCGCAGTCATACCATACTTATAAAACGATATAACTCAATACCATTGCACAAAAATACATTGGTAACCAATAGAGTATTAGTACTCTCAACAAAAATAGGTCCCAAAGCTACAGCTGTATACTGTGTTTCAACAGTTTTCAGTCAACATGACAGAGAATCTTGACACATTCTGACTCTCAAACTCATGGCTACCTTATTTCCTGTCGCAATCATAGTATACTTATAAATCGATATATCTCAATACCACGGTAGAACAATACACTGGTAACCAATAGAGTATTAGTACTCTCAACAAAAATAGGTCCCAAAGCTTCAGCTGTTTACTGTGTTTCAACAGTTTTCAGTCAGCATGATAGAGAACCTTGACACATTCTGACTCTCAAACTCTTGGCTGCCTTATTTCCTGTCGCAGTCATACTATACTTATAAAACAATATAACTCAATACCATGTCACAAAAATACATTGGTAACCAATAGAGTATTAGTACTCTCAACATAAGTATGTACCAAAGCTACAGCTGTTCACTATGTTTCAACAGTTTTCAGTCAGCATGATAGAGAATATTGACACATTCTAACTCTAAAATTCTTGTCTTGGTAGCCTTATTTCTTTTCGCAGTCATACTATACATATAAACCGAGATAAAACAATAGCATTGTTGAAAAATACCCTGGTAACGAATAGAGGATTAGTACTATCAACAAAAATAGGTACCAAAGCTACAGCTGTTCACTGTGTTTTAACAGTTTTCAGTCAGCATGATAGAGAATCCTGACACAGTCTGACTCTAAAATTTATGGCTGCCTTATTTCCTGTTGCAGTCGTACTATAGTTATAAAACGAAATAACTCAATACCATTCTACAAAAATACAGTGGTAACCAATAGAGTATTAGTACGCAAAACAAAAATAGGAACCAAAGCTACAGCTGTTTACTGTGTTTCAACATTTTTCAGTCAACATGATAGAGAATCTTGACACATTCTGACTCTCAAACTCATGGCTGCCTTATTTCTTGTCGCAGTCATACTATACTTATAAATCGATATATCACAATACCATGGCACAAAATACACTGGTAACCAATAGAGTATTAGTACTCGCAACAAAAATAGGTCCCAAAGCTACAGCTGTTCACTGTGTTTCAACAGTTTTCAGTCAGCATGATAGAGAATCTTGACACATTCTGACTCTCAAACTCATGGCTGCCTTATTTCCTGTCGCAGTCATACTATACTTACAAAATGATATAACTCAATACCACAGTAGAAAAATACACTGGTAACCAATAGAGTATTAGTACTCTCAACTAAAATAGGTACCAAAGCTAGAGCTCTTTACTGTGTTTCAACAGTTCTCAGTCAGCATGATAGAGAATCTTGACACATTCTGACTCTCAAACTCATGGCTGCCTTATTTCTTGTCGCAGTCATACTATACTTATAAATCGATATATCTCAATACCGTGGTTGAACAATACCCAGGTAACCAATAGAGTATTAGCACTCTCAACATAAGTTGGTACCAAAGCTACAGCTGTTCACTGTTTTTCGACAGTTTTCAGTCAGCATGATAGAGAATCTTGACACATTCTGACTTTCAAACTCATGGCTGCCTTATTTCCTGTTGCAGTCATACTATACTTACAAAACGATATAACTCAATACCACGGTAGAAAAATACACTGGTAACCAATAGAGTATTAGTACTCTCAACTAAAATAGGTACCAAAGCTAGAGCTCTTTACTGTGTTTCAACAGTTTTCAGTCAGCATGATAGAGAATCTTGACACATTCTGACTCTCAAACTCATGGCTGCCTTATTTCTTGTCGCAGTCATACTATACTTATAAATCGATATATCTCAATACCGTGGTTGAACAATACACAGGTAACCAATAGAGTATTAGCACTCTCAACATAAGTAGGTACCAAAGCTACAGCTGTTCACTGTGTTTCAACAGTTTTCAGTCAGCATGATCAAGATTCTTGACACATTCTGACTCTCAAACTCATGGCTGCCTTATTTCTTGTCGCAGTCATACTATACTTATAAATCGATATATCTCAATAGCATGGTTGAACAATACACAGGTAACCAATAGAGTATTAGTACTCTCAACATAAGTAGGTACCAAAGCTACAGCTGTTCACTGTGTTTCAACAGTTTTCAGTCAGCTTGATAAAGAATCATGACACATTCTGACTCTCAAAGTCATGGCTGCCTTATTTCCTGTCGCTGTCACACTATACTGAAAAAACGATACAACTCAATACCATGGCACAAAAATACACTGGTAACCAATAGAGTATTAGTACTCTCAACATGAGTAGGAACCAAAGCTACAGCTGTTCACTGTGTTTCAACAGTTTTCAGTCAGCATGATAGAGAATCTTGACACATTCTGACTCTCAAAGTCATGGCTGCCTTATTTCCTGTCGCTGTCACAGTATACTGAAAAAACGATACAACTCAATACCATGGCACGAAAATACACTGGTAACCAATAGAGTATTAGTACTCTCAACATAAGTAGGTACCAAAGCTACAGCTGTTGGCTGTGTTTCAATCGTTTTCAGTCAGCATGATAGAGAATCTTGACACATTCTGACTCTCAAAGTCATGGCTGCCTTATTTCCTGTTGCTGTCATACTATACTGAAAAAACGATACAACTCAATACCATGGCACAAAAATACACTGGTAACCAATAGAGTATTAGTACTCTCAACATAAGTAGGTACCAAAGCTACAGCTGTTCACTTTGTTTCAATCGTTTTCAGTCAGCATGATAGAGAATCTTGACACATTCTGACTCTCAAAGTCATGGCTGCCTTATTTCCTGTCGCTGTCATACTATTCTTATAAAACGATATATCTCAATACCATGGCACAAAAATACACTGGTAGCCAATAGAGTATTAGTACTCTCAACATGACTAGGAACCAAAGTTACAGCTGTTCACTGTGTTTCAACAGTTTTCAGTCAGCATGATGGAGAATCTTGACACGTTCTGACTCTAAAATTCTTGTCTTGGCTGCCTTATTTCTTGTCGCAGTCATACTATATGTATAAACCGATATAACACAATAGCATTGTTGAAAAATAACCTGGTAACGAATGGAGTATTAGTACTCTCAACAAAAATAGGTACCAAACCTAAAGCTGTTTACTCTGTTTCCTCAGTTTTCAGTCAGCATGATAGAGAATCTTGGCACATTCTGACTCTCAAACTCATGGCTGCCTTATTTCTTATCAACCTGCTCACAATTGTTTACTACAGGCTTGCACTACAGTGGAAGTCCCTAACTCGGATAAAATACTCTCTATTTTTGTCTTTCCCAAGCAAGTTGGGAAAGAAAAGTGGTGCAAAAGCACCAATAAAAATAAGCCAAAACTGGGTCGAGTGCAACCGGCGCAGACCCAGTACGGGACGCTCTCTCCCAAGTACATCTCCACGACTTCCATTGCCAGTGCGCATATACCGTCTCTAAAGATTCATTCTTTTTATAATCCGCTGCGTGTCGAGATGTTTTTGCACGCTTATCAGTGTTCCACCAGCTCGATGTTTGATGATTCCTGATTCATTATACCACAGTGTATCCTTTGTATTCTCAGGAACAGTGTTTTATATTCTCTTTTCTATTATATGTCCATAATGTATATTTATTTGCTCTCTCTCGAGTCGCGCGCTAATTTCGTGTGCCACGCGGTTCGGACTTAGATTTTTCACAATTATTGTTAATGCTTTTTTTGCAAAATTTTCTAATTGTGTTAGAGTTAGGTGTCAGCGGGGTACCACTCCTACCGTGTGTCTTCTTTCTTTTGAGAGTAGTCTTTCTGTTGTGTGGTTCCCGGTCGACCGTATGGGGTCTTTGTTTCTGTCACCTTTCTCTCTTCTTTGGGGGTGTTCAGTTTTCTGATCTCACCTTCTCTGCTCCTCTCACCTCTATCATGCCCAGGACAATTCCTTGTGGGCAATGTCTGCTGCCAGAGCATGTGGACGATGTACATTCGTCTTGTTCCTCCTGTAATGGGTGTTCGGCCGAGCGGCTGTGTGGTGTCTGTGGAACATGGTCTTCCACCTTCTGGGCATCAGTAAATCGTGTCGTTCGTTCTCGTGGCCGTGCCTCCTGCTCCCGCGGGAAAGGAGAACGTTGTCGTTCGGAGCCTCCCGAGCCGACTTTGTCTGGTGGGAGTTATTCCTCCTCCGTGGGGGATGTGCAGTCTTTTCCTGTGGTGGATACTGCGGGAGCGGTTGAGTGTTCTGGTGAAGAGATGCCTGGTTCCGGGACTACGGTTCCCCTCCAGTCGACATCTGAGGCTGTCACTAGGGTTGTGACTCCAACTTCGGAGCCGAGCCGGTGTGCTCTCTCCACTATTTCACCAGCCTCAATGACTCTCGACGTATCTACTACTGCTGCTGGTCGTCTGCTTCGTTGTCTGTTTCAGCTGGCCTCGGCTTTTCGCTGCAGGGGACTGCAGGAATGTCCGATACTGTAGACGTGGGATATCGGCCTCAGCCTTCCCTGACTTCAACTCGGCGAAGCTGGAAGGGGCTGCCGGCCGAGCCCATCGCTGTGGTCTCTTCGCCGTCGAGCACCACAGTTGTGTCTTTGGATTCGGATGTTCGTAGTGGAAACACTATGAACTCCGTGGCGTTTCCGTCTACTCACTCTGGTCACACAACCAGTTTTGGGGGACCAACGCCTTTTGTGCAGCTTGGACCTTCTGCCCCGCACAGGTCCGCGGTGACTCTCATGAGTTCTCGCAATATTGATCCTCGGGGTGCATCGTACCCCTATACACATCTGCCTTCAGATGTTTCGGCTGCCGCCCGTCGTCCCGCGTTGGGTGTTTTGGAGGATCGTGACCCTTCGCTGGTTAAGAGGGTCAGAGGTGAAGCCACTTTGCCGGTTCGCTCCCCTGTCAAACCGGTCGGTACAGGCAGTGAGCTTAGGGAGGCCCTCTCCTTACTCACTCAGGTTCTTTCTAAGAGCCTTCCTGTTGCTTCCAGCGAGGCTATGGGTGGTTTCCAGGCGCCTCCTATGGCGCCGCCTCCCGGGATTGGAAACAGGCCGGTTTCCGATTCCTCTGATGTTCCGACACCATGGGAGGCGTCAGCTGGTTTGCCCACGATGGGCTATGTGTCTTCCGACTCTGGGGAGGAGTCCGACATGCTTGAGGTCGAGGGCCAGCAGTCTTCGAACTTGGGGGTGGCTCTTGACTTTGTGTTTGGGTTTCTGCCTGAGCTCAAACCTGCTAACCAGCCGACAGTGTCAGCCTGGCCGCGATCATCGGTCACGCGCCAACAGCCTATGGAGCAACCTGCTTCTGGGCGCCTTCGACCGTGCCAGTCGGTACAGGTGGTTGAAGCTTTTTCAGCATTGGATGCCAAGCTGAATTCCAAGGCTTTGAAGACTTCGTTCTTCACCAGGTTTGACACCTTTTTGCCTCCTGTGCGTTATCGTTCCTACGATTCCGCCAATCCGTCAGTCTGCCAGGCTTTGACGGTTCTGGATCAGGACTCCACTTCCCTCGGGCTTTCCAAGCCCAAGTCTGCCGTCATTCCAATGACGACTCTGGAGTCTACGTTGGGCTTATCTAGAGAGATGCTTGGCATGCTTTCTCTCTCAGATCACGTCGTCTCAGCTTTGGCTGCTTATCTGCCTCCAGATAAGTTTGACGAGGTACAGGCTCCTTTGCGTGTGCTGTCCAAGGCGCTTATGCACCTTACTCACACGCATGCCTGTAACACGGCTAATTTGGAATTAGTTCGAAGGGACGCTGTGCTGGACACAGGACGATCCCTTCCCGAGGAGCAGCGTGCTACTCTTCGATCTGCTTCTTTGGCAGGTCCGCAACTTTTCCATGGTTCCGTGTCGACGGTCCGGGATGACGCCTACGTCATTCCAAAGATCAGCTGCTGTTTCGTCAGCTTGATCAGCCTTCTCGGGGAGGCAAGGGCCGTTCCAAGCCTAACAAGTATCCTTCTGCTTCCTCTGTGAAGCAAAAGGCTGGTCCTTCTGCCGCCGCCTCTACTTCTTACTCACGGGGTAAAGGTAGGGGTCGGCAGAATCGAGGGAAGTCTCAGGATTCTTCATTTAGCAGAGGAGGTGGTTTCTCCTCTCGCGGGCCTCGTCGGGGCTCGAAATGAAGGTCCTCACCTCGACTCGTCCCAGGTTGGAGGAAGGATAGCAGAGTTCGCAGACCATTGGACCACCATCACATCCGATCCATGGGTGTTAGATGTTGTTCGGTCCGGGCTGTGCATATCCTTCCGACGGCACCCCACTCTGTCAAGGGTGCCTCTTCCAACCACAGTTCCTTCAGACGTTTTACGTCGGGAACTTTTGTCCACGGAGATTGCCAATCTCCAGGCAAAGGGGGCGATCGAGGTCGTCAAGAACGTTCAGTCAGTGGGTTTCTATTCCCGCCTGTTCTTGGTGCCGAAGAAGGACGGCCGACTCCGACCGGTTATCGATCTGAGTATCCTGAACCAGTCTATCATTGCTCCCAAGTTCAGCATGGAGACTTTCAGGTCGGTCTGCCAATCAATTCACCAGGGATTTCGCAGCCAGCATCGACCTGCGAGACGCTTACTTCCACGTTCCGATGCATCGGGCGTCACGGAAGTATCTCAGGTTCGCTTTTCTGGGGCGAGTTTACCAGTTCAAGGCCATGCCTTTCGGCCTCGACCTGGCTCCTTGGGCGTTCACCAGACTGGGACTTACCCACGTCTGATCGCATTTTGACGGCAGATGCCAGCGATCTCGGATGGGGTGCGACGTTGGATCCTCTCGGTCTTTCCCTACACGGGATGTGGGACCAGGATCAAGCAGCTCTACACATCAACCAGAAGGAGCTTCTTGCTCTTCTTCTGAGTTTCAGGCAGTGGATCCCTCACCTGTCGAATCGCCAGGTCCTTCTACTATCCGATAATTCGACAGTGGTTGCTTACATTCGGAACCAGGGCGGCACGCACTCGCTTCCGATGTACGAGTTAGCTCGGGATCTTCTTTCCTGTCGCAGTCATACTATACTTATAAAATGACATAACTCACTACAGTGGCACAAAAATACACTGGTAACCAATAGAGTATTAGTACTCTCAACATAGCTAGGTACCAAAGCTACAGCTGTTCACTGTGTTTCAACAGTTTTCAGTCAGCATGATAGAGAATCCAGACACAATCTCACTCTCAAACTCATGGCTGCCTTATTTCCTGTCGCAATCATACTATACTTATAAAACGATATAACTAAATACCATGGCACAAAAATACACTGGTAACCAATAGAGTATTAGTGCTCTCAACATAACTAGGTACCAAAGCTACAGCTGTTCACTGTTTTTCAACAGTTCTCAGTCTGCATGATAGAGAATCTTGACACATTCTGACTCTCAAACTCATGGCTGCCTTATTTCTTGTCGCAGTCATACTATACTTATAAATCGATATATCTCAATACCATGGTTGAACAATACACAGGTAACCAATAGAGTATTAGTACTCTCAACATAAGTAGGTACCAAAGCTACAGCTGTTCACTGTGTTTCAACAGTTTTCAGTCAGCATGATAAAGAATCTTGACACATTCTCACTCTCAAACTCATGGCTGCCTTATTTCCTGTCGCAGTCATACTATACTTATAAAACGATATAACTCACTACCATGGCACAAAAATACTCTGGTAACCAATAGAGTATTAGTACTCTCAACATAACTAGGAACCAAAGCTACAGCTGTTCACTGTGTTTCAACAGTTTTCAGTCAGCCTGATAGAGAATCTTGACACATTCTGACTTTCAAAGTCATGGCTGCCTTATTTCCTGTCGCTGTCATACTATACTGAAAAAACGATATAACTAAATACCATGGCACAAAAATACACTGGTAACCAATAGAGTATTAGTACTCGCAACATAAGTAGGTACCAAAGCTACAGCTGTTCACTGTGTTTCAACAGTTTTCAGTCAGCATGATAGAGAATCTTGACACATTCTGACTTTCAAAGTCATGGCTGCCTTATTTCCTGGCACTGTCATACTATATGTATAAAACGATATAACTCAATACCATGGCACAAAAATACACTGGTAACCAAAAGAGTATTAGTACTCTCAACATAACTAGGTACCAAAGCTACAGCTGTTGACTGTGTTTCAACAGTTTTCAGTCAGCATGATGGAGAATCTTGACACGTTCTGACTCTAAAATTCTTGTCTTGGCTGCCTTATTTCTTGTCGCAGTCATACTATATGTATAAACCAATATAAAACAATAGCATTGTTGAAAAATACCCTGGTAACGAATAGAGTATTAGTACTCTCAACAAAAATAGGTACCAAAGCTACAGCTGTTTACTGTGTTTCAACAGTTTTCAGTCAACATGATAGAGAATCTTGACACATTCTGACTCTCAAACTCATGGCTACCTTATTTCCTGTCGCAGTCATACTATACTTATAAATCGATATATCCCAATACCACAGTAGAACAATACACTGGTAACCAACAGAGTATTAGTACTCTCAACAAAAATAGGTACCAAAGCTACAGCTGTTTACTGTGTTTCAGCAGTTTTCAGTCAGCAATATAGAGAATCTTGACACATTCTGACTCTCAAACTCATGGCTGCCTTATTTCCTGTCGGAGTCACACTATACATATAAATCAATATATCTCAGTACCACGGTAGCACAATGCACTGGTAAGCAATAGAGTATTAGTACTCTCAACAAAAATAGGTACCAAAGCTACAGCTGTTCACTGTGTTTCAACAGTTTTTAGTCAGCATGATAGAGAATCATGACACATTCTGGCTCTAAAATTTATGGCTGCCTTATTTCCTGTTGCAGTCGTACTATAGTTATAAAACGAAATAACTCAATACCATGCTACAAAAATACGCTGGAAACCAATAGAGTATTGGTACGCTCAACAAAAATAGGAACCAAAGCTACAGCTGTTTACTGTGTTTCAACATTTTTCAGTCAACATGATAGAGAATCTTGACACATTCTGACTCTCAAACTCATGGCTGCCTTATTTCCTGTCGCATTCATACTATACTTATAAAACGATATAACTCAATACCACAGTAGAAAAATACATTGGTAACCAATAGAATATTAGCACTCTC
Source organism: Pictodentalium vernedei (assembly GCA_031216915.1). Lineage (NCBI taxonomy): Eukaryota > Metazoa > Mollusca > Scaphopoda > Dentaliida > Dentaliidae > Pictodentalium > Pictodentalium vernedei. The sequence continues at coordinate 458,284,378 of CM062296.1, read as the reverse complement.
AACTAAAATAGGTACCAAAGCTACAGCTGTTTAATGTGTTCCAGCAGTTTTCAGTCAGCATGATAGAGAATCATGACACATTCTGGCTCTCAACTCATGGCCGCCTTATTTCCTGTCGCAGTCAAACTATAATTGCAAAATGATATAACTCAATACCATGGTAGTAAAATACACTGGTAACCAATAGAGTATTAGTACTCTCAACAAAAATAGGTACCAAAGCTACAGCTGTTCACTGTGTTTTAACAGTTTTCAGTCAGCATGATAGAGAATCTTGACACAGTCTGACTCTAAAATTTATGGCTGCCTTAATTCCTGTTGGAGTCGTACTATAGTTATAAAACGAAATAACTCAATACCACGCTACAAAAATACACTGGTAACCAATAGAGTGTTAGTACGCTCAACAAAAATAGGAACCAATGCTACAGCTGTTTACCGTGTTTCAACATTTTTCAGTCAACATGATAGAGAATCTTGACACATTCTGACTCTCAAACTCATGGCTGCCTTATTTCCTGCCGCAGTCATACTATACTTACAAAATGATGTAACTCAATACCACCGTAGAAAAATACACTGTTAGCAAATAGAGTATTAGCACTCTCAACTAAAATAGGTACCAAAGCTGCATCTGTTTACTGTGTTTCAACAGTTTTCAGTGAGCATGATAAAGAATCTTGACACATTCTGACTCTCAAACTCATGGCTGCCTTATTTTCTGTCACAGTCATACTATACTTATAAAACGATATAACTCACTACCATGGCACAAAAATACACTGGTAACCAATAGAGTATTAGTACTCTCAACATGACTAGGAACCAAAGCTACAGCAGTTCACTGTGTTTCAACAGTTTTCAGTCAGCATGATAGAAAATCTTGACACATTCTGACTCTGAAATTCATGGCTGCCTTATTTCCTGTCGCAGTCATTCTATACTTATAAAACGATATAACTCAATACCATAGTAGAAAAATACATTGGTAACCAATAGAGGATTAGTACTCTCAACATAACTAGGAACCAAAGCTACAGCTGTTCACTGTGTTTCAACAGTTTTCAGTCAGCCTGATAGAGAATCTTGGCACATTCTGACTCTCAAAGTCATGGCTGCCTTATTTCCTATCGCTTTCATACTATACTGAAAAAACGATATAACTCAATACCATGGCACAAAAATACACTGGTAACCAATAGAGTATTAGTACTCGCAACATAAGTAGGTACCAAAGCTACAGCTGTTAACTGTGTTTCAACAGTTTTCAGTCAGCATGATAGAGAATCTTGACACATTCTGACTTTGAAAGTCATGGCTGCCTTATTTCCTGTCGCTGTCATACTATACTTATAAAATGATATAACTCAATACCATGGCACAAAAATACACTGGTAACCAATAGAGTATTAGTACTCTCAAAATAACTAGGTACCAAAGCTACAGCTGTTGACTGTGTTTCAACAGTTTTCAGTCAGCATGATGGAGAATCTTGACACGTTCTGACTCTAAAATTCTTGTCTTGGCTGCCTTATTTCTTGTTGCAGTCATACTATATGTATAAACCAATATAACACAATAGCATTGTTTAAAAATACCCTGGTAACGACTAGAGTATTAGTACTCTCAACAAAAATAGGTACCAAACCTACAGCTGTTTACTGTGTTTCAACAGTTTTCAGTCAACATGATAGAGAATCTTGACACATTCTGACTCTCAAACTCATGGCTACCTTATTTCCTGTCGCAGTCATACTATACTTATAAATCGATATATCGCAATACACTGGTAACCAACAGAGTATTAGTACTCTCAACAAAAATAGGTACCAAAGCTATAGCTGTTCACTGTTTTTCAACAGTTTTCAGTCAGCATGATAGAGACTCTTGACACATTCTGACTCTCAAACTCATGGCTGCCTTATCTCCTCCTGCAGTCATACTATACTTACAAAACGATATAACTCAATACCACGGTAGAAAAATAAACTGGTAACCAATAGAGTATTAGTACTCTCAACTAAAATAGGTGCCAAAGCTACAGCTGTTTACTGTGTTTCAACAGTTTTCAGTCAGCATGATAGAGAATCTTGACACATTCTGTCTCTCAAACTCATGGCTACCTTATTTCTTGTCGCAGTCATACTATACTTATAAATCGATATATCTCAATACCATGGTAGAACAATATACTGGTAACCAATAGAGTATTAGTACTCTCAACATAAGTAGGAACCAAAGCTACAGTGTTCACTGTGTTTCAACAGTTTTCAGTCAGCATGATAAAGAATCTTGACACATTCTGACTCTCAAACTCATGGCTGCCTTATTTCCTGTCGCAGTCATACTATACTTATGAAACAATATAACTCAATACCATGTCACAAAAATACACTGGTAACCAATAGAGTTTTAGTACTCTCAACATAAGTAGGACCAAAGCTACAGCTGTTCATTGTGTTTCAACAGTTTTAAGTCAGCATGATAGAGAATCTTGACACATTCTAACTCTAAAATTCTTGTCTTGGCTGCCTTATTTTTTGTAGCAGTCATAATATACATATAAACCGAGATAAAACAATAGCATTGTTGAAAAATACCCTGGTAACGAATAGAGGATTAGTACTCTCAACAAAAATAGGTACCAAAGCTGCAGCTTTTCCCTGTGTTTAAACAGTTTTCAGTCAGCATGATAGAGAATCTTGACACATTCTGACTCTCAAACTCATGGCTGCCTTATTTCCTGTCGCAGTCATACTATACTTATAAAACGATATAACTCAATACCATGGCACAAAAATACACTGGTAGCCAATCGAGTATTACTAATCTCAACATAACTAGGTACCAGAGCTACAGCTGTTCATTGTGTTTCAACAGTTTTAAGTCAGCATGATAGAGAATCTTGACATATTCTGACTCTGAAATTTCATGGCTGCCTTATTTCCTGTCGGAGTCATACTATACATATAAATCGATATATCTCAGTACCACGGTAGCACAATGCAGTGGTAAGCAATAGAGTATTAGTACTCTCAACAAAAATAGGTACCAAAGCTACAGCTGTTCACTGTGTTTCAGCAGTTTTCAGTCAGCATGATAGAGAAACCAGACACGTTCTCACTCTCAAACTCATGGCTGCCTTATTTCCTGTCGGTGTCATACTATACATATAAATCGATATATCTCATTACCACGGTAGCACAATGCAGTGGTAAGCAATAGAGTATTAGTACTCTCAACAAAAATAGGTACCAAAGCTACAGCTGTTCACTGTGTTTCAACAGTTTTCAGTCAGCATGCTAGAGAATCTTGACACATTCTGACACTCAAACTCATGGCTGCCTTATTTCCAGTCGCAGTCATACTATACTTGTAAAACGATATAACACGATAGAATTCTTGAAAAATACCCTTGTAACGAATAGAGTATTAGTACTCTCAACAAAAATAGGTACCAAAGCTAAAGCTGTTTACTGTGTTTCCTCAGTTTTCAGTCAGCATGATAGAGAATCTTGACACATTCTGATTCTGAAATTCATGACTGTCTTATTTCCTGTTGCAGACATACTTTTCTTATGAAACGATATAACTCAGTACTACGGTAGAAAAATACACTGGTAACCAATAGAGTATTAGTACTCTCAACAAAAATAGGTACCAAAGCTACAGCTGTCTACTGTGTTTCAACAGTTTTCAGTCAGCATGATAGAGAATCTTGACACATTCTGACTCTCAAACTCATGGCTGCCTTATTTCCTGTCGCAGTCATACTATACTTGCAAATCGATATATCTCAATACCCCGGCAGAACAATACACTGGTAACCAATAGAGTATTAGTACTCTCAACAAAAATATGTACCAAAGCTACAGCTGTTCACTGTGTTTCAACAGTTTTCAGTCAGCATGATAGAGAATCTTGACACATTCTGACTCTCAAACTCAAGGCTGCCTTGTTTGCTGTCGCAGTCATACTTTTCTTATAAAAGGATATAACTCAGTACTACGGTAGAAAAATACACTGGTAACCAATAGAGTATTATTACTCTCAAGAAAAATAGGTACCAAAGCTACAGCTGTTGACTGTGTTTCAACAGTTTTCAGTCAACATGATAGAGAATCTTGACACATTCTAGCTGTAAAATTCTTGTCTTGGCTGCCTTATTTCTTGTCGCAGTCATACTATATTTATAAAACGATATAACACAATACCATTGTTGAAAAATACCCTGGTAACGAAGAGAATATTAGTACTCTCAACAAAAATAGGTACGGCTGTTTACTGTGTTTCAACACTTTTCAGTCAGCATGATAGAGAATCTTGACACAATCTGACTCTCAAACTCATGGCTGCCTTATTTCCTGTTGCAGTCATACTATACTTATAAAACGATATAACTCAATACCATGGCACAAAAATACACTGGTAACTGTTAGGGTATCAGTACTCTCAACATAACTAGGTACCAAAGCTACAGCTGTTCACTGTGTTTCAACAGTTTTCAGTCAGCATGATAGAGAATCTTGACACATTCTGACTCTCAAACTCATGGCTGTCTTATTTCCTGTCGCTGTCATACTATACTTATAAATCGATATATCTGAATACCACGGTAGAACAATACACTGGTAACCAATAGAATATTAGTACTCTCAAGATAACTAGGTAGCAAAGCTACAGCTGTTCAGGTGTTTCAGCAGTTTTCAGTCAGCATGATAGAGAATCTTGACACAGTCTGACTCTCAAATTTATGGCTGCCTTATTTCCTGTCACAGACATACTATGGTTATAAAACGAAATAACTCAATAACATGTTACACAAATACCCTGGTAACCAATAGAGTATTAGTACGCTCAACATAAGTAGGTACCAAAACTACAGCTGTTCACTGTGTTTCAACAGTTTTCAGTCAGCATGATAGAGAATCTTGACACATTCTGACTCTGAAATTCGTGGCTGCCTTATTTCCTGTCGCAGTCATAGTATACTTATAAAAACAATATAACACAATACTATTGTTGAAAAACAATCTGGCAATGAATAGATTATTAGTACTCTCAACAAAAATATGTTCCAAAGCTACAGCTGTTTACTGTGTTTCAACAGTTTTCAGTCAGCATGATAGAGAATCTTGACACATTCTGACTCTCAAACTCATGGCTGCATTATTTCCTGTCGCAGTCATACTATACTTATAAAATGATATAACACAATACCATCCTTGAAAAATACCCTGGTAACGAATAAAGTATTAGTACTCTCAACAAAAATAGGTACCAAATCTACAGCTGTTCACTGTGTTTGAACAGTTTTCAGTCAGCATGATAGAGAATCTTGACACATTCTAACTCAAAAATTGTTGTCTTGGCTGCCTTTTCTCTTGTCGCAGTCATACTATACATATAAACCGATAGAACACAATAGCATTGTTGAAATATACCCTGGTAACCAATAGAGTATTAGTACTCTCAACAAAAATAGGTAACAAAGCTACAGCTGTTTACTGTGTTTCTACAGTTTTCAGTCAACATGATAGAGAATCTTGACTCATTCTGACTCTCAAACTCATGCCTGCCTTATTTCTTGTCGCAGTCATACTATACATACTAAACGATATAATCCAATAGCACGGTAGAAAAATACACTGGTAACCAATAGAGTATTAGTACTCTCAACATAAGTCGGTACCAAAGGTACAGCTGTTCACTGTGTTTCAACAGTTATCAGTCAGCATGATAGAGAATCTTGACACATTCTGACTCTGAAATTCTTGGCTGCCTTATTTCCTGTCGCAGTCATACTATACGTATAAAAACGATATAACACAGTAGGATTGTTGAAAAATACCCTGGTAGCGAATAGAGTATTAGTACTCTCAACAAAAATAGGTACCAAACCGACAGCTGTTTACTGTGTTTCTACAGATTTCAGTTCACATGATAGAGAATCTTGACACATTCTGACTCTCTAACTCATGGCTGCCTTATTTCCTGTCGCTGTCATACTATACTTATAAAACGATATAACTCAATACCATGGTACAAAAATACACTGGTAACCAATCCAGTATTAGTACTCTCAACATAACTAGATACCAAAGCTGCAGCTGTTCACTGTGTTTCAACAGTTTTCAGTCAGCATGATAGAGAATCTTGACACATTCTGACTCTGAAATTCATGGCTGCCTTATTTCCTGTCGCACTCATTCTATACTTATAAAACGATATAACTCAATACCACGGTAGAACAATACACTGGTAACCAATAGAGTATTAGTACTCTCAACATAAGTAGGTACCAAAGCTACAGCTGTTCACTGTGTTTCAACAGTTTTCAGTCAGCATGATAGAGAATCTTGACACATTCTGACTCTGAAATTCATGGCTGCCTTATTTCCTGTCGCACTCATTCTATACTTACAAAACGACATGGCTGTCTTATTTACTGTCGCAGTCATTGTATACTTATAAAACGATATAACACAATAGCATTGTTGAAAAATACCCTGGTAACGAATAGAGTATTAGTACTCTCAACAAAAATAGGTACCAAACCGACAGCTGTTTACTGTGTTTCTACAGATTTCAGTTCACATGGTAGAGAATCTTGACACATTCTGACTCTCAAACTCCTGGCTGCCTTATTTCCTGTCGCACTCATTCTATACTTATAAAACGATATAACTCAATACCACGGTAGAAGAATACACTGGTAACCAATAGAGTATTAGTACTCTCAACATAAGTAGGTACCAAAGCTACAGCTGTTCACTGTGTTTCAACAGTTATCAGTCAGCATGACAGAGAATCTTGACACATTCTGACTCTCAAACTCATGGCTGCCTTATTTCCTGTCGCAGTCATAATATACTTATAAAACAATATAACACAATAGCAATGGTTAAAAACACTCTGGTAATGAATAGAGTATTAGTACTCTCAACAAAAATAGGTATGAAAGCTACAGCTGTTTACTGTGTTTCAACAGTTTTCAGTCAGCATGATAGAGAATCTTGACACATTCTGGCTCTGAAATTCATGGCTGCCTTATTTCCTGTCGCAGTCATAATATACTTATAAAATGTTATAACACAATACCATTGTTGAAAAATACCCTGGTAATGAATAGAGTATTAGTACTCTCAACAGAAATAGGTACCAAAGCTACAGCTGTTCACTGTGTTTCAACAGTTTTCAGTCAGCATGATAGGGAATCTTGACACATTCTGACTCTGAAATTCATGGCTGCCTAATTTCCTGTTGCAGTCATACTATACTTATAAAACGATATAGAACAATACCATTGTTGAAAAATACCCTGGTAACGAATGGAGTCTTAGTACTCTCAAGAAATATAGGTACCAAAGCTACATCTGTTTGCTGTGTTTTCAGTCAGCATGATAGATAATCTTGACACATTCTGACTCTGAAATTCATGGCTGCCTCATTTCCTGTCACAGTCATACTATGCTTATAAAACGATATAACTCAATACCATGGCACAAAAATACACTGGTACCCAATAGAGTATTAGTACTCTCAGCATAACTAGGTACCAAAGCTACAGCTGGTCACTGTGTTTCAACAGTTTTCAGTCAGCATGATAGGGAATCTTGACAAATTCTGACTCTGAAATTCATGGCTACCTAATTTCCTGTCGCAGTCATACTATACTTATAAAACGATATAGAACAATACCATTGTTGAAAAATACCCTGGCAACGAATAGAGTATTAGTACTCTCAAGAAAGATGGGTACCAAAGCTACATCTGTTTGCTGTGTTTTCAGTCAGCATGATAGATAATCTAGACACCTTCTGACTCTGGAATTCATTGCTGCCTTATTTCCCGCATTCATAGTATTCTTATAAAACGATATAACAAAATACCATTGTTGAAAAACACCCTGGTAATGAATAGAGTATTAGTACTCTCAACAAAAATAGGTACCAAAGCTACAGCTGTTTACTGTGTTTCAACAGTTCTCAGTCAGGATGATAGAGAATCTTGACACATTCTGACTCTCAAACTGATGGCTGCCTTATTTCCTGTCGCAGTTATACTGTACTTATAGATCGATATAACTCAGTGCCACGGTAGAACAATACAGTGGTAACCAATAGAGTATTAGTACTCTGAACATAACTGGGTACCAAAGCTACAGCTGTTCACAGTGTTTCAACAGCTTTCAGTCAACATGATAGAGAATCATGACACATTCTGACTCTCAAACTCATGGCTGCCTTATTTCCAGTCGCGGTCATACTGTACTTACAAAACGATATAACTCAATACCATGGTAGAAAAATACGCTGCTAACCAATAGAGTATTAGTACTCTGAACATAACTGGGTACCAAAGCTACAGCTGTTCACAGTGTTTCAACAGCTTTCAGTCAACATGATAGAGAATCATGACACATTCTGACTCTCAAACTCATGGCTGCCTTATTTCCAGTCGCGGTCATACTATACTTATAAAACGATATAACTCAATACCATGGTACAAAAATACACTGGTAACCAATCCAGTATTAGTACTCTCAACATAACTAGATACCAAAGCTGCAGCTGTTCACTGTGTTTCAACAGTTTTCAGTCAGCATGATAGAGAATCTTGACACATTCTGACTCTGAAATTCATGGCTGCCTTATTTCCTGTCGCACTCATTCTATACTTATAAAACGATATAACTCAATACCACGGTAGAACAATACACTGGTAACCAATAGAGTATTAGTACTCTCAACATAAGTAGGTACCAAAGCTACATCTGTTTACTGTGTTTTCAGTCAGCATGATAGAGAATCTTGACACATTCTGACTCTCAAACTCATGGCTGCCCTGTTTCCTGTCGCAGTCATAGTATACTTTTAAAACGATATAACTCAATACCATGGCACAAAAATACACTGGAAACCAATAGAGTATTAGTACTCTCAACATAACTAGGTACCAAAGCTACAGCTGTTCACTGTGTTTCCTCAGTTTTCAGTCAGCATGATAGAGAATCTTGACACATTCTGACTCTCAAACTCATGGCTGCCTCATTTCCTGTCGCAGTCATACTATACTTACAAAACGATATAACTCAATACCATGGTAGAAAAATACACTGGTAACAAATAGAGTATTAGTAGTTCTCAACATAACTAGGTACCAAAGCTACACCTGTTCACTGTGTTTCAACAGTTTTCAGTCAGCATGATAGAGAATCTTGACACATTCTGACTCTCAAACTCATGGCTGCCTTATTTGCTGTCGCCGTCATACTAAACTTATAAATCGATATATCTCAATACCACGGTTGAACAATATACTGGTAACCAATAGAGTATTAGAACTCTCAACATAACTAGGTACCAAAGCTACAGCCGTTCACTGTGTTTCAACAATTATCAGTCAGCATGCTAGAGAATCATGACACATTCTGACTCTCAAACTCATGGCGCCTTATTTCCTGCCGTTAGCATGATAGAGAAACTTTTAAAATGATATAACTCAATACCACGGTAGAAAAATACACTGGTAACCAATAGAATATTAGTACTCTCAACAAAAATAGGTACCAAAGCTACAGCTGTTGACTGTGTTTCAAAAGTCTTCAGTCAGCATGATAGAGAATCTTGACACATTCTGACTCGAACTCATCGCTGCCTTATTTCCTGTCACAGTCATACTATACGTATAAATCAATATATCGCAATACCACAGTAGAACAATACACTGGTAACCAATAGAGTATTAGTACTCTCAACATAACTAGGTACCAAAGCTAGAGCTGTTCACTGTGTTTCAACAGTTTTCAGTCAGCATGATAGAGAATCTTGAAACAGTCTGACTCTCAAACTCATGGCTGCCTTATTTCCTCTCGCAGTCATAATATACTTATAAAACGTTATAACACAATACCATTGTTGAAAAATACGATGGTAATGAATAGAGTATTAGTACTCTCAACAAAAATAGGTACCATAGCTACAGCTATTCTCTGTGTTTCAACATTTTTCAGTTAGCATGATAGAGAATCTTGGCACATTCTGACTCTCAAACTCATGGCTGCCTTATTTCCTGTCGCAGTCATACTATACTTATAAAACGATATAACACAACACCATTGTTGAAAAATACCCTGGTAACGTATAAAGTCTTATTACTCTCAAGAAAGATAGGTACCAAAGCTACATCTGTTTGCTGTGTTTTCAGTCAGCATGATAGATTATCTTGACACATTCTGACTCTGCAATTCATGGCTGCTTTATTTCCTGTCACAGTCATAGTATACTTATAAAACAATATATCACAATACCATTGTTGAAAACCACTCTGGAAATGAATAGAGTATTAGTACTCTCAACAAAAATAGGTACCACTACAGCTGTTTACTGTGTTTCAACAATTTTCAGTTAGCAAGATAGAGAATCTTGACACATTCTGACTCTCGAACTCATGGCTGCCTTATTTCCTCTCGCAGTCATACTATACTTATAAATCGATATATCTCAATACCGTGGTAGAACAATACACTGGTAACCAATAGAGTATTAGTACCCTCACCTAAAACAGGTACCAAAGCTACAGCTATTTACGGTGTTTCAACAGTTTTCTGTCAGCATGATAGAGAATCTTGGCACATTCTGACTCTCAAACTCATGGCTGCCTTATTTCCTGTCGCAGTTATACTGCACTTATTGATCGATATAACTCAATGCCACGGTAGAGCAATACAATGGTAACCAATAGAGTATTAGTACTCTCAACATAACTAGGTACCAAAACTACAGCTGTTCACAGTGTTTCAACAGTTTTCAGTCAGCATGATAGAGAATCTTGACACATTCTGACTCTGAAATTCATGGCTGCCTTATTTCTTGTCGCAGTCATACTAAACTTATAAAACGATATAACACAATACCATTGTTGAAAAATACCCTGGTAACGAATAGAGTATTAGGACTCTCAACAAAAATAGGTACCTAAACTACAGCTGTTTACTGTGGTTCAACAGTTTTCAGTCAGCATGATAGAGAATCTTGACACATTCTGACTCTGAAATTCATGGCTGCCTTATTTCTTGTCGCAGTCATACTAAACTTATAAAACGATATAACACAATACCATTGTTGAAAAATACCCTGGTAACGAATAGAGTATTAGTACTCTCAACATAAGTAGGTACCAAAGCTACATCTGTTTACTGCGTTTTCAGTCAGCATGATAGATAATCTTGACACATTCTGACTCTGAAATTCATGGCTGCCTTATTTCATGTCGCAGTCATAATATACTTATAAAACAATATAACACAATAGCATTGGTGAAAAACACTCTGGTAATGAATAGAGTATTAGTACTCTCAACTGAAATAGGTACCAAAGCTACAGCTGTTTACTGTGTTTAGGCAGTTTTCACTCAGCATGATAGAGAATCTTGACACATTCTGACTCTAGAATTCTTGTCTTGGCTGCCTTATTTCTTGTCGCAGTCACACTATACTTATAAAACGATATAACACAATAGCATTGTTGAAAGATACCCTGGTAACAAAGAGAATATTAGTACTCTCCACAAAAATAGGTACCAAAGCTACAGCTTTTTACTGTGTTTCAACAGTCTTCTGTCAACATGATAGAGAATCATGATGCATTCTGACTCTCAAACTCATGGCTGCCTTATTTCCAGTCGCAGTCATACTATACTTATAAAACGATATAACTCAATACCACGGTAGAAAAATACACTGGTAACCAATAGAGTATTAGTACTCTCAACTAAAATAGGTACCAAAGCTACAGCTGTTCACTGTGTTTCAACAATTTTCAGTTAGCATGATAGAGAATCTTGACACATTCTGACTCTCAAACTCATGGCTGCCGTATTTCCTGTCGCCGTCATACTATACTTATAAATCGATATGTCTCAATACCACGGTGGAACAATGTACTGGTAAGCAATAGAGTATTAGTACTCTCAACATAACTAGGTACCAAAGCTACAGCTGTTCACTGTGTTTCAACAATTTACAGTCAGCATGCTAGAGAATCTTGACACATTCTGACTCTCAAACTCATGGCTGCCTTATTTCCTGTCGCAGTCATAATATACTTATAAAACAATATAACACAATACCATTGGTGAAAAACACTCTGGTAATGAATAGAGTATTAGTACTCTCAACAAAAATAGGTACCAAAGCTACAGCTGTTTACTGTGTTTCAGCAGTTTTCAGTCAGCATGATAGAGAATCTTGACACATTCTGACTCTGAAATTCATGGCTGCCTTATTTCTTGTCACAGTCATAATATACTTATAAAACGATATAACACAATACCATTGTTGAAAAATACCCTTGTAACCAATAGAGGGGGGGGGGGGGCGCGGTGGCTCAGCAGGTAGCGGTGCAGGCTGCAAGCTGAGAGGTCCTCGGTTCGAATCCCACCTGCGGCAACCGCGTTGTGTCCTTGGGCAAGACACTTCACCCCCATTGCCCATGTGGGGGCACGATGACGCCGAGTACTAAAGCGTACTGCACGTCGATGGTACGCATGTCTTCAACCGAACTAACCCTGCCTGTGCTGCAGTGCGGAGTTACGATGTTGGGGAGCTGGCAGCTGCTCGTCATTGCTCGGTGGTTCTCTCCGGGTACTCCGGCTTCCTCCACCCGTAAAACTGTCACGGTCATGATTAGCAATTGTGCATAAATATGTGACCTTAAACATCAATAAATAAATAAATAAATAAATAACCAATAGAGTATTAGTACTCTCAACAAAAATAGGTACCAAAGCTACAGCTTTTTACTGTGTTTCAACAGTCTTCTGTCAACATGATAGAGAATCTTGATGCATTCTGACTCTCAAACTCATGGCTGCCTTATTTCGACTCGCAGTCATACTATACTTATAAAACGATATAACTCAGTACCACGGTAGAAAAATACACTGGTAACCAACAGAGTATTAGTACTCTCAACTAAAATAGGTACCAAAGCTACAGCTGTTTACTGTGTTTCAACAGTTTTAAGTCATCATGATAGAGAATCTTGACACATTCTGACTCTCAAATTTATGGCTGCCTTATTTCCTGTCGCAGACATACTATAGTTGTAAAACGAAATAACTCAATAACATGGTAAAAAAATACACTGGTAACCAATAGAGTATTGGTGCGCTCAACATAAGTTGGTACCAAAGCTATAGCTGTTCACTGTGTTTCAACAGTTTTCAGTCAGCATGATAGAGAATCTTGACACATTCTGACTTTAAAATTCTTGTCTTGGCTGCCTTATTTCTTGTCGCAGTCACACTATACTGATAAAACGATATAACACAATACCATTGTTGAAAAAGAGAATATTAGTACTCTCAACAAAAATAGGTACCAAAGCTAAAGTTGTTTACTGTGTTTCAACAGTTTTCAGTTAGCATGATAGAGAATCTTGTTGCATTCTGACTCTCAAACTCATGGCTGCCTTATTTCCTGTCACCGTCATACTATACTTATAAATCGATATGTCTCAATACCACGGTAGAACAATATACTGGTAACCAATAGAGTATTAGTACTCTCAACATAACTAGGTACCAAAGCTACAGCTGTTCACTGTGTTTCAACAATTTTCAGTCTGCATGCTAGAGAATCTTGACACATTCTGACTCTCAAACTCATGGCTGCCTTATTTCCTGTCGCAGTCATACTATACTTTTAAAACCATATAACTCAATACCATGGCACAAAAATACACTGGTAACCAATAGAGTATTAGTACTCTCAACATAACTAGGTACCAAAGCTACAGCTGTTCACTGTGTTTCAACAGTTTTCAGTCAGCATGATAGAGAATCTTGATACATTCTGACTCTGAAATCCATGGCTGCCTTATTTCCTGTCGCAGTCATGCTATACTTATAAAACCATATAACTCAATACCACGGTAGAAAAATACACTGGTAGCCAATAGAGTACTAGTACTCTCACCTAAAATAGGTACCAAAGCTACAGCTGTTCACTGTGTTTCAACAATTTTCAGTCAGCATGATAGAGAATCTTGACACATTCTGACTCTCAAACTCATGGCTGCCTCATTTCCTGTCGCAGTCATACTATACTTAAAAAACGATATAACTCAATACCATGGTAGAAAAATACACTGGTAAGAAATAGAGTATTAGTAGTTCTCAACATAACTAGGTACCAAGCTACAGCTGTTCACTGTGTTTCAACAGTTTTCAGTCAGCATCATGATAGAGAATCTTGACACATTCTAACTCTAAAATTCTTGTCTTGCCTGCCTTATTTCTTGTCGCAGTCATACTATACTTATAAAACGGTATAACACAATACCATTGTTGAAACATTCTCTGGTAATGAAGAGTGTACTCTCAACAGAAATAGGTACCAATGCTACAGCTGTTTACTGTGTTTCACCAGTTTTCTGTCAGCATGATAGAGAATCTTGACACATTCTGACTCTCAAATTCATGGCTGCCTTATTTCCTGTCGCAGTCATACTATACTTATAAAATGATACAACTCAATACCATGCCACAAAAATACTGGTAACCAATAGAGTATTAGTACTCTCAACATAACTAGGTATCAAAGCTACAGCTGTTCACTGTGTTTCAACAGTTTTCAGTCAGCATGATCGAGAATCTTGACACATTCTGACTCTGAAATTTATGGCTGCCTTATTTCCTGTCGCAGTCGTACTATACTTATAAAACGATATAACTCAATACCACAGTAGAAAAATACACTGGTAACCAATAGAGTATTAGTCCTCAACAAAAATAGGTACCAAAGCTACAGCTGTTTACAGTGTTTCAACAGTTTTCAGTCAGCATGATAGAGAATCTTGACACATTCTGACTCTCAAACTCATGGCTGCCTTATTTCCTGTCGCAGTCATACTATACTTATAAAACGAAAAAAACTCAATACCAAGGCGCAACAATACACTGGTAACCAATAAAGTATTAGTATTCTCAACATAACTAGGTACCAAAGTTACAGCCGTTCACTGTGTTTCAACAGTTTTCAGTCAGCATGATATAGAATCTTGACACATTCTAACTCTAAAATTCTTGTCTTGGCTGCCTTATTTCTTGTCGCAGTCATACTATACTTATAAAACGATATAACACAATACCGTTGTTGAAAATACCCAGGTAACGAAGAGAATGTTAGTATTCTCAACAAAAATAGGTACGAAAGCTACAGCTGTTTAGTGTGTTTCAACAGTTTTCAGTCAGCATTCTGTCTCTCAATCTCATGGCTGCCTTATTTCCTGTCGCAGTCATACTATACTCCTAAAACGATATAACTCAGTACCATGGCACAAAAATACACTGGTAACCAATAGAGTATTAGTACTCTCAATATCACTAGGTACCAAAGCTACAGCTGTTCACTGTGTTTCAGCAGTTTTCAGTCAGCATGAAAGAGAATCTTGACACATTTTCACTCTCAAACTCATGGCTGCTTTATTTCCAGTCGCAGTCATACTATACTTATAAAACGATATAACACAATAGCATTCTTGAAAAATACCCTGGTAACGAATAGAGTCCTCTCAACATAACTAGGTACCAAAGTTACAGCCGTTCACTGTGTTTCAACAGTTTTCAGTCAGCATGATAGAGAATCTTGACACATTCTAATTCTAAAATTCTTGTCTTGGCTGCCTTATTTCTTGTCGCAGTCATACTATACTTATAAAACGATATAACACAATACCATTGTTGAAAATACCCTGTTAACGAAGAGAATGTTAGTACCCTCAACAAAAGTAGGTTACAAAGCTAAAGCTGTTTACTGTGTTTCCACAGTTTTCAGTCAGCATGATAGAGAATCTTGACACATTCTGACTCTCAAACTCATGCCTGCCTTATTTCCTGTCTCAGTCAGACTATACTTGTAAACGATATAACTCAGTACCATGGCACAAAAATACACTGGTAACCAATAGAGTATTAGTACTCCCAACATAACTAGGTACCAAAACTAGAGCTGTTCACTGTGTTTCAACAGTTTTCAGTCAGCATGATAGAGAATCATGACACATTCTGACTCTCAAACTCATGGCTGCCTTATTTCCTGTCGCAGTCATACTATAATTAAAAAGCGACATAACACAATAGCATTGTAGAAAAAATACCCTGGCAACGAAGAGAGTATTAGTACTCTCAAGAAACATGGGTACTAAAGCTACAGCTGTTTACTGTGTTTTCAGTCAGCATAATATAGAATCTTGACACATTCTGACTCTGGAATTCATTACTGCCTTATTTCCTGTCGCAGTCATAGTATACTTATAAAACGATATAACACAATACCATTGTTGAAAAACACCCTGTTAATGAATAGAGTATTAGTACTCTCAACAAAAATAGGTACCAAAGCTACAGCTGTTTACTGTGTTTCAACAGTTTTCAGTCAGCATGATAGAGAATCTTGACTCATTTGGACTCTCAAACTGATGGCTGCCTTATTTCATGTCGCAGTTATACTGTACTTACAGATCGATTTACCTCAGTGCCATGGTAGAACAATACAGTGGTAACCAATAGTGTATTAGTACTCTCAACATAACTGGATACCAAAGCTACAGCTGTTCACTGTGTGTCAACAGTTTTCAGTCAACATGATGGAGAATCTTGACACATTCTGACTCTCAAACTCATGGCTGCATTATTTACAGTCGCAGTCATACTGTACTTACAAAACGATATAACTCAATACCACGGTAGAAAAATACACAGCTAACCAATAGAGTATTAGTACTCTGAACTAAAATAGGTACCAAAGCTACAGCTGTTTATTGTGTTTCAACAGTTTTCAGTCAGCACGATAGAGAATCTAGACATTCATGCCTGCCTTATTTCCTGTTGCAGTCATACTTTTGTTATAAAATGATATAACTCAATACCATGGTGCAAAAATACACTGGTAACCAATAGACTATTAGTACTCTCAACATAACTCGGTACCAAAGCTACAGCTGTTCACTGTGTTTCAACAGTTCTCAGTCAGCATGATAGAGAATCTTGACGCAGTATGACTCTCAAATTTATGGCTGCCTTATTTCCTGTCGCAGACATACTATAGTTATAAAACGAAGTAACTCAATAACATGGCACAAAAATACACTGGTAACCAATAGAGTATTAGTACGCTCAACATGAGTAGGTACCAAAGCTACAGCTGTTCAGTGTTTCAACAGTTTTCAGGCAGTATGATTGAGAATCTTGACACATTCTAACTCTAACATTCTTGTCTTGGCTGTCTTATTTCTTGTCGCAGTCATACTATACTTATAAAACGATATAACACAATACCATTGTTGAAAAACACCCAGGTAATGAATAGAGTATTAGTACTCTCAACAAAAATAGGTACCAAAGCTGCAGCTGTTTACTGCATTTCAACAGTTTTCAGTCAGTATGATGATAGAGAATCTTGACACATTCTGACTCTCAAACTGATGGCTGCCTTATTTCCTGTCGCAGTTTTACTGTACTGATAGATCGATTTAACTCAGTGCCACGGTAGAACAATTCAGTGGAAACCAATAGTGTATTAGTACTCTCAACGTAACTGGGTACCAAAGCTACAGCTGTTCACTGTGTTTCCACAGTTTTCTGTCAGCATGATTGAGAATCTTGACACATTCTGACTCTCAAACTCATGGCTGCCTTATTTCCTATCGCAATCATACTATACTTACAAAACGATATAACTCAGTACCACGGTAGAAAAATACACTGGAAACCAATAGAGTATTAGTACTCTCAACTAAAATAGGTACCAAAGGTGCAGCTGTTTACTGTGTTTCAACAGTTTTCAGTCAGCATGATAGAGAATCTTCACACATTCTGACTCTCAAACTCACGGCTGCCTTATTTCCTGTCGCAGTCATACTATACTTATAAATCAGTATATCTCAATACCATGGTAGAACAATACACTGGTAACGAATAGAGTATTAGTACTCTCAACATAAGTAGGTACCAAGCTTCAGCTGTTTACTGTATTTCAACAGTTTTCAGTCAGCATGATAGAGAATCTTGACACAGTCTGACTCTCAAATTTATGGCTGCCTTATTTCCTGTCGCAGACATACTATGGTTATAAAACGAAATAACTCAATAACATGTTACACAAATACACTGGTAACCAATAGAGTATTAGTACGCTCAACATAAGTAGGTACCAAAACTACAGCTGTTCACTGTGTTTCAACAGTTTTCAGTCAGCATGATAGAGAATCTTGACACATTCTGACTCTGAAATTCATGGCTGCCTTATTTCTTGTCGCAGTCATACTATACTTATAAAACGATATAACACAATACCATTGTTCAAGAACACCCTGGTAACGAATAGAGTATTAGTTATCTCAAGAAAGATAGGTACCAAATCTACATCTGTTTACTGTGTTTTCAGTCAGCATGATAGATAATCTTGTCACATTCTGACTCTGAAATTCATGGCTGCCTTATTTCCTGTCGCAGTCATAGTATGCTTATAAAACAATATAACAAAATAATATAGTCGAAAAACACTCTGGCAATGAATAGATTATTAGTGCTCTCAACAAAAATATGTACCAAAGCTACAGCTGTTTACTGTGTTTCAACAGTTTTCAGTCAGCATGATAGAGAATCTTGACACATTCTGACTCTCAAACTCATGGCTGCCTTAGGTAGAACAATGCATTGGGAACCAATAGAGTATTAGTACTCTCAACATAACTAGGTACCAAAGCAGTCATAGTATGCTTATAAAACAATATAACAAAATAATATAGTCGAAAAACACTCTGGCAATGAATAGATTATTAGTGCTCTCAACAAAAATATGTACCAAAGCTACAGCTGTTCACTGTGTTTCAACAGTTTTCTGTCAGCATGATAGAGAATCTTGACACATTCTGACTCTCAAACTCATTGCTGGCTTATTTCCTGTCGCAGTCATACTATACTTATAAAACCATATAACACAATACCATCCTTGAAAAATACCCTGGTAAGGAATAGAGTATTAGTACTCTCAACAAAAATAGGTACCAAAGCTACAGCTGCTCACTGTGTTTGAACAGTTTTCAGTCAGCATGATAGAGAATCTTGACACATTCTAACTCAAAAATTGTTGTCTTGGCTGCCTTTTTTCTTGTCGCAGTCATACTATACATATAAACCGATATAACAGAATAGCATTGTCGAAATATACCCTGGTAACCAATAGAGTATTAGTACTCTCAACAAAAATAGGTAACAAAGCTACTGCTGTTTACTGTGACACATTCTGACTCTCAAACTCATGGCTGCCTTATTTCTTGTCGCAGTCATAGTATGCTTATAAAACAATATAACAAAATAATATAGTCGAAAAACACTCTGGCAATGAATAGATTATTAGTGCTCTCAACAAAAATATGTACCAAAGCTACAGCTGTTTACTGTGTTTCAACAGTTTTCAGTCAGCATGATAGAGAATCTTGACACATTCTGACTCTCAAACTCATGGCTGCCTTAGGTAGAACAATGCATTGGGAACCAATAGAGTATTAGTACTCTCAACATAACTAGGTACCAAAGCAGTCATAGTATGCTTATAAAACAATATAACAAAATAATATAGTCGAAAAACACTCTGGCAATGAATAGATTATTAGTGCTCTCAACAAAAATATGTACCAAAGCTACAGCTGTTCACTGTGTTTCAACAGTTTTCTGTCAGCATGATAGAGAATCTTGACACATTCTGACTCTCAAACTCATTGCTGGCTTATTTCCTGTCGCAGTCATACTATACTTATAAAACCATATAACACAATACCATCCTTGAAAAATACCCTGGTAAGGAATAGAGTATTAGTACTCTCAACAAAAATAGGTACCAAAGCTACAGCTGCTCACTGTGTTTGAACAGTTTTCAGTCAGCATGATAGAGAATCTTGACACATTCTAACTCAAAAATTGTTGTCTTGGCTGCCTTTTTTCTTGTCGCAGTCATACTATACATATAAACCGATATAACAGAATAGCATTGTCGAAATATACCCTGGTAACCAATAGAGTATTAGTACTCTCAACAAAAATAGGTAACAAAGCTACTGCTGTTTACTGTGACACATTCTGACTCTCAAACTCATGGCTGCCTTATTTCTTGTCGCAGTCATACTATACATACTAAACGATATAATTCAATACCTCGGTAGAAAAATACACTATTAACCAATAGAGTATTAGTACTCTCAACATAAGTAGGTACCAAAGATACAGCTGTTCACTGTGTTTCAACAGTTTTCAGTCAGCATGATAGAGAATCTTGACACATTCTGACTCCCAAACTCATGGCTGCCTTATTTCCTGTCGCAGTCATACTATACTTATAAAACCATATAACACAATACCATCCTTGAAAAATACCCTGGTAAGGAATAGAGTATTAGTACTCTGAACTAAAATAGGTACCAAAGCTACAGCTGTTTATTGTGTTTCAACAGTTTTCAGTCAGCACGATAGAGAATCTAGACATTCATGCCTGCCTTATTTCCTGTTGCAGTCATACTTTTGTTATAAAATGATATAACTCAATACCATGGTGCAAAAATACACTGGTAACCAATAGACTATTAGTACTCTCAACATAACTCGGTACCAAAGCTACAGCTGTTCACTGTGTTTCAACAGTTCTCAGTCAGCATGATAGAGAATCTTGACGCAGTATGACTCTCAAATTTATGGCTGCCTTATTTCCTGTCGCAGACATACTATAGTTATAAAACGAAGTAACTCAATAACATGGCACAAAAATACACTGGTAACCAATAGAGTATTAGTACGCTCAACATGAGTAGGTACCAAAGCTACAGCTGTTCAGTGTTTCAACAGTTTTCAGGCAGTATGATTGAGAATCTTGACACATTCTAACTCTAACATTCTTGTCTTGGCTGTCTTATTTCTTGTCGCAGTCATACTATACTTATAAAACGATATAACACAATACCATTGTTGAAAAACACCCAGGTAATGAATAGAGTATTAGTACTCTCAACAAAAATAGGTACCAAAGCTGCAGCTGTTTACTGCATTTCAACAGTTTTCAGTCAGTATGATGATAGAGAATCTTGACACATTCTGACTCTCAAACTGATGGCTGCCTTATTTCCTGTCGCAGTTTTACTGTACTGATAGATCGATTTAACTCAGTGCCACGGTAGAACAATTCAGTGGAAACCAATAGTGTATTAGTACTCTCAACGTAACTGGGTACCAAAGCTACAGCTGTTCACTGTGTTTCCACAGTTTTCTGTCAGCATGATTGAGAATCTTGACACATTCTGACTCTCAAACTCATGGCTGCCTTATTTCCTATCGCAATCATACTATACTTACAAAACGATATAACTCAGTACCACGGTAGAAAAATACACTGGAAACCAATAGAGTATTAGTACTCTCAACTAAAATAGGTACCAAAGGTGCAGCTGTTTACTGTGTTTCAACAGTTTTCAGTCAGCATGATAGAGAATCTTCACACATTCTGACTCTCAAACTCACGGCTGCCTTATTTCCTGTCGCAGTCATACTATACTTATAAATCAGTATATCTCAATACCATGGTAGAACAATACACTGGTAACGAATAGAGTATTAGTACTCTCAACATAAGTAGGTACCAAGCTTCAGCTGTTTACTGTATTTCAACAGTTTTCAGTCAGCATGATAGAGAATCTTGACACAGTCTGACTCTCAAATTTATGGCTGCCTTATTTCCTGTCGCAGACATACTATGGTTATAAAACGAAATAACTCAATAACATGTTACACAAATACACTGGTAACCAATAGAGTATTAGTACGCTCAACATAAGTAGGTACCAAAACTACAGCTGTTCACTGTGTTTCAACAGTTTTCAGTCAGCATGATAGAGAATCTTGACACATTCTGACTCTGAAATTCATGGCTGCCTTATTTCTTGTCGCAGTCATACTATACTTATAAAACGATATAACACAATACCATTGTTCAAGAACACCCTGGTAACGAATAGAGTATTAGTTATCTCAAGAAAGATAGGTACCAAATCTACATCTGTTTACTGTGTTTTCAGTCAGCATGATAGATAATCTTGTCACATTCTGACTCTGAAATTCATGGCTGCCTTATTTCCTGTCGCAGTCATAGTATGCTTATAAAACAATATAACAAAATAATATAGTCGAAAAACACTCTGGCAATGAATAGATTATTAGTGCTCTCAACAAAAATATGTACCAAAGCTACAGCTGTTTACTGTGTTTCAACAGTTTTCAGTCAGCATGATAGAGAATCTTGACACATTCTGACTCTCAAACTCATGGCTGCCTTAGGTAGAACAATGCATTGGGAACCAATAGAGTATTAGTACTCTCAACATAACTAGGTACCAAAGCAGTCATAGTATGCTTATAAAACAATATAACAAAATAATATAGTCGAAAAACACTCTGGCAATGAATAGATTATTAGTGCTCTCAACAAAAATATGTACCAAAGCTACAGCTGTTCACTGTGTTTCAACAGTTTTCTGTCAGCATGATAGAGAATCTTGACACATTCTGACTCTCAAACTCATTGCTGGCTTATTTCCTGTCGCAGTCATACTATACTTATAAAACCATATAACACAATACCATCCTTGAAAAATACCCTGGTAAGGAATAGAGTATTAGTACTCTCAACAAAAATAGGTACCAAAGCTACAGCTGCTCACTGTGTTTGAACAGTTTTCAGTCAGCATGATAGAGAATCTTGACACATTCTAACTCAAAAATTGTTGTCTTGGCTGCCTTTTTTCTTGTCGCAGTCATACTATACATATAAACCGATATAACAGAATAGCATTGTCGAAATATACCCTGGTAACCAATAGAGTATTAGTACTCTCAACAAAAATAGGTAACAAAGCTACTGCTGTTTACTGTGACACATTCTGACTCTCAAACTCATGGCTGCCTTATTTCTTGTCGCAGTCATAGTATGCTTATAAAACAATATAACAAAATAATATAGTCGAAAAACACTCTGGCAATGAATAGATTATTAGTGCTCTCAACAAAAATATGTACCAAAGCTACAGCTGTTTACTGTGTTTCAACAGTTTTCAGTCAGCATGATAGAGAATCTTGACACATTCTGACTCTCAAACTCATGGCTGCCTTAGGTAGAACAATGCATTGGGAACCAATAGAGTATTAGTACTCTCAACATAACTAGGTACCAAAGCAGTCATAGTATGCTTATAAAACAATATAACAAAATAATATAGTCGAAAAACACTCTGGCAATGAATAGATTATTAGTGCTCTCAACAAAAATATGTACCAAAGCTACAGCTGTTCACTGTGTTTCAACAGTTTTCTGTCAGCATGATAGAGAATCTTGACACATTCTGACTCTCAAACTCATTGCTGGCTTATTTCCTGTCGCAGTCATACTATACTTATAAAACCATATAACACAATACCATCCTTGAAAAATACCCTGGTAAGGAATAGAGTATTAGTACTCTCAACAAAAATAGGTACCAAAGCTACAGCTGCTCACTGTGTTTGAACAGTTTTCAGTCAGCATGATAGAGAATCTTGACACATTCTAACTCAAAAATTGTTGTCTTGGCTGCCTTTTTTCTTGTCGCAGTCATACTATACATATAAACCGATATAACAGAATAGCATTGTCGAAATATACCCTGGTAACCAATAGAGTATTAGTACTCTCAACAAAAATAGGTAACAAAGCTACTGCTGTTTACTGTGACACATTCTGACTCTCAAACTCATGGCTGCCTTATTTCTTGTCGCAGTCATACTATACATACTAAACGATATAATTCAATACCTCGGTAGAAAAATACACTATTAACCAATAGAGTATTAGTACTCTCAACATAAGTAGGTACCAAAGATACAGCTGTTCACTGTGTTTCAACAGTTTTCAGTCAGCATGATAGAGAATCTTGACACATTCTGACTCCCAAACTCATGGCTGCCTTATTTCCTGTCGCAGTCATACTATACTTATAAAACGATATAACTCAATACCATGGCATAAAAATACACTGATAACCAATAGAGTATTAGTACTCTCAACATAACTAGGTACCAAAGCTGTAGCTGTTCCCTGTGTTTCAACAGTTTTCAGTCATCATGATAGAGAATCTTGACTCATTCTAACTCTAAAATTGTTGTCTTGGCTGCCTTATTTCTTGTCGCGGTCATACTATATGTATAAAATGATATAACACAATAGCATTGTTGAAAAATACCCTGGTAACGAATAGAGTATTAGTACTCTCAATAAAAATAGGTTCCAAAGCTACAGCTGTTTAGTGTGTTTCAACAGTTTTCAGTCAGCATGATAGAGAATCTTGACACGTTCTGACTGACAAACTCATGGCTGCCTTATTTCCTGTCGCAGTCATACTATACTTATAAAACGATATAACTCAATACCATGGCTGAAAAATACACTGGTAACCATTAGAGCATTAGTACTCTCAACATAAGTAGGTACCAAAGCTGCAGGTGTTCACTGTGTTTCAACAGTTTTCAGTCAGCATGATAGAGAATCTTGACACATTCTGACTCTCAAATTCATGGCTGCCTTACTTCCTGTCGCAGTCATACTATACTTATAAAACGATATAACTCAATACCATGGAACAAAAATACACTGGTAACCAATAGAGTATTAGTACTATCAACATAACTAGGTACCAAAGCTACAGCTGTTCACTGTGTTTCAACAGTTTTCAGTCAGCGTGATAGAGAATCTTGACACGTTCTGACTCTCAAACTCATGGCTGCCTTATTTCCTGTCGCAGTCATACTATACATATAAAACGATATCACTCAATCCCATGGTACAAAAATACACTGGTAACCATTAGAGCATTAGTACTCTCAACATAAGTAGGTACCAAAGCTACAGGTGTTCACTGTGTTTCAACAGTTTTCAGTCAGCATGATGGAGAATCTTGACACATTCTGACTCTGAAATTCGTGGCTGCCTTATTTCCTGCCGCAGTCATACTCTAGTTGTAAAACGAAATAACTCAGAACCATCGTACAAAAATACACTGGTAACCAATAGAGTATTAGTACTCTCAACATTTGTAGGTACCAAATCTATAGCTGTTCACTGTGTTTCAACAGTTTTCCGTCAGCATGATAGAGAATCTTGACACATTCTAACTCTAAATTTCTTGTCTTGGCTGCCTTATTTCTTGTCGCAGTCATACTATACTTATAAATCGATATATCTCAATACCACGGTAGAAGAATACACTGGTAACCAATAGAGTATTAGTGCTCTCAAAATAACTAGGTACCAAAGATACAGCTGTTCACTGTGTTTCAACAGTTTTCAGTCAGCATGGTAGAGAATCTTGACACATTCTGACTCTCAAACTCATGGCTGCCTTATTTCCTGTTGCAGTCATACTATACTCAGAAAACGAAAAAAACTCAATACCAAGGCACAGCAATACATGTGTAACCAATAGAGTATTAGTACTCTCACCATAACCAGGTACCAAAGTTACAGCCATTCACTGTGTTTCAACAGTTTTACGTCAGCATGATAGAGAATATTGACACATTCTGACTCTGGAATTCATGGCTGTCTTATTTCCTGTCGCAGTCATACTATACTTACAAAACAATATAACACAATACCATTCATGAAAAATACCCTGGTAACGAATAGAGTATTAGTACTCTCAAGAAAGTTGGGTACTAAAGCTACATCTGTTTACTGTGTTTCAACATTTTTCAGTCAGCATGATAGATAATCTTGACACTTTCTGACTCTGAAATTCATGGCTGTCTTATTTCCTGTCGCAGTCATAGTATACTTATAAAACAATATAACACAATACCATTGTTGAAAAATACTGTGGCAATGAATAGAGTATTAGTACTCTCAACAAAAATAGGTACCAAAGCTACAGCTGTTTACTGTGTTTCAAGAGATTTCAGTCAGCATGATAGAGAATCTTGACACATTCTGACTCCAAAATTCTTGTCTTTGCTGCCTTATTTCTTGTCGTAGTCATACTATACGTATAAAACGATATAACACAATAGCATTGTTGAAAAATACCCTGATAACGAATAGAGTATTAGTACTCTCAACAAAAATAGGTACCAAACCTAGCTGTTTACTGTGTTTCAACAGATTTCAGTCCACATGATAGAGAATTTTGACATATTCTAACTCTCAAACTGATGGCTGCCTTATTTCCTGTCGCAGTCATACTATACTTATAAAACGATATAACTCAATACCAAAGTAGAAAAATACACTGGTAACCAATAGAGTGTTAGTACTCTCAACTAAAATAGGTACCAAAGCTGCTGCTGTTTACAGTGTTTCAACAGTTTTCAGTCAACATGATAGAGAATCTTGCCACATTCTGACCATTAAACTTATGGCTGCCTTTTTTCCTTTCGCAGTCAAAATATACTTATAAAATGATATAATACAATACCATTCTTGAGAAATACCCTGGTAACGAATAGAGTATTAGTACTCTCAACAAAAATAGGTACCAAAGCTACAGCCGTTTACTGTGTTCCAATAGTTTTCAGTCAGCATGATAGAGAATATTGACACATTCTAAGTCTAAAATTCTTGTCTTGGCTGCCTTATTTCTTGTCGCAGTCATACTATACATATAAAACGATATAACACAATACAATTGTTGAAACATACCCTGGTAACAAATAGAGTATTTGTACTCGCAACAAAAATAGGTATGAAAGCTACAGCTGTTTACTGTGTTTCAACAGTTTTCAGTCACCATGATAGAGAATCTTGACACATTCTGTACACTGCTAACCAATAGAGTATTAGTACTCTGAACTAAAATAGGTACCAAAGCTACAGCTGTTTACTGTGTTTCAACAGTTTTCAGTCATCATGATAGAGAATCTTGACACATTCTAACTCTCAAATTTATGGCTGCCTTATTTCCTGTCGCAGACATACTATAGTTATAAAAAGAAATAACTCAATAACATGGTACAAAAATATACTGGTAACCAATAGAGTATTAGTACTCTCAACATAACTACGTACCAAAGCTACAGCTGTCCACTGTGTTTCCACAGTTTTCAGTCAGCATGATAGAGAATCTTGACACATTCTGACTCTCAAATTCATGGTTTCCTTATTTCCTGTCGCAGTCATAATATACTTATAAAACGTTATAACACAAAACCATTGTTGAAAAATACCCTGGTAATGAATAGAGTATTAGTACTCTCAACAAAAATAGGCACCAAAGCTACAGCTATTCTGTGTTTCAACAGTTTTCTGTCAGCATGATAGAGAATCTTGACACATTCTGACTCTCAAACTCATGGCTGCCTTATTTCTTGTCGCAGTCATCGTATGCTTATAAAAGGATTTAAATCAATTCTACGGTAGAGAAATACATTGGTAACCAAGGGAGTATTAGTACTCTCAACATAACTAGATACAACAACTACAGCTGTTCACTGTCTTTCAACAGTTTTCAGTCAGCATGATAGGGAATCTTGCCACATTCTGACACTGATGGCTCCCTTATTCCCTGTCGCAGTCATGCTATACTTATAAAACAATATAACTCAATACCATGTCACAAAAATACACTGCTAACCAATAGAGTATTAGTACTCTCAACATAAGTAGGTACCAAAGCTACAGCTGTTCACTGTGTTTCAACAGTTATCAGTCAGCATGATAGAGAATCTTGGCACATTCTAACTCTAAAATTCTTGTCTTGCCTGCTTTATTTCTTGTCGCAGTCATACTCTACTTATAAAACAATATAACACAATACCATTGTTGAAAAATACCCTGATAATGAAGGGAGTATTGGTACTCTCAACAAAAATAGGTTCCAAAGCTACAGCTGTTTACTGTGTTTCAACAGTTTTCAGTCAGCATGATAGAGAATCTTGACACATTCTGACTCTCAAACTAATGGCTGTCTTATTTCCTGTCGCAGTCATACTATACTTATAAAATGATATAACACAATACCATTGTTGAAAAATACACTGGTAACGAATAGAGTCTTAGTTCTCTCAAGAAAGATAGGTACCAAAGCTACATCTGTTTGCTGTGTTTTCAGTCAGCATAATAGATAATCTTGACACATTCTGACTCTGAAATTCATGGCTGCCTTATTTCCTTTCACATTCACAGTATACTTATAAAACAATATAACACAATACCATTGTTGAAAAACACTCTTGCAGTGAATAGAAATAGAGTATTAGTACTCTCAACATAGGTACGTACCAAAGCTACAGCTGTTCACTGTGTTTTGAACAGTTTTCAGTCAGTATGATAGAGAATCTTGACATATTCTCACTCTAAAATTCTTCTCTTGGCTGTCTTATTTCTTGTCGCAGTCATACTATACTTATAAAACGATATAACACAATACCATTGTTGAAAAATACCCTGGTAATGAATAGAGTATTAGTACTCTCAACAAAAATAGGTACCAAAGCTACAGCTGTTTACTGTGTTTCAACAGTTTTCAGTCAGCATGATAGAGAATCATGACACATTCTGACTCTCAAACTCATGGCTGCCTTATTTCCAGTCGCGGTCACACTGTACTTACAAAACGATATAACTCAATACCATGGTAGAAAAATACGCTGCTAACCAATCGAGTATTAGGACTCTGAACTAAAATAGGTGCCAAAGCTACAGCTGTTTACTGTGTTTCAACAGTTTTCAGTCAGCATGATAGAGAGTCTTGACACATTCTGACTCTCAAACTCATGGGTGCCTTATTTCCTGTCGCAGTCATACTATACTTATAAATCGATATATCTCAATACCATGGTAGAACAATATACTGGTAACCAATAGAGTATTAGTACTCTCAACAGAAGTAGGTACCAAAGCTACAGCTGTTCACTCTGTTTCAACAGTTTTCAGTCAACATGATAGAAAATCTCGACACATTCTTACTCCAAAATTCTTGTCTTGGCTGCCTTATTTCTTGTCGCAGTCATACTATATGTATAAACCGGTATAACACAATAGCATTGTTGAGAAATACCCTGGTAACAAAAGAGTATTAGTACTCTCAACATAACTGGGTAGGAAAGTTACAGCTGTTAACTGTGTTTCAACAGTATTCAGTCAGCATAATAGAGAATCTTGACACATTCTGACTCTCAAATTCATGGTTGCCTTATTTCCTGTCGCAGGCCTAATATACTTATAAAACGTTATAACACAATACCATTGTTGAAAAATACCCTGGTAATGAATAGAGTATTGGTACTCTCAACAGAAATAGGTACCAAAGCTACAGCTGTTCACTGTGTTTCAACAGTTTTCAGTCAGCATGATAGAGAATCTTGACACATCCTGACTCTGAAATTCATGGCTGCCTTATTTCCTGTCGCAGTCATACTATACTTATAAAACGATATAACTCAATACCACGGTAGAAAAACACACTCGTAACCAATAGAGTATTAGTACTCTCAACAAAAATAGGTACCAAAGCTACAGCTGTTTACCCTGTTTCAAAAGTTTTCAGTCAGCATGATTGAGAATCTTGACACATTCTGATTCTCAAACTCATGGCTGCCTTATTTCCTTTCGCAGTCATACTATACTAATAAAACGATGTAACCCAATACCATCGCACAAAAATACACTGGTAACCATTAGAGTGTTGTTACTCTCAACATAACTAGGTACCAAAGCTACAGCTGTTCACTGTGTTTCAACAGTTTGCAGTCAGCATGATAGAGAATCTTGACACATTCTGACTCTGAAATTCATGGCTGCCTTATTTCTTGTCGCAGTCATACTATACTTATAAAACGATATAACACAATACGATTGTTGAAAAATACCCTGGTAACGAATAGAGTATTAGTGCTCTCAACAAAAATAGGTACCAAAGCTACAGCTGTTTACTGTGTTTCAACAGTTTTCAGTCAGCATGATAGAGAATCTTGACACATTCTGACTCTCAAATTCATGCCTGCCTTATTTCCTGTTGCTGTCATACTATAGTTATAAAATGATATAACTCAATACCATGGTACACAAATACACTGGTAACAAATAGAGTATTAGTACTCTCAACATAACTTGGTATCAAAGCTACAGCTGTTCAGTGTGTTTCAACAGTTCTCAGTCATCATGATAGAGCATCTTGACACCTTCTAACTCTAAAATTCGTGTCTTGGCTGCCTTATTTCTTATAGCAGTAATACTATACTTATAAAACGATATAACACAATACCATTTTGTTTGGTAACGAAGAGGGTATTAGTACTCTCAACAAAAATAGGTACCAAAGATAGAGCTGTTTACTGTGTTTCAACAGTTTTCAGTCAGCATGATAGAGAATCTTGACACATTCTGACTCTCAAACTCATGGCTGCCTTATTTCCTGTTTCAGTAATACTATACTTATAAAACGACATAACACAATACCATCCTAGAAAAATACCCTGGTAATGAATTGAGTATTAGTACTCTCAGGTAAGATAGGTTCTAAAGCTACATCTGTTTACTGTATTTTCAGTCAGCATGATAGATAATCTTGACACATTCTGACTCGGAAATTCATGGCTGCATTATTTCCTGTCGCAGTCATAGTATACTTATAAAACGATATAACACAATACCATTGTTGAAAAAACTAAAATAGGTACCAAAGCTACAGCTATTCACTGTGTTTCAACCATTTTCAGTCAGCATGAGAGAGAATCTTGACACATTCTGACTCTCAAACTCATGGTTGCCTTATTTCCTGTCGAAGGCATTGTATACTTTTAAAACGATATTACTCAATACCATGGCAAAAAAATACACTGGTAAACAATAGAGTATTAGTACTCTCAACATAACCAGGTACCAAAGCTACAGCTGTTCACCGTGTTTCCACAGTTTTCGGTCAGCATGATAGAGAATCTTGACACATTCTGACTCACAAACTCATGGCTGCCTCATTTCCTGTCGCAGTCATACTATACTTACAAAACGATATAATTCAATACCATGGTAGAAAAATACACTGGTATCAAATAGAGTATTAGTAGTTCTCAACATAACTAGGTACCAAAGCTACAGCTATTCAATGTGTTTCAACAGTTTTCAGTCAGCATGATAGAGAATCTTGACACATTCTGACTCTTAAACTTATGGCTGACTTATTTCCTTTCGCAGTCATAATATGCTTATAAAATGATATAATACAGTACCATTCTTGAAAAATACCCTTGTAACGAATAGAGTATTAGTACTCTCAACAAAAATAGGTACCAAAGCTACAGCCGTTTACTGTGTTCCAATAGTTTTCAGTCAGCATGATAGAGAATATTGACACATTCTAAGTCTAAAATTCTTGTCTTGGCTGCCTTATTTCTTGTCGCAGTCATACTATACATATAAAACGATATAACACAATACAATTGTTGAAATATACCCTGGTAACAAATAGAGTATTAGTACTCTCAACAAAAATGGGTACGAAAGCTGCAGCTGTTTACTGTGTTTCAACCGTTTTCATTCACCATGATAGAGAATCTTGACACATTCTGTAAACTGCTAACCAATAGAGTATTAGAACTCTGAACTAAAATAGGTACCAAAGCTACAGCTATTGACTGTGTTTCAACAGTTTTCAGTCATCATGATAGAGAATCTTGACACATTCTGACTCTCAAATTTATGGCTGCCTTATTTCCTGTCGCAGACATACTATAGTTATAAAACGAAATAACTCAATAACATGGTACAAAAATATACTGGTAACCAATAGAGTATTAGTACTCTCAACACAACTACGTACCAAAGCTACAGCTGTCCACTGTGTTTCCACTGTTTTCAGTCAGCATGATAGAGAATCTTGACACATTCTGACTCTCAAATTTATCACTGCCTTATTTCCTGTCGCAGACATACTATAGTTATACAACGAAATAACTCAATACCATGGTAGAAAAATATACAGGTAACAAATAGAGTATTAGTACTCTGAACATAACTAGGTACCAAAGCTACAGCTGTTCACTGTGTTGCAACAGTTTTCAGTCAGCATGATAGAGAATCTTGACACATTCTGACTCTCAAACTCATGGCTGCCTCATTTCCTGTCGCAGTCATACTATACTTACAAAACGATATAACTCAATACCATGGTAGAAAAATATACTGGTAACAAATAGAGTATTAGTACTCTGAACATAACTAGGTACCAAAGCTACAGCTGTTCACTGTGTTGCAACAGTTTTCAGTCAGCATGATAGAGAATCTTGACACATTCTGACTCTAAAACTTATGGCTGCCGTATTTCCTGTCGCAATCATACTATACTTATAAAACGATATAATACAATAACATTCTTGAAAAATACCCTGGTAACGAATAGAGTATTAGTACTCTCAACAAAAATAGGTACCAAAGTGTGAAGAGACAAGCAATAAAAATACAAATTAACATTAAATAATAATAATTTGGTAGCTTGATAAAAGGATACAATCCACTAGAACACTAAATATGGAGAAAAAGTTGTTCACAAAGAATAATCAGCATAATTTAGCACGAGTCACGAAAATTTCCGACCATGTACAATGGCAGAAAATAAAGGAATTGACGTCACGGTTGTTGCGCATGCGCTCGGTAAACACAAGAGGTGTGCAGAGAGAGTACCTGTAATTTCGAGCGCTGGTCTCGCTCGACCCTTTTTTCGATCTTTTTCGCGCTTTTGCACTCTAGTACTTTTCCAACTCGTTTGGAAAAGATTCTACAAGCTTGAGTTAGTTCCGAAGTAGGGCTTGCACTTATGTTACAGCCAATTGTAAACAATTGTGGTAGGTATGTTAAGAAACAAAATTTACTAAAAAATTTTAATTTCCTGTCGCGGTCACACTGTACTTACAAAACGATATAACTCAATACCATGGTAGAAAAATACGCTGCTACCCAATAGAGTATTAGGACTCTGAACTAAAATAGGTGCCAAAGCTACAGCTGTTTACTGTGTTTCAACAGTTTTCAGTCAGCATGATAGAGAATGTTGACACATTCTGACTCTCAAACTCATGGCTGCCTTATTTCCTGTCGCAGTCATACTATACTTATAAGTAGATATATCTCAATGCCACAGTAGAACAATACACTGGTAACCAATAGAGTATTAGTACTCTCAACATAAGTAGGTACAAATCTGCATCTGTTCACCCTATTTCAACAGTTTTCAGTCAACATGATAGAAAATCTCGACACATTCTGACTCTAAAATTCTTGTCTTGTCTGCCTTATTTCTTGTCGCAGTCATACTATATGTATAAACCGGTATAACACTATAGCATTGTTGAAAAATACCCTGGTAACAAAAGAGTATTAGTACTCTCAACATAACTGGGTACGAAAGTTACAGCTGTTAACTGTGTTTCAACAGTTTTCAGTCAGCATTATAGAGAATCTTGACACATTCTGACTCAAATTCATGGTTGCCTTATTTCCTGTCGCAGGCCTAATATACTTATAAAACGTTATAACACAATACCATTGTTGAAAAATACCCTGGTAATGAATAGAGTATTACTACTCTCAACAGAAATAGGTACCAAAGCTACAGCTGTTCACTGTGTTTCAACAGTTTTCAGTCAGCATGATAGAGAATCTTGACACATTCTGATTCTCAAACACATGGCTGCCATACTATACTAATAAAACGATGTAACCCAATACCATGGCACAAAAATACACTGGTAACCAATAGAGTATTGTTACTCTCAACATAATAAGGTACCAAAGCTACAGCTGTTCACTGTGTTTCAACAGTTTTCAGTCAGCATGACAGAGAATCTTGACACATTCTGACTCTGAAATTCATGGCTGCCTTATTTCTTGTCGCAGTCACACTATACTTATAAAACGATATAACACAATACAATTGTTGAAAAATACCCTGGTAACGAATAGAGTATTAGTGCTCTCAACAAAAATAGGTACCAAAGCTACAGCTGCTTACAGTGTTTCAACAGTTTTCAGTCAGCATGATAGAGAATCTTGACACATTCTGACTCTCAAATTTATGGCTGCCTTATTTCCTGTCGCAGACAAACTATAGTTATAAAATGAAATAACTGAATAACATGGTACAAAAATACACTGGTAACCAATAGAGTATCAGTACTCTCAACATAACTAGGTACCAAAGCTGCAGCTGTTCACTGTGTTTCAACAGTTTTCAGTCAGCATGATAGAGAATCTTGACACATTCTGACTCTAAAATTCTTGTCTTGGCTGCCTTATTTCTTGTCACAGTCACACTATACTTATGAAAAGATATAACACAATACCATTGTTGAAAAATACCCTGGTAACAAAGAGAATATTAGTACTCTCAACAAAAATAGGTACCAAAGCTCGAGTTGTTTACTGTGTTTCAACAGTTTTCAGTCAGCATGATAGTGAATCTTGACACATTCTGACCCTCAAACTCATGGCTGCCTTATTTCCTGTCGCCGTCATACTATACTTATAAATTGATATATCTCAATACCACGGTAGAACAATATACTGGTAACCAATAGAGTATTAGTACTCTCAACATAACTAGGTACCAAAGCTACAGCAGTTCACTGTGTTTCCACAGTTTTCAGTCAGCATGATAGAGAATCTTGACACATTCTGACTCTTAAACTCATGGCTGCCTCATTTCCTGTCGCAGACATACTATACTTACAAAACGATATAACTCAATACCATGGTAGAAGAATACACTGGTAACCAATAGAGTATTAGTACTCTCAACATAAGTAGGTACCAAAGCTACAGCTGTTCACTGTGTTTCAACAGTTTTCAGTCAGCATGATAGAGAATCTTGACACAGTCTGACTCTCAAATTCATGGTTGCCTTATTTCCTGCCGCAGTCATAATATACTTATAAAACGTTATAACACAATACCATTGTTGAAAAATACCATGGTAATGAATAGAGTATTAGAACTCTCAACAAAAATAGTTACCAAAGCTACAGCTATTCTCTGTGTTTCAACAGTTTTCAGTCAGCATGATAGAGAATCTTGACACATTCTGACTCTCAAACTCATGGCTGCCTTATTTCCTGTCGCAGTCATACTATACTTATAAAACGATAGAACTCAATACCATGCCACAAAAATACTGGTAACCAATAGAGTATTAGTACTCTCAAAATAACTAGGTATCAAAGCTACAGCTGTTCACTGTGTTTCAACAGTTTTCAGTCAGCATGATAGAGAATCTTGACACATTCTGACTCTGAAATTCATGGCTGCCGTATTTCCTGTCGCAGTCATACTATACTTATAAAACGATATAACTCAATACCACGGTAGAAAAATACACTGGTAACCAATAGAGTATTAGTCCTCAACAAAAATAGGTACCAAAGCTACAGCAGTTTACTGTGTTTCAACAGTTTTCAGTCAGCATGATAGGGAATCTTGACACATTCTGACTCTCAAACTCATGGCTGCATTATTTCCTGTCGCAGTCATACTATACTTATAAAATGAAAAAAAAACTCAATACCAAGGCACAACAATACACTGGTAACCAATAGAGTATTAGTACTCTCAACATAACTAGGTACCAAAGCTACAGCTGTTCACTGTGCTTCAACAGTTTTCAGTCAGCATGATAGAGAATCTTGCCACATTCTGACTCTGAAATTCATGGCTGCATTATGTCCCGTCGCAGTCATACTATACCTATAAAATAATATAACACAATATCATTGTTGGAAAACACTCTGGCAATGAATAGAGTATTAGTACTCTCCACAAATATAGGTACCAAAGCTACAGCTGTTCAATGTGTTTCAACAGTTTTCAGTCAGCATGATAGAGAATCTTGACACATTCTGACTCTGAAATTCATGGCTGCCTTATTTCCTGTCGCAGTCATACTATACTTATAAATCGATATATCTCAATAGCATGGCACAAAAATACACTGGTAACCAATCGAGTATTAGTACTCTCAACATAACTAGGTACCAAAGCTGCAGCTGTTCACTATGTTTCAACAGTTTTCAGTCAGCATGATAGAGAATCTTGACACGTTCTGACTCTCAAACTCATGGCTGCCTTATTTCCTGTCGCAGTCATACTATACTTAAAAAACGATATAACTAAATACCATGTCACAAAAATACGCTGGTAACCAATAGAGTATTAGTACTCTCAACATAACTAGGTATCAAAGCTACCGCTGTTCACTGTGTTTGAACAGTTTTCAGTCAGCACGATAGAGAATCTTGACACTTTCCAACTCTAAAATTCTTGTCTTGCCTGCCTTATTTCTTGTCGCAGTCATACTATTCTTATAAAATGATGTAACTCAATACCACGGTAGCAAAATACACTGGTAACCAATAGAGTATTAGTACTCTCAACAAAAATAGGTACCAAAGCTACAACTGTTTACTGTGTTTCAACAGTTTTCAGTCAGCATGATAGAGAATCTTGACACATTCTGACTCTAAACTTCTTGTCATGGCTGCCTTATTTCTAATCGCCCTCATACTATATTTTCAAACCGATATAACACAATAGCATTGTTTAAAAATACCCTGGTAACGAATAGAGTATTAGTACTCTCAACAAAAATAGGTATCAAAGCTACAGCTGTTTACTGCGTTTCAACAGTTTTCATTCAACATGATAGAGAATCTTGACACATTCTGACTCTCAAACTCATAGCTGCCTTATTTCCTGTCGCAGTCATACTATAATAAAAATCAATATATCTCAATACCACGGTAGAACAATGCACTGCTAACCAATAGAGTATTAGTGCTCTCAACAAAAATAGGTATCAAAGCTACATCTGTTCACTGAGTTTTAACAGTTTTCCGTCAGCATGATAGAGAATCTTGACACAGTCTGACTCTCACATTTATGGCTGCCTTATTTCCTGTCGCAGTCATACTATAGTTATAAAACGAAATAACTCAATACCATGGTACAAAAATACGCTGGTAACCAATAGAGTATTAGTACTCTCAACATAAGTAGGTACCAAAGCATCAGCTGTTCACTGTGTTTCAACAGTTTTCAGTCAGCATGATAGAGAATCTTGACACATTCTGACTCTCAAATTCAAGGTTGCCTTATTTCCTGTTGCAGTCATAATATACTTATAAAATGTTATAACACAATACCATTGTTGGAAAATACCCTGGTAATGAATAGAGTATTAGTACTCTAAACAAAAATAGGTAACAAAGCCACAGCTGTTTACTGTGTTTCAACAGTTTTCAGTCAGCATGATAGAGAATCTTGACACATTCTAACTCTAAAATTCTTGTCTTGCCTGCCTTATTTCTTGTCGCAGTCATACTATACTTATAAAACGATATAACACAGTAGCATTGTTGAAAAATACTCTGGTAATGAAGAGAGTATTAGTATGTTCAACAAAAATAGGTACCATAGCTACAGCTGTTTACTGTGTTTCAACAGTTTTCAGTCAGCATGATAGAGAATCTTGACACATTCTGACTCTCAAACTCATGGCTCCCTTATTTCCCATTGCAGTCATAGTATACTAACATAATACCATTGTTGAAAAACACTCTGGAAATGAATAGAGTATTAGCACTCTCCACAAAAATAGGTACCAAAGCTACAGCTGTTCACTTTGTTTCAACAGTTTTCAGTGAGCATGATAGAGAATCTTGACACATTCTGACTCTGAAATTCATGGCTGCCTTATTTCCTGTCGCAGTCATACTATACTTATAAAATGATATAACTCACTACCATGGCACAAAAATACACTGGTAACCAATAGAGTATTAGTACTCTCAACATAACTAGGTACCAAACCTGCTGCTGTTCACTATGTTTCAACAGTTTTTAGTTAGCATTATAGAGAATATTGACACATTCTGACTCTCAAACTCATGGCTGCCTTAATTCCTGTCGCAGTCATACTATACTTATAAAGCGATATAACTAAATACCATGTCACAAAAATTGCTGGTAACCAATAGAGTATTAGTACTCTCAACATAACTAGTAGTCCAGGCACATTAGACATAAAAATGAGAAAGTAAGGAAAAAAATCGGAGAAAGCTGATTTTTTTATATGTTTCCGGGACACACATTGCGGATAAAGTGTGAAAAGTCCCCGCGAATCCGAGTTGAGCTTTTTTAGTTATAGCGTTTTTTTGATGAAAAAAAAAAATAAAAAAAAAAATTCGACCCAGCTCCATATTTCTCATTCTTATTCGCCTTAGTAGGGTGAGAATCATAAATATCGTGCTGAATTATATTGAGAATACATATCCCCAACAGAAAATGCTAACTTTGTACCAATCCTCACACTCAATGGTGAAATATTCACGAAAATGTACAAAATTACGAAAAAAAAAATTATTGTTTTCATACACACAACGGTACACAACGTCCATTTAATCAAATCTACGACTACTTTGGGAGTTAAATTATATATCGAAAATTGCAGAAAAGCAGTGGCTTTATAATGATATATAACAATAGTCATTTATTCCATAATGAACTGGTGAAACGTGTGAAATATTAACCATACCCCCTAAACTCAAATTCAAACGGCATCGACTTTTCTCATTCAAATACCGTATTATAGCATCACTGTTTCAATTTCCATGTTCGATTAAATCACATAATGTGGTGTTCGCCTACACTCAAGATGCATTGGCATGTAATGTGTGTACGCCCTTGATGTGTACTCATAAACAAATTTGTATTGTACAGAGATTGTGTCTTCGTCAGATAAGTTGACAAAAGTTTTCGTTAGACTCGGCGGCTTCCATATGATTATGTCGTATTTAGGGGGCAATTGGTTCGATCATGGCTGGTAGCGGCTTGGATGAACTTTGGGGGACTGTTTATGCTGGTGGGTCAATCCATCATTTGATCAGTGGTCATGCATATTCAAGAGCAGTTCGTGTCCATTTGCTAACACAAATTGCCATTACAAAACTTGTGTTTGAAGAAAGCCGAACACTAGATAACATAGACTGCACAGAAGTCAATGAAATATTCTGTGGACTTGCCAGAGGTGACTGCACATCAGCTGACGCTGCCAATCAAGAACGTGTCAACCATCTACTGTCAAAATTACACGAACTGCTCCAGAATGCGTCCGTAGGACACACAGGAAAGCTTTGGGTACAATACTACGAGCACATAGGGCTTCTCCAGTTGTTCTTGAGAGCAGAGCGCACAGGCGACTGGGAACTCCACACATATTGTGTTCGCAATATGATTCCAGTATTTCACGCAGGTGGTCATTTTGCATACGCAAAAAGTTCTCATCTCTATTTGCAGCAGATGAATGAGCTAACAGAAATAATGCAACAGGATGATTTGAAGTTGTTCACTGAGAAAGGTTACTTTACCATAAGGCACTCAGATAAATTCTGGGACGGGATATATTCTGATCAGACCATAGAGCAGTGTTTAATGAGAATGTTCAAGCTCCCTGGTGGTCTCACACATGGCAGGGGAATAACCGATAGCACTGTTGCGAAATGGGTACATGGACTACCTCTTTGCCTTCCGATATGTAATGCTCTCGAAAATTTTGTTCATGTTCACACTGGTCATGGCGAACAACATCGGGATCTCCGTCAAAGTTCACAATTGACTGATGCCAATGATATCACCAAATTATTGAACTGGCTCAGAGTGCATTCCCCCTTTCAGAATAGAGATCCACTACAATTAGTCTCTATAGCGACCGGGCTTGTAGCCGACGAAACTGTGAACTGTGACCAAGTTCGCAAAATTGGTGAATGTTGCGTATCGAATGTTGTAAGCAAAACGTTCAACAGCATCAAACTACGACGTGTTGACACTGTGAAGTCTTTCGCATCGATGGCAAATAGCATCAAAGTCCGTGGAAATAAGGTAGTGATTGACCCCACAATTCTGTTCAACCGCATCA
Source organism: Pictodentalium vernedei (assembly GCA_031216915.1). NCBI lineage: Eukaryota > Metazoa > Mollusca > Scaphopoda > Dentaliida > Dentaliidae > Pictodentalium > Pictodentalium vernedei. The sequence goes on along the minus strand of CM062296.1, from coordinate 458,244,350 downwards.
CATGTGTTATTCAGTCACAAGCAGAGATGGAAGAGTATCTCAAATATGAACTCGCCCCGAAACCACCAGCATTGTTTGATTCTGCTGGAATGAGGAAGACACAGAAAAGCACGCTCGGTAAGATCCTCAAAACATACGGTTCTGAGCAAACTAAAATCCCAGAACATTCTCTGTTTGTTGTAGATGGTGGATTTTTATTGAGGGCAGTTGTATGGCCTAAACAGTCGTCATATAAGGACATATGTACATCATATTCCAATTATCTAGTGAGACATTTTGGGGCGAACGTCGTGGTTGTTTTTGATGGTTATGCTTGTACAATGTCGACAAAGTGCATGGAACAAGCCCGTAGATCTAAAGACAGGTATTCCATTGATATCAATATCTCACCCGAGTTACCAGCCATCACACCCCAATCCGATTTCCTTGCAAATGCCAAGAACAAAACCCAACTGATCGATCTTCTAATGCAGGAGCTATCTGCTATCAATATTCAGTCCAAGCAGGCCGAGGCTGATGCTGATGTACTGATAGCCGAAACTGCACTTGACATCGCTCAAGATGACAACAATGTTGTCGTTGTGGGAACAGACACAGACTTGTTAGTCATTCTTACCTCTCGAGTTCAACCGGGATGTAATATTCACATGATGTATTCCATTACCCCAAACTTACTAGTTTCAGTTAGTGAAATAGCAACCAAAATGGGTGACCATAGAAGCAACCTCCTTGTAGCACATTCTATAAGTGGTTGTGACACTACTTCTGCACTCTTTCGAGTTGGTAAGAAGAAAGTATTCAGTACAATTGTCTCCGATGTTACTAGCGACTCACAACAGTATGTCAACACAATTTTGGCAGATGACAGTACACCAAGTGCAGTAGCCGCTGCCGGGGAACAACTTCTCCTGATCTTATACGGGAGTAAAACTGTTTCCTCTCTCGACCAATGTAGATATGTCACTTACAAGCATTATGTAGCAAAATCTAAACTGAATAAACCCATCGACCTAGCCTCACTCCCACCAAGCAGCGATGCTGCACAACAACATGTCTACAGATGTTATCTCCAGGTCCAACAATAGCTGGGCACTTCGCTTCCTCCGACGGATTGGGGTGGTCGCAAGACAATGGACTTCTTGTACCGACTGCAGCCACAAAGCCATGTGCCCCCGATAACCTACTGAATCTGATCAGTTGTGGTTGCAAGAGTGCTTGTACAAAAAGGTGTGGGTGTAAGAAGGCAGGACTCTCTTGCTCAGGTTTGTGTAATTGCAGTTCGGATTCTTGTAACAACCACAGAAACACTGTCCTGTCGGAAATTTCTGAGTTCGATGAATAATATGTATATAGGTCATGTCATTTCTGTATATAGCGTTGATAATAGTCAATGTAACTTAATCCATGTTGATTGATTTGTACATTCTGTAAATATTATTTATTGATTTTTGTACATTCTGTAAATATTATTTATTGATCTAATGCTGCCAGACACAGACGTGTCTGTTCGGTCCCAGGCCCGAAAATAGTTGAGTTCTCATGCTGACGAATTTTATGCCAAAAGGGGAACTCGGCCAGAAGCAGAGGGGGTCTTCCATAATGTCTATTTTGTAAGCAATGATAAAAGTCTTCAAATGGTGGTGGATTTTTTATCGTCTGTCCAACTAACATCCCGTTCTGTACTACGACCCTTTGGGCAAATCCGTTAGGAGAATCGTCATTTTTTGCGTAAATCTGATACCTTTTTGTGAATTTTCAATAATTTTTCACAGAAATTGTCACAGAATGCACATTTTCCTCTAGGTAAATGTATATTAGACATTATGTAGCTCGAAATACGCGTAAACAAAAAATACAGTTGGATCAATTCGAGGTTACAAAGTTCGTGCGATTTTTTTTAATTTTTTTCAAACGCGTTTTCGAAAAAAGGCTGTAGAAAAAAAAAGCTCAACTGGGATTTTAGGGGACTTTTGTCTAATCGTTCAGTGACATGTACTCGACATTCCCTGAAAAAATCAGCTTTCTACGATTTTTTTCCGAAGTGAAACCTAATGTTCTTGGTCTATAGGTACCAAAGCCACAGCTGTTCACTGTGTTTCAACAGTTTTCAGTCACCATGATAGAGAATCTTGACACATTCTGACTCTGAAATTCATGGCTGCCTTATTTCCTGTCGCAGTCATACTCTACTTATAGAACGAAATAACTCAATACCGTGGTACAAAAATACACTGATAACCAATAGAGCATTAGTACTCTCAACATAAGTAGGTACCAAAGCTACAGCTGTTCACTGTGTTTCAACAGTTTTCAGTCAGCATGATAGAGAATCTTGACACATTCTGACTCTCAAACTCATGGCTGCATTATTTCCTGTCGCAGTCAAACTATACTTATAAAATCAAGAAAAAAAACTCATTACCAAGGCACAACAATACACTGGTAACCAATAGAGTATTAGTACTCTCAACGTAAGTAGGTACCAAAGCTACAGCTGTTCATTGTGTTTCAACAGTTTTCAGTCAGCATGATAGAGAATCTTGACACATTCTAACTCTAAAATTCTTGTCATGGCTGCCTTATTTCTTATCGCTGTCATACTATATTTTCAAACCGATATAACACAATAGCATTGTTGAAAAATACCCTGGTAACGAATAGAGTATTAATACTCTCAACAAAAATAGGTATGAAAGCTACAGCTGTTTACTGTGTTTCAACAGTTGTCAGTCAACATGATTGAGAATCTTAACACATTCTGACTCTCAAACTCATGGCTGCCTTATTTCCTGTCTCAGTCATACTATACTTATAAATCAATATATCTCAATACCACGGTAGAAAAATGCACTGGTAACCAATAGAGTATTAGCGCTCTCAACAAAAATAGGCACCAAAGCTACATCTGTTCACTGTGTTTTAACAGTTTTCAGTCAGCATGATAGAGAATCTTGACACAGTCTGACTCAAATTTATGGCTGCCTTATTTCCTGCTGCCGTCATACTATAGTTATAAAACGAAATAACTCAATACCATGCTACAAAAGTACGCTGGTAACCAATAGAGTATTAGTACTCTCAACATAAGTAGGTACCAAAGCTACAGCTGTTCACTGTGTTTCAACAGTTTTCAGTCAGCATGATAGAGAATCTTGACACATTCTGAATCTCAAATTCAAGGTTGCCTTATTTCTTGTTGCAGTCATAATAGACTTATAAATCGATATATCGCAATACCACGGTAGAACAATACACTGGTCACCAATAGAGTATTAGTACTCTCAACAAAAATAGGTACCAAACCTACAGCTGTTTACTGTGTTTCAACAGTTTTCAGTCAGCATAGAGAATCTTGACACATTCTGACTCTCAATCTCATGGCTACCATATTTCCTGTCGCAGTCATACTATATTTATAAAACGATATAACTCAATACCACAGTAGAAAAATACACTGGTAACCAATAGAGTGTTAGTACTCTCAACTAAAGTAGGTACCAAAGCTGCAGCTGTTTACAGTGTTTCAACAGTTTTCAGTCAGCATGATAGAGAATCTTGACACATTCTGACTCTCAACCTAATGGCTGCCTTATTTCCTTTCGCAGTCATACTATACTTATAAATCAATATATCTCAATACCACAGTAGAACAATACATTGGTAAGCAATAGAGTATTAGTACACACAACATAACTAGGTACCAAAGCTACAGCTGTTCACTGTGTTTCAACAGTTTTCAGTCACCATGATAGAGAATCTTGACACATTCTGACTCTTAAACTTATGGCTGCCTTATTTCCTGTCGCAGTCATACTATATGTATAAACCGGTATAGCACAATAGCATTGTTGAAAAATACCCTGGTAACGGAAGCGTATTAGTACTCTCAACATAACTGGGTACCAAAGCTACAGCTGTTCACTGTGTTTCAACAGTTTTCAGTCACCATGATAGAGAATCTTGACACATTCTGACTCTCAAATTCATGGTTGCCTTATTTCCTGTCGCAGTCATAATATACTTATGAAACGTTATAACACAATACCATTGTTGAAAAATACCCTGGTAATGAAAAGAGTACTCTCAACAGAAATAGGAACCAAAGCTACAACTGTTCACTGTGTTTCAACAGTTTTCATTCAGCATGATAGAGAATCTTGACACATCCTGACTCTGAAATTCATGGCTGCCTTATTTCCTGTCGCAGTCATACTATACTTATAAAACGATATATCTCAATACCACGGTAGAAAAAATACACTGGTAACCAATAGAGTATTAGTACTCTCAACATAACTAGGTACCAAAACTACAGCTGTTCACTGTGTTTCAACAGTTTTCTGTCAGCATGATAGAGAATCTTGACACATTCTGACTCTCAAACTCATGTCTGTCTTATTTCCTGTCGCAGTCATACTATACTTTTAAAACGATATAACACAATACCATTGCTGAAAAATACCCTGGTAACGAATAGAGTATTAGTTATCTCAACAAGGACAGGTACCAAAACTACATCTGTTTAATGAGTTTTCAGTCAGCATGATAGATAATCTTGACACATTCTGACCCTGAAATTCATGGCTGCCTTCTTTCCTGTGGCAGTCATACTATAGCTATAAAATGATATAACTCAATACCATGGTACAAAAATACAGTGGTCACCAATAGAGTATTAGTACACTCAGCATAACTTGGTACCAAACAGTTTTCAGTCAGCATGATAGAGAATCTTGACACATTCTAACTCTAAAATTCTTGTCTTGGCTGCCTTATTTCTTATCACAGTAATACTATACTTATAAAACGATATAACACAATACCATTTTGTTTGGTAACGAAGAGGGTATCAGTACTCTCAACAAAAATAGGTACCAAAGTTACAGCTCTTTACTGTGTTTCAACAGTTTTCAGTCAGCATGATAGAGAATCTTGGAACATTCTGACTCTCAAACTCATGGCTGCCTTATTTCCTGTTTCACTCATACTATACTTATAAAACGATATAACAGAATACCATCCTAGAAAAATACCCTGGTTACGAATTGAGTATTAGTACTCTCAAGAAAGATAGGTGCCAAAGCTACATCTGTTTACTGTAATTTCAGTCAGGATGATAGATAATCTTGACACATTCTGACTCTGAAATTCATGGCTGCCTTATTTCCTGTCGCAGTCATAGTATACTTATAAAACGATATAACAAAATACCATTGTTGAAAAACACTCTGGCAATGAATAGAGTATTAGTACTCTCAACAAAAATAGGTACCAAAGCTACAGCTTTTTACTGTGTTTCAACAGCCTTCAGTCAACATGATAGAGAATCTTGATGCATTCTGACTCTCAAACTCATGGCTGTCTTATTTCCAGTAGCAGTCATACTATACTTAAAAACGATATAACTCAATACCACGGTAGAAAAATACACTGGTAACCAATAGAGTATTAGTACTTTCAACATAACTAGGTACCAAAGCTACCGCTGTTCACTGTGTTTCAACAGTTTTCAGTCAGCATGACAGAGAATCTTGACACAATCTGACTCTAAAATTCTTGTCTTGGCTGCCTTATTTCTTGTCGCAGTCACACTATACTTATAAATCGATATATCTCAATACCACGGTAGAACAATATACTGGTAACCAATAGAGTATTGGTACTCTCAACATAACTAGGTACCACAGCTTCAGCTGTTCACTGTGTTTCAACAATTTTCTGTCAGCATGATAGAGAATCTTGACACATTCTGACTCTCAAACTCATGTCTGCCTTATTTCCTGTCGTAGTCATACTATACTTTTAAAACGATATAACTGAATACCATGGCATAAAAATACACTGGTTACCAATAGAGCATTAGTACTCTCAACGTAACTAGGTACCAAAGCTACAGCTATTCACTGTGTTTCAACAGTCTTCAGTCAGCATGATAGAGAATCTTGACACATTCTGACTCTTAAACTTATGGCTGCCTTATTTCCTGTCGCAGTCATACTATACTTATAAAACGACATAATACAATACCATTCTTGAAAAATACCCTGGTAACGAATAGAGTGTTAGTACTCTCAACAAAAATAGGTACCAAAAGCTACAGCTGTTTACTGTGTTTCAACAGTTTTCAGTCAGCATAATAGAGAATCTTTACACATTCAAACTCTAAAATTCTTGTCTTGGCTGCCTTATTTCTTGTCGCAGTCATACTATACGTATAAAACGATATAACACAATACCATTGTTGAAAAATGCCCTGGTAACGAATAGAGTATTAGTACACTCAACAAAAATAGGTACCAAAGCTACAGCTGTTTACTGTGTTTCAACAGTTTTCAGACACCATGATAGAGGATCTTGACACATTCCGTACACTGCTAACCAATAGAGTATTAGTACTCTGAACTAAAATAGGTACCGAAGCTACAGCTGTTTACTGTGTTTCAACAGTTTTCAGTGATCATGATAGAGAATCTTGACACATTCTGCTTCTCAAACTTATGGCTGCCTTTTTTCCTGTCGCAGTCATACTATACTTATAAAACGAGGTAACTCTATACCATGGCACAAAAATATACTGGTAACCAATAGAGTATTAGTACTCTCAACATAACTAGGTACCAAAACTACAGCTGTTCACTGTGTTTCAACAGTTTTCAGTCAGCATGATAGAGAATATTGCCATATTCTGACTCTGAAATTCATGGCTGCATTATTTCCCGTCGCAGTCATACTATACTTATAAAACGATATAATTCAATACCACGGTAGAAAAATACACTGGTAACCAATAGAGTATTAGTCCTCAACAAAAATAGGTACCAAAGCTACAGTTGTTTACTGTGTTTCAACAGTTTTCAGTCAGCATGATAGAGAATCTTGACACATTCTGACTCTCAAACTCATGGCTCCCTTATTTCCCGTCGCAGTCATAGTATACTTATAAAACAATATAACATAACACCATTGTTGAAAAACACTCTGGAAATGAATAGAGTATTAGCACTCTCCACAAAAATAGGTACCAAAGCTACAGCTGTTCACTGTGTTTCAACAGTTTTCAGTCTGCATGATAGAGAATCTTGACACATTCTAACTCTAAAATTCTTGTCTTGCCTGCCGTATTTCTTGTCGCAGTCATACTATACTTATAAAACGAAAAAAATTCAATACCAAGGCACAACAATACATTGGTAACCAATAGAGTATTAGCATTCTCAACATAACTAGGTACCAAAGCTACAGCTGTTCACTGTGTTTCAACAGTTTTCAGTCAGCATGATAGAGAACCATGACACATTCTGACCTTGAAATTAATGGCTGCCTTATTTCCTGTCGCAGTCATACTATACTTATAAAACGATATAACACAATACCATTGTTGAAAAATACCCTGGTAACGAATAGAGTATTAGTACTCTCAGGATAGATATGTACCAAAGCTACATCTGTTTACTGTGTTTTCAGTCAGCATGATAGATGATAATCTTGACACATTCTGACTCGGACATGCATGGCTGCCTTATTTCCTGTCGCAGTCATACTATACTTATAAAGTGATATATCTCAATACCACTGTAGAACAATATACTGGTAACCAATAGAGTATTAGTACTCTCAACATAAGTAGGTACCAAAGCTACAGCTGTTCACTGTGTTTCAACAATTTTCTGTCAGCATGATAGAGAATCTTGACACATTCTGACTCTCAAACTCATGTCTGTCTTATTTCCTGTCACAGTCATACTATACTTTTAAAACGATATAACTGAATACCATGGCATAAAAATACGCTGGTAACCAATAGAGCATTAGTACTCTCAACGTAACTGGGTACCAAAGCTATGGCTCGTTCACTGTGTTTAAACAGTTTTCAGTCAGCATGATAGAGAATCTTAACACATTCTGACTCTCAAACTCATGGCTGCCTCTTTTCCTGTCACAGTCATACTATACTTAGAAACGATATAACTCAATACCATGGTAGAAAAATACGCACGCTGGTAACAAGTAGAGTATTAGTACTCTCAACATAACTAGGTACCAAAGCTACAGCTATTCACTGTGTTTCAACAGTCTTCAGTCAGCATGATAGAGAATCTTGACACATTCTGACTCTTAAACTTATGGCTGCCTTATTTCCTGTCGCAGTCATACTATACTTATAAAACGAAATAATACAATACCATTCTTGAAAAATACCCTGGTAACGAATAGAGTGTCAGTACTCTCAACAAAAATAGGTACCAAAAGCTACAGCTGTTTACTGTGTTTCAACAGTTTTCAGTCAGCATAATAGAGAATCTTTACACATTCTAACTCTAAAATTGTTGTCTTGGCTGCCTTATTTCTTGTCGCAGTCATACTATACGTATAAAACGATATAACACAATACCATTGTTGAAAAATGCCCTGGTAACGAATAGAGTGTTAGTACTCTCAACAAAAATAGGTACCAAAGCTGCAGCTGTTTACTGTGTTTCAACAGTTTTCAGTCACCATGATTGAGAATCTTGACACATTGCGTACACTGCTAACCAATAGAGTATTAGTACTCTGAACTAAAATAGGTACCAAAGCTACAGCTGTTTACTGTGTTTTCAGTCAGCATGATAGATAATATTGACACATTCTGACCCTGAAATTCATGGCTGCCTTCTTTCCTATGGCAGTCATACTATAGTTATAAAATGATATAACTCAGTACCATGGTACAAAAATACAGTGGTCACCAATAGAGTATTAGTACTCTCAGCATAACTTGGTACCAAAGCTACAGCTGTTTACTGTGTTTCAACAGTTCTCAGTCAGCATGATAACTTGTCTTGGCTGCCTTATTTCTTATCACAGTAATACTATACTTATAAAACGATATAACACAATACCATTTTGTTTGGTAACGAAGAGGGTATCAGTACTCTCAACAAAAATAGGTACCAAGGTTACAGCTGTTTACTGTGTTTCAACAGTTTTCAGTCAGGATGATAGAGAATCTTGACACATTCTGACTCTCAAACTCATGGCTGCCTTATTTCCTGTTTCACTCATACTATACTTATAAAACGATATAACACAATACCATCCTAGAAAAATACCCTGGTTACGAATTGAGTATTAGTACTCTCAAGAAAGATAGGTGCCAAAGCTACATCTGTTTACTGTATTTTCAGTCAGGATGATAGATAATCTTGACACATACTGACCCTGAAATTGATGGCTGCCTTATTTTCTGACGCAGTCATAGTTTTCTTATAAAACGATATAACAAAATACCATTGTTGAAAAACACTCTGGTAATGAATAGAGTATTAGTACTCTCAAAAAATAGGTTCCAAAGCTACAACTGTTTACTGTGTTTCAACATAACTAGGTACCAAAGCTACAGCTGTTCACTGTGTTTCCACAGTTTTCAGTCAGTATGATTGAGAATCTTGACACATTCTGACTCTCAAACTGATGGCTGCCTTATTTCCTGTCGCAGTCATACTATACTTATAAATCGATATATCTCAATACCACGGTAGAACAATACACTGGTAACCAATAGAGTATTAGTACTCTCAACATAACTAGGTACCAAAGCTTCAGCTGTTCACTGTGTTTCAACAGTTTTCAGTCAACATGATAGAGAATCTTGACACATTCTGACTCTCAAACTCATGGCTGCCTTATTTCCTGTCGCAGTCATACTATACTTATAAAACGAAAAAAACTCAATACCAAAGCACAACAATACATTGGTAACCAATAGATTATTAGTACTCTCAACATAACTAGGTACCAAAGCTACAGCTGTTCACTTTGTTTCAACAGTTTTCAGTCAGCATGATAGAGAACCTTGACACATTCTGACCTTGAAATTAATGGCTGCCTTATTTCCTGTCGCAGTCAAACTATACTTATAAAACGATATAACACAATACCATTGTTGAAAAATACCCTGGTAACGAATACAGTATTAGTACTCTCAAGTACATCTGTTTACTGTGTTTTCAGTCAGCATGATAGATGATAATCTTGACACATTCTGACTCTGAAATGCATGGCTGCCTTATTTCCTGTCGCAGTCATAGTATACATATAAAACAATATAACGCAATACCATTGTTGAAAAACACTCTGGCAATGAATAGAGTATTAGTACTCTCAACAAAAATAGGTACCAAAGGTACAGCTTTTTACTGTGATTCAACAGCCTTCAGTCAACATGATAGAGAATCTTGATGCATACTGACTCTCAAACTCATGGCTGCCTTATTTCCAGTAGCAGTCATACTATACTGAAAAAAACGATATAACTCAATACCACGGTAGAAAAATACACTGGTAACCAATAGAGTATTAGTACTCTCAACATAACTAGGTACCAAAGCTACAGCTGTTCACTGTGTTTCAACAGTTTTCAGTCAGCATGACAGAGAATCTTGACACAATCTGACTCTAAAATTCTTGTCATGGCTGCCTTATTCCTTGTCGCAGTCACAGTATACGTATAAAGTGATATAACACAATAATATTGTTGAAAAATACCCTGGTAGCGAATAGAGTATTAGTACTCTCAAGAAAGATAGGTACCACAGCTACAGCTGTTCCCTGTGTTTCAATAGTTTTCAGTCTGCATGATAGAGAATCTTGACACATTCTGACTCTCAAACTCATGGCTGCCTGTCACAGTCATACTATACTTATAAAACAATATAACTAAATACCATGTCACAAAAATAAGCTGGTAACCAAGAGAGTATTAGTTATCTCAACAAGGATGGGTACCAAAGCTACATCTGTTTACTGTGTTTTCAGTCAGCATGATAGATAATATTGACACATTCTGACTCTGAAATTCATGGCTGCCTTCTTTCCTGTGGCAGTCATACTATAGTTATAAAATGATATAACTCAATACCATGGTACAAAAATACAGTGGTCACCAATAGAGTATTAGTACTTTCAGCATAACTTGGTACCAAAGCTACAGCTGTTTACTGTGTTTCAACAGTCCTCAGTCAGCATGATAGAGGATCTTGACACATTCTAACTCTAAAATTCTTGTCTTGGCTGCCTTATTTCTTATCACAGTAATACTATACTTATAAAACGATATAACAATACCAATTTGTTTGGTAACGAAGAGGGTATCAGTACTCTCAACAAAAATAGGTATCAAAGTTACAGCTGCTTACTGTGTTTAACAGTTTTCAGTCAGCATGATAGAGAATCTTGACACATTCTGACTCTCAAACTCATTGCTGCCTTATTTCCTGTTTCACTCATACTATACTTATAAAACGATATAACACAATACCATCCTAGAAAAATACCCTGGTTACGAATTGAGTATTAGTACTCTCAAGAAAGATAGGTGCCAAAGCTACATCTGTTTACTGTATTTTCAGTCAGCATGATAGATAATCTTGACACATTCTGACTCTGAAATTCATGCCTGCCTTATTTCCTGTCGCAGTCATAGTATACTTATAAAACGATATAACAAAATACCATTGTTGAAAAACACTCTGGCAATGAATAGAGTATTAGTACTCTCAACAAAAATAGTTACCAAAGCTACAGCTGTTTACTGTGTTTCAACAGTTTTCAATCAGCATGATAGAGAATCTTGACACATTCTGACTCTCAAAACTCATGGCTGCCTTATTTCCTGTCGCAGTCATACTATACTTATAAAGCGATATAACTCAATACCATGGTACAAAAATACACTGGTAACCAATAGAGTATTAGTACTCTCAACATAACTGGGTACCAATGCTACAGCTGTTCACTGCGTTTCAACAGTTTTCAGTCAGCATGATAGAGAATCTTGACACTCAAGACTGCTTTATTACCTAATGCAGTCACACTAGACTTATATATACCACCATAGAAATGTAGACCTGTAGCCAATTGAGTATTAGTACTCTCAAAATAACTGGCTACCAAACCTGGAGCTGTTTACTGTGTTTCAGCAGTTTTCAGTCATCATCATCATAAAAAGTATGGACACATACTGCTGTTCACTGTGTTTCAACAGTTTTCAGTCTGCATAATAGAGAATCTTGACACATTCTGACTCTCGAACTCATGGCCGCCTTATTTCCTGCCGCAGTCATACTATCCTTAAAAATCGATATAACTCAATACCACAGTTGAAAAATTCGCTGGTAACCAATAGGGTATTAGTGCTCTCAACATAACTAGGTACCAAAGCTACAACTGTTTACTGTGTTTCAACAGTTTTCAGTTAACACGATGGAGAATCTTGACACATTTTGACTCTCAAAGTCATGGTTTCCTTATTTCATGTCGCAGTGACACTATACTTATAAAACAATATAATTCAACACCACGGTAGAAAAATAGCATTGTTGAGAAGCATCGTGACATTATCCGAAGTATTCTTGCGACACATGCTTTCTCTGGGTGTGATACCGTCACCAAGTGCTTCGGAATAGGTAAAGGTCGTGTGCTTAAAGTTTTGTAACAAGGTTGTATATATGTTGGAGTTAGGTGGGAAAATTTATTCTCCTTGGGACGACGTCTTGTGAAGCTACACAGTTCATGGTTGCCTGTTATGGATGTGCTACATCCAAATCAATGTCTGACGCAAGAGTCAGTAGATGGACATCCAAAGTAGGACGACCAGGAGCAACGTCCCTAAACTATGTACCCTCCCCCAAGTACTGAGTCGTTTGCAGAGAACGTCAAACGAGGCAACAGGCTAGCGTGCATTTTGAAACGTGCACTGCATAAGGACCAACCTGAAATGGAAACAACAAATTTTGGGTTCGTTTGAGAGAAGTCGAAGTAACTTCTATTGACTCTGCCTCACAATGTATTGCTAGCACCTGAAAATATATTAAAACTGATTCGATGCTCGCGTTACAGCAAACAACCATGCAGGACATCAATGTGTAGCTGAGTTTCCTGACGGTTAGCATATACTGTTTTCTGTACTTGCCAAGCAACAATTGAGTGCTGTAACGAACAGACGAGTGGGGCTACCAGCAAGTCTGCTGAAAATGAAAACAAATCATTGTCTAAATTTTTAGCTCAACTTTGGCGAAGCCAAATTTGAGCTTATGCCATGGCCCGTCGTCCGTCGTCCGTCTGTCCGTCTGTCCGTCTATAATACGGGTTTTTTTCTAGTGCAGAAATTATGCAAATTAGATGAACTTTGATTTTTTCAGTGCTACTTACACACAGTAAGTACGCATGTCAATACGGCTCGGGCTAGAGTCTGTATTTATGAACCGATCTTCACGAAACGTCTTGGGTACCTTTGTTATCACCTTGGGACGAGAACGAGTGTTTCTGGGTGCGGTCCAAAATTCAAGATGGCTGCCAGTGGCCATTTTGTACCGAAATTAGGTCTAATCAGTTTTTTGTACACAACTTCTATATACGGCTCAGGCTAGAGGCCGTATTTTTGAACCGATCTTTACGAAACTTCTTGGGGACCTTTGTTATCACCGTGGGATGAGAACGAGTGTTTTTGGGTGTGGTCCAAAATTCAAGATGGCCACCAGCAGCCATTTTGTACCAAAATTAGTGTAATCAGTCTTTTGTGCAGAACTTCTGTATGAAAGTTCTGATTTGAATATATTTTTGTATGAATGTTTAGTAACATGGAATACATCACATATAGTACGGGTTTTTTTCTGCAGAAATTATGCAAATTAGATGAACTTTGATTTATTCAGTGCTACTTATACACTGTAAGTGCACATGTCAATACGGCTCGGGCTAGAGGCTGTATTTATGAACCGATCTCCACAAAACTTCTTGGGTACCTTTGTTATCTCCTTGGGACAAGAACGAGTGTTTCTGGGTGCAGTCCAGAATTCAAGATGGCTGCCAGTGGCCATTTTGTACCGAAATTAGGTCCAATCAGTTTTTTGTCACAACTTCTACACAGCTCATATTTGTGAACTGATCTTCACGAAACTTCTTGGGTGCCTTTGTTTTCACCTTGGGACAGGAATGAGTGTGTGTTTGGGGTGCCTTTGTTATCACTGTGCTATGAGAACAAATATTTTGGGGTTCAGTCAGACCCACTCTGGGACTCAAAGATTTTTTTCTAGTTTAGCATCTGACTGTCACCCACCTTTACAATACTTTACCTATACATTTGTTACAGGCAACGGTCAGTATTTATGTACAGACCGTTACAATACTTTATATGTACCTTTGTTATCAGGTCATTACCTAGATGTTTGTCATTGCTGTGTCACATACTATACATGTACATGTCTTTGTCTTGACAAGTTGAGCTACAGTGTCATTGACACTTTCATTAGATTATACTATATTGCACATTACTTTTGGCTGCCTTTTTGTTATGTTATTGGATATTGGATACTTACCAGTTTCTGAAACTCTGCATAATCTTTCGTGTCATACCATACATCAGGATGCTCCATTTCTAATATTTTAATAGCGATGCTATCACATTGATATGACATATAGATATAGATATAGATATGACGAAATGGCGGAGGTGGTGAGGCAGCGTTTCTGTGAGGGAGAGAAATATTTTCTTTTTTGGAGTTTATTCAGATTCTTATTGAACAATGTTCGTATGAAAGTTAGAGGATTATCTCACGGAGTGGTGTCGTGGAATTCCGGATGTTTAATGCCTAGTATTGTCCGCGGGAGGAGTTTTTTTCCGATCATGTCTTTGTTGTGAAAATGAGTCATCTGTTCAGTTTCATTTTCCGCTTACTTGTTTACCAATTGTTATTTCTTGGTGCCGTCTTGGGCAATGGGTGTTTGCAATTGCTATTGACTCTAACCTATTTGTAAACCCATATCTCGTTTTATTTCGGGAATTCTAATAAATTTTTTAAAAAAATCAGAGCAACAGAAGAAAAGTAAAAACAAAATAAGTAAGACTCTGCGAGTCGGGCAACTCTCTTTGATGTGTACGGTATTGTTATACCTATTCTGTGTACCTGTTTCAACAATGTATACTGATGAATCATGACGAATTTCCACGGTTCGTCGATAGTTCTATTGCGGTAGTGAATAGTGAATACTTTTCATCAATCAACCAACTTTTATCATTCAACTCATAATGTACAGTTCTCGCAAGACATAAACGATTTCTCATTGCCTAAACAATAACTCCATGCATGCCTTCAAATAATAAAAATAACAAGAAGAGAAATCGGCGTTCGGGGTCCTCTTTGAGTGACCACAACCCCAGTGTAGAGGAAAACTCTCGTGCTCAATCCAAGAAGAAAATGAAGACAAAGCTAAATTCCTCACAGACATTACCACAGGTTGACACAGATAGCGATAATAATTTAAATATGGCACATACTATCGAAGTGACCATGTTTTCTCGCCTGGAGGCGCTTGAAAAAAAGATCGAGAAGTTGCCAACATCAGACATGATCAATTTACTGAGCCAAAAAATTGACGCTCTTGTAACCAAAGATGAGATAAATAATAGCTTGGAACTATTAAATGAAAAAATAACAAAGAAATGTGAATATCTTGAATCCCATATCTCTACTTTATCCAGTGAAAATAAAAAACTGAAAGAGGAACTTGAACTTTTGAAGAAAAACAATGAAAAAAATAACTTTACTTTACAATGTGTTGAAGATAAATTAAAAATGGAAAATCGGAGTCAAGATAGAGATATATTTCAAGCATTAGTGCAAGCCAATCACAATGAACAATACTCCAGAAAATCATCATTAAGAATTTGGGGAATTTCAGGAGATAATAAGGGGGAAACGTGGGAAGACTGTGCCAAGAAAGTGTGCGACACTTTAAATAACAATCTCAAATTGAACTTGTCAATTGACGACATCGACATGGCTCATAGAATCGGTAAAACACCCACCAACAGTTCTTCGGCAAAAATGAGGCCCATCGTTGTACGCTTGTTTAGACGAAGGGACAAATTGAACATAATTAAAAACAGAAAATTATTAAAGGGCACAGATGTTATTATTCGAGAAGATTTGACTCGTAAAAACTTTGAACTTATGATAATGGCAAAAAAACAAAAAGGTGTAAAAAACTCTTGGACTTGGAGGGGTAAAATCTTTATCAAATTTCACTATGACAAAGTAATGCCTGTAGATTTGGACACAGACTTTTCTAAATTCCAGTAAATTCTTCAAAAGCTTCCCCAAACTACCATTTATGACTTGTTACAAACTTGACATGGGGATATTTTCGTCCTTATTCACTCATTCGCCTAACTTAACTCTCGTAGTCTTCGAATTACTCTTCCGTTTACCCGATACCTGCCTCTTCGTGTGCCCATATATTGTCTGATCAGATATTCATACACGTATCTCACGAAATATAGTACTATTCACCCAGAATTATCATCACTCGATTATCTTAACGTTTACTCGCCCTTCCAGACGCTCATTCGTTTGCTTATCATTGAGTGAACGAATGGGCGACTGGATGGACGGATGGATGCGTAACGATGGGATTTTTTTTTCCTTTTTTGGGGGGGGGGGGGGGTGGATAAATAGGGTTAATTATTATACTCATTCGTTCAGCTTATCCATCCTTCCTATTAATTGTTTACCCACTAAATGATTATTACATATTTATACATTGACCCCCGTATCTCGTTATTTACTTATGTATCGTAGATTGTTTTTCGGTCTAGATGTTGATTCTCACATTCCTGATGGATGGAGGATGAAACTGTGTAGCCACGTGTAGCCACGTGATGCTTCCCGCGGGGTCACAACTCCGTGTCCTTTTTGTGAACATGCCAAATGGCCCGTACTACCGATGAAATGATAACAAAATTTACCCATTTAAGATATTTCAACATGTGAGTGTTGCAGATCATTTTCAAGTGCAGTCTCTCGTCAGCAAATAAACCCGGAGACCCAATTTTACAAACGGTTCTTAAACCCAAATGAACTACCATCACTTTATCCTGCTCAGACTCTATTGACTATGTTGTGTTTTGGAGATGAATTTTGTGTCCCCTCACTGGATAAATCTCATCGGTATCGCTTCATTGAGTGGTCATGGTCTGCGCTCCTCTTTGGATTGTAGTTCTCTTTTGATACAAATACATCGCAAATGTAATTATTTTATGCTCCCATTGGGAACTCTCCCAATGAAAGTTTGGAATATTTTATCTCGATAAGGACTTCTATGGACTGAATGGCCATTGTTTGTGCCTTCCGAAACAGGGGTGAAAATCGCTTGGTAGGGATGCTTTCAAACTCGGAATCACCATAGAAATTTATTTTGTTCCTTCTCGGGGTCTTGACACGTGTCTTAATCTGGAGTGAGCTCGTTGAGGTTGACCGAGCCAACAATCACGGGCAACGTTAATTCGGTGGGGATATTGTATTGTATTGCCTAATCATCAAGAAAACCATGATTAGATGATTCCCCCCCCCCCCCCCACCCCACCCACACTGTGGAAATCAATATCATTGTATATAATTCGTAGAAGTACATGGAGGAGTGGGTTGACCGATATCAGGTTGACACGATCAGTCCGGGCGTTCGTTTTGTCATCCACTCTTGCGTCTGAGAAATAATAGTTTCCGTCCACTTCAACGTCTACTGTGAAGTGTCCCTCTGACACTTGTCCATTCTCTCTTCGATGCATCCATGCAAGCAAGTCGCTTGTATGGATACATTTTGGAGCGGATGGACCGGTGACAGAGCGACGCAAACCACCATGATTGTTTGTGGAGCTACTTGTATATTGCCACCCACTTATGCGTCTGGTCAAAATTAATAATCGTTCTGTACGCGTCTACCGCAATACCCATAGTATTGCTCTAAGGCTGACCGATCCAACGATCAAAACATGGCAAATACTAAATGCTGCCATCAAAACACCAAACATAGCAACAAATTTACCTCAATATTTTATCCATAATGATAAAGAACTCAATGACCCAACAGAAATAACTAAAGAAATCAATATGTACTTTGCAAATATAGGAAAACGCACGAGTGACAAAATACCTAAAACCAACAAGTCGCCCTATGACCTCATGGAACAAAACTTCACAAATAGCTTTTACGTGAGTCCTACATGTGAGTTTGAAGTGAAGAGTATCGCAAAGTCCCTAAAATCTAAAGGGAGCAAGGACTATAACGAAATAAGCTCGAATCTTCTCAAACGAACTATCGATCCCATAGTTAACCCTCTAACACACATTTTCAATTGCTCCTTTGCATGTGGCATTGTTCCCGATAAAATGAAAATTGCAAAAGTTATTCCTATTTTTAAAACAGGCGACCAACATAACTTCACAAATTATAGACCTATTAGCATACTTCCCACATTCTCTAAACTCTTAGAAAAACTTATGTCAGCAAGACTTCTAAAGAACTTAAATCGTTTTGGCATCCTACATCAGAATCAGTACGGGTTTAGGGAAAATCATAGTACAGTGCATCTAGTCATGCAACTACTGAAAACCATAGCCGAAGAAAACAACAAGAAAAGTAAAAACAGCATATTGGCGTTATTTTTGGACCTGTCAAAGGCGTTCGATACAATTAACCACGACATTTTGATTAATAAATTAGACAAATATGGTATTAGGGGACTTGGCAATGAATGGTTTAGAAGTTATCTTTCAGATAGGTCGCAATACGTTGCATACGAAAACTATATATCTGACAGGGTTACAATATCGCACGGAGTTCTTCAAGGTTCGATACTTGGTCCGACCCTATTTCTGATATCTATCACGCTACCTCCCTCAATTTATTGTCTTTTGCTGACGATACCACGGGGCATTCTTCAGGTCCAGACCCAAACCGGCTAGCCCTACTCATAAATGATGAGTTAGGTAAAATCTTTGAATGGTGCTGTACAAATCAACTTGTCGTAAACGCCACCAAGTCCAAATATATTCTAATGAACCCATCGGCCAAAAAAAACCAACAGAAATTCGTCATAATATTCTAATCAACGGCCAAATTATAAGTAGAGTAGGTTCAAATAATACTGAGAACTCCTTAAAATTCTTAGGTATACATATTGACGATAGTCTATCTTACAAGCACCATATATCTCAACTCTCCTCCAAGATCGCCCATGCTAATTTCGCACTGAATAAAGTGAAGACAACACTCCCTCGTGAAGCCCTGAAAACACTCTATTATGCCCTGATACACACACACTTAGTGTATGGGATAAACGTATGGGGAAATTCTAGAACGATTAAAAAGATACTTCTTCTCCAGAAACGCTCAATCCGCATAATAAACAATAAAAAATACAATGCTCACACCGATCCGCTCTTTCGAGAAAATAAGATTCTCAAAGTGAACGACCTCTTTAAACTGCACGCATGTTTGTTCGTATTCGATTGGTATCACGATAACCTGCCGTCATCTTTTCGTAATCATTTTCAGTCGGTTGTCAACACTACGGGTCGAGCTAGCAGAAGAAGAGATTCGCTTGAATATACTAGAATAAGGACAAGGTCTCTGGAGAACTTTCCTATACACATTTACCCCAAACTTTGGAATGATCTAGATCTTGACTTACGTAACATAAACAATAGAAACATTTTTAAAAAACAGCTAACTTCAAAATTACTGTCTCAATATCCCGATTACATAGACTGCGACAATCCTTACTGTAATGAGTGTGCTTCTAGTAGGTAGATTTCCCAGAATAACTTACGTAATATAAACAACAGAAACATTAAAAAAAAAAAAAAAAAAAAAAAAAAAAATCAACTACTGACTTCAAAATTGCTGTCTCGGTATCCCGACTACATTGAATGCTATAATCCTTACTGTAATGGATGTGCCTCTAGTGGATAAGATTTTGCAGAATAAACTTCAGTGCATGCATTTTGTAGATACACTAGCCTAGCGTCCCCAAGAACTGTGCCAATTAACGCGGGTCCTTGAGCGCTAAATTTCATTAAGTTTCATTAGGTAGCCTGAGTATTTACCCTTCCCTTCTTGAGAGCCCAACACCTGGCACCAGTCAGCTGAAAGCTGCCTTCGGGAGCTCTCAGCGGACTACGCCAGGATTTGGAGTTGTCAACGGAAGTGAAGTTTTTGGTCATCTAGCGAGACGCTTCCACCTATACTGTAGGCAAATGGGTCTGGATATTTTTAATTCTCGTCTATTACCATAGTTCTGCTTACCCCACCAGCCACCAGCTTCAAGTGTTAATTTAAACAGCTCGATTCCAACGTCCGCGCTATATGTTCTGGGAGATGACAGGTAGACAGCCAATCTGGCTATGTCATCTTCCTGTGGTATACATGCTTAACTGTCTCAATTTGATATTTATATATATTGTATATTGTTTGTATACTGCTAAATAAAGATTCATTCATTCATTCATTGATAATTTACGGGCGATATATTAGTACCAATTCTGAACTTCATGCCTGAATTGATAGAGCTTGTACAATTGTACAAAAATGCATAAACATTACTCCCGTGTGATTTTGTCTATAACAAACTATGGTCACTACGACCAAAACTGCACTAGTAATCTGGAACAAATTGGTAAAATTTGTGACAAAAATATCAAATTTTCAGATTTTTGGCGCCATTTTGCCCGCCATCATGGATTTAGGCAGTCTGATTTTTTTTACAAAATTAAAAAGGTGTATCAGTTGGATAAGGAAGGTGTGTGGGAGATGCTAGTTTGTTTCAATTAGTACTCTATGTTGGTTAAAATTCCCCTGTTTCTAAAAATGACTGCCATTTTAAAAAAGCGAAATACATGTATCACAAATTCCTCAAGGCTGACAAAAGGCCAGTCAATTAATTCTTCAAATGGGTGTTGTGGACAACCACCATTCTCTGAAAAAAAAACTTTAGATGCTAAAAAACGCAACAGTGCCTTGGCTGCCAAACTAATAACCACTAGGAAAATAACCAATTCAATCTTGTTTGACAGAGCCCAGTGAGTTCTGTCAAATAAGATTAAATTGGTTAAATGTCAAGTTGCATTGCGGAAAAACATTGCTGCTTGATATTTTGATGTTAGTGTTCATAGAGTTAACTGGTAGTGTGCTGGAAGCCCATATTTGGGATTTATTCTCAATCGTAGGTGCCACAACTTAAAGGCTTCGTATACTGTGGATGTATTTCAAATCCTATTTTTGAATTATAATTATTTAACCTGTAAGGATCTGCCTTGTTACAATTTATGGGAGAGTTCCGTGAGGCACTGGCTCTTAAATTGTAACAAGGCAAAGAGATCTGGACAGATTTGGATGACCCAAATTAATTTAGTACTCAAGGGATAGCAATATACATCTTCCAACTTAACTCATTTGTTTTCTTGTTGTGAGCTTCAAAACTGGAACTGATCGTAGAAAACATCCTGTCTGTCCATTTGTAAGCAGTATGGCTGGAAACACATAAACACACATTTGGCCTTACCCAACCTCTTACTCCCAAGTGATTAAACAAGAAAGGGCAACGCAACGCGAATGCCAATGCCCCTGATGCGCAAAAATGGGAAAGAATGAAAAAAGGCCATAACTCTGGAAAAAATGTGTGGAAGAAACTCACGCTACACAGGTACTATGATTACTAGTCACGAAGAAAACTCAAGATTGTTTGCTAGAGTTGTTTATAAGTATTTCTTTTTTATTAGTTTATTTTTTGGAGAGGGCGTTTATATATTTAGTTTTTATGTGTGTTTGGGGAGGATTTTAGGGTAAAATAAGGAAGTTTAGGTGATACATGTAGTTTTTCCCGAGTTTGGATTTGTTTTTACTCTAGTTGCCTTTTTCGTGTGTTTTATTTTTTTTTTGCCGATTTTGGTCATTAGACCCTGTATCTTATTTTTGTGAACATGAATGGTAAGTGCTCGACGGGTGTCCTTACGGAGGTAAGTATGGTCACCGAAGGGGGTCAGGGGGAGGTGAGTCGAGGGGTGCAGGTGGGGGAGATTGAGGATACAGAGGCGTGCCGACAGTGTGATATGAGGTATGGTGGTGGTCGACCAATGGACAGCAGCGGGGTGTGTGCAAACTGCAGGGATATTTTATAGTTGTTGGAGAAGTCTGTTGGATTCGAACGGGAAATTGTGGAGCTGAAGGGGAGGTTGGGGAGGGCTGGTGTATCTGGAATCACACCGTTGAAGGTTACCTATGCTGGTGAGGTGGAAGGTGGGTGGAAGGTCATTGTGGATTCAGGGAGGAAACTGGAAGGCAGGAAACATGGGGACAGTACGCTTGATGTGGGGGTGTAACTGAGAAGGAGGGGGTCCAGTAGGTAAATTCGGAAGGTTGCGTCAGGACAGGGCTGCGGAGAGTCAGGAAGGCTGTGTCGGCGTAAGTCTGCCAATGTTGCCTGGCGGTGTTTAGAGAACAGCTTCAGTGTCTTAGATTCCGATACCCCTGGGGATGGGAGCAAGGGTGACATTGGGGATGGTTGTTGATGTTGCTAGGACAGATATGGTAAGGAGGGCGGTGAAGAGAAAGAGGGGACCGGAGGCATGCAAAATGAGGAGAGTTGCAGATGTTGCAGATGATATAAGAACTGGGGGGCAGAAGAAAATTAGTTGTAGGATGAGGAAACGGGTATTGGGGGATAACATTCTATGGGTAGCGATGTCTTTTTGGAGAGGAGCGGGATGGGAGGCCAGAGACAAGTATAGCAAAAGTGGACACAGGTGGAGTGAACAAGAGCGAGGAGGACAGAATAAGTTTACCAAGGGTAGCATCAGAAAACAATGGGACCAGTAGGTGGAAGCCAATGAATCTCGGTACCCTGAAAGTGGGTTATAGCAACATGCAGGGTCTCCACCGGAAAGTAAGTGAAATTGCTATATTGATCGAGGCAGAGGACTTTGTCATGGGCTTAAGCGAGACGTGGTTAAAACACGAGGAACGGGTAGACCAATTAAGGGTGTGGATAGGTGTAGGGCGAACGGACGGCCAGAAAAAAAAGGGGGGGGGGGGTAGGCATGTACATTCAAGAGGATTTAACCCCGTCGCAGATCACAGACCTGGAAGATGTCAGCACCTCAGCTGAGGTATCGAAAGAAATTGGATGGGTAAAAATCAATCTAAGAAACAAAAGTATTGCCCTTGGGATTGTGTACTGTTCGGTGAAGGGAAGCAAACCCGACTGGCGTACTGCACGTCGATGGTGCACATGTGTTCAACCGATGTAACCCTGCTTGAGTGGAGCTTGAACAGAGTTAGAATGTTGAGCTGACAGTTGCTTGCCGATGCTCTGTGGCTTCCTCCACCCAAAAAACCGTCGCGGTTACGATTAGCCATTGCATGTGTATAAGTATGTTACCTTAAACACAAATAAATAAATAAATAATTACTTAATTCATTAGTTTCTTTTTAAAATGTGATGGATTTTTGCTGCGCTTTGTCAGTCTTCACCGAATTTATTTTAGAAGCCCCCAATTTCAAGAGCATAGAAATGCTTTAAAAAAACCGCCATTGCAAGAGAAGTCGGATGTGGATCACTTGGGAAGGGTTGGGAACGAATATTAATACCATGTTTTTGTGATGACAAAACGACTGTGGACTGGAGAAGATGAATCGCTAGAAAATCGAACGATTTTCAGGGTTAAACATTCTACTCTACCCGCAAGTTGTGATGATAGACATAATGATTACCAAATATGAACGCAAATGGGACGCCAAGAGCAATGACTCATGAAGACATAGGTAGATTACAATCTCATTCTTGATATTATCACCATTAGCGCTGCCCGTAGTCGAAACTGAATACCGGTATCGGTATTAAAAAAATACCACAGTATACCGATATATCGAAAGACTGTTACCTTAACATTCGTACCACAATCGGGACTTGAGCGATCACAGTCGGATTGAATCAGCATGCCTTGATGATGCAGTTCAAATACCCCTTTACCCATCACAGACGATATCAAAATTTATTATTTGAATTGAATTTTAAAAACATTCACCAAAACAATATCATGTGACGACTCATTGGAACTTGTGAGTGGTCACGTGATATTGTTTTGGTGAAGGTTTTGGAGAAATAATATTTTTTCAACTGCTCAATTTATATATTACGCGAGAGGATGTTGTCGATTCGCTGGGTAAAGGGATAATATTATTCATTCGGGACTATACGGGGGGGGGGGGGGGGGATGGGGGGTTGCCACAACACCATCTCCTCTGGTTTAACAGGGGGGGGGGGGGGTGATTAGTAGTACAGGATAGGGGCTAGCAGCATGGGAACGTGGACAGACGTTCACCGTTCCCCGTCACACTATCCGTGGTTCACGATTTTGAAAAAAAGTTAAAGCAATTTAAACGAATTATCCTGTTTGTAATCTAACATAAATGTAATCGAACCAGATCTGACAGTAAAAGGACAGATCTGACAGTAAAAGGACTCACCATGAATATTAGACATCATACAGTGGTATAATGCCATTTCCCAATGCAACTGACTACTTTCACGGATTCTCATTATGTAATTATGAATTTCAGTCATATACTTGTATCAGCAAAATGTAGGGTTGTTATTGATCATTCAAGCCTTGGGCTTAGTGGGTAGTCTTCAAACCAGTTCCTCTCAGTTTGTGAGAAAAGACTGGCCCGTCAAATAGTCAGGACACTATATCTTACTTATAGAGAATTTAGGGAAACTGATTCCCCGTTAACAAACTGTTTATACAATGGTGTAAGCAGTTTAGGAATTCAGTTAATATGAATTTCAGCCATTTACTCCTGCACCATAGTGTATAGCACATGTTAAGGAAGCTACTGGATGTCTGCAGAGAAACCTGGCGCATGAGATCTGAAAACTTTGCAAACACATATAAGACACCTGGTTGGGTTATCTTATTTATTTATTGGTGTTTAAGGTCACATACTTATGCACAACGGCTAATCGTGACCATGACAATTTTACGGGTGGAGGAATCCGGAGTACCCGGAGAGAACCACCGAGCATCGACAAGCACCTGTCAACTCCTCAACATTCTCTCAAGCAGGGTTACTGCGGTATGAAAACATGTGCACCTTCGACGTGCAGTACGCCTTAGTACACAGCGTCATCGTGCCCCCGTGTTGGCAACCAGGATAAAGTGTCTTGTCCATGGACACAACGCGGGTCGTCCCGGACGGGGATCGAACTCGGGACCGCTATCATAGAAGTCCAGCAGTCTACCACAGAGCCACCACGCTCCCGTTGGGTTATCTTATAATAGAAATAAAATTAACTTCTTTTAAAATAAACTATAGCAATCTACTGTAACAAAGAATAAAATTAAATCATAGATTCAAGTGTGTTGGGATCATCTGAGTCAGAAATGATACGCATGTGTATTATGTTTCAGTGAGATCAAGCAGAACATTGTAACAACCCCTTGGAAAGTTACTACCGTGTCGCTGGTCCTGTACCATATTTTGAACAAGTAGGTTTGAAGCCTCTGAACTGAACTGAATGAACAGCCTCCAAGATATTGTAGGAGAACACTTACATTCATCGCATAAAAGGTAATATACAAATCACAGGGGCGTCACTCGGCACATCTGAGCCCCAAAATTTCCATAATGCATTCCGACAAAATTTGGAGACATATGATAGACCTTTTCAACTCAACGTGGTCACCATTTCTTTCGCATTTTATCATCTGACTTGCGAAGATGAATCAACCAAAGCTTACTAACCGCACCATCAAATGATGCACTTCTCAATTCGTCCAAGGTGCAACAGTGCAGTTTATGAGGGATGGATTTCTGATATCAAAGAATCACCCCTCATCACATTGACTTTAATTTCGTCGCCTGAGTGCTAGAATGTTCTATGTCCCATAGGGGACATAGAACATTCTAGCACTCGGGCGACGTATAATTGACAGGTTCAATACAACATTACGCTAACTGCCTCTACGAGTTGTGCACTTGATAATGCTTAATAAATTCATATTAAGACTGATGAAACTAAAATTGAGTGTAGAATGGGTAGAAACGAAACAGAAAGAAGTAGTAAAAATAGCAGCAAATACAGTAGTGAAACCAAGTAAAACATCAAAATGTTCAACATATTTCACACCTGTTCCTGCTACACCTGTCTTAATACTGTCCAGGTAGAATGCCGGTATATGCTATAATCTTCTGTATACACTGACTGCCAGTGTCTGTGAGAAAGTTTGAATCAATTTATAAACTTTCCTAGAAATGGGACCAAATTCCGACCACTCTTCATAATCTGGTTGTGGGTAGACTATCGGGAATGGTTACTGAAACAATACAAACCATCTTCCAGCAAAAATACCCGCTGAAATTGCCTATCAAAGAAGTTTATGTGCGATTTACTCTAATTTTGGGGGTGTGTACCAAATTTCAAAATGGAAAAATAAAATGTTTTCCTTCTAAAAAGGGGTGGATGGGTATCCAAGGGTCGGAAAAAAATCTTTTTGCCCTAGTGTCCGAAACCTTTTTCCTGCCCCCCCCCCCCCCCCCCGGACTATAGTTTAAAAAAAACTCAAAATATCTTAAAATTAAATTGTGGTGTGTACATCAATAATGATAAACCGATATTTCTGTAATTACATCGGTATTCAATCGATACTGGCTTAAATTCCGGTATATATCGGTTTATCGATACACCGTGCATCACCAATCACCACAGACACTATATTTTAAATTTGGGAATCCCAGTATGCAGAAATATGTGACCTTAAACACCAATAAATAAACAAATAAATTGGGGAAAAATATTTTGAATGGTTTTCTTTAAAACGCGATGACAAGAAATGGGGAAGGGCGGAGTTCTCGCCTTTATCCCTAAAACTCCTTATCGGATCTCAAGGCCTCCCTTTGGGGGGGGGGGGGGGGGGGCGGTGACGTTGCGGTAACCGGTTCTCGTCAGATCGCCGAAGTTAAGCAACGTCGAGCCCGGTTAGTCCTCGGATGGGTGACCGTCTGAGCGATCGATTCGGACTCCCGCGTTGTGTCCTTGGGCAAGGCACTTAACCCCGATTGTCCACACGAGGGCACGATGACGCCGTGTACTAAGGCGTACTGCACGTCGATGGTGCGCATGTCTTCAACCAATCTAACCCTGTCTGTGCTGCAGTGCGGAGTTACGATGTTGGGGAGCTGGTAGCTGCTCGTCGTTGCTTGGTGGTTCTCTCCGGGTATTCCGGCTTTCTCCACCCGTAAAACTGTCACCCACACGATATGACCTTGGCTGTTAAAGTGCCGTTAAACATAAATAAATCAATAAATCGGAGCTCAAGGCATAATAAATACAAATAAACAGTAACACAAAGTTCTTAAATCTGAATTATTCATTTTATTTTATCAGTGCCGGTGCCTACCCTTTGTGAAATAGCTTTTCTCATTGAATGTGTTGCCACAATTGTAAATAAGTTTACTGATAGACTTTCTGTTTACATTACACAAAGTTTGCCACGTCTGTAATTTCAATACCACGCCATTATCTAAATACGTGGTTTCGATAAATAATTGTTGTGTTCAAATACATCTGCATTATTTTGAGCGAAACATTATATTTGGATTTAACTCGACCACTGCCAAAATTTTCTCCCGCTTGACAGACCGACTGTCCTTGGAAAGAGGTCATAAATAACGGATGGAAAAAATATCTTTTCTGTTAAAATTGTGAACCATCCGGTAGTGTTTTAGGTTTTGTTTTCATGGCTGGCAATTTTCGTCATTGGAAGAGATTTACGGGAAAGTTAGCTCTCCTTAATTTCCCAAAGCTGTCAGTAAATTTTACACTAAGAGTACGGGGATTTCATATAAAGATTGAAATTTCGAAACGTTGGCGAATTTGTATCGTCGATATGCGCGTAATTTCACAAACTTCATGATTTTTTTCCAAAGAGTAGTGCAGTGAAGCCCACTTGATTGTGTATCTCTTATCTGAATAAACCTGTTAATTGAATATAATTTCCAAACACCAAACTATTTACCATTCTTTCAATACAAATTTGCCCTGTTAAATGCATATGGGTTATAGAATAAACACCTGTTGATTGAATACAAAATCTTTCAATATGTGTGGAACTTCCCTGAAAATGACCAAATTCTTCTTGTTTATAGACTTATTTGGCTCAGTACGTCAATTACAGGCATTTAATCTATTCTATCTTGTTTGACAGAGCTCCTTGGGCTGTCAAACATAATATAACAGAAAAAATGCTCAGTTTATCTTTAGAATACAGCAAAGTGGCAAATCACTCTTAATTGAATACTTCTGTTAATTTAATAATTTTCACTGACAAAGTGTTTATTCAATTAACAGGATTCTACTGTATAAAAATACAGAGAGACTGCAGGACGTTTTACATTTTTCCAATCAGCCTGACCGTTTGACTATTATTAGTCCCTCACGAGTTACCGTGAGGGGACTTATGGATTGCACGCTGTCTGTCTGTCTGCCTGTCTGTCGGTCCTGTTACCACCTGTATCTCTGAGATGGCTGTTGGTGTTTCAAATGTTTAACATTAATCAGACATTATGTAAATATGGTGCATGTCAAGTTTTGTAGAACAAAATTAAACATGGCTGAATGGCGGCCATTTTTGTTGTAATTTTTTAGTATTTTTTCATATTCTTATATTTTACTACCCATATCTCCGAGATGCATTTGGCTCTTAGTGTTACAAATTTTGGGTCGAGTTTAAAAAAAAAACAAAAAAAACTCCACCTTTAGTTTGATGAAGTCACTGTGTGAACAGGCGGGCGAATTGGCAGGCGGGTGTATTGTGGTCGGGCGAGCCGTCGGGCGTGTGGGTTTTCGTCACTTTTGTCGTTAGCGCGATAACTTGAACAAATACCAATGGATTTGGTCAAAATTTGTTATGTGTGATTTTCTCAACAACGTCTTGAATGAATTCGAAAACCTGTGCGGTTTGATCATACTGAGCAGAGTTGTGGCCCTTAATTAGTTATTTTTTGCCCATTTCCATCTCGTTAGTGTGATAACTTGAACAAATACTAACGGATTTGGTCCAAATTTGGTATATGAGAATTTCCTACAACGTCTTGGACGAGCTCGAAAACCAGTGCGGTTTGATCATACTGAGCAGAGTTATGGCACTTAATTAGATCATTTTGCGCATTTCAGATCGTTGATCCAAAAAATAACTTGAACAAATTTTACAGATTTGTTCAATACTTGGGATATGAGATTTTCCTAAAAATGTCTTGAACCAGTTCGAAAACCGGTGCGATTTGATCATACTGAGCTGAGTTATGGCCCGTTTCGCATTTTACCAAGTAAGTATGGTGCTCTCTGAAAAAAATGGACTAGTTAATCTAGCAATCAATCTTATTGTTTAAGATCTTTGAACTCTGAGAACTAAATGTGATGCATTGAATTCCTGATCATAATGAAAGTTAGGGATAAGTCATACAGAAGCTTCAACTCTGTCTATACTGTTCGGCATGAAGTCACACCCTAATCCATATGAGGAATCAGGATAATAGTCCACAATTTGGCGACATACCCAACTGTGGGATACTATTGTTTCAACGCGGGTGATCGACGTCGCACTTGTTCTCAGTTAAAACTCTGAAAAATAAGAAAACTGCGTTTTCACAATCTTTTGATGTTCTGGAACTCTTTATGTTAATTATATCAATAGTGTCTGCTTCGTGACATTTAATACAGACACTGTCCTTTTCATTAATATAAAAGTCTAGGAGGTGAGATTTGTAAGACTGTAAAAAAAAATTCCTTGTGGGAATAAATAGAGATTATTACCATTATGTGGATGTACAAAATATGTATCCGAGTCGAGACGAGTCGTGATCTACCCTTAGAACCCGGAGCGAGACTCGGATACATATTTTATACATCCACATAATGGTAATAATCATTTTATCTTACAATATATTGGAGATAAGTCAAGAATGCAGACAAATATATAACGAACTATTTATTCGTGCGGATAAACAAAAAGAAAAAAAACTGGAACTCGCGCGAAAGGAACGTGCTTGTATCCAACCCCCTGATACAAACACCTGTATCAGGGGGTCGGATACACGACAGTTGCGGAGTTAATACGACAAAAAACATGTTGATTGTAAGATAAAAACTTGTAAATTACTATAAAAACACCTTCGCTAAACGGAAAGGCAAAGTGAACACTTTGATGTTGGCAGTGGTGATACTGTAGACATTCTTAATGACGGATTATCTGTGAACCATTTGCTTGTAATTAGTTTGCCATAAAAAGCCACGTTTCCTTTTGTTACTTTTAATAAACGAAAACAACAGACGGCTTTTCTTTATAAACTGTAACAAAAGGAAACTTGTCTTTATTTTCTATTGCAGTTCTCTCAACAATTACACTTGCTTCTTAATTGGACCTTCTTCGCTCATCTTATAGTAGAGAGATAGCTATCTACAGTCGAGTTTCATAACTATATTAGTCAGAGATGTCTCATTAAAACTGGGGTTAATTTGAGGTTAAAACACAAATTTCAGTCATTTAACACAAACAGTCCACAATACTATCACAGGGCTGTGTTGCCTGCACACCAGAAGCAATGTGCGTGTTTGCGCAATGCGATGAAGAAATAACTGTTTTTCATACTTTCAAAACTATGAACCTCTGCTTTTTTCGTGGTTTCGTTTGGAGCTGTCGAATCTGATGTACTACCAGATGGAACAGCTTATTGAGCTGAATTGCGTTAGGAGGTGCGATAATTCGATTACCTGACAAACATCTCTGAAATCTCTATGGAGATTAAAGGAA
This sequence comes from Pictodentalium vernedei, assembly GCA_031216915.1. Lineage (NCBI taxonomy): Eukaryota > Metazoa > Mollusca > Scaphopoda > Dentaliida > Dentaliidae > Pictodentalium > Pictodentalium vernedei. Next base: position 458,213,664 of record CM062296.1, on the reverse strand, counting down.
AAAACCTGTGTGAAATGTGAAATGAAAGTAGGACGGTAAATACGTATTTTGTATTTTCCCTTTGCTGCACAAAATTATTCAATCTTTGATTGTTCTGAAATGATGTCAGGTTAGGTTTTTACAATAATTTTACTTTCAAGATTCATTAGTAAACCGTTTTTTGAAAATTTTACATTGAGCTGTACAGGAAGAAAAGTGATGAACATTAAATAAAAATGGAATTTACTAAACTTCATACTCGCGATTTAAATCATACATCACCGGAAAACATTTTGTTCCCTGTGTTCCAATGTGTTCTATGTTTCTTCTGGCACATAGAACACACTGGAACACAAGGGACGGTTTGTCGCGAACTTCATGAATAGATGTCCCGATATTCCCAAAATAGGCGATTTTTTTTTTAAATCTCGACTTTAAATAGTTTCTCCATAGAGTCCTGTAGTAAATTTTGAGCTTCGCCAAACCAGGATTTTCGCGTGCGTGTGCGTACCAAGGGGGTAAAATACTTGCTCGTGGGTTGGATTTTTCAAATCGTGTGGTACCTGAAATTTGAACATTGCTGTCAAACAAAATAAAAAGTTACAACAATTATTTATTTATTTATTGATTGGTGGTTAAGGTCACATACTTATGCACAATGGCTAATCATGACCGTGATAGTTTTACGGGTGGATGAAGCCGGAGTACCCGGAGAGAACCACCGAGCAACGACCAGCAGCTGCCAGCTCCCCAACATCGTAACTCCGCACTGCAGCACAGGCAGGGTTACATTGGTTGAAGACATGCGCACCATCAACGAGCAGTACGCCTTAGTGCACGGCGTCATCGTGCCTCCATCCCCATGTGGACAATCGGGGTTAAGTGCCTTGCCCAAGGACACAGCGCGGGAGTCCGAATCGATCGCTCAGACGGTCACCCATCCGATGACTAACCGGGCTCGACGTTGCTTAACTTCGGTGATCTGACGAGAACCGGTTACCGCAACGCCACCGCGCCCCCTACAATAATAAAAATTACTGAATAACATTATTCGTTGCGTCAAAAATATGATTATTAATTTTATGTTTCACTTTGCACATTGGTCTCAATGTTTGTGTTTATTTTACAGATATATGAGGAATCGCACACTGTGGAAATTACAAAGAAAACTTTATTATCCGTGTATCACATCGTGCACGACGCTCGCATCACGTCCAGTGACAAGCTCTCAGGCCACAAATAAAATTTTGTAAGGACCCTGACGTTCTTATGGGCTGCTTGTTCGCCTACTTTTCAAAGAGTTTGCGCGCAGACTACCGATGATGTAATGTAATGTGCATACGTGACAACCGTTACCTATTCCCAGTTCATTATTCGATGTTCGTTATCAACCGAGTTTCAGAAGCCAGTAGCGGTAACTTCCATAGCAGTGACCGACGGTAGAAACAGTAGCCGAGTAACCGGGCAGCGATGTAACTGGGCAGTTGTAATAGCAAAAGCAGAAATATAGAATGCAGTGTAAGTTGTTTCAATAGAGACAGAAGACTCCGAGCAGCGTTATCAATCCAGCGTAGCGAGGGGGTGCTGCAGTGATTTGGCTGGTAGTTAAAGTGGTAGACGTAGAAAGAAGTTGTAATATATATAGTGGACGGAGACGATGTTGTAGTGTCGATAGTAGAAATAGGGCCCTATGAATCACATATTTCAATTCGAGTCTATTATTCGAAATCGAATACGGGCGACTCGATGTCCCGACTGATAAAATATTCCAACTGCATCATCAAGGCATGCCTTCGTCGAAGGCATGCCTTGATGATGTAGTTGGAATATTACCAAGCAAGGATTTTTGTTCAAAAACAGAAACGGGAGCGAGAATTTTGTACCGCTAGCAACCATGAGCTCATCGCCGATATTGCTTGGGAACTTTAAATTTGCTTTCAGCTGTGGTGGTGACAAGTGAAACTGTCATTAGCATGGATGGTGGCATGGGTACAGATATTTTTTATGTTAATATAGCGGAAATTACACTCTGTCGTTATTTTCAACATCATCTATATATATAATTTATATCTCAGCTAAACGTTTGTGAGACGGCTAAGATGACTGATACCAAGCGAAATTCCAGTGAAAAGATTCGAAGGAAACACGAATCGGGCAGCCGATTTCGAATCGAACCGAATACCAACTTACAATTCGAAATCGAATCGAATCTCGAAGCTTCGCGTGGTCCAAGTAGAAGTATTTGGTTAGGTTATTAGTTGTCACGAGCAGCAGCCAAAGTGAGAGAAGGCCGTAGTAGCCGCAGTAGAAGCTAAAAATAGGGTTTGGATAAGGCTAAGCAATAGAGCGTTTCCAAGTCAATGGTTCCCTCACTCTGTTGAACTACTCTAGAATCAGTGAACAGAAGTAAAGTATGCTCAAAAATAGAAAAACCTGTAAACAATTTAAAAATAGTGACTAAATTATCATTTTGTTTCAAGTTGAAGGCCGTTTCGTGCTATCGAATTTGACTCCCGAAGGAACTCGTCTAAGAGTAGTTAGGACTATAGCATACGTGCTGCCTGGTGATAAGCACATGCAACAATATACAACCAAAAGCTCTCTCTCTCTCTCTCTCTCTCTCTCTCTCTCTCTCTCTCTCTCTCTCTCTCTCTCTCTCTCTCTTAAACACTCTTTAAGAATAAGGCCCAGAACAAATAATTTTTACTTTTATTTGCATCCATGTCTAAAGCCTGTGGCATTTTATTTTTCTGAAAAGTACTTAGAGGTTTCAGAACATTTTCTCCTGCTTGTGGAACTCGACACGTTAACACTTACGCTGCCGAAAGCGACTATTGTCACCTATTTTATGATGATTATATGTACGTTATGGTATGCGCAGATCAAACATACCACCTGATTAATGGTTGGAAAGGGCTCAGGGCGCCCTTCCAACAATTAATCAGATGATAGAATTTCAAATATGTCATATATTTTATTAACCCTTTACCCAACGTAACGGCCAAAACCGGCCAGCGCTATTCTCAAAAATCGCCAATTAATTTTCATTATTTTTTTCATTTTTTGTCTCAAAAACATAGGTTATGACCCCTCGTTGGAACGAGCTCGACGAGCTCGTTCCAACGAGGGGTCATAACCTATGTTTTTGAGACAAAAAAATGAAAAAAATTAGTTATTCAAGAATTATTTTTGCATGTGTCGTCTGCTTTTCAGGTTAGGTAAAGGGTTAAACTTCCATGCATAAAGGCATACATAAAGGGCTTCCATATATGGGTAAAGTGCGCGTGGCAGTAAAATGGTTAATCGGATATTCAAATTAGTTTATCCACCATGCAGTGTTTAGTCATTTCAAACTTCGACCAGTTTGTTCTAAAACTTGTCTGCTTTTGTTGTATATTTTAATAGTTGTCGATAGTTACCACAATGTATATAAACCAAAAAGAGAATTTTGGAAATACCAATTTGTACCGAGAGTCTCGCTATTAGTAGGCCTACAGAAATATCCTACTTGTGACGTGTCGACTGGAATCCAGTATTGCGAGAATAAATTGTGTTTTAATTGTAACAAAAAACTTAGTCGTTGTTCAAAATTCCAATACCGGCACAAAATTGCAAGTGACCGACAACCCGGTTACTTTACTTTTTCCTTCAATCAAATATACCCTCCCACACTCCACTATCCGGACCCGTAGCAACAACGTGCCATTATCGAAATCCCAACATGGTCGGTGGTGGGCGAGGTTCAGTATGAAAATGAATGGCGTAAACAAGGGTTACCGAATAAAACGTACTGAGCACTCTCAACACTTAACACAATGGCAATGCCCTTCAGGGTCGTTGCTAAGGGGTGTCGGGAGAGCATGCCCACATCTAGATTTCCAATTATACGCCCCCCCCCCTCCACCGCTCGGGAAAATTCCGACTACCACTACGTACTTCCCAACAAGTGAAAAATTGCATTAGCACCAGCTCCCACCCCCACCCCACACAAACTCCATTGAATCAAAATTTTTCAACTGATGGTTTTAAGAACCCTCGTTTCCTGGAATTGTATCGCCATTGTGTATATTTACTGTGAGATGGTTCAGTCTAATATCAATATACAGGGGGGGGGGGGGGGGGATAAAATAATAACTGCAGTCTGCAGCCATCTGGCTGCAGACAGCAGTTACTATTCTATCATCAATACCCCGTGGATAGACCTCTCATCATTAGACAAAATGGGACGCAATTATGCCTTGGGCCGAAAAATCGGTCTTACGGGTTCAAAGAGTTAAGATGCAGAATTCTATGTGTACACCCCTTTAACTAAATTATCCAACTGAAGCTCTCAGTAGTCACAAATTCCAACTACAAATCAGCATTTGGTGGATTTTCACTACTCTTCAATCAATATTCAGAGGAGTTTCATTACTCTTCAAGGCGTACAGCACGTAGATTGTTCACAGGCCTTCAACCGGTGCTGATCCTGGTTGTACCGTGTTAGTTAGAGTTGGAGAGTAAGTTTCTCGCAATTACTCCACCCGTAACGCCATCCGGCACAATAGGCCTGTGACGCTAGCTGCTGAAAGTGCCGTTTAACCACAACAAATAAGTGAATGAATAAATGAATGATAACAATTGTTTTGTACCCCGAAATTAATGCATGCAGATTTTAAAGGGTCAAATTATGTTTCTATGCAGATGTTTTTGGAATGTTTATTTCACACCCTTGTCTACTCGTTCTACAACGGCGCCTTTCACATACCTGAACACCATGAGACTCAAGTTCCCTCTCTCAGCTTATTTGCTGAGCCAATTATAAGTATTGAAATATTTCTATTCTCTGTGATAATTTATTGCACTTGTATGTTCGTGCTTACAAATATATTTCAAAAATCGATATTGTAATTTCAGCCCAGTGTCAAATCGAATTTAAATCTCCAACAATAGACTCATTATTACACTATCCATTTGAAACCGACTGTCAAAAATCGAAAGTTAAATCCATGGTGTGATTTAAATCCATTAGTCTTGTTGGGGTAATTGACACTTCAGACTCTTGTCTCTACAGATCAGTCTGTAAACATTCTTTTTCGTATCATAATTTAACTGGTTCGGAGCGCGATGGCTCAGTAGGTAGAGATACAGACTGCTAGCCGAGAGGTCCTCGGTTCGAATCCCACTTGCGGCAACCACGTTGCGTCCTTGGGCAAGACACTTCATCCCAATTGCCCACGCGGGGCACGGTGGCGTTGTGTGCTAAGGCGTACTGAACGTCGATGGTGCACTTGTCTTCAACCAATGCTAACCCTGCTTGTGTGGTGTTAGTATGTTGGGGAGTCCGACAGTTGCTCGGTGGTTTTCTCCGGGTACTCCGGCTTCCTATACCCGTAAAACCCGGGCTGTCGAAAGTGTCGTTAAACCCCGATAAATAAATAAATTTAACTGGTTGGGTGCTAGAAGCCACTATCATGGCTTTCAAAAAATAAGGGTACCAGAGCAAAAGAAAATGTTTTCGTTGCTCATGTTTCTTTTTCAGTCAAACGCAAATAATATTCTGTTTATATAAATTTGTTCTCTTACAAATTATTGGAGAGTGCCTGTAGGCACTCTCCAATAATTTGTAATAAAACAAATTTTGAATAACAATTTCAGACCACCAAAAATAATCTAGCCCTCAACCAGTTAAATTGGAAAAATGCGATTTGTTTAGTTTGGGCTCCTTAACCTTACAGCGTTTGGCGAGCAGGTTAAATACGGCTGCGAAGCCAGGTCTCCATATTAAGAAGGGCACATGGATCTTTTGTGAAGTCCGAACATTTTTATGTCACGAGGGAGCGCGGTGGCTCAGTTGGTAGAGGTGCAGGCTGCAAGCCGAGAGGTCCTCGGTTCGAATCCCACCTGCGGCAACCGCGTTGTGTCCTTGGGCAAGACACTTTATCTCCTTTGCCCGCATGGGGGCACGATGACGCCGTGTACTAAGGCGTACTGCACGTCGATGGTATGCATGTCTTCAACCAATCTAACCCTGCCTGTGCTGCAGTGCGGAGTTACGATGTTGGGGAGCTGGCAGCTGGTCGTCGTTGCTCGGTGGTTCTCTCCGGGTACTCCGGCTTCCTCCACCCGTAAAACTGTCACGGTCATTATTAGCCATTGTGCATAAATATGTGACCTTAAACGTCAATAAATATTTATGTCACGAATATCGAAGTTTTGAGTTTGGGAAAGGTACCAAGGTGGTCTTCCTCTCGCGTTGGTGGGGCATGTCTTTCGAAAATTTCTCCGAGGGGAGGCCCATGATGCAGAGGTGGCGGAAGCACGATAAAAGTTGAGGTGCAAAAATTTTCAAAGCCATCATGATTTGGCCCAGTGGGAGAAATGTTAAAATCGTATATCGGTTAATGTACCTCGAAACACTATTATAGTCTTTCGTTTAGATGAGCTCACCGCAGTATAGTCATTGCCCTTTCCATTTCGGGTTGGAAGGTGACTGAAGTAGAAGAAACGGACCGAAGAGACCGAAAGTGGGATTGTTTCGTCAAATGTGGTTTGGTTTTGCAAATAATATATTATTGGAATGCCTGCATATTGACATGTTTGCATACGTCAATTTTAAAACTCATTGTGTAACCTCGTAACATGTCTGTGGAAAAAAGTGGTTCCGCCACCTCTGTCATGTAGCCTTGGACCCCCGAGAAATTTGGAAAAAAGTACCCCAATAGCGCTATTTTGTGGCTCGAAAAAAAACACCTGCTCCCAATGGCGCGATTTTGCGGCTTGAAAGAACGTTCAGCGCGGTATGTCATCTCTAATTTCTTTAGTTGACGCCCGTAGAATTTGGGATTTTTAAGGAGCTGGATGGGGGCAAGGCTGCCATAGCCCCCCCCCCCCCCCCTTTCCTTCTGCAAAAAAATACCACTTGAAAATGTTCTGAGGAAAGATATTTCAAATTATCTTCCCATTAAAATATTATTTACAAGCAAGAGGTAGTTTTGTGGGTTATTTCCTTAGCTTTCTCCGAAACGTTTTCATCTTTAACCCTTTGGAACCGTGTTGCCCTTTCCAGTACAGAACCTTGATACGTCTTAATTTTATTAAGTAGGATGGCTGTTTGTGGGGTTGACCAATCAATGTTTTCAACATCCCAGACTTATCTCGCCGTGAAAATCGACTTTCGATAAAGTTCTCCCCCTTGAAATTATTAGACGGACGAGGAAGGCCCCAATTAAAAAGCGTGTAATTGTTAAAAAACACCTGTGACTTCACTAGAAAACTGGCAAAGCGAATACCCAGAAGTGATCCAGTAACGAAGCACGCCGAATCGCCCAAACAAGATGTTTGTCGCATTTAAGCATACCAAGCCGTCCGATAACGCGCGCGCCGTCGTTAGTTTTAAATGAAATATGACAAAATAGGCAAGAAGTTGAAGTGGTGTAAAAATTCCAAACGTGAAGATAAATCAAATGAAAGTGTCAATGACACTGTAGCTTAACTTGTCTGTGTGTTGTGTTTGAGGAAAAAGATAATGATCAATGTTTATGAAAGGATTATGAAATAAGTCAAGAATTGTGTTAATTGGGAATATGTTAATTTCTGTTCCCTGTATGCTATGTTTTCAATAAAAATAATTTAAGCTGTAGACTGTACTAAAGAGTTGAGGGATAGGTTAATGTGGCCCTCACAGTAAATGTATGTGGCCCTCACAGTTAATGTATGTCAACCAAAGTTACCAAGTTACAGTGAAATTATTCCAAAACGAACTATCCTATCAAGTTACAATGAAATCCCTTCATAAATACGGCCTGTAGACTGTGCTAAAGGGCCTCGGGCCTGTGTAGCCATCATGGCCGACCGATCGCAACCAAAAGGGGACGTCCTCCTCTCGACATTATACTGAGTCATCCTTCCAAGTTACAATGAAATACCTTCATAAATACGACCTGCAGTCTGTGCTAAAGTTTTTTCGGGTTTTGGGCTCGGGCAGCCATCATGATTGAATGATCGCAACCAAAAGGGTCGTTCTCATATGGGCATTATCTGGAGTGATCCTACCAAGTTACAATGAAATCCCTTCATAAATATGACATGTAGACTGTGCTAAAGGTTTTCAGGCTTTGGTCCCCTGTAGCCGTCTCAGCTGACCAGTCATGACCAAAAGGGGACGCTATCATCTAGACACGATAGGGAGTCAACCTAACAAGTTACAATGAAATCCCTCCATAGTAGTAGTGTTCGTATGTTTGGGGCCTAGGTTGCAGGATCTCATGTGACGTCATAGTCACGTGACCCAGTGGCGCCATGTTGTGTTGCCATGGTAACCCGCGTGAGCGGCCATGTTGTGGCGTCATCTCCATAGTGATACGTGATGTGAGTGCGCATGCGCAGCGCGTGTTGTTAGGGTGATACGTGTTTCCGTCGTCCATTTTGTATACTAGAGGCCGCCATCTTGGTTTCTATGGTAGCACGTGATTGCTAAGTTACCCAATTTTTCTGCAATAAGACGGGGTTTGTTCGGAGGGTATGTTCGATTGTAGAAGAGTAAATCTAATTACCACAAACAACCCGACAACTTGTATTATTTCGAATTCTTCCAGAATTCTCTGTTTCTCTCTATATATGCAATAGTTATCGTTTATCTGGCCATGTTCCTTTATTCTAGAGTACACTCCAGTAGCGTAGGAGAGCCTATCAACTGGAACAGTTCACCTTATTATTGCTATATTTAGCAATTTATGGTCTATTCTTGTTAGTTCTGACCCTATTCTAAGTACTCTTGTTGTTTCATTTATCTAGATTATAACTAACCAATCAGATTGCTTGATTTTCCATAATCTGTATGCAGGGTTATCTCCCTTGTGTATAACACAAGACTATATCCAATCGCCATATCCCATGGAATCCCATAATTTTGCAAAACACCTGTGGCTATGGAATCCCTTTTTTGTCGTATGAGGCCATGAGGGCTATGTAAAAGCCCTCAATGAGTCCTCATTTATTATCCCTCATAGCCTCATTGAATTTTGAGGTTATGAGGACCTTGAAAAATCCCTCAATGAGGTATAATTTTCTACGACTCTTATCCTCATTTCAGTATTTAACAGGTATATCCTATGGAATCCCATTTTGGAAAACGCCTGTGACTGTGGAATCCCTTTTTTGTCGTAGGAGGCCATGAGGCCTATGTAAAAGCCCTCAATGAGTCCTCATTTATTATCCCTCATAGCCTCATTGAATTTTGAGGTTATGAGGACCATTAAAAATCCTTCAATGAGGCATAATTTACTACGACTCTTAGCCTCATCTCGGTATTTGAGGATACCCATGGCCTGGTATTGTATTATTCGAGGATACCTATCGAGGATTCCTTTTATGGGATACTTATCTGAGGATACTATATAGGCTGTACATATCCATATAGGTCTCTTGCTGGCCCTTAGTACTATTAATCCACCTGATGCTTTATGTTATCCTATGACTGGTATAGGTAGTATGCAATGCTAGGCATAGGGGTATTGTGGGTAGGGGTACTGCCTGGTAGTTTAGAACGGTACTATAGTATGGCGGTATATACACCTATAGGCCCCTGTTAGTGCTTGGTACTATTAACCAACCGATTGCTTTGTTTTATTATATGGCTGGTATAAGTAGTACGTTATGGTAGACCTAGTGATTTTGTGGGGTGGGGGTAATGCTTGGTAGTTTAGAACAGTAGTATAGCATAGGCTGTACATACCCTTGTAGGTCTCTTGCTGGCCCTTGGTACTACTGATCCACCAGATGCTTCATATTATTGAGCGGTATTCTGGGGTGGGGTCAATGCCTGGTAATACAGAACGGCAGCAGAGTATGGTTATACTACTCAATGAGGGATTTTTAATACGACTCTTATCCTCATTTCAGAAAAAAGGGGTGCCGAAGGCACCCCAATTTCGGCACCCCTTTTTGAAAAACATATGGCCTTCGGCACCCCTTTTTTCTGAAATGAGGGAGGGATTTTTAATACGACTCTTATCCTCATTTCAGAAAAAGGGGTGCCGAAGGCCATATGTTTTTCAAAAAAGGGGTGCCGAAATTGGGGTGCCGGGATATTGCCATTGATATAGGTTTTTATTATGCAGAAGGGAGATTTTAAGCTAAAAACTAAGAACAGTTATCGCCTACTTTTTTAGCTCTACAACATACTAAGATTTGAAAAAAACCCCGACACATTTTAATATTTGACCCTAAGATCATTTAGATTTCACCTCTGAGTTCGGCCATAATGGTTGAGAATTTCACCACATTTTTGGATTATATTTTCAAAATTTCCGAAAGACGGGCTTAAAAATGAGCTGGAAATTAAAATCTTTAAAAGCATCCTTAACATGCGGCTCCTTTCAATCGAAGGTGTAAATCTGAAAAAGAAATCTGGATGGCTCAATTTCATATAATCAGAAATCGATGTGTGAAGTTTGAAAGCTGTATCTTCAACAAGTATGGATTGGCTCTTGTCAGCAAATTATAGGTTTTAGTGATAAATACACATTATCATGACCATGTGCATGTCTTGTAATTTGTATCAGATTCGAAGTCGTGTCTGCAATCAGATCGCAACGAGCCCGTCAGGGCGAGTTGTGATCCGATTGTAAACACGACCGAGAATCTGATACAAATTGCAGAACATGCATTTGGTCATGGTAATATATTTATCTAACAATCCCGTTACATAAAGCCCGTTTCCCCCGTTTTTCAGTTTAAAGTGGGCTGGAATTGGACAAAATTTTGAATTTCATATTTTAATGCATAATAACAATGCATATTATTATGTGATAGTGAAGTGTTTACCGGAAACAGGGGGGGGGGGGGGGGGGGGGGATACAAATGTTCTTTTGGGGTGCAAATTAAGTTGATTGTAAGATAAATGTCCAAAATATCCTAAACTTTGAAGTTACGTAAAAACGTCAAAATGGCGCCAAATCAAGAAACCAAAACAGCCATCTCTTATTTTGTTTAGCTCTTCATCATAGTAAATTTCAAAATTCAAAAAAATTCCTACGCAATTTATTTTTTTATCCTATGATCCACCCCACCCCACCCCACCCCACCCCATATTACGTAACCTCAGATGGTAGGATGGTAACACATTTTTAGATATATTTTTGCGTAGATTATATTCCCAAAATGTTGAAGGCTGAGGCTGAAATTGAGGTTGAAAATAAAAGGTACAGAAAAGAACGTAAAATCGTCCTCGCTGGCATTGGGTATGTAAGTTTGAAATGACAAAATGAAAGAATTTCATATAACTAGAAAACAATCTATAAAATTTAGTAGCTGTGTCATTTATTAGATAGCTTTTTTCATGAAATATGTCCAAAATAGGTTAAATCTGAAGTTATGTAAAAACGACAAAAAGGCGCCAAATCGAAAAACAAAACCTTCTTAAATTTTTTTTTTTAGCTCCACAACATACCAAAATTTCAGAAAATACAACACATTTTAATTTTTGACCATATGACCCCCCTCTCCATGACGAAACCTCAGCGTGCGGGTATAAGGGTTGAGAATTTCCTAGGACCTCGGCAGCACATTTTTTTGGAGATTATATTTCCCAAATTTCAGAAAGATAAAGTTAAAAATGAGCTGAAAATTTAATATAAAATAATTTAATAAATTAATATTTAAAAAATTCATTAGAATCCGTCTCCTTCCAATGAGGGTGGAAAGTTTAAAAAGTAAAACCGGATGAATCACTTCAGATAACCGGAAATGGATGTGCGAAGTTTGAAATCTTTTTCTTTCAAACGTTTGGAGCTGCGTGTGTCACAAAATCCCACTCTAAAATCAGCTGGGTTCAAAATTAAGCCAAATCAGCTGGGTTAAGTGAATATGAAACCAATTGAATTCATATATATCCACTCAATCCAGTTGATTTGGGTTGATTTTTAACCCAAATGATTTTAGAGTGCGGCGTTCTCAATGAGAGCAGCTGTCTGTTAATTTTTTGAGGTCTACAGCATACTATAAAATTCACGAAAATCGGACAATGTTGATGTTTTCCGACTTATGACCCCTGTGACGTAACCTGAGGGATTAAGAATTTCCCATGAGCAAACACATTTTAGATATGTTTTTAATGGAGATGGGATATACAAAGTTTGAAGGGGGGATGCAGGCGTTGATATTAAAAAATATTGGAAAATATAAAAAAAATCCGCGTCGCTCTCATCGTGGATAAAATTTCTGGAAACAAATAGTTGTCCGGGCGAGATTTTCATATTTCTGATTTGTGTGCCAAATTTCAAGTGTGTGGGTTAAGGGGAAGTAATGCAAATTTTGGTCTGACGAAAAAGAAAAAGACAAAAAGGCTGACGATCACTAAATGTCATTCCAACTTCGTTGAATAACTTAATAAAGCGAAATTTTCTTTTGGTACTATAAATAAACGAAAGCAACAGACAGCTCTCAGAGCTATATGTTGTTATCGTTTATTAAAAATTACAAAAGGAAACTTGACTTTTTATGGCAAGGCAATTAGAAGCAACCAAGTAACCGTCTACTTTGATTGTTTGTTCAGCGAAGATTTTACAGTAATTTGCAAGTTTTTATTTTTCCCGGCAAAAATACCACATATTACCGCCAAGACGTTTATATTAACCCTCTGCACTCTGATGTCTAAATATAAAAATTTCAAGTTACAAATATTTCCCATAATGCACTTCATAATTTAACCAATTCAGTCTTGTTTGACAGAGCTCCTTGATCTCTGTCAAACAATTCAACCAATTCAGTCTTGTTTGACAGAGCTCCTTGAGCTCTGTCAAACAAGACTGAATTGGTTAAATTCCCAGGTGCATCATAGATAAAATTTGCTGTCGGAAATATTGGTATTTTTGACATCAGAGTGCAGAGGGTTAATAGAAAGGATAGTGTGTGTATTATATGCATGTCACAATGCGACACTACTGATATAATAAACAAAAGAAAAAATTATGGAAGTTAGATAAGAAACTTATGGATCACTCAGGGTTACTATCATTGCAGTGTCTGGTTACCTTCGACAATACTAACAAACCTGACTAATGTCGTCATGAAAATCGACTTTTGATACAGTCACCACCTCTTAAATTATTAGACGAGCGAGGGAGGTCCAATTAAAAAAGCAAGTAACTGTTGAGAAAACACCTATGACATCAGCAAAAAATAAAGTCAAATTTCCCTTTGTTACTCGTAATAAACGAAAACAACAGACAGCTCTCGGAGCTGTCTGTTGTTTTCGCTTATCAAAAGTAACAAACGAAACTTTGCTTTTTATGGCAAGCTAATTTTAAGCAACTTCTTCACGGATAATCCGCCATTAAGAATATTTAACAGTATCGCACCTACGAACACTAAGTGAGTGTCAACTTTAGCTCTTTGTTTTGCGAATGTGTTTTTACAGGAATTTACATTTTTTTTCATTCTTTCCAGGGACAAATTAACAAATCGTCCATCCTACTCTTTCATATGAATGAAAAGGACAGCGTCTGTATTATATGTCACGGTGCGCACACTGTTTTTGTAACGAGGAAGAGAAAGTTACAGAATATCAAAAGATGGTGAAAACGTAGTTTTCTTATTTATAAATGGGTTTAAACAGAGAATAGTAGTCAAACATTCAAAATGATTGGGGAAAAAATTGTAAAAAGCCAGCTTCTCTGTTTAACAAGAAAATGTTCTATGTTTGTGAAATGATGCAAACATCGATGATACCAATTCGTTAATATTTCGAAATTCAAATTTTTATATGAAATTTCCGTACCATTAGTAATACATTTTACTGACAGCTTTCGGAAATTAATGGGAACTAACTTTCCTGTATATCAGTGCCAATGCAGGAAAATGACGAAAATTGTCGGCCATGTATACAAAACATAAAGGGAAGTTAGATAAGAAACTTATGGGTGACTTGGGGTTACTATCAATACAGTGTCTGGTTACCTTCAACAATGCTAACCTGTAGCACAGTATGGGGCAACATGGTGTGAGTGTGACGGATAATTATTTTTAAAGAATTTTACCCCTTTACCTAACACGAAAAGCAGACGACACCTGCAAACAAAATTCTTGAATAAGTAAATTATTTTCATTTTTGTTTCAAAAACATAGCTTATGACCCCTCATCGAGCTCGTTCCAACGAGGGGTCATATGCTATGTTTTTGACACAAAAAATAAAAAAAAATAATGAAAATTGAATGGTGATTTTTGTAAATAACACTGGCCGGTTTTGACCGTTATGTTGGGTAAAGGGTTAATAGAGTATAAAATCTACAAGCCTAAGGAAAAACTGTGTTTTTCGGACTCATGAATTGTATTCGGGGAAAAAATATAATTAACACGTACCGTATCGGTGCACCAAATTGGTCAAGCTGCCCCCCCCCCCCCTCCCTCGCCCGGCCAACACCCCGAATCGCTTACTGTATACCTCCAGTTGCGTGGCCGACTCAGTGTGTTTGTGTGTATATTGAAGGACACAATCATGTTTTCGGAGAGTCTGGAATGTTGAATTTTGATCCCGGGCCGGGAATCGAACCTTCGGCAACACCGCCTGGCATTCAGGAGTCCAACATCCTAACCACTGAACCATTGCGTACCGTCAAAAACGATGGCTGGAATCGAACTTATTAGATGATGTTCCCATGAATGCTTGGTTCACTTTCCTTACAGCAGCTGCACGAAAGTGTGAAACGCGCTGGCTACAGTATGGCGAAAGTGCTGTGGTTGGTCTCAGATGAAGACTGGCACGGGCCTGTGTGTGTATATTAGGGATGCATGATATATCGATAAACCGATATATACCGGTATTCAAACCAATATCGATTGAATACCGGTGTAATTACACAAATATCGGTTTATCGTCATTATTTATTTACCCACAATTTAAATTTTCAAGATGTCTTGAGTTTCTTAGCTCTTGCTCGAATGAATAATATCATCCCTTTACCCAGGGAATCGTCTGCATGTGCCGACGTAATATACAAATTCAGCAGTTGAAAAAATAATTTTCAAAAATTTCAACAAAACTATATCATGTGACCCCTCATTGGAACGAGCTCGTTCCAATGAGGGGTCATATGATATTGTTTTGTAGAATTTTTGGGGGAAATCTGATCAACTAATTTTTAAAATAAAAAAATTTGATATCGTCTGCGTTGGGTAAAGGTTTTCCGAACCGCATCATCAAGGCATGCTAATTCGTTCCGACTGTGAAGCCCCAAGTCTCGATTGTGGTCCTTGTGTTTATATATCTGAACACTTTTCGATATATCGGTATACCGCGGCATTTTTTTGAATACCGATACCGGTATTCAGTTTTGAATATCGTGCAGCCCTGGTGTATATTGAAGGACACAATCATGTTTTGTGGGTGTATGTGTGACCAAAGTCCAAGTATCCAACTCAGTTTTGTAAGAAAGTACATGATTACTTGCAAGTGTGAATCGATGTCTTAGACTCCAATCCAGACGAAATCTTCCCCACTGGAGCAATTATTGGGGAATGGATGTCATATGTCTATACTCGTTTATACCCATGTTATCCATTTTAGATAACCCCCCACACCAAGGATTGGTGACTGCGTCCTATTTTATCAGGAAAACAGAGCTTGTTTGCCACAGTAAACAAGCACTGCTTCGCTTCCGGGGGTTCACACGGGAGACTCATCCTGCTATATGCACTTACATCTTGGTGTTTGGTTAACTAAAAAGCGAAGCTTTCCTATTATGTTGCGTAAACTGAATGGGTTTACAAAATTCTCGGGTCACTTGCAAAAAGAAGCTCCGCAAATTCTTAATTGTGTACTAGAGTATTCACACACACTCTCGCTAGTAAATAGACGTTTATAATTATACATTTACAGTTTACGATTCAAAAAGACTATTTACACAACACGCCCCGACACGTCAAACAACCCCAAGGAGAAGGCATTATTTTGATTTCTTATTAAAAAACTGTAATATGTCACCTATTTGAGCATTGACAATGAGTGAGTCGTTATGTAAATTCAGCTTGTGTGCCCCGTGTAATAACCACATTCAAACAGTACCCAAGTCAGCGCACAATAGCTCAATTCACAAGATATGGAATTCTGTAAATATTTATATCAATTCAAAGTTAACCAACTCGGTGGTAAGCAAGGTTTCTTACACGGGGAATTTAGGATACATTTCTGTAGTTTAAGAAGTTATATTTTGTGTTATTATCGCTGTCGATAGAGTTCTAACTCTTCAGAAATATGCAAGGGCATAGGAAGCATTTTATAAAAAGGCGCCAACCCATTTTTCTCCTTATTTAACAGATTTTATTCTGAGGGGAAAATTTGTTAAATATGGAGCCAACAATCTCCACTTCACCTGACTTTAAATGCAGCAAAACCGATATATCATACGAGAGAAACTTCGGACTCGCCTTTAGAGTTAAGAAAAAAGAGTATGTACGCTCCCACACCCGCTAAATCCCAAATAAGATTACAATGACCCCCCCCCCCCCAAAAAAAAAAAAGATAAATGCAAGTTTCAAGTCACAGCATTTAAGTAGCCCCCCCCCCCCCCCTCCTACTTCTGGAAAAAGTTGTGGACACGCGCCCCTATGACCTCCCCCCCCCCCCCCCCCCCCCCCGTCCATACGTCTCGGTCTTTTAAAGTTGAAATAAACTGAGTTCTGGACGAAACTATGATGGGTAGCCGAAGTGATGATGGTCCGCAGAAAAATACCAAGATTTTTTAGGAAGCAAGTCTGAAATGGAGAGCTCTGGTAAATTTTGAAGGAAGAAACCCGAGTTGCCGCCCTTTGTTTTTCGTTTCGTGGACGAGACTTCGTCCCTTGAGTTCCAATCTGTTCTATGTGCCTACTGGCACATAGAACACATTGGGACTCAGGGGACGTAGTGCAATAGGAATGATTTGGTTTGAATAAAATTGAACTTGATGGAAAATATAACCTTGTGGTGGGTGAGGCTTAAGCAACATGTCCTGATCGATTGCGACTTACGCCAAAAATCCGTGAGAGTTGACAAGTTTGTGGGTCAGTTATAATCTAATTCCTACAGCCCCATGGGACTTTACGTTTAATTTATAAGTGATCCCCACTATAGATTTGTTGTTCCTCGGAACTATGTCCTAGAAGACTATATACATCTCCCATACTTAC